>JAJNNQ010000048.1:4845000-6235000 GCA_027886175.1 Phylloscopus collybita
CGTAGGAGGAGCCATCTGTCCACTCAAAGTGACCTTCCTGACACCAGGCCAGTGAGAAAGGCTGTCACCACAAAGCTGTGACTGCAGAGGGTGGGAGGCCCACTCCTGTGTAGTCCCCACCCCCATCCCCAGTGCCACACAGCCCAGGGACATGGGGAGAGACTGTCACCACCCAGCAGATCCCATTCCCAGTGCCACACAGCCCAGGGACATGGGGAGAGACTGTCACCACCCAGCAGATCCCATTCCCAGTGCCACACAGCCCAGGGACATGGGGAGAGACTGTCACCACCCAGCAGATCCCACTCCCAGTGCCACACAGCTCAGGGACATGGGGAGAGACTGTCACCACTCAGCAGATCCCATCCCAGTGCCACACAGCTCAGGGACATGGGGAGAGACTGTCACCACCCAGCAGATCCCATTCCCAGTGCCACACAGCCCAGGGACACAGACAGACACCACTCAGCAAAGCCCAAACAGCACATTTGGGTTTCACAACTGGAGTGCCAAGAACAGCCCCAGGTTTCGCAGTGTTTCCCCAGGGGAAACCCAGAAAGTAAATCTGTATTTTTTTATAGATTTATATATAGAACCCAGTTCTGCATTCCTTTTCATTTTCCATTCCTTTTCCAGTATCTACAAAAATTTGCTGATATGAGACTGTTCTCCTGATGGTCTCCATTTTTCTTTGTAACATATTAGACGATATATTTCCAACATGTCAGCTTTCAAAAGTCAGAGTATCACAAGAGAGCAATGGAACTTGGTGATTTTTGGCACTGAAGACCTTTTTTCAGTTTATTTGCTCTTCTTGGACCAGCAGTACAATACTTTTTCTATTAATCCCGTAATAAAATGTGGTATGAGTAATTATTGATTAATCTATTAATTCCAGTAACACTTATCTTTTAAAAGCAGACTGGAATGGGTAAAATAACAAGTTTCTCTACGTGCTGCACCACAGACCCTATAGCACCTCCTGATTAAAGGGAGTATAAGGGGCAAAGAAGAAAACCAAGTGGCTTTCCAGGAGGAAAACACAGGGAGGTGAATTTTTCAAAGCCTTTTCCCACATTGGAGTAATGCACCTCCCCACTCCCGAGTGGGCAGTTCTGCATAAGGAAAGGGTTTCGATTTACTTTTGGACATTTTAGGAAGTTTAACCAGAAAGTTCTGTGTTTTCCTCTTTCTAACTGGCTCATTGCCAGGAGAGGAGCACTTGTTGGCCCTTGTCACTGTCGGTCAAAACCTGCACCTCTTTCTAGTGGCACTTTGCCAATAGATCCATCCTCGACCATTAGGCAGAAAAGGTGACAGAACAAAGGGTCTGCAGGCATTTCCAGGGTGTTGTAGCAGGTGTAGGATCTGTCCTTGCACTGTGCTGGGCTTTGATTATTGTTTGTAGTTTTGTATTATTTTGCATTATTTCATTAAACCTTTTTGAGTCACAAGGCACACCCGATCATGCTGTCTCGCTAATTAATTATTATTATTAAGCCAGCACTCTGAGCAGGGCTGGGCCCTGGGAGAATATGTGGGACAATCCCACCCACAAGATTCCAGGGAGCTCCCACCTGCCGTAGGTCATTGAGTCCTGTCCAGATGTCGGTGGGGATGCCGGGCACGCGGCTGTTCACCAGGTCGTACACAAAGACGTTCTCTTCCCAGCTGGAAAAACACAGCAACATGGGGCAAAGTGTCAGCAAATGGTCAGGAGTGCCCCTAAGCATTCACCCTACCACAGCACCCGTGGGCAAATGGCTCCCCTGCTTATTCCTCCAGTTGGCTACTTCTGTGGGTCTGTGCAAGAGGAGCTTGGTGTTGGTGAGAGCTGGGGGAGAGGGATGAGGGAAATAAAGCCTCTGTAATCAAGTTGTACTTTTATCCCTTTTTCAAGAGTAAAAAAAAACCCACAGTTTGGGGAAATTTAGGGAATACTATGCCAGTCTTCCTGCCAGTGCAGGAAAAGGCATTTATCTTCTCTGTTGCCTTGGTGTGACCTGTGCATCAGCCTTGACTGGGCTGCTGCTGCAAAGGGATGTGCAGGCTGGAGCATGAGCCTGCAGCTGACACAGAGGCTGCAATGGCACAAAGTCCCATTCCCACAGAGGATGTGGGAATGGGACTTTGCCCCCAGTTCCCTTCCTCCCCAGGCTGTGCCAGCGGGGTATGACACGTTCCTGCACACCTCACCTGTGGATGGAGGCCAGCTTGGCTGATCTGATGCCAATGGAGAACTCGGCGCAGTAGAGGTCGGCTTCAGCCCAGGTTTTGTTGATGGGGAAGTAGCGGTAGCAGTGCCCTTCGTACTCTGTCCAGAAGAGGGGGCAGGAGTAGGCGTGGACAGGCTCGGGCATGGCTGGGGGCAGAGCACAGGACATCCAGCTGCTGGTAAGACAGCTTAGCCAGGTGGTGGAGGCAGCAGTGCCCAGCCCTGCCCTCCCACCTCACCCAGGCAAGGAACCACCCAACACATGCAGGGAAAACCCAACTGCTGCAGGAGCTCTGCAAAAGTTTGCAAAAGCCAAAAACACATTTTAAACGAGATGTGGGTTTCTCAGTCTCAGCATCTGTCAAAATCAGGAGGGACATTCCGAGCTAGCTTGACATAATTTTATGTTGCCACGGTTTGTGCCTGTCATGGTTTGGTTTTTGAGAGTTCTGCTCCCAGGACAGAATTCCTGGGCAAGGTCATGCTATTTGTAAACTTAAGATATTTTCCACACGCTTTCCCATGGGAGGGACTTGGCGTGATGGTCTCTGCAGGTGACCAATGGTTCCAGGGGTCCCACCTCTAAGGTGGGTGTCTTGTAAAAAAGTATAAAATAGGTTTGGACAATAAACCTGACGGCTCCTCCTCAAGAGTCCACATGGCCTTCTCATGAGTCTGTATCTCCTTCATTGTGTCCCACAGCGACAATTTTAGGTAGAGGATGCTTAAAATAAAGGCACTGACATTTGCTACTGGGAAAACGGAGATAAGGGCTCCTCTTGCCTCTATCAGCACCACTGGAGCCACTGTGCCGGGACAGGAGCTGACAGCCAGGGCTGCGGGGCTATGGCCGTGTTCTGCCCTCCTGCAAGGCCAGCCTGCACCTCCTCCCTGCAGGGAAAGCCCCCATCCCGTGTCCCTGGGCTGGGCTGTGGCTGTGCACGTAGGCTTTGGATCCCAGCGCCGGGAATAGCCGGCCAGGCGCGCGTGCAGCCTATCTGCCTCCACCACCAGATAACAGATAACAGACTGCTCCTCCTCCCCTGTCGCTGCTCAGCACAGTGGGGGAGCTGGCCCCAAAGAGGCCACTGTGGGGGCAGGATGTCCTCTTGGAGCCTTTGTAGTTGCCGCTGTCTAAACACGGCAGTGGCATTAACACCTTGCTCCGGCCGCCTCTGCGTTCTGCTGCCCCACGGCTGGGGAGGAGGCAGCACTCGGGACCCTCAAGTCTTGGGGCACACAGACTGAACTCTCTCAGCTGGTGGTTTGTGAACAGGGGGGAATGGCCAGCTGCCCCTGAGCCAGCTCCCACCTCCCCAGGGAGTTGTGGTCTGGGGTCAGTGCTGCTGTTGAAGGGAGTGGGGCAGTGGGCAGGGTGGGCGTGCAGGGGGTGAGGGCAGACGTCAGATGCCATCAGACCATCCAAGCAGGTAACAGGCTCAAGCCCAGAGAGGTCAGGGTGGTGCCTCCAGTACTGAGGGGCTGGGGGAATGGCTTTTCCTGAGGGTGGGAGAGCAAAACCCTGCCAGCAGCAGCAAGGGATGTGGCTGAGGCAAGGGAAGCAACAGTGCGGAGAAAAAGAGAGGCAAGGTGAATCCAAAGCAGCTGTGTGAGCATGCACAGAGCCAAATCCTTCCCTCTGCCAGTGCTGGCAGCTCTGGGTGATAATTTCATCTTTCATCAGCTCTTTCCACATGGGGATCTCTGAGTGTTCTACAAACAGCCACTAGCCAGCCCACGGGGTCCCTGCTGTCACACCCCGCTCCCAGGTGACAAACCATGAATGCAAAGAGCCTTTTCTGGCTCCTGAGCAAAGCTGAGTCCACTGCCAAGCCCTGTGGGGCTGTCACCCCATCAACCTGCCCTGGGACCCCCAGCCATCCCTCCAGAGGAGCTGAGACTGGGGGCAGCTCTGCACCCTACAGCAACAAACCCTTGAGGGGCTCAAGGGGCTCTCCCATCCTCATCAGCACTAATTATGGGCTATGGAGGAAAAAAGATAAGGCCTGCTGGACTGGAAGAGCAAAATAGCTTTTGGGGAGAGTGGGGAAGATAAAGACAGCCCAGAGGTGATGCAGAGTTCAGTTCTCTGATTCACACTTGGCCATAATTCCCCTGGGAAAACCTTAGAACAGCCTTAGGAGATGCAAATTCCTTCACTGTAGCAATAGAGCAGGACCAGGAACACCAAAAACTGATGGGATTCCTGGGAGCCAAGCCCTCTTCCCCATCATTATGCTGGCCAGGGTTCCCTGTCTCCACTAACACTGAAGCAGAACAAGGTCAACCTTCAGTATGCTTCAGCTTTATCACCAGGTCACAGGTGAGGCATTAAGGACAGGGCTGGCATCTGGTCCTGGCTTGCAGAGACTCGAGGTTGCCCAGAGGTCTGTGCCAGACAAGGCACCACCAGCTGCCCCAGCAATTGGGATTTTATTAGAGTGCCTTGACAAAATCCTCACCTCTGGCAGCGTGGTGGCAAAATTCACAGGGCTTAGCCCAGCAGCATCCCCAGCAAATGGAGCCTTCACTCCCAAGCGCTAATTGCAGTGGGTGTCCCACTGGCCTGGCTCAAAGCTGGCCCATGGGCACCCCAATTGCCAGGGAAAATCAGCCTCATGTTTGTTCAGAGCAGCTGAAACCAAGTCAGAAATTGAGACAGTCCTTCTTTGTTATTCCATACTGGTTCCCATTAGGTAGCATTAATTTGACGAGCTTCAGTGAACCAGAGGTGCCTGAAGGAATTTAAGGTTAAATATACCAAAAAGAAAAATATGGGAGGTCAGCTTTTAATTAGCATCTTTTCTGTTAGGTCAGGATCAGAGGCTTTGGCTGTCTCTTTGGAGGAGAACTACTGGTCCCAGTTTTTCAGGCAGGAACAATTAGGAGAGCTGCTTTATTTGAAATATTTGTAGCAGGAAGACCATAAGAAATCTGATGTAGGGTTGTGAGTATAGGGGGCAACTCATGGCTCTACAGGAAAGCCCCACAACCCAAGCCAGCAGCTGTGTGTGGTATTTTGACCTAGAAGGTGACAGGGGAAGCATTTGGGGGCTTTTTAGACCCAATCCTCACTTTTAAGCACCCCAGCAAAACATCAGCTCCTCCACACAGGGCAGGATCAGCACAGCCAGTGTCTGTAGCATGGGAGTGCCTGCCAGCCCCAAGTCAGTTCATCCATTTGTCCCCAAATTCCTGGTGAAAAATGATGGCAAGAATCCTTTCTCCCTTT
Source organism: Phylloscopus collybita (assembly GCA_027886175.1). Taxonomy (NCBI): domain Eukaryota; kingdom Metazoa; phylum Chordata; class Aves; order Passeriformes; family Phylloscopidae; genus Phylloscopus; species Phylloscopus collybita. The sequence continues at coordinate 4,850,448 of JAJNNQ010000048.1, forward strand.
TTCAATGTGCAGTGCAGCAGTTTTAAGGGCAGGACCATGCTTTAAAGCAGCACCAGCAAAATAGATGTTCAGACTTGGCTGAGGACAGATTCAGATCAAGCAGCTGTTACTAACTCAGAAAAGCTGGAAAACAAATATTTGGGGTCAGAAATAAAGTTTTGTGCTCTTTGCATTTGTGTCAGTGCCAAATTGGAGCTTTTTTTATTTACTAACTGAGCCCCACTGTAGAACTACCAGGAAAATCACTTATCAAAATCTTACAGAAGCTGGCACTGCTCTGCCAAAAAAGTTTCACTTCCCCAGCTGGCCTATTTCCAACTAGAAATAATTAACTGAGAAAATCCTAGCCAGTTTCACAAGGGTTTCTCTTCATTTCAGGATGCTAATGGAAAAAAAACCCTACCACCAGCTGCATGGCTCCCCTGGACTCAGCTGAAGAGCAGGTTTGCTCCTGAAAACTTCATCCCAAGGAGCAATGCTGCCTCACTTCCAGGGATCTGCAGGTTTGAGATGTGAAATCTGAGGCTAGGACAAGGTTGGCAAGAGATGCCCAGGTAAGGAAGATTCCTGAGGGGCTGCAGCTCCATCAAAGGCTTTTGGACAGCAGACCAGCTCAGGTCAGTGCAGGCAGCAGATGCTCTTCTTGTTGCAGAGACTCAAAGAACTCCATTTCATCAACAGCTGACAGCTTTCCTCAAAACTTGGAGGTGCTAGGAGACTCCCTCCTTGGCACATCCATAAGCTAATGCTGCCATCTGACCTGGAAAGGCAAGTGAGCCTCTTCAGCTCTTGGCAAGCAGCTGGGTTTGGAGAGTGTCCATCAACGCCCAAGAGGCTCGTCTGGAATTAATGTCAACAGAGAAGAGCTGAGGAGACCCCTGTCATGTGCAAGTCTGGGTCCTTCCCAGGGCAGAACCCCTCCAGGGTGAGGGTGAGGCAGTGCAGTGCTCCCAGCTGGCAGAGCTGGGGCTCAGGACCAGCACCCTGGTGCTCACCAACACCACGTCACCTCTCCCCAGCTCAGGCCACAGGGAGGGCCAGCAGCAGGGCTTTACCCAGGCTCAGCACTGCTGGAGCTGTGGGCAGTTAGAGGGGATGGCTGAGACAACAGGGCTGGGACAGGGGACCCCCAGAACCCACCCCCAGGATGCCTTCAGCAGAACCTGCCTGTGGCTAAGCTGAGCCAGATGTCCATCCCACCACATCCTTTTTATTGAGTAAACCCACAGAATAAGCATTTAAACAGGGAGTTGGAGGGCAGGAGCATGTAGCAGAGAATAAGACAGTGCTGTTGTGTGATGTTGGGATGCCTCATGGCTTTAGAAGCAAGTCCTTAAGCCCTGACATTACAGTCACCATGGGCAAACAATGCCACCTTCATGTTACTTGCAGTATTTGTTTTTCATTAACAGATGAAAGAGTGTCACACTGAGCATCCACCTTCGAAGGAAGGGATCAGGGGAGGGACCTTGGCCTCAGTGTATCTGGGGGCTGTATGGAGCTGCAGGGTATGTCCACTGATGGACACGAATCTCACATGAATCTCACAACTAGGCAATATTTTACACACCCTGAAGTGTTTTTAAGGCACATGTCACAAGTTTTCAAGTAAAATATTAAACATCAGTTGAAGCACATTGGGAGGGACATCCTCTCACACAGAAGGCTTTGCTTTTAAAAATTATTTAATGAAACCAAGCTGCTTTTACAGCTTCAAATCCTCTGCCAGGTACGTCTGAAGCTGCGAGGCTACAGCCAATACCGGCAGCAATGCTCTTGCAGCTGGCACTGACAGATAGAAGTTATCTTGCAGAGTTTTTTTCCTCCTTAATTAGTTTTGGCAAAGCTCCCACGGATTAGGCGTCTGGCAGGAAAGCCAGGCTTGTATCGATCCCTTTTCTCACGATCTCACCAAACAGCACTCAAGGAGTCCCTTTCCACCCACAGCCCCAAATAAACCTAACAGGCTTCAAACAAACTTGGGGCAGCAGCTCTCATTTGCACCGACACCGCGGCAAAGTTTGGGAGAAACCTAAGAGACACACAGCAGCCAGCAGCGGCTCGGAGCAAAGACAGGGAGTAAGGGAGAATCCCCTATTTGTTTCACACGCACGGAGTGTGAATAAACGAGGAGCCCGGACGGCCCTCAGCCTGTCCTGCTGGGCTGCACGGCCACAGCCCCGCACGCTTCGTGTGCGCGGTGATTCCTGCAGCGCACCCGGGGCACGTCGGCAAAGGCCAAAGAGCTGCCCGGACACGCCGAAACAAAGCCAGCCCCGAGAGCTTTGGCATCCCGGAGAGATGGAGCGGGGGCGCCTTGGCGCGTCCCCGTGGTGAAGAAGAAAGTTGATTTCGAAGAAAGTTGATTTCAAAGAAAGTCAGGGATTTCTGGCGCAGGGGGAAGCCAGAAATCCCTGACACACACACACGCTCCTTCCTTCCCTGCCGCCGCCACCACCGCCGATGGAATCTCCGCGGCGGCCAGCCCGGCACTCACCTTGGCTGATCTTGATGTTGGTCTGGGGGAAGGCCTGGGCGGCCAGCAGGGCGGCGGCCAGCAGCGCGCACAGCGCCGGCCCGCTGCCCATGGCCGGGGCGCCGGGGGCCGCTCCCGCTCCGCCGCCGGCTCCCGGGGGGCGCGGGGGCCGCGCAGGGCTCGGGGCTCCCTCGGGCTGCGGGTCCCGGGGCTCCCTCGGGCTGCGGGTCCCGGGGAGGTCCGGCCGGCGCGGGGGTCCCGCCGGGTGCGGCTCTCGGGCCGGGCCCCGCGGGCTGTGGGGCGGCCGCCGGGCGGGGCGGATAAAGGGGCTGCGCTGCCCCCTCCCCCGAGCGGCGGCTCCTCCGCAGCCCGCCCCCGGCCCCGCTCAGCGCATCCCACACGGGACCGGGCCCCTGCCCGCCCCCGGCCCGGCTCAGCGCATCCCACACGGGATCCGCACCCCGGGGCGCTGCCCCCTGCCCGCCCCCGGCCCCGCTCAGCGCATCCCACACGGGGCCGGGTCCCTGCGCTGCCCGCAGCCCGGCTCGGGCGCACGCTGCTCCCAGGGAGCTGTTGTCACCCGCCGGGGCTGCAGGAGAGCGAGGACATCACCCCTCCTCATCCCCCAGGTGCATCCCGAGGCGGTGTTTAGTGTCCCCATCCCGACACCTCGGGGGTGGCAGACGGGACCCGCGCTGCCGGCAGGGCGGGCAGGGGGCGGTGATGGCACCGGGGAGCGGGCACCCGGGGAGGCAGGCAGGGGAAAGGCGCCCAGGGCTGCAGGGCAGTGGGGTTTAACACCGCAGTGCCCCACTCTGTGGTGTTTTTGTTAGTTTTGGTTCAGTTTCGAGGAAGTTTGTTTGTTTTTTCCTGAGTTTGGTTTGGGGTTTTTTTTCCCAGAGCAAGGCAATGCGCTGACACACCTGAACAGCCTGGAAGAAGGAACCCCCAGCTGTGCCCGGGGCTCCAAGGCTATGTCAGGAATTCACTCTGTGCCCTGTGCCCAGGTCCGTGCTGGGTCCAGGCCATCACATAACAGCAGAAAAGCTGATATGATACAGCAGTCTGTATCAATACAATCCACCATGTCTCCTTCCTGTGGTCAACATAAACATCACATTTTTTAAAAAACCTCCATAAAATCTTTTTCCAACTGTTGCACTCATAAGGGAAATAGTACAGGCACAAATATGACACAATTTTGTGGTCCTGTTCCACAAATTTCCAATTTATGCCTGAAATCAGCACTGAAGGAACTGCTTAGGAACACTCTCAATGCTGTTCCCTTTTTATTCTTAGCTACAGATTAAAATTTTCAGCATTTTTGACCCATTTTTAGAGATTCAAGTATAAACAATTTGGGGTGACACCAAGCTTGCAGTACACTAAAGCATCCAGACTTACTCCAGAGACAGTAACTCATTCAGACAACTTTTCTATATTAAGTTTTCTTCATATTAAATAAAGCCTTCTGAGAACACCTCCCTCCTTCCATACATAGTTCTGAAATTATCTGGCTCAGGGAAAAAAACTACTGCTACAGCAGAGCACTAAAAATGAAGGAATTGGGATTATCAGAAGCCAAGGCATGCCTCTTCCCTTCTTTCCTGTGTGCCATCCTCAGATAAAGCCAGTATTATGAACAACTTCTAGCAAACTATGGAACAAAAATCTTTGGGCTTATTAATCTACTCCCAAAGCACAAATATTCACGTTTAAAGCGGGAGCAGAGATCCTGAATAATTTTTATCCTGGTTTCTAACAACCAGACTGGTGGCAGCAGCGTCCCCCAGCGCAGCTGGGAGCACTGAGCCCCCCGTGCTGCCCCTGAGCCACAGCCCTGAGCCTGGCACAGCAGCTGGGCACCAGCTTTGCTCCCAGCACTGGGACAGCACAAGCACGTCCTGCACGCAGTGCCAGCTGGAGCTGCAGCTGCACTTTGGGTTACCCTCCAACTTCACCAAACACGAGATGTGCTTCACCTGCTGGCTGCAGACCCAGGAGCACGGCCACAGCTCATCCCTCCTGCTCCTCTCCCTCCCACGCTGTTCTGTTTGCTCTTCAGGCCAGGAGCTCCCCAGTATGCTGCTCTGCTCTTACTGACCTTCCCTCTGGGCACCCTCACCAATTTTTGGCATCCTGTGCACATGACTGCTCCTCCCTGTGGAACAGAGACCTCATGACTTCAAGGACAGGCTCAGGCAAGTCTACCTTCTGTTCACATCTCATGCCCAGTGCTGAGCAAAGCTTGTGTCTGCTCTCATGGATGTCCTGAGCTCATTCTGCTGTCCACAGGCCCCACGTGGAAGAATATTCATGTCAGCCACAGTAAATGCTGAAACCACAGCCACTTGCCTGAGCCTTCAGGATCAGCCTCCTACAGCACACACACAAACTGCTCCCAGCTCATCTGCAGTCAGTAACAACAGGGTAACTGCCAACACTCTGGCTTTTTTTTTTTTTTTTTTTGCCATAAGCATAACTGAAGAAGCTCGGCACAAAGGTGAATCCAACAAGTATCACCCCAATCTATGTGGCACAATTAAATAGAATTTTATTTTCAATAAATATACAATCTGCATCATACCAGACAATACGCTGTGGAAAAATAAAATGTACAGAAGCAACCAACAGGACAGCTTGACCGTAGCTAAATTCACTTGGTGACCTGGGTAAACACACACAACACAGAAAGAGCCACTGCAGTCTGTGAGAGAATTAAAATCGTGTTTTCTGGGTCTTCTTAACCGCCAAAGTCCCTGGAGCGGGTTTATTTTTTTTGCACAGCACATGTTTGAGAGGACGTGAGCTGGTTTTCCCAGCAGGAATGCCACTGGAGATGTTTGTTTTGCTCTATCAGCACTGCATCTATGACGCACACAGACTGCTATCGAGACTGGCAGGTCACCGCTGACGGGACACGGGGCCCGGCCGGCGCGGGGCCACACAGAGGCACACACACCAACAGCAGCTGGGCTCTGCTAAAACTAGAACGAGGACAAAACCGCAGCCAGGATTGACTTCACCACAGCTTCTACCGTTTAAAAAAATATTCTAGCCTAATTTACCACGTTTCACCAATGAGAGCACACGGGTACTTGTATCTCTGAGAGGATGAGCCATGGATTCGGGCTGGGAGGACAGAAGAGGCAGCTCCCAGCTCCTCCACCCGCTCCGTGTCGCTGTAGGACACGAAATCAGGACACAGACTCTCAGAAGGCTAAGATGACTCCAATCCGTGTTTATTCTCAATCCACCTGTCTTTATACCTTTTCACAAAGAGCCCACCCAAGGCGTGGGATCCTTGGACCACATTGGTCAAATCAGAGGGACATCAAGAGAAAGTCCCTCCTAGGGAGAGGAGTGAGAAAAACAGGATAGTGTACAACAACAGATTCCTTATTCGCAGAGATTGTCCCTGGGAAAGGAATTTCAGAAAATCAAAACACTGCGGGCACGGGCCGTGGCTACACTCCGTGCCTCCCACGGCACGTCCACCCCGCGCCCCTCTCGCGGGGTGATGCCAACAGCTGAGCGGTGCTGGGGGCAAGCAGCCAGAGCTCCTGCCCCAGGGGAACAGCTGCACCCCGTGGGACACGGATCACCAAGGCCAGCGCGGCTTGGCTGGGCGCCGGCAGCCGCCTGAATCCACCGGAGCTGCTGCGGGGGTTGCATGTGGGGCGTGAGACGGGGCGGGGGGGTGGGGGGGGCATGTTTCAGTCGTTGGTTTGGTTTGGTTTTTTTTTATTATTTTTTTTAATCTGGTGGGTCACCCTCCTCATGTGACCTCGAGGGAGGCGGGCGAGACGCGGTCGCAGTCCTCGCGGGAGCGCAGGCTGTGCCACTGCTCCACGGCCGTGCGGTGCGCGCTCAGCATGCGGCGCCAGTGGTTGGACTCGGGGGCGCCCGTCGAGTACTGCCCGATCACGATCCTGCCAATGAAGTCGTTGCTGCTCTTCACGTTGTGCCCGTACACTGGGGGGACAGAGAGCAGAGACACAGACCGGTTGTTAGAAACGGATGCAGCCACGGTTCCGTGCCTGCCGTGTTTCGATTGCAAGAAATTCTGCTCCCAGGAAAAGAACTGGTAAACTGTCCTGGGTTGTGGAGCTGGGTTTTGTGTATTCTATTTTCATCTGTTTAAAGGCCCGACGCCTCATCTAATAGGCCATTAGAACCTTCCCAGCCTGTACCTTCCCTCCGCAGAGTGGTGCATCTGCATTTCTATCACCCTATTGTGAGATACATCTCATCCCCTGGCAGTTGGGAGCAGGCAGTTTGTCTGGATAAACGGAGACTCACAGACACGAGAGCTGCTGGTTTTTCACCCAATTCCCTGGGAGGAAGACCGGACTTCATCTCACACCAGATTCCATCTCACCATCCCCAGACCCCCTCCTCATCATCACCAGATCCCCCTCCTCACCACCCCTGGATCCGCTTTTCTACAGGATCATCTCTGCTCCAACAGAATCACGTCTGCCACTTCAGAAAGACTCACTTTTGGACAGCTTTCAACACCCTGAATCACAGGGTTTCAGGTTGTGGCTCTGACTCTGTCAGGGTTTTCCAAAATTGTTGTTTATTTGTTTATTTGCTTGTTTGGTTGGGTGGTTTTGTTTCCTATTACATTTGTATTGTTAATATTCCTAGTAAAGAACTGTTATTCCTATCCCCAACATCTTTGCCTGAGAGCCCTTGACTGCAAAATTATAATTTAGCGGAGTGTGTGAGGGGTTTGCATTCTCCATTCTAGGGGAACCCCAGTTTCCCTGGCAGAAACCTGTCTTTCCAAACTAAGACATAAACAAGGTCGTGTTATTGTAAACTGGTATCTTTTTCTACATGCTTTCCCAAAGGAGGGACTTTGCTTGATGGTCTCTTCAAGTGACCAATGGTTCCAGGTGTCCCCATTGCATTGTAGAAAAGTATAAAATAGGTTTAGAAAATAAACTGAGGCTCCTCCTGCTAGGAGTCATCAGCTTTCTGAATGGACTTTGCGTCTTTCTTTCATGTCCAACAGCGACAAACACACGTTTTGGAGTTGGCTTTTCGCATAGAGTAAGGTGATTGCTTTATGTGTAACATGGGATGTCGCTGTTGGACATGAAAGAAAGACACGGAATCGTGATTCAGAAGGCTGATGCTCCAAAAAAAGGGGCTGGTTTATTCTCTGAATCTATTTTTATACCTTTTTACAACGTGCCCACCTAAGAGGTGGAATCCTTTGAACCATTGGTCACACCAAGGGTCAACAAGCAAAGTCCCTCCTTAGGAGAGAAATGTGAAAAACAAGAGAGTTAAAAAAGTGTGACCTTGTTTACCAGTTTAGGTCCCTGGGAATAAACTTCAGAAAACCCAAACATGACAAGCAGTGACTACATCGGGAAGGTTGTGTTGTGTGTTCTTTTATTAATAGGATTTGAAAAATGTGATAAATGAATATTCTTAGATTGTGACAAAGTAGAGATGGGGATTGTTTGTTGGTTTGGGTTTTTTTGTGTTGTTTTGTTGTTGTTGTTGTTGTTTTGTAACTCCTCAACTAGATAAAAGACAGAAGGGACGTCTGGAATTCCTGAATTAAAGATAAGTTTACTAAATTAGTTTAATTCTGATTAATTAATTAGTTTAATTGGTTAGTTTAATTTATTAATTAGTTTAATTAATTAATTAGTTTAATAAATTAGTTTAATAAATTAGTTTAATTCTGATAAAGAACAACTGAGCCTTTTGAGGGTCTGAATCTTCAGAAGACAGATTTACAACATCCATCCAGACTGCGTGGAGTCCCACAGATCAACTGTATACTTAAGGGGGCTCTTGAAACCAAAATGAATATTTGAATCATGTATTGGCTTATTTAAATATGTAACACAGAAGTCCTTAAAACAAAGGATCTGAAAAGAGACGGGGAGCTGATCTTGTTGGTATCAGCACCTCGGCCGAAAAATCTTTGGTTTTTTATCTCCTAATTGTCTATTTTATTTTCTTTTTATTAAACTTATAAATTTTACATAAAAGTGAATCGTGTTTTTCACACTGGTCAAAGCAAAAGCACCGCTGGCCCACAAAAAAAACCAAATGTCCTGCAAATGTCCCCCCCAGCACCAGGCACCAGATGTCAGTGGTTTTGATGTGTCACTCAGCATTTGAAAAATGTTAGAGAAACAGGAGCCTGGAAGGAATAAAATAAGTTGTACTACAGCCTGAAATGCAGCTCAAATGAACAAGATACAAATCCACAGTTACCATGGAATTTACCATGCAGAGGTAAAGCAGATTCATAAAATGATTTGGGTTGGAAGAGACGGTCAAAGATCATCCTATTCCAACCCCCTGGCCAGGGGCAGGGACACCTTTCACTGGAGCAGGCTGCTCAAAGTCCTGTCCAGCCTGGCCTTGAAGGAGAATTACATCATGTAAAGAAGTACCAAAAGCTCTGCCTGGGCATCATGAAATCACAAAGGCAGCCCAGCAGCCTGAGCCCAGGGGAATGCAGAAGCAGCATCCCAAACTGCCCCCCTCCAAACACACATCACCCAAAGCACTCCAGCGCTGATCGACAGCCTTCCCTGCCTGGAGACAGGAATTACACACCTCCAGCCTGCCAGCAGGATGTTTACACAGTAACAATTTGCCATAATTATCATCGCAGCTACTAGTTAAACGTCCAGGAAAGCAACTGAGGGAGAGGCATCAACCCAACACCCTGTCCTTTGGATTAGCCCAGCCTCCTGGAACAAAAGAGCACAGACAGCAGCAAACCCTAATGATGGGCCTGATCCTGGGAAAGGCTGAACACTCCCACCAGAGAGGGGCAAAAGCACTCGGTGTGTTGCAAACTGAAGCCCTGCCTCAACTCATTAGAAACTTGAAACAAAGTCTTTGCAAGCTGAAGCCAGGATATCCACAGGCACTGCTGGAATATTAAGGATTAAAAAATCTGCTCAGGAAAGAGAGGGATTTTTAAGGACGAATGTCTACAGGAGCTCCAAATCCAGCTGGGCTGGTGCAGCCAGAGCATATTCAGCCTGGCCTGGAGCCCCTGCCAGCAGCACCAGCTCTCCAGGGCTGCTGGAAACCAGCTCTGGCAGCAAAACAACATCTGGGAACCCCCATGGCATCACCCTGATGTGTGCACACCCTCACAGGCAGGCAGGGCACCGAGCACAACACACTCAGCCTCACTTTTAACCACACACCGTAGTCAAGGCTGTGCATTTCCTATTATAATACACCCCCCAGCTGATCAGCATCACTTTAACCTGCCCCTGCCATCCCCACACTCTGCAAAGGCTGGTTCCTCACCTCTGTACCAGTCTGGGATCTTGTTTTGGGCCACTCAGGCACCACCTGCCAGTGCAGTCCTGAAATCAAGCAGTGCCAGGTTACATCTCACTTCATCCCTTCTGACAGCTCTGACACACACAGTTTATGGGCAGAGATGCCTCTGCTCCCCAAATCACCTGTGGATATTTCAGGTGACAGGAAACCTTCAAATGGCCAAGTAATTTGTTCCAATAATTGCTCTAAAAAAATCTACCCTGCAACTCAGAGCCCTGAGTCTATCTTCAAACGACATTTAGAAATGATCTGGGGTTCACCACCCCAGCAGGAAGACTGCATCCCTTCTGCTTGTCACCATCAGTTATCTAGGGCTGCTGCCATCAGGATGTGTTGCCAAGCAAGTGCCCCTGTCAAGAGACCAGGCTGGTGTTTTTTGGAAAGGCCACCTTCTAAGGACACAGTCAGGAATTCTAAGCCATTCATCTCCAACTAATACACAGCTTGTCAGGGTTATTAATGAGTTCTGCTACAAGGCAATGGATCACAGGTGTAGCTAGCAGAACTATACTAAATGCTTTGCTATGATTTATTAGCCCACAGAAATCAAATATAGTGATAAAACCAAGTTAAAATATCCCCAAACCAAAATTTTCAATAGGATTTTTTGTTGTTGTTCTGGGTTTTTTGTTTGTTTTCTTGGTTGGTTGGTAAAATGAAGGAAGATGAAACCTAATCCTGGAAGACAGTACCAAGTAATTTAAACTCAGAAGCCTTACAGGCCATCAATTAATCACAGGATAAATTAACAGTGGAGAAGTACCCCAGGCATACCAATTCTTCAAAAACACTCCATGCCAGGACTGTAAAACAAGCAGGTGTGCTAACTAAGGGCACCTGTTATTCTAATGTTGATCCAAGTATTTTGAATTCTTGCAATGCAACTTGCTAATCTCATTGTGTCAGGTAATTAGCATGCTGACTCCTTTGGGGCATTAATGGGCTAATTATACAAGCATTGTTGCTTCTATCATTAACTACTGCAGATAGCACAGAGACTTATTGCTGAGGAACAGTGCAGACATTTTTCCAAGGCCAAATGCTTATTCACACATAGACCATAAGAGGTAACACTAGAGTGACCTCAGGTTTACAAACACACAGCTTCACCACAGCAGCCTTCTCAAAAGATGAGAGGTCTTTCTGTGCCAAAAATTCAGCTTTACCCATCAGTTCAGAAGCCTTTTAAACTCAAGGACATGCCTTTCTGAGAGGCTAACTGCTGTATTCCACTGCTAAGTGGCCAGGATTTGCTGAGCAGTCTGCTGATGGCTGAGTTCACCAAGCTGTGGAACCGACCTTACCCAAGAAAGGGGTGGAGTTCTCACTGAGAAAATAAACCCTTTCCTTTGCTCACATCCAGGAGCACCACTTCCCCGTTGCTGCCACCAGTACTCCGAAAAACAGCTTGGAAAAGAGAACAGCAGGAGCCCACAGGCCCAGGTGGAAGCAGAGACTGCTGCTCCTGTCCTGACACAGGGAGGGGGAGCATCTCCCCCAGTCCTGCCGTGGCTGCAGCAATCACTTCTCAAACAGGGGAGGAACCATTCCCTTGAGCACCAACAAGCAGCAGCCACTGCTGCACCGTCTGCACTCAGGTCTGACCCTTCAGCCTGCCCCAAATCCCTGCAGCAGCAGCACCAGCACACCCCCCATGCACACACAAAGCCCTGGGTACCACACAGGGACTCACCAGCACTGTGGGTGCTCAGGCACAACCACAGCTGCTCCAGACACAAGGTGAGCTGCACTCCACGGTGGGGCTGGCCCCTGCCCTGGCTGGAAGGGGTCCTGCTGGTGCAGCAGTGTCTGTGGGGAGCCCCTTGGAGCAGGAAAGCCCTGCAGAGCTGGAGCAGCAGCCTGCAGACAGGCAGCCTGTGCCAGAGCCCTCTGCTTCTGCACACAGTGACACACACACACCACGGCTGCACTCACACCTGCACTGCAGCCAGTTCCACACAAGCTCACACCTTCAGCCTTGGGGGGGTAAAAAACTCCTGCTCCTTCCCTCCAGCTAGTTCCACAACAAGTGAAGGTGGAGAAGCTCCACGGGCAGCAGTTGAGCACTGTGCCACACACTGAGTCCAGGTGACTGTACAAGTGGGCTAAGCTGTGCTCCCTGATGTCTGAACATCCCCTGACAGAGTCTGAAATGAGCTCATAGTAAATCATTTCAGATTCAGTCTGCCCTTGGCCACAAAAACAGTGACACCATGGAGCTGTTCAGTAGCAGAAAATTAAGTAATTAACATTTGGGATTTTCAGACTGACCCAGACTCTGGTTATGAACTGGTAAATGCTGCTTTTCATTTAAGAAGCATATTTTCCTGACAGAAACTACACACCTGGTCTCATGAGCTCTTTTTCCACTGTCACAGTAACTTACACAATAGCAACATCCTTTTCTAGGCCAACACAGAGCAAAAAGCAATTAAAAAAACAGAGGTCAAACCAATTCCTTCTGCAGCTGCTCATCAGAGGGACACATTTGGAAACAAAAAGGCTTCTTTAAAAGACATTCTTTATAATAGAAATGCTGAAATACAGAAGAAAATTGTGTTTACTTACATCCATTAAAAGGGTCAAATTCTTGAGGACAAGGTACATGATGTAAATAAAAAATTTTCATGTTATGTACTTCTTGATGCAGTGCTCCTAAATGATCCATATCCAACTGATGGGGGCCACATGCAATGCTCCCTTGGGGTCAGGGCCCATGCACAGGAGGGAAGGCTGAGCCCCCCACCCTGGCTGCCTGTTCCCTGCAGGGCTGAGGGCACAGCCATGCCAGGCACTGCACACCCAGCAGGGCAGCCACCTCCAGGGAATGCAATTGGCCTTGGAGCTCCAGCATCTGGCTCTGGGAACAGCTCCAGGCTGAGCTTTCCCTCATCTCCTCCAGCCTCGGTCACAGGCAGTCAGTTTTTGCCAGTCAGCTCTTTTCCCTGTCACTGTGTAACTAAGCCATGAGGCTGCCTGGGTGGCATCAGCCCGGGCACCAGATCCAGCCAAAATACCAAAATGCCTTTCACCTTTCCCTCTCTTTTGCCTCTACACTGAGGCTTGCAGGCTGAGTAGTTGTGCAGAGCAGGACTGCAAATCATTGTCATCTGTGAGTCACGTGCAATAGTGAAATTGAGGCTGGCATTTCAGAAGCTAATTCACCCTTTGATTGAGCATATTAGCACCCTTGGAATGGCCAGGGAGGAGCACTAACTAAGAAAATCTCCTTAAGCTAACTGCAAGGCTATCAGTATCATTTTACAGGATGGAGACAAGCTTGAACTTTGCAGCTGGGGCCATGAAACATCTGCATCTCCTGCAAACCCTCTGCCAGGTGTGCTGAGCAGTTACTCAGCAGTCACTCAGCAGTTACTCAGCAGTTAGTTACTCAGCAGTTACTCAGCAGTTAGTTACTCAGCAGTCACTCAGCAGTTACAGCTGTGCTGCACTGCCCAGTATGGCCACACAGCACCTCTGCTGCTGCCTCTCCAGGAGTAACAGCAAGAGAATCTCATTAAGCTGCAACAGCTGCAACAGCTGAGAGCTCCCCCACAACTGATTAACCCTTCCTCAGTCACCTACACCATCATCTGCAAGGCAATTAGAACCATTTAACCCAGAGAAAAGAAACACAAACATGCCCAAGGCTGTACAGGGGCATCTGGGGGGCAGAGTCCCCCTGAGGACACAGATCCCACGGGACTGTGGGGTCCCTCTGGCAGAACCACAGCCCTGCTGGCACTGACCCACCCACGCTCCCTGCACTGCTCATTCCCCCCAGCACCAGGTGAGCTCTCAGAAAGTGCCCCCCTCACACACCTGCCCATTCAGGTGCCTCACCCCATATTAGAAAGCACTCTGGTTGTCTGGCGAGAGAGATGATCTGAAGATCAGGATACTCTTTGGAACACGTGCTTTATTGGTCGTGGGGAGGCAGCCTGACTGGGGAAGGGTCCAGGGATCCAGTGCAAAGTCCAAGAGGGTCCAAGGGAAGGCGCGCAAAGAGCAGGCCGAGCTCCTTGTTACATTCCATTTTAACCCTTTCTATCGTGAATATTCTAATGAGCATCAACCAATCACCTTAAGATACAAAACCTACAGAATCTACATATAGCCTATGGGAACTACAACATTACAATACTACTCTACATACCAAAACCTGTGAAACCCACCTTATCCCTGATACCTGAGAAGGTCCAACCTTTTATTCATCCTTTTGTCTTGGCAGGGGTGTTACTGATTCACTCAGCCAAGTCCTTTTCAGCTGTCTAATCACCTTCTTCCTGTCCAGCAACTTACAGTTCAAACTTTGCTTTTAATTCTATTCCTCTTGTGGGTTTCATACTTTTAGAATCTTTTACTAATAAATCATCTCTGCAGGGCCTAGCTACTTCATCCTCCCCAACAACCCCACCCTTGGCAGGCAGCAGCCAGTGCCCAGCAGCCAGTGCCCAGCCCTGCCTCTGCCACTGGGGCTGAGCTGCCAGGTTAAGTAGGACTGGAAACTGCTTCTGAACTGCTTGACATCAATATTAAAAGGCTGTTTATTAGCACAAGGAGGTGCTACGAGGAGCAGCAGCAGCTGGGCTAATGAGGCACACTGAGAAGGTCACAGGCTTGGCCCAAACCCTGCCCCTCGCTCTTTGAGCATGGCCTGTCATATTTAGCAGAGAGGAGAGAAAAACACGGGAGGAGATGCTGTGGTTTCCCATTTATCAGCTGAATCTCCATCAGGGTCTGATGGGCACGTTTGTAGCAGAATTTCTTAGGGAACGTGGACATGAGGTGTTTTGGGATGAGATTTGAACTACTCCAAGCTGGGCCTCAGTTTCAGGCCTGTCTAGAAGTAGCCAGACCTGTGGCGCAGTTAGAAATCCACTTTGAGGTGTGTTTAAGCATTAGATAGCATAGTTATAGTGTGGTTACAGTGACCTCCTTAAGGGTAAAATTAGAAAACACCTGTAACTATTTGAAACTGTATTTAACCCCCCTCCTCGGGAGAATAAACAGAGAACGCATGATCTAACCATGTTGGTCGTATGTGTGCTGCTCTGACCAGCTTCCCATTTTAATTAGGGGTCCCCTGGTTTCACACACTAAACTCTCTTTGCAGCATTCCACACACAGAGCCAGCACCCAGCTGCTGCCCCACGGGGGGAGTGCCACACCAAGGGACTCTGGAAACCTCCCACAAGGGCAGCCCCTGTGCCCTGGCTGGGGCTCCCTGCACAGGCACCCCAAACCAGGCATTTGCCTGGGACAGGAAAGTCCTGCAGCAGACAGCAGAGAGCCAGGGTGCAGGGAAAAGTGCAAATGCACAAGTGTGTCTTGCAGGGATGTCAAGGGCATGCAGGGATGACACCTCATGGAACTACCTCATGGTAATGAGAAACTGGAATAACGGGCTGGATGCATCTGTTGCAACAGCCCAGAGGATGCTGGAAAGGAGTATCTATGGCTGGCTTTTTCCACTTCCAATTTCCATTTTTTTAAAGATTGGATCTTAATTCTCTGCACTATGAGCCCCAGATGCAACAAAGCACACAGATGACTTCATGCATCTTTACACACCCCACAGGAAGAAGCTCCAGCACCAGTGCCACAGCACCTGCAAGCACAGGCAGGGACAGCCATGCAGGAGAGGCAGCCTCTGCCTGCACCATCATCCATCTCCTGAGACAGCCACGGGGCCAGGCACAGGCATTCCACTTCCAGACACTGCTCTGCTGCTCACAGCAGCTCCTGCCACCCAGGCTTTTCTTCATTTGATACACAGGCAGATTATGGCCTTGCAAAGCGTTTGAAGAATTCCTTTCACTACAGTGTGAGCCAAACAAGATGAAGGGCTGAGGGCAGGAGAGCCATGGCACTGCTTAAATTAAGGTGCTTGGCAAAAGAAGCAAGAACCCCTCAGCAGCCTGGAGGAGAGGAGGGTTTGCTCCTTTCTTTAGGAGAAAAAGGCTACCAACAGATTCCAGAGAACTCCAGGACAGGCAGTTTCTGCCACATCAGATGCAGTACATTTATTACCTAAGTCAGGCCACTTGATGAATCTAATTCTGCCTTCTAAGCAAGCAACAGATCGGATCAGGAGGCGTCAGCATCTTGTTGCTCTTGCCCTGATTAATGGTGTTTCACTCCTCCTTAAAGCAGTCAGTCTGCTGCAAAAAGCCAAATCCAACCCCACAGCATCTCCCCTGAGTGACCCCAAAACAGGGCTGGGCCTGCAGGACCTCACTCAGCATCTCTGAGCCACCCTCTGCTGTCACCTGCTCCAGGCTGACCAACAGCACCTGCCAAGGGAGCAGCAAAGCCACAGAGGGGGACTGGGAATGGGGAGCAGTGGGGCCCCTTCCCCTCCCACAGGGGATTTGATTTGTACATCTGGAAATGTACACAGAGCCACTGTGAGGAGGCTCTGCCATGCAGGCTGGGCTTCAGGAGCCAGCACATCTCCCTGAGCCCCTCTCCCAGTGTCCTGCTGGGCCACCAGACCTGGAGCAAGGCCTGGGAGGGCAGGAGGCACCAGCCTGGAGCTCACTGCTCTCCCAGACCTGGGCATGGACCATATGGTGTCTGCTGCATAAATGAATGAAGTGTTTTATAACTCCAGACACAAAGGCCAAGTTCTGATCTAAATTAAACAGGTATAAATCCCCAGAAAACACAGTGCTGACATCAGTGAGGTTTTTTTCCCATTTTTTTCTCCTTTGGCTAAAATAGGATTACGCAGGTTTAATCAGGGATTAGATTTTGCTTCTGAGCTCCAGATATGGGAAATATACAGACAATCCAACACTTCAAAAAGACATGTCCAAGAGGTGACAAGAAACAATTTTCTAGCAGTGAGTTGTCTAATTACCCACCCATCTAAGAGATGTTATAGTGCCCAACATGATGGCATTTCAAAAGAGCAACCACTTCCTCCTCCTGCATTCCAGCAAGGGAGAAAAAACAGTTTAATTTAACTCATATATTAGAGAAGATTTCTTCCCTATATCTGTGTGCAAAAGTCAAAGTGCCTGATTGTTTGTGGGAAAGCAAAAGCAAGAGGAGAAAGGAGAGATGAGCAAGTCAAAGTGCAGATTGTGTGATGATTCCAGACACAGGGTGGTTTCCATCCCTGCAAACAGCAGCTAGAGGTGGTGCTGGTATCTCAAGGTCACACTTCCACATAGCCAGGGAAATCAAAATTCAGGCATATTTCTGGAGAAGCCTCAGGACAAAAACTTTATCAGCCTTCAGCCTGCTCAGCTAATTGGGACATTTGAAAATCAGTCCAAAATAAATAAATAAATACCACTAAAAAGCCTTGCTATCTCTGCATCCTGTTGAAACAAGGCAGCATTGCTTCAAAAAGAAAACATTGCAGTGAAAGCAACCCAATACCCAGAACCACACCATTATCCATACACACCAACAATTACTTTTCTTCCCTTTAAAAATACAAACTTCATTAAATGGTCCCCATATTTTCCTAAAGGCCAAGGGAAAAGGAGCCAACTGAGGAACCAGCTATATTGCAATTGAACAGCAATCTGTTATTTCAATCGAGTACTGTCTATTAACTGGAAGTTAATTAGAGCCCTGGAACAAAGCATTGTCCAGGGGTCTGGAGACACAGGTTTTTACAGCACCTGGGGCACTGAGGTGGCTGATGGCATTGCCAGGGCCCCTCTGCTGTAGCCTTTGAAACCACAGCTACAGGTCTGCAATGTCTCCACACTCTCTCAGGGAAAAAAAATCAAAAAAGAAATAAAATGGAAAATTTTGTTCTAAATCTTTACAGAAAACAGAGACATTGCCAATTTCTAAAACATATTGAAAAGTGAGGAGTATCACCACATCCTACCAGAAGACAGTGAGCTGCACCCTCAGCCAGGACTGGCTGTGAAGATCTCAGCAGTGCAGGTCACACACCCATCCAGGTCCTTCTCTCCCCCAACAAGCACAGCCTGGCCCAGCCTGCCCCCCCTCCCAGGCAGAGCATCCTGCCCTGCTGGAGCCATGGCCACCTTCCACACAGCAATGCAGCAGTGGGATGAGCCCCAGCACTGCCCTCCACCAGACACCATCAGCCCCAGGGCTGTCCTACACTTCCAGCCAGATCAGAAGGCAAAGCAGATTTTACCTCTACAATTGCACAGAGAGCACCCAGAGCATGAATCACACAGAATTTTGATTTCTCTCTCATTGGGGACTCTGCTTGTGTCACCAGCCCTAAAGATCCTGCCATGCAAACATGTCCAAGAGCTGATTTAAGTGGAGAAAGACACACAGCCACCAACAAGGACCTCGGGGAGACAAACATCCCCTAACTGCCAGTGCTGAAGGTTCTTTTTCACAGTAACTGATGAAAAGATGCTCAGGAGTCACCCAGACACAGTCTGCCCTGCAGTGCTGGTGGTTTTTATTGGGCCATCTGGGCTTTACTGCAGTGCAAACAGCATTACTGACGATTGTTATTAACAACACTATAATCATTAACAAAGTACTGCAGGGCTCAGGTTGCAGGTGTTGCCTGCATTCCTGCTGCACAGCCCAAGCCTTCTGACAGGCTGAGATTTAGAGGACAGCCCAAAACCCCTCAGTGGGGAGAGCACAGGGTCTCTGGGTGCCCATCATCCAGCCCTCCCAAGCACAGAGGCTGCACTTGCATCTCAAATACTTCTTTCTTCATGGAAATGACCTTGGGCAGCAGCTGCCAGGCTGCTGCTGGGGCCAAACTCCACCTTCCCCCTGCCATCAGACAGTAACTAACACCTTTGCCCACAGGTGTACAGGGTTGGAACACCCTGCCTGTCAGAGCCTGCCCCATTTCTCTGCAGGAGGTGAGCCCATGACTTGCCTGCACTCAAGCAGAAGATGGCACAGGGGGGGATATGTGTCAGGTGGACAAAAAAACCCACCCAGAAAATGGAAAAAAGAACCACCCAAAAGAGTGCGTTTCTGTTGCAATATGTATATGGCTGCTCATTACCTAGACAACATGTTTGATGAAGTAAATAAAAACCAAACATCCTCTCCACCAGCTGTTGCCTCACTTTTTTTTTTTTTTTTTTTTTTTTTTCTCCCAGGGCATTAAACTTGTTATGAGTATCAGTGGCTCTCCTGGTTTCAGCCTCTTTTGGGGAGAAGCTGTTAACAGACAATACTGGCAGCAGCAATCCCGACCCTGGATGCTTTCTCCTAGAGAGGACATTTCCACAGAGCTCGTCCCACCTCACTCTGGGCACTGAACTGGGACATGTGAGTGAGTGACAGCTCCAGTGAGCATCTGAGGAAGGAGCAGAGGGGAAGGCAGGGAGGCAGCTGGTACAAGGTGTCCTGCACCAGTGTGGGGGGAGAGGCACTTTGGTCTGTAAATGCCAATAAGTTACAGTATTGAATCTTTGTGTGCCTAAGGAGGAGGGAAGACCAAAGAACCAGCCCAGTCACCCCCTCCTCCAGCCCTGGCTAATGCAGAGCTCCTCCTGTGCACATCATCCTGGAGGTACCCAGGGCTCCCCTCCAAATCCAGCTGTGCCTCAGCCCTGAGCTTGGTCTGGAGTTCAGCTCTGCAGAGCACCTCCAGGAAGGCAGGGATGGTGTCTTCAATGTTTGCACACACAATCCTTGCTAAATCACAGCAGAACAGTGCAGCAATCCACACCAGAGTGCACTGGACACAGACAGCTTGATTCAAGATGCACAGGAGAAAAACACACAGGGGGGAAAACACAATTCATCTTACTTTGTCTGGCCAGTGCCTCACTTTGCAGTGTGGTACCAGCCCCAGGGGGAGCCAGGAGCCCCAGCTGATGGGAACTGGCAGAGTTCCAGGGCTTTCCAGTGAAGCCAAGCCAATGTAAAGACAGCTGCAGACTGGGTCCAAAATATGAAGCCACAATAAAGGTTCCTTTAAATTATTGAGGATATACTCACTTCTGGCTCCCAGGACTGCTTTTACAGCTCTCTCTCTCTCCATTCAAAGCATCATCACCCAGCCTTCAAGCAGGATTATTTTGCTTTTCAATTGGACTTTGACTCAACAGCAAATTTAATTAACTGACCTAATGGACTAGAGATGCGGATTAGAAAAGAAATAAAAAACAATTCCAAACCAAACACACAACACCACTGCAGCAAAAAAGAACCCCAAAGCACCTAAGGTAAAAAAACAACAAAACTACACCCCTGCTATGCAGAGAGGCAAAATTGAGCTCCTCACATTGCAAGATACCCAAACTGCCAAACATTTGCTCTTGATTATCTTTTACCAGAAGATCCCAAAGCCCTTCAGGAGCCCTTAAGCTGCATGATACTGCCAGGTGCCAAGAAGGAGCTCTGTGGGGAACACCACAACCCCCTTCCCAGAACTTCAGAAACCCATCCCATTCCAGCAGAACCCCACAGATGCACACAGGAACAAACTGGTGCTGCCCTCCCTGTTGGGGACACACCTCCACCAACACCAGGAGCCAATCTGTCACTTGGATGAGCATTGAACGTGGCTCAGCATCTTCACCACCACTACGTCCTCTGATCCAGAGGCCCTTGTGCCCGACAGGGCAGGGACTGAGCCAGCAGAAGGCAGCACACACAATAACATGTTGCTGGAGCACCCCTGGCTCCAGCTGTCTGCACCAAGCCCACATCTCACACCAGAGTGTCCCAGGCACAGCAGAAGCACCAGCCCAGGGAGCCCAGCAGCACCCTGCCCACGCTGCACCTCACCCTCAGTCCAGGAGCAGCCAGGGAATGGCCCCACTGCTCCTCCCCAAGCTCTGCACCTCCCTTCCCAGCTTGGCAGCTGCTGGGGACATTTCTGGCCTGGGATTATTTACTGCAACATTCAAAGCAAGCAGTATGTCACTTAGAAAATGAAGCCTTGCTGAGGAGGTTTGTTGTATCCCTCTGGGGATTGTTTTACCCCAAAAGGAGCCCCAAAGTCTGTAACTATGTAGTTTGACTCTACCTTCCCCCCCTATCTCTGATCAATTGGCTCAGTGCCAGCTCTCTGTCCTGGGACAGAGGGTCTGGATAAACCCTGCTCTTCCTTGTTCGTTCTCTTTGCCCCTGGAACCCCTTCAAGAATAAAGCCTTGGAACACTCCTAGGTAAGGAGCCTCTTTTGGGTCTCTTTCCCTATCTTGAAGTATTCCTTGCCCAAAGCCCCCCAGAATCTGAGCTAGCAGCGAGGCCAGGAGGGTGGAGGGAGGGATTATTTCAGAGGCTCAGTGCTGAAATCTGACTGTGTGACACAGGGTGATGGATCAGCCAGCTTCCCACTGCCTCATTTGGGAATGAACCCGTTTGCACAGGAAAAAAAAAACAAACAAAAAACACCCAGAGATCCACTCATTAATCGTAACTTCATTCACTGTGGTGAGGAGCAGGGTGTTTCCCTCACCCTCCCAACTGCAGAGAGCTGCTGCTCTGTTTGCCTTTTCTGCTTGCAGCAGGAGAAGGGGAAAACAAAGAATCGAGTGATTCACACCTGCCACAAGATCACCTGATGGAACCTTCCAAGAACAAATTCAGCACTCCACAGGCAAGGTACAGTCAGGGTGACATGCATGCAAAGCAGTGATTAATTATAGGTGTTTTGCTGAGGAAATTTCTGAGCATGAAGGGCAAAATTTAAATTGCTAATCAGCATCACTTTTTGTTATAACATGTTTGAAAACACACTAATGAATTGGAATCCCTCCTCAAACCAGCTTTGACACGTGTTATCATCCATTTAAAAAGTAAAATTAAAGAACACTTCAAAATACATCCTTTCAGAAGCAGATTCTTTTCACCAAAAGCAATGGTGGGTAATGGGTGGAAAGCTGTCAAAAAGAAGTGTTTGTGAACCATGAGAGCCCAATGTGGCAGAAGGGTGTGGGCCCCACCACCCAGCCCCTCTGATCCTGCAGAGGGCAAGAAGGTCTGAGCCTGCTCCTGATGGTGCCTGAGCTCCACAGGGTGGATGAAGTCATGGGAGAGAACCCCACCCCTCACAGGGGTCCCTGCAGCCCTGCTCAAGACTTTTATGGTGGGAAAAGGCAGAGAATGCCACCAGCCTCAGCAGGTCCCTGGCCTAGGACTGCAGCCCAGTCAGGGGCTATCCCTGTGCTCTGCCACTCCTGCTCACAGCACCAAGGCTCTACTGCCTGAGTTCACGCCTCGAGAAATACAGGAGATTCAGAAACCATTTAAAAATAAAAATTCCCATCCCAGCCAAGCATCTCCAGTGCTGACAAAGCTCTGGAGTGAGGTCAGCTCTGAGCCTGCTCGTGGCCCCCAGGCTCTGTGGTCTGTATCTGGGTCCATCTCAGCTGTGCCACACAGGGCTTGGCACTGAGCCCCAGCCCTTCAGAAACAAAGGCATGAGCAAGCCCTGCTTACAGAACAGCTGAGGTCAGTGTGGAACACCTTTATGTGCATCCTCTCTCCAGCAAACCACGTCCAGTACCAGCAGCTCTTCTGCCAGTGCCTGGGCTCTGTGCTCACTACTGTCCTCTCATTATTCTCAGGTTTGGCTTTATGCCCAGGCTGGGTGCCACTGAGAAGGACAATTAATGCTCCTCCTCTTCCTCTGCACAGAAGCATTTCAAATGGGGCCAGCTAAGCACAGGACCGACTCCCAGTCAGATCCAGCTGCTGGGTGGCAATGCTGGAGACAACTTCTGCAGGGGACAGTGCTAATTAAGCTCCCCAGGAGACCCCAGTGATGGGCACCCCTTGTAGGCTGGGACAAGCAGCCAGCCTCCTGCTGCTTTGTGCACCTCAGAGCCAACACCAGCCCCACAATTACCTGTGAACACCAGGCTGGCATTCTCCAGCTCCTCCTGTGGAACCTTGAAGCTGAAGGACTCGTTGTAGAAGGGATCTATCGTGCCCCGCATGCAGGAGGTCTTCTTGGTTTTTGTCAATTTTAATCCGTGAACAAGCTGAATTTTCACAAAGGGATCTGGCAAAAAGCACAAAGCACGGGCCCTGTGTCAGGGGGATCGTGAGCCAGCACCCCATGTCACCAGGGCTGGGCACCACAGGGCTGGGCTGTGCTGGGAAATGGCCTCTGGAAATGGCTGGAGATTTGCAGAGTGGGGACAAAAGTCAGGCAGCTGGATTAAAAACAGTCCCTGCCAAAACCACAGTTAATGTCAGCCTTGACAGACACCAAGCATACAGATCTTTCTGGAAAATGCCAATATTCTGGCAGCAGCAGAGCTGGGGCAGGAACATGGGAAAACCACCTGAAGACAGAGGCAGCTCCCAGCCAGAGTGCCCAGAGCCAGCAGGGAGCAGAGCCCACAGGCTGCCTTACAGAACACACCACAGGGGGATCAAAGCTCCTGGCTCCTCACCTCAGCCTGGCTCAGAGATCTTTACTTTAAATTTGGCAAACCCTCCATTGTATCTCAGGGCAAGTGTTCCAAATACTTTCATTATTTTTGTTTGTACATACAAGACGGACACCCAGAGCCTTGTATGAACAGGACCTGAGCATCAAATCCCCCTGGGTCCCCCAGAAACTGCAGCCTCACTGATCTGCTTTAAAGGCAGATCATATAATCTGTGCATGAGTAATGTGAGAAATGCACTGCCCTTTACCTGAACCTTGGCTCATGTCTGTCTGAAGAAGCTGTTTTGCTCTAATGATGTCCACATTCAGTCTTCCTGCACTTGGTAGGTAGTTCAGTGACAACAGCAGCTCTCCCAGCTCCACTTCATTCTGCAGGAGAAAGAGAATGTGGAGATTTAGAACAGAGCTCAGAGGGGAAGGGAAGGCAGAGAAATTAAATAAATCCCATTTGTCTAAGTGCCTGAAAAATGAATTTTAGTCACGCTCTGAACTGCAACCAAGAACCATCTGGTGGTACCTCGTGCTAAGCAGAAACAAGAAAGAAACTATCCCCAAACAAAGACCTTTCTCTAATCACCAATCCTTCACCAGCTTCCCAGCAGCCATGCTATAAAGAGGAGGGGTACAAGGTCAGTAGCTTCTACCTGCTCCATTTTTAATGGTTCCAGGTAGTTCTGACCTCACCAATGTGCAGAACACAGACCCACTGGAGGAGACATTCTCCTTCCTCCCCAGCCCCTTGGGAAGCTCAGCCATGCAGTGGTTAATGCATCCCTGGGTCACAGCAAGGCATCTCAGAGGAGACATTCCCCTGACCCAGCAGAGCCCATGGCACAGCCTGGCTGTGCCCCTGCTGCTCACCAGCCTGCACCACGGCCACAGCTCCACATCCATGCAGCTGTTCAGCCATCATCTCTTCTCCTCTTACTTAATGATGCTTAAAGCTAGTAATTAAAGAGCTGGAGAGCTCACATCACTGCTTCTGACAGAGGAGGGTTTAAAATGACCTCTCCCCCCTTGCCATGACCTGGCTCTGAGAGGCTCTTACTGTCAGATGCAAAATACACAAACAGCTCTGGAGACTGGAAACACACTGGGAGTCCAGGCAGGGAACTGCCTAGGGTCAGGTCCACACAGGAGTGCAGAGCTAGTGCTCCATCCCAAACACTCAAACAGTCCAAAACCAACCTAGATCAGGTGTCAGAGCCCATTTCCAAGAGGAAAAGGAGCTGCAGTGGTATTGCAATCATAACAAAAGGCTCAAATATCTTTACTGATGCCCCAAATATTAGATTACAGAAACCAGAGACTATGGGTAGGCAGTAAAGTAAAAGGCTCTCAGAACAGTCACAGCCTGAACTGACCCAAAGAACCAGGTTCATCAGCAGATGGGCCAGCACACGAGGCACAACCCCTGGCAAAGACATCAGTGGCTCAGGGAACCTGAGGCTGGGGCTGCTGGGAAACCCAACCAGGAAAAGCATCTGATTTCTTAACTCCAATTCCTTTTGTCACAGCATCTGGTGGGTCACACTGTGGGGCTGTATAGTGACTCCACAGCACCCACACTCACATTTACCACACACATTGTCTTTTGTTGCTGCAGTATCTCTGCCTCAGCCAGAAGCCACCTCTCTCCCATCTGCCTGGGCCAGCTCCCACATCACTGTGCTGTTCAACAGATGATGTTTTAAGTTCTTTCCACCAGGAAGCCACTCCCCAACACAAGCTTGACCCAAGATGCACACAATACTCACAACTCTGGCAAAGCCAAGCCACACCCTGGGGTTGCACAGCATAAGGATCTAAGAGTCTCACATCCAAGGTGGTCTAAACACCATCTCATCGATTTAAACTGTCATCTTTCATTTGATTTTGCCCAAAAATGCTCCTCTCAGGTGTGTGGCTGGAACAGCCTGCAGACACCTTTATCATCAAGAACAGTCAGTGATTTTTAATCCTGTTACTAGGAGAGGATGGAAGCATCACAGTGCCCACACCACCACCCTCCACAAGGCAGCCCTCCACCCCAGCTCATTTTTTATAACATACAAACAACATCTTTGACAGACCCAGTCCTACTTCCACTTGCATTCACTGCTGGTCAGGTTCCATTCAGGCTTAAATTCCTAGAAATTCAGGTGCATTTGGACAGTGCAAATTAGGAAACTGATCTGTGATTTTATTACCTGCTGGGGAGAGACAGACAGCTCCAGCTGCAAATACCAAACTGCTGGCACAGCCAGGTGGCAGGCTGGCATGGGGCAGTGATGTAGCACCTTCCCAGTCACCTCAGGCTTAGAGTGCTGAAAATCTGCATTTAGATTTGGGATAATTACTTGTGGAGCTGTCCATTGATGGAACCTGGTGACCTTATCCAAGAACTGCAGGAAATAAGGGGTTTCCCTGGGCCAGAGAGGAGCCATGGAGCTCAGCAAAGGAAGGCAGAGCTCTCTTCTTCCAATTAATTTGCATTTATGGTCCATTAAAAAAAAAAAAAAAAAAAAAAAAAAAAAAAGCAAGCTCGATGGTGTACACTGACAGTGTCAGGCTGGATCTCTAACACCCACCTAGGCTCTGGCAGGAGAACCATGTCCCATCACCTCTGCAGAGATCATGGAGAGAGCCACTCCAGTGTCACCATCACACTGCTGCCCAACCCACCCAGCTGCCACAGGGAAAGGTAGGAACCTAATTTTCTGTAGGACCTAACCTAGCAGGGATTTCAGCACCTCTAGACAAATCTTTTTGGCTATCTAGGCTTAAATTTCAGTGAGGAGACATATACAATGCTATGTTCTGTAGGTGTGACCAGCCAGAGACAGCAGGCAGACTACGGGTAGCTTTGACCAGTCTCAGATCCAGCCTGATCTCACAAATCTCAACAGCACCTTCTGCCACTTCCTGCTTTTCAGGAGTGCCCACGTTTGTGTTAATTATTGTCGCTGTGGGACACAAAGAAGGAGACGAGGACTCATCAGAAGGCTGTGTGGATTCCTGAGGAGGAGCAGTAAGGTTTATTGTCCAAACCTACTTTATACCTTTTTGCAAGACACCCACCTTAGAGGTGGGACCCTTGGAACCATTGGTCACCTGCAGAGAGCATCACGCCAAGTCCCTCCCATGGGAAAGCGTGTGGAAAAACTTCTTAAGTTTACAAATAGCATGACCTTGCCCAGGAATTCTGTCCTGGGAGCAGAACTCCCAAAAACCAAAACATGACAGGCACAAAGCGTGGCAACAAATTATTTTGAGGGCAGGAGCCTAAAGCCCCTGCCTGCAAGGCCGGGCAGGGTGGGTGTGCTCAGAGCCCGCAGGGAGCAGCGGCGTTGGCAGCAGCACCAAGAGCTGCTCTCAGAGGATGCTCGGATTCCCGGAGAGCTCACCTCCCCGGACAAGTGACTCAGCCTTTTCAAGGCACTGAATGCCAGCAGCCAAACTGCCTCTGATGTTATAAACGCAGTTACTTCCAGCTTAGCCACCAGGCTCTGGGAAACGTGCTCCCAACGCTGCCCGGTGCCTTAGGGGATGTCACAGGGAAATGAGTCAGTGCCTGACCATCGCCACCGGCTGGCACTGCCCCCACCAGCTCTCTCCTGTGCTTCTGCCACCTGCCATGAGCAGCAAACGAGCCCAGAATTCAGGGGCTTGTTGCCATGCTTCGTGCCTGCCTGTTTTGGTTTCAGGGAATTCTTTTCCCAGAGAACGAAACTTGCACACAAGGTCATGTAATGTAAACTACCGAGTGTTCCCACATCTGTTCCCAGAGGAGGGACTTCGGTAGTGGTCTCTGGAACGGACCAATGGTTCCCAAAGGTCCCACCTCTAAGGTGGGCACATCTAAAAAAGTACAAAAGGAGTCAGAAAAATAAACCGTGGTCCCTTCCCTGCGAGGCCTCTGAATCACTCCCTGCCTCGTTCGTTGTCCTCCACAGCAACAGGGGCTGCCCCAAGAAGCAGGAGGTACAAGGCAGGGGGCTCTCGTTCCCCGACTTGCCCATGCCACGGCTCCCTTTGCTGGTGTGACACTCCTGCTCAGCCACAGCCTGGGAACACTCTGTGCTGCCAGGACCTGCCAGCCCGAGCCCAGCCCCGTGTCCAGAGGCACAGGACATCACCCTTGGGATGTGTTCTGTCTCACACTGGGGCATCCCCAGAGCTCAGGCTCGTGTAGGGGCTGAGAGCTAAGACAAGGGGATGCGAGTTCATGCACAGGAGGTGCCCTGGGCACACTGCTCACCGCAGGGCAAGGAAGTGCCCGAATTTTAGGTTTCCTAGGTCTTTTCATCAGGAAACTACAGTGCTGTTGGTTTTGCCTTCAATGTTTTGCTCGGGCAGGCAGCATGCAGAGGTGCCGCCGTGCTAAGGCATCATTCCAGCTGCCATTATTATGCTGATGACGAGCTGATTCGTGCCGAGATCCCAGATGACCCTGGAAAAGCAATTTCCTGTTTGATGAGATGCCGGAGTGACACCAAGTCTGGGATGTCTGAGACTCTCCTGAAGCACTGATTAACATTTCACTCCTGGCTGTATTACACTGCCAGGTTGGATTTGCAGCCTTGGGCTGGCCTGTGATCCAGAACCTTCTGCAGTTACTGCCTGGGCTGAACCCAAAGTTTTGAACCAGATTCTTTTCTGTTCTTTTCTGTCATCTCTGAATCACAAAGAGGCTCCCCAAAGGAAGATGGGCTTTTAATTAATGCCATTCTCACATCTTGTTTGGACCAGGTAATTCCTTCCCTCACAGCCCCCCAGACTGTTCCTTGTGCATTGCTACAACACCAGCAAAATTCTGCAGCTGAAACCCTTCCCAACAGGAACCAGAGCACATTACCTCAGCACTGACATCTAAGCATCGCTCCTAATGAAGTTTCAGATTGATTTTCCTCCTCAAGGTTATCTGTGTTGGTACCTCCAGGCACATTAAAAAACTGATGGTTTAGAACAGTTTGCTCTAACAGGTTTTGTACAGCATCCTGTGGCACAGCCACTGTTTTGGAAAGGCTGAGCTATTAAGGACCAGAATCTCAGAAAAAATATACTTACCAATGAACTGGAGCAGTGTTTCCTACATAACTGACACCAACTGGATGTATGATGAAGAGAGCCACAAAATCCCTTCTGAAGTCAGATTGTCTGCCTCAGTTTGAAAGGTCATGACAAAGCCTCTACTGTGCAAAAAGCTTTGGGAAGAAGATATCCTATGGAGAGGGCCTGTTCCTGGACCCCACCAGCCTCTCCTCTGGGTTCCTCCTCCACAAAATACAGCCCCCAGCACCCCAGTCCTCTGCAGGAAGGGCCAGGAGTGAACAGCACTGAGGGGAAAGGATGAGGTCACCAAAGAGACAGGTAAGGATAAAGAGAGAACAGTCAAGAAGAAAAAAAATTTTCAGTGCTGGAGCTTTAAAGACTCAAAAAGAAAGGGGGTGTTGGGGGGGGGGGGAAATCACAGAAATAGAACTGAGGAAAAACAAACAGAGTAAAAGAAAGGAAGACAGTAGAACAACACAAGACAAAATATGAAAACAAACCACAGGTTAAGAGCTAAAGATGTTGTTATGATGGGCAAGCATCCATCCCAGCATCCCATGACAGTTCTAACTCCAGTGACCTGCAGGGTGGGTCTGCAGGGCATCCTGCCCTCTGCCAGGCTTTGCCCAGGGCATCTCCTCCACTGGCCACAGGTAAACTTCCAGGGCAGTTTTAACACCCAGCTGGTGAGCAAACACAGCCCCATGCAACCACCTCATACCATCCTGAACATCAGCACTGACAGGTCACTCCAGTGCACTCGTAGTATGTAGTTAAAAAAGCAAGTCCAACACACTCTCCCTCTACTACAAAAATGGCTTAATTTGAGGGAAGAAGGAATTTCTTGCTATTTCCCCACCACAACTAGGCAATTTTTATTTTTTTTCTTTTGCAGAATGATCTCCAAACTCTCATTACTGCTGGTCTAAAACATTTATTCCTGCCCACTCAAATCTGCCAAAAGAGAAATGAATCATATGTCAATAAAGCTTGGGGTCCTGAACACGTGCCTCAGAATCAGCTTCAGCGGCGAAACACGCGACGCCGAGCCCAGCTCCAGCGAGGCCTGCCAACTTCATTCATGGCAATTAAGCCAAGCCACACACATTTCAGGGGATATTTAAGGAGTGCAGAGTGTTCCTATGGGGATTGGACTCAAGAGCCTTTCCACGAGCAGCCACTGCGCTTTCGGAAGGCATTAATCACCGTGCAAGAGAAAGCCTTCCCAGAACCACCAAGGATAAGGAATTTGGCAACACCTGCGCTGACATTTTCCACCAGGAATAAAGTCCTTCTGCTTAGCTGCTGCCTGGGATGATGCATTGGGCAGCAGCTCCCTCGTGCCTCTGCTTTGGGCTCGATCCCCCCAAACACTGAGTGTGTGATCCAAGCTCAGGAAGTGCTCGTGGGCAGCTGCAACCTTCTGCCCCAGGCTTGGCACAAAGCAGTTTGTAGCTCTGGTTCCTCAGGCTGAGAGGACAGCCCAGCTGTCCTTGGCCTTTGGTCCTCAAGTGGTCCTTTGGCCACCCTCTCTTCATCATACATCCAGTCCTTTGACCTATCCTCAGGTCCTTTGGCCACCCACTGCTGGCAGTGAGCAGGACAGGGCTGCACAGCCACCCCCTCACAGCAAGGAGAAGGCTCTGCTTGTTCACTGACAGCAGCTCTGTGAGCTGGTGATGAAGATACTCCTCCAACAAGGAGGAGCTGGACATCCCATCCATAGGCCTATGGATCCAACAGAGCTGCTGGCTGTAGAAGCTGGACCATGCCTCACCTGGGAGAAGCTCGCTGTCCCTGCTGACACTGCACACACCAGAAGATTCCTGGCTTTCCCCACTGTGGAGGATGGGTTCCTCCAGAAATGGGGGCATGTGAGCAATCCAGCTTATCTGGATAAATAAGGCCTGTAACCATTCAAGGGCAGCGAAGCCACGTGCAAGAAGGAACAAGGGATGACAGAAGTCACGTCCCAAAAAGACCAAAGGATGCTAACAAGCTTCAGAGTGTGAGAATCAGATAGAAGCCAAAAGAAGGACTGCATAAACCTGCTGTGTGTGCAAAAGCCATCAACCAATCCAGGCTAAAAGGCTAACACGTGCTTTTAGAGTATATCCAATTGCAAAGCAGCATGTAAAGCATGATTGAAGCTGAAAACTGTATAAAAGGTACCGTCACATTGCAATAAATGGCTCACTTTGATCACATTGATCATGGAGTGATGTCCCATTCTTGATTCTTCCGCACCCCACCTCCTGCAGCTCACAGGTGCTGGCACAGCCCTGTTCTAAGGCAGTGCTCCAGCTCTGGGATGAGGGAACTCAGTGTGATGGTGGGACAAGGACTCAGCTCCTGACTTTATCAGCACACGCTGTGTCAATGGCTTCCAGGTGGAAACAGCAAGTGCAAAACAAATGTTCATCTTAGCCCGTGGCATTTGGCCACTTCCTCTGCTCTTCCACAATGCCTGCTGCCCTCCCACTCCCACCAGTATGAAGAGAAAACTTCTCCACAGCTCCTGCCATCTGGATTTACTTTCCTCCATCTCTCTCCAGCTCATGATGTTTCTGTCTATAAATTCCAGCTAAAAAAAAAAAAAAAAAAAAATTAAAAAAAAAAAAAAAAATCACGTATCTTGTGTCTTTCATCTTCACATATCATGCCTGTGACTGTCTGTGTTTCTCCCCCTCCTGTCACTGCTTTTCCAAGCACCTGCTTCAGCCTTTTCTCCCGTGGCTGTGGGGGTGCTGCCAGCTGCTGCTCCGTGTCACAGCCCCAGGGCAGCCAACCCAGACTGGCAAATTTTCCTCGACTAATGATCAGAACTGCACCACAGCAGTTTGTAGTGCTCTCCAGGATCCAAGGACACCTTCTGCAAAATAAAATGCAGCTGCACGTAGATGTTTTCTTTTTGTCCCCGTCTACCACCATCTCTCAACACAAAGCACACTTCAGCAGGCTCAGGTTCAATCCAACAAGAAACTGATAAAGGCTGTCTGCCCCTCAGCTAATCAAGCAAAAAAGTCAGAAGTATTGAAAAAATTGTCAACATGTCAAACCTATCATTCCACAGGCAGAAGGTTCCAAGTAGTATTAAAAAAACCCTCAGAAAATTCTAGCACAAACATCACTGTTATGGGAAAGACATTAAAATGTATTTTTTCAAAGCAATAAGCTTTAGCGTTTTACTTCTTCCAGGATTTATCTTAACCCTTTCATCAATGAATTTCATCACCACTAGGATGAAACATGCCTTACTCAATTAACTTTAAAAATTTTATCATTGAGAAAATATGGGAAGACGATGCCAAACATCATCCCTGGATGTCCTGTGCAAGCACTGTTGATCCCTTTACAGTTGCAGTCTGCCAGGTGAGGTAAAAACAGCAAAAAGGTATGAAAGGACCACTTTACTGATCAAACTGTGGAG
This sequence comes from Phylloscopus collybita, assembly GCA_027886175.1. Classification (NCBI taxonomy): domain Eukaryota; kingdom Metazoa; phylum Chordata; class Aves; order Passeriformes; family Phylloscopidae; genus Phylloscopus; species Phylloscopus collybita. The sequence goes on from JAJNNQ010000048.1 coordinate 4,882,070, forward strand.
GAATTTTTGCCTAAGTTTTTCCATATGATAGCAAGGGCATAAATGCAAAAGGCTTTTAAGCCGGCACATTCAAATGGAGTTTTGTCTTTCTCCTTCCTTTTATAAATATCAGAAATGCCAACTTCTGCATAAATAATTTATCTTGAATGCTGGTGAAGCAGACAGCACTGCTGAAAACAGCAGCAGCTTTCAATGAAACTTTGGAGAGGGGGAAAGGAAGAGCTGGCTCCGAGCTTGGCACATGAAGGCAGAGATGATCTTTTCTAATCAAGGTCTGTATTAGCTGTGGAATGAGTCCATGTTACTCATAAAGAGATGCAAAATACAGAGAAGTCTTTATCATGCAAAAGTAGGGAGCAGGGGGAGAAGCAGAACTGCATGGTGGGAATCACAGGAGGATAATGGGATGCCAAGACATGCCCTACACAAACACACGTGCAGGGACCCCTTGATTTTGATTTGTGCACCACTTCCAAAACTTTCCTTTCTTGCCTGAACATTCTTCAAGCTAATCCCACAACATTCCTACTTCTGTTACAGGAAATCCAGCTGGCTCTCCTGCAGTTACCTGGAGCCCTGACCTTCCTCCCTTTATACCCTGCAGCAGGTCTGGGCAAGAGAAGAAAGTGCTCCCAGCCCCTCTGCACACACAGAGGGGGCAAAACAGAGTCAGAGCCCCTGCTGGCTTCACTTCCAAACACTGCTTGGGGTATTTCCCCTCCACAAGTGTCTGATCAGAAGTTTCCACTGCAAATCAGACTCTTGAACCCACAATGTAACACAGCAGTGAGGCCAATGATTCACTGCTCATTTCATCCAGTACGTCTGACTACGGCACCCTTTTGTGAACAGCTAAAATCAAAGTGAACAATCCAGCAGGGTTTAATTCAGCAAAGACTCCTTGGAAATTGCAACTTGTGAGGTGGAAAGGAAGTGGGAGAGGCAAGCTTGTTACACCAACCTCATGTGATTTTCCTGTCCTTGGTACAAACATTTGAGATGCTGTTCACACTATGTTCTCTTCTTGGTTTTTCACAGGGTTCCGTGCCCCTAGCTATGTGAGTGACACTGCTAGTGGCAAATTTGGTAGGTAACCACTATTCCTGGCTGCAAAGCTCATTATCTATCCACTGAACAGCCCTTTACCTGGCTGGCAAGGAGGTGTCCCTTCCCTGAGAACAGGGGTGAAAGCACACAGACCCTCTGCATCTCCTCTTCCCATCCCACTGGATGGCTGAAATGCTCAAAATGCATGCAACATCCCACTGGCATCAGACAAACATTTATGGCAAATTTAGTTCCTTCAGGGGTCTGATGAAAATAAATCTACCACTCCTGTGCAGATTGTTGCTTATTTTGCCACAGGTCTGGGTAGATTTCATCTGCTACATGTTTTATTGAATCAAATCATTACTGAACTGGCACCAGCAGTTCAGAGAACAGCAGTGACCTGGGTGGGACATTGCCACAGCATTCCTGAGAATGGATGCAGGTCACTGCAGTGACAAGAAACTCCTTCCCAAAGGTGCAGACTCCCAGAGCAGGCCTGAATTGTTCTCATTTAACCTGACATAGGATCTTTGCTCATGACTATAAAGGACAGCTCATCTACCCCACACTGTTAGTTATAAAACCAGTCACAGGCCCACATAATCCCAACCCAGCAGATGCTGTGTTAACAAGATGACAATTACTAATTAGAATCAGCATTACTTGCCAACAGGCAAAGGAACCACACACACACACACAAACTCCCAAAACAGCAAGAAAAACCGTGGCAATAATCTGATAAATTCTGTTACCTGAGAACTAGGCACAAGGGCTTTCCACCAGTGTCCACCTTTCACAAGGTCTACATCACTCAAGGGCATTGACACTTTGCCAATAACACAGTGGCGTGAGAATTTGTCAAAATCCACTACAGTTAAAAGCAGAGTTCTTCTCTGGGCTTCTAAAAAGGGGATTTCAAATGTGTACCTCTCCTCAAAGACCGGGTTCTGCGTTTTGCGTTTCACTCCGGTCTGCTTGGAGTTCTTCTGGTCAGGAAGAAGGCAGATCTTCACATAGGGGTTGGAGTGAGCCATGTCCTGCCTTGAACCATCGTAAGAAATGGGAGGGGGCAGATCTTTAGCCTCAATGACTCGCACTATTAGGTAATTATGCAGCAGGTCATACTGTGTGCTGAAATGCAGCATGCCCAGCTGGTACTTGGACAAGATCTCCTCGTCTGTCAAGGAGTCCATGTCGTCGCTGTTTGAGTCAAGAGAGTACAGCCTGGGCTCAAATTTTCTGAAATAGTCATCTGGGGTGTAGGTTTTTCGCAGGATAGTTGGCTGGACTATTTCCTTCTTAGCTCCTATTATTCCAAACTCGATGGGTTTGATGTCAATCAGCGGAGAGCTCGGCCTCCTCGACTCCAGACCTGAGTGAGAGAAACACACAAACACGACTGTCAGAAACCCCACCAAAGCAATTGCAGGCACACCATTGTCGCTGTTGGACATGAAAGAAAGATGCAAAGTCCATTCAGAAGGCTGTGACTCCTAGGAGGAGCCTCGGTTTATTCCCAAAACCTATTTTATACCTTTCTACAATGCACCCACCTCAGAGGTGGGATCCCTGGACCCACTGGTCACTTGAAGAGACCATCAAGCAAAGTCCCTCCTTTGGGAAAGCATGTAGAAAAATATATTAGTTTACAATAACATGCCTTTGTTTACCAGTTCTGTCCCTGGGAACAGAATTTCCTGAAATCAAGACATGGCAGGCACAAAACCATGGCTACCTACCATCAGCTTCAGGTGCTGCTTTGGGTACAGCTACTCTGTGTCTGTGCAATGCCAGCACAAGCTCCTCAGTGGGGCTTTTCCCCCTGGCACTGCCAACAACCAACAGCACCCTGAGCTAGGCTGAAGCCTGGCCTTGCCTGCACTTCCCCTCCCTGTCCATCCCTGCAATCACCACGCTCCTGCTCCAGCAAGGAAACAGGGCTGGCCTCTCCCCCTGCAGAACGGGAGAGGAGGTTTTCCTCAACGTGCCTTCAACTCCCCTTGGTTGCCTGTCTGAAGGATGAAAGAGCAGGCACCCCAGTTTGGTTTTCTCCCCCAGAAGAACCCCAGTGATGTTGGAGGGAGGGCCTTACTGGAGATGCGGCGCGTGAGGCTGTAAGTGGACCGTGATGTATCTGAGGACGACCGCCTTCTGTCAGGGGAAACATCCTGAAGAGTGGGAGGCAGCTCGCTGATTGTATTATCAGAGTCTCCATCTTTGTCCTCATTTTGGCTGCTTATCCTGTTAGAATGAGAGACCTTTGGATGATTCAACCCAGTACAAGGAGTATACACAGAATAACAACGTGTTCTGGCATTCTGGGGCTGATCTTGGGTGCTCGGCCCTCCATGCTGGGGGATATCTCCTGATCTATCTGGCCAGCAAAAGGCTGAGCAGCTGACTTCAGACCTTTGTAAAAAAAACAGATTCTTCACCTTTCTGCCTGTCTTTCAAACAGGGTTTTATCAGTATTAGAGCATGACACAGGCAGCTAAGGCACATATAACTCAGATGTTGATCAAAAATATTCTACTTCTCTCTAAAGAAAAAAAAAAAATCAAACCAATACTCCACAAACCACAAACCTCAAACAGTAGCTTCCTGCTGCAATTCACAGCTTTGGAAACACAGACTTCACTAGGAATGAACCAGCACAGAAAATCACCATGCTCAGACATCCCAAACCTACCACACACCTCCTGGTAAAACATTGCAGGTTTGCCAGCAAAGTTTCAAAACTTGATCTTACAGACGCAATTCTTTATTTGCTATTTATTGGCACGCCTTTTAAAATATTTGGCTGCTTTTTATCCGCTTCTATAAACCAGATGTGATTCTCAGCAGACAATAATTTTACTGCCCAGGGATCTTGGTGGGAGTAGGGAAGCTGGCAGGATCTAAATGACAAAGCAAGTTTTGTAGCACCTTTGAGAAAGACTCCACAGAAGGCTGGCATCACAGAGAAGAGCCCACAGGTAACTCCCCTTTTGGTTTGTTTAAATGTATATGTACACACAAGTTGTTTTTACATAAAACAACAATCTGGTTAAAAACCCCAGCATGTCACAGCTGCAGTGGCTCCTGGAGGAAGTGAGGATCTCCCAGCTTTGGCTGCAGGAAGGGCAGGAGCAGACAGTAACATCTGCAGGAGGTGAAGCCTGCAGCTGCGTGCTCAGAGGGGAGTGCTGCCCATGGAAATGGCATCACACAGCGGGTGCATGACGTGTGGTGCATCCTGCAAAACAGCCAGGCCACCAGACAGACAATAGCAGCAGATCACAAGGAAAGCATCAGCACAAAATGAGCAAAGCAGAGGGGAATTCTGTGTGAGTTTCGCTTCCAAGCCACCCTTTCTATGTGCACAACTCAGCTGGGTATAAATGAAATATATTGAATCATTTTCATTAGTAACCAATGACTGGAGCAGAGCAATTGATATATTCTGCAAAAAGCAGTAAACTTGCAGAAAAGCCCAACAAGCATTAAAAAAACAAACAACCCCCCTCCACCAAATAAAACTGGAAATTCTTATCCAAGCCCACAAAGTTCACAGCAGGATCCATGCAAATTTCACTAACTCAGACTCACACCGCTCATCCACACTAAAAAAAAAAATTAATTCTGTTAATAATCAAAACCAAACCCTCTGCTAAAAGGGGCGTACAATATTTGCACAGCTCTGCAGCCCATTAAAGGCAGTCCAAACCATCCAGTTTGATACATAATCAGCACTTGGAACACAAATAGCTTTTTCATGCCTAAATGCAGGTCCACACAATCACAGGTGACATTTGGATATGCCTGTGTTTGAGAAGCAAATGCACAGAACAAGGCAGGGTGAAAAGGGAATCAGGAAGAGAGGCATTAAGGATGTTCTACAATGGGTAAACGTAATAGTGAGTTAATAACATACAGATGACCTTTAGTAAGGAAATTGCTACTGAGCCACAATAATTTTTCCTCAAATAAACTTTGGCTCTGGTTAAAGCAGCTCTGTTTCTGTTTAATCCAAACCTTTGGAAAGAGGAGTCGTGTCCTGATTTCAATTCAGCCTCACAGTGTGCACTGTTTATCTTTGGGGTTTGTGTAGAATATTCCATAACAAGCAGCTCAAACACCCACCCTCATTCCCAGGCATTTCTGCAAGGACCAGGATGCAAGTGCTCCTCATGAAATAACAAGAAGTTCCCATGCACCCAGATCAATGCAACTGGACTCACTGCAGGAAGGTTTTTCCCCTTCCTAAGCTGCCACTACAAAAAAATAATTCAGAAAGTGAGAAAAATCCATATTTTCCCAAGAGGAAGGGCTTAAACTCGCAGCTTTATCGTCCACTCCTGAATTTCCAGGACAGTGAGGTGTCTCAGAGCTGCCAAAGGGAAAACCTAGGGCCAAAAAGTAAAGGATGGGTCATTAACCACGGGCATTTTGATGTTTGCTCGTTCACCAGTGAGGACCATAAAAACACTTTCCCCAGGGAAGTGGGTAGGAAGATGAGGAAGGCACAAATTGCATTCTACATTACACCAGTGTCTCAGGCCCATGAAGAACAGGCAAGAGGGAAAGATCTCAGCTGAAAACGTAGATCTATTTTTAAAACACTTTCAGGCTGCAAGCAGGGAATACAATAAATTGATTTGTTCCCAAATTCAATGCATGCATCTACATGCAAAGTAAGGTGACGTCAAACCCTGTTTTTCATTGTAGGGGTTTCCACTAAATACAAAAGCCCCCTCTTCAAAAATAAGAGGGGAAAAAAATGAGGGGTTCGACTGGCATACACAGATCTCTGAGCACTGAAAAACATTAAAAACCTTACTCTAAGAACAAATCCAAACTCTTACTCTGCTCACACATCTAACTCCAGAGATCATTCCCTACATCCGAAACTACATATAAAGATATAAAAATATAAGATCAACACAGTGAAAACAGAATTCTTTGGTTGCTAAATTCTGAGTCAACATGGGATCATTTCCACCTTAAACAAGCACACAAAAACTCAGGTCTCCTATTCATCAGCAAACAAAATATACCAAATCTGGCTCCTGCCTTTTACTTTCATCTTTCAGACCCTTGCTCCTCTACAGGCTCATTTTTTCCCACTCTCCTCTCAATCACATTCCCTTGGGTCCTCTACTTCTCCCTATCTTTGCCCTCCTCACTTAAATTATTTCTCTTTCTCTTTGTCCTCCTGACTTAAGTAATTTCTGTGCTCCCTCCCCATTTCCCAGTGCAATCACCCTGGAAGCACAAAGCACCATCACCACATTGCCTGGCACCACTCTGGCTCCCTGCCAGCTCAAGAGGAGCCCACAGCATTTTCAAAGAAGCAAAGCCCCATCTCCAACTTCCACATCACTGTGTGGTGACAGGCATCCTCAGAGACCAGAGGTTTGCAACTGTGTCACAGGAGATGGTGACTTCAGTGGCCCTGAGGCATGGCAGGGTCCAGGTCTCTTGGCAAAGCAAAGCTGCTTCTCTCCTGTGTCCTCCCCTTTGGTGCTTGCTGCCTCTCAGGCTTTACCTCTGGGAACTCATCTCCTCTCAGCACTGCAGCAGGACAGGGAGACCCTAACTGCCCCAAACCACCCAGAGCTGGATGGGAAGATGGATAAATGGCCTGGGCTGGGGTCACAGGGACCCTTCCCAGGGCTGAGGTGAACCATAAAGTGCAACATGGTTGAAGAACTGGGTTGTTTTTCACCAGAGAGTGTTGTTCTCTGCTTATGGCCATTCCAAGAATTTATTGTAGGGGCTTTCAGATGGAGCAGGACCAGGGGGAAACAATACAGGCTGGAGAGAGCATTTTATGAGTCCAAAGGTCTCCATGCTCTCTGCCCATGGCAAAGTCCAACTCATCTGCAAAGCCACCATATAACTGAGGTTTGAGATAATAAGAACAGGGCTTTAGCACTCCCATCACCACTTCAGCCAGACAGAAGAAGAATCCAAGAGTCAAAAACTACACCCTGCTACAATCACTCTACACCCCAAAACACACAGGATGTCCCTTCTGCTGCTCAACATACCAGATAAGCTCTGAATCACCCTCCTGCCACAAGCCCAGGTACTTGTTCCCAAGATGTAATTGCTCCTGCACCAATCTTTCCACGTCCAATACTGCAGCCTCATCACTGTGCTCTCCTGTGCGTGATGCTTTCCTATTTAGCATTGATTTTGTTTCCATTCCCCATTAATTGCAGGTGAGTAAGCTTCTGAGCATATATCAGACTCTTAAATATGCTGCTCCACATTTAAAAACCATGCTAACACATCTTGAACAGCTCTACTTTTATTGCTTCAGTATTAATTACCGTCCTGGTCTATCTGAATTCAAAAGAGTACGTGGACAAGGCTACGATTTAAACATGAGAAATTTTATTTCGTGCAGCATCAAGACATGAACCTTCCAGAGCTGGCACAGAAGAACAGCACACACTCACAGGAGCAGATAAAATTACCTGTGTGCCTGAGTGCCCAGGTACAAAAATCTGAGCATCACATGATGCACTCAACAGGCCTCTCCTGTGCCACAAGCTCTGGACACGCTGAAGCTGTGTCCATCCAATGGTCTGCTCCACAGAGACAGCCCAGCCCAGCTGAGCAGGCAGCCACTAGAACACCAGAGAGCTCTGCTCCCTTCTTGGTTTCACTACTGCCTCCACTCTGTGCTGCACATTCCTGACTGAGAGGGAGCAAAAGAGGGAAGACTTCACTGACTTCCTTTGTAGTAGATTTGCAAACACACTAATCAAAGCTCCAGATAAGACCTGGTGCTGTGGCTCTTTAATGATTCGAGAAGAAAATCTGAAGAGTGCTGTGGTGACGCAGAAGACCAAGTCCTGCTAAATGAAACTTTAAATGAATTTCCCCTTCAGAGCTCAAAGGAGCTATACCTTTTATCTGCCTGTATGATAACCACCTTCACGCTAGGATAAGAAAGTATTTCAAAACAACCCCATCAGCATTTCAGCCAAGTTGAAGTGCTCCAAAGGGCTGGTCCATTTGAAGAGGAAATGGGGCTGAAGATGAAAGGCATCTTTAGAGAAGGGGGCACAGCTAAACCAGTTATCAGTTTGTTAAGCCAGCTTACAAAACAACTTCTGTCTTACTCATCAGAGGAGGTTTTTTACAAAGACTAACCTTGCTGTCTGAGTTAACAGAGCTGCCCTTTCTCACCATGCCAGGAGCAGCCTTCATTCCCACCCTCAGGACACATTCCCACCCTCAGGAGGCTCCTGCTCTCTAAGTGACATCCTCTGAACGTCCCATTGCAATTCATATCAACACTCCCATCACAGCTGAGCAGGGCTTGGTTGAAGTCCTTCCTTGGTTAAAGCTAGGAAACCGTGCATCTAAACTTACAGCCAGGCTGGAGTTTGAGCAGGAAAAGGTCCCAGGATTTCAACTTCATCTTCATTTGTCTGACAACAGCTACAGTCAAAACACTTCTGACAACAATTTCTGCAAGTCCAGCGGCACAGCAAGAGATCGGAGATTCGAGCGAGCAGACCCTGGAGCCATTGCAAACCAAAGCACAAGATTACAACCCATCAGCAGCTATTGAGAAAAAACACTCAGCTGTATTTGTGTTTGTGTTTCTGCAACAGAACGTTAAGAACTGTATTTATTTCATCTATACCAACAGACAAGTGCTATGCAGTTACCAGCCCAACCCCACTGATGCCATAACAAGGAAGGAAAATAAGCATTCTCTGCAGGTATTTTCTTTCCCCTCTAGAAGAAATGTATTATTATGTAGGTTGGCAAGAGGGTGATTTACAAAGCACTATGGCACAACAATATGCTGGAGTGGAAACATGCATATTCCTCCACACACATCAACGAATCTAATAGATCAGCAAACTTAAACCAGAAAGAATTAAAAACAGAAGATAAGTGAAAGCTTCAATTCAATCCAGCAAGGATCTATTTAATTAACACAGCAATGTGAACACACTTCATCCCTGTAGATGTACCAGTAATATTTGTACAATCCATACACGTGGAGCCTTACAGCCCAACAAACTCACCACTAAAATGGATCAGCCAGAGCACACTATCCTCGTGCTTCTGCTCTGCCACCATGATTAATTTAATGAAGAACCTCCAACGATATTTTTTAGAAGAACATTTGGCCCTGAGAAGTCTTTCATCTCTCAGGTTTCTGTGGTGGCACTGGCAGCACCACTTGTAACAGAGCTGTGTCAGCTCCCCATCAGAGCAGCAGCACCCTGTGGCCCCATCTCCATGCCATCCCCACAGCCTTCCCCCACCTCAAAGCTCTGCCTTGAGAGGAGCACAGAGCCAAACCTCAGGTCATGTCCCACCCACACCAGCCCCAAGTTCTGCTGCTCATGAGAGAGAGGGCTCATTAAGCAGCACAAGGGCACTGCACCTGCACCCAGGGTCAAACTGCTTTACAGCTGTCTGTGACCTTGAAATGCTCCTGAGGAACTGAAGAAATAAAGTGTACGAGAGATTCTCCATAGTTATCTCCCCAAAATACTCGAGACATTTGCAGTATTCACGAGTGTGGACCATGTGGAGGGTTCTCCTCAGAGGAACCTGATCTGCAGGGAAGACTTCATAGGAATATGGCTTTTTGCTACAGTAAAACACACTTTTTTTTTTTTTTCCATAAACAAAATCTGGGCACTGCAAACCAAAAAATTACCAGCCCAAAATGCAGTGCATTACTTAATATCTAGGAGATCAGTAAAGAGTCAGAAAACACGAGACAATCCACTCAGGATGGAGCAAGGAGGCAGAGCGGGGAGCGAATCATCAGATTAACTCACCTCATTTATTGGTTCCAACTGTCCTTTTAGACATCCAGGATGAAGCAAAGGAGAACAAAATGAAAAAGACCAAAAACAAGTTAGCAATGCTCAAACAACTTCAAATTTTCTGCCATGACATGCCCCAGCCTGGGATGAGTTTGAATTTCTGGCAAGATAGGACCTTACAGATGTTAGAGGAAGGAGAGCTCTGACTGGGCATTGGCTTCTGCCATTTCCAGTCCTTCTCTACAAAGCTCCTTCTGCTCCTCCTTTCTCACAAGCAAAACTCCCAAACCCATTCTGAAGCATGAAAATCCTGCTCATTGCTCCTTGCTAGTGGGTATCACATGCAAACACTTATTTTGTTTTCTTTAGAAACCTGCCTCTAATTTTGCACCAACTACTTGCTGCTGACAGCAAACCATATCCAAATTTTTCAGTGGAAAAAAAGGCTTTCTCCACATTCAGCCCATATCAATGCAGTTCCAACACCAACTCACGAAAGCAACATTTCTAGGAAGGGGTACAGCCTGAATACTCTCCTTTACATGCACATCTCTGGGCACCTTCAGCCTCATCCTCAGATGTGACTTGAAGAACATAAAAGACAGAAGTTAAAGGCTTGAGTCCCACACTCCCATTCAAAACCTGCACTGCAGCCACCTCCCCCAAGCCACAGAGGAAATCTACAGCAAAGGAAGAAGGCTTCACAAACCAGGTTTTTATTCACAAAGCCACCCTTGGAATATTTTATATATATATATAAAATGGACCCATTTCCTTTGGAGATTCACCAGTATTTGTGATACCTGCTAAAATGTTGTACCTATTGCATTCCCTTGATAATGTCTAAAAAAATGTCTTATTTGTCCTGGCTGTCTTTGAATATGGGGAATCCCTAAAAACAAAACAAAACAAAACAAAACAAAACAAAACAAACAAAAAACCCAAACAAATACAAAACCACAGAACAAAACAAAACCAAAAAAAACCCTGTGAAAAACTCCATCCTATTCTTCCAAATGCAGAAATTGGTTCCTAGCTTTACACTCATGACATGACACGAGCAGCCTTTACTAAAGAAGCTGGGATGCAGGAGTTGCCTTTAGTTCCAAGAATTCTCCCATGGCCCACGTTTTGGAGCAAGCCTTCCCTTTAAACATCCTGGAAGCCAGTGCTTGTCCAAAAAGCCACCACTTGTGAGGAACAGCTAAAAGACTCAAAGAGCTGCACTGCAACGAGACAAGACAGCGATTACAGATACCCAGGGGCCAACTGTTTAAGAAAATGCTAAATGGTTAAAAGGGCTTGATCGTTCCTTATTAATGCCAAGTAGCAGCCAAAGCCACCGTGGTTTAGCAGAGCTGCAAGGAGGGTATCTCAGCTGCTCCGAAACAAAGCGGCTGGATCGGCGCCAGGCGATGGAGCGCCGGAGCACACGTCAGGCAGAGAGAGAGAGAGGGCTTTTCCAAAGGGCCCCGGGGACACACGGCACAGCCCTCCTAGTCACCATCGCTCACAGCCCCGTGAAGCCACCCCCGTGTGCCACCAGCCCCGAGGGCAGGCACAGCCACCCCACAGCACGGTGACGGAGTGAGCCGGTGACCACGCACAAGGGCAGGCAGGGACAAGAAGTGAGCGTTGTGATGCTGGAGAGGTAAACAAGTCAACAGCACCGTGCAGGGCCCGGGAAAGGAAAGCAAACACGACCACCTGTTCAGGCACCTCGCTGGCACCAGGCACGAGGGGCAGGGCTGGGGAGGGGCAGGGGTTTAGGGAAGGGCAGGGCTGGGGTTTAGGGAAGGCTGGCGCTGGGGGATGCCCGGGAGCGCAGCAGCCGCGATGTGCTCGGCAACCCCTGGAGAAGAGCTCAGCTTCCAGGGTCAGAGAGGCACCACCACGCTCTGCCACATCATCCCAACCGGCCGAGCAGAGAACAAGCCAGACGGGAGTCTCCAGCCACGGCTGAACGCTCATCAAGGGCGAGGCTGGGGGCAGGGCTCCATCTCCACAACCTGCTGCAGGGCTCCTCGGGGGGGTTACCTGCTCCAAGTTAGCAGAGCCGCCAGTCCCAGCCAGGTCCTCAGACCAGTGACAACAAAGCACCGTGGCAGTACCCCCAGGGATGCTGCAGCAGGGTGGGGTCCTCACTGGCCACAGACCGCGTTTTGCCCCCGCAGTTACAGCCCAGGAAAGGCTCACAAGCTCCATCGGCAGTGGACACCGCAGCCTAAGGACAGTGTGGTCCCCTCAGCCACACATCCCCCACCATCCCACCATGACTGAGACGCCGGCGTGGGGATAACAGGGCGTTGCTGATGTCCTGCTCCGCACCCCGGTCCCCCCACCTTGTACCCACGGGCCCCGACGGCCGTGCTGCTGAAGGCCTGCCCGGCCCTACTGCAGACCCCGCCGAGCCGGGGGGCGCCGGGAGCCCCGCAGGACACCTGGGGCGGGGCCCAGCCGCGGCTGTTCCAGCCCGAGTGCTCCCTCAGCATCCCCGCTGCCATCCGCCGGCAGCGGCGGCGGCTCAGCCCCGAGCGGGAGGGGACCGCGGGGACACGGCGGGGCGAGCGCAGAGGGACACGGCCCCGCGGGACGGCAGCACGGGCGGCGCCGGGAGCGGGGTCTGTACCAGACTGGAGATGCTCCCCCGGCTCGGGTTCATCGCGAACCGGGCGGATGCGCTCGGGGGTCGCTCAGGGTCTGAACCAACCCGACAGAAATCGTGCCTCACAATGCTGGGAGAGCTCATCCATCACGGCGCAGCCCGAGGCTCCCCAGGGGCGCCGGAGCCCCCCACCCCGCCGGACCGTGCCCAGGCTGGGGCGGCCCATCGCATCGCATCACTGCCCGCGGGCTTCAGCATCCTCCTCCCTCCAAGAAGTCCTTGTGCGGGGTATGGACGGGCTTCCACGTCCCCGGGGCCATCCCGCTCCCGCAGCAAAGAGAGGCCCGAGGGCTGCTCGCCAACCCCGCGGGGATCCTCTCCTGCCCCGGTGTCTCGCTAGCAACAGCTGCCGGCCCCGCTCCTGCCCCGGCCCCGCCTGGCCCCTCGCCGGGGGTTGCTGTCGCCTCCGGGAACTCCTCCCCAGAAGTTAACCCGAAGTTGCGCACCCGCACCGGGCACGGAGCACGGTGGGAGGGGGCCCCGCCGGCCGCGGCACCGCACCCGTCCCGCAGACACCCCGGAGAGACCCCCCCCCCCATCCCCACCTCCCGCGGGGGCCGAGCCCCGGCCCGGCGCTCCGCACGCACCTGGATGTACGCCATGGCTCGGCGGGGCTCCGCGGGGCTCCGCGGGCGCGCTCGGCACCTCCCGCCGCGCGGCCCCACCCGCGCCCGCCGCGCCGCAGCGGCACCGCCCCGGGCGGGGGGACGGGGGCGGCCCCCGGGCAGCGCCGGCTCCGCGGCCGCGCAGGCGGCGGCAGCGCGGGGGTCCCGCCGCCCCGGGGGCAGAGCTGGGGGACGGGGGGAGGCCGGCGGGAGCGGGGCCGGAGCTCCGAGCGGACGGAACAGCTCCCGCCCGGCCCGGCCCGGCCCTGCCCGCGGAGCCTCCGCGGGCCCGCAACAGGTCCGCCGCAGCGCGGGCGAACACTGACCTCCAGAGGGCCCGGCGCGGAAATTCAGGGATGCGAAGCCCTTCTGGCCCCCGGGACGCGGCGCGGGAGGTGTTGGTGCAGGCGAGGGAAGAAGGCTGGGCAGGTGCGAGCGGTGGCCGTGGCTGATAAAGCGATTTCACGGCAGCGCTTCCCCGCCAAGAGTTCGCTGGATGAGAAGACGCACCTGAGTTTTCAAGACACGCAGTTGTTTTGTGAGCGCCAATGAACAAAGTCAAAACTCACACCCTTCCCCAGCTGAGACGAGGAGCTGGAGCGAGGAGTGAGCGTGTAACCCACAGACCACAGTCAGCATCTTGTCCCTGCGCTGAGGGTTGGGTCCAGCCAGAGGCAGGGTGGGAGGGAACGTGGTCCAGCAATGGGCAAATCCCACCACGGGGGGTGGTTGGACCTGGAGAGCTCAAGTAGCAAAACACTCCCGAGGTCAAACTCTTGAAAGGAAAAGCCCAGGAGAAGTGGAGCTTCTCAGCCGTTCTCTTGATCACCACCTTGGTGCCACACAAACTGGAGGCTTTCCCAGCATCCTGGTGTAAACAAAGGCTTCTGTCCTCGGTTTTGGAGGAAGCTCTCAGGCTACACTTCTGGCACCTCCCTGGTGCACTGATTCACCCTAAACCCTGGACAGAGGCAGAGAGGCAGCAGCTTCCAGCTCAGACCAGCTGGACGGTCAGGGCACCTCGCTGACTCGCACCAGCTCTGACTCACCCCGTTCCAGTTCTCTGTGGTGAGTGAGTGGTGGAAACATCTCCTGCTCTGGAGAAGGGGACACTACAGCTTCAGACACTGGCCAGCCCAAGGACTGGTGACTGCTGCTCCCTGTGGTAAGGAGGGAGCATCTGGGCCAGGATGTCTTTGGAAAGCTCTTGCATTACCGATCTCGCTTAATGGCCCATTTCAGTTCTCATTGAATTCAATGAAACACTGCCGTTGACTTCCGTGGGAAGGGCCATACTCGGAATTTTTTTTTTTTAAATGAACTCTCTTTTTCCCCAGGGAGAGCAGCCACTGCTTTAGAAGAATAATTATCACAGTGGAGATAAGCAAGAAAAAGCCTGTAATGCTTACTTGTTTCAGGCAGTTTTGAGCATATGATTAAGTGGTGGTACACGTTATTTGTCAATTTTTGCTCTGCAGTTCTTTTTAATTGCACTTCTTTCCAAGTGCCAGTGTTTAAAATGTCAACCTTTACTTTGAATACTGTTGCTCTTTTCACCACCGCCTTGATGCAGCTTGCAATAACCAAACGCACAGATTTTCTTTTTTTTATTATTTTTTTTCATGTTGCAACATAATGAGGAGAGAGGCTTAAGCTTTCAGACAGATTTTATTTTTTTGACTCCTTAAAGGCAGAATGCTGTGAGTCACAAAACTGTGGCAGGCACCACACAAACATTATGTGCCTGTTTGTACTTACTCCCTTAAAAAAAAAAAAAAAAACTTTCACAGAAGAGAAAGATCAAATGCTGCATCACTTCACAGTGACTTTTTTTGGCTGACACATATTAAAATTATGAGCCAAAAAAGAAGAGCCAAAGAAGTTTTTACAGGGAGTTGCCAATACTATTGATTTTTACATGAAAGGGATGCCCTCTTTTCCCCTTCACATGCTTTGGTAGCAGCTTAAATATAAAATATATTAATATATATAAATATATAAGTAATTATCTATAAAAATAATAAATATAAAAATATATAAAATTAAAATAAATATAAAAAATATATAAAATATTTTTTAAACCCCATAATATGTGCTCCCCTTGCACACTCATACATATACATGCCTTTAAGTGCTTTTTACATCATGGCACGAAGGCTTTTAGATGATTTTCTCCCAGCACACATATTCACTGAGCAAGCACAGCTCTAACCCAAGGAATATGACAAGGATTCAAAACAGTAGACAGGTGGTTATTGTAAAATCTAATTTCAAATCTGCATATGGCTGATGCTCTGATTAAGCTCTGCTTCTAGAGCACTCAGAATAAACAGATCCATTTGACATGATGACAACACAACCTTTGGATGTCCTTCGCTGTGCACGCTCTGGGTCTGATCAGACACATTCCATACTTCCCACATGTAATGGCTGTGATGCAGATGGTGAGGCTTGCAAATGCAAGAATTTTTTAAGCAGAAAACTAGGAAATGAGTAGTGCTTTTGCAGAACGGGAGCTTGTGGCAGATTTCTGTTCTTACTAATACACACTGGGAGTAACATCAGCTACATCCAAAGCACGCACTCAAATCATTACACCCAGCCCAGCAAGTAGCAAAATCTAACTCCAGCACAGCAAATCAGTTCAGCAGCTTCTCAGACAAACCAAACCAGGGATGTTGGTATTAAAAATGCTGTGCTGTGCCCAAACCTACCCAGAGACTTTCAGCCTCTTTGTGCCTTAAAGTTAAGAGAAAAGAGCATCACTCTGAAAAAGAAAAGAAAGCAGAGGAAGGCAAACTGGTGGCTATTTCAGAGCATTTTCATTTGAATCCTACTAAAGCAGCTGACAGTGCTTTCTGCTGCAAGGGGGAGGCAAGAAGAACAGAGGCTGTACCAGGTAAGATGAGGTGTCTTCCTCTGCTGCTCTTTCGCCAAATCCTTATTATCACTCCTTGAGCCTGCTGGAATAGCCAGCTACCACTCTGCCTAAAAATAAGCTTCATAGCTCCAGATGTTTTTATAAATGGCAAGCCACTGTAGCTGGTGCTTCCCCACTGCTGTTGGCAGCTGATAAAGGTCCAGCTTCTCTTGTCATCACAGAATTGACTTCATTTCCTCGCAGCACCATCCCTCCAATAAAGGTATCTGCAGTTAACTCTTTGGAACCATCTCTAGCAACGTTTGTCTCTTTACAGGCTTAATGGAAATGCAGTTTCTTTCCCTGTGTGATTTTCATGCTCTTTTTTTCTGCCTTGGGTTTGTATCCTGACAGAGGCAAGTCCAGGAGGTGTAATTCAAGAAGTTCTGGGCAACCAGGAGCAGGACTGTTTCCTACAACCTGTACCCAGGAGAGACCCACCCTCCCAGCCTTACAGCAGCAAGGATTAGCTTTAACTTTGCCATAGGGCCCTGTATTTATTGTAGCTCTGTGTCTGACTCAGTGGCAGGGAATGCCTGAAGTGAGCTGAGCTCTGTGCTTCCTGCTGATGGCAAAGCTGCAGGCTCAACCCTGCCGGCTGCCTCCCAGGCTCACGTGTCGTTCCCTTCAATCCTTTCTCCCAAATTCCCACTGGGCATCCTGCCCACACAGCTCAGTTTGGAGTAGTGAAAGGTTACCCCCTTCTCCTGCATCGTTCCTGGTGTAGTTTGGGGGTCAGCAGAAGCCTGAGCTCCAGCTCTGTCTCAGGCTCTGGTCCCTTGAGGCGTGAGAAAGTCACAGCAACTGATCCTGTGCCAGTGATGATGCAGTTTCCAGCAGGAACTGGGCTGACATCAGTGTGACAGACACAGATTACAGCTAGTGACAAAAGAGGAAGGTGCTACCACCCATTTCCATGACTCACCCAGCCTTTGGTCTCAGCTGCCTCTAAATCAGCCCATCAACAGCACAGACACCTGAGCAGCTGCCTGATGTGGAGTCAAGACACCATTTCCAGGCTTCTGCACTGCCAGTGCCCAACTGCTCTTTAGATTTCATTGCATTTCCCTCCTTCTTCTTTGCAGTTTTCCTAAGCTCTTATCCCTTTATGGATTGGCATTACCTGCTCCGGGCTCCCCCTCTTGTCACGTTTCCCAGACCAAGTCACACCCACAGCCAGGAGGAACCGGCTGCTGCTGTGCCCTGGAAAACTCTCCTCTGCCTCACTTCACAAACAGCCTCTGCTGATGCTGCACCTTGCAGTACATCTCAGTTATTAACTGGCCACCTGGCAGCTCCCTAATTGGTAATATCAGTAAAAGCACATTTTTCTCTTTTCTTAACTCTCCAGATAAAGCAGTTAAATTTGATCTAAGATCCTCACATCCTCATTGCCTCATATAATTTGTAATGACCTTGCCTATGCCACAAAAAAAAAAAAAAAAATTACAGCTACTTTTTTTTTGCACTCACACACTTTCTAGTTTCTCTTTAACATACACCCTGGCAGGGAACTGAATGACACAGCATAATCTGCTAAAGCTCTTTCTATAGTAAACAGAGATAAAAACCACAGCCAAAGGGCATGCAGGCTCCGAGGAAGGTAGCAAGCACTCCAATCCCAGTTCCTGCTCGAAGGAAAGCTGTCCCCGGAGGGAGCTGTCACCACCGGTGAGGTCATGCTCCATTCCAGCAGCTGACCACAGCCCAGCTCTGGTCTGGCACAGCAGAGCCCTCGGTGGCTTTGCACAGTGTCACTTGTGTCAGCCCAGTGATGCCAGCAGAACGTGCTGAAAGGGCGGGGTGACTGCTGGGTCAGATGTATAAATACCACTTGGAGGTCGTGTTCTTTCAACCACCTCGTTTGGCACCGAAGATGGGACCTCTGTGACCTGTGAGTCACTGCCTGGCAGGCTCTGCCCCGGGGGAGGCACAGCCCCAGCAGTGGGAGAGCCTGGGGGAGGCACAGCCAGGCCACCGAGGCTCTTCTGCTTTGGAGCTCATTCCCTGCACTGAGGCCAAAAAAGCTTGGATACGGCAGGCTTTGGGTCAGGCTAGAAAGCCCAGAGTATTTTCAGACTTCCGAGGGGAGAACGTTGTATTTATAGGGAAGTTTGGTTCTTCAGTTGCTTTTGTAATTCATTTTGTTTATGACTGGTTTATTCAAGCTGTGGAGCTGAGGAGTTAGCTGCTAGATTTTCTTTCCAGGCTCGCATTTCTAACTGTTTGCAGACATAGGACAGAGCTATTTTTGTAATATAAATCATTACAGAGGGAATATCTCACCGTCCCCACTGAAGCGAATTCCTGAGGAAGGGAGCTCTATTTTAGAAGTAAATTTCTACTTCATATTTTTTTTTCTATTTAATGACTGAGAAACAAGGAACCAGTCTGAAGCAAATCATTTCCCAGGAAGACAAACTCAGTGGAACAAGAGTCACTTCTACCAAGAGGAGCTGGCTGGGAGGTGCAGATGTGGCTTCCCAAGCCCTGGGGGATTGAGTGTGATCCTGGTGAAGGGGCTGAGCAAATGGGGACAGAACCTAGGCTTCAAGGTGACACAACTTTAGAGATAAAGGTACTCAAGATACTTTCAGTGCCCACCTTAAAGAGTAAGATAATATCTTCTAAAAAGGCCAAAGTGTGGAATTTTATAGAATAAGGCAAAGTCTGTCTCAACATCATCTCTCTGAGATTCAGGGACAGTTGTAAAATAAATGCTGAGAGCTTTGGTTGTGTTACAGACTCATGGATGACTTCTTTTAGAAAAACTCATCCCCTGAAGTTGCTTGAGTAACTGTGCTATGACTCTTCCCATTTAATTCACACTAATTTGGCAAGTCACAATTCATATTCATAGGAGCATCAAAAACTATGTCAAACCTGGCAAGTGGACAGGGAAGGAATGAGAATTTACAGGTTTCTCCTTTCCAGCAGTGGCTTAAAGATGTAAATTAACACAGAAACAGATGTGGTCAAGCACAATTTCTTCAACTGAATCAGCAAGGCTTTGTAACTGAGCCCTGGGCCATGCAGCTGTGAAATACAGGAAAAGCTATCCCAAACCATTTCAATATAGCTCGTAAGAGAAAAGCTTTTAAATTATGAAACAAATTAACAAAACAGGAAAATAGAGATCACTTAAAGCCTTTGGAAAAAACCAATATCAACAGCAGCAAAATCCACTTCTGAGCTGTAAAGGAACAACTACAGGAATATGTTCAGGATCATTCAGCTGCAAATATCAAAGCATGATTTGCAAAAATATGCCCCAGACAGCTTCAGAATTCAACAGGTTCAGAAGGGCATGACTGTTTTTATGACAAAAGGTTCTGTTTCCAGTCGTCTCCTCACAGCAGCAGAGACCATTACATCTGGTTTTCCCATTTTGCACATCTCATTAAGCAGATGTGCAAAATACTGTATCGTGCAGTAGAGCTAAACTCGGTGGGCTAAAGGGGCAATTTACATTCTAAAGCACTACAGTGCTGTAGCTGAGAAATGAATGGAATTCCTGAACATTTCTGCCTTAAAAGGACCCTGGTTTCACCTGTCTCTTGCTGTTGTTGAATTCTTTCCCTCCTCTCCATTCTGTGCATTTACCCTGCAGCGTTTTCAGTGGGACACAGCTCTGCTGTGGAGGAAGGCTGCAAATCCAGCTAAATGCAATCAATATAAAGGAACCGAGTCCTTTCCAGATTAAAATTTCCTTCTCACAAGGAATCTCTTTGGGCATTAATGGAAACCAAAACCACTACGCGCACAGCAACACACACCACGCTCTCTGCCATTCAGGGCTGAGCTAGGAAGGCAAACCTGTTTTCATCACAGACTGAACCAGGCTCCTATGCAAATGTCTGCTGAAATCCAGGTGATAACATTCTTCCTTGCTGCTGGGAGTTCCCCTGGGTGTCTGGCTGAAAGCCCTGTTCTTACAGATCAGATGGGAACCCTTCTGATCTTGGGGCTGCTCCTTATACTGCCTAGGTAGCAGCATGTTTTGTTGCTCCCCCATAATGTGCCCAGTAACTTGCAGCTGAGGGAGCAGTGCTGTCAGGGAAGATGTCCCTGCTCCTGAGCAATGTCCTGGTGTGGGTCCAGCCCCACCCTGTCCCTCATGCCCCCGTGCCAATAGCTCAGTCTGTGTCACCTGCCATGACAAGTTGTTTCCACTGGCCCCAGCAAAGCAGCTTCTATCAGTCAAGGACTGCTTTAGCCCTCTCCCAAGGGAGGAAGCTTACTTCTCCTCCTCCCTGCAGCATCCCTTTTACAGCCTTGGACTGGGGACCTCGTTAGCAACACAGATAAGCTTCCAAGCAGAAAAGGGACAGAAGTAAATCTGATCTCATCCCGGATTCCTCCCCCACTGGAAGAAGTGGCTGTGGCCAGCACGTGACTGCCATCTTGTCCCCATTCCACAGGGATGCCATCAAAAGGTTATGAAAATACTGTGCAGGATGGAGAAAGGAGGCATCCATCTGCTCCCTTCACTGCAAGGGCCTGCTCCCTCTATGAGCCTGGACCAGGGAGATCTGCTGAAAACAAGCCCTAGGTGCTCTCGAGGGGCAAAGATGTGCCTGAGCAGTCAGGACAGCGTACCCTGGTGTGTGCAGGGTCCTAATGTTCAATCAGAGAAGCAACTTACTCACTCAAAATTAACTTTCTGCTCTGCAACTTGAAAGTTTCAGGGGTAGCTGTGTTTGCTGACCTCTGAGACTGAGCAGTTTTATACAAATAAAATACCTGTACACTGCAGATACAGTTACTCTAGTGGCAGTCAGGCAAACAGGTGCTCAAACTGCTGCACTGCCGGAGCCCTTTGAAATGAGAGTCTCATTATGAAGGTCTTTATCAGCCAAAGAGATAAATTTCACCACTGAAATGACCCTTTTTCACGGTCTCTCCAGTTGCCAGAGACAGGTGAACAGCACTTTGACCAGCTGACATTTCAGAAGGCAGGAGGCAGGGCTCACATCACATCTTCCACAAGAGTTACAAGCCCTGGCAGCTTTGGCTGAAGAGGTTCATGCAAATCCCATGGTTCTCCCCCAGAAACACTGTCAAAACTCACTGGTTTCCACTGAGGGCTGACCTGTGAAGACCATCCAGGCAGTGACCATGTTCCTTCCCCAAGGTGCTCACCTGGCCCTCCCTGCAGTGCCCCTGCTGCCTTCCCTACTTACCCCTTCCCCCACCACCTCCCCTCCAGCTCGTCTATGTGGATGTCTCTGTTGTCATTCTAAGTCAGATACTAATCTCATCCAACAGCATTTCATTATAATTAGCTCTTAATTGCCACTTAACACAGGGATCCTTTTTGGAAGGCCATAACAATTCTTCCTTGAGGAATTGAGAGTTAAAAGCTCGTTATGGGCCCCTATTCGCCCTTTGGGTAATGAAAATGATTTCAAGAGGCAAATTTAAAACGCTGCTGTGCACACAAACTCTGCACACAAGATTTATACGGTTTCCTGGAGCATTTAGCAGCATTTTCAAGGAGCAAACCACACAAGTCAGTGTGTTTTGCTGCCAGTCTCCCTCTGCCCCTCCCTCACGCACTCACCATGTCTGAAGGTCACCTAACTGAAAGTGGGGACATTTCAAGAAGCACCTGTAAAATGCAAGGGGTCAATGTCACAGTAGAGTTGCATTGCTGCTGCTCTGCTGGCATTGCTGCCCCCAGCCAGGTGCAGCACGTGGTGAAGAGTCTGCATTGCAAGGCAGACAGCACTCCAAGAGCCAAGAGATAAACAGACTGTCAGACAAAACTCATCCTTAGGCACATACAGAGCTTCAGCCAAGACTTCCTTCATTCCTGAACAAGTCAGACTCCTGGGAGACATGAAAATGGACAATTTGCCAAATTCTTACCAAGATCTCCAGGGTTCCCACAGCAGAAGCTACAACTGAGTGCCAGTTGACTTTATTTCATCATCTATCTGTCAGTGCAGCAGTGAGGAGACAGAGGCCTGATGCTTCTCAGGTACTGCCCCATCCACACTGTGCCAACAATGTCTGTTCACAGCGCTCTGGAGAGCACCACACTGAAATAAAAGGGCAGAAATGGGCCTGTGGCTTTCTCAGAGTCGACTGCTGCTGTTCTCCTCCCCACTACCCTTTTTTTTTACTGTTCAGGAGATGTCATTATTTTTGGTAGGGCCTGAATGACTGCTGAGCTCAAGTGGTTCCTGGGGAAAGCATACAGGCTCTGTTGCAGAAGTATTTTTTGGAGAAGTGCCCATGATTCACAATCCCCTATGACTAGCAAGTTTCTGTTTTTTAAAACACACTTCAACAAGCTTCCAACGTGGCATGACAAAAAAGAGATGCTCAGAAGACACACTCATACCCCCATACAAGCACCTCTTGGGCAGCAGCCCCTCCACCAGCAAACAGACCCAGAGGTGAGAACTGCACAAAAATCAGGGTTCCTGAAAAATCCCTCCTGCAGAAGCCGAGCCTGCACAGCCGATTTAAATTAAGAAAAAGCCTGTAATGTGCCTGTTCATTTGCTGATGTTTTTCTGCCTAAACGTGGTCCTAGGAGAACTTCCAAGAAGCAGTAGGAATATATTCCTAAATGCATTGCACAGCACAGAGGAACCTTTTGCAACAGAAATAGAGGAATGACTCATTTCCTCTGTAGCGGCTGCTCCGGCATTTCACTCGCACAGGCAGCGGAGCAGCTCCCTGTGCCATGTCAGGAGGAACTGGGAAACTCAAGAGCAGTTTTCCAGCATGTGTAAACCTAACTTCATTCTGACTTGCCTTCAAAACCAGGGATCCCCGATTGTCATCTGAAGGAGCACAGGAGACAGATTGGCAAACCTGCCCAAACACTCCCTCCCTCCCTCCCTCCCTCGATGGGAGTTTTGTGTTTCAGCATTTTAATTTTGCACAGGATTAAAGCCTGAAAGAAAGAGCCAAGAGTTGCCCTCTCTGTTGCCTTCCCCTGAAGCAGTACACACATGGATTTGCCAGTGAATTCAGCTCCAAGTTTCTCTTCTCTCCTACTTGAAACTGAAATGAGTGGACTGAAATTGTCGGGAGAAGTGCGTTATGGGTTGGACTTTGTTGCTGTTCTTCCTGTTTCTACAGCTATTTGTTTTCAGTCAGGACAGTGAGACTTCTCAAAGCAGTACAGTGAAACTTCTCTTGCACTTTATCCCCTTGGAACCCATCATAAATTTTTGGTAATTTTTGGTAACTTTCCTTCTTTAATTTGATAGCTGGTAATCTTCACAGCACTATCTCCATCAAGCCTGTCTGCTCGTTTCCTTATATCCCCTTTTTCCCTCCCCCCACCCAGATTATCATGGGGACTCTGTGGCAGGGATAAAAGCCAACAGACAACCACAAGTATCATGAAATCACTAACAAACCCTTGTCACATCCAGCCCAGCCCAGAGAGATGAGTATTCTCTGAGCACCTCTGGTTGCATTTTTCAGGGGTTTGGTGGTTGGTGGGGATTTTGTTGTTGTTAGTTTTGTTTGTTTGTTTTGGGTTTTGTTTTGTTGTTTGTTTCGTTTGGTTTTGGTGTGGGGTTTTTTTTGGAGGGGGGTGGGGGGTGGAACTCCCAGGGGCATCAAGAAAAGCAGCTTGTCACTGGAGTACACTGAATTCTTCCAAGTCTCTGAATCACCATTGCTTTCCTTTAAAAATAAAAAAAAAAAAAAACCAAGGCTTAACACAGAGCCTGGTACACGATGACATTTGATGCACACACGTTGGTAACAACCTTTAGCGTTTTGCATATAAATCGTTACTTGAATCCACAGGCTGTTTACAGACACAGAACACACATTACCTAAATAGCTCTGCTGCTGATCTCTTTTAAAGCAGTTGCAAATATGCCAATTCTTGGTTACTGATTTAAAATAGGGCACTGAAGGCACATGCACAAGAGCAGAGGTAGTCTCTTAATTAGCCACCTCATATGTTTGAGAAACCCAGATAGATCTATCCATGGTCAGCCCTCCTTATCCTGCTTATTTTAGAGCTGGGGAACTACTTCAGCCTCTCCAGTAAGCACAGCACTGTGCTCCAAAGCATCAGCAAGCACTGAAGGAGAATCCTTGTGCTTGGAGGAGCACCAGTCCTTTTTCCTTCCTCAACCACCAGCTTCCCAGTGCTGCCAGCCCAAGAAAAGTGGGACTGGCTGCTCTGCTGCCAGCGACAAAAATGATGTCACTTACCTCAGGGAAGACTCACCAGGCAGACATTTAAAGAGGTGTCACGAGAAACAAACCAGCCTGGAACAGGAAATTTCCCGTGTCTGAAATCTTTTGGAGCCTAACGAAAATGGGATGCACAACTGAGTCTCCCTTCCCTTCCCTTCTACACAGCTTTAACTTGCATTAGCAGTATTTAATCAGCAATTCACTGCTGACCTTGGCTGCATGACAAGGAGGTATTTGCAAAAGGATGGAAAGATTTTAAACAATTTATCCAATGAGTTGGATGCAAACAGGCTTTTCTTTAAACACCAAGCATGCAAGTCCTTAGGCCAGTTAATTTTTTGTTAACAGATTTATCACAAAAGGAAAGTGCTGTGTTTCTTTCCTGTTGAATAGGAACTCGGGCTTCAAACAGAAAAATTTCAGAGCAAGGACTGACTGGAGACCAGAGGATGGCTATTGCTTTTAAGGAAGGCATTAATAAGAGATAATGTTATTAGAGGTAAAGTTCTAAATACATTTTCACCATGCTGACTCGGGTGGCTGAGTGTTGACACTAAATGTTGACATTTTTCCAGACTCTGCCAGCAAGGAGCCCGTTAGCCACACTGTGCCAGCAACTGCTGCCCCTCTCACAGCAGCAGCTCCTGCAAGGCAAAGGCAGCCACACAAAGACCTGGAGAAAGCCACTTCCAGCCTGGCTTTGATTCAATGATTTAAAAGCTCAGGGTCTTGCTGTTATTTCATTAATAGGGAAGACCAGCACAAGCCATGTGTATAGTTCTTGCATCTTACCAAAGACTAATAAAGGACAGGTAATTTGCTGGCCCCTGCACACAGCTCCTGCTGGCTTCAGCAGGACTTTCCCCACATTTAATAAAGGATGACCCACACGGTTTGGAAGGGAGACGTGTCTGGACGTGCCCTGCTGAAGGATCACAGCAACACTGTGAAATGAACTCCTCACTTTTCATCCAGCACCAGAAAGAGCAGATTTGCAGCAACCCAGCACTGGAGCCAAGCAAACAAGAACTCTGAGCATGGCAACCACAAACCCCACCGTGCTCCACTTCAGCACCACCACAGGCAGTGCCAGCCGTGCTTCACTCTCTTCTGGCTCTCCTCCACATCCCTCTGCACAACTCCCAAGGCGTGGACTTCCTGCTTGTCCATCATTTTGCCACTTCAGGAGTCTTCTAAAGAGCACATAAACCTGCAGAATTAGAGTTCTGTAGATGCAGGTAGCTTTTAGTGAAAAAAAAGACAACAAGGAATTTAAATCTTGAGGCACAGATGCTTTAACACAATTGTTTATTATTACAGTGAAATATTCAAACAAAACCACCAACTTTTCATGGAAACAAAGTGCAAATGTATTTTGGAATTAAATAGCAAATGAATTTATAAATTGGCTGACACTTTGAGCCTCTAAACACTTTTAAAAAACCAAAACAATAGCAGCTGAACACTTCAGTTTTATCTTTGGTCTTATGATGAACCAGCAAAAATTAGTTGTACCAGGAATGTCCATTACAAACAGATACTTAAAATTTACATTACAGAGATCCAATATCAAAAGAGGAATGTTTGCAAGATATTTGGTCAGATAAAATGTAATGCCTTTGAGAAACAGACAGCATTTTTCAATACAAAATGAAATTACACGTATGAATTTTGGTACTGTAAATTAACTTATTCTCTTGCAGGTGTGACTCCTCTTCCCAATCAACATTCAAAAACAACTTCATTTGCAACAACAATCTTTGCAAAATTAGGTTGCAGGGAAGAGAACCAAGAGCCTATATTAGAGCTAAATAACATGCTCCTTTTTCTGTGTTTGTGTTTCTGTTTACACACATACACAAGCAACCCTACTGAATCCATGCAACATTACAACAGCTACAGCCTTAGCAAACAGGTATTTGTTCATAACCTTGTTGTGTATCCATGGGCTGGGACAGGAGGAAGAAGGCAAAAGGGCCACAGGATTACTCATAGGGGTCAAGTTCTCTGTTCACCTCCCTGCAAATAAGGCCCTGTAACAGCTCCAGCACACAGCAGGCACCAGTGCTGTCATGTTTCTGTGGAACTAGATGAATGTTGTGACAGAAACCCAACTTCTATCAGCTCCTCTCCTCAATCATATTCATGAATGCATGCTTGAGAGCTGATAAGGAGAATACATTTAATATCTCAGTTGTACACCTGAGCCACCAAGTGCACACACATTGCTTCAGGGCAGGATGCCTCCACTTCAGGAAGGGTCACCCAAGCTTAAGGTGAAAGCACACATGCATTTTCTCCATCATGAGCTCAAAACATGCCTTGCTGAGCAAAAAGCCAGCACTGAAGATCCACCTGCATAGCTAATGAACTGAGGGTTTGCCTCACTTTTTACCCTGATGGACTCAACTGCTTTGGAAATACTGTCAAAACAAAACCCACTTCAATCTCTTTACCCTACACTCCAAATCCACTTGCTTTTCAATAGTTCTCCTCCAATTTTACCCCATGCCCTTTGGCTTGTTTGCAGTGCATCTTCACTGAGAGCCATCGCTGTCACTCACCCCTCAGCCCAACGCTCATTTCCTAAACTATTTACATTCTCCACCACCTCTTCCTGCCATGTATTTTCCAATGCAACTCTCTTCTCCTGACCTAACTACATTTTAGTAAGTCCTTACCAAGTCCATTACAGGCTTCCATGTATTGTGGCAATACTAAACAAATGTACAGCCCTTTCCAAAGAAAAGATTCCTTTTCAGAGACAGGGATGCAGTGATATAAACAGACAGACAGACAGCTGACTGAAGTGATCATGATGCCAGAATTAACAGCTCAAGGGTTTTCATGGTAAGAGTTCAGGCCACAACAGCCTGGGCTGGCCATCGAGTTCTTTGGGCAAAAGATTCAATGGCTTTGATTGCAGAACTGCATCTTATTTTAAATACCAAGAAACACAAACCTGCAAAAATAGTACGAATCAAGGTCTGCTACAAAAAAACCCCAACAACCCAGAAACACCAATGTAGCTGACTTAAATACCATGTGCAAAGAACATTTGATCAATACTACCTATAAATACACAATTTGTATTTGTAGAAAGAAGCACAGTGCTTCGAATACAAAAATAACCCAGCTTGTGGGTGTGACCTATGCCATAATTACCTGAAAATATGACTGCAAGAGCAGTTAAAGAAACAGACAGAAGTAGGCAAACATCTGTCTAGGGAGTGTTTCCATTTAGAAAAATAGATTTGTATAAAGCTTCATAGATTTTGAAAATGTTTGTTTTATGTTCTGATGCACAGAACTGTAAGGCACACCAATACATCAGGGAGAGGAAGAGCAGGTTAGTAACTTCAGGCTGTGCTAAAGCCTCCCAGAAGTTACACTTGGTCCTTTCACAACTTGAGAGTGCTCCCTCGGGACACAGCACTGCAGGTAATAAGGCACATGCTCAGCTTCCTGAGCACCAGCAATTTAGCAACACATTTTGGGACTTAGTACATCAAATACCTGAGCAGGTGACCAAAAAAAGCAAGGATTTGAAATTCTGAATTCTCTGACACCCTGGCACACCTGCAAACCTGGCTGCATCACAACTCACCAGGTTATTCCAGCAACTGGGACATAACCAGACAAAAAGTGACAATTATCTGCCTGATATTTATACTTAGAGGACACCAGAACCTGTAGCCCAAGACTGCCACTGTACCACGAATCAGTGCTAAGTAACTCTTAAGTACCCTGAAATATTTTACTTCCTTCTCCCCATAATAAAACAACAATTTGCTATAGTACAGCACTAGAAAATCCCATCAAGGTTATATTTGGTTCAAACACTGACACTATCAGACAACTGGTTAGGCAGTCATCCAAAAGTCCCACCAAACTCCTACCAGGGAGCAGGAGGGTGCCACAGTCAACTTATGGCACTGAGATTTGGACTGGTTTAAGGTTTGCTCCAAAATATAATACAGAATTTATCTTGTCGTTGGTCCTTGAGGTAAAGCATAGTCTAAGAAAATAATACTTGAATACAGAAACAAATAATAAAACTCAACTAGAACCCACAAACAAATGAACCTCAGAGTATTTCTTTAAAAGGTTTTCCTTGGGATAATTCAAACACCACTCCTTTAACAAAATACTAATGCCTCCTCAATAGCAATATTTAGTGCAGCCAATTATCCTAAAAATAAGGCCCTTGTGAAAATAAAGTGCTATTTGTTTCCTTCTATCTGCATGTCAATCCTTCAGTATAACCTTCACTTGAAGACAAATGTGAAACTAGATTCTTCATCCTGATATCAGAGCAGTTTCACTTCTCCCCTCAAGTTTACATTAACATGTGTTACATTTCTATTTAGCATAATGTGCTTGATTACCCAGGAAATTTAAAGCATGGCATTGAGCATTTCAAACTGTGATCCACACCCATGCTCTAGTGCTTATCACATTTTTCAGAACATCTTGGTACATTGACGGATTGGGTGGGGGGAGGGTGTTTGCACTTAGAAGGTTTTTAAATCTCGCATGGATTTTGCATCATAAAAATAAACTCTCAGAAAAAAGCTCTACTTTGCCACTAAGACAAAAAGTTAACACGGATTTCTAAAAATGTCAGCTTGAACCTTTTCGTTTGCAAACTCTCGACTGAAGGCAACACTTGCCGGCTACGGCGTTTCCCCAGAAAAACGTCAAAAGTTTCCCACATACAACCAAATGAGGATGAAAACCACAATTTCAATAAGTCTTGGCCGGGTCTTCCCAGGTCAGGCCCAAAACCAGAGAAGCACGTTTCGTCAGTCCCACCATCCGCAGGCTCTCGGGGCACCAGCGACAGAGCCCCTGGTGCCAGCAGCTCTCCCAGGCTCCAGCTCACTCTGCCGCTGGCTCCTGCTCGGCCTCGGCCGTGTGCCGGCACGGGGCGGGCACCGGGCGCAAGTACCGGGGGCTGCTGTACATCCTGATGATGTGAGGGGCCTGCATCCAGGTGCTGATCAGCTGGAAGGCCACCAGGTCCAGCGTGGGCCCGTCGAAGGCAGACAGCAAGTTCACGGGGGCCGCTTCCTTGAGGAACCGCGGCAGCGCCACGGCCTCGGGGATGCTGCTGTTGCCCAGGAAGAAATCCATCAGCACCTGCTTGCGCAGGCAGTCCCTGAGGTACAGCACCAGGTCCTCCAGCCGCTCCACCAGGAACCGCTCATCCCAGGCCTCCAAGGGCCCCTGCAGCAGCACGGAGAAGAGGGCCGTCTTCAGCAGGTAGGAGGAGAGCACTCGGCCCCACTGCGAGCAGAAGGGCTCCTCCAGGCCGTGCCTGCGGAGGTCCCGCAGGCCCTTGAGGATCTGCAGGCACTTGAGGTGGCAGGAGGCGGCCGGGGCCTGCTCCTTCAGCCAGCCCAGCAGGCGCTGCTCCTGCCGCGAGGCGTTGAGGCCCCAGAGCGCCTCGGGGGCCGGGGAGCCGCGGGGGCCCTCGGGCGGCAGGGCCGTGAGGTAGAGCGCGTCGCCGAGAGGGATGGCTGGGATGAGGCGCACGGCCATGGAGATGTGGCAGCAGACGTAGTCGGAGCAGGGCAGGATGTGCAGCGTGGGCGGCTGCCCGGGGCACGCCGAGAGGCTGACGCGGCACCGCTCCTGCAGCCGATACCGCACGGCGCCCAGGCACCGCTGCAGATGGCCCTGGAACCAGCGCAGCACCAGCCCCGAGGAGAGGTGGCTGCGGCCCTGCAGCTCCACGCAGAAGCCCTCGGCAAAGGGCCGGCAGCGTCGTGTCCAGCCGTCCCTGGCCCGCAGGCCGCAGACGAAGGCGCCGCACGGCCCCAGCCCGTCGGCACGGCGCGGCTGGGGCTCCAGGTGCGGCGGCAGCCGCAGGGGCACCAGGATGTCGAAGCAGTCGGGACTGCGCACCTTGTGCTGCTCGTAGGCGCTGCCGATGCGCACGAAGTCCCCGCGCAGGCTGAGAGCCAGCGGGCCGGGCTGCAGCCCCTGCGCCTTGGCGGCGCGCACCAGCTCGGCCACCACCCGCCCCACGTGCGCCTTGCTGTGCCCCAGCACGTGCGGCGACACCCGCAGCTGCCGCGCGTGGAACCGCTCCAGGGCTCCGCGCCGCGCCCCCGCCGCCCACCGCGCCCCGCCGCGCCGGGGGCCGCCGCTCCCCGCGCCGCAGCAGCGGGCGAGCAGGCAGCCGAGCAGCAGCAGCGCCGAGCCCTTCAGCAGCGGCACCCCGGACCCCGCCGCCTCCGCCTCCGCCTCCCCCGGGCCCCCCGCGCCCTCGCCGGCCGCGCTGCCGCGCAGCGCCTGGTAGAGGCAGAGGAGCGCGGTGCAGAGCGCGGTCAGCAGCGGCCAGAAGCCCCGCACGCGGAGGGGGGAGACGGGCAGGGCGCGGCGGGGGCTCGGGCCGCGGGGGGAGCCGCCGCCCAGCCCCGCGGGCGGGGAGCGCCCGCCCCCGCCGGCCCCCTCCTCCGCCGCCCCGGCCGCCCCCAGCGCGGGCCCGCCGCTGCCCCTCGCCCCGCCGCGCCCCTGCCTGCCCCGGCCGCCGCTGCGCTCCGCTCCGCTGCCGGCTTCCTCTTCCGAGGGACGCGGGCCCGCGTCAGCCGCCGGCTGAGCTCAGAGGAAATGCCGCGGGCGGCGGCCCGAGGGCCGGGGGCGTTGTCCGACGGGGGCCGGCCCGGGGCGGGGAGCGGCGCCGCCCGCGAGGTCTGGGTTTCCCGGTCTCCCTCTTTCCCGATCTCCCCCTTTCCCGCTTTCCCGCTTTCCCGCCTTCCCGCCCAGGGAGGCAGAGTCACGGCTGCCCCGGCCCGGGCAGAGCCCCCCGCAGCCCTGCCCGTGCCAGCCCTGAAAGAGAAGCGAGGGTCGGGTTCCGCGCCCCCCTCACTGCAACAGCGCCCTGCAGCGCGTTTTGGTGTAAAACTGCGAGTTTCTGTACCCCCACAGGAGGGGACGACGATATCAGGGGGAGCGCTCCTGCCCGGGCTGCCGTGCCGTGTCACAAGCTCCACGTTGCACATTTTTCCTCAAGCAAGTGTTCCAGGCCTGTCCCACTGCAGGGGAGTCCCTCCCGTTCCCAGCTCTGCCTGAGGGTCTCGGTGCCAAAGGAGCACGAAAGCCATCACTGCCAGTGCACCAACGTCTGTACCGGCTGCTGCTGTACTAGCAGCTGCCTGCAGGCACAGAATCATTCAAAAGCCTTGGGTTTTTTACCTTGTGCCCAAATTATTAACAAATTAGGAGAGAGAAAATAACCCCGGGGGCTAAATCTACGCAGATGCTTGAGATAATTTTTAAACACATAGTTTGCTGGAAGTATGTTAAAATGTCTCAGATACTGATGGGGACAGGGTCATCCTCCTCAGCTTCTGTTTGCTTAATAAATATTTACAGGGTTTTGAAGCTGTTTGCTGAAGTTTAAGGACCATCTATGTAAGCATTCTGCTTGGTTTAATTTTGGGTGATAACGTTCCTGCTGCTGCATCTCCGTGGTGGCATGGGTGGCTCCACGAAGGTGAAAAGCATTGCTTGAACACAAGAGACTGAACCCAGCAAGCTGCAAATGCTGTAACAAGGAATGGGTCAGAGAATCAAGAGATGCGCCATACAAATGTTTGGTTATGTAATTTGTGTTTATATGAAACAAAATTTGACTTTAGGTACATAAAAATCATACCTGACAGGCAGTAGCATATGTTGCATAGCCAAGATGCTGCACACAAAGTCAAACTAGGTAACCAAGGTCAAGCAGCCTGAATTAATTCACAGGCAACCAAACTGGGGTGAGAGTCAAGAGCACACTTGAGAGATACAAAGAGAAGTTCGTAATCACTCCAACTCTGACTCTTGGAGTTACAATCAGGAGATTGGGGATTTTTAAATTAAAAATAAAGCAGGTGTAAAGGCAAGAAACTGCAGGCAATTTTACAACATCTCAGCCAGCAAAATATTCCATGTCCCACAACCAAAAGCACAGCTTCAGCCAGCTAAATCCATAGCCTTGCTACTCAGAAATATCATCCCACCACAGCCATATCTTGCAAAGAAAACCCAGGAAGTGAAAAGCATTTTTCTTTCCCACTCCTTGTTCCATGTTTTCCTATATTTCTTCACAAGGCTGAATGAGGGGACAAAAACATTCATTGTTCTGCTTATTGCCTGTGACCCATCACTTCACTTTGTCCTGCACCCCCAAAACTCCAAACTGTTTAAATAACACAGCTGTTCTGGTATTAACCTGACCCTTCAAGACGTTTTATTGGAAAATATTGTTGAACTCTGTGAACCCTTGGCTCATACATTCAATTTTTACTAGCCTGTGGGGTTTTTTCACCCTCAAGCCCGGCATGTTTCACATGCCTTTGGACCTTGCTGCAGGCACACTGATTTTTCAAG
Source organism: Phylloscopus collybita (assembly GCA_027886175.1). NCBI lineage: Eukaryota > Metazoa > Chordata > Aves > Passeriformes > Phylloscopidae > Phylloscopus > Phylloscopus collybita. The sequence goes on from JAJNNQ010000048.1 coordinate 4,914,667, forward strand.
ACGGGCTGCACCCTCTTTTCATGCAGGGTTGATTTGATTAGCTGCACAGCCACGCTCAGGAGACAGACAGCTACATCTGCAGGAGCTGGCACAGCCCTTCACGCCTGCTGCCTCCCCCAGGAGGGACCTGGAGCTCACCAGCACAGCAGTTATCCCTCTGGGACTTGTGCACAGGGCAATGCCGCAGCTTCCCAGGCAGCTGTGGGCCCCAGGGGCTGCAGGAACTGCAGATGTCACCCCAGCCAGGGGCCAGCTGGCCCAGAGCGTGTGACCAGGCACACCAGGGCCAACACAGGCACAGCATGTGCTTCCATGTGCCCAGGTGGTGCTGGGGCAGACTCTCTCAGGCTGCAGAGTAGCAGGCTGAATGCTAATCATGTAACATTAACATCAGAATCGGAATGAATCCACAGCACTGATTTTTACCGCAGCTGTTTAGATTACTAGCTAGTCCTTTCTCTCCTCCTCAGCCAGAGGCAAGATGAAATCTGTAGAGCCCTGGGCTGATAAAAGATGGCCAGTGGCCTGTTTTCTGGGACCTTGGCTGCTTTCAAGACTCCCTGAGCACAGGGTGAGTCTCTGGGAAAAATGCTGAGTACGTCAGAGGTAGGAGACATCCCAGAGGTGCTCAGCTTTATGAAGCTTTTAATAGCAATTGCGTACTCAAGAAAAATAATAGGTTGTGCACTAATAAACATGACCTCAAAACTGTGACCAGGGAGAATTCATAACATCAATTTTTACTACCATTGTTTAAATCACCCATTGTTTAAATCGATATTATCTAAACACTCACTCCAGAATGTCCCATATACAGGATATCCTGCTCACTAAATAAGGAATAATGTTATTCTTAAATAAGTTGAGCTAAAAATAGCTCATCATAGCTCTGGGGAAGATTTGCAGAGGCAAAAGAAAGCAGTGGGTCAGAGCATCCATTAAAGTTTCTCCACACTTGGCAGTATTTCATACATCTGTGTGAGTGATCTGTTCATGCTACAGTACACCAGCCACTGGCAGAGATGTAGGCAGAGCACACCACCTGAGGAGATAGAAGGGAGTGGTAGAAAGACAGAAGGCACAAACAGGTGATGATGTTTGTCAGATGCTTTTATCATCTACCTGAGACACAAGCCTGAGATTTCCTCCCAGCTGTACTAGGTCAGTATTTGCCCTGCTCAGCCAGAGCTGCACAGTCTGCTGCAGGTGCAGGAGGAAGTCTCTGGGGATCCCTTCCTGCACCAGTGCTGTAACAGCTGTTTTTCTACCTCCATCTTCTCATAATGCACTATTAAACAGTCTATAGCAGAGAAGTAAAATAATGACTGCAAAAAATACAAGTCTGAATGGTCGGTCACTTGGGACTTCATGTCCCAGTAATTACTCTTCTAATTATTTCCTCTAAAAGCAAAGCTACCAGCACATCTCTCCCACAGCCCACTGGATGGTCCAGCCAAGGAGATGTATGATCAAAAGAAACATCCTTTGCCTGCCATTCCTCTGACTCTCAGATTTTATGGGATACTATTAACTATGATACAAACCAACAGCATCAGACAGACATAAATCCATTTTTTATTGTGGACTAATGAATCTCTGCCAGTCACAGCAGCAGGGGATGAGAAAACAGGAGAGGGTGTCTTGCTACCACAAACAGCTGAGGGAGCCAAACCTCCAGAGCAGTACATGGACAAGAAGGAGTTTGGGGAGTAGGGGTGTTACTGCACATTCTCTCTTGAAATATTTTCTGTTTACTAAGTCTGATGTGCTTGCCACTTCTGCCAGTCTGTTTGCTCACTATCAGCAGGGTGTAGCACTTCCTAATCTGAGAGCCTGCAAGCAGACTGGGTTGCTGTAAACCACACACAGCCCAATACAGGATTTCCTTTCTCTAGAAGGATGGCTTCCTGAGTAATTCATACAGCAATCTCTTGTCCAAGCCTGTCCTTGTCACAAACAGAAATAGCCTGGCTCTACGCTGGGGATCAGTACCAGCATCAGCTTATTCATTTCTAGCTTACCCCATATCATTTGAAAACCCTCAAAGATGACTTTTTTTTGCATAGAAACTTGTTTGAGCAGGGCATTTATACTTACCCATTCATTATATGGCATTCAGGAAGATATGCCTGTGTGTTTCCAGCTAAGTAATGAACAAGCAATGAAGCACCCAGGTCATCTGCATCAGTGTCATTGCCAGGCTGAGTTCTGTCTGATGAGCAGTGCATGTGGCACTCTGCTGTCACATGGTCTCCATGAAGCTGAAGTGGCTCATGTTCTGAAGAATTCCAACTACAGCATCACAAAAAGGAAACATCTTTCAGCAAGGAGAGTGCAAGTACAAAACCATCATACAAAAGGGTTATCAGCAGTAATGGGGAATGTTTCTTACATTGAAAATGGAAACATGAAAACTCTCCAGGTCAAGACTATAAGTCTTGCACTTGCTCTTCAAATTCAGTTTTTGATGTAATCCACTTTTGAATGACAACAGCCACAGCTTCCAGTGCTGTATCTAAACACTCCAGCCAACAAGCCCTTCTAACTCTCCCAGCAGCAGAGGAGGTGATCAGCTGGTGACAAGGCCCCAGTGTGTCCCCTTCCATGCAGGAGCCTCCTCAGCCTTTCCCTTTCCCCACCACCCCCAGGGCTCAGCAGATGTTGTGGCTCTGAGGATCCCCACTATGGAATCCCCAGGTTTAAAAAGCATCAGATAGAGCCAAACCTTGCATGTGCTTGTGCTAAAATAGTTTAACAAAAAACAGTTTAATACCCATCTACTTAAACTTGGATGCATTTGTGTGTGTTCAAATGTAAATTTGATCACTGACTGAAACAGTTTAGCTTAATTAATGGTAAGTCAATGAAATGTGTATTTGCACCATAACTTGCTTAACTAATAAAAAGTGATCGCATAGCTGAGCCCTAATTTACTGATTAAAGCAGAATAATTTAAATGAGGATCATAACACTTTCATTATACCAGTTTGGGGTTGTTGTGCCATTTCTGTTTTTCACAACCAGTGCAAGAGAGCTGGAGAAGAGACAGCAGGCTTGTCCCACAGCTCTGTGCTGGTTTCAGCAGGGCTGTGTCAGTGTCACTGGTGGCTTTCAAAGCAGCTGCCTGTCCCCTCCAGTGCCTGTCATTACTGGGTCTTTCTGCTTTGGGTTTATGTACCCCTAAGCTTTCCATGAAATTAGAGAAGGGGTTTTGTGCCTGACAAATACCCTGCAGCAGCGAGCTACAAAGATGAAGTTTAGGCACCAAGTGATGAGAGATAGCTCATGGAATCAAAGCAAAGCACACAAGAGGGAACAAGCTGTGTGATCGGCTTACAGCCCAAATAATGAGATGATCCTGGCTCAGCTGACACTCTCCTGATGAGCCTGAGGTGGATCCCCCACCCAGGGAAAAGGAGGGAAAATACAGCGTGGGAGGAAACCTGAGTGAGGGAGGATCTGTCTGGGGAAACTGGCTTATCAGCACGCAGCAATTAGGGTGGGGAAAGCTGATCAGGTGCTCACAGCACCTGTTCTGCAGGGCTGGAAGGCAGTGGTAGCCCTAGGAAGCCCTGTCCTAGACCCTCACCTGATCCTGCTAAGAACAGAGAGGGGTAAGGCTAGTGGTTAAAAGGAAAGCGACCTGCAGAGAAGGCAAAGCAACCCCAAACTATCACAGGACCCAAGCCAGAACTGTTTCTCACTGCATTCCCAGAAGGATAGGAGCAGAGGTGCTTGGGCTCAGGGAGGTTTCACACCACATCCAAACCCACCCAGGGAGCCTGGCAGCAATCCCCAGCTGGATCAGCTCCATCAGGAGACCTCACCCCAGTGACACCAGCCCACAGAGGGCAGTGTCCTGTGCACTGCTCTGGCCCACCCGATTTGGGTGGAAAGGTGCTGGGGGGATGCTGCAAGCACTGCTCAGCATCAGTGGAAATTAAAACCTTGCAGCACAGTGCCTAGGAGATGTCTGCACATGGAGCTGTTGAAATCATAGCTAAAAATCAGCCTCAGTCATTTAATCTTCCTGGTTCGAAGTAAAATCTTTACCTGCTTTTCTGCCCTGTGGGGGGATGAGCATTACAGTGCTGGAGCCTGAAATCTCACCAGAAAGGCTGAATTTCATCTCTTCCCAGTATCTCCCTGCAGCGATTTCTCAGGCTGTGTCCCTTTAACTAAGATTAAACTTTCCACAGATCGATGCAAAGCAACACAATTACTTCATTTGCAAGGCAGCAAGGGCAGCATATCCCTATCTTTAAGGCCATTCAGATGAGCACATTTAATGACAGCTATTTTTACCTCTGGTGTCATAGGTTTCATTATCACAGCATCAACCACTTGAACAGAGGTGGGAACATCTTTCATGTTCTACCTAATTCAATTTAAATCTCTCTTTTAAACTTTATTATACAGAAGGCATCATATTTACTCCCTGGAACTGTAAAATACAAGTTTCTCACGTAGATATAAATGCAAAGCAAACCCACTGAAACAACAGGAATGGCCCAAGCACAAACTGCCTTTACAACAAGCTGGTTCTTTACTTCCAGAACACATTCTGTCTTCTGTTCCCTTTGCTATCCCTACCCCCTAAGGTGGTACCTGCAAATGGGGGAGGAGAATGGTGAGTGCAAAAGGTTCACTTTCCACATCTCAGCATTGGTGTGAACAGACACATCCATGACCTGGCTGAGGTCCTACCAGTGCAAGGGAGTGCATCCCTGGCTGGGGACTTTATAAACATCTCATCAGTGTTGGGTTCATGTTGCAGGCCCAGAACCAGCCCCTTTCCTAGCCAGTGCCCCTGGGATCTTCATAGCTGAATGGAAAAGAATATGCTTGCAACTGAAGGAGGACATAAAGGTTAAAGAAAGCATGGAGCAGTAAAAGATTTGAGCCCATTGCAGCATCCCTCTTTAGGGACTGTGGATGTGGTGCTGCAGAGCACAGATGTGCCAGCCACCCCTGCAATAATTTCCTGATGCCCAGGGTAGCATAGAAAAGGGACAACCATGGTGGGCAAAGAGTGAAGGGCGTGGACTGAAAAACAAGGAACTGAACCTACCCAAAGCCAAGCTTCTACTCAGATTGCATCTCTTTAAATGACACAACACAGTCCTCATATTAATGTGCTTTTCCCTCCATCTTTCTGCTCTGCCTGCTGCCACAGCATGACAGATGACAGAGGCTTGGGGAGAGCTGCCTCAGGCTGCATGAATTTCAAGCTCTCTCTGAGAGCACTTTGATACTGGAAGTTATACACTTGAAATTTCCATACCTTGTGCTCTGCTGTGGTTACAGCTTTTCTGGGATCTGCTGTGAGGGGAGCTTGAACAGCTCATCTCTGTGGGAAGATTTTTAGTCACTTAAGAAGTATGAAATACTAAAGGTTGCATCTGAACTTGCTAAAAGATCTCAGTTCACACAATTTCAGCACTTTGGCCTTTGGCTCTGGAATAAATAATAAACTCTCTTTCTAGATTAATTTTTTGACAGGTTTATGAATTATAAACCAAATAAATATATTTTAAATATCACTCCTAATATATATATATTGGAGAATAATGAATTATTCATGATGATTGAGTGCTTCATAGAATTTATTTCCCTTGATTTAGCTCCCCAAGTAGATCAATATTACAAAAAATAGGTATGTCCCAAGACAGCCAGGCAACAAGTCCATTTACAACCCCTCCACTGATCAGGCAGGGAGTAGAAACATGCATAACTTAGTTTTAGTGCCCGTCATCCTCCATCAGGAAAAGGCAAGGCATTCAGCTCAAAACATACCTGAACATACAGTGGCCCACTATGTGGAAGCCCAGTGGCAGACAGGTTGTCCTCTCCTGGCCTCCAGCCACACTTGGAGGTCATTGGGACAGCATGAAACCACCTCTCCTCTGCTCCAGGGAAACGCAGCTCCTGCTCAGCAGTGCAAGCTCACCCTTTGTCACCAGCTCACCAAGAAGGGCTGGAAGGCTTTGAGTCCAGGACAGCCACAAATACACCTGTGTGCTCTCTGCATGCTACAAGAGCCAGTGGAGAGCACCCAGCAGACATGAAGATGGGGCCAGTAAAAGGGTCTTGCCAGCCCTCCTAAATGTAAATGGCCCCAACTCCAGTGTGTTCCAGCCACCACCTGTCACCTTGTCAGCTCTCCAGGTGCAGCTGAGTCCACCCCAAACACAGCTCAGGCCATAGCAGCACTTACCTCTGTGAGCAGAGTGCTCTCTGCTCTGAGAGAAAGGCACATCACCCACTCCTTGAGTCAGCAGAGCCATATGATAAAGAACACACTGATATGTACTTGCACAGATACTTCCACCAACCCATCAATAATGACAGTCAGTTCCACTTTATTTGTTACCTTTGGAGCAGACTTGAATTGTGTGTGCAGCTCCCTGAAGCAAGGCATTGCTGGGTAAGGGGCACAGCTGCACTTGCCAATGACCACGTCATTCAAATAAGCAACACCTTATCCAATTATTTTAGAAGCCAAGGAAAGCAAAGCCCACAGAAAAATCAGACCCAACTTATATCCAAGAATGCAAAGAGAAATGAAACACCTAAAATTCATTTAAGAAGTTGTTTGATTTAAGGCAAATACAGATGGGTAGTGGCTATGATTTCTGAAACCTCAGAGCATGCAGGTATAAACACAGGGGTGGTAAGTGGGGGCATGGGTGCAGCTCCAGAGACAAAATGGACTTTGATCCACTTTGGATTCTTTCTCCCTAACAACAAACAATGCAAACAAAACCAGATACTGAATCAAGTCCATGCTGGTGTGCTGCAGCAATTACAGATCATCAACTGTTTGTATTAGAAACAGATCAATATCTTGGTGTGTGAGAAAACTCAGGAATGAGTAAGTGTTGCCTAAGATGAACAGAGTGAAGATTGAGTAAGAGCAGAGTATGACATAATAATTGCCAGATGCAGGAAAATAATAATTGCCAAATTTATCACTGGTTTTACAATGTGGATGAATATACTTCAGGAAATTTCCTCTGCAAACTTCTTCTCTTGGTTTTATGCAGCTTTCATAACCCATGCAGGTCACGTGTGTAATTTGTTCTATTAGTTTCTCTTGGCTGTGATAATAAGGCTGTTTGGGGTTAGGTTTTTTGAGGGTTTTTTAGTAAATCAGAAAGACAAATGTGTTAAGAGTTGTGCTGATTATTCCTAACTCACTACAGGTCAGCACGAGACGACACATGGAAGCTGTGTCATAACACATCATCTAAAAACAAAGGCTGTAGCAGTATCACAGGTATTTTGGTAAGTGTAGGGAGATAAAAAGAGGGAAGAATATAACCATGAATTTTCTTGTTAGTTGGAAAGTCATGGAAAACAACACACAGGGCTTTCACCACTGGGTCTGGTGAGTTATTTCTGTTTGAATACCAAGTCTGTGGAGAATGATGGAAAGAATGAACTCTCAGGTCACTCCAAAGCAGTAGCTTCATGTAAGAATTTTTATCCCAGGCATTTGCAATATCATATCCAAGCAGTGTATTGGTGCCTTAAGTTCTAGCTTTTATGTTTTTCAGATTCTGTACTGCTAGAGGTGTAATTCTGGGCCTCACATTAAGTGTTAGTAAGCTCTCTTCACAGAGTAGGAAGACAAAACAAATCCTTGTCCTGCTGGAGACCAAGAACAATGGTTACAAGTTTTCAGGCCCAAAAGTATAAACAAGGACTGAAGAGAGGAAACAAGAAGGATGGGACTTCATAATCTGAAGCTATAATTGGACAATTAAATCCCAATGTGCAAATAGACCAAAACTTATTAAACTGTAAGACCTCATGACCAAAATGGACCTCACCTGTCCATTTTGTGATCATTTTAAGTCCACCTTGGATGTAGCCCTGGCCAGGCCCTTGTACTGCCCAAGGTGTATCCTTTAAGGCCTTTTATATCTACTTTAGCTCTGTCCAGTCTCTGTTCCAGGTCAGCCTTCCCAAAGCATCAGTTTCAGATGAGTCCAGGTAGCTGCTTCAGCAGCTGTGAACTGCCAGAAATACAAGCTGAAAACCAAGCCATACTTTTTCTGCCCTATCCACAGAAAAACCCCAAATGGAACAACAATCCACAGGAAAGCTTCAAGAATACTCATACCAGCTTACCAGGATAAATCCTCTTGGTGGTCATCAGCCTGAAACATCCAGTGAGTGTTGGAATTCGTGTCACATCTGCTGGAGAGGACCATATGTTCCAGCTTATGCTGAACTAGTGCTCTGTGCTGTCTCTGCATTTATGACAAATGATAAGCAAACACAGCCAGCTCTAGAGTCTGTACATAAACACATGTATCTGTCATCTTCCTCTGCAAGGCTTGGCTCCCTGAGAAGGCAGAACTGATTCTCATGCATTATCTCTCTAAGCATATGCCCCATGTCTTACAAGATTCTCACATTTTGTGTAAACAATAGCACTTGTGTCACTTAAAATTGAGACATCATTATTTCTCATTAGCAAGTACTGCTGCAATATTTGGGTGGGAGGAATTGAAAAGCGGACAGTTATTAATTTAAAAAATCACATCTCAACCATGTCTGAAGTCTTCTTTCAACCACCTTCAAAGTATTCAAGTAAAAAGCATTTTTCCTGCCAAAGTCAGAACAATGAGAGCTGACAAGGTGAGGTGTGGAAGACAACTCCTCATCTGTCACTAGCACTTACCTTTCCAGGTCAGGGCTGGAATCAAGCCATTAAGCTACACTTGCAGAATAATCTCACCAGTGATTTTAAATCCTGCTGCTGCTCTTTTGCTGAACTTAGAAGAAGCAAGGTCAGCACATTTTCACATAGCAGGAGTGCTGTATGGTTAGGACAGTAATACAGCCACAAGGGAGATTTAGCTCCTCTCAAACTGTATTTCCAGTGTATTCCTGCCACAGACCTGACAGGAGCATGGCTGTGCCCCACAGGAGGGAGGAAACAATCTATCATCAGCAAGATGAGACACAGCCCTAAATTACACATAGGCTACTGCTTAGAAAGAAGCTCACTTTAATGCAGAGATAGCAACAAAGATCAACAGGACTGAGTCATCTGCCTTGACACTGCATGTCTGTCTGCACCTATAAGCAAAGGCTTTTCACTCTACTAAATGTTTTATCCACTTACATACAGTTAGCAGTCTCTGACTATACAGGTGCCCTCAAGCCACATGCTTGGGATGAATTCCTGACAGCTTGCTAAAAGACTGCTGGCAGAGCTTGTCTTCAAAATGAACTGCAAGAAAATTCAAATCCCCCTCACCCACTGCTGCCTTTGCTCTGACCTGGACAGCCCAGGCAGGTGGCTGGCCAGTAGCCAAGGAGAAAACAGAAAAGCACTTTTAGTGCCAGAAATAATCTTTTTATTACAGTCCAGAAAAGGTATTTTAAATATGAAAATCACTCACTGTATGTATGTCTTGCTTTCATTAATCTCTTGGGCTACACATGTCCACCGGTACCATAAAATCAATAAATCCACCTGCCCTGGGCACAAGTAACACTGAAAAACAAATCACCAACATTCAAACATTTGAGTGGAAAATACCTGCAAGGTAAGAAGACATATGAAGCCTGAAGTCTTAAGCAGACAGTGAGAGTGTCAAGGTGGTCATTAGAGGCATCCTTTTCTCTGTGCCAGGTCAGGAACCACACATTGCAGGGACAGCTGATCTGAATGATCCAACAGTTGTCTAAAACTTCTCAAAGGGTATTTACCAAGATAGTGGAGGCAAACTCTTCTCCATGATGCTCCATGACATAACAAGCAGCAGCACTGACAGTCTTGGAAGGCACAGGATAGATAACAGACAAAAAAAGTGCCACTGGTAGGGTAATGCAGGACCAGACCAGGCTGCCCATACAGGCTGTGAAATTTTTGTCCTTGGAGGTTTTCATCACCTGTCTGGAAAAAAATCATGGCTGACCTGCTTTAGTGCTGGCTGCAGTCCTGCTTCCAGCAGGAGGTTGGACAAGATGAGCTCCTTTCCAAGTAACACTGCATGACTCCTGGGCTTCCATCAGAACATCATTTACTTCCAGCTAAGAACAAGCACAAGTAAAGGCAGTGCCATGGCCAGAGTTTGTGAGACAAAGACCTTCAGAACCAAAACCATCCCTTTTTTAAAAATATCACCATAGGTGTATTAATCTGCACCCTTACACAATGGAACACTACTGCTGCCATAAGCTGCAGTTCTGGACACAGAGGTACCACCCCCTGCTCTGCAAAACTGTAGCAGAAGGTGGTACTTCTCAGAAACACCTGAAGTGAGCAGGAGGCTGCATTTATTGAAAGCACCTAACAAAAACAACTGGAATTTTCATTCTAACACAGTCAAGCTTTTAGAAATACATTACCCACTGAACCTGAACTGTTAATTCATTTACTCAACATTAGTGTAGCCCCAAAACTCTGAAAAAGAGTATCAAGTGTTCTCCAACACAAGCTAAGTTCTGCCACACTGAAAGTACAACTGCAAAGCTGCTATCATTCTCCTAAATCCATTCAGATTTTTCATGTCAAATACAATAAAAACTGGAGTAGCAAATAGAAAAATGGTAGTACCTTTAAACAATCTCCTCCCTTGTAACACACATCCCTCCTTTAAATTGGCCAATATTTCTGCCTTAGCCCTTTAAGCCTCCCAAGCTGAAAAATATGTGCAGAATTCAATGCAAGTGGCATGCCACAACTTTGAAGCTAGTGACAAAAAATGACTGCCATTTGAAATTATGTCTTCCCTAAAGTCAAGTTACAAGGCAGATGTGTATAGATTAAATAACTCCTATAATGCTAAGAACAAATAGAGATGACAATCCATGTCATCCCCAGCACAGGGACTGTATGGCACATCCTCAGCTGATCACAAGACTAGCTCTGTGTGCTCAAGTGAGCCACACAGATTTATTCCAGACAAAAATGAAGCTCAACCCAGATAATGATTTAGCTCTCTGCCAAACAATCCTATGAGTCTAATTTTACGTATTTTGCATCATAAATCACAGAATCAGAGTGGTTTGGGTTGGAGAGGACTTTAAAGCTCACTTCATCCCACAGCTCTCTGCCTGGGCAGGGACACCTTCCACTGGCCCTGTCCAACCTGGCCTTGGACACTCCCAGGGATGGGGCAGCCACAGCTTCTGTGGAAACCTGTGACAGGGCCTCACCACCCTCACAGGGAAGAATTTCTTTCTTCTATCTAATCTAAACCTGCCCTCTATCATCATAAAGCCATAAACCCTTGTCCTATCACTACATGCCCTTGACAAAAGTCCATTCAGCTTGTGTCAGCATCACCTTGTTAATCCTAGCCACGGGGATTTGATTTCTGCCTGGCTGCTGCTGAAACGTGCCCTGGCACAGCCAGAGCTGCATGTCTGAGGCATGACACGTGCCTTCTGCAGTGCCCACAGACTGTGCAGAGATCCTGCTCCAGAAACAGCCCCAGTGCTCAGCACAGGGACTGCACCAGCTGACCGTGTCACTCCCCTCCAAGCACCATCTTACCTTTATCTCTGACTCAGAGCAGCTTTGGAGAACAGGGGCCAGCTCATCCCCAGCACTGACTGCAGAAGAAACCAGCAAGAGGTGAGATGCTGTTCAAAGAGCAGGTAACAGCCCTATAGCCCTGCACACACACAGATGGGTACCTGCTGCTCCTCCTCACTGAGAAATACAACTGCTTCTGCAGGAGAAAACTGGGATCAAGCCCTGGCTTATCACAAGAGTTACAAAAGACCCATGGGGGGAAGGATTTCATCCCACTGCGTACTATAAAACCTAAATTACGTGTGTGTTTTATCATTTACAAGGAAGCCACAAAACTCAAAGGCACAGTGAAGATCCTGTCATCTTCTCACTCCCTGTTCTGAAAATGCAGCATTTCACAGCCTTTCTCTGATCCAAGCTCCCATTCCTCTGTCAACATGAGCAGAGTTCATTGAGGATCACTATGATAGCAGACTTGTATAAGTTATATACTTTGGCCTCTGCCTGCCATTAACCCCTGCTGGCACAGCTGGCATTACTCAGCTTAGTTCTGCCTCAACATAAAAAAGTAGCTACAGCCTTGCAGCAGCTGTACAATAGAATGGTATAGCACTAAGCACCTCTTGTTCTTTTGGAACCTTTTACCACTTTTTTTAGCATTTCAAAATCTGAAACAGGTTTTTAACAAAAAAAAAAAAGGTCCCTTTTCCATCAGAAAAATAAAAAGTAACTCCATTTTCTATGTAAAACAACAATGAAAAAAGGGTAAAGTGCCAGTAAGCAGGAAAATGCACGAGCTTTGGAAGTGGCAGAACAGCCCACCCACACTTTAAGGGATGGGTAGAAATCTGCTGCTCCATTAAAGAACGAACAAATCCTGCTCAGGAGCATAAAGCAGATTTGATCTCCCAGATCACATTCCATGCTTGCAGCTGGAGACAGTGTTACTGTCTGACACCCTTCTCAAATGTGCAGGATGTGTTCAGCTGCTGAGGACAAAGAACTCTCTATGAGCACTTTTGATTCCAGCAGATATGACCAAACAAAGGCGTCACATGGCAATTTCTTGGTATTTGATGTTCCCAGCCCTTGGCCAAACGAAATTCATTTCACATGAGATGTGTCTCTTAAAAGCTGTTGCCCCAAGTGAGCAGTGTGTGATGGTCTCGCGGGCCACCCACATCTTGGACAATCACATGAGCATGTCTCTCTGTCACTCTGTCACAAGCCAATCCCACCACTGCTGAACACCACCACAGACATCTTCAGAGAATCTCTGCAACCACAGCCTTGGAGAATACAAGGCTTCAGCTGAGTACCAGCTCTCTAGGAAACCCCCACAGATGCCTTGTCCAGCTTTCAATCCTGATGTAATGGCTAAAAGACCAGGAACTGTCTGGCTCAGTTTCCAGTTTATCTCACAAGACCATTGTGTGTATGGGCGTGCAGTGTGCAGCTTTGAGTCAAAATACACCATGCCCTGCCCTCCCTCCCCTGCAATAATGGACTTATAAAAGATGCCATCCCATGCTGCCCCTGGTATGAAAGACTTTACAATGGACTATTCATCAAGCAATCTTTTTTCCTTCTTTTATTCAATTATTAAAGCCCATGACTTACACAACTGCACTGCACAGGCTTCCAGCACCACTTGTTACCCCTCTTACCACTTTAGTCAATCATCCTTTTGTGCTGATTCCTCTCCCCTCCAAATTACCTGGGCATTTTCCAGATGCATAGTGAATACTTTAGAGAAATTAAGGCAAGAAATCTGCTAGATGTTTTGTTCAGAGAATTGGTCAAATGAGGGAAGATACTGCATTAGTGTAATAGGATGGACCTTTAGTAAACCTGAGTTTTCACACACACTGCTCACAACTGTCTGGAGCTGAGGCAAGTAAAATGAGATTCCCTCAGAGTTATTTTCTGATTATGCACTCCCTGAGAATCTGTGATTTAGCTTTGAGTTCCTCAAGTCAAGTTATTCCAGTGGGTGTGCAAACCAGTCAGACAGAGAACCAAATGCTACTTTGATTGAACAAAGTAAATAACATCAGTAGTTTGAGTCTAACAAGGTGACACTTGCAACAGTTTGAGAGATACTAATTTTAAAGAACATACAAAGTGAGAGCCATAACAAAATCACACAGAACAGGAATTTCTCTATATTAAGATTTAACCTTCTGCCTAAGCTCTTTCACCAAAAAAAGAAAAAAGGTAAATAATCCTCTTTAAGAAGCCTTTAACGTCAAATTACACACCAATCAGTACCTACAGACACCAACAGAGCTATTAAAAAAGGCAAGCTCAGATGTACCTGGATTAAATGCTGTCTGAAATAAAGTAAGGTAAGCTTGACAGCTCTAACAGAATACTGAATGCAATTCCACTGTTGCTCTCTCCACCTGCTTTATGGTAGGGATCAATTCCTTACATGCTCAGGTAAAAAAAAAAAAAAAAATGCAAACCAAACAAACCCAAGAAAATGCCAAACAACAACAAAAAACTCCCACCACAAAACAAAAACAAAAAAACACACACAAAAAAACCACAAAAAACACAAAAAAAACCACAAAAGAAACCAAAACAAAACAAAACAAAAAAAAACCAAAACAAAAAAACCCAAAAAAACCAAAACCAAACCAAAAACAAAAAAACCCCACCACCCAACAACAACAAAAAAACCCCACCACCCAACAACAACAAAAAACCCCACCACAAAACCACAAAGAAGTCTTTAAGTAAAACTGGTCTTATAACACCAATTTTTATTCAAGATGGACTGAAAATAAATACTTACTATTACTTCACTCACCCTGAAAACAGAAAAAAATATTCCTCTTTGGCAGTATTAATTATTTGAAAACAAGCTGCTCCAGCTTATTTCAAGTACACATTAATTTGAAGGCAACAGAGAATGTATTTATCATTTTTATGTGTGTGCATCCATACACAAATATTGTGTATATAAACCATGTAGATACATATTTTGCTGCCACCTTGTGAACAGTCTCTGAATAGGGAGGTTTAGTTCACTCAATTCTGCCACTTTTACTCATATTTAGCCCAACTGACTTTAATATAGATACTTTTTAAATGGGGACTCACTGTGACAAAGGATGGCTGAATCAAGTGCTTAGTGCAGAAGAATTTAAAAGGCTGAATAAAATAGCTGAGTCTTCCAAAATTTCCATACACTTTTGTGTCACAGTTTATTACCACAACTATTATCAAAAATATAACTAAATTCTTTCTGATAAAAATATTGCAGCTTTGCATCCAAGTTGTATGGCTGTCTTCAAAACAGAATAAGCTGGAGTCTGTAAAAAGAATAAAAGATTAAATATATCTACTGAAGTGTTTTGCTTGAACCAGATTGTGATAAAGAATAGTAAGCACCATTAAAAAAAATCAAAGTAAAAACACACACACTCCAAGAAAACTCCACCTGTATTTGTAGTCTAATCTATCCTAGAGAAAACTAAATTGAAATTTACCAACTTTCCAGAATATTTCCATTTCTCCACAAATGTAAGTCAAGAGAAAAAAAAAAAAAAAAAAAAGGAGAGAAGTCACACATTCCCCATAGAGTATCCAAGGGAGCAAAGAATTCAGTTTAGTATTTCACACTTCCTAATAAGATGATGCTTCCAGTTCCCACAATGTATGGATAGCACTTATTAGCCTCACCTTCAAAAATATTTTATTTAAAATGAAATAAAAATAAAATCTAAAAATTTGCAGAGGACATCTCTTAGGAAAAAATCAAAACACTTTAAGACTTGACATGAATTTCAACAGATTCAGTTCTGTTCTAGAAAAATGAAAGTTATAACATGCAGGATATTCTTAGAGGTATCTTTGGGAAAGAGTATCAAGACCTGTTTTCTGCTTCTCAAAGAAGCATCTCAATCTCTAAGTAAGGAAGGTAAGAGCAGCACATCTACATCCTCACTGACAGCATCAATTAGTCAACATTCTACTCACAGCCTCTGCATCGTGCTCAATCCCAATGTCGTGGTGCTCCTGCTCCTCATCCCGGAACTGCTTTATCACCTTTAAAAACAGCAGCCACTGAGCCCACTTTGCAGAGAGATCAAGGCAGCCAGGACACAAAACAGAGAAATCAAGGCAGCCAGGACACAAAACCAGATGCTGCTGTCCACTGTGTGCACCATGGCAAGCCAGGGTCTCCCGAAAACTTCTCAAAGATCTGAACCTCCAATTCAGCAAGAAAGGAATTCTTTACAGCATTCCCCTAACCTGAAGCTCTTCTAGTGGTCTCTAAAGAAGTCTTTAAGTTCAAACTGCTGTTTAATTAATATATCACTATTTTTTTCACTGATCCAAGAAAACCTATAGTCATAGTAACTCTTAACACTGACTAGTTTCACACCCCCACATTATTCTGACAATTTGAATAAATGAATTAAGGTTCTGCCTTGCTAATCAGTAAGGGTGCTTCCCTATAAGATAACCAGGTTTTTGGGCATTCTAGCATACTCTAAAGAACAATTGTTTGTCTTCTAATTTTTCAGCTGGCACAAAAAGCTTTAGAGGATTTTCTCCCGAGATGCCTGCAGATGACCAGGATTGCTTAATGAAGAGCTCAGCACTTAGGGACACCTGGGCACTGTCCCTGCCCAACAGGTTTACATTGCTTTTGGTGTCCTCGCATGGGCACTGTGAATAAACTCATTTGCCTGGATTTTTCTCTTTATTTTGTGCCATCTCTGTCTATTTAATTCTATCATTATCTTCGGGGGTGGTATTTCCCAGCAAAATCATGGTTACTTCAGATACAATTTCTTTAACAACAGGATACATTGGAATAATCAGGTTCTGCTACAAGTTACACTATGCACAACTGAACACACTGGTAGCCAGCAAGGCTGGAAATGAACAGCTCCACGTGCTGCCTGTGGAAACAGCTCAATCTCCCACAACCACCTGACAGGAATGTGGCCCAATTTGATATCTAAAATGCTTGGGAAATGATTTTCTCATAGAACTGACAAACATCATCTCCTTACACCCTCTGAGAGCATCCAGGACGAGAACATGAACAGGGTGCTGGCTGGCAGCAGTGCCAGGAGGGCAAACCCCACCCTGGGTTGTATCAAACGCAGCATGGGCAGAAGATGGGGTCATCTGGAGCTCATCCTGAGCACTGTGTGTAGCTCTGGGCCCTACAGGTTAAGGAGCATTTGAAGGTACTTGAATCCTTCAGAGGATTCTGCACAATCAATATTTCCTCCTTTTGTTTCCCCTCTAGACCTTCCCTTTCAATTAAAATGAATCAAACTTAAAGTATAATTCTCCCACTTGAAAAGGAAACACTGCATTACTGAAAGCATGCTGAAGATAATCCAACATATGTTTTAATTTTGCTGCTTAATCATTTTAGTGCTGCTGAAGGAAAAAGCATCCTTTTACTTTAATAGTTTCTGTCAACTTCAGCATTCTAAGTGGCAGAACAAAAAGATCCACTGTAAATTCTTAAAAGCAAATTATTTTTAAAAGACTAAATCACATTGGAAAATTTGATCAATTTGTCAAACTACTTTTCAGTCATGGTTAAATACCTGCAATAGTTCTTTGTACTTTTCTGGATCCTCCTCTATTAGAGTTCGGATCTGGTTGTTGTAGTGCTCTGATATACTCTCTTCCACAGCCACTGTGCAAGCCATTGCACCCTTCTTTCCAAGTAAAGCACTTCCAGCCCCTGGGATTGGGGTACCAGACACAAGAATACAATGAAATCCGAAGCAGAACAGATAATTTAAGATTTCACAGAACAACAATAACAGCAGTTATACAAACTCACCTAAAACAAAACCTGCTACGTTCCAGAAAGGCAATAAAACAGTAGGCCGGACCCTGTATGCAACCATGAGCTCGTTGAACTTTTTCAAGTGGTCTTTTTCTTGATTCCACATTTGCTGCAAAAGAGCCATTTCACAGAGAAGCATAAAACCACAAGAGATAAACATTTCCAGTAAAACTAATAAAAACCAAAACAGCTCAGGCCACGTATGCTGTGATAGCCGAGGCAATACTGTAACACTGTAACATCACAGAGAAGAAGGAAGGCAGGAGCAGATCCTTATAAAAAAGACAGATGAGGATAGTTATAAGAAGGTAACATAAAAACGTTTGCAAAATAGGACAACGCCACAGTAACTGCAGCATTGGCAACTCCCTTACCAAGTACTCCCACCACTCTTTATAAACCCGCACGTCTGGAAGTGCATAGAAAAAACTGGGCAGTAATCTTATCACCAAAGCTATGACCTCTCACCGCCACCCTGCCGCTGTTAATTAATTAAATTAAATTAAAGGCAAATTAAAGAGGGATGGCTCCCAGGCGCGCTCACCTGGATGACGGGCCCCACGCTCGACCTGCCCAGCACGGCCATCTGCCCCGCATAGATGCGGTTCGCCCCGTACTCCCCGGCATGGTCCACGCGGATGATGCGGTCTATGATGGGCTTGTTGATGCCCTCCTGCGCCACCCGCGAGCTGCAGAGCCTGAGGGAAGCCCCTCCGCCGGGCACAGGCCGCAGACCTGTCGGAGAGACAAAGGTGACGCCAGCTCTGCCGCCGCCCTGTCCCCGTCCGGGACGGGCGTGTGGACGCTCCCACCCGCGCAGCCCAGCGGGTTGAGGCGGCCCCGATCGGCGGCGCGGGAGCCTGAGGGGTGGGCAGGGAGCGGAGCCGAGCCCGTACCCGGCCCGCAGCGGAGGGGCCGGCGCTGCACCAGCGAGCACCGCGCAGCCGGGACGGCGGCCGCGGCCATCGCGCTGAGCGTGGCGTCATCACCGCGCGCTGCCCTCACGCCCTGTCACGATTCCGATTGGCCCCGCGCAGCTGTCAATCAAAGCCCGCGTCGCGGTTGCCATGGGAACGAGGGAGGGCCCCTGGCGGGCGGGAGCTGAGGCGGGAACGCTGAGGGGGGAGCGCTGAGGGGGCAGCGCTGAGGCGGGAACGCTGAGGGGGCAGCGCTGAGGGCGGGCGGGGTTGGCGCCAGGCCGGCGCCCCACAGCCACAGCGACCGAACAGCGACGGGAGGTATCGTTAAAAAAAAAAAAAAAGCGTTTATTGTATGGTCATTCCTTGACAATGAGCACAGAAAACATTCCAAAACGTTACATAGAAAGGATAGTGTCTCACATTAACTGAGAGCGGACTAACGCAGATTTCAAACAATAAACACGGTTTCTTACAGAAGATCCTTAATCTTTAAATAAAGGACTGGGTTAGTAGCCTATGGGGGCACACGGTTCCCTGAGACACATGGTCCCAGCAGTTCAGGTAAAAGAGAGGAAATGTGAAATTAAGAGGTACTGACACACAGGATTGCCAACCAATAATTTAACTCTGAAATATTCACATTTTAGAACACGCAGAACAGTAGTCAAGATGATTGTACAAGAATAAAACACAAATAATGACTTAAAACTTTAAAAAAAAAATAAAACAACAAAAACCAAACCACGAAAAAAAGGAAAGAAAAAGGGCCCTTCACAGCAGCAAGGCTATTGCCCAGCAGTGCTGTGCCTGCCGTAGTGGCTGGCTTCTTCCTACCCCCAGTGTTTATTCAGAGCTTTTTTGTCAGCTTGTTTGCTCTGAACCATTTTGTGACCACTCATCCAGTGTTCAACTGCTCTTGCTTCTTCAGAGCAGCATAAATAATAGCAAAGCCTCAGCTCTAAAAATACTTAGAAAACTGATTTCAAACCCATACCGTATTCTCTTTTCGTAAGCACTATTTCAAAATACTTCCATACGTATTTCTTTTTTTTAAAACCAAAGCAAATGAAAGGCATTGAAAACATGTAAAACCATACCTTTCCCTCTCTCATGATTCTTATAGCATAATTTGTAAAAACAGTACAAAAGAGTTTCAGTTCTGATCATATTTTACCCAAACTCCCTGAAAAAAGAGGGATGTAAAAAATCCCAACCACCCTGAACCTGTATCACGTTAAAGTATTCTTTTTTGAACAGCTCTAACACAGCATAAATCAGCTGAATTTCCAAGTTTTGGAAACCTTAAGCCTCACTAGCTTAATCGAGCACCCATTACAGAGACCACAGTCCCAGGGTGCCAGTCAGCTGCTCAGTTTTCAGAAGCTGCAAATGCTTCTGCTGTTTTCTTCTTGTTGTTTCTGGGAGTTTCAGGAAGTCAAGTTCTTTTGGCTTGCGTGGTTTTCAAGGATACCTCTGAGCTTCTGTTATCTTTCTGATCAGGAACATCTTGTCACGACTCTCCTGGAAAGACAGAATAACAAGTAATGCTCCACATGAACAGTGTTAACACAAGTCATCTACAACTTCATTGTTGAAGCTCATTTCTTCATTAGAAATAGGTGCACTCACCACATTGTACTTCCCCAGCACACTCTAAACTGTCTGAACAATTTCAAGTTTACAGTGGCCTTGACTTCATTTATCTCACCTCAGGTCACACATTAACAGTTCTGAATTGAGCCTAGTAAAAACATCTCACGGACCTCAAAATTTAAAACCATGCTTCTGGGAAGTCAAACAAGAGCAAGCAAATGAAAATAAAAAGCACGGAAGAATTTTCAGAATTCCCAGCTGACCTGTGAACCCTTCAAAAAGCAGAAAGGCTTTTGTTCCTAAATCCCTCAATCCTCAACAATCTCCCCCCAGTCATGTTTTTCTGCACACAGGTTGTTAAATGGCATATCTAAAAGAAGCACATATCAAGAAATGGGCTGTTTCATAAGAAAGTGAGAAGTCTCACTACTGAGGCTGAGTTCTGACCCCAGCAGTTTGTCAGATCACAGCACACAAATGCTGCCAAACCTGGCAGTGGCTTTTGAGGGCCACAAAGCAGCATTTCTGCACTGGCAGCCTTCTCCAAAGGGCTGATTAGTGGTGACTTGTTCCACTTTCAGTACCTGCTCAAGCAGTTCTGGGCCCACACTCAAGAACAAGACCAGAAAAGTCACAGTAGAAATACAGGCCTGGAGGGAAGGGTAGGGAGCTGGGTGCCTGCTTGTGAGGGCAGAGAAGGAAACAGAAGTGGAGGTTGTGCAAGATAGTGGAGGGGACAGGAAAGACAGGATTCAGGTTCTTCTCTGGCAGAAAAAAACCCACATGCAGATAAGTGGATTTCAACAAGGCAAGAGATGAAAAACAGGGACACGGCTTCTCAGGGGCGTATCTCCTGCATGATATAACTAGACCTTGTTGAAGTTGCAGCTGGTACCCAAAAAAAATCATCTCCACTGAGATGTACCATAATGCTTCGGTTATTTGTCCTGGTAATTTGTAAAACATTCTTTACTGCCTGTAGCAAACACCAGTTTTCAAGTATCCAGGAGACTGTGAAAATCCAGTATTCCTCTGCATGCCTCATTTCTGTACCCCTAAAGTTCTCTTTGCTGTGTCAGTAAAGTGTTGGGTCGGATCTTACCAAAACCAGTTGTTCTCTCAGCTGTTCAACCACTCGTTTGTGTGCTCGAGCCAGGGCAATAACATAGAACATAAAGATGCTGTAAACAACAAACAAAAAGGGAGGGCTTGGGATTTCCAATGCGTGTAATAACAAGTTCAGTTCAGAAGAACACATAAATGTGTGCTACAAAAGGAAGGGCTAGGTGGAGTCCAAAATAAGCCACATGGTTTTTTAAGCATAGAAGTTTTAGGAAACATCAGGTAATAAGACTCCAAAATTTGCAAACACTTTAGTTAAACTTAAAGGCAAAGAACTCCATTTAAACTTAAGAACCACCCCCCTTTTTATTGGATGATTTTTTTTTAATCATTCCAGGCACTGGAACAGAGTGTTTCTGTATCTTTGGAGATACTGAAATTCTAACTGGGTATGATTCCTGCTCTACTTGATCCTGTTTTGAACAGGAGAGTAGGGTTAGATTCTCTTTACAGGTGACATCTAACCTTAAAAATTTTATCATTCTACATTGAATTTCATCTTACAGAGTGACTGTTTTGGGAGTTTTATTTGTTTTTTTCAGACTAGGGGTTGCGGATAGGAATTGTGATCACAGGGCTTACAATACTAATTTGCAGAGGATTCACAGTTAACATTTTTGAGAAGGACACTGTTGAATGTGGGATGTGCAAGAGGAAATGAACAAGCTGGTGAGTGTGAATGCATGGGCAAAGACATGAAGAGTGAGGATTCATATGGGTTTTGATGCTTTTGACTGCAAATGGAAAATCTGGTCTAATAGATGCTTGGTGTGAATTCAATAAGCAAGGAAATGAAGCTGCATAAGTGAATCAAGTCTTGACAGTACTCACCAAAGGACCACAAAAAAAGGCACTGCAAAGGCTTCTGATGCCATGCCAAAAAGGACCTGCTGCAGACCTGTTGGAAACTGAAGTATTGTATCTGGAATGACTTCCCATGAAGTGTTAAAATTCCTGAATGGCCCACATGCCTTGGAACAAGGGATACTATAAAAGAAGCAGAATAGAAAGATGTTACACCAACATGTAAAAATAAAATAATCCAGCACAAGCCCAGCCCCAGTTTGGTGATGGATTAAAAGTGTCCTATGTCTACAAAACTGTAATTTTTGTTGATATCAACTAAACTATAAGTTTATGTGTTATACCCTATATATTTTATTCCATTAATTCTAAAGTTGTGTGTCTGCTTTTACAGAACTGACAACCTTAGAACAAGTGTCAACGTCACAGAACTTAAAACTGTCACTTACCGTGCTATGCTGACTCCCAGAGGGATAAAAGCCAAGAGGAGCCCAATCAGCAGCACCACCAGGAAGAAAAAGTTGGAGCTTGATGCCCTTATAGGCCTTGCAGCAGGTTTGCGTGTGTGTATCAAAACAATCTGAAGAGGGAAGGTGAGTAAAACTGTTACCAGTGCATCTGTCTAGACATACACCCAAATATACTTCCCCCAGCAACTGAATTTTCCATTCTCAAACATGCCACCAGCTACCACACAACCACCTCCTTTGACATGCATGGGCTGAGAAGGGCTAAGACAAGATTGCCTCAGATTTTGGTATAAGTTAATGTCTCCTAATTTGTGTAAGAATTTGATCCAGAGCACTTCATGCACTTGCACAGAATCATTGGAGACAGCCATTTGCACTGCCCTTGGCTTTGTTCTGCCAAACCTCCACTGGATACATCCCCTTGTGCAAGACCTAAAGTATCAGCAAGGATTGGATGCACAGAAGGAGCTGTGTGGTCCCTGAGCAGAACTTCTGGTAGTCAGAAATCACACAAACATCTCACCCAGCCTGGATTTTCCATTTTGCTCCCAAATTTTTAGCAGTTTTGCAAAACTTTAGTTCTAAGCTGTGTTGCTAGTAAATAGATTACTGCAGGAAATGTTATAAACTAGCTTTGTTACATAAAAAGCTTTTCTTTTAAAATAATTTGAGAAGTAGTCATTGAAATGTGGCTTTGCTTGATTTCAAAGCAAAATTCTACCTTCTATTAAAAGCACAAAACCTTACTGAAAATGGAATATCATTGGCTCATTCCATCCACTGCATCCACAGGTGGTTTTAGGGTTTTTTGTTGGTTTTCAATCACCTGCATATCTATATGCCTGCATTACTAAAACCACAGAGATGTACCCAGTCTTTTATCAACCACATGCCTTCATTACCTTTTTAACATAGAAGATGATGAAGTATTTTATAGTTGCTATTGCAGGAAGAAGTGGTGAAAAGAAGGTTCCAATCCAGCAAATAGTCTGCCCATAAATGATTTCCAGGACATTGTCAGAAATTTCAAATTCCTTATGTCCAAACCACTGAACTAGCTTACAAGAGCAATGAGTAACTAACAACCTAAAACCAAAGAATATTGTTAGTCCTAAATTGAAGTTGTAGAGTTTAAATGCATTCTAACACATTTGAAACACACAGAACTTAGCATTTAAGCATTAGACAACATAACAGAACATGTCTAAAGAAAAAAGCTCTCAAATATCAAAACCTATACAGCCATCTGAATAGCAAATAGGTGCTCAAACCACCAGAAATACATTTATGCTTTATTCTGAAACTAGTAATTTGGTTAGAAATATGGGGAATATTTAAAGTAGAAAAAAGACAATGCATTTCATATGTCATTTGTAAAAATATGCTCAAAAAGGTGAGATACATACTTCCTGGGGAAGTCCAGAAACAGGGCCACAGCAAGAATTACAATAAAATCAAATATCATCAGTTTGTACATTTCTTGCCCAACGTCAGATTCCCAGCACTATAAAAACAAGTCAGGAAAAACAAGATTAGCAGTCTAAATAAACAAGTGAAAAATCTGTCTACTACTAAAGCAATAACCATCTCAGTTAACACCATGAAGTTCAAATGCTATTAACTCCAATTTCTAAAATATTCAAGTATTTCAAAGTTCTCGTACCAAGCTTTTCACATTTTTGTTTTTGTTTTGATTTGGGGGTTTTTCTGTGAGGTAGGCTGGGAGTGGGGGGATGGCTGGGTGTGTTTGGTTTGGTTTTGGTGGTTGAGGGTTTTTTTGGTTGTTGGGTTTTTTGTTTTCATTGTTTTTCTTTTGAGGAAAACCCATTTGCCTTAATGCTGCAAAAGGCAGTAGCACAACGTCTCCAAAACACTCATGGTGGACAAAATGTGCTAATGAATCATCTGCTGCTGGATTAATTCTAGTCAGAGTTTTAGACAAACAAAGGCTACATGTGTAACAACTGTACTGGTTTGCACTGAGCAGTGGGAATCAACACCAGGTATAGCAAGAACAGCAACCCCAGGGCTGATACCGAGCACCTCTAGACAAGCAACTCTCATGGAAAACAAATCTCTGTTCACAAGCTCAGATGATTAAAGACCAAGATAAATCTGCTTACAGGATAGAGTTTGTAATTGTATCCACAGGGCTTACACTTGTCATGGCCACAGTCGGAGATCTGACTCCACAGTGAGAACAACAGAACGCCGATACTGGCCAACCGCACGAAGACACACCTGGAAGAAAGGCAAAACCTAACTCCAAACATGCCTAAAAATAGCCATGTTAACACTTGGTTCACCTTGTACAGGAGTCCAAGGAAGCCTTAAAACACAAAAGGGTCATGCAGACCTTTAACAGGGCAGCCAGCCAGATAATTAGCACATTTCTTTCCTTAGCAGTAAGTTAAAATTGCTTTTGACCTTCCCAGCTTTAGGCTACAGTCCGTTGTTTCTTTTCTCAGTAGTGTTCTTTGATCAGTCATTTCAGTTGCAGGTCTTGATGCTGCAATGGGTTGCAATTCCCTCAGGTACAGTTCTATGTGCACCATTTTCATTTCATGTAGCTTCAGGCCTTCTGAGGCACTTGGCCAAACCAGAAATACAAAGCATGGACTTGCAGAGTTCAGGTGCTTCAACCCTGATCTTACTGCCTTAAGCTGCTAAACACCAGCTCTTACACTGAAGTATCTTTTACCCCAAAACTTTTAACTTCTGCCTTGAGCAAAGCTGTGCTTCAGTCACTGCTGTACACACACATTTGCTCATTCAGGGAACTGCTGCACGCAAAGCAGTGAATCCACAGCTCTGCAGCCACAAGTTCTCTACTAACTGTTTATTCAGGTTGAAGATGTCCAGACCACACAGCTAAATGGGACCAAGAGAAACACTTGGACACTGAGATGATTGCACTGCACTGTCATCAAAACATTGTTCCCAGATTTAAAGTTTCCAACTAAACATTGGCCAAACAATGCCTCCTTGGTTTCCAGTGCCAGCTTCTCTGCTTCTTGATGTTTCAATGTTTACAACACATATAGCCTACCAAGAACAAGTTGTTGAAACATCCAAGGGCACAATAAAAACATCTTTACCTCAAGAGTGTCAGCTTGATTTCAAAGGCTGGCGTATAGTCTTCAAATCTGATCAGAATTGAGAAGATCAGAGGACCAATGAAGTTGGCCAGGGTGATCACCATGGAAGGCAAATATTGCACTAAGAGATTAACCAGGGAGTTTGCATTGTAAATGTCCTGCAGAAGAGGAGATGAGAGAAACATAATGCTTAGAGAAACACACCTTCCTTAGCATGCTGTCTCCAGCTACACACCAGCCTGCCTTGTCCAGGATTCAGGCAGCATCTTTTACTCCTTCTTCATCCTCCACCTTTTGCACCAGGCAATAGGAATCAATACCAGGTGTAACATGAATGGCAAATCAGGTCTGACTCTGAATACCTCTAGGCAAGCAAGTTTCATGGAAAACCAATCTCTATTCTTTATACAAGCGTGATCACTGCTATCTCTGCAGTTTGCTGCTACACACTTTCTCCTGCTCCCTTTACCAGGAACTCCCTCACCCTCCAGGTAAGAGTATTTCTCGCTTCCTCAAAGCCTCTGTTTAAAGAGGTTCAACTCACCAAGGTTTGTGTCTGACTGTTGCTAACCAGCACCAAGGCCACCAGTTTTTACAACTATTCCCTGTGCAGACACTTTTCAATTTATTCTTACTGGTGCCAAGCAGGTCCCCTGATTTTCCATTCTGACAAGCTCCTCTAACTGCTTAAGACAAGGTCAAGGTATCAACCCTTCTACTTAAAGCCCACAGTAAGAGAAGCTGTTCTTGAAGCTGTTCAGTGTTGTGTGGTCCTCTTCCCTGCCCTCGAAGGATACCTCTGACACATAAACTCATTTAGCCCCCATTTCCTGCTTCTGTCTGCAATACTGGCAGTTTACAGAAGTTCAGAGTTAGGTCCACCATGAGCACAACTTTCCTTGTGAACAGCTAAGTCCATCACATCAGCAACTTACACAGGGGAGAGAAAAATTATGGTCCCCATTTCTACCAGACTAATCAAACCCTGAGGTCCTACAGAGAAGTCACTTACTTTTGTGAAGCTGTCACAACCAGAAGCTTTGTTCTGCTTCTGAATCACTCCTTCCATCTGCATGTCCTGCCGAAGGTGAAACCCACCCAACCTGATTCTATCTGCTAGTGATGCAAGAACCTTTGCTTCTGAAACTCTGTGTCCAAAGCCTTCCTGTTTCCCCACACAGCAGTAACTCAAGCCACAAGACAGATCACAATCTTCACTCTGCCTTCCCCTGAAGTGCATTTTTGCAGTTGACAGCAAACCAGATCACGTGAAACTGATCATGATGAAGTTTGATTTAACCAGGTCAGTTCTGCCAGCCAGTTCACTGCCCAGACCCAGCAGATCACAGTGAGGTGAACACAGTTACAAGGGAAGGGTAGTGAGGGCTGCTCTTCTTGTCAGCTCCAAGGCACTCAACACTGAAGCCTCTGCAGCAATGGGGGACATTACTGGGGAGGCTTTTTTGGCACATGGTTCTTGAACTTTCCTCTTCCCATCTACTAAAAATTTTTGTAAGTCCATAGAAAGCATTTTCAGATCCCTGCATGAAAGGTGCTATATTAAGATACTTGACTCTTTCACAATAGTTCCTCTTGCTGTAATCACCAGCCTTTACCAAATCTGTCCTAGTGCCATTTCTTATACTCACATTGGACTTTTCTTGAGAGAAGACAGTTACTTTATAAATAGAGTAAAAACATCCTGATAAAATGGCGATGACAATTATATTTATAAATATTCTCAGAGAGTAGATGCGTAGCTTTTCCTCCATTCTCCTCTCAGCTATTTTTTGCTTCAGTTTTTCTTCCTGCAAGTCTGTCTACAAAGAAAAGAAAAAAAGAGATGCAGTTTTTTGGTGCAGCATACAACACTTAACATCATATCTTCTACCCCTGAGAAGTACAAATCTGTAGCCTGTTCTAGGAGAGTCACTCCAGCACCTGGCCAGGCACACAGAACTGAGTCTCTTTTCTTTGACAAAACAGGTCCATGCAGGAATAGAAGCCCTTGTTTGGCTCAGCTTCCTCAAGCTGAGGGCTCTGCAGCCAAAGGTAAGTGTCCTGCAATCCTCTTATCTCTACTGTATCAGTAACACATTTCCTTGAGGACAGACAGTTTGAGAGACTGATCTCAGCTTGATACTAAACTCTGAAATGGGTAAATCAGTCACTCATCTCATTACTTCTGCAGGTAAGTAACCACTCCTCACCACTATGGCTCAAGATTCCTTCTACTCTTTGTGAAGGAAAATTGTGAGATGGCACTGAAAGAAGGAAGTACAGTCTTGAGCAGCTTGTCATGTAAACCTGGTGTATTTCACCTTAACTGATATGAAAATACAGTACCTCCTGTGAAGGCAATTTAACCTGGGCAAACCCATGTAACACCCATATAAGTGTATTTTCTGAGGACTTATGTCTAGCAAACAGTAATATTAAGGGGCTAGTTCTTCTAAGATGTGTGTTCTGAAGGCAAAAGTGTAGCAAATGAAAGAGGTTCTGATTCTATGATGAAAAAAGATGGCTGTGAACTTGACTAGAACAGAAAGCAACTCACTGTAATTTATGAAATCTGTAATTAACCCATTGTTGTGGTTTGAAGTGAAAGCATCTTCTCAAAGTTGCTTTTTCACTACACAGTGATTTTTTCACTACACAAATCTCTGCTTCCAGTGTACAGAGAGAAAAAAAAAAAAAAAAAAGTTCTTTGTTTTACCAAAACAGCCTTTCAGACTTTCTTCAGAGCTTTATGGTTTGGGAAATCCATAGCTGCATCAGCATTTTGTATGTGCATATGTGCCAAAGACAGCTGGTGAAAATCTTTCAGTACCTTCTTACTGCAGCAATACTCTCAAACAGTACAAAGAGAAATACATCTCAATTGTATTTCTCCCCAAACTACTGCTTACTGCACAGCACACTTAAACCCTAGAACACTCAAACTGATCCCTGCAGGGTTCTGCCTGCAACTGGGACAGCTTTTCCTGTTGGACTATGCAGAAACTAACACAGGAAACAGGACTGGAGTGTGAGGAAGAGACAGATAAGACAAGCAGCTCACAGGCTGGCGTTGGTCCCCAGTGGATGGGGGAAGGGCAAACGACATCCCAGCCAATCCTTCTCACGTTACACCACGACTCCAGCTACTTAGAAAGCATGCAAGAGGATGTGGGCTGCACCCCCAAAACAAGCTACTTCAATCCTTCTTAACTTCATTCCCTTATCTGCAAAATTACACAGGTCTCTTTTTTAGCCACCTGGGCTGTATGAAATCATAAGCACAAAAAGACAGAAGTTACTCACCTGGAGCTCGTATTGCAAGCTGCGATGTTTCAGCCGGGCTGCACTCGGGTCTGTAATGCAGAAGTCCCAGCCTGCAAAGACTTTGTTACAGTAACTCTGAAAGGGATCTGCATCGTGCACTAAGTTGTGCTTAAAGCCTTCCACAGACCTAGAGAAAAATTCGTGAGAAGAGGTATTTTATGCAAAGGGAAAACACACACAAGCAACCTGGCTGATCAAAGACTCAATGACCCTCTCTGTGAGCAAACTGTCACCTTTGCTTAGTACCAGCCTGTGCCTGGGACACTCTCAGTGTGAGATTCTGCAGCAGCTGACCCTGGCTGACACAGGTTATTGTCACCTGCACTTCACTACTCACACCTTCTCACCTCACCCAGACATACCAAAGGAAACTGAGATGGCACAAATAACTCAACCAAAAACCCCTAAAGAAAATCCTCCAACAAATTCAGTATAGTTGAGGGGCTTTGACTTATAGGTATGCATACAAATGAAAAACTGATACTTCAAATTGTTTTCTTTTTCCCAAGCACACCAAAGGTTATTGTGGCATTGCATCCTCAGACAAAAGACTCCCCAATCCACATAAACAGCTCTAGAACACAGTATGTTCCCTTCAAGCAGGAATACAATGTAAATGTGCAACAAGTGACAGTAAATAAACACCACCAACATCTTTACCTCTTTATTATCCAGAGGAAACTCAAGGCAAGGTAGGCAAACGTAGCCAGGAGGTATGCAAGAGGCAAGTTGTACCTCATGATACTGATCCATACAGCATCTATTGAGTAATAGCCATAAAACAATCTTGTCACTTCAAGGAATCCCTGTGAAAATGAAGTTGAAATAGAATTTCTAACAGCAGCAACAACTGCCCCATGAAATCTAACCTGGCATTAAGCAATCATTTTGTAAACTTAAAATTCAGGCCCCCAGCAAGCTAGGAGTCTGTAGCTTCTAAGTACTGCCATTGCCTACACCAAAATGTAATGCAGGCTCTGTGTGCTTAAAATCCCTCCCCTCTCCAATCAAAGAGCTGTAGCACACAGACACTGGGACTCTACACAGAGAGCACAATAGGCAGTGTGCTCCAGAATAATCAGGGGTAGCAGCTGGGGAGGAGAGGCACGGGCTGCAGCATGTGGCCAGCCAGGCCTTGTGGTCACTCAGTACAAGTCAGTTTGAAAACTGCCCTTCTCAGAGATAACATACCCCAGTGATGCATACACCTTACCATTTTCCAAAATTATCCAAGCTTCATTCCACAAGTATTCTTTTAAATATATTTTAAATGCTATGTGAGACATTCAATTAAAAAAAAACAAACCCAACTAATTACTTACAGTGCCACTGAGCAAATCTTTGAGGTAAGTATAGAAGTAAACAAGTCCCTTATTACCAGTAGGTTCATAAACTGTGCAGGGATCATCTGTCAAAAGAAAGGCATGGAAAGTCACTCAAATGGTAATGCCCACTGAACTGCAGATCATGTTAATTCAAACATGCCACACTCTTATAAAAAGGCTTTCCTTTTTTTTTCTGAGAAGAAGCTGATGGAAAGGAGGAATGTTACAACAGCTGTACATAGAGAAGATGTTTACCTATATTCTTTGGAGATATGTAAGCAATGGTACTGTTGAATATTCCATAGTTAGAAATTATGGTGGGAAGAGTAACAAAACTGAACATCAGGATAAAAATTATAAAGTTCAGCAGGACCAGGAAACGCAGGAAGGAGAAGTAGGACTGGATGCCAGTACCAAATTTCCCTGGGAATAAGAGAAACATATGCCAACAATTAAGATGATAAAACCATTGAAAATATAGAGAGAGCAGATTATAAAATCAGTTTCACTGAACTGAAGAAACATTGTTAAAACTATTTTTAAGTACTACAGACTTTTAGCAATATAACTGAAATGCAGGTTGGACATATAAGTATTTTTTTCCAATATATTTCCTTTTACCATATAATGGATTTTACATTCAGCAATAATAAGGGAAGAAAGTAACTTCTTAAGCACGTGTAGTTATATCTGAAATTATGTTCACACAGGTAAAACTGCCTATAACTTTCCAGAGGCAAAATGGACATCAGACAAGAAATACCTTCTATGCTGTGAATATCATGTCGCCAAAGCACCAGGTAAGATGACAAGCCCTTGACTTCACTGAGTGCTTTTTTCAATGATTTACTGCTAGCTCTTTTCCACTTCTTCCATCTAGACAAACGTTCTGTATCAGCCTGCTGAAAGTCCCTAAGAATCCAGAAATACAGTTACTGAGCACAAGAAATAACTTTTCACTCCATGTAACAGAGCTTAGCAGGACCGAGCCTGCCTGCAGCCTTCAGGGGGATAGCTACAGTAACACACACAAGCTCTCCCTATCTGATCCTGCTGGTAATGGCAACGTCTACTTAATTCAAATAGGGCAAGCTCTTTCATGAAAAACACTCACCTCTCTTGGAGAAAAAAAAAAAAAAAAAAAAAAAAAAAAAAAAAAAAAAAATCCCACCCCAACAATTGACAACAATAGTTTTTTGAAAAATTTCCTGGAAAGTGCCAATTCAATGAATTTGAGAAAATATTTTTTTGCCAGCACCTCTGGGCATGCACTGTTCTAATAACAAGCTGCAAACAAACACTGAGAATGTGCCACTGTCTGTAATTTTTAACCACTAAAACTTATGGATTTTCATACTCTATGAATACATTTGCATTTTAAAAATTGCTGCCTGGTCAGCAACAGCATCAAGTAGAATTATGAGTGGCTCGGAGTTTTTTTAAGAAACCTTAAAACCAGACAAAACTTCACAGAAACATAGCTTGAAAACGTATGCAGCAAATTCTATTCCAGCCTCTGATGCCACTGAAAAAGGGCAGCAGTTAAGAAAGTACCCATGAGGACACAGTGCTGGGGTACCAAGGTTTCAGTTTTAAGAGTTGTATTCAACCCTAGTCATGTACCCAAGGGATGCACTGCTATATGTGCTCTGCATTGCCTGTTTCCTCATCCTTCCAGCATTTTGGCAGGAAGACAAATTAAACCTATACAAACAATCAAACAGGCAGCAGATGACCTCAGCTTTAAGAGCAAATGCAGCTCCTCTCAAGAGGTTTCATTCTGTGGAAACTACAGGCTGCAGTTTGCAGTGTTTTAAACTCTGCAGAACTGTCTGGCCCGTGCTCAGTTTGCATTTTAAATAGAAGTGTGGGCTGCATATTCATCTGAGTTACAGAAGCTGAGTGTTCAGCTCTCAGGACGTTTATGCCAAGCACTTTGTGCTGGCAGCTGCTGCACAAATGCAGATCACCGATCTGTAGAAGCGCCAAGGAGCCCCACCAGAATCTCTCAGTGCTAACATGTGTAAACAAGCCTGGGACATGGCAACTCCACTCCTCCCTCCAGTTCCTTTTTCTTGAAGGACTGAACTTTAGATACCCAACTTCAAATAAAAATTCAAGGTATTGAGCACTTTATCACGACCTAGATCTTCTACTGTTTCTGGTCTATAGGGTTAAACTCCAGGGTCAGGCTGTTTGCCACTGCTCTTGCAATAGAGTAGCTCTTGTTCCCCCTGGAGTACCAAATATTAACTGTACTTCCACCTCTCTCCTGGTTGATAACTAGAACTACAGTGTACCTGATTTAAAGGTGCAGTTGTTCTCTGACAGTGCAAAACCACATCCTGTATCCTCAAAGCAGCTTTCAGCCCAGCAGTGAGACATCAGACAAGCACTGAAATTCAGGCGGGGCAAAACAAAGTCTTTGCAATCCCTCTGGGGGTTACCACCAGGGGGGCAGGAACAGCGCACAGGAAAGAGTCATTTAAAAAGGAATGGGGCGGGGGGGGAGAAGATAAAAAGAAGCAAAGGTCCTGGGAAGCTTCCTATCAACTGTACAGAGCCACAGCAGAGAGAGCACATTGCATTGTGTAAGAGCAGCTAAGCAGACTCGAGAGCAGCAGCACTTGCACAGCAGCGGGGGAGGTGTTCATGCAGATAACTCTCTGTGACCCTTGAAAGCACAAAACCCTGAGGGGAAAAAAAGAAGTAACAAAAAACCAAAACGGAAAACAGTAAGAAACGCGTTTGTTTGCTACAGGTAATTCCTGGTTTTGACTAATTCCTTCCTATTCTACCTACTTCTGGCCCCAGTCAGCGATTCCCTCGTGCCAGCCAAGAGCACTCGGGCACCTTCTTGTCAGAATCCCATGCCACAGGGTGAAACCGACACAGCCAAACCCAGCTCTGCTTCAGCCTTCCAGCGCACCTGGGTTGCGTTTAGGAAAGTAATTTAACAAACAAACAAACAAACAAACACAAAAAAACCCAAGGAAGAAACGCGTGAAAGTTAACCTTGTCCTCCTCTTCTCCGCCATGCAGTTGGGCTGCTCTCTGGCAGGGCGATCAGCCAGTTTGTCTCTCTCCTGCGGCAGCTCCCGGGCCGCGGCCCCGCGGCTGCCGGCGGTGCCCAGCAGGGCCGGCCGCCGCTCCTGGGTGCCCCCGCGGCGCCTCCGCGCCGACTGGCAGCTGGGCAGCTCCTGCAGGAAATCCACAGGTGCGGCGCCGTACGGCTCCTCGGCAAGGAGAGAGAGCCCTGAGAGAGAGAAACAGGGGCTGCGGGTCGGGGGTCGCCGCACCAGGGCAGCCGGGACCCCGCAGCGCCGCTCCCTCCGCTCCCGTCCCGTCCCGTCCCTCCATCCCCCCGCCACCTGCGGCGGCCGCCGGTGCTGCCGCCGCCCCGCCCGCCCCTCGCCCTCACCGCCGCTGTCCCGGTGCCAGGCCGGCCCCGCGGCAGCCCCCAGCCCGCTCATGTCTGCGGGGGAAGCCGGAGCCCCGCGCCGGTGCTGCCGTTTCCGGGCGCGCCGGGGCCGTGGGGCGGCGGCTGCCGGGAGTGGGGCTGGCGGGCGGGGTGAGGCTGCCCCGGGGCCGCCTTCCCCCGGCCCACGCCCGCCGGGGGCGCCCGCAGCCAACGAGCTCGCATGTCGGGACATCAGTCTTTCTGTTCCTCTTACCTCAGGCTTGTTTTTAAACTTTCCGTGAAGATACGCGGCAGGATGTAAAGGCTCCTGCCACCGGCCCGTCCTCTCCAGTCCCCATCTCTCTAGAAGGGGCTTACGCACCCCGGGTGCAGGGCTGAGGATGTTCTGTCTCCTGGGCATCGCTCACCTACGTTTGGTTTGGAAATAAGTTTTGTTTCAATGTCTTCCATCAGTATTAACTGCCCGTGCCCGTGTTGGGTGCTATAAAAACTGACAAACTCCTATACTTGGTCAAATCTCATTAGGTCACAAGCCCGAACTACCAGCTTGCCCTGTGACTGAATCCAGTGGTGCAGGCTGCAGTGGAAACCACAGGTTTA
This sequence comes from Phylloscopus collybita, assembly GCA_027886175.1. Lineage (NCBI taxonomy): Eukaryota > Metazoa > Chordata > Aves > Passeriformes > Phylloscopidae > Phylloscopus > Phylloscopus collybita. The sequence continues at coordinate 4,948,680 of JAJNNQ010000048.1, forward strand.
CTCTTGAATGTGCAAACTTGGTGTGAACTGGAGCAAGTAAAGTCAGTAGATGCTGAGTCTTTTTTCCCTGAGAGCGAGGGTGGGGTTTGTGTGAACTTGTAGTTAACGTCGCAGAGAGACTTAGCTCTTGGAACAATTCTTGCCTTTTGGGTGAAAATAACAGCAGGTGTGACGAATGAGAGAATGATACTGCCAAAAGTCTCAGAAGAGACTTACATGGTGGGGAAAGAAAATAATTTCTAGCCTTTCTTACTGTATTCTACTGATAGTTAAAAGATAACCAGATTTTTCTGAATATTCTTCATGCATTTTCTGCAGTAGTTTTAAAAATAAGTCATTATTAAGCTTCAGAATGCTGACTCAGACACTAATGAGCATGTTTCTCCTGTTAGCTGTGTGTCATCACCTCAGGTAAGTGATTTTCGAATTGCTTTGCTAGCAGTAAGAATCTACGTGGGTAATCTGTTTTCATAATAAAACCATAAAATGTTGTTGATAAAATGAAAGTTCTCGAAATAATTTAGATATACATGTTTGTAATCTGTGTTACCAGCAGAGGTGAAAGGTATATCTTAAGGGGAATTGTGACATACAGAGACGTGGAATTAAAGCATGACAACTTCCTTATTGCACTGAATGACTTAAAAAAACAAACAAACAAAGAAACACACTGTGGAGGTGTTCTTGCCTTCGTGCTGGCAGGTTTGTCTTTGACAGCTGGACTTGGTGATCTCAAAGACTTCTTCCAGCCTTGATGGTTCTATGATTCTATAACTAATACGGATTTTTAGCTATTTTTTATGAAAACAAGCTATAAGTTGCCCTCATCCTTCTACAAGTCAGTCTGGAGGCCTATTACTTTTTTACCTTCTCCTTTTCACAGATCTCCAGGATGGTTTTTGCCAGGTGAGATTTTTTTGTATAGCAAAGGCTGATGCTGTGAGGGTTTCAGCGGGATTGGGGTGTTGGTAACAGGGCTGGACACCTCAGTGATACACATCTGCACAGGTGATTGTGGTTCCTTGGTTGAGTGCCCCATTCCATGGGATTCATTTGAACAACTCCCAGCTGATCATTCTGAAAAACTCAGGGGAATGGAAAATAAAACCCCATCAGCAGCGTTTCTGAAAAATCATTTAGTGCTGTTGAGCATTTGTGCTGAGCCTGTGATTCATGTGCTGGATAAGAATGTGCATTTGTACCCACTGTTACTGCTGCCTTGAAACCACCCAAGCATGGGCCATCTTTGTGTGGCCCTAAATTTATGGGCTAAAGCTGCTCTGGGGTGTCATCTGGGGTGGCAGTTTCACTTTTTATTTATGTTTCTTTTTTTTGCCACGAAGAATACAAAGAAGAAAGGTGAGTAGTACACTTGAGGTTAATTTAGACTCTCTCTGAAACTTTGTGTTCTAGAGAGGTATTGTGTTAATGATCCCTTGAGAACAAATTTAAATAAAGATTGGGGAAATTGAAACAAGGTTGTTCTCACAAAATTCCTGGGGAAGTCATTCTCTGATGTTATTTTTTTTCAGCTGAGAAAGTTTATGACACTTGGAAATGTTTCAATGATTTTTATGGATCACAGCAATCCCAGGTGGAAAAACAGGAAGACAGACCTGCTGAGGAGGAGAGAATGGATGGTTCTACCACAGCACAACAGTCACACACAGTGAGTGCAGTAAGTTCCACTTGTGCATCATTTGTCCAGTGTTCCTTATCCACAAAAGCAGCAGCTCTCAGTCTGTGCTGAGCATGGAAGCCAGTGCCATATTCTGTTTCTCAGGATGCTGGAGATGGGTCTGTCAACTTTAGCAACACCATCCATTTCCAGGACATTTTTTCTTTTGTGTGGTTCCTCTTCCTAATGCCACAGCTCAAAAATGCTTCTAAACACTCAGGGAAGTTCTGAGTGATTGCTTTAATTTGGTGGGGGGGGGGGGGGGGGATCTCATATTTGACTACCCTGGTACCTTGTGCTGTGGTGCAGGCAGCTTGTGCAGTTTGCAGGCAGCTCTGGGGCAGCACAGGAGATCTGCAGGCAGGTTCTCTGCAGCCATGCCAGGAATGTTGCTTTGGGCAAAACCTAATCTTAAAGTAGTGTTAGAAAACTTCTCTTACGTCTGTGTAGAATGCATCTGGTACAGGATGAACATGTTTTACCAAGTTTAGGAGCTGGAAAAGCACTGGTCATTTGGTAACAGTGATTGCCAGCAGTTACACCAGCACAGTTTCTGAACACAGAGCAAACTGATTTATTACCAGTTCCCTGCTGGCATTAATCCAAAGGCTGACAGGAGTATTTTTCATTTGTTTGTATTTTTAGTCTTGCTGACCAGAGAGGTTACTTAGGAATAGTTGGTAGAATTTTTAAGATGTGTGGTTTTCTAGGGAAATAAAACATGCCAAAATGGCATAACAAACTCTATCAAGACCAAAGCAACTGGGGGAGGTCTATAATTTATACTGTACTAGCAAAAAGGAAAAAGGCAGCTGCCAAGCCACAGGTCTAGGACAGGAGAGCCAATCTTTTCCTTGCTCTGTTTCCTGCTTTGTCTGTGCCCACCCCAGTGGTGGCTGTTTGGCCCCTCGTTCAGTTTGAGGATGCTCCTGCTCTCAGAGGAGAGCCTTGGCCTTTGGGAAGGGCCCTGGGAACACCCAGCCAGTGTCTGTGATGTGCTGGGGTATCCCTGAGTCCCACTGCAGTAGAGTGAGTGAAGGTGATGCAGGCATCCCTGCTAAGCTGCTTTGGGATAGAAATTCCTGTAAGAGACAGCAGCCCAACACTTCACTGGTTTTGTGTGTTGCTGAGCTGGAGCTTTGTCCAATCTGTAGTTTTTCAAAGCTCTGCATGAAATGGGAAGAAGAAGGGAAAGGAGAAAGGCAAGAAAAATCAATATCTCTGTGTCAGACTAAAGGAGAAGTTCCTTCTGGTCCATGCAGAGTACAGGAAGGGCTGGTATTAAACTCCCTGTCCAGGAACTGCAGATTATGCTCTCTACTACAATGAACTAATTTTTCTGCTTATTTTTCACCCTTAAAAGTGCCTTCCTTTAATTCAAGTAAAAATACGCGAGGAAAGATTGTTCCTTATCTCAGCTCAATAAATGATTAATCCAGGGATAAAGGTAAGGCATCCTGTGTCTGAAAACTGCTTCTCTCCGTCAGTGTTGTTGCTCTCCCAGACAAAAAAAAAAAAAAAAAAAAAAAAAAAAAAAAAAAAAAGAAAAAAAGAAAAAAAAAAGTGTATGTTTAAATTTGTGGGAGATGGAGACCGAATGTCTTGGAGCTCAAACAGAAACATAACAACGTGTTCCACGGTAGGTAGGAGCAAAGGACTTGGTAGGAGGTAGGAGCAAAGGACTTGGCGGGGTTGTTTTTCTGTCTCTTGAGCTGAACGAGCAGGACCTCGGCTCCCCTTTCCGGCGGAGCGTTTCCGTGCACAGCCCGTTCGGGGGGAAGGGAAGCAAAGCCGGCGGCCACAGCGGGTCCCCGGCACGGTGACCGGAGGCGGCACCGGGCGGCGGGAGGAGCGGCCGGCGGGGCGGGGCGGCGGCTCCCGGGCACCTGGAGCGGGAGAGCCGGGGCCGGGCAGCCTCTCCCGGCGGCCAGGTGGGGAGCGAGGTAAGCGGCCGCGATGGGGCTCTGGGTGCCGGAGAGGCTGGGCAGGGCCGGGGGCTGCAGCGGGCTGGGTCCGAGCGGGAGCCGGAGGGAGGATTCTCCGCGCCCCGGAGCGGGAGTGAGCCGCGGCAGCCCTGACAGGTGGCTGCCGCTTGCAGAGAGCCGCGGCTGCTGCTCGTTTAGAATGAATGATAAAACCATCGGTGTCGGCCCTGCTGCACCGACGGCACCTCGCAGCTTTATCGCCCCGTTAGTCACTCCGAGCTTCCTCTGCCCTCAGCTGGAAGCGCTGGTCCCGTGGGAGAGCCAGCCACGCTTCCCTGAGGTATTTAGCCAGTGTGTCACTCTTCTCTCTGAGGTGTGGCACCAGCCTGGCTGGGATCACAGCCTGGAGCGTGGCATTTCGCTCTGCTGTAGGTGGCATGGTGTCTGCTAGCTGGCGAATGGAGGTGGCACTGCATTTTCCAAGTGGCAGGCTGTGAGTTTTTTGTGTTACAATAGGTAACGGGAATTTGTATTAAATAGGTGGGGGCAGTCTCGGGTTCCAGTATGCGTGCTCTTTGTGGTTCTTCACTCTGTCACTCCCTCAAAACACACAGACTTACTATTTAACCTGCAAAGGCTGAAACCTTCCTATGCAGGGTACTTAATGTACAGCTAAAAGCCAAATCTTCATGTCCTGGACTTTATTGCTAAGCCACTGTCATTAGTAATGCTCTGTTAGTAAAGCAAACCTGCAAGCAGTGGCACTGCAGGGGAGCTGTGCTGGCTTCTGCTTCCCCTGCCTGAGTGTCACCACTGCCTCCTGTGCCAGCCCTGCCACCCACGGCAGCCTGATCCTGCTCTGTGTGGCAGAAGCAGCCAGACAGTGGCTCCAGAGCCACGGTCCAGGTGATAATTCAGGTGTGGGTGAGTGTCAGTCCCTGCCCGTGTGACACAGCCCTAGTGCAGGATGAGGGCAAGGTTGCAGGTGCTAAGGAATGGAGTTGAAACAACACCTCTGCTGGGCTGATATGTCAGTACTCCACCCAAAGCAATTGATCTCTAATTTTTTCAGGGTGTTTTTTTAGTAGTTTTTGGGCTTAGTCTTTTGTTTTTGGGGTTTTTTTGGTTTTTTTTTTCCCCTAAGTAAGTTTGTTAGAAGGACTTTTACCCTGGAAAGTGATAAAGTTCTAAGGTAGTGTTGTATGAGCAGGTGTAAGAGGAACTGGAACTTTACAGCGGTGTCCTCTTCACACGTGGGTGAAAAAATATCTAATTGCCACTGGTATAGTCCATAGGTTGTGTATGTTCATTGTAAATAGACCAAAGTCTCCAAGACTTTACTTGCTAATAGCCTACACTGGATTTTCATAGAGCTGCATTTTGTCTGGAAAAAAAATGAGTATTCAGTTTATGCAAAATTATTTGTCAAACAATTTGAAAACTGTATATAAGGATTTTGACAAAACCAGTTCTCTTCTTTTGACTGGTTCCCCCAGCAATGTTCTGGTTTCTTGGTATTCCCAATATTCTGACAGATAAACTTTTTGTTTTCCCTCAGGGTCCTGTTAAATGCTGCTAGTGCAAATAATAACAGGACAACAATATCCTTAACAGGAAGTTATGCCAGAAATTACAAGCAGAACAACACCCATTTTCAATCCAAAGTCCTTGAGTGTGCGTAAACCCTTGTTGATTATCCAGGATGATCATACCTGTAGTCTTCATAAGCTTTTCCACTTGAACTGGTGAATGATACTCCTGTAACTGATACTGCTCATTAAAGTACAATTTGCAGGTTGTACATGGAAAGGTCTCCATTGCAAGTGCAGAATAACCAGAGCTTTCTTGTAAGTCAGACCTGTTCTAGTAAGCAGTATCTTCTAGGCCTGGTGTTGTTGGCTGCCTTTCCACTGGAAGCGGAAAATTAATTCCCACCAGATACTCAAAACCCACTTCCTTTTTTTTTTTTTTTTTTTTTTTTTTTTGTAAGCAGTTATTTCCTTCCAATACCAGTAGCTGGTAATGTTGGTTAATAGACTTAAAAAACTTGTTTTGCAAAGCAAGATCTAGTCCTGCTAAATGCAGAGAATGTGACAGTCTGTGGTTTGGAAATTTAGTCACAAGACTGACTTGCACTGATACGAAATGATTCTTGCTTCAGCCCTTTTTCCTCCATAAGGGTCAGACTGTGAGCTAGGTAATGTTTTTCAAGGGTTAAAGAAAAAATGTAGAATTCTCTTTCTTATTCTTGCTAACCTTGCCTCTCTCTGCCAGATATACTGTTCTTGCTTCTCTGTTCCCTTCTTGTAATTTTAGTAGTTAGATATCTCAGTGCTTATGGTTTTCCCAATGAATTAACTTTGCATTGTGATCTGAGTTAGGAGAATAAAAGCAACAAAGCAGCAAACACAGAGAGTTGCTCTCAAAGGAGCCTTCAGGGGGAGGATTAGATCCTTCAAAGTCATTGTCATATGTACTTAGTCCACAGGAACTGGATCTGTGGGGCCTTTTGGGTGGAGAAGCAAGGATGTGTGTGGTAGATTAGGGAGGGTACTATGAATTTCACAGAATTAATGAAGTATCTAAATTTTCACCCACTCCCTTTATACAAAAACTATATGGGCCTCCACTTAGTAACACTTTACTGGACACTAAAATTTAACTACATATTGTAATGATTTTTTAGATGTTTCTGGGGCATGTTTATAATGCAGGTTTCTAAATGCAGGTGGAGAAATAGAAACCTGAGACACTGAAAACACAAAGTATCTGGCAGTCCTTCCTCAAAAACCTTATCTAAGCAACCACAGGTGATACAAAGGATTTAACTTGCAAAGAAAGTGAACCTGATGAAAATACTGTAGTCTTATACTGGAGGAATTACAAGTGGAATGTTAAATGGAAGGGATAAGGCAAAAAAGTGAGTTGGTGCAAAAAACAGACAAAGAGTAAATAAGGAGCTCATGATGCTGAAGAGCAGCTGGAGGCAAACAGACACTTTTCTGCTTCCTCCTGCCTGGCTGCTGCTCTCTCTCCCCACTCTTACCAGGAACAGCTCAGGGATAGAGAGAGTGGGATCTGGATTCTGGTAGGTGCCATTGCACTAAAGGAGTAGGAAGTAAATCCATTTGGGCTCCAGATCCAACAAGCTGTTGGGAGAGACAGCAGCATGGTGGCTGAGAGGGGGATGCTGTCACTCTCCCTTCCCAGTTTGTTTGTCTCTCCCTATGCAATAGTAAGCAAACGAGCCTTTAGTGTTCCTGCATGTCATCTGTCACTGGGAAGATCTCTTATAGCAGATGCAAAATTTAGGTTGCTTGAATTGATTTCAAGGTCTAAAATAGAGTTGGCCCAAATAACTGACCCTGCTGCCATCAATAAAACCACAATGGGAGGCCTGTAAGAGGTGGTGTTTGTTGGTGCTGGTTGGGTACTTTGGCAAGATGCAGTAAAGATAAGTGGCTTTTGCTTCCTTGTATGATTCACAATGGTTCCATTGCTAATACATCAATTAGAGATGGGATTTTGTCCAGTGTAGTGTTTGATTAGTGTCAGTTCACAGGCCCTTTAGGTTTTCTGAGAGGCTTGGCTGGTCTGTTGCAAAAGTGTTGAAACTGTTGGGACTGAGACAGTGGAAGAATAGTGATCTGAAACCAGGGGACTCCTAATTAACTTGGGAAGTCGGCTCAGAGCAGCACACATACGACCAGCATGGTTAGATCATGTGTTCTCCATTTATTCTCCCAAGGAGGGGGGTTAAATACAGTTTCAGATAGTTTACAGTTACAGGTGTTTTCTAATTGGCACTCAGTGTAAAAAAGAATATAAACAATTTCACCCTTAAGGAGGTCACTGTAACCACACTATAACTATGCTGTCTAATACTAAAACACACCTTAAAATAAATTTCTAACTGTGACACAAGTCTGTCTACTCCTAGACAGGCCTGAAACTGAGGCCCAGTTTGGGGTAGTTCAAATCTCATCCCAAAATACCTCATGTCCATGTTCCCTAAGGAATTCTGCTACAGTGATCAGTACTGGAATCCAGCTGCTGATGCAGAATGTACAACTCCAGCTTGTCTTTCAAACTCACTTTTGGCTTCCAGAAATCAGTCTGTTGTTTTTTGGGTGTTGTGTTTTTTTCTGTTTTGTTTTGTTTTCTCATCGTGAGGATGTGTGAAACATGTTACACAGGACAAGGATTCATGAATAAAACCTGGGTAAAGGTGAAGCCCTGTGTAGTCATACCCTACAAAACTAAACTATCTTTATGGAAATAGAGCCCATTCAGCCTTCTGAATCACTTCTTCCATGAGTTCTGTTCCCTTCATTCACCATTATTAAGTTACCTATGATGATGATGTAGTTCTGGAATTCTCTGTTTTTGTTCCACTTCAAGATGTGTGCAAATAGGATTTACTTCATGAAATCTTTTTAACTGAGGGATTACAGGTAAGGCGCTTGAAGGTCTAAGTGGCTTTCCTGAAGCCTGATGCCAGGACAAAATGGTATTTTGGCAAGACATTCATGTTTGTTTTACTACATTCTACATGAGGATTAGTGTCTATAGCAGAACATTACCTGCACAGGAAGGGATGAAACTAACCTGGAGTATTTTGTCAAGGCTGTTGATCTGTGACTTGAAGGCAGTGATTTTTCTGGGAGATGATCCAGAAGTATGAGTCTGCTCTGCTTGGAGTTTCCTGGTCTGTATCATTACACGATTGAACGATTTAAGCAGAAAGCACCCACCCTCCACAGATCTTCTAACTTATTTACATATCAATGATCATTAGCACTGGTCTTAAACGCTTCTGTACTCCAGAGAAGGTGCCCAGGAATTGTTTGTTTCAGCAAGATAAGTTGCTTGCTGAAATCCAAAAATGTAACACAAGTGGACGCCACTCTGTAAAGGGAAGATTTGTCAAGATCTCGCTTTCTGTCTTTCACAAATAACCTTTGTCCTTCAGCTATTTTTGTTTTCTTCTAAATAATTTCATAAAGGGAAAACTAAGTCTAAATGTCCTGTCTTTTCCTGGACCTATGGTTTGCTGCATTCCATCATAGGTTGAAAAGAGGAAAGAAATGGTTTAGTTTGAATATTACCTGCTTTGGGTTCTTTCTGGTGAGATATCACAGGTCAGAAATGTATAAACTGCCAGATTTGAATTTGTCTCAGCACACCTGGGTTATTTCAAGTCCTTAAAACTTCCAGAGCAGAGAAAAAAATCGTATTTTCAGATGTTGAGTTCAGTGTTAGACTGTAAATTTTCATAGTGGATTAGTGAAATATTAGTGGATAGTGAAAATCCCTGTGGATTTTCATAGTGATCCTGGCATGCAATGCATGACAAGACTCAAAGAAAGTAAAGTAGATAATGACAGAGCCCACAGAGAATCTTCCTTGGGCTTTTTTGAGTTTCTGAGGAAGCCTTTATGGGTACGCCTTAAGGTTTCTCAAAACAGTAAGAGAAAGAAATGCTGGATGTATTTTCCAGCCAAGCTGATCTGTTTCTCCTGGTTGGTTGATGTCAGCAAGTTGGTTGATAGGGATGGCTGATGCTTTCTGCCAGTTTGCTTCTGGGTCTGCTGAGTCTGCACAACCCATGCACTTCCATCCGAATGCCTGTGCTCTCTGCAGCTCCAGTGAGGACCAGGCAAGTTGGCAAACTGTTCAGATCAGTGCTCAGCTTTCCAGCTGCTTTGCTGGCAAGCTTCCCAGCTTTTTGGATAGCTGAGACCGAGAGAGTTGGGTTCCTGGGAAACCAGTTAAAAAACCCCAGAAAAATGTAATTTTGCACACTCTTCAAAGGGAATTGTCTCAGAATTTTCTTTCCCTGTGAAAGTAATTTTTCCCGCTTTATCTTTTCATTGCAGTTTGAAATAGAAACCACATTTATAGGGGATGTTTAGTTTTCCAAGCAAGTCTTTGCAGAAGACCACGATAATCTTTTGCAAGAATCACTTCCGTGCTTTTTAATAGAGTATAGGGACAGAATGTACTAATTCCTGAAGGGTTTGTACGAAAGTTCAGATATATTCTGAGCTAGTTCTCAAAAGATCACCAAGAGCTAAGTGGTTCCTGTCAAAGGAAATCTACCTCTTCAAGAGATTTAAGCTTCTCATGACTTTTAAGTAAGAGCCTTGGATTCAGGGAGCATTTATTAGTTTTTTGGCGATAATGAAAGAGGGCCGTGCTAATTACTCTTCTGCTTTCATGAGTCTCTAGGTGTGAAATTGTTGCCTGTCTCTAGGTGTGAAATTGTTGCCTGAAGAAACACAAGTGTCACTTAGGAGAGACTGTTTATGGTTTCTTTTTGGCAGCAATCACACCCCCGCTGTTTGCAGAAGCAGGGGTGATGCACTGTGTGCTCCCATTGCCCGGTGTGATTTTACTGGATGTGCTGAATGCCTGGGCCCCAGAGCGCCCTTCCTCGTGCTGTCATCAAAGTGGAGTCAGTGTGCTGATTAAAATGCAGGACTTTGATTTCAGTCAGTCCCTCGTATTTATAAGCATAACTCTTCAAGTCAGGGTGCCAAACCTGGGCAGGGTTTTACAACTGTACATCACACTGCGAGGTTTTAGACAGTGTTCTGAGCTCTTAAGGTGTGTAAATGACACAATAGTAATTTAAGAGCTTCTTTTGGCACAACAAGATTTTGAAAAGCCCTCAGAAGTCAGACACTCTATAATTATCCATTTTGAAGATACTTTTCATATAATACTTCCTTTGCTGTGGTAAATATCACGAATAAAATCCACTGCAAATGAAAAAGTTTGTTGAGACTCTACTGTTAAATGAGATTCAGCTCTGCTTTTCTAGCAATGGGGCCAAAATAAAAATAGGGTCTGATGGGTTTTGCCAGCTGTGCCCTTTATTGTTTATTTTTCCCTTCCCTGCTGTGGAATAGCTTGCCAGCTTAGGAAACTTGCATGGTGCTTTTAAGAACAAATGCTAAAAATTGTTTCCTTTTTTATTTTGAGCATGATTTTTGATTAATTGCAAGAACTGCCTCTTTAATTTGGATTCTGTTTTTCTAATGTAACATTCCCTTTTTACTGACTCATGAGGGCTTGTTTAAGATTAAAATGGAGCACTCTGTGAGAAATCTAAACCCAGGCCTATTTAAAGGATTGAGGCATTAAACCATTAGAAGAACCCTCATTACAAATGAGTCTCCAGATATTGTCAACTCTGTACAAAGCCACAGTCCTGCAGATCCCTTATTCACAACTAAGGCTTAGAGATGCACTGCTAGCAAGGAACAGGGCAGGCTTCACCTCCTGTTTAGTTTTGGAAATGCAGTGAATTTTTTGGAGAAATTTTGTGCATTTGGCTTTTGCTGTTTAAGGAGGAGAGAGAGAAGTTTATTTTTTTCTTAATGCCTTGACATGCTTCTAAAGCCTGGCCTCAGTAGTGCTGGGAAAACTTATGTGGCACTGCAGTTCCATAGGTTTGGAGAAGCCTGACTATAGAGAAATATGAGTTCCTATTTGACCTGCAGCTTCTGGGGGACCCCAATTTCCCAATGGTGATGAAGTTACAACGACTGCTGATTTATACTGTTTCATGTTATTTGTTTGTGGAATAGCAGAATCTTCTAAATTGCTAAAGTGAAGTTCCTTCCTTTTAATTTTTATGTACTTGCATCTGTTTTGTAATCAGGTCTGTAATCAGTCTTCTCATTAACGTATTAATGAAGCAGTAGAGACAAAAATAAGGAAGATTTCGTCCTTCAAACCAAGGACTTGTCATGTCTTATCATTACAATGAAGCCTTTGAAAATCCAGACTACCACTTCTCAGAGACACTGGAAATTGACAGAAGGTGAGTTTATTTAATTTTACTGTGTGACTGTGCCATAAGAAATAAAGTCATTTATATGCAGAAGATACTTCTTCTCTGGAGTTTTAATTTGTGGATTTGTTTTAATCCCTTCTTTATGCCTTCATTCTCAGACAATTTTTTAAAACTGTTACCAGGAAGGCAGCATTCAAGGGAAATGGTGTGTTTACTTTTTAGATGATTTGGATGAATTTCAGTTAAATGTATTTATGGAATAATGTTGTACATATTTTTTAGTTCCAGTCATTTTCACAATGGACTATGACGTTGGATATCTTTGTTTTCCAAGCAGATATTCCTATTTAGTTGGAGTCTAAGCTAACCTCAGTTGGAGAAAATTTTAGCCCTCTTAATTCATTTGATGACCAAATCAGAATCACAGTGTTGAAATTCTAAATACAAAATACTTCTCAGTATCAGAGTTTGTTTTATAACACACTCAAATTCGATGATAACAGGTAGCAAATTATTCAGGATATCTATTGAGGGGTTTTCTTTTTTATTGCTTACACAGGGGGAGTTCTCAAAGGAATCCATTCTCTCACCAAATTCCCTATGATTTGTCGCTGCACGGTTCCTATGGAGAGCACAGAGGGAGGGAGCAGAACTACCCTGTGGCCATCCCAATGGCCTCCCTGGGACCTGGCTCTGACCACAGCCAGGACTTACCCAGCACAAGTCCATATGGAAATTTCACAGGTATGTAGTTTCTCATGTCACCAGCTTAGAGAATCCCTGGAACAAATAACAGTTGGCTGTGTCCTGAGGGAGCCCTGCAGCTCTGCAAAGCTCAACTCTGTAAAAATTCTTAGCTTTTTTTTTTTTTTTTTTTTTTTGAGCAGTTCAGGTGTTTTGTTATCAAATCCATAGGTTGCCTGTTGTATTAACAGATCAATAAATATTGCCTTGTATGGACTGAGTAAGTTGTTGAATTCTAGGATATATATTGGAGTGGAATATGGGGGTTTTGTTGAGGGAATGGGTTGCTGTGTTGGCACTGGATCTGGATTTTGTCATAGGATTGGCATTCTGTGTCTGTAAATAGCCCACAGCAGTTTATAACTTTGTGTAACTCTGATTCCCTTCAACAGACAATCTTTCCTTTGACCCTGAGCCAGAACTGACTTACACCCCACATTCTACCTTCCATCTGCTGGATTATCCCTATACTCATGGAATTTCCAGTGGATCAGAAGGTAAGCATTGTGGTGCATCACAATATTGCATGTCAACCTCACCCTCCATAAAATAATACTAATAAATATTTGAAAGCCTTCTTGTTCAGGTATGCATATCTTCACACAATAAAAGGAGCCATAAATGGGGTCCTTCCACATCAGAGAGCTGACCTCCACCCTGGGATGTGACACTGAGACTGGCCATTAGTTTACTGGGAAGGCCAGGCAAGGAAAGCTATGGCTAAACTCATCTGTGGCATGGCTGGAAGGCAGATGCTTCTAAGGAGTGTAGTCACCTGTGTTAGAGCAAGTGGATGAAGGGAGGTGGAAAGAGCAGCTGCATTTTGGCCCCAATTTGGGAAATGGGAATTTGGCACATTTAACTTAGCATGATGGAGTGTGATTCTAAAATGATCCTCCTGAAGGCATGGGAAGGATTTTTAAAGAAAGGCCTTGTCTTCTAGGAGGAAAGTTTTGAATAATGAATGTGTGCATTTGTGAATGGGTTAGAGGGAGTTCTCCACGACATCTGAAGACTGTGCTCAGTTCCTCTTTTCCTTTATCTGCATTTATCTGAAAAAGTGCTTGTGGCTGTTAAAGATGACTAGGAAAGAAGTGAGTGGGGGAGCATGCTTGCATGAAGCTAGTGAGACTGAAGGGTAGAGTTTTAACTTGTTCTTGTGAAAGTGAAATTTGAATTTCTAAAGTCAAATTGTCAGGACTGTCTTGGCTTCCTAAAGAATATGTGTTATTTAGACAGCTTCATTCGGAGACGCAACCGAAGGCCACCTGATGAGATCTTCATGGCTTCTTCCAACATGTTTGAAACAGATCCAGGGTGCAGTGAAGGTAGGGGTTTAGATAAGTGGTTCAATATTTGACACTGCCTTGTATAAGGATGGTGTGGTTGATGCTGCTCCTCGTTTCTCACCAGAATTGCGTCTACAGCACTTTTGTGGTTATGGGGGCAACTTAGGTTTGTGTTGTGGTAATGATTAATCTTTTATGCTCCCCTAATACACTCAAATCCCATGATAAACGAAATGCAGTGCAGTAGGAAGGTGTTAAATTGTAGAAAGAAATGCTAAGCTCTTAATTAGAATTTGTTTGACCAGCTAATAGATTGCTTTCAGCCACTGTGTCTGGAATTAGCATCAAATTCCAACTGTGCCTGATTGTCAGGTTATAGAGGTGTGTCTGTGGCATAGGTAGTGCTAAGTATGGGCAATAACATCAACTAAAATTACAGAAGAAATAAAGCAAAACTTCAGCTCTCAAGTCAATATGTAACATCATAGAAGTGTAACTATCAAACAGTGATCAAGCAATGGACCAGAATCTTGGAGTCTTGTCAGTATTTTATTTTCCTTTATATTGCAGCTCTCTCTATGAACATTATTGGAATACTTACTTGCATCTGATTTAGAGTTCTGAGGGAGCTGAAGATATTCTGGGCAATATTAAGTCTCAGCTTTCACACCTTGATAGCAGTGTAAATGGGAGATGTTGTTATATCCATTTCAGGTTGTGTATAAAAAATACTATATTCTTATCCCCAAATTTTGGTTTTTTTGCATGGGTTTGATGCAGAGGAAGATTTAGTTGAAAGTCTTGCATGTATGTCCACCAAAGAAAGGATAAAAGCAATCCAGAAGATGCCAGAGACCATGAGAAAAAAGAGAGAAATCAGGTAAAAAATAAAAGTTTGTCTGTTTAGTTTTAAAAACATTTATTTCTAGCAACATCTAGCTATCAGTTATGTGGGGGTTTGCCATTTGCTGAGCTTTGGTTTGTCACTTTATGACAAAGTACTTTTTAATGTACTTTTAAAAAGTTAATATCTTGCAAGAGAAGTAATTTAATGATGGAGATAAGAAGACTCTCTCATGGTAATATAAAACAGAATATCAAGGTCCCGAGATTTGGTTATAAATTATGACCTGAGATTTATTTTCAAAGGAAACTTGGATGTTGGTCTTTGAAAATGGAGAAGAGGCCACATGATCTCAACCATCCTTTGTCTCCTCACAAAAGATATTTAAATTCTGCTGCCAGTATGAGTTAGTGGAAGGGTTAGAACATGCTGTCATAGCAGGGACAGGAGCCAAGGTATCAGCTAATATAAAATGAACCAGTAAGAACATCTCTGTGTTATGCTAATTCTGTTCATGTGCACAGGGGTGAAACTGTATTTGCAGCATCTTCTTTGGCTTCTTGATTCAATTACAACTCACACTATAATGCTTGTCACCCCTGCCCTGCTCTTCCACAGAAATAAAGTTCTTAAAGAAATATCAAAAAAGTCAAGGCACCGTGGTGCTCAGCCTTCCCGCTGTACACAGTGTCTGCAGGGAGTAGCAGTGGTAAGTGCCAGAAACTTCTGTCACTCACAGCAGAGCAAACCACTCTAGCTGCAATGTTATCACTGTCTCCAGAGGAATTTGGGGTCTTGCTGCTTGTTACTTATCCAAGATCCAGTTAATTGCTGCAGTGTTCATTAATCATGACTTGCACTGTAGCAGCACTTAGGAACAGCAGTTAACCATCTTATGGTGCGTGCAATGGGGCAAATCCATTCTTGACATCAAAATGGATCTGTAACGTTAAAATGTGAAGGTTTATTGTGTGAAATGGAGTCCTGTTTGCTGGCTGAGATTCATCTCTCTCCTCTTTTCCCCTTCAGTCATTTCGGCGATTTGGAAATACCCTTGCAGAGTATTTTCACCAGCTGCGGGTATGGCACAAGACTCTGAAGATCATTGGTGCTGAGTTTGGAACAAGTGTTCTTTCTTACTTTGTTTTCTTGAAGTGGCTGCTAAATTTTAACATCTTCTCATTCCTCATAAACTTCAGTTTCATCACAATTCCTCAGTTTCTTGCAGCAGAACCAAATAACCTTACATTCACGGGCCTGGAGCTGCTCACTGGAGCTGTAAGTATTTAAACTTAAATCACACCTGTGATTTCATGATAAGGAATAGGACAGCTCCTACCCCCAGTAATTGGTCTTCAGATGATGATGCTTTCCACCATGGAGGTGATAGCAAATATTCTAAATTATGTCCTTGTCTTTTCAGGGTTATTTTCAAAAAACAGTGCTCTACTATGGCTTTTACACCAATGCTACAATCAGTAAAATGGAGAATGGTTCATCTTACAACATGCAGCTGGCTTACATTTTCACTGTTGGAATATATTTTGTCATCTGTTTTCTTATCTTGTTGTTCAGGTAAACTGTGAATTACTATTCCTCTTATACTAAGTGGAAAACAGCCACACAATAAAAAACCCCATCCTGTCAACAGTTAGAAGTAATAATTACTTGAGTATGTTTCTGTAAGTACTTATTTACAGGTGTAGAGTTTAAGTAGAAGTTTCTGCTCAAAAGATCGTCTCCAGGAATCAAACCTTTATCACATAAATTAAAATTACTGCAAAATAGTAAGGGGCATACAGAGAATCCCACTTCAAACTGGGGATACTGTGATCCTCTTTTGTAAGCTGTTGCTCCTAACATTGTTTCTTATTGATGTGGCCTTGCAGAGGTAAAGATTGTCAGCAACCATCTTAAGATGGAAATGCTACATGTTTAATGCATGTTTCTTACATTAAAGTTTATTTTCTATAGTGTTGTATGACATGCTCTGACATAGGCCAAATAAACTTTGCAATGGGATGGAAAAGCTGACAAATCTCCCTCATTGCCCTGCTGTGCAGACTTGATGAATTTCCCTGTTACACATCTGACCAATTTAATTTTCATTGCAGCATGGCAAAATTCTTCTCCAGGAACTTCATTAACCCTCAGACGTTCTCTGTGAATGCCAGCAAGCTGCTCTGCACTTGGGACTTCAATATAACTACTGAACAAGCTGTGAAGCTGAAACAAAAGAATCTCCACACACAAATAAAGGTACAAACCACAGGAGGTACAAAACTAATGCACGTGAGTCGTCCTTTTTAGAGACTTAGTTGTGCATACAAATTTGTGTGTGCACATGCAAGTCTCTGGCAGAGTGACACAAGTGTGCTAGTCCTGTGCCTAAGAGATTTAAATCTTCCTGACTTCCTTTCATTTGGTCTGAGCTCCTGGCATTGGCTTAGCTATTTGTTTTCCTTTTCTCTTTAAGCTACATATAAATATTTATATGCTTCTCTTCTATTGAATGAGTCTCTCTGACTATTAAATATTTGCCATGCAGAGTATTTCTTAGTTTTTTTTTTTTTTTCTCCTTCCTACTATTTAAATACTTTATAAACAAAAGGCAGGCTGGAAATAATATCTGTGAAACCTGACTTCTAAGATAGGGACACAAAGTTGCTCAGTAAATGTCCCTAGGATACTACTCTGCCCAACTTCTCGAGCATTATTCTTTCATTCAGTTTCTCAGGTAGTTCCTTGAAACAAGTTTTGCCTTATGCTGTTGACTAAGAACTTCTTCACTAGGAGTTGTTTCTTTACAGGAAGACCTCACTGAAGTAAACAAGGAAGTTCAAGATTTTTCTGTGACGGAGAGAGCTCTTCGTGTTGCTGTTCACCTTATTGCCTGGGTTGCTTCCCTGGGAACAGCAGCAGCTGCTTGTACTGGTGTTTACTTCCTCTCCATTAATAACCTCGAGGTAAGGCCAGAATCTGCATTTTTCCACAGAGGTATTCCACACTGAGCACGAGCCCTGGTCTGTTCACTACGAAGGGCACAGGGAAGCAGAGCAGTTGTTGCTGCCAGAGCACCCACGAATTCTGCTGGGCCTAAAGAGCTGCTTTGCAAGGCCTGCCCCACTGGGGACTATAGCAGGAGTGTGGGACCTGAGGGGCCTGAGCAAATCTCCCTCCTCTCTCCAGCAGCTGCTTGCCTGGGCCCGTGGTCAGCTTAGGGACAGTGCATCTGCTGACCTGGGGAGGAACAACAAGAAGCAGGCCCAGCAAGACCTGCCCCTTCTTCCTCAGGAGCTGCATTTGAGCTGGGGCTCCCACCCTTGGTCCCACATAATTTAGGGGAAGGGGAGAGGGTCACTGTGCTGCTGCTTATGGGCCCATAAAACATGACAGTCTCTAACCTGAGAACATACAGGGAGGTGAGCCAGGGAGCTTCCCTGTGGACACACCTTGAGGCAACATTTTGGTTAAGGCTCTAAATTTGGGTTGTCTGATTATGTTTTTTTTTCCTCTCTAAGCTGTTTATGAAAGGGTATAGAAATGATCTAGAGAGTCAAGCTGCCATGCTGGTGCTACCTGTGATTGTATCTCTCCTCAACACATTGATCCCATTCTTCTTCTCCTGGCTTGGGCACCTGGAGAAGTTTCAGACTCCTGGACAGCACATATATGTCACTATTACCAGGTATCTCTTGCTGCCACCTCTTAGTGCTTTTGGCCTGAAGTTGTCTGAGTTCTTTTTGATACAAAGCTGTGTCTGGGTGTTGTGAGGGAGTAGGGAGCTTTGGAGGAGAATTCATCATCTCCAAAGGCTTCTGTAAACTCTTGTCTTTGTGACCTTTTGTCTTTCATGAGCTTCTGGGATGTAATATGTCTGCATGAGGCTGAGGAATGGTTTCCCTCCCAGCTGGGTGCACTGTGACACTGGGCTTGTAGCATTCCTTGACTGCCCCTGAGCTGTTGGCCCCTCCCCAGGAAAGGAAGGGAAGCAGAGGACTGAGGTTGTCTCCCTTAAAAACAGATGCCTGGAATTTACACTGCCTAACTCCTGGTGTCCCTCAGCCCTCCCTCCCCTGAGGAGCCCCCCACACCCAGCCAGCAGCCCGTTAAGCAGATGTCACGCCAAGGTTGTCATGCCCAGCTCCCCTTCTGCCAGGACAATAGAACAATGGCTCACCTGACCTCCCAGGAGAGCTCCTGTTAGTCCTGGCACTCTGCAGTGCCAAGAGGAGGTAAAAAAGTGTAACCAGTGGTCATCCTGCCATCACTCCCTCCAGGTATGGACCAGCTGTTGGTGCAGTTACTGTTACTTCTTCTTTTTAGAAATACCATTCTGAAAATGTCAGTTGTTGGAATCCTGTGCTACTACTGGCTTAACATCGTGGCTACCTCAGAGTCACAGGTACAGTTTCAAAAACACTAATCTCTGATTTATAGTGCCAGGTTAGGAACCACTTGGATAAGAGACTTGCTTCAGCAAAGAGAAGCACATGTGGTGTCTTGGGAGGCTGAGTTTCCTACCCCAACAGTTTTTATTAGCAACTTGAGAGAAACCAACTGTAGAAAAAAATGAATGGCCCAGCTCAAGTCTCAGCTGGATGGCAGCATTGTTCACTGAGAGAGCCAACTATGATTTGCCAGGCTGCTAGAATATACTTGATCAAGATTTCAGATCTTTGATCGAGTTTCAGATGCCCAAGCATTTGGGAACAATGTTTAAGTCACATATTTTTTAACTTCTAGTATGATTTTGTTGTTTCTTTTTTTTCTTCTGTTTCATAAAGTGCTGGGAAACTTTGGTTGGCCAAGATATCTATCGTCTTGTTCTAGTTGACTTCATATTTTGTTTACTTGGCTCTTTCTTTGGAGAGTTTTTACGAAGGTGAGTACTACTTTTCTAATCTTGTTTTCATTCATTAACCAAAGATATGATCTGTTTTCTCCATGTGAGAGAAGTCCAGCAGAAGCATGGCTGTGGCACCACTGAAGTTTCCTTGATTTCCCTTACCAGGAAGAATCTGTGTGTACATGCTTTGAGTATATTGCTGTTCCTCCTTAGAAGGAGGTCAGTGTGTCCTTTTTCCCTTTGGAGATGGAAACACGTGCAGGGAGGAAGCCACATTCTACTCTCATGGATTTCCTGAGAGTGAGGTGACAGCCTGTTGTTTCAAGCACAAACCCATCTTTTCTGCATGAGCATGGGCACGCTGCTGCCTTTCCTTTGTGTACCCCACTGTGACTTTTTCCCTCTTAGTTATGTCACTATAGTGCCCACAAGTTGATTTTATCTGATTTTTTCAGTCTTACTAAGCATATAAGAGTCTCTCAAATGTAGAGGCCTGCAGCATGATAAATGAGAAAGTATTGAGGGCTGGATGTCAATACAGCTCCATATGTAAGGAGGAAGTAATTTGCTTCTGACATCTGCTGTCTGAACCCTCCCAGTGCCAAGCATTGCTTATGGCTTAGGCAGTGTTTAAGTGCTTGCCAGCTCTACAGAGCATTTAGATCCCTGGCCATACTTTTGTGTAAGAGATCCATTGTTTGCTCTCTGCCCATGGTTTGAACAAGACTGGTTTACAAGGTAGGGCCTTGTTAACTTTTTGTTAAATTAATGCAAAACAATGTTGAGAAGCTCTTGAAGACTTTTCCTCCACAGCTCTTGCCAGTATACTTTAATCCTCCTGTTCTTGTTGTGTTCAGTAGGAAACCACCTCCCAGCAAAAGGTCACAGGACTAAAAATGCAATGTCAGCTGTGATGAATGGCCTCCCCTAAGCTGGGCAAAAGCACCTGGCATAGGCCTGTGAACAGTTAAAAACACAATTGCTTTTATTTATTATTTTGTGCTC
Source organism: Phylloscopus collybita (assembly GCA_027886175.1). Taxonomy (NCBI): domain Eukaryota; kingdom Metazoa; phylum Chordata; class Aves; order Passeriformes; family Phylloscopidae; genus Phylloscopus; species Phylloscopus collybita. Next base: position 4,968,818 of record JAJNNQ010000048.1, read on the forward strand.
GGAGTAACCTCCTGAAAGCCCTGCTCTGCTGCTGATGCAGTTGATAAGGTGGTATCAAGATGTGATAGTTACCACAATCTTTATTGCTCTCGCTACAACAAGCAAAAAACCCAGTCTCCCCAGCTCAAGGAAAATGAGGTGGCTAAAGGGGATTGTTGGTCCTCAGTAGGAATCCTATCAGAACTTGCTTACCTGTCTGTTTCAGCTCCTTGCAACCTCAGTTAGTTTGAAGTAAGATGCGTTTGAGGGTACATCAAGAACTTCAGTGTACAAATGTCATTCTTTTTTTATTGAAGCTGAAAATTCTCAGGACCTGAAAAAAGCTGTTACAGTTTTATACTGAGGTCCCTTGACATTTCAGCTGCTATAAGCACAAGGATACTTGAGCTTAAAGTAACAAGTAGTTACTATAGTATAGATATGTACAGATACAGGAAGAAATCCTTGTTGGTTTTCTGTTTCAGTTGTGTGAAATATATACTAAGTCTTACCTCAACCCTGCTTTGTTTTATAGGATTTTTTTTTTCTTTTTGCCAAGTTGTTTCATTTTTGCTGTGCTGTCTTAGGAACGAGCTGTGGCTGCTTTGCATGACACTAATGCAGCCTCTAAATCATTTGTTACTGATGCTTGTATTCAGAAGGTCATTTACAGGGATTTCTACAGAGGACTTTATCATTAAGCAGATGCTGTTGTGCTACAGTTTTTTGTTTCCCCCCCCCAGAATTATTGGAACTACAGTCTTCAAGAGCCTGGGCCTGCCGGAATTTGATATTGGACGAAATGTTTTAGATCTGATCTATGCACAGACTTTGACCTGGTAAGTGTTAAATTTACAGGCAAAACTTCATTTGCACATAGAACTATCATGGAAAAATTCTTGTTCTGATGTTTGTGGGTGGTTCCCAGAAAGAACAGGATAAATGACCAGGAGATGAGCTGTTCAGTGCCTTTGGGAAGGATTGTGACTTGCCAAAGTGATTATGTGGACAGTAACAGTAACTTCAGTCAGTAGTTTACTCAGTGGCCACCTGGCCTGGGAGAAACCTGATAGGTTCCTGCAGGAATATCCTGGAGTTTTGTTTACTTCCCCACTGGGATGATGTTCTTGTTGAAATAGATTAAAGGCTGGAAAAGATGCCTTGTTTCCAAGAATGAGTATGTTACTCCAGTTCTAAGGGGGTTCTGCAGATCTCTACATAGATATGTGTGTTTGAAATTGTGTATTTTTCAAGGTCGTCTTGCTGCTAGAGGATCAAGAGTAACAAAATCACATTTCCAAATAATCCCACACTATCTATGTGGTATTTTCCTGCTTTCAGTGCATGAGTACATGAATGGTGAATAGTGAAGATGTAACTTTTTTCTCCTATAAATCCTTTTCTGTAGGATTGGTATCCTGTTCTCTCCTCTGCTGCCTGGTATCCAGATGATAGCATTTTTTATAGTATTTTTTGTGAAAAAGGTAACAAACTTCATATGTATTCATCATAAATGATAAAGTAGTAAAATTAAAGGCTGGAGAACTAACACTGAGCAAGTGCATATGTCAATATAGACACTCAGCCTGTGGCTGTGACTTTGGCCTCCCAGTTACACCCCAGCAACTCCCCCCTGTGAAATTATCTAGGTATAAGCAGGGTGATTCAGCTAAAGATCATAGTGGAAATGTCTTCTTTTCAGAATTCTTTGTCTCAGTATTATGACAAGATGATAAGTTGTTTGTTGGGTCATGAAGCAGTTTGTAGTGTTGAATGTACAACTACAACAACAAAGCTGTAGGTAGAAAGATGGATTCAGATTTCCCTGAATCATGAGTTTGCATGTGCTACAAATCAAACTCTACCCAACAGAGGACTTCTGAGGAGCCCATCAGAACCTCATTTTGCCTCTTACTATTTTAAGACTATATTCTTGAAGTTTTCTAAAACTACACTATATCTACCAAATCCACATAAAAACTGTTCTTGGAAACTTCTGGTAGATGCTCTTTCAGCAATTTCAGTGGGATTGACTTAAACCAAGTTGAAGTGGCAGGGAACAGCATTCCAAGGTACCTTCATCTCTTTGAAGGTCAGTCTGATGAGGAATTGCCAGCCCCCTCGCAAAGTCTGGAGAACTGCTCAGATGATGACATCCTTCATTCTCCTGCTGTTTTGTCCTTCCTTCCTTGGAGTCCTGTCTGTCATTGGAGTCACTGTCTGGAGGTATGGAAGTATGGAAGGTCACTGGCATTCAGGCCTACTAAACGATGCTGTGTGACCTGATACTAGGCAGAGGAGTCTCCATTTCTCTAGAAAAGAAATTACATGAATTGCTGGTGGAAGGTTTCAGGTGTTGATGAGATGTTCTGTATTCTGAAAATAAGACTTGCCCTGTGAGCTTGCGAGAATGTGGCTCACTGAGTAACTTGTCTCATGAGAAAGTGGGAGGAGAAACAAAGTTGCATTGAAGTTCTGGATTCCTGTTCTAATGCATCAAATTTTACTTTTCCTCCTCTTAAAAAAGTTTCTGTGACCAAGTCCTGGTTCCTAGCTTACTTATAGTATAGGTGATTCTGGGTCTGCAGCAGAGAAACACCCGGGAAAACTCAGTTGAGGTCAGCTTCTGGATTATTTATGAACTCCAGAGTCTCTTTCTGCAGGCAGTGCTGACCCTGCAATAATGCATCTGGGTTGTTACCAGTATTTTAAAGCTGCTTTGGCTTTGTGTGTGTCACTCAGGGCACTCATGCAGGAAGGAGGGCAGCATGGATACACTTGTCTCTTGACAATAGTCAGCAACATGATTTCGATATTTAGTGAGACAAGCGACTTACACATGAAACCAGATGGGATGAAAGCTATCAGAGCTACCATTTCCAGATGGCAAGTGGGAATTTTGGACTGTCTGGAGTGGTTCAGTTTCAAAGCAAACACTTTCCTATTTCAGCCTACCTGAAAATGTCGATTCTTATAACAGGCTGTCTTATTTTACCACATTCTGTAGTTACTGAAGATCTGCAGTGACTCATGTCCCTGAAGGCAAATGATTGTTCCTTGTGGTGAAATGCTAAAAAAAATCCAGTTTTCCAATTTCCTGTAGCATGTGCTACAGTGATTGGCATGTTATATTTATGTCAAGATTGTGCTTACAAGGCTTGGTACTGATCATTGCAGCAAGGACTGGGAGTCCAGAGATGGTAGAGGGCTATAGAAAACTGAGGAGCATCTTGATGTACAAAATCACAATATTAACTAATTCACTGGTTAACATAGGAAGCTTTAAGAAGCTGTTTTTTCCACACTCTCAGGTTAAAACCCTCAGAAGAATGTGGTCCTTTCAGAGGTTTGCCTTCCATGTATGCTGCAGTTGCTGAGTGGATACAAGGACTGGAAAGTTACACTGCCTCGAAATGGGTAGTGTGGATCTACCATAACTTAATTACGAGTGAACTTTTCTTCTTCATCATCTCTAGTTTTGTACTGTAAGTATCTGCTAATGGAAAGAAAAAAACCTTAAAAAAACCCCACCAAAACAGAAAAGAACCTTAAGTGGGAAAAACTGGCAGTGACTGTCATTTTGTTATGAAATGCATCTTGTATTGTTGACTCACTTAAATATACCTCTCATCTCGAATACAAGTCCATAAATTTTTGGGGTATTTTCCAAAAGAATGTTGTAAGCAATTTCATGCATTTGCCATGTTTTAAGCAAATCCATGTATTTGCCATTCTTTGTGTAATTGCATACACACCTTTTTTTTTATATATATACATCTATTTTATATGTGTGTGTGTACAGAGATATATGTATATATGTCTTTTAATGGGTTAAAATGAACAAGATACATTTCTATCTAGACACTGACTAGAATAAAGTGCTCATATGTTGGACCTTGTTTTGTTTTGTTTTGTTTAGAATTGTTACTTATCTTTACTGGCAAATAATACAAGGAAGAAAGACCATGACCAAGCTCTTACGTAAGCAAATTACTAATGTAAGTTTGGCTTTCAGCTGCATCTTTTGTATAATTTGGCTTCTGTGTTGATTGTCTCATCCAGTTTTGTGGGGCTGTAACCTGTTTTTCCTATAACTGTGCAAAGGAGGGTGGGAGCCCTTCCCCATGGGAGCTGCAGGGAAATTTAACTCACAAATAGAGCTGTAGCAAAAGAATTTTATCTTCAAGATGTGCTGCTGCAGCTCCCTCTGTAGACAGATTATTTTAGAATAGAAGGAATTATTTTGGTCACTGGTTGCTTACAGGCCTTGAGCCTCTCAAGGATAATTAGTGCATTTCAGCTAATGATCAAATATGTCTTGACTCCAGGCAGGAAAAGATAAGGTGTTTCTACTCAAAAAGCTACGGGCACATCAAAGGGCAAAACGAGGCTCATCTGCACTGGGAGGAAGAGGCCAGCAGGTCAGTCTGAGTTTTTAATTATTTGATACAGTTCCACGAGGCTCCTCCAGCTGTGCAAACAGGCTGCTGGTTTGGGAAAAGTCTGTGTTTAAAATTTCATCTAAATGTTTACTACTTAACTCCAGACAGCGGAAGGATACTGTGAAAGTTCCCTAACTATTTGTTCCAGGCTGGAATTCAACCTGATAAGGATATAGAAAAGTCCTTGCCTTCACCAGACATATTTTATGGTTATGAAACTTCAAGAAAACATTCCCTAATGTTCATGTGCTGTGATGGTCACCAAAGGGTTTGGTCACACTTGAACCTTGCCTAGGCTAAGAAGGAGGCTGCCTTCCTCCCTGGCTATGGATTTCCTTAGGGGGTTATGATTTGTGGTAATTTTCAGCTGAGGTAAAACTGAGTGCCTTGACCTAACCCTGTTTTGAATCCCCATACAACACTGATAGGCATTTATTGTCCTAAACTTGAATTTATTTTTCAAGGCAGTCGTGCCTGCTGACCCATCAAATTAGTGTTAAAATGTGGATATGTAGGTTCTGTCTGGTGTTTTTATTTGGGTTGAGTAAAAACTCCTTGACCTACCTACTGACAGAGAAATAGTGTTTGGTAGATTCCTTTCCTTCCTTGCAAAGAACCAAATTCCCTTGTATGACTGGCTATCACTAGAATGATTATACAAATAAAAAACCAAATATGGATAATAATTGATATTAATTTGTTGTTAACTATAAATATATGTGTGATAATACAAATAAATACTGACTGTAGAAAGGTAAGCTGAATATAATGGGTATTTTCTATGTGCTGGGGATTTTCAAATATCCTGTGCCCATGCTGAGTGTCACAAGTGGGACTCCTGAGAAGGAGATTTGGTCACCTACCAAGTGTGGATGTTCTTGTGGCTGTTAAGGTCAGGTTTCAGAAGGAGATGCCAGAATGATCTCATGGTGGATTTAGTAGCAAGGCCATCTCCCTGAGATGAGGGGGATGAGCAGTGCTCAGGCACAGCTGGAAGCCAGAACACAGACTGCTGATGCCAAACACTGTTTTTCAGAGAAGCTCCTCTTCGTACCACCCATCCAGACAACCTGCCCAGGAGGTGCCAGGCTACCCAGGAGGGGCATTTGACAGAAACCAAAACACATCCTACAATGAGGTGAGATGGTCAAAAGAAGGAAATTTAGATTCCTCTATATAGAATCCGGGGCATGACATAGGTGATGGGTATATGTGTAGCAAAGTACTGTATGCATGGAGATAACTTTAAAGATTAACTTGAACAGATATAAAAATGTGATCAGAATAGCTATTGAACACTGATAATCACAAACCTGCTCAAGGTTTGGAGAGTATGGTTTTGTTACAGATAACTGGTATCTTTTCAAATACAAGATAACACACACAGGAAGGAAATCATGGCCTAAACCTGCCTGTGAATTTTGTTTTCAGCATCCCTTTTCTGCTGACATCTCCAGCAGCAGTGACTTTCTACCAGGTAAGCAACTAAGATGAAACACAGAAAGCTCTTAAAAATTCAGCTCAGTAAAAATGTTTGAGGTACAGACACAGCATGTGACAGTTGCATGTCAGGGACACAGCATTTTAGCATCTTGCATAAAGAGAATACAAAATGATTGGGCTTGTAGGGTGAATATTTTCTGTAGGCTGTGCTTTTTGGTAGCTTTTTCTGGTGTTGGTGGTGACTTCTAAAGACTGACCACCAGCTTCTGTGTACTAGAGAGTGAAATTCCTGGGTAAATGAGTCGTTTTGTCTTATGGGAGCACCCAACAGACAGGCGAGAGCTTTAAATCACTTTAGAACAGACTTCACGTTTTGGCATGCATCTCAGGGAAAGTTACTCATGCTCCAGAGCCCCTAGAACATCATCATGCTCAGAATAAAAGAAGGGATAAAAAGCTAAGGGATCTTGCACGGTATTCCATGTAACTTCATCCCAAAAACTTGGCAGATAGGAACCCCGAAGAGCGCGGGGCGTGCTGCTGGGGGTGGCAGTGCCGCAGCAGCGCGGGTAACGCTGTTTTTTGCCCCGTGCCCAGCAGGCTGGCAGCCCGAGCCGCCCGGCCGCAGCCCCGGCGCCTCCCGGGCCGTGGCGCTCGCCCTGCGCGCCCGGGAAGCGGCGCTGGAGGAGGACGGAGGGGAGCGTGCGGGATTTCAGCCCTGAGCGAGCACGGTCAGCACCGAGTGAAGGCGATCCTCTCCTGTACTAAAGGGATCATTCAAACATCTATTTTAAGAAAAAAAAAATTAGAAGAACGGATTGCCAAGTGCATCGGGACTTGGGTTTTATGCTGTGATAGGGAATATCCGCCTGTTGGGGGTTGTTTTGCAGCAGTGGTGTTTTGGTGAGAGCCTTCCCCCAGGATTGGCATCAACCTCGAGGCAGTAAGGCTTCCTCCACAGCTGACCACGTAAGGAAATTTGTGCCTAACTGTAAATAAAAGTTCTGTTTTAAAAATATTTTTCTACCAGTTATATTGTTTGAACAGCTTTTATCTGATCTAAACCAAACCTGAAGTCTTGGTCAAATAAACAAATATAAATATTAAAGTGCAGTCGTTTTCAATGATTGAGACATTGTAATGTCTGTGAAATAACTTGTGTGAACTCAGTTCATTTTTCTGAGCCAATTTTACAGTTTCTTAGGGTCACTTAAAAGCAGCTTTGATGAAGCCATCAGAACTAAGAGTGACTACTTATCAAATTCTCATCTGTGTAAAAGTATTGGTTGTAAACTGAAAGTTTGCACCTCTTTTCCTACAAGCGATTTGTTGGAAGTAACACATAAGTAACTAAGATTTTTTTATCATACATGACTGTGAGATTTGATGCAGCTTTTTATCAAGGCCATGACTTTGCCACCACCATGACAATTTTTTATTTAACTCATTTTCTACCAGTGCCTGGTTTTTTTTCCTCCCCTGTTGCTCTGGAAAAGAGGCACATCTTTTCCTCTTGATCCTATTAGGCTAAAGACAACCCAAACCCAGCTACCACAGGCACAGAAAAAGGGACAAACTTTACACACAATGCAAGAGGAGAGATTGAATTTTATTGTTCCCTGCACCTTCAGCTGTGGAGCCTGGCTGTGGACATTGGACATGGGCCTGGTGTTTGCACTGGGGATGGTGACTCAGCAGTGCCAGAAACTCAAGCAGCAACAACAGTTGGACCTTTGGAGCAAGGGCCAGTTGCCCTGAAGAGTAATTTGCCCTTCAATGGCCACATGGGGAGCTCAGCAGCAACAGCAGAGGCCACAGGACTCAGGAAGGGGCAGGCCAGGACCTGGAGATAAACCTACACATGCTGTATGTAGGATGTGCAGCAGGAGGCTGAGATTGCTGCTTCTGCAGTGCAGGGGGTGAGTGAACAAATGGAAGAGGCTCTTGTCAGCCTGACAGGGAAGAGCACCCCCTTTGTGTTTCTCTGGGCCTGCATGGAGCTCAGGACAAACAAAAAATCCATCCCCCCACAGCAGGTCGTGGCATGAATCTGTGGTATTCCAGAAGTTTGGATTTACCCTAATTGGGACAATCTGCACTGATTTTGACATTCTACATCAATGCCCTTCTGCACAACTGATAAAGAACACCTCCCCATGAATTCCCAGAGACTTGTTTATTGTAACTGCAGACTCTTTGGAGTTCAAGTTAAATCTGGATTACAGTTTCCATATCCCTCTGAGTGCCCTTCAATCATGCAACCAAAGGCAAACTAAAAAGACATTTCAGCTCAATTTGTTCTACTGCTTACCAGCACTCAATGTATAGCTTTCTCTTAAAAGTAAATACATTCATGTGCTGTGTCATTTCTTCATTAGAAGAAACAATTTCCTATCCTCCCTTGGTTCTCTTAAAAGGTCTGGAAGATAAGAAGTTACTCAAGTTTTATTTGTTAATTCTCATAACCTTCACATCACACATGGTAAGTTGGCTTTTTCTTCCTTATCAGGATTCAGCACAGCCACCTCTCCATGCAGGGCAGGGAAATACACTCATCTTCAATTTTGGCACCATTACACCATTATTTCCAGTTTCTGTTTCAAGAACAGTAATGCAAATTATTTTATGGTGCTATAAATCAACCTCAAATTAGTATACACTTGTAGAACATGCTGTTAAAATTATCAACGTCAAGTTATGATTTGAAATTTTGACACCAACATTGCTGATACAAATTTAGAACCAAAATCTAAACAAAGCCAAGGACTAGCCAGAGAATTCTCAAGCCACCTGCACAGACAAGGTATGGCCCAACGGGGTTGTCAAATCTGATCCTTTCACATTGCAGTGATTTTCTCAGACTGTGTGGCTGCACCACAGCTTTGGCCAGTGCACCAGAGGGTTCCTGCATTTGAGATGTGACCACAGGCAGAGGGCAGCTGCTGCTCTGCCTTTCCCAGAGCTCTCCTCAGCAGTCCCTCAGCACTGCTGGCTGCCCTCATGGCTGCAGACCTGCCCCAGGAGGGCAGAGTGGGCGGGCTGGGTCAGTAGTGAGGGTCACAGTCCTCCACCAAGCTGTCGGTGATGTAGCTGCAGTCAAGGACACTTTCGTAGTAGCTTTTCTCTGCAAATGTGTTCACTGTCCAGCCAACCACTTCAATTCCTCTGGAAGACCAGTGCCTCACATAGTCCCTGCAAGGAACAGAGACACCCTGAGAAGAGCCTGACACTACACAGAGTTAAGGCAGACAGTGCTGAGGCTACAGCTGAGTTCTGGTCTTGCATCCATCAGCATCACATCAAGGAACAATAGTGTGTCACGTTCTGCAACATCATCTTCTTGTGTTTTCTTATTGTAAGCAACAAACACTTTATGAGATTAAATGTAGGCTCTAACAGAAGGTAAAAATTCAGATAAAAAAGAGGCTTAAAATTATTAAACAGCGTGGAGTAAAGAAATTATCAAGACATCCAAGACTAAATGGAAGACTTTGATAAGCACATACTGTGTTAACTCCACATTATATACTAACAGAAGAGAGTATCTCCTGATATATGAGCAAATTTTAACACTTACTGAGAAACAAAGTTTTTCTGTATGAGGAAAGCTGAAACCCCACACAATCGCCACATGAAACTGTGTAGGCTCCAGTCCAGAATGACATCCATCACCATGAAGAAGAAATGCTTCCAGAAGGAATTGAATTGGGGTGTCCCATCTCCCAGGTGACTCAGCAGCCAGGGCCTGTGTGTCAGTGCTGTCACAACATTTCTGTCAGCTTGTCTCATCTGGAGGAACAAGGAGAAAAGACTGTAATTCATCCAAAAGCCCAGCTGCATGAAATACAATTTTTGAGAGATTAGATACAAAGTCCCAGTGTGCATTTACAACTCTATCAGAATCCTTCTGCCCTTCCCCTCCAGATCCTTTCATAACTCTTTTAGAAAGATGATGATGATATTTCAGAGAGTTTTTTTTCTTCAAATCATACTGAATAAGCACCAGCTTTTATGTTAAAGAAATCACAAAGCAGTCATGCAATGGAAAAAAAAAAAAAGTAAGTAGACTTGGCAAGAATGAGGAAAGAGTTTTAGGAGTAATCTAGAATAAGAAGTTTATTTAGCAGGTACCTTGCACACAGATATCTGGCCAGACACCAACTAGAAGAGCAATGCACATTTGCCTGCACTGCTTTCAGGAGGCAGGGAATTGCTGTAGATTCCTATTTGCATCTAATGAGTAGAGTGATCTAATAAGACTATGCATTATGCTTCATTTGTTTTTAAAAGCCTTAGGAATTTGTACAGCCCAAAAATAACCTGGAACTGGGAGTTTAATACCATACTGAAATTCCCAGACAGGACTAAAAAAAATAAAAAATAAACTTTTAGGAAACATCACCTTATAAACAACAGCTGGTATGAAAGAACAGACTATGCTGCTGTTATACAACTGTGGAAATTCCTGGTAGAGTTGTTTCAGGGCATCAACTGCCTGCAATTAGAGACACACAGACATGTTATACACACACTCATATTTAATTTACACTGAAAAGTCGTTTTAGAACAACCTTAAAAACACTTCCCTGTTGTGTTGCAATATCGAAATAGAAAGGGAAAAGAAGAAAACCAGCATCTTCTTTATAGCATTAACAGAGAAATGACATTTTGGTTTTTTCAAAAGAATTTCTGTTCATTATTCTATTTACAAAAATGAGTAGGATTCTCAGTGTTTGAAATACCCTTAAATATGTTGTGGATATAATTTTTTAGTACTACCTAGGCTTTAGTTCAAGAGGAAAATTATTTATTCCTATATTTTGCTAGGCTGAAGAAAGAAAAATATTCTAATTTATATAAAATGTTAGTGATGGATCCTTTGTATCTGCCTTCAGTAATGCAAACTATAGATCCCTCGTTGGAGGCTGAAGATGAGGTTCTGACCCCTCAGCACAGCAGGGAATTCCCTTGGCTCTGTTTCACAAGCCTTGTGCCAGTTTTAAGCTGCAGCTTCCCAGGACAACTTTGGGTGACACAAGCAGCAGACCTGGGCTCGCTCATGTTAAAGAAGGGACTGTACCACAGGAACCAGTTTGAGACCAACACAACAGCAGGTCAGAAACCTAAAGAAGGGGTGAGGGGAGGTGTCATGCTGCAGGGAGCAGTACCTGATTTGCATGGCCTTTGACATCAAAGTAGATTGTAAGATTGTGATGCATACACTCCTCAACGGCTTCTCTCAGAGTTGGCACCTTTTCATCTTGGAATTGGCTCCTGTAGAAACAGAGAACTCACTAGAATGCAGTCAGCATGTACACACACATGGGCCTGCACATCCCCAGCCACACAGGGCTGGTTCACAGTTTGCTGCTGCACTGGCACTGCAGGTGCCTAATCCAGGGCTCACTGGCCCCGTGTCCCAGCCCAAAACACCAACCCCAGCTCTTCACCTCCTTCCCCCACTCCCACAAACAAGCCTTCAGCCCCAACTGCTGCCTTCCACCTGCTCCTACTGCACTCCCCAGCCCCGAGCTGGAAATGCAGATCCTGGCAGAGCAGGCAAGACAAGCTGAGGATTTAGCAGAAGCAGCTTCACCCATCAATAAATCATTGCTGATGCTGACAGGTCATTCATTCCTGACATGAACAGCAGCTGCTCCCAGTCACTGCCTGTGGAAATTCCTGCTGTACTCGAGGTGATCACCTTTCCAGTGGGACTGGGAAGATTCTCCCTGGGCCACACACCCACAGGTGGCACTTTTGCAGCTCTGGAATTCCCTCATGCAGTGTCTCAGGAGCACAGACCATGAGCTCTTCCTCTGAAATGGACTCACTTATGATACTGCAGAAGCTGCATTGTTATCAAATTCTTAGTAATGTATAAAAGTATTTTCCCCTGCATACCCCTAGGAAGGACCTAATCAGCCACTAGGGTCACAGTGAGGCCACTCAAAATCTGTCTTGCTACTCTTCAACAGTATAAACTTGGAATTTCTATTTTATATATATATATAATATATAATATATAATATATAATATATAATATATAATATACAATATACAATATAATATATACAATATACAATAACATATAATATAATATATTATATATATATATATATATAATTTCTATTGCATAGAATCTCCAAAACACAATCAGCCAAGAAATATATGTGAATAAAATTAATCTTAGAAGTAATTCCTCTAGCCAATTCTGACATATCATGAAGATCCCACACCTTTATTGTCTTGCAGTCAGTTTAGGACAAGCTTAAGTAGAGATTGACCTGTTTCACATTAGATGCCTGTGAATTTTGTCCTCAAAAGCCAGTTTATCCTGACTCTGTTTCACTGTTCCTAATGTAGTGATGGGTAAGGAGTTATAGTCTCATATGCCTCTAAAATCAAATTAGAAGTAGCATATGGGACTAAGTCTTAAATTAAAAAAAAAAAAAAAATTCATCAGTGATAGATCAAATCAATAATTTTGTTCAGGATTTTTTTTCCACTATTGAAAGAGAAGTTTCAGGACAGCTCATTTACCGTAGCCTGTGCTTTGCAGATGGGTTAAGCTTCCTGATTTCCTGAAAGGTCAGGTCCCGCAGTCTCCCGGCCCCATCCGTTGTCCTCTCGACTGTGTCGTCGTGCATGAGGATGGGGACACCATCCCCACTAAATTCAAGATCCAGCTCCACACCCGTTGCTCCATTCTTAGCTGCCTTAAAAAAAATTTTAAAAATCACATACACAACAAAAGAGACAGCTTTAGAGATTTGATGCAGGTAACAGCTATAATTAGCTTGCATTTTGGTAAAAAAAAAAAATTAAAATATTAATGTGCTTTTCAGCAGTCTTCACCTGCAGAACAAAGCAAGTTTTATCCATGTCATTGTTAGAGTATTCATAGATCAACTGAACATCTAATCTATTTTACAGCTGAAACCATAATGGTTTTGCCTCAGTCTTGGGATTGGAACTGTTTTGGGATAAAAATGCAGAAAAGAATCCTGCTCTGTCTTTCTAATGTAATAACCCTGGAGTCCTTAAGTGATGTTATTTTCTAAAAGACAAGAGAAGCAAATGCCTACAGTTTACATAACTTACCCTTTAACACTTAGTCAACACTGTACACCACGAGTGTACCAAGCAGTAGATGGATGCAGGCAAATCCCTGCTCCTCTCTGAGGCACGGCCTCATCAGAGAGCACGAAGCAGCCAGGCTGCCTTAGAACACTTCATACACTCTGTTCCTGCCTTGGATATTTCCCAAGAACTCTTCAGAAGAACACTTGAGTGAAGTGCTAAAAACACCAATTGCTCCAAAGAACAAATGCCCTCCTGGGAAAAGGGACAATGCACCAGAAAGACAAAACCTGCGTAGGCACTGAGGTTACCTACAGGTGTCTGCTAAGTAAGGATTGTGCAGCTTCAGAATTTATCAGGACTGAGTCCTGCCTCAGGCAAAGGTAAGAGACTGTGAACCCTGGCTGTGCCTTGATGCCTTGCAGACGAGGCAGCAGTAAGTCATGGCAGGGCTGCACACAGTGAAGCTCTGGCACCAGATTTCCCCCCGATCTGTGGATTCTCATCACAGATCTTCAAGGTTTAAAAGAACAAGCAACCTGTTACTGAGTTGCTGTCCGCTCTCCGCGTGCTGTTGCTACATCAACAAAACACAGTATTTCATTATCGCTGCACTGCTGAAACATCCATCAGCACCAAGGCTATAACAGCTCCCACAAGATTCAGATCTGATCTGAAGCTCCCTTTGGGGTGAAGGCTCAACCAGCCACACAGCTTCCAGCAGCCACCGGAAGAACAGCCGGAGTTACTCACGGTGAGGAGGGCTTGGTGCTGGAAGGGCGGGATTATCAGACACAACCCACCAGGCCCCCCAGGCTGAGCCCGGGGCCCGTGCTGACCTGTCGGATGGCCGCCAGCGTGTTCTCGGGCGCGTCGTGCGCTCCGCCGCGGTGCGCGATGCGGGCGGCGGCGCCGCGGGGCCGCAGGACGCGCTGCGCGCTCTGGGGCGCCGCGGGCTCCAGGGCAAAGAGGTGCAGCGCCAGGTAGAGCCCGGCCGGCAGCAGGCAGGCCAGCGCCGGGCTGCGGCTCAGCGCCAGCGCCAGCGCCATTAGCGCCGTCAGGGCGCTCAGCAGGCTCTCCCCGTGGCACAGCATGGCGGGGCCGGGATCGGGGCCGGGGCCGGGATCGGGGTCAGAGTCGGTGTCGGGCCGGAACCGCGGCCGACGCCTCTCCTCAGGCCAAGGGCGACGGCGGCGTCACCAGCCAGCCAATCAGCACTCGGCTGTCACCGCAGCAGCCAATCAGCGCCCGCAGCGTCCGCCCGGCGCCCGCCGGCCGCTCTGAGGGCGGGCCCGGGCCCCAAGCTCCCCCTCAGGTAACGCCGGGAGGGGCCCTGCGGGAAATAGGGGCTGTTCCTGATAGAACATGGGGCACCGAGGGAAACAAGGGCTGTTCCTGATAGAACATGGGGCACTGAGGGAAAAAAGGGCTGTTCCTGATAGAACATGGGGCACCGAGGGAAACAAGGGCTGTTCCTGATAGAACATGGGGCACTGAGGGAAAAAAGGGCTGTTCCTGGTAGAACATGGGGTACTGAGGGAAACGAGGGCTGTTCCTGATAGAACATGGGGCACCGAGGGAAAAAAAGGGCTGTTCCTGATAGAACATGGGGCACCGAGGGAAACAAGGGCTGTTCCTGATAGAACATGGGGCACCGAGGGAAACGGGGGCTGTTCTTGGTAGAACATGGGACACTGAGGGAAACGGGGGCTGTTCCTGGTAGAACATGGTGCAGATAAAAATAAAAGAGTGCTAATGGAAGGAAAGGTAGCGCTGTCCAGGGACTCGCACAACACCCGTGTGTATGGAGAGTGTTGAGGGCTTTCCGCAGCTATGCCAGCTAGCTAATTAGAAAGGTAACATCCACAGTGGTTATTTTCCATTTAATTGCTGGGTTTGTTATGTACAACGTTATATATTGTATGTTTTATGTAGCTGAGTGTGCAGTCGTGCCTGCCCACGGGCCAGGCGCAGGAGCCGTGGGAGGAGCAGGCGGTGCCTCCTGCTCGGACGGAGGCGGCTGCTGCCGGACAGGCACCGCGGCTCTGGCACCTGACACCTGCGTGAGCATCGCCGGGCGTCCGGAGAGACGGGCAACAAGGCACGAAAACAACCGCTTAAGTGAAGGCTGGAGAAACTGGGCATGTTTAGTCTGGAAGTGGAACAGCAAAGCCGAGGAACTAGCAGTTTGTGTTAACGTAAGTGGGGGGTTTGGCCCTCTTTTTGTCTTTTTGGTGTGTGTGTCTGTGGGAAAGATGGGAAGCAACTGACTCCAATGAGGAGCTCTGACTGACTAGAGGTAGAACAGGCATGAGGCAATCTTCTAAACTGTTGGATTAGGTTGTTTTGGTTTTCTGTGTTTTTTTTTTTTTTTGGTTTTGTTTTTTTAAATTTATTTATTTATTTATTTTTTATTGCTGCGTTGAATATTTGTCACATACTGTCCTAGCCGGTTCTGAGCATCTCAGATACTCTGTCAGTGGTTTTGTGTTTCTGCCAGGTGTAGCTGGAGAAAAATCAGAGATATATCTGGAGATGCACAGATGTCTAACGTATTTAAAAAAAATCTTTTGATAAATAACAGCATTTGTTAAGATTAAAGATGAAGATTTAAAAAAATAAAACCCTCAATGATCGTTGAAGAGGTAACAGATGACAAAGTTGTATTTTGAAACAAGAACGACAGCTTTAACAGCTCTAAATACTAGGAATTAGATGCTTCCATATATTTAAATTAATTATGCCTGGGCCAAGGGCTGGCAAACAAGTGTGGATTTTCCTTCCACATGACCTGCTTGACAGGTGAGTGTTACCTGCTCCTCGACTGGCTGGACCGGCAGCTGGCTGCCGCCCGGGCGGGAGGGATAAGGTGTCTGGGGCGGTGACCTCATGGATGCTGTCCTTGTGGATGCTGTCCTTGTGGATGCTGTCCTCACAGAGCACGGGGACAGCTGTGCATCTTTATACCACAGCGTGCTCGCTGAAACTGATACCTGCGGCGCCACACTTGTGGTCCTGACTACACAAGGACTGCACAAGCCGTGTGAGCTGTAATGGGGTGAAGCAGAACAGGTTACACCCGTGCTAACACGGGAACTTGCCTGGGAGAGCTGTGCGCGGAAATGGCTGGAAATCGGAGCCCCGGGATGGCGCTCCATCCCGCTGCGCTGGGGCCGCCTTTGCTGGGCGCTGGCCTGGACACGGCGGAGCTGTCCCGCGGTTGTGTGCAGAGGGTGACAGGCCACCCCGAGCAGAGTCTGTCCGTGTGTCTGAGGCGCAGGGAAGGCCGCGGGGCGGGGCGGGGGCGGAGCGGGGCGGGCGGCGCGGGGCGCGCCGGGGCCCGTAGTGCGGCGGCCCGGCCGTTGTGGCGGCGGTTGCCGGGGAGCGTTGGGGCGGCCCCGAGCCCCGCGCAGGTACCGAGCTGTTGGACGGGGCCCGGGGCCGTGCTTAGGGCCGGGGCCCGCGCGGGGAGCTCCGGGGGCCAGGGGTAGGCGATGCATCAGCCCCGGCCTGGGGCGAGCTCGGTGCCCCCGAGCAGGCGGGCAGGAATCGGCCGAAGCGGCGTGCGAGGGAACAAAGCGTTGTCAGGCCTTGCCAGGCGGCGCAGGGCTCGCTCCGGTGGGGACTGACAGTGACAGATGTTTCAGATATTTGGGCGCTTTGGAGGAGACAAAGCTGCTTTTTGCTTTTTTTTTTTTTTTTTTTTTTTGGTGGTGGTGGTGTAAGTATTGGCGTCTGTTCATACAGGGATGTATCAAGACAGAGGCTTACGGGAGTGAGACACGATTCTGCTCAACCCCCTAAACATGTAAATGCTTTTTTTTTTTTTTTTTTTTTAAATCCAATTGGGCTGCAATTTTCTTTGGGTTGTTTTGGGTTGTTTGTTGTTTTTTTTTTAACAGTTGATAGGATCTGTCTCATTGTGGAAGATCTCAAAATTTTAATCTTTGATGGAAATCCAGATTATTTATAGCAGGTGCAGTTTTGTAAATCCTGATTATCTCAATTATCTTTCTTATTATCTTATTCTTATTATCTTATTCTTATTATCTTATTATATCTTATTATCTTCTCTGTGTACTTGTGATCATCATGTTTGCTCATATATGCAGATTCTCCTTTCATCGGGGAAAATAGAGTTTTGCAGGCTTTGTTAATGATAGGAAGAAGAGAAAAATCAGTTTTCTAATGTAGAATTTGCTGCCCAGAACATAGTGACTCAGAATTAATGGTGATGTTGTTTTCCCTTCAAGGTCTTGGAAGTACAGGGAAGAGTAATGTTATTTATTATTCTTTGCAGCTTAGATAACATGAAGATGGAGGACTATGAAATATTCTGTAGGAAGCATCTTTCCAGAATCCAAGAAGAGGCAAGAAAAGGAGAAACTTCTTTGGCTGTTCAGAACAAAAATATCTCCCTCATTAAATTCTATGGAGTCCCTGTGCTTTCCCCTCTGGTAAGGCCTTTTTTACCCCTTTTTCCTCTTTGATGTCTGACCTGCTGCTTAGTGTATTCTAAGCATTCCTAGCCTTAATCTTACTAAGAAAGGGGTAAAATGTACCTTTTGCCCCCTCACACTGACTGCATTTCCTTTAATTTTTTAGAAGTTACCTTCCTAAGGGGAGCACAAATATTGATGGTTTTCAATAATGTTAACTGCTGGGCTTCGTGTAAAATCATCTTGACTTTTCAGATACTGAACATGTGAGTTAGTTTAGTGGTGTAAAAAAAAAGCACGAATAAGAAATACTGAAATAGTTAAAAAGCTTTTAAGGAAATTTTTCTGCATGTGTTTGCATCTTTCTCTAATGTATTCCACAGGCTCATCAATTATGTTAAGTCATTCTGTGCTAATGCAAACAGAGCTAAGCTGAAGATTGGTGGTAGTTCCTGCAATACTGCAGCTGACTTCCTTGTTTCAATGATGGGGAGAAATGGGAGAGAGTCTCTAACAACAAATGTCCAAAAATCATGATACAGATATAGTTGTAGATATGTTGTCATACTCTTAACTTACAAATGCATGAATATTGTAAGGGTTTTTAGAAAAAAAATGTCTGAATCCTGCATCAGATTGATACTGTATTATGTAATGTTCGTGTAAAATTTTATGGATGCAGTTTTAAATTCATGTTCATTTGCCTGTGTGCCAAGAAGGCATTTTGTACACCTTCCCTTAAAAAAATTGGTTGAGAGGAAGTTTGGCATTTAACATGTGCACAAAATTTCAGGTGATTTCTGTTCTTCTTATAACTGTTTTGTTCTGTAGTTTTCCTTTTGAATTTATTTCTGTAATTCTGTATTGAAATTTGCACTTAGTGATATAAACCATGTTTCTTACACTCTTGTTTTGCAGCTTAGCCTTGAAAAGAAAAAGGAAATACAGCAGTACAAGGAGAAAGCACTGGACCTAGAGACCAGGAAACGGGAGATCCGGAAAAAAGCTTTATTGAATCGAGTTCAGGAGATTGTAGAAAGTGTCCAGGTAGTGTTAGTCCAAAGCTGCCTCATAGATTTACAGAAAGTCACTGCTTATAGACATTTTGAGAAAGTGTTGGGGTTTAATATAAATTAATTATATATCCCCAATATAAACATGAAATTAACAGCAGCTAACTCTCCAGAACCAGCATTTGCTAATATTTCATGCTATGTGTGCTGGTAATTGATTATTTACTGATATTTATGTAGTGCATGGGACTTGCTTTTCACTGCTTCTTTTGCTCTGCAAAAGACAGAGCTCACTGCTTCTTTTATAAGAGTGTTGGGAGCAACTAGATTGTTAAAACAAGTGAACAACTCCTCTGTATTAGAGCTGCTTTATTTGCAAGTTTATAGCTTAATCATAAAATAATCAGTATTCAACTTTATGATTACAGAATTAAAATTGCCTTCACAACAACGTGAAATTCTCTCGTGTGCTTTAAAATTTTACTGCAACTATTTTTTTTCTTTGCTGCTTCAATGATGAATTTTGTCGAGTTTTTAATTTAAAAGACTATTGAATACATCTAATCAAGGAGTTATTGTATAATGTCTTTGGAACAGCTGTAATACAGCCTTTAGATTAAACTGTTGCTTAAACAGTTAACACTGAGTTTGTTGAGTTACCAAGGTGGCAAACAACACTTTGTAGTTTACATTGTTTACCAAGTGTGTGTGGCAACAGTCAGCAGGCTTGTGGTTTGACCAGCAAACCAGGAAAGTATGTTCACTATAAAAATAATGTAAGTTTTTTGTTTTGTTTTGTTGTTTTTTGTTTGTTTTTTTTCCAAATGTGTCTTTTTGATAATTGAGACGCAGCACATAGGATAATTGTAGTGTGAAAATCCGTTTAAACAAATGCTGGCTGGAATTAACATGTAATTCTCACTTGAATAAAATTGGTTTTAAAAATTCCTTTTTAAGTTCAAGTGAAGTTTGCAGGAATCTGAGATTCTGAGATGTCATTGAAAATCGGTCATTTTTTAAAATTTTACTTTGCAGATGAAGAAGGGACCTAGCATGAGCGACATGAACACATCGGAGGCTGAGAGTTCTTGCTTTGATTTGGATTCAAAGACTTTGGCTGACATCACATCTCTATCAGGTATCAGTTCAGCATGTTCTTCTGAAAGGCACACTTCCATGGACCTGGAAAAGACACCAGAACTTAGACCATCAGATACTGCAGGGCAAATGACATCAAATGTGACAGAAGTAGTTAAAGCAGCAGAAGAAAATGTTTCTTCAAAGCCGAGTGGGAGTCGTTTCTCAGAAGCCGCGCCGTGTGCGAAGGCTGCGTCTCCTGACAAGGTGTGTAACAAGCTGCCATCTCATGCTCTGCAGAAGCAGGAGGGACGAGTGGGGTCACCATCAGATGAGGATGTCCAAGATCCGTGTGTAATGAGTCTTCAGAACCTGATAAAGAAGTCTAGAGAGTACATAGAGAAAGAGCAAAGCAAGCGTGCCTCAAAAAGCAATTCCAAGAGGAGTACGAGTGAAAGTCATTCGGATAAAGAAAACGATGGTGTTAAAACAACTGACTCTGGGAAAGAGAGGGCAAAGTTTACAGGCAGAAGTTGCACTGCTCAGATGCTTGATAAACCCAGTCTTAATAAATCAAATACCCTTCTCCAAGGTGCCTCTGCTCATACAAATAACACAAGTATGTCCACTTTATCCAGTTTTTCTAAAGTAGACATACCTATGAGAGTTGGAACACCCCCTTTGGTGGATTCAGATTCAGATGAGGAATTGAAAAAGAATTCTATGTTTGAGCGTGACAGTAGCATTGTCAGGAGCCTCACAGGCTCCTTTGCCAAATTGCCAAGCCCAGAGCCAAGCATGAGCCCTAAAATGCACCGGCGGCGCCCAAGACCTTTATCCATGGGACACATCATTATCAACAGCCCTGTGAGTGCTTACGAGTTAAGTCCTAAAGGTAAGGGTAGAACAATGGATTTAATCATGCAAGATCTTGCAGATAAAAACAATGTGTCTGAATCGGTGCCAAAGTTCATGGCAGACTTCACTACGGTTTGCCCTGGCAGGGTTCCTGGTGTCAGCAGGAGTTCTTCAGGCCCTAGTGATGGGCTGGGGCTTGGCAAACCAAATCGCCATTCCTTTGGGCTCTTTGAGAGCAGAGGCACAGTGTCGGCTACGGTGGAAGGACAGGTGGTGATGGACAGCAGAGGCCCATATAAAGTAGAGAGCAGTGCTAGTATGGCACCTCCAAAAGTGAATGAGCCCTTTGCCATCGGTCAGTCTGCAGTGACACAGAAGATCCTGGCCGTGAATGAAATGAAACCAGCTACTTTGCCAGAAAACACTAAATGTAATTCTTCGGTGGAGCTCAACAAATCTTACGACGTGGAAAATCCATCTCCACTACTAATGCAGAGCAAGAATGTGCGACAGCAGATGGATAATACTCCAAGTGTTTCCTCAGCAAATGAGCAGTTCCCAGAAAATTTTGAAAAGGTAAAACGTCGACTTGATTTGGACGCTGACAACTGCCAGAAAGAAAACAGTTCCTGTGCTGTAGGAGTTGGAATGGAAGAACAAGAGAAGCAGTGGTTGCAAGAACAGAAATATCCTGTGGGATCGGTTTACATTACCAAGAATGCAGTCCTTGAAAATATGGCAAAAGGTAAGAGATTTCCTGTACTTGAGGGTTACTTCTCCGTTTATAAATCTTCTAGATGACCATTAATCATTGATGTTTCTTTTCAGAAGCCTCATCTCTCTAATTTAATTTGACTTCACAATACTGATTGCCCATTTCAACCTAGAAGTTGGAATTTAGTTTTACTAAGAAAGTTGTCTTATGCCATGAGGTCTAAATAAGACTACTAAAAGAAAAGGTAGCCCATGTAAATTATAACAAAACCATATAGGTATTTTCTTCAAATTCAAGACTGTTACTTCTGTGTGTGTCTCTACTAAATGAGGCTGAAATGGCATAAATAACAATTGACTCCAGCAAGTGTAACAATTCTTAGAGCTGTATTTTCCATGTCCCTGTCTTAATATAGGTTTTTGGTGTTACTGCTGTTCCATGCACAAGTTCAGTTCACAAATATGAACATGCAAATATTTTGAGGGACTAGTAAATGATGGGGTTCTGTGCAATACATAATGGGAACTTGATATCAAGGAAACCTGATATCAAAGACATCATTTTTACTTTTTACTGATGATGCAAATTACCTCTGATAAAGGATGTGTGTCTCTGGCAAAGATCATATAGAAGGTATTTAATATTTGATTCTGTGTTACATATTTTCTCAGAAGATATTTTAAAAACTAAGATGCTGGCCTTTGAAGAAATGAGAAAGAGACTGGAAGAACAGCATGCACAACAACTGTCGATTCTGATAGCTGAACAAGAGAGAGAGCAGGAGAAACTGCAGAAGGTAAGGTCAACAGGAGAAATTCTGAGCAAAGGTTTTGTGTTTTATGGAAGTTTGTCAGGAGGCAATTGGGTTTGAGTGTATATTCTGTTGCTTTCAGAGTTAGAAAAACAGCCTCATGGTTGAATCTTCCTTTTGTAGGAACTGGAAGAGCGGGAGAGAAAGTTGAAAGGAAAGAAGGTTACTACAACGGAAATAGAAATTTCCAAAGTGAATATTAACAGTAGGATGGAGTTGGAGTGGAGGAAAAAAAGTGAAAGTGGCTTGCTGGAAAGTGTGCAGTCTCAGCTGGAGACAGTCCATAACACAAACTCCACCAGCATTGGTAAAACTCAGAGGGAAGAATGTTGATTAAGTGTTGTGATGTAATTTGTTCTACGGTGCTTGACTGGACCATCCCTGCTGTGTGGATCAGTGCAGTGTTCCTGCTCAGGGTACACAGAGGGCTGCTGCCCTCAGCTGGGGGCAGCATTTGTGAAATGAAGTCTGTTCCATCTTTGTGTCACTGGCATTTAGCTCAGGTTCAGCCATCCTTCAACTGTTCCATGTACTGCATTTGTTATGTAACTGCTTTAGGGCATATCCAAGGAAAACAAGCTAAGAATAACCTCCTTTGATCAAGGATGAGGATGTGGATTTGCATCATGTCCCAGAAGGATTATCCTCGTGCCATGTAGCTGCACAGCACTGGGCCAGGTGGTCACACTTGTGTAGAAGGTTTTGAGGGGCTCTGCCAAGGGTTCCTAACAGAAGGAATAGAGGCAATATAGGCAAGGCAATACAGCTGTAGCTGATGGAGCACCTCTCATCTGTACCAGAACGTTGTGAAATGTTTTGTTCTGTCTTCTGTTTAGCAAATTTTGCATGGAAATCAATCAGAAGTGCTCAGCTTGCTTCTTGCCTGTAACTGACCTTGTAGACAAGGCTGTGACCCTGGAGCTGAGTGTATCCACAGACACAGGCATTACTTCATTGGCAGAAGTGTGCTGAACTGTGTGTTCTGCTCTCTGTGCAGGTTTTGCTCATACAACACCCAACACCTTTTCTTCAACAAGTGAAACTTCATTCTATCTCTGGGGACCATCAGGTAGTGGAGTTATAAAAACCTCAGTATGCAGGCCAAGTAATAGGATCAAAACTAGGTGGACTCAGGTAAGGGAAAAAAAGATTCATTTTTATCTTAAAAGGACCTCATGTTTTTGTAAGGCACTGGTAACAGAAAATCTTAGTATCCATTCCTGTTTCAACTTTGATTACATAAGAGGACTGTGTAGGTTATTTTTCTTATTCATATATGCAAAATAATCATATAGCAATATATTGCTTCTGCTAAATTATGGTGGGTACTTTGAGCCCAGTCAAAGCTTTATCAACAGCTTTTTTCTTACTTGAAAACTTATGTCACTTGATAGATGTTATTTGATAAATAATTCATAATTCTTGCTTTTTTAATAAAAAGTTTTTCATTTTTTTAAGGTTTTCAGTCCGGAGGTGCAAATGAAGTTTGACAAGATCACTGCAGTGGCAAAGGGATTTCTCACTCGTAGACTCCTGCAGACAGAGAAACTGAAACATCTTAAGCAAACTGTAAAAGTAAGATTTTTTTGTAATAAGCAGCTTCTTCACCTATTTGTTTTTGTTCCTGCCTTCCATTGACAGATGAAATCCTGCATTTTCTGCTCTCAGAAGATTTTGGGGCTGCACATGAACATGTTTGAGTGTTGCATTGCTTAGTGTCATAAGGTCCAAGTCGAACAAAGAATCTGTTTGCTGTGTGTGCTGTTTGTAATGATTGCTTTGTTATGAAGGGTTATGGTGCTTACTCTTATTTTCCCATCTTTCCCAGGATACTCTGGACTTCATAAAAAAATTTCAGTCTGAAGCCCCATTGAAAAGGGGAAGTGTGTCACCACAAGATGCATCCCTTCATGAAAGAGTAATGGCTCAGGTGACACAATTTAAGCTTTTTGTTTTTAGTCCTTCCTAGCTATTCTGCTATTGTAACGTAAATACATAAAACCTTGAGAGTGGTTTGTTTAGGGTAAAACATTTAAAGAAGAGAAGATTCCATTTTTTTCGCTTGACACAAAACTATTTGATTTCAAAAAACAGTTCTCAAAATTACGAAACGTTTTGTTTAGATTGAAAGCAAAAAGATCTCGATGTTCAAAACCGCGGGCATGTAAACTTGATTGAATATTTTATTAACATTTTAATGATTCTTTCCAGCTGCGAGCTGCTCTGTTTGACATCCATGACATCTTTTTCACAATGGAGGCATCGGAGAGAATGAATATTCTGCGTCACGACCGTGAAGTTCGTAAAGAGAAGATGCTCAGGCAAATGGTGTGTTACATTGCAGGGAATGTAAATTGTTCCAGGACTTTTAAGTACTGAGTCATTTTGCATTTAAGAGATTCTTCCTCACCCTGTACAATGTTTTTTAAATCTAATTTTTAAATTCTGCTTTTGTAGGTAACTTTCTTCTGTATCCTCCTTTTTTTTAGGATAAAGTAAAGAGCCCAAGAGAGCGAGTGACGCTTTCAACTGCTACGCAGAAATCTCTGGACAGGAAAAAGTACATGAAGTATGTGCAGCTCTCCCTTGGGTGGGGAGGGTTGGTGGGAGGGCTTGAAGAGAAGAAGGCACAGGAAATGGTTAGAAGTTTATGGAATAACAGTTTTCTTGCAAACTGGCATCTCTGCTAGGAAGAATGAGTAAAAAGTATTCCAGGTGTGTAGTGTCTTGCTAATTGCATTTTGCTCTTACTTCTAAGAGACTTCTTGTTTGTAAGGAGAAAAATCTAAGTTGTGCGTTTGTACTATAATGCAGTGGTGGATGCTTAGTTTATGGTTGGTTTTGCAAATTGTAAAATGTGCCCCAAGTGATTTTATCTATCTAAAGTGCCTAGCAATAGAGACACTTGATAGAGTATCTCTGGCAAAATTTTTCTGGCATTCTGGCATTATCTGGCAACACAGTGGACAATTGTTACACTTGCTTGTGAGTAAAGAAGTGATAATCTGTAGGACTGCTCTGGCAGTATTACATGTAGGTGTAGTTCCTCTTGTAGGCTTTCTCTGAGTGTTTTTGTTCAAGGCTTGGATGATGATTTGCTAATTGAAGTATGTTTCAATACTTTTGCTTCTCTAGGGCTTCAGAAATGGGAATACCAAGTAAAAAAATAATCATCAAACAAAAAGCTCCTGAAAACCGGTGGGTTACTTGTATTAAAATGCTTTTAAGAAGCTGTCTTAGAGTGATGGATTCTGTGATCTGTACTGTTGATTTGCCATCGATCAGCTCAATTCCTGCTACTATTATCATGAAAGTTAATCAAATCTGATTTACTATGGCCCAAGAAAAGGGTTTATTAGCTCATTATAAATTAGGAGAAATATGTTTTTTCAGAGTCAGTTCTGAAATTTTATCTTCAGAAGTTATTTATTTATGGCTTTAAGTCTTGGTGCTCAGGTTTAAAGTTTTTCTCTGAGATGCCCTATTAAGTTTCAGTTTGGCACTACCACTTTTCCTAATACCCTTTAAGTTGCAGTGGAATTATTGATAATGCTTGTCTTTAGAAAGCTGTCCGAAAAGAAGTGGCTTTCTATTGTGAGGGAAGTTTTGTTGCTTGACTGTGTGATTGTTTGCTCAGATCACAGAAGTAACAGTGTTCAGTACATGTTGTTCAGGCAGACAGCAGCTGATTTCTTGTGAGTCCTGTCTGCACACTTACCTTGTTTTAGAAGTCAGATACCTGGCATCCCTTAAAAACAGTTTTTATCCCATGTTTACCCAAAAGCTTTGAAGACATCCTGTCTGCTCATACAGCCTTCAATGACTACTGTAAGCAATTCAGCCCTTTTTCCTGTGTGTTCTCATCAATGATTGGGAACCCAAGGTACTGTTAAGGGACATCTGTCTGTGCTTTTTTGTTCCTTTGTTTTAAATAGTGTAAGTAGTAATCCTATTCTGGAATTTTTAATTCCAGCCACCTTGCCTACGTGTCATTTGCATTAGAAAAATCTGTTAGCCTTTCTGAAATTTGTTATGTGAAACATGATGCATAATTTGGTATTTCTTGAGAGACTTTTATTTTTATAGGGAAAAAGCACTAATAAAAGTTTGTGTTTTAACAGCATACTTCAGCCAAACCAAGGACAGAATGCCCCAGTTCATAGACTGCTTTGCAGACAAGGGTAAGAGCACAGCATGTTTCTAGCCTAAAGATGAAATTAAATGCAAAGTGTAAGAACAGTGATTGATGAATAATATTTACACATAACAGTATAACTGTTGTTCAGAGTAAAAATAATTACTTCTTTCACTATTTCGAGAGAGTGATGAAGCTTTGTTTTTCCTTATACTAGAGGGAAATATTTATTGTTGTCATCCTCTTGTGTATTGTCTTCATTTACACTGTTCCAACATTTCTATTTGTAACATTCATTCCATGAAGCTTTGCTTCCACTTAATGAAATATGTGTATTTTTATATGTAGACTGTAATGCCATGGTGTCTAAACTAAATCAGTTTCTTGAATAGAGTTTTTTGATCTGTTCATGTGGATATGTTCTCCTACTTAATGTGTCTATATAAGCCATAATAATATCAGTAGGAACTATACAGGTGCTCAGGAAGAGGCTCTGTGGGACATTGTAAAAATGTTTTCATATGAAACACATTTTGATAGTGTCTATATTTTTGTATACAGCCTTTCAACTTCGTTGCAAGTGACTTATTAACTCTTTTATATTTAATTAGAACCCCTAAGACCACAGTGAATGGGGTAGAGCAAAATAGAAGGAAGGCCTCAGTGAGCAGAGTAAACAAGCCTATTACAGGTGTGTAGAAAATTGGTGCTTGGGTCCTATAGTAAATAAGTTACTGGTATCTAGAAAAAATAAACTGGCAATATATTTTTTTCCTTTCCTTGTGCACCTGCTTTGCTATGCCTTAAGTCTAACCTGTCTCTTCCAACAAACCTGCGCTGGTAACTGAACCATCCACTTTCAAATTCTATAAGCATAGTGTATAGAATGTGCTGCACAGCTCATTTGCTTTCACTCACCAGATGCCCAGTCATAAAAAAGATTGCCAGATATATTCACTGGAACTGTTGAGAAATTGCTAATAGCCAAAAGAGACTTGGATTAGAATCTTGGTTTGATTCTTACACACTTTTTCAGCATGGAGTGTATTTAAAGGGCAGGAAGGACAGTTTCAGATTCTCAGCAGGTGTTCACTCATCATACAGCCCTAAAATTATATATAAATAATAATTTTAGCATGTTTGGGTCTTTATGACTCAAGTTTAAAAGTGGAGTATTTCTGTGCTACCATGCAGAGATTACTGATTGGTTACCTTGTGTATGAAAGATTTAATAATAGTGCTGAACCTCTAGTATTTCACTATGAATGATCTTACCCAATTTATATTTTTTAATTAGATTTTAAATTTCTTAAGTGACAAACCTAGATTTATCCAAAGGTAAAGTGGCTGATAGGTTTTTAAACTATTTAAAGATCTGAATGACACTTTGTTCTCAAAGGTGAATTCCACAAGTTAAGTATAAAAATCAGGCATTTTGGGGCTTAATAAGGGAAATGTGTAAGGTAGTAGGATTTCAAATGTTTTCCATAATGTTTTAAATAGTCTGTATGTATGAAGGATCCAAGCTTTCCTCTAAGGGAAATGCTTGTTTGTTGCTGCCCCAGAGCAATGCTGGCAGGGAGTATCTGTGAGTTTGGAGGCAGTGTGTTTTACACTGTTAAATGGGATGTTTTCCCAGATGCTATTTCATGAAGTCAAGAGAAGTGGGCACAGAAGGATGTATAGTGAGGCAGTATGTATAAACATAGATAACATTGCAGTGTCAGATGGGGAAATAAAAGGCAGGTGATGAGATTACAACCAGAGTGTGTTCATTTATTTTTCTGTTGTTAGTTCTCCTGGCAGTGCTGGCATCACCAAAGCAGAGCAAGGCAGTTGTTTGATTGGACTCAGTGGCACTACAGAAAAACTAGCAAGAATAATAAATAATCTTCCTGAAATATAAAGCAGAAAATAAAGTATAAACTAAATAATATAATTTTAGCAACCAGAGGTAGCCATTAAGGCAAGTGTTCATCTGCAAGTTTGCTCCTGACTAGTAAATGAGTGTGCTGAAAAACAGGGGCAGCAAAACAATCAAAACCTCTGCCAGTTACAGTATTACAGAGATTGTAAAAGAGTAGTAGTAGTGTTAGGGTGGTGTCAGGGTCAGGCTTGGCACTGCTGCAAGGTTTGGATGCCATCCCCAAACTCATGTGATTCACACCGAGCTCATAATGAACCACAGTGGTGTTTACATTGTGTCTGGCACCAGATATCCAGTTAAGCATTCAACACTCCTCTGTGTTGGCAGTGTGTGCTGCTCTGCTAAGGAAGTCCCTGAGTTTATCTTGGTCATAATTACCAAAGTTGTGACAGGTCACACTTGGCAATGAAAAAAATCCTTTGGGATAGATCTCCAAATTTTTCTTTGCCTGGTTGCTATTTGTCAAATATCTGGAAAGTCATTGAATGCCTTCTGCAGTGGCCTCCTTGGAACTTCAGGCAGATGTGGTTAACCAGTTGTATGCTGGTTAGTGCTGGTTGCTCAGTAGCCTCATGTAGAGCTTGGACATCACACATGTTCCTGTGGTGCAATACCAAGGCTTCCATGTGCTCCTTCAGAAATAGGTTAGACTTCTTGTACTAAATGAATAGAAATACATTATGAAATTATTACATGGGCATGGAAGAAGCAATCTGCATAATTTTGCAATAATGAAAAAACTTAATTTGAATATATTTCAATAGAATATGGTTTCCTTTATATGTGGATGAAATGTGAATAGTGGAAAGCCTGGCAGTATGTTAAATAGGGTGTTGATTTAATTTCTTGTCTTCGTTCATTCCTGACTACCAATTAAATTGTGCTTGTTAGAGAGGCAAAAAGGGAAGGAGGGCTAGTAAGATACAGCTATTATAAATACATTCAGCTTCAATATGAGACAAACCCTCAGAAGAAAATGACAACACGCTTGTCCAACGTATTTTTCTTTTGCCCTTCTGATTGTTGTTTTAAATTCTATCTGCAAAGGGCTTTGTAGCTTTAATACCACTCAGACTGATTGTTGTCTTTTTCTGGCAAGAAAACACTTTGTTTAGGAATCAAGTGGCAGTCCTAAACCTAGCTTTTGTTGTTTTTTACTCCTTCAATCCAAAGTTCTGTGCTTAAGAGAAAAGTACAGACTCATAAATCAGTAATTTTTTTTAAGTTCAGTTAGTTTAAATCAGACTGAGATGTTGTGTCAAAAGCCCGCACACAGGGCCAGGCAGGGCATTTGATGAGGTCTGATTGTGTT
Organism: Phylloscopus collybita; assembly: GCA_027886175.1. NCBI lineage: Eukaryota > Metazoa > Chordata > Aves > Passeriformes > Phylloscopidae > Phylloscopus > Phylloscopus collybita. The sequence goes on from JAJNNQ010000048.1 coordinate 4,998,052, forward strand.
GGACAGAAGGTAGTTGGGATCAGGTTGCTCACAAGACCAATTCATCTCCTCTGCCTAGTTTCAGAGGGCAGGAGGCACACAGGATATCTGGGTGGTGGGAGCACTTGGCCAAGCCAAGGGCACAGCTTGCCTGTGTGAGATGGTGGGGGCTGTGGAGTGTGTTGGCTTTCAGGCCAGCGCTTCAGGGAGCCTCAGACCTGCTGTGTGTGAGTAGCAGGTCTGTCCTTTGTCCCAGGAGAGAGGCCTCATGTGATTGCCACTGGAAAAGGATGGGTGATAATTGTGTTCAGAACTGTCGCTGTTTTTATTCACATTTGCCTTCTGCAATGCCTTAGTCGAGATTGCTGTAGGATTTTTGCACACTCATATGCTGTTACAGTAATATCCTATTACTTGGGTGTGATTTTTATATAACTTGGAGGACACTTGAGGTGAGCTAAGGGGTAGTGTTAATCATGAAAAAAGCTCCATGTCTGTCAGCCTGGTTGTCTGTCCTACAAGATCCCAGGTGATCTGAAGAGCACAGCACTGAGGTGGGCTGGGCCATGAGAATGCCTTTTGTGCAGTGGGACCCTGTTGAGATGTGAGGGCTCTGGGCAATCCCAAAGCTGCTTTGGCCTGTGCTGATCATAGCCCCTGGACACCTGTAAGTAACCACTGCAGCTCTGACCAAGAGTAACCAAAGAGCCTAAAAAGGACTGGCACTTCCTTTGTCACGTTCATTTACTGCCTGGGAGTCATTTCCTTTCCATGGCTGTCTTCCATTCCCACTGCTCTGCACCCTGTGATACGATTTTCACTGCTTTGTGGAAATGTTTGCTCACACTGCTGCACTTTCTTGATGACTGCTTGAACCTAAAGAATTCTGAGTTGTGCTAGTTCTTAGCAGCCTGCAGTGCTGAACCTTCATTCCTGGAAGATACTTGTGCTATGCATAGTGTAATATGGATTTTGAAATGTATGTATGTGTATACTTGCTCCCTCTGGAAAGGCTTATTTGTATATTATTTTTTTTACTTAAGCATTCTTCCTTTTATAAGGGCTCTGCCTGATGATTTTAATACTGCACTTCTAATTCTGGTTGTCTTATTGACATACGGGAGCCTACAGCTGTCTTTTAATTAATCTGACAAAAAGAAGGAGTTATCTTAAGTATTCAACTTGTACAATATTTTTAATTGACAATTTGTTTAAAAGTAATACATGACATAGTTAAACTTTTCAGCCATTTAATCTATCTCGGTTATACAAGAGTTCTTTTAAAATTTGTGAATTGTGGTTGCAGTTGTTTAAGAGTACCAGAAAAGAAGATAGAATAGTTATCAAGTAGGGCAATAAAATGTCATTACTTTTAAACCTGTAGGTAGTTTTCATAAGGCTTTGGGGTGTAGCATTTTAAAAGTAGTCACTGAATGCATAATCCCACTTTAAAAAAATTGTCCCAATTTTTTTCAGCTATTTTTTGTTGGATAATCCTGTTTCAAAACTCATTACTATTAATTGTAATATGGTAATGTTTCTACTTATTTTTAGGAGCATATGCAGGAAGAACCCAAAGAAAGAAGCCAAATGTTGTGATAATTTGAGGAGACAGCATTCACTGGGATAAAATGGCTGTGTTTTAATGATGGCATTCTCAGCACTGTTTTTTAATATTGCATCTTCTTTACATATATGTATATTTAGACATTATAAACCTACTTTGTCATTTTCAGATGACACATCAGCACAATCATATTGAAGCTGCTTTGAAGCTCTAATGCTTGTGAAGAAATTGCATGTTAGAACTTGTGTACAGACTAGAATTAATATATAAAAGATTAATAATCTTGTTTATTTAAAGACTACCACGGGGCAACATGAAGGTTATTTGCAACTTTTTCACATTTTCTAATTCTAGTGTCTGACATAGCTTTTTTGCATTACTTAAATTTCAATTTCTGTGTATGAGTGCTACCTTAAGTAAGTCATGGGTATATATTTAGTTTCATACCACGAAGTTAAAGCAGCTAAATGTGAATAACCACCCTAAACTTAATTTAAACAAAAGTGAACTTTCAAGTCAGTGGATTTGTCAGCATCTGTTTTGAATGTACTTTCTGTAGGAATGAGATTAGCTCAATTTCAGTACTAAAGGCCTTGTACCAAATGTTTTGCATTTCTGCTGAGCTGGACAGACGTGGTCCAGGTTCACTGCTGGGCTGATGGACATACTTACACTGACCAAATCAAAAATGTGCATTTATATGTGTGGTAGATCAAACCACTCTACTGAAAGAGCCCTGGGTTTTTATTGCCCTGCTGTCTACTGCATTTTCTTATTCAAACAACATCTGTCCAATATGGAGATGTGTATGTTCTACAAAAACTTCAGAAGGTAAGATTTCAACTGTTTTACCATTTCAGACTTAAATAGTTGTTTCAGTCTGTAATAGTAATTCAGGTATGTTACATTTCTTTGACGACAGTTGCAGTTTGTCTGAGCAGTTTATCTTCTGCTGTGATCTAACAGGCCCTTGTACTGAATTCATGATTTCTGCAGGTGGGGAATCCCTACCAAATCCCAACACTTCCATATTTATGAGTATCTAACATTAAAAGATCATGGTCAAATTTTAATTTAGTCTTCCAACTGATGGATATTATCCATCAACTTGAGGAGAGCATAATTCTCCACCTTTTAATGAACTTGAGACATGATATTAACCAAGTGCTAGAAAGAAAAGCTCAGCTGTATAATCTTTGCAGTAGAGAACTGACTGCTGGAATGTACATTAGGTTATATTTTGTTACTTTCCCAGTGTCAATACAATACAACACATTAAACCTTGGAGGCTTTGTAATGTGTTGACATGAATGTAAGAGAAGAAAGGCTTACTGAAAATTTCATTGTGGTAAATCACATGAAAGAGGAACATTAATAACGGGGTGAGGACAGTACTTCACAGGCAGTGATGAGTGGATTGGCTTGACTGTAGCACCAGCCTGTGGCTTTTATCTGCCATGAAGTCTGTCCTCTGCAGCTCATGGTGCTGTTCAAAACAGCTGTGTGTTACACCAGGCACTAAGTTACCCGAATTGCGTGCTTGGAAAATGGCAAAAACACTGCCCAAGCTCCTTGAAGAATGACACTGCTCAGTTTGTTTGAAAGCCTGGGGCCAGGGGGCTCCCCTAATGGTGTAAATGGAAGAGTTACACCAGTGGAAGACCTGCCTCCTTCATACAAATGCTGTGGTGCTTTAAAATCTCAGTTGTCATAGAGAAAATGCCCGAGGCAAGTTCCCTGCTCACGCGTTGGTGGGCATCAAAGCTGTTTTAGCTCCCAGCTTTCCTTAGGAGTGGAAAACATCCCAAGAGGGGAACAATTTACAGGTGACAAGAGTAACCTGAGTCACAGATGACAAAAGGTGCTGTTGATATAGCAGCACTAAAGATTGATGTTTTTAATGGGTGTTTTATGTGCTGTATTTATTATTAGCATAGGCAATATGTTGATGCACAGATAGGTTTAGTGTGTTAGTAGAAATGAATGTTTCCCTTCTCTTAGGGCTTCACATCTAAACCTCTTGTTCTTCAAGCATGTTTCCAGTGTGTAATAAAGCATTATAGCACAAGGGTTTGTGTTTTTTTTGTTTTTAACTTTCACGAGGCCTTTCTCTTGACAAGTGCCAGAATTTGGTTTTGTACTTGCCGTTTTTGTATTTATACATATTTATCTTTTTATTTTGTGTGGAATTGTGATACCATTACAAAACTCTATTTATTTTTGTACTTTGTTTCATTTTCACCAGTTCTCGCTTTTTAACTTATAAAGCATTCTGCACAATAAAACTCTTAAAATCCTTTCCCAAGCGGTGCCTGTCTGTGCTCTGTGGGGAGCCCTGCCCGCCCTCAGGCCTTTCCCGCGCTGAGGCGGGGCGCGCGCTGCCGGCGGAAGGTGCGGCCGGCGCGCGCTGTCATGTGACGGGGCGCAAGATGGCCGCCTTCCCCTGGTGAGGCGGCGCGGCGCCGGGAGCTGCCTGTTCCTCCGCGGCGGGCTCTGGGGGGGGTTGCGGGCCCCCGCGGCTGGGCGAGGGCTGCCGGCGTGCTCGGCGACCCTCGCAGCCGGGTGGCTAAGGCGGGGGTGGTCACGGATGTGCCAGAGGGGGAAGCGCGGGGCCTCTCCGCCCGCGGGGCTCGGGGCAGTTCGGCTGGGGGGGGACTGGGACCCCGCGAGAGGCGGGAGCACCCGGGGAGCTGAGCGCCGCGGCTTCGCTGCCGTGGGACCGCAGCCCGGCGCTGCTGTCTGAGAAACCCGAGGGTAGAGATCACGTTCTTAACACCCTGAGCTACGCGGGTGCCGGGCCGGCGGCACCGCTCTGCTGAGGCTCTGAGCCGCAGCTCTGAGCCGGGTAGGATGCGACGGTCGCTGGCCTCCCGTTATTTCCCCTGATATAAGCAGGAGTTCCCCAAGCGCCGCTGGCTTTCCCCGATGTGTTGTCATGGAGCGTAGCGAAGGGCCGGAGCAGGGGCAGGAGCGCTCCGCCCGCCGCCTCCGGGCGGGGTCACTGCGGGCCCGCTGCCCCGCCCGCCTCGCAGCTCGCCGCTGGAGGTGAAGCTCCAGCTGTGGTACTGGCACCGTTTAGCCTCCTTTGGTTGTCTTTCACAGGCTCTTTAGGAGTAGACAGGGGCTACAGACAGAGGCAAAGTCAGCTTCTGGCAGCGTGCATTTACAAGAGAATATGTACATCTGAGGAAGGAAGCTACAGTGTGTAGGACATGGGGTTACTCAGTCTTTGTTTGGTAAAGGAAGGATGAAAGAGGCACTCTCTCTCTAACAGACAAAAGCAGTTGTAAAACAGAGCAAAACAAAGTAGAGCAGCAGACATGCTGAACATTTGATTTTTACATACTACAGCAGTGAGGTAACAGCCTAATAAATAGGTCTGGTAACACTGATGGAGAAGTGGCCGTGGGGAAATAACCAGACCTTTACCAGAGTAAGATGTTTCCACCATGCTGTTCTCTAATATGGAAAATGTTTTCATGCTTTGGGGTTTACTAGAATTCTAGCTATTTTTAAGCAGTATTAATGCAAAAAAGCTGTTTTGCAGATTTGTTGTCTGCATAGTCATCAGTCTGCATATGAAGGAAAAAATAGCACCTGTTGGTTGGAAGAGTTGTATTGACATAATGTTCAAATTGAGCAAATTTTAAAAATTTAAACAAATTTGTTACAGTATATTAAAAAAATTAAAGCATAGGGCTACAATGCATTTTTATAATAGCTATGCATAAATATCTAGAGAAATTGTTTTGGTTTTATGTTTAATATTCAGATAATGACAGGTACAGCCACTGTGGGATGTGGCTCATTGTATTACCAATACCAATTTATGTCTAGTGTTGTAAAGGGACTCTCTTCCATTTTATATGCCTGGCTCCTTTGTGCTCCCTGTGAGCTTTTTGAAGTGCTTGCTTTATGGTAAGCACTGGCTCTGAGAGGGTGCTCTGTGCCTGAAAGCAGTCCCAGGAAAAAAAGATGTTTTAGCAGGAGGAGAGAAAAAGGTTGGTAGGCTGGCAGGTGTTGGAGGTGCAGAGTGGTGGCAATCTCAGTGGTGCTCATGTGTGGGAAAGGTGGAAACCCTGTGTTTAGAGAGCACCTGAAGCGGGGGTGTGATCATGCAGGGTGCACAGAGGGTGAAACCCCAGCTTGGCCAGAGTCTTATTTTTATTTCCTCTCAAAAGCTGCCTGCGCTGCTGTGGCCAAGAAAGGAATGCTTAATCTCCTTTCCCTGGAGAGTAAGCAGAACATAATGCCAGAGCAAACTTGATCTTGTCTTCTGTATTAGCTCTGTTACAAGCTGTCTTATCACTTGAATAGCCACTTTGTACGTTTTAGAGACTTATTTGCAGGGTTTACAGCTCTTTTTCACTCCCACGTGTGTATTCTTACCATGTGCACTTGCCCAGTGTGCTTACACTAATTGCAATGCAGTTGATTTTGGCCTGGGGATGCTGAGAGAGCTGTCAGCAGTTAAAGGAATGTTATAATTGTGTAGCCAGAAAGAGTTTGGAAGATTTTCCACCCAGATGCTGGTTAACCCATGATGCAAACGAGCAAGAAGGGTCATTGAACAATGGGATAATAGCAAAAAGAAAAAGAACTGGGGATCAACAAACAAGATAACAGATAAGCATGTGTATTTTACTGGACTCTCTCTTGCTCTGTTCTCTATCATTAGATGTCAAAAGTTTCTCCTTGGAGTGGCACAACCATAAATTATCTCACCTGTAATTCATTATTAAGGGAGTTTGGATTTTTGGGTACCTGGTATGTGTAGAAGAGGTGGCTGCTTAGCACTGTTGAAAATCTTCCATATGAGTTATGTCCTTGAGTAGGAATGGAATTATTTGAAAGTTTGGATTAATTCTTGTGAGAAAGATGTGTATTATGTGGGGGAAGTGCTGTTTGCTTTTGTTAGGAGTCTGATTAAAGAATTTTTTGTGCATCCCCTGATTTTATTCCTTCAGCTGAGGCAGTAGTGTGTGCTATAAACATTCTCAGGATCTTGAATGAAACAGAAAAGAACAGTTAGCTCTGTGTGTTTCAGAGACTAAAAAAGGGTACAACTAAATGGCTGAAAGTAAAGTTTCTCCAGTTTTAGTTTTATGTTATCTCAGTAGAGAGAAATTGGGATCTTTATGCATACTTATTTTATATAAGCATCTGTATGGGTGTAGGATATACTTCTCTCTTAGTATATGGTTATTTATATGCATATATACTTTCCCTTCACTCTTACTTTTTAAGGCATGCAAGATCAAGGAACTATGTGTCAGAATCTGACGTGTGCAAACTGGAATCTGTACCCCTGGATTTTGGTGATTACCATCCACTGAAACCCATTACAGTGAGTTCTTTTGTGCTTTTGGAAAATGAATCTGGATTCAGACTGGTTGTGTTCCTCTTTTTATGTCTGTTCCTTTAAAATGAAAAGGCTTTGGGGTGGATGGTGATACTTGGGAAGTTGCTTTCTTTGTTAGTGGCCTGTTTTAGAGGCATCAAGGTTTGTTCTGTTTGCCCTTTACAGAAGGTTGCTGGTGCTGTTCTGTGTCAGACACAGTCTCCTGACAAATACAGCTCCTCCAGCTTGTAGGGTTTCTTGGTTGCATTAAGTGCCAAATGATGGGTAAATTTAAAATCAAATTGTTGCATTACAAATGACCTGCATAATTGCTTGATGTAAGGTTTGGTTTTGGGTTAGCTTCCAGTCAGCTGTGTACTTTAAAACATTTATAATTTCTTTGATGTGTAAGAGGCTTTTAAAGATGTACAGAAAAAAATCCAGCTTCAAAGAGATGAGTTATCCACTAATGAATGATAAATGGGCAGTAGCTTCTGCTCAGGAAGGTCAGTAGGGAGAGAAGACAGTGGCCTGAGGTATGGATTTGATCTTCCAGGCTTGAGTGTTGTAGGAGAAAAGATGAAACTGGCAGAGGAAATTAAATAGCAGGAAAGAGTTTGGAGGATAGGGACAAACCTGTCGCTGTTGGACACGAAAGAAAGACACGGACTCCTGATTCAGAAGGCTGATGCTCCAAAAAAAGGGGCTGGTTTATTCTCTGAATCTATTTTTATACCTTTTTACAATGTAAACTAAGAGGTGGGAGCCTTTGAACCATTGGTCATACCAAGGGTCAACAAGCAAAGTCCCTCCTTAGGAGAGAAATGTGAAAAACAAGAGAGTTTAAAAAGTGTGACCTTGTTTACCAGTTTAGGTCCCTGGGAAAGAACTTCAGAAAACCCAAACATGACAAGCAGTGACTACACAAACCTAATAAAATAGAGGAGGGGTACTAGAAGAATATTCTGTGTGGTTGTTGTTACAATTTTGTACACCTAGAATTGGAGGGGAAAAATAAAAGCAGTGGAAGTGCTACTGAAGAGTGAATGCCTCCAGATTCAGGGAAAAGCAGGAGGCTTCAATTTAAATGCTGGTGCTCACTCCAAAGAGTTTGTTTGATGTCTCCTTGCCTTCATTGCAACAGCACAATTTATGCAGCATGTGTTTCAGTGATTTATTAAAGAAAAGTGAGGGAAGAGAAAGCCTTTTTGTTTAATAGTTGCAAACTTTTTCTTTAGGTTATGGAATCCAAGACGAAGAAGATGAACCGGAAGGGAAGCACTTCTTCCACCTCCTCCTCTTCCTCCAGTTCTCTGATGGACCCTCTGAGCAGTGTGCTGGATGGCACTGATCCCTTGTCACTGTTTGCAGCAGCTGCAGATCCTGTGACTACTGCTCCTCCCACGGTAACTCGGGGGGCAGTTATCTCAACAAAGTAAAATAAAACCAAAACCAAACCAAAACCATAAAGGCAACCCTGGGTAAAATGTATTGTCTCACCAGTGAAGAGGTTAATATAAGAAATACACCTATATGAATAATATAGGTGTATTTAATATATATATAATATTCTATTAATAATAATTATAGAATATTCTTCTTTATTTACCTGCTTTTATCTGATTTGTGTTGACATTTTTATTTAAATATGGGGTTTTTTTTTAATATTGTAACTTTTCAAAGAATCAGCTAGCAGTTGAAACATTAAGTTGTCCTTTATCAGCCTTCTCTTCTTTTTCCAGATCTGTATTTAACCTTGCACTTGTACCCCTGTCACAGGATGGTGCACGAAGGAAACGGGATAAAGACGAGAGCTCAGCAGTAGGAAGTGACTTTGAGCCATGGTCAAGCAAACGTGGGGAAATCCTTGCTAGATACACAACCACAGAGAAGCTTTCTATTGTAAGTGGTGGCTGCCACCGTTTTTTAAATTTGTACTGGGCCTTTAATGGATTTTGGATGTTGCTATTTTATAATTCTTTCATGGGTGAATACTGGTGCTCTAGATTTCAATTTTGATGTTGTAGAAAACTGAATCACAAGCTCTCACTTGTAAAGATTGTTTTAGAGCTGAGTCCAAGTCTTTTCTAGTTTAGAAGCCATCACTTTGTCTTTTTGTAACAATGCAAATAACTTCTGGTTTTGTGTCTGCATCTAAATGACTAGAGGGTTAATTAGCAGTGTAATTACCCTATGCATTCTTGGAATACTAGTGAGTGCATGTTTTCTAATAGTCTGTTTTTTCTGCTTCCTCACAGAATCTGTACATGGGATCTGAAAAAGGTGAGCCCTTTACCAGTAACAGAGTTTGCTTGAGGCAGGGTGCAGTGACAGGTTTGTGGTCAAGAAGAGCTGAAATGTGTTTTCCTGCCTCCCCCAATCTGATATCATGCTCCTGGCTTTATTGTGGATAAGATGTCTGCATGTTTGTTTAAAATAACTATTGAAAATAAGCCACCCAGCCACCTTGTCTTCTATTCCTGTGGGCTAATGAATTTGTGATTATTTCACTGCACTGCCTTCCACTGTAGCTTCAAACTTTCTTCCATTTAAACTGAGTAAGGATGTTTTGAGGATCATGTTTATCAACTCTTCTGCTAGCTGGAGGGAAAGCAAACAAGTCCTTTGGGAACTTGTTCAGTTATTCTCTTTACATGAAAGTGAAGTGATTTCAGTTGTATGCTGGTTGTTTAAAAAAGAACCAAATATTAAATATTTTATCATGTTTTCTAGCAAAGAGAATCTGGGCTAAGTAATCATAGCATAGTAAATCAGGATTTTTGTATATGAATAAATATGCAGCATTTCAGCATCTGCAAAAATATAAAATGAGGATGGTCAAACACTGAAACTGGATGTTCAGGCAGAGTGTGACATCCATATCCTTAGATATTGTTAAATTGACTGGATATAACCCTGTTCAACTGTTACAGCTTCAGAACTGGACCTGCTTTGAGGAGGAGAGTTGGACACAGACCTCCGTAGAGCTTTTCTGTCAATTATTATCCTATGGTTCTATGTGATGATTCTTTTCTTACCAGTAAAGCTTGCAGGAAAATCCACTGATGTTCAGTTTTGCTTATTTGTCATTGCCCCCGTTCTAAGGAAATGCACACTAGGAATGTTTAGATGTGTGTCTTCAGGAGTAGTCACTAAATGAATCCAACCACTTGTCTCCTGTCACAGAAGCTGGCTGGTCCATGTCAGGCTCCTCCAGGTTTGTTTCTCTTTAGAAGTCCCAGTGTTTAAATGTTAAAGAAACTTAAATCTGTAATTCTTTGCAGGAAAAGCCACAACTACTGGTTCAGCAGTTTCTGAAAAAGTGAGGACAAGGTTAGAAGAGCTGGATGATCTGGAAGAGGTGAGAAAGTTTTCTGATTAAATTACAGCATCATTAAAGCAGTGAAAGGAATTTGTGCAATAAAAATCTTTTCTGAAACCTTTTAAAAAGGTCCTGATTCTTGAAGTGCAGTGTTTAGATAAATATGTACTTTCTGTGGGAATTCTCTAGTAATTTTAATCCTTACTGTTACAGAATTTGGGCAGAATCATATTTTTGTATCACTGGAAGTTGTGATTTGAAAGTTTACCTGATCTGTTGCTGTTGATTCACTTTCTTACTGCTGTAAAACTTTGTGGAGCCCTGTAGTCTGAACATCTGATAATTCTGGTTGCCCCTATTGCAGAAACTGCATATGTCTGCCTGAGTTTAAGTTGATAGAAATACTGAGTGCTGAAGTTATTTCTCAGGCTGCAGTATTTTACTGTGCAAAGGTGAGATGTTTCATAACCCACTTTCCTAAGACCTGAAGGGAAGTGGCAATAAATCTTGTAGGATTCTTCCCCACAACACAATGATTTGAGTCTATAATAGCAGCACTCTCCTTCCTTCCCTCCTGCTCTTATTAAGTGGGTTTGTGTTTCCTTGCCAGGGATCACAGAAAGAGCTGTTAAATTTGACTCAGCAGGATTACATGAACCGAATTGAAGAACTGAACCAGTCTTTAAAGGATGCATGGTCCTCTGATCAGAAAGTAAAAGCTCTGAAAATAGTCATCCAGGTCAGTTTTATGGTTTTGTTCTGTGCAGAACCAGGGAGTTTGCTGATATAACTTGTCCATTTTCCTCCTTGGGAAAAAAAGGATTTCTACTCTTTCTCTATTATTTTCTTTTGTTCTTCTCTGAAATACATTTCTTCCAGAGTTTTATGACTTCTGACAATAGTTGGATTTTCAGCTTTGTTGTTAGGTATTGGTTTTGACTAGGTTATGTGGGATGGAATTCTCAATGAGTCACCAAATTAGGATAGTTGGAACAAATAGCAGGTAGTGATTGTCAGCTCCTTGTAGGACATGTAATTTCCTTTCCTGTCCTCTTCCCCTTCAGCCCCTTGCTCTCTACAAATAATACCTGAATGGCTTTTTGAACATCAGCATTTTACCCATCCAAACTTAGTAGGGCAATTAAATAGAGGCATTTAGGACCTTAGCAAGCTACCAAATAGAGCCTCAGATTTTTAAAATTGTGTGTATGGGGTTTGTTTTTATTTGTTTGTTTAAGAACTTGTCCACAGTCTTCCTTTGGGTCATTTGGGGTGATGTGCTTTGAGGAGGGCATGGGGAAATAGGACAGTTAAATGCTCTTTTGTTTGGCTTGGCCTTTAAAAAAGGCCAGAGGCAGAGTGCAGCGGAGGACAGATGAGATAATGACATCCTTAAAAGCTGTAAAACTGATGTAATGCTCATAGTCATCCAGTGGGGTTATGTAAAGTCAGGATTTTTTTTTGGTCATTCTTGATACTCTTGTGCAAACTGCTTGAAGTAATTTCATCTTAAATTGTGGTAAAGACAAGAAAGGAAATGAAACATTAATGAAGTGAGATCAAACGATTATATGTGACCTAGGGTGACTAATGTACTATTGTAATACTATGAAATCAGCACTATTATTGTTATTTAAAAAAAAATAAATCCATATATAGGATTGTGAAGTGTGAATATTGTCTTTGGATGAGAAGAAAAGCATCAGGGATGTGCTGTACTTACAGTGCTTTGTGTGTAAATATATATATGTGTGTGTGGTAATGCAGCAACAATCTATGCATTGATGCTTTCATATATTCTTTTGCAACTGGTTCACAAACAATTTTGAAATAATACAGTTTCTAACATGGGATCCAGTGCTTCCTTTTAGGAAAGTGGTGTCAAAGTTAAATGTGTTATCTCTGCTAAACTGTTGTTCACTTAGTACTTAATGCTGCAGATGCTCATCACTAATTGAAAGATTGGCTAAGAATGAAATAGGTACTTGTGTAATTAATGAATTTAAAGGTTTCATGAAGGATAATATTTCTATAGTTATAAAGCAGGGTAGAACCCTCACTGAATTTTATTTGTTGTGCTTGTTCCTGCAGGGTGCTGTACCCTCTGAGGGAGCTGAGCAGTTCTCTTGGCATCAGGCTGTGGTTATATACATATTCTGTCATTATTATTACAGAGGAGTATTACAGTAGGAGGAGTGAGTTTGGCTTCTGGTTAGGAACATTTCTTCACCAGAAGGTTCTCAATCACTGAATCAATCTGCCCAGGGCAGTGGTGGCATCACCTTGGGGGTATTTAAAAGATGTGTGGATGTAGCACTTGGGAATATTTTTTATTGGTGATCTTGGCAGTGATGGGTTAAAGGTTGGACTCAACAGTCTCGAAGGTCTTTTCCAAACTAAACAATTCTTTGATTCTATGATTCCTCAAGTGCCTTTTTACAAGATGCTTTACTTGTCAAGATGGAGTATGCTAAGCTACTTAGAGTAAGCTGAAGTAAGTTGATTATGTGTGTGAGCTCTAAGAAAAGTGGTAATGCTGAAGGAGAGAGAAAGGATGGAGCTCATAGAAAGTATTGTCAGTCTTGGAGACCAGAGAGGACTCAGGGCCAGAGGCTACATTTGGCTTAGGCAAGGAGGAGATGGATTTCTCTCCCAGTCAGCCATTCACCTTTTTTCTTTTGGTAGAAGCTGTCTTTTTTTTTTTTGTGAATAACCTTCTGTCAAAGTTTTTGACTCCAGTTTAATCTTAGAAAACAAAGTATAGCTGAATTAAATATCTTAGAAATATCTTCATTCCTCAGTGTGTATTTTGAATTCATACAGTCAATGGACATGCTCCTTCCTGGCCTGAACATCCAATGAAAGTGGAACTAAGTGGGTGATATATTTTCAAATGTGACTTTGTACCAGCCATCATTATAGTCCAAATGCCATGATCAGGTTGTGTCCCAGTGGGTGGTGATTGATTACAGAGTCCTGGAGCTGGCTGTGGTTCAGTCTGTTTCCAGAATGTTTGAACTAGTTCTGTGAGCTGCAAAAATGCATTGGAAAGCTCATTAACTACACTTCTAAAATTGTGTCTTAATTTAATCTATATTACATTTTGTGTTTGATATAGTCTGCTTAGAGAGATTGTGAAAAACTGGACAGCATCCTTAAAAAAAGTGATTTTAAAGAAGAAGTGCTTTTTAATTCTTTGTCTGGGAGAGAATTTGTCTTGTCTGAACAAATGCACAGATCTTCATGGTCAGCTGAAACTCTGCATTGTAGGTTACCCTGTATAAAGGAAAACCAGGTCTGTGTAGCTCTGGAAATGAAGAATTACTTGAAATTTACAACAAGTACCATGGTCTGTTATGTTAGATGTCCTTGTGCTTTTGGCTTCATAGTTTGGCTTCATATTGGCCCTTTCCATCTGTGAATATTCATCCATTCCAGCTTTTCTGGAGTAAAAACACAAACTTGCATTGGCCTCTAAAAATGTTTCTTTTTTTTTCTCCTTCTAGTGTTCTAAGCTTCTTTCAGACACAACAGTAATCCAGTTTTATCCAAGTAAATTTGTTTTAATTACAGATATCCTTGATACTTTTGGTAAGTATCTACTGTGCCAGACTTGCTACACAATTGTTAATAAGATTATTTTTTTTGTAATGTTAAAAACCATGAAAGTTATCCAGAAAGGGCTGAAATGACTTCTAGTTTTAACATGGAATATTTCCAACATAAACGTTTGGCCACCAGTGGTAAACATGGTATATAATTGTAAAAAATCTCCTAAGTGCAAAGTCCTTAAGATAAAAATTTTGTGGTTCTGTGCTTTATCTATTAGTGAATATCTAGAATAAAATATTAGGAAAAATCATGATCTCTGCATTTTTAAATTTAAAACACACTGTCATTATAAAAATATTTTTGATTTTGGCAGCCTTTTGACTCAGTATTTCATCATTTTTGTGTTTGAAAAATAGAAGTCAGAAAGTTTTCTTTGGCTGAGTAGGGACTATGAAATGATCAGAATGTAGTTGTTGATTTTTTTAATATATTTTTAAACTTATAAATGAAATTGTTGTCCACTTCATGTGACTCTCTTATTTTTCTGCTGTGTTATGGAAAAGATTTACAATGGTATTCAAAGCTGAAGGGTGCTCTGGTGCCAGCAGGATATGCTACGACAGAGATCCAATTGTTTTTTCAGGTCGTGCTTCCTCTTTGTGCTCATTGCTGCTTGCTGAAAGCTGCTGGAGATAACACAATGTCCAAACTCAGCAAAGTCAGGACACCAGCTGTCCTTTCCTGGCCTGGGAGAAATCTGACCTGTGTGTTACCTCTGCACTTAAGGGAGCCAGAGAATGTTTTTGTAGTGTGAGAAGTGCTAAACCACTCTGAACATTTCAGCCTCACTAGAGGGCAGCAAAATGTCAGTGTTCCAGGAAGTTTTTTCCATCTCAATTTCGTTGTATGCTGCAAAGGGAACCTTTGTACCAACATTTTGTGTTTTACAATTTGTTAATTTATTTTGACTTTTTGATTTTTTATTTTTTTTTAAACCAGGGAAGCTGGTGTATGAAAGAATTCTGTCAATGTGTGTGGATAACAGAGTCTCTCTGCCAGGTAACTTTGTGTTTGTTTCCACCGTGCTCCAGAAAAAAGTTATGTCCAACGCTGAGGAGGGTTAAACAGGACCATTGCTACTCTATCTCTGATAGCAAAAGTTCTGATTTGAATCTAGTAGCTTTTAGTTTTTAACAGAGCAAGATCCATTGCTTTCAGCTTCCACTATTCATTCACAGTGTTCATGCAAGATTACATTTTAATTGTGAAGGGTATACCTAAGATATAATAAACTATACTTGTGGCTCTGCTGTTACTAAATATAAACTGGGTCTTCCTGGGACTTGAAATCACAAAGAATCATGTAAGTTATCTAATACAGAGTTTATTAGAGGGAGGGAGAATTAAACAGGAATGGACAAATTAGATAATGACTTTTTTTAACTTTTTTTGTCTTAGCATATGCTCTCTTCTGAAGGTACTACAGTGGTTTAGCAGCTTAATGGTAGAAATGTAATACAGCTGAGAGTCTCAGTTTCTGGCAAATAGATTTTTTTATTGCTACACTGGAAGCTTGATAGTTTTGCTGTAATAAAAGAAGAATTTTGGAAGTAACCAGCAGGCTGCTTCTAGCATAATCTTTCTAACTTGGGCCTTTTTTTTCAGTTTAATTTCCAGCACAATGTAAAAATCTAATTTGACATTGCAGGTGAAAACACCTCTTCAGCAAGCCATTGAAACATTCCATGGAAAACAGGCATTTCCTTGCAATTTGGTGTGCATTAAGTGCACATCCTTGTAAGATGAAACATTCTGTAGTTGGCAGTGTAACAGTACCATTACTTTGCAGTTAAATCCATAGGATTGGAGCTGTAAACTTGAAACCAACAAATAGTGAAATTTGAAATGAACCTAGAGAAAACAGTTAAGATGAATTTGGTTGTTGCAGATCTGACAAACTGCTCTTACAAACATTAATGAAGGCAGGCAGTTCCCATGGCACGTCACCATTTCTGGGCACAGTCACCTCTGCTCTGGAGAGCTGAGCTCCTGCTGCAGCTGTGCAGCTGCCAGAGGCATTGCTGCTGGCAACTTCCCAAGCAGCTCCAAAAGTGGGAGGGAGAAGGAAAATCTGTGCTGTGCTGACTGTGCATGTGAACCTTTGGGGATTTCAGGCCCAAACTCTGAGCTTGTCCCTTGGGAACCAAGTGAAGCCAAGTTCAGTGAGAACTCCTGAGGTCCTGGATGAGGAAGATACTGGCTGAGGGCAGGAGGTTCTAACGTGTGCCTTCTCTCCTGCTGCAAGTTGGAAACTTTCTTGTGAAGCTTCTCACCTTCTGGAGGCAGGACTGGGAGAGCACTGGTGTTTTAAACAGTTTCACAAGGAGTTTGTAAGAGGATGTGTTCAAGTTCAGTGTACTTCTTGCAATAGTATTATTTAAAATTTCTATTAGCCTTTTAAAATAAACAATTTGAGTGCTTCAGTCTCTTTTGTATGCTCTCCAGTCACTATGGATTTAAATACACGTGTTTGTTACAGATTCTCTATTTTTTTTTTTTACAATTTCTGATTTTGAAAGAGCAGAGGCAGAGGTTGGATTTCTCAGTAGCACCTCTGAGATGAGCTCCAAGTGCTTGAGTTCAGGTTCTGAAATGTTATTTACTACAAGATTGTTACCTTTTCTTGTTATGTACCCAGCTCTGACTGCTGCTCAAAAGAGCTGAGGAGCAAATGTTTTGCCTAGTTTATTATTGTGCACTTCATTTCTTCATGAATGGAAAGAGAATACAGTTTTAAACCTAAGATGAAAAGTAACTTGTTTTCAGAAAGAATGTAACTATTTCTGGGTTGTGTTTTTTTTCCCAGATAACTTTTCTCCAGAGAGTGTTAACGATACTGCTAAAGAAACTTGCTTAAACTGGTTTTTCAAGATTGCTTCAATCAGAGAACTCATTCCCAGATTGTATCCTTGTCAAATGAGACCCTCAGAGTGTGGCTGCAGGTTTTTTGTAGATTTTTCCAAAAGTGAGCATGTTTGGTTCAGTAAAACCCACAGGAACTGATGTTTATACTGGTTTTGTTTTGTTTGTTTCAGGCTGTATGTTTTGAATGTACTTTTGAGTCATGTTGCATAGTAAATTGAATGCTTAATTATTGGCTCTGAGCAGTTTGGCAGTGAGAAAGCAGAGATGATGTATGGGAAATTTTCAAACAAAATCTTGTAGATGAATTGTAAAAATCAGCAAAGTGTAGTGACATTAATTACAGAAGGCCTTCAAATAATTTAGTCAATATTCATTTGGTGTATGTTTGCTTCAGGTTTTTCAATGGTGTGACTCTTAGTTTTGTTCCTTAACTTGGCTTCAATTCAGTTACGTGGAAGCAGCAATACTGAAGTGCAATAAGTTCCTATCCAAAACGTAAGAATAATGTGAAGTATGGGAAGGAAGTGAATGGGCAGACTTAGGAATTAATTCAATGAGTTAAGCATGAGAGGTCTGTGATTAATGGTGGCTAGGGTCCTAGTAGAACTGAGAAGAAGCAGAGAGGTTTTGGAATTTTTAATGAGAATACCATGAGAAAAAAATAAAGGTGAACTGTGATACACTTTGAAATACAGTAGTACTCTCAGTTTTCAAATGTATGTACAAATGTGATATCAGGTGTCACAAATCCCAGTGCAAATTGAAAACCAGTGGCTTCTGATAGTGGAGGGGAAGGGAGATGGCTGACATGAGGAGTGAGGGAGAAAAACAGGATAGAAAACTGAAAGGAAAGTATTGATATCATACTGGGAGAGACAGAGCATTTAGGAGCAATGAACCACCATCTGTTGAAAACTTTGGTACAAGTTTAATGTATTGCCAAACAGTGCCAGCTGCTGAGCAGAAAATGTTCCTTCCCTTGTAATTGTCCTTCTTCAGTTATATATTGAAATGAGTGTTGGAAGCCAAATTGCTACTGTGCTGACAACTTTATTATCCCTAAAAAGCAGTTCTTTTACTGGAATTAGTGGGTCTCATATCCAGGCACTAGTACACCTCTGTCAAAAAGGACCTGTGGGAAAATGAGACATGGAAGGAATTCTGCCAGTTCTGCTTTAAGCATGTGCTTTCCTTACATTGAATTACAGCTTTTCCATTGCTCTGCCATTCTCCAGGCTGGAGGAGGAGTTCTTTGATTTTGTCTTGCTCTGAATAGCAAATACTGCAATTTGAATATAGGATATCTATTATTGTACACAGAAAATTTTACTTATGAAATAAATTTTTGTGCTAGTATCCTTTTTCTTTGATAGCTATTTCTGTAAGTCGTGCTCAATGGTTAGTCTACAAGGCAGCTACTGAAGTTATCTGTGGGTGATACAATTCTTTTATTGACTGTTGAAGCTTTTTTTTCATTTCTGATAAAAACAGGGGCATTTCGGAATGTCTCCCACGGTTAACATCTATGATTAGAGGAATTGGAGATCCACTGGTTGCAGTCTATGCCAGAGCATACCTTTGCAGGGTAGGCTGTCATTTACCTCCTCTGATCTGTGTCAAAGATTTACTGCAGCCAGCGCTGCCACTGCTTCAGGGAACTCCTGCTTTTATCTCAAGTAGTCAGCAGCCTGTCTCTTCCTTTCAACAAACAAACAAACAAAAAATGATTTCTCTCCTGTTTTACAAATGGGGAATCTGTCTTTAAGTGTTTGTAATAAGTAAGAATAATTTTATGTGCTGCTGTAGGCTGTTGCAGTGCACTGGAGTAGATGCTGATTTCCTCAGTGCTTACAGATACTTGGAGCTGATGTTAGGATCGTGTTTAAAAACAGCTGTAACTGCCTCAGGGTAGTTGTTAGTGGACATGGCTATAATAGTAAGCAAGGAAATAATCAGTCAGAAGTATGTGATTCAGTGCTGTTTGTTGATTTGATATGTGTGACTTGGGTGTATTCCTTCAGCAAATGCATTTTTATCTCACTCTGAAGGAGAATTGATAGATGCCAATAAAATCTTTTTCTTTCAATACAGGTTGGGATGGAAGTGGCACCACAACTCAAAGAAAGCCTGAACAAAAATTTTTTTGACTTTCTCCTAACATTTAAACAAGTAAGCAAATAAGTGTTTTATTTGCAAAATCAGATAAATACACTCCTTAATCAATGCCACATACCTAAAAAAAGTCTTGGAAGTTCTCAAATCTAGATTTAGGGGTGTTCCTGTATCCAGATATAGTATGGGGAATTTTACATACATTCTGATAAGTTGAAACTGCTCTATTCAGCATGTTTCCAGACTTGAATAATATATGTTACGAGCTTGATATTTTTTCCCCTAGCTTGCAAGGAATGCTTCAGAATATCTGTACCTTTGTGCTGCTGTCTGTTGTCATTCCCATTCATATACAAACTTGGACCAGCTTATCATATCTCCCATTAAATACCTTTTCACAGCAACACATTTCTGTCTCTTATTTCAACAGATACACGGGGATACAGTTCAGAACCAGCTGGTGGTGCAATGTGTGGAGATCCCTTTGTATTTGACCCTATATTCTCCTGCTATAGACTGGATTTTACAGTGCATTGCATACCATGCTCCAGATGTAAGTGAACGTGGTGCTCAATACTAAAGGAGAATTTGTGGTAAAGAGTTAATTTTGCCTACACAAAAAGCCACCCCTCAGTCAGTTCTTACATGAGTGTGAAGGTGAGTAAAGAGAGCCTACATAGGACTATCTGATGCTCTCTTCTGTGCAGGAAGAGTATTTGCTTCCACAAAGCTCAAGTGTGACCACTTCAAGTTAATAGGCAGTATTCCTGTTTGTTTCTTGCTGTCCTTTAGCTAGTTTAATCTTTATTTCCTGAATTCATCTGTTTCTTGTCATACAGACAAGACAAATGGTTTAACTAAACTGTAGCTTAACATAGTGAACAGGCTGTTTTAATCTCTGTCAGTCTGGCAGAGTTTTCACCTCTCCTGCCAGAGATAACTGACCTGGCTGGCAAATAGTGATTACCTGGAGTAATGGCATGGATGAAGGATTGCAGATATGACTTCCATCAAATGGTGGTTTTGGTTGAGAAGCCACTGTACCTATTCCAGAAGATGTGTTTTATGTTGTGCTACACCATTGTTTTCTTGTATTGTAAATATAGGGTAAGACAGGACTATTGGAATGTTTTGGAGAGGTAATTAAAACAGCTTTTAGTAGATTTCATTACAGTAATTAAAACTGAATATATCTGCAGAGTCTCTTTTCACTAATTTTAATAAGTAATTTTTCCAGGTTCTCCTTACTGAGATGATGGAAAGATGCAAGAAGTTGGGGAACAAGTAAGTGTTGCAGAGTGTAGAAGACAGGAGTCTGTAATGAGTACCCCTGAGTCCTGGAATAATGTTCTCTCTCTCTTTTGGAAACAGTTATGCATAGTGCAGCTTTCATTCTCCCAGCAGCTTACTAAATCATGATTATGAACATCTGTTTTCCAGAGATGAATTCTGAAATATGGTAGATTACTTGTCAAGCCAAAGTTAATTAGTTTTACTGGGTTGCTGCACTCTGGCTCCTAAGCCAAAGTTTAGGACATGTAATGTGTTAGCCATGTCTCAGACTCCTGGTTTTGTTTCACTTTTCTGGGTTTTCCTCCCTTTCCTTTCCTCTGCCCTCCACTGGCTACTGTCAGGCCAGATGTGCATTCAGCAAGGGAAGTTATAAAGCTGCTGGCAACCTTTGGAAGGTGGTAATACTTAGGGAATTACTTTTTTCAGCATTAAAATTAGTGTCTCAAATGTCTCCTAGAAGTCTTTGTGCAGCGTAGTTGTGTTCAGAAGATGGTCTGCTCTGAAAGTAGGATGTACTTACTGGGTTTTGTAGATGCAATCTGGCTGTGTGATGGGCTCCTCTCTGTTCATTTTATTGGGTAGCTTGGCTGAGTTCTGTGAAAGTTTTCAGCTATCTATTTTTTTTCTGATGTGTTTTGCACAGTCCAATTCTGCAGCAGCTGTGGAACTAAAATATGTTAATCACTTAGCTGAGGAATGCCAGCATTCTTTGGCTGAACTAAGGTGTATGGGGAAAGCATGATGTAAAAAATGTGCTGTGAAAATGGTATTGTATCAGAGTATATAGAATAGATAAAAATAATTCAAGTCCTCTGATGTACAATTTTTTTATATAGGTGTTGATTTGTTTTGTGGAACTTACTTTCAAATCAACTTCCAGCATTTTTCACTGTAAAGATGGGCTAGGTTCCTCTTCTTTGTTCCTGTTTGCTCTTGGAAGGAAGGATAAAATGTTGAGTACAATAAGGGGTTTTTTTTTGAAAGAAATGGTTTTGGGATATGTCTTCTTTATTGGGAAGTTGAGTAATCCAGTTTAAAACAGTAGTCTTCTCTCAGAGTGGAGTTCTGTGTTTTGTGTCGTGTCATGACTGTCAAGATACTACAAAGCAAGAGATATCAGTATATGAATCTTTAAATAATCTCAGTATGTTCCATGAGCTACTTTGCAGCCATCTAAGTGAAAAGTGACAGCCTGCTCTCTGTATTGCAAAGCACAGATCTAGTGAACTGGAAGTGCTTGTCTAATGATAAAATGCAAATTCCAGTCAAACTGTGATAGAACCACTAAGGCTCAGGCAGAAACACAGAAGCTGCTGGGTTGTTTTAAGCACTCCACAGAATTGCCCTCAAGGTTAACTGCCCTGTATTCAAATTCTCTGTTTGAGACTAGTGGAGGGCACAGTGTTTTGTGAAGCAGCTTCTTGAGCTAACTCATGGCTGAGTAAACTGGATGTTACTGTGATGCAGGGAGTTCAGTCTTCCATTGTGGCTTTGGCTTGATAGTAACACAAATACCTGTCTGAATGGTGGATCAGAAATGTCTAAATATGTCATTGCCACTTACCACATGACCATGACTTTGGATTTATTTTAATCCTAGCAATGCAGCTGCTAGAAATGTGGCTTTTATAATGCATAGATAATTAATTAGGAAAAATTTCAATAGGGATTTGCCCTCTCTAAGTATTCTTCTGAACTGCAGTTTAATAGTAAGTTTCTAAATGTCACCTACTCCTGGTTTGCTTGATATTTCTAGTAAACTCCTGCTAAAATGATGGCTTAAAAAACACCTGTGTGGAAGAAGTATTTTACAGGCTGGGTTACCTTTTCCTTATCTGGTGGCTTAATGTTATCTTGTTTTCCTTATGCATTATTAATCCTCATCAGAGCAAGCTCAATTTGTGTGACAGTCTTTTTTTTTTTCCTTAGTCTTTCTTCTTTTAAAATTTATGATAAATGCTGGCCAGCTGTTAGTCTAGAAAGTTCAGATTGATTTTAAGTGCAGATACGACTAAGTCTGAGTTGGTGTTGAGCTGTGTTGTGTTCATCGCAGTGCTTTGCTGTTGAATTCAGTAATGTCGGCGTTCAGAGCAGAGTTTATTGCTGCCAGATCGATGGACTTCATTGGCATGATTAAAGAATGTGATGAGTCTGGATTCCCAAAGGTATTTTGTGTGTAATTTGTAACAATTCCTTTTCTCTGGCAAAGGTCTTTATGCTTTTAGTTGCCTACGTAACTCGTGTGTCACTTGAATAAAATTATTCAAGTGGTTTGATCTGCAAACCTTTCTGCACGCTGTACCTGCCAGACCAGTCTTGGATGGACGTGCATGATCTGCTTTTAATTAAAAATTTCTCATTAACTTTCAGCATCTCCTCTTTCGCTCCCTGGGATTAAACTTGGCATTGGCTGATCCTCCTGAAAGCGATCGCCTTCAAATATTAAATGAAGCCTGGAAGGTTATAACAAAGCTGAAGAACCCACAGGTGAGTTACTGTCCATTCTGTTTCACTGCTGAATCTGTGTTTAGAGCAAAGTTGTAGCCAATTGTTCAGTAAGCACCTGCTTAGTGTGACATTGTTTACCTTTTCTAAATACACACAACTGCAAAAAAAATGTGATGGCTGTAATATCTTTGGATCATCCCTGCTTTTCTTAGCTCTGCTGAAGCATAACTTAATTTTACATAACATTATTACACAAATGCAGCTTTTGAGTTCTAGATGTTTAGGTCTGCATGAATCATACCTCAGGAGTTAATTCTTTTAGGTGTAATTTTTGCAAGTGTATTTCTGAGAGTCTTCTGCAAATATTGGTAATCATAAGACACATGTATTTCTAGGATTATATCAACTGTGCTGAAGTGTGGGTGGAGTATACATGCAGACATTTTACGGTAGGAGAAAATTACTTTTGTTTCCTTTGAATTTTTCTGGTACAGATTTAAGTGGCTGTGTTAGCAGTCTGGTATTAAGGATGGAAAGGCCCTGACTATTCTGTATAAATGTATAGGAATGAAAAAAAAAAAAGTGTTTTCTTTCATGAAAGATGAATGGGGACAAAAGATGCAGCTTTGAAGCTTTACTACCCCACAGCACTGAAGGTTTTTCATCCTTTTGTTTTAATGGCAGATGGATCAGTTTAAGTAAGGATTTCCTGGAGCTATGGTTAAAGTTCCTGGCTTAACTAGAGCTCCAAAAAAAGCTGATGCTTTGGCAAATGGAAATAAATTATCCTACTCACCTGGTGTTTAGTGACTTGATTTATGTGCCAATTTCAGTTTGTAACCTTGTTTTTTGCTACACAGAAGCGGGAGGTCAATACAGTTCTGGCTGATGTTATCAAACACATGACTCCTGATCGAGCATTTGAAGATGCTTACCCACAGGTAAAGAGTTTACTCTGCCAAATCTGTAAAAATCTGAAATGCATTTTCTTAAATGGAATTAGTTCTTAAACATTACTGATAACTCTTATAACAAAATAATTATTTTTAAACAGTAGCTGTAATTTGGGAAGCCTCTTGGGACACTGTAGTATTGTGATTTATTCCTCCTTTTTTCCCATGCACATCGATCTTTTAATTCTGAGAAATGCTAAACCTGAATGATTTATGTATTTAGAAGTAGCAATAGTTAACTCCTACGACAGTGGTGTTTGTTGAAGGAAATTAGGAATCATGGTAGGCTGTTTAAACAGAATTAAACCATAAAATAGTCTATCCCTTGGCATTGTTAAGGCTTTAGTGAATTATTGTGTCCAGTTCTTGAGACTGAATGCCAAATGAGATATGGATTAGTTGAGAAGGTTTTCGAGGTTACTTGGAGGGTAGAAAAAGTGCCTACAAAAGAATATTTAAAAAACTGGTTTGGGTTTTTTTCTTTCTTTATTTGGATGAGTTTTTCAGTGCAGAGAGCTGGAGGACATGAAGACTCTAAATTATAAAAAGGTGCCTGACTATGGAAGTGAAGAGCAAATAAAGCCAAGGCAGCCTCTGTTCAATATGGGTTCTGAAGGGTGTGTTGGAAAAGGGTCAGAATAGCATAGCTATAGTTTTTTCTGCTTTGGGGAAAGAAATTATGTTGATGAACGCTTGAAGCATCTTTCAAAAGAGTTTTCTATGAATAACCAGAGAAGAATGATCTCTGGTGTGGATAGTCCTAATTTAACTCATATTACAATATTTTTCCCCCTTTTTTTTCAACTTTTCCTTTTTCTCCCCTTCAGCTGCAGTCAATTATTCAGAAAGTTATTACCTATATCTATGACTTTGCTCTGCTTTTTTCAGTGGTAAGTGATGTTCTGTTTAATAAATTTTTAAGAAGAACTGTTTGGCAGTTTTTCTGCATAGAGAATTTACCTTGACTGGGATATTTAGATTGTTTACAAGTTCACAGAATGCAAGGACTTTTTGTCAAGTTGCTAAGTGCAGAAATATTTTGTGAGCTTTCTGCTGCTTACTACTTAAGAACTTATCATTCCACATCCAGTTTTCTATGCTTTTCTCATTAGGCTGTTAAATTCCCCAAGTTTGTTTGTTACTGTGGCATAAGTGACAGTCAATGGAAGATGAAATACCATTTGTGTGTGTATGTGTGTTAATGTAATTGCTGGTAGCTGTGTCTGTGTTATGATACATTAACATACCCTCTCATAGCACTTACACTTGGCATTGAAACAAAGTGGAACTCAGAGAGGTCAGAGACTGGATATGAGGTAGAAAAATAGAAACAGACAGCAGACTGTGTGTTGAAGTACAGAAGCCATTTGAAGAGTGAAACTTGAGACTGATGCTGCAGATTTGGGGTCAAGTCTTGTTCACAAATTGCTTGGATAATTCTGAAAAACTTACCCTCACTATATTCTTGGGATGATACAGAACTGAAATATTTTAAGATGTTAAATGACCTAGACCCTTGTTTTTTGAAAGAAATTTGAATGTCTTAGACCTTAACTTGCTCTGGATAGACGTGAAGTTGTTGATGATGTGTAGACTATTTTAATTTTTTATAATGTCTTACTTTTTTTCCCCATAGATGTCTGAATTTGTCATGATCTTGAGCTGTTTGAAGCATACAGTTGCTTTTAAAAATAAAGTGCAACATTTGATTCAAGCAGTTCTGTATTTTGTGTTCCCTTCTGCATCTCTGCAGTCAATAAATTGATTCATCTTTCAGCCATCAGTTCTTTTCCATTAGTTCCACTTTTACATCCTTTGAGATGAATTACTGTTTTCAAAAAAGTTGAAAATAGTTTTACCCAAATAGCTGTGCTTGTAAAACTTATCCAAAATATTTATTGTTTTAGTGTGTTGTTTGTAACATACCTAATTTTACTTGTTTATGTGTTTTTACTTTCAGGAGAAATTCTTGCCATTTCTGGATATGTTCCAAAAGGAAAGTGTGAGAGTGGAGGTTTGCAAGTGCATTATGGAATCTTTTATTAAGTAAGTGGAGATTGTTGAAGTGAAATTCACTCTGGAGGCTCTGAGAAACTTACTGAGAGATGGCATGGGAAGAGGAGTCAGTATATTGGCTATTGAGTTAGTGAAGGTGTTCCAAGCTATGCGAAAGAAAACAGAAAATGTGTCAGTTTTGTTCATCTATTGATGGACTGTTTGTTCACAAAGAAAGATGAGTTAAGTAGTTATATTGATGCTGACTTGCTGTGGGTTAACAGAATAGTTGTACTCTGAGCCTTTTTTTTTTTTTTTTTTTTTTTTTTTTTGTGCTACTTTTGTTGGTTTATGAAATTTATTTCACATTCCAGTTGCTGTGACAGCAGAAAATAGAGAGTATTGCTACAGTGGAAAATTAACTTAGAAAACAAAAAATATATTCAACTGTTCTAAAATTCCAGCAGTCCTTTTCTTTTCAAATAATTAACAGGTTTCTTGAAACATTTTTTTTCATTTTCACCTTCCCTTCAGGTATTTATATTTACTGCTAAGCCCCCCAAGCCTTCTCTCCCCTAGGGCACCCAGGGCCAGCTCTCTTGGCTTTGCTCACATGAGAGATGCTGTGGCCCCTTAATCATCTTAGTGGAGCTGCACTGCAATGTGCCTCTGTACCTAAACCTGACACTGATCCTTCCTGTCTGTCCCTGAGTAGCTGAGAAATTATATTATGCCTTGGTAAATCCAGGATTGTTTTGTTTTGATGTTCTTAGATTGCCTCAGTGTATCACATGTCCACCTTGCTGTGTCCCTCAAGGAGTCAGAGTGTGTGGCTTGCAGCTGTGTATATTAAGATAATATTTCTTGGCTGGCATTAGTTGCAATTGTACACGTATTAACCGTGTGATCATCGGTGTTCCTGTGGTTCACAAATGACCTTAAAACTTGTGCAGTGTCATACAGTGCTGCTGATTGAAATGATGCATTAATGGGGTGTTATTCTAGTTTTCCATTTGGTGACAGGGCAAGATTTTTCATCACTTTTTTCTAAAACTCTAGGCATCAGCAGGAGTCGACGAAGGATCCCGTTATACTCAATGCTCTCCTGCACGTCTGTAAGACGATGCACGATTCTGTGAAGTAAGATGAACTTCTACTCAGCACTCTCCTTTATGCAAAGTTGGGCTGCCTGATGTGGTTTCACGTTTCTGAGGCTGTTTGTTTCAAGGTGGATTAAGACATGAATCCAATTAGTGCTGAGGGAAGAGCTGTGCAGTGAAGTGGCAGCACGTCCCATTTGCTCTTTAATTACTGCTCTGTTTGGAATACTGAAGCAGAATTTTAAAAGGGAAGTTGCAGCGGTTTTGTAGTTTTCCAGTGAAGCAGAGACACTTTACAGTCCAATCTTCAAAACAATTTGAGAGTGAAACCAATGTAATCTTTGAGTTATAGTGAATAATAATAAGCTATTTCTGAGATGCAATTGAATGTGTAGCTACTAAAGCACAGATTGCCATACTCAGTTACACCTTTTTGTGGGTCACTGTTTTCAGCCATTACAAAGGGGTGTGAAATCTTAAAAAGGACACCTGGAAGGTCTTTAGGAACTTCAATGGGGAAGCTAGAACTGAGAAACTGTTGAACCATCTATATCTTTCCCCTAATTCCTCCTCTTCTATTTTGCCCTTGACTTTGAGAGCTGAGGTTGTTTGGGATTCCCTGTGCCCTATTGCACCTTCCCACTGTTTCAGTAGCAGTTGTGCAGTGTGGAGGGCATTGTGGTTTGTAGGCAGCTTGCAAAAATCACACTGAATTCTGAGTCTGATTGAAAACAGAGCCAGGATCACAATGCTGCACATTCTAGCTCTCAAGGGGACAAACACTTTTTTCCTTCTGGTGTGGGTTGAATTGTCTCTTTTGCCACTCTGAGCCCAGAGCCTCTTAATATGGCAGATACTGCAAAGGAACTTAAAACTTTCTCCTCTTTGATAGGCTATGAATGCAAGATTTATTGTCAATAAAGAGGTCAGATTTAGCATGCAACTCAAATTTATACCAGCTAGAGTGCTTTATTCTGGGTTAGAGTACCTTATTTGGCTGTATGTTGCACTAAAAGCCACTTCAGCCTGAAATAGAACAATATATTGTAGCTAAACCAGCTTATTAAAAAAAATGAAGCAGTTTATAGCAATCCATATTTGGGGCTTCCTCTGACACTTTGCTAAGCAATTTGATAGTTTACTGGGGCCTTTAAAATCCCTTAAACCAGCAGTTCCTTGAGCCAAGATGGTTGTACATCTCTTGGTAAATCATCATAAATTCCAGTTATTTTAAAGTAACTCCTGCATCTGTTTTTGCATCCTGGTTCAGGAAACTCCCAGCCCATTGTGTGGGGTGTGCTGACCCCTGTAACAGCTGTTGGAGGGTAACAGCCTTTAGACTGGCAGGGGTCTGATTCACAACTGAACTGGAAACCTATTACTGACCTGGAGATCTCATTACAAGCCTTCTGAGCCTTTCAGAGGCCATCAGTTGATTCTTTTGATTGGCAATGCACTAATGAGCTAATCATGCTGAGGTTTTCTTTCCTCCCTTACTGAATTTGTATAGTAAAACTATTGTTCTCTTCCCATCTGGTGTCTGAGCTGGAAATTGGTAACTGATACACTAAAGGTCAAAGCTGGAGCCAAGCATATAATACTAAAGGGATTAAATTGTATTAGTTAATTGTAATTTAACTTTCTGTTCAACCATTTTCAGTGAAACAGGTTTGACTGATTGGGTTTTCATGTGATGTAAATTTGTTTCGAGACAGATTTTGGACTCTTGGTGTAGAACAGGTATCTGTGACAGTTTTGAAAAGAAACTCCTTTTTCCATATCTCTTTAGTTCAGTTCTTACTAAAACAGAAAACCAGAAAAGAAAACCTTTTTCTTACTAAAAGAAAACCAGCACTGTAGCAAGGTGAAGCTAATTATTTTTTTTTAATTCTGAGACAAGGTTAGTTAAAACAAAAAACCTTAAACAAAACAAACCCCAGATGAAATAATAAACTAACTTTATGCACTGTATAATATTTAAAGGGCATTTCAAAAGCGTTACTTCTTAAATATGATAACTTTCTTCTAAGAATAGACAGTAATTTCTTCAGGTTTTTAGACTTAGTTCTTACTCAAGTTCTCATGTTGCAACACAAGACTGAAGCCATTTGTTTGCTACAATAAAAAACATTTTGTGGCTTCCTACTCCACATGCCAAAGTCTGAGTTTTTAAAGAATCTAAAGACACTCAGCAATTTTTTACTTTTTTTTAAAATCTGGAATTTAGTTTGGCTCATGACTGACTTGGTGATATTTGCATTAATATTTGTTTTATCCAGAAAAATTTTATAAAACGTTATGTATTATTTGAACCTTTATAGATGAATCGAATAAACAATATTCTAAAATTTACCAAATCATTTTTTTTTCCTAGTGCACTAACACTCGAGGATGAGAAAAGAATGTTAGCAGCTCTGATAAATGGATTCATTAAAATGGTGAGTGACTGTGCAGTTGTTGGGTTGAGCTCAGATTTTTGTGTTCCATGAGGAGCAGGTGCCTGTGTGGCTGAATCAGAGCTCAGTCTCTGACTTGCTTCAGACCACTGGAAACCACAGGCAGTGAAATAAGTGTGTTTGTGTTCCAAGCAATGTCACACAGTGCTGAAGCTGATACGGTGCAAGATGAAAGTTTAAGGTACACATGTTGTTTATTTAATCGTATTTTCTGCTGGTTTTGTAAATCTCCTGTAAAACAGAGCACATACTTAAAAATTAAACAGCAACTGAAGCATCAGAGAGGTCATTGGTTTATGTGAAAGAAGTTCCACTGCTTAGCTCTAAATGGAACCAACAGCAGCTTTCAAAAATACAAAATAAGTGTGACTTTTTTGTTATTTTATCTCTGTTTTTCCTATTTTAGAAACAAGATAATTTGTATCATTAAGTTAGTAGTCCCAGAACCTCAGGTGCTTTGTCTTGAAATTAGTTTTTAACCCAGCCCTTGCTCTTATTCCAATAAATCTTTTGTTGATCTCTGTTGGTTTTGAGATGTCAGGGTGTTTTAGGGAGACATTCTCAAGCTTTTTGTGTTCTCTAACCACTACTCTCAATGCCTGTTTTTTCTTTCACATAGAACTGACAGGCTCTGTGTCTACTTGTCCTCGTTGTTCTTTGTTGCAGTTCTGTGGGCTTACTCTAGATGGTTGCTTTTTCTTCAGCTGTAATAGTTTGCTAATTAATGTTCTAATTTAGTTTTGTTTTATTAAGCTTTACATGCAGTATAATATAGCATAATTTCCTTTAGGAGGATTTCTTGCTTTGAACAAAATTTGATGTGTCTTGATAGTCCTGGTTTAGGGGGAAAAAATCCCATAGCAGCAAAATGACTAGTTCTGAATTTAAACCAGCACATGTTAGGATGTAGAGGGAAAAGCAATTGTTGCAGTCATCCTTACAGTCAATCTTTTTGGTGGAAAAATTTATATTTTTGGGTAAGTTTTCTCAAGACTAGGACTCAAGAATCAGCAGTTGTACAAATAGAGGAAAAGCAAAGGCAGTTGTCTGTAATGTGAGAAGCAATCCTTTGTTTTCTGGTGCAGTTTCTTTGATCTTTCACTGTATGGATTAAATGTAAATTTTATTCTAATTTTGTAAAAAAAATTCTTTTGCATGTGTCTTGAGAAATAATAAATAATGCAACCTTTACTTCTATTAGAAAAAAAAATTGCAATAGAATACATAAACCTAGACTGCCTGGAGACTGTTCCTCATGCTCTGCTTTTAATTGACAGCTGAGACACTCTAGCTGACAGCACTTGGGTTTTTTTTAAATCTGCAGGGTTGGAAGAGGGTTGTTCTCACACAAAGGTTGTTTTTTGACTTCTTTCCTGCCAGAATGCAAGGTTACAGGCTTTTGCCATACTGTATAGGCATGTATTTATTAACCAAACTCAAGGAAAACCTGCTTTTCTTACTGGCTTATCTAATTAGGAAAAAAATGCTGTTTTCTGTCAAAGGCCCTTTATCAACTCAAAATTAGAGGAATCTGAATACAGATTCACAGATCTGTTTCTGTTTTTCTGGGATGTTTTGCCTTACTTTCCAAGTATGATCAAAACCAAGCCTTTGTGTCTCCCATAAAGAACCCAGAGTTATGCTAGTTTTGAAAGCACTTCACAAACCTAGGATTTAAATTTTCTTTTCTTGAAAAATACCTGATCTGTAAAGTAGACCATCATGTGGAGGAGTATAGACCAAAAACAAAAATTCAAAAAAAAACAAAATAGTAAAACTTGCAGGTTTCCCTGAAGCTCAAGTATTGCAACCAGTTAAAAGAACAGAGATTCTCTGACTGCTATTTGTTCTTACTGCTGGGTTTTCTCCTTAGCCATATATAGGGATTTTGACTTTTGAGTGTCTGTGGTTTATCTGCATGCAGTTTTACATTTATTTAAGGCTTACAGTGGTAAAGTCTAGGAGCCTTTTTTCTTTTATAGGTTTCATTTGGCCGTGACTTTGAACAACAGCTGAGTTTCTATGTTGAAGCCAGGTCAATGTTTTGCAATCTGGAGCCCGTTCTAGTCCAGCTGATTCATGTAAGCCACAGTTTATCTACATTTCCTTAATAAATGGGGATATATTTGCAGTTCTCCCATTCCCTGCTCAGATTATTGGTCTATGGCAAAATAAGTCTGAAGTATTTTAATCAGGTGTTTATAGAGTGGACTTTGATCTCATCTCTGGTTTTATCCCCTAAACACCCTGAAGTTGTTGCTTGACTGGTATGCTTGGTATCATTGCAACAAAGAAAATGGGCTACCTTGCAAGAGATTTCATGTAAAATAAAACAAATGGCACTTCTGTGCATTCAGAATTTGGGTTGCCTCTTCTATAATCCTCCATCTAGGAAAGATTAGGCTGTGTCTGGCTGCAGATCCAGGCAGAGTCCTGCTGTGATTGGGAAGGTTAATCTCTTTTCTCTATTGAGTCACAGGTGAGCATTAACTGCAGCTGATTCCTTAGCAACATTGTATCTTCCCTTAAATCCTTTTGTTATTTTGGTTTATGGTTTTTTAATCTGTGTTAGCTAGAAATCATGATTTTTATGCTAGCAAGGAGGTGACAGCACTATAGCTGGGAAGGAAAGGATGAGTTAAGGCTTGAATAAAACAAGTCTGCTTTCACAAATTGAGTCATATTTGCTTTAAGGAGCAGTCACTAAAATTCTCCCAGTAAAAAGTAAATAATACAGTGGGCACACACTGTGTCAGGGTTCCTTTGGACACTGGCTGTTCTCTAAATGCATGCAGTAAAACGTGCAAGTTGTAATTTGCCACTGAGGCTGTGCATTTTTATTAATGGTTTGCTTTTGTTTTGTGTGTGTAGTCTGTGAACCAGCTAGCAATGGAAACCAGAAGGGTGATGAAAGGAAATCATTCCAGAAAGACTGCTGCATTTGTCAGGGTAGGTCTGACTAATAAACCCTGAGCCTGCTTTCTTTGCAGGTAATACTCTACTGCACCTAAGTTTATAATTTTTGCAAAACCAGTATGTTGGTGTTCTTTGACACTGTTTGTAGTCCCATTTTCTCTTGTTATGAGCAGTCTTTCCTTTCTAAAGCCAAATGTTGCTGTTTAAGAAAAAAAAAGACCACCTAATAACTGCTTTGTGCTGAAATAGAGGAGCAAGATTGACTCCCTCTCCAAAGGAGGGTTCACCAGGGAGGTGTTTGTGTGAATTCTGGAAAGCTCAGATTTTCAAATTATATTTGAAATAAAGTACCAAATTTCTATGTAACTCAGCCACAGAGAGAATGGGAGATGGGGTATAAAATACATTCAAACTTCTGTCTCATAATATCAGTGCTGATATGCTGAAATCAGGATTTGAATTTCAAATAAGGTGCTCCTTTCAGCTCTAGTGCCTCTGAGTCTGTATAGAAATGGTCAAATGTGCTTTGAACTGTGCACAGGCCATCACAGGATATCCAGGTTGCTTGTATTCCCTTCTAACCTGAAATGTGGCAACCCAGATGTGTCCATCTGCATGTGGGAAGCTATTTGTGTGTGCAGCAGACTCCAGTTCATGGCACCTGTGTGCAGTCCTGGGCAGAGGGTGGCTGGGCTGACACTGGGCAGCTTCTCTCTGCCTGGGGCTCCTTGCTCCATGCAGGGCTTTGGGCTGTGCCCACAGGTCTGCAGCTGCAGCCCCTGGGCTCCATCTGCCTCCTCCCAGTGCACACAGGGCACCTGCTCTGACCACTTTGGCAGATGGTTTCTCCCTGAGGACACTAATCTGCTTTTCTAGTTGTATTTTGGTCTTGAGCTGCAAGGTGGTTACCTGAGCAGAGAGGAACTCTTTTGAGCTACAGTCATACAGAGTCAGTTTTGAGTTTATCTAGTTACAGTAAAAATTAAAAAAAGAAATTACGATTATTGAAATACTCCTTAGAAATTTAAAACTGCTGATTTTGGGCTTCGCATAATACTTGCTTTGTATTGAAAATCTTTCCCAAAACTGATTTACAGATTTTGATTTCTAATTGTGTATTAAATCAGTAGTGATTGTTATAACTCTGAGATAAGAATTTTGTTTGATTTTTTAAAATTTACTTCAGGCTTGTGTTGCCTTCTGCTTCATTACCATTCCATCTCTGAGCGGTATCTTCACACGTCTTAATCTGTACCTGCACTCTGGACAGGTTGCTCTGGCAAACCAGTGCCTTTCACAAGGTAAGGCATGAATTTGTCTACTTAAAGGCTCTCTTATTTCAGGAATATTTCTAACTGTGAATAATAACTTGGTTGATATCCTAAGCCACGTGTATATTTGTGATGCAATTACAATCCAGCTCTGTTTCAAACACTGTTAAAGCAAAACCCTGTCATATTAAAGCAGCTCTTCAATGTGATCTCAAGAGCCAAGACAGCTGACTGTAGCTGACAGTCCTGGCCATGAGGTGGGTTGTCCTAAATTACTTAGGAATTATGGAAATCATGGAAAGTTTTTCTCCTGCATGATTATGCAAGCACTCTAATCACAAATGATGTGCTTTATTATAATTGAAAAAAGAAATGAAAGCATGTGTGTGTTAGTTCACAGACTGACAAAATTCACCAATGAGCTGGAAAAGAATTCCAGGCTAGGTCAGTGACAGCAGAAACTTGCTATCAAAGCACCTGCATGATAAATGCTTAGCCAAGAAAATGTGCCACTGTATCAGAGTGAAACAGTGGCATTATATCAGATCATATGAAGACTGAAAAATATATTTTCTTTTTTTGGGATCTGAGTTATTGATTGAAATGTGCCTGAGTACATTTTCAGCCATCCTGTTAGTTCAGTGTTACGTAATAGGAGATTGTGGCAAAAAGTGTTTTGGGGAAAAAAATGGGAGCTGTTCTGGCATCAGAATGAACATTTAGTCTGCATCACCATTTGATGTGATCTCGTTCATGTTACAAATGGAAGTCTATTTCAAATGTCTTCACATACTTATAACTGCTTGCAGTATTTTTCTTTTCCTTTTTAAAGTGATGTCATCCTACTTAGTTTTGCAATTTTTTCCCTGAGTTTAAATGTCTGCTCTCAAGTGCTTTTCCTTTGCATGTTTCCAGTGGAGCTGTGAGAGTAATAAATTGGATTACTTTGCAACATCTTTTGTGGTGGCTATTAATTCTTTGTGTTAGCTCTGTGCTTCTTCACCAGAGCTTGTTTTTCAAGCTCTGCATTTACCAGCAAGTTCCAGCTGCACAAACAAGCTGACTTAGGATGCTGATTAAGACTTTTTAGTGCACGGTGACTGTTGTATTTCTTTGTTTTGAATCTGATGTTGCCCATACAGCAAAGCAGAGGGATTTAGAGTAAAGCTGACTGTTGTGTCCAAGTTTGTTGTGCAAATAAAAGATCTGCAAAGTCTGTTGTTGTGCAATTAGCATTGTGCAGTTTCTTTCAGAGTTTACATAAAATGGAATCACTTTTTCTCCCTATGGTGTTTTATTTAATTGACCAGCTTGCCTTATCCTGTATGTCAATTTTTGTTATTGTTGCTGTGTTGCAGAGCTTCTCTTACTGGAAGCAAATCCAAAACAGTTTTTCTGTAATATTTGGTCTTTGATAATTATTCCCTGACCATTTTAGGACCCACTCTGTGATTTAATATCTTTTAACTTATAAACTGCTTTTCCACTATTTTTGGGATCCAGTTCTTCTCTGAGTGAGATTCCTGGGCCCCAAAAATTGTCCAGATTTTTCAGTGTGAGGGTTTACAAATGTGCACAGCTGTTGTTTGACACATGAATACAGTGCACTCACTAAACAATTACCAGGATCCCCATCCTGAAATCTTTTAAGGTATATGCAAAGCACTGTGAACTCAGTCTCTAAAATGTGTGTTTATTAACCACACTCTCCTGAATTTTAGACCCACAAGCTAGAGAGAGGAGCATTTGGTCCATCTCTGCTTTTGTTAAAATGAAGCAAGAGCAAAACTGATGTTCAGTAACTCACTTCATTTACCAAGGTTTTATAGTTATTCACTTTTTTGCTCCCCTAGCAAAGCTATTTTGGGTATAATTTGTACTCAGAGACATGTCACTTGCATGAGTAATTTAGCATGTGTTAAACAGTTAGGCACTGTCTTGGGACTTTTTTTGTGAACTGTCTTTCCATATGTTGATGCACTGAAGTCACATAATGTGTCCTTGAAAGTTACTTTTCACACAGTTTAATCTTTATTTCAACTGAATGAGTAAGAAGTAAGAAGTACTGATTAATTCATAACAGCAAATTTCACTCCAGTCAGTTAACTGAGTTAACTGGTGCCAATTAGACACTGATCTACTAAAACCAATGCAGCATGAAGTGAAGATTTAAGAGAGTGCCATTAATGATAGCATTAGGCCAGGAAGGGAATCTGTGCCTTTTCTGTAACTTTTATTTCATGCTGATTTGAATTAGCTTAATTGGTTTAAAATTGTGAAGAGAAATAAAGCTAAAAGGTAATGTACCTGATCTGATAGCTCAGTCAGCAGCTGTGCAGGCATGAGTTCAGTGCATGCACTTCCTCCTGGAAGGTTCCAGTTGGTTTTTGTAGCAAGGTAAAGTCTTGGATTTTTCCCAATTTTAAGTTTCTGTGGGGAGTCCAGCTTAAGTGAGTTGACTTTTCACTTAAATATATAACAAAATTGAGTTCCACAACTTCTGTTTGCAATAGGAAGATTTCTTGAAATTGCCAATGTATCTATCTTGAAAAAGGAGGATGGGCAGGTCATAATAAAAAGTGAATTTATGAGTCTGAGGATTGCACTGATAAACTATCTGCAATTGGAGAGCCACAGCTAATCTGCTTATAGCTGGAAAAGTTTGGGTTTTGCCTCATTCCCAGGTTCAAGGGGCAGCAGTAGTAACCATCAGTCCTTGTGTCTCGCTGCTCCCATTTCCTCTGTGCCAGCCTTGCTTGCTTGGATTTGCCACACTGTTAATCAAATCAAGTGTTTGAACTCATTCAAATACTTCAGTATTAGCAAATTGTAATTTTTTTGTGGAATAAATTTTCTTTAAGACAATGAAGTTGGGTCAGAACTGTGAATTTATGGGCTCATGAAACTCCAGGATTAATACACTGATGGATGGATGTCTGGGAACGTTCAGAATGTATTAAAAATGACTGCTGTCTCTTTCATCTCCAGATCCCAGGATGCTTTAAATGAAATGAACCTGTAATTATGTTTAAAACATTTTAGGTGAAATTGCCCTGGATGCATAGTTTGTATCTCTGGAGAGCCTATTAAGAGCCCACCTTTGAAAGGAAGATGTTAGGTTTTGCAGAGATGAGCTTTTCATTTTTCTTAACTGAGCCACTGAGCACTGCATGCTGCCAGCAGAGAATAATAAATTCTCATTGGTCATGCTTTCTGTCGTGGGGGTGCTTGGACTCAATTGAGATTAAATGCATGCTCCATTGTGTCACTCTTCTGGACTTCTGAGGTATAGGTATGGTTTTGACTGCACACATTTCCTCCCTGTGGAACTGCTCCTTCTGTCTGTCAAAAAAGAGACAGCATGAGGTTTTAATGTTTGGTCACAGCGTTCAGCAGGTGGGTAGAGATGACATAACTTTCTGGTAGTGTGTGTTAAGCAGCATTTTTGTTTTAAAGGCTGTGAAATCTTTGCCTCACTTGAAATAACATGCTGAGTGAATAAGGTAATTCAGCTGATGCTGTCTGACTAATTTCACTGGGATATTTATAAAAATGGAGAGCCTGTCCCTCAGATCAACTGCTGCAGACCTTTTTGCTTAGCATTTGCAGATCTTAATTCTGAAGTATACAGTGCTTAATGCACTTCTAGGTATTTGTTTTGTTTTCCAGTTGTGGCTAAAACACAGTTACACCTAGTAGATTGCAAAGAAAATTTCTTTCCTACTGCAGAAAATGTTACTTTTCCATGGGTGTTCTCTAAAGGCTTCAGTCACACTCTGGAGAAAGTAAGGTATGGAATATCTAATAAGTAATTTTAAGTTGTAGTCTAATAATGGTTTAGAGTATTTTCTCAGTCCCATTAGGTAATAATTTTTAGTATTTCTTCTTAATCTCCTGAAATCTTTATGGATCTGAAGAATATAAATAGAGAGAATTTGAGGTAAAGGATTTAGAGAAATAGGAACATGAAGAAATTTTCCTAATTACAGATACTAGGACTTCTTTTGGCTCATTTTATCTTTTTAAATACTGCTTTTCTTGAAGGCAGTAAAAGAGCTTTGGGAAAAGAATGATGTCATACTGCTTTCCTTACAAGCAATGCTAAGTGTTGCTTCATTTGGACAGAACGGTGACCTCTTCTGTTACCTGGGACTTTCAGAGCTGGAGACTTTTCCCATTCCCTGAGCTTTTTCTTGTTCCTCTCTTTATCCCAGCCAATCACTTTTCCTTATGATGTGAGAGAGGTGACATCTCTGTCTCTGTAAGCTTTTCAGACTGGTACTTTATATCAGTTTGTCAGTTCTTCAAGTCTGTCTAGCCCATGACCTGTTTTTGAAAGTGTCTTGTAGCATCTACTAAGGAAACAATAATGTAGAATGATGCTTCTTGGCTCTCAGGTGCAGGTGGATTTAATACATCCTTCAACAAAGCTTGTGTATGGACCAGACCATGGTACTTAATAAAATAGATGGACCAGTCCTTGGGAGTTTAATATTTTTAATAAATTTTCACTTTTTGCCTTTGTAACTTCATGTGATAGTGAGTTCCACAGTTACCTGCTACTTGGGAGTCTAATGTTTAGGGATTCATTTATGTTAAATGGTAGGTGAGTGGCTCAGAGCATGCAGCTGATCTGCTGGAGCAGAATTCACTCATTCCTGATTCATTTTCTTTTTGCTGTCTATGAGATAATGTAGTCGGTAAGTTCCTGAAGAATCTGCTGTCAGTATTGACTTTTCTAATAAGGGAACAGTTCCATGCCCTAGCACCCTTTTTATCTTTCTGTGCTTTTGGAAATGAGAAGATTAGGACTAGATTAGATTATTCCAGGTATAAGTGCCCAACAGCAATATAAATGATACAAGGACACCTCAGTTTTCCATTACTCTCCTAGTGATTCTAATAATTACCTCACCTTTTCAACAGCTGTTTAGGATGTAGTTTTCAGGACACCATCTATAATGATTCCAAAACCTTTCATGAGTGTAAATAGCCTATTGAGAGCTTCTCTTTCTATAGTTATAGCAAGGGCTGTTTCTTTTCCCATGTGCCATACTAATATTAGAGTTCATCTGCTGCTTTGTTGCTCAGAATCATCAGATCCATCTGCGATGCTTTGCAGTCACGTTCCAGACCAGTCTGCAAACATTGTCACCTCCCAGCTCATCCTGAGGACATGTCTCTGCAAAACCTGAAGGAATGCAGAAGTTATTTTGCTCCACTGTGAAAACGTTCTACTCCCTCTCCTTTCCCCATCCACCCCATCCTTTGTTAAGTTATGTACCCTCATGAGGACCTTTTTCCTTATCGAATTTCAGCCTAGGTGTTTAAAGAGCCATTTCTATAAGGATAAATATTAAAAGGTTGGGTTTTTTTTTAATCTAAGTATTTATTAACGGAATTACTTTTAAACACAATCTCACTGGTTCTTTGGGAGACTTGAGAGACTTCTGAGGAATGATTTCTCTCTGCAGAAAACACAGACTTTCCAGCCTTGTATCATATTTTTTTGTATGTCTGCTCGTTTGATTTTTTTTTTTTTTGCCTTGTAGTAACAGTAGAAACTAAAGTATTTAACTGCAACATTTATTATTTCAAAAATTTCAGTATTACTGGTGGAGCTTTCTTTAGAGACTGCTGCTGATGTAATACTTCACAGTCTTTAGGGATTACATAGAATTTAGAGAGGCAGGCTGTAATTTGTGGTTGGTTTTTGGGTTGCTTTTTTTCTGGGTAGGAGAGCAGGCAGTGGGGTGGGGTGTGTGTTACATTTACTGATTGCACCTTAAGCATAGAATATCTTGTGTCCAGTGTCCTTACTGATATTGTCTGAGGACCCTGTACAAATCTTCCACTCACACCTCTGTATGCCTTTGTCTCGAGGTACTAATGCCTTGTAACAATCTTTAATCAAGCTACACCTAAAACTTGCTCTACCAAGCTTCATCCACATAATTACCTTCTTATCTGCAGCTAAGTCATAGTATGAAGTAGTATGAATTAACATAGTACATTCCAGCTCAGCAAGCAGCAGTGCATTCATTTCCTCATTTCAGGTTTCCTCCTTCAAAGAATTCTTGGTTGTTTCTGGGGTTAGAAGTGATGTATAGAGATCTTTAAGATGGAGAAAAATTTGCAGTAGTTCGAGGGAAAACCACG
The DNA here is from genome assembly GCA_027886175.1 of Phylloscopus collybita. Taxonomy (NCBI): domain Eukaryota; kingdom Metazoa; phylum Chordata; class Aves; order Passeriformes; family Phylloscopidae; genus Phylloscopus; species Phylloscopus collybita. Next base: position 5,037,441 of record JAJNNQ010000048.1, read on the forward strand.
TTTCAACAATGTGGCAGAACTCTCACAGTGGCCTCCTGAGTGTGAGAAGAAGGAGATTGAAATGTTTACAACGCTTGGTTGTCAAAACAGTAATGGATTAATTTATTTAACAGAAAAAATAGGGTAACAAAACCCCCACGCTTGCTTCCCGATAGTTTTTTGCACTGGAGTACAAGCTTCATTAAATTTCCAACATCTGTTGGATGTGGAAGCAAAACCTTCAGAGTATTAAATTAGGTTTGACAGTGTTGTAAGACAGGAAAGTGGTGTGGAATGCAGAAGATGTGCATGGTCCCTGGTTTTGTCCTTTGGGTGGACTTAGCCTGGTGTAATTGTAGCTGTGACTAAAAATACTTTGGGTAGCTCTGTTACACTCGCTCCCTTTTGCTCTTTGAAGGTGGACTTAAGGAGTTTAATTGTTTTCCCATCTCTGACTTTGTTCCTCCTCATTTTGCCTGCCTGAAATCTTGAATTCATACAGTTTATTGGCTGTCAGAGATATAGAAAATACAATGCAAGCAGAATTTTCATATATAAACTGATACATAGAAATATATGGAGGTACATGTAGTTGTGTGTAGATGTAATTAAACATGTGTACATGTGCCATCGTGAATATTTTCAATAGCAGAACATTCAACACCAATTTCACTTGTTTTTTCTTCTGTAGGAGGCTATTTCTGGAAGTGCTGACTTGGATATCCAAGACTGTTAAGTTTTTGTAGCCTGAAGGTCAGCATGTATGCTTGGGGGAAAGATTTACAGGATTATGGTCAACCAAAATGAAGGAGCTGCTGTGAAAGGATGAATTTAGTGAAGCATGAAGTGTGTTACGTTCAGAGCACTGCACAAGATATTAACAGTCGGGGAAGGCTTCATCACAGTGATTTGTTGTAATGCACAGGCTGCTCTCCCCTTATCCAGTTTAACAGTGGTTCACTTAAGAGGCAGTATTGTACTTTAGGCAGATAAAGAAAACAGCATCTTTCATCAGAAAAAGCCTTTTTTTATCTTCTTTTTGGTTTTTTAATCAAGAACATAAGATTGTTGTGGTTTTCAGTGCTTCTTAAGTGGTTCCTTATATCTTTTGAAAGCCAGAAAAAGCGATGTATGGTTTTGTTTTGAAACATCTCTACAGTAATAGCTTTGAAAATTGACTTTTAAAGATACAGAGAAACCATCATTGCATAACCTCATAATTAATGTAATTCAGAATTAAATGTTGATGCTCATTTCATGCTTGAAAGAACAGCATGTCTGTGACAACCTTTTTAGTGAGCCTTTTCTCCAAACTCAGAGCATGTAATGCATACTCTGACACCTCTCTGCCAGGATGGTAATGTTTAGAGGACAGGTCATTTTCTGCAGTCTGTAATAAAAACCTTTGCACTGATATGCATTTATTTTTGCTTTTTATGCAGCACATATATCTTGGATAAATGTGCTTTTAGTGTTCCAGCATAAAACCATTTCATGGTTAGCACAGATTGGCAGGACTTGCTGCGAAATGAACATGGTCTCCTTTGCCAGTTCTTCTGGATGTACCAAAGTGAAATACAACTGCTTTGTGCTTTATTGCTTTTTTGGCTTGCCTTGCTGATTGAGTGGGGGAAGCAGGGGGAAAATGCAAGGAGCAAGGATTAAGTGTGAGGCAGGAGCCTCAGTGTCCCCACTGTGCTGGGACAGTGACAGTGTGTGGGGTTTGCAGGGTGATCCTGTGGCCGTGGCAGCAGCAGCCACATGGAGACAGCCCAGGAGCAGCAGCTGTGTGGCTGCCATGGATGGGGAGGACACAGATGGAGGCTCAGGGAGGTTGTGGCAGCATGGGCAGGTCTGTGGGGTGGGCTGCAGGGGAGCCAGCACTGCTCTCAGCTGCCTGAGGAACCCCTCGTGGCTCTGAAGCTGCTCAGCCAGATGAGGAGGCAGCTCACATTCACAGCAACAGCAGGAGGCAAGAAGAAGAAATTGAATCAAATCTCAGGTTTTCAAATTGAAGGTAGGAGGTTTTGGAAGTTTAGAGGAGAACGTGAAGGACTGTGATGGCTGGCAGAGCAGGCAGTAAATCAGGGTGAGGTACTTTGCAGCTCTTTGTCACTGTGGATGCTGATTGCTGCACAGGTCATTCTCGTCCTGTTATGAAATAACTTCAGAAGGCAGGAGCATTCCCTGCACAGACATGGGTACTTTGGTATGCAGACTATTCTCTAAGGCACATTTTTTTCATTTGTCTGGTCACATGTTTTTATTGTATGGTGATGTGGGACATGCACTTTTTTTTTTTTTTTTTTTTTTTTTTTTGAGGAGACAACTGTGGAAGTGACAGCGATTCATTTACTTGTGCTAGAATGAACATCTGCTGCTGCCTTCCTTCCTCAAATAAAGCTCAGAGAAAGATTACTTACCTTCCATTGGGTTAGCTGTCTAAACTCCTAAGTTGGAAATAAACATTCTTTCACCTCAAAACAAATGTGCAGAACAAAAGGAAGGACAATGTTTGATGGAAGAGGTCTGCGTTCTAAGCACTAAAAAGTCCAGAAGGGTTTCAGCACTTATGTGCTGAAAAAACAAGAGTGAGAAGAACTACAGTTTTTCCAAAGCACATGTTTCTCTGGTATTCCTCATAAGCTTAAATTAGATATCAGTTGGTACTATATTTAGCAAATTTGCTTGGAGTCTCAAATGAATTTTTCCAGAGCAAGCTGTGCTCCTGGAAATGCCCATGCCTGCCTGTCAGTGGTATCTCCATCTCAGCCATGTAACACCTCTTGGCTTTCACCAAGAATTCTCCTTTTGCCTTTGATAAAAGCTGATTACATGGCCTGAGTCTCTGTTCCTGTAAAATAAAGATATGATATTAATTCTGAAGGATGTTTTGAAGTTTATGGTCAACAACTTGAATGGGACGTGGCTACTTGGATATTCTGAAATGTTGCCAAGAAAGTGCAAAACAATGTTGCTGTCAGAAATTTTTTTGTGAACTCAGCATATATGGGAGGTCTTTCAGTGTAAGAGGGAAAATATTGTTGGTTTTAATTTGTGAATATTAATAAATTGAGGAATAGATGGTCTAGTGCTTGGAATTTATGTTTTTGTAAGATTTGAGACATAGTAAAGAGTTATGAAATACCTCTTAATAACTATTTTGCCAAGGCTGTAATGGTGGATGGTTTCTCTAATTCCTGTATTGTAATTCTTGAAAAAGTCCTTTATCTAGGTAACCAGCATTACCTCAGGTTCAAGTACTACATTAATATTTTACTTCTAGGGATTATAAATAATTAGAATTATAAAGTTGTTGGTACTTCCTTAGAACTTCAACAGCCTTTTGTGAATGAACTGGTGAACAAGATAGCATGAACCCTTTCCCCTCATTGCATTCCCCATTCTCCTGTCATAAGCATTTCTTTGACAAGTCAGTTTTGAAACATGTGCCAATTTCTTATTGTATATGCAATACATATGAAATGATGGTGTCTCCTTGTTATGCAAGGAGAAGAGTTATATTTTTAGAAGTTTTGAGTTATGTGGGAAATTCCTTTGGAGAAACAGCATAATTTGAATTAACACAGATTTCTTAAGGATCAGACCACTGCTGAGCCTTGGGTTTCTCTGCAGTTAAGCACATTAATTTCTGTAATCTATTTGAAACTAATTCAAAGCAACCACTGGGTCACAGGCATGGCTGCCATCACAGCTGGAGTGATATAACAGCAGCTCTATTTTTATTTTGTAGCTGATGCTTTTTTCAAAGCTGCAGTGAGCCTTGTTCCTGAAGTGCCAAAAATGATCAGCATAGATGGAAAGATGCGACCTTCTGATGCCTTCCTCCTGGAATTCCTCTGTAATTTTTTTTCCACATTATTAGTTGTTCCGGTAAGTTGAGTGTGTATGAGCAGCACATAAGTTAGTGTGGACTATTTTGACTTTCCTGTTTAAAAATTTAGAGTAGACTGGGCTTCTGGAGTGGGAGGGGCAAGGATTAGTTTTCTGTGAGAAGAGAAACTGCTCTGCTCATTGGCAGCACAATCACTCACCCCAGTGCAAAATGGGGAGGCAGAATAATGGTGTGGAGGTGCAGCATTGCCACTCTCACTAACATCTCTCACTAGAGGTGGATTTGGGGTAGAGTGAAATCTCACTATCATTTAATTGTGTAAACATCATTCAGTGGTTTATTTGCTAAGCACTGAAAAAACTAATACATGAGGAAGGGAAGAAAAGAGAGCTCTAGTTCCTATTAGTTTCAGTTACTTTGGTATAGGTTTGCCTAATCCTTTGAGTGAAAACAATAATTAGATGTGGTTTGGCATGATCTTCCTCTTCTGATGAATATTTCACAAAGTATTACCATTCTATGCCCGTCCAATTTTTAACTGTCAGCTTTAGAGAGAGATGTCATTTTCCCTCTGAAATATTTTCAGTTACATCTAAAAGATGAAGGGAAATTCTGAATTAACCTGGAGGAACAGAAAAAGTAGTTCTAAGTGTATTCATTTGTTCCTGGAGAGAGTGAGTTTTTCCTCATTGAAACTTCCCTTATGGTTTTCTCCTTCCTTTTTCCTTTGACTGCCTGTCTGGTGAAGCAGCACACGGTGTGGTGCTGTTCAAATCCTTCTTGTCAGAGCTGTGGATTCCCCCTGCTCCAGTGGCAGGGGTCTCCCAGGCCATGCATGTTCAGAAACGTGGAGGTGCTGTGTTATTAGAAGGGAGGGCAGGCTGCCCCTGGGGTACTGACTGCAGGAGTCAGGCTGTGTGGATCATTAACAGGGGATTGAAGAAGGGAGTGATACAACCTCCCAGATGCACTCATGAAATAAAACTTGCAACAAGATGCCAGGATTCAGGAACTAGCTTCCTTAACTTTGTTCCCTATTTACAGAAGATCAAAAGGAAGTGTCCCCAGTGGACTGTGATGTGTCCTGTGTATCTTGGTGCTGCTGCTCCAACTGCCAGCTGGAATTAGCTGGGTGCAGGATTAAAGCTGCTTGTAAAAACTCCCAGCTTATGTAAAGCAGAGTCTTTCTTTTCATTTCATGTGAAAAGATTGTTGATTGTCTGTAACTGACTTCCCAGTGTAGGTGTTCTTCTGAAACTCATAATTATATGAGTAATACACTACAGCTTACTGATACGATTTTAATAACGAAATCTACCCAGTGTTTAATTTTAGAGGCTTAGCTGTTAAGAAGCTGACAATTAATTTTGTACTGCTCCCCCGTGAGTACAAAACAAAGCATTCCAAACTTTGTCTGTGGAGGCTGCCAGGATTGTGCTCTGATTATGGGTCAAACAGGCATTTTAGATGGAAACTGGAAAAAGTTTTTAAAGGATTTGCAGGAAGCACACTTAAGAAAAGTAGCTGTCAGCTTTAATTATATTGTAGTTCTGTTTTTATAGAGCTCAAACTGTGACTCTACACCACTGAATGACTGCACATAATCCTGTTTTTGTCCCAGGGTTGTGGTGTAGTTGTGACCTATCTTTTTTCTTCTCTGCAGGACCATCCAGAACAAGGAGTGTTGTTTCTTGTGCGAGGATTACTAAATGTGATCCAGGATTACACCTGGGAGGATAACAGCGATGACAAAGTCAGGATTTATACTAATGTTTTGCATCTGCTGTCTGCAATGACTCAAGAAGCATTTATCTACCATGTAGATAAAGGTAATACCTAAGGGGGAGGGCTCTGGCTCTTTGCACCCCACCAGGACAATTGTGGTATTGTCTTATCACCACAGGCAGTTAATGAAAACTGGTGGTAATCAGTCTCACAGAATGGATTATTTTTCTATCCAGTTCCAGGTATTGCAATTTAGAATAATCCCAGGAGTTGCCTTCTGAACAGGTGCAGTCTGTTCTTTAAAGTGAATCTGTGCAGAGTGGGTTACTTAGTTTGCTTCTGGTGGTGTTGGTGCAGATGCTTATAAATGTGAACTTTTCAAGTAAAGATTATGCATGGGTTTTTGAAGGGTTTTATTTAAGTCTAAAGTATCAGCTTGATTTATACTGATCATTGGTGCTTCATCCACATTTATTCATAACTCCAATTTCCAGAATGTAAAGCCTTGTCTTCATTATTCAAATGATGTATTTGCTGCTTTGAAGGCGGGCTTTCAGTTTTGGAAATTGCACTAACTCACAGAAATATTCAGAATCGCTAGAAAATTCTAAAGATTTTACATTTTGTAAAACAGCTGCCTTCTTTTTTGTAATAATTTTTAGAATATTTTGATATGCTCTAAAATTTGAATATTTGTCTTCTGATTATAGATTACTAAATTCAATAAAAATCTTTCAAATAAATAAAAATCTTCTAAAGCATCCTGGAAGATTAATGAGTGAGAGAGGCCAAGATGGTTTTTTTCTTTCAGTTGCACAAGACTTTCACAGAGGGGCAGGCTGGAATGTGTTCTGCAGTTCTTCTGGTGAATAGTCTGTCAGATTTACCATCCATGACAAAATAGCTCTTGCAGTTAGCAGCACAGAAAATAGCTGTCAGTGGAAGTGCTGCTCTGCAGTAAATCTGCTGTTCAAATCCTGTAAGGAAGTGTGCTTTAGATTTTTCTTTCACTCAAAATTTTTATATGACAAAAATAGCTGCATAATCCCAAGATGAGAAATCTAAATTAATTAGATTTTAATGGAGACAGGCATGGAAATATAAATTAGTAATTTTTCCCCTGTAGTAGGGCAATGGGTTTTTTTTCTAGGTGGACCTTGTACCTTAGCTTCTTACAATGAAGTTTACTTGGAAACAGGGTATTGTCTTTTGTGCTTTCTGATGTACCTAGAATACATTTAATCCTAAAAATTTCTCTTACCCTACTTCTTAATAGAACATAAATAAATTAGGGCAAAAGACATGTTTAAAATCACAATTATATAAGCTGTAAAACCTTGAAGAGTTTCTCCCTCCCAAAGATCCTTTAAGGTCTTTGAAACTCTAAATACACTTTTTGAATTTCTGTCCGTGACTTTGAGGTAATCATGGGTTTATTTTAAGAAAAAAAAAATGCAGTTTCTTTTGAAAATCTTGTTATTTTCACTAAATAAAACACAAATTGTTTGGCCCAGTACTGCTGCCATTGAAGATGATGGCCATACTCTTCTAAAGTGATGGGAGCAGGGACTCTGGCTCTGTGGAAAACTTGAAACTTGACATGATATGTTGCTTAATATTAAGTCTGGGAGATACTTGTGAGCCTGGCTGCATCCAGGAATACAGGACTAGCTTTCAGCTAAAAGATTCTTCTCAGTGTTTTGTTCCTAAAATCAAAAGGATATAGTGTTTCCTAAAATCAAAAGGACATAGTAGGCAACCAGGTGGTAGGCACTTAACCCAGTTCTCTTTGTGTTTTGTGGAGGGTCATTTTATGACTTCCAAAGGTGATCTTCTATCAATGTATTTTCAATAGCAAATAAATGTATAACTCTTTAGCCAGACCTAAGCTTGAGTTCATCTCTGCAGTTGATTCCAATGATACTCTGTATGGTGGAGACTCCAAGTTCCTGGCTGAAATTAATAAACTGAGTGAAACAGTGGTATCACAGATCCTGGATCACCTGAAAACCCTGGGAAAGGAGGAGGTATGTTCTTACTCAGCTTGATTCAGTACAAAACCAGAAGTAATTTGGAGCTGAAGAAACAGACCACCTTTGACCAGGACTTAAGTCTTTTCAAAAGCTTCAGGAACCTCATAACAAAAGGAAATTGGGTATTTTTACTTGTTTAGAAAGTGAGACCATCACATAGGCAAGCTTGTGGTGGAGACACCAAATGATGTCCAGTTCTGTAATGAGCAAAGTGAGAGTTCACAGTTAGTCTATTACTGGGGAAAATACAATGAAAGCCACCTATAATGATAAAAATTTCAGATCTCGGGCACTCAGATGATGTCAGGAGAGAGGTACAGAGGGAGGAAATAGTTGTTTTGTCTTTACTCTGACTTCAGTATATTTGTTCAATATAAAATAGAAAACTCCAGGCAGCTTATTGGATTTCTTGATTGGAATTCAGAGGCTCTGAGGGATCAAATCTAGCTTAATGGATTGTATGTGAAAGGCAGGTGACTGATGCTTACTGAAATAATGAGAACTCACTGTTCTGTTAATGTGCCTGTTTCTGAGGATGGACCCTTCCACAGCTTCCCAATCTGCCCTTCTGATGGCTTCTATTGATAGAAATCTTGTGGCTCCTGGCCTGGAATGGGGAGGGCAGGGGGTGATTGATTTGATGGAGTTTTTTAGATGGGCTGTCTGCACAGTAGCCCAGAGTGTTTGCCAATACAGAATGTGTTAAGTGATCCACATTGGGAGGACACTGTGCTAACTTTAGCCTTTTCTCTGCTTTTGCTATCCTGTTTGTCCTTCCTTGAGCAATGCCAGAGATTTAAGATGAAAATATCCTTTGCTCAAATCCTCTATATCATTGTACACATCAGCAGAGGGAACAGCAGTTCTTTTTCAGAACAGCAGCAGCAGAAACAACCATTCTGGCACAGCTAAGAATGTCCAACCAGGTCTTGGAAGTAAATGTAAACAGAGTTTTCAGGACTTGTGGGTTATGTATTAGGGATTCTTTTGCATCTTACTCCTGTATGGAATTTGTGGGTAGGAATGCTTGTAGAGCTTGAAATCCATGGTTTCTGAAAGGCCTTTTTTTGTTTGTTTTCTCCTTTCAAGCATGCTTTGGATAAGGAGATCCTGTGTTAGTTCACTGAGGCTGTTGTTGCATAGAAAACTGGATTTAAGGCTAAGCAGCACAGATAGAGGTGCTTGGCCTGCCTTTACCTCTGCAGCTTTGGATTTGCTCCTCTGTCCATCATTATTTACAAAGAGGGACCATTTGTTTTGCTTTGTTGAGTGAAAGTCATTGAGAGATTGAGATAAAAATTGCTTTGTAAGAATGAATAGTTGTTTGAGGAAGCTGCTGTTGCTGAGGAAATAGAAGTGATGAGAATATTATCAGAGATCTCTAATTGTGCTAAAGTAAAGCTGGTCATAAAATCACTGTGTTATTTGGATTGCTTCAGTGTTGGTGACCTTTTATTATTCATCTTCTTGGCTGCTCATTTAAATGAACAAGACTCTATAATGATTTTGTGTTTTTATTGGTTCATTTCCTTTAAAAACTATAAAGGAAAATAAATTTTTCTCACAATAAAATCCTTTCACCAAAATGGGAAGTTGGAAGAGAACAATGCATCTTATTGTTAACACAGTGTGGTCTTTTCACAGTATTAGAGAATGCTTCATTTATGTGACAGTGCTGGAATGGAAATTCTTAGTTCTGGACAGTTCTGTAAAGTTCAAGCTGTTTCTGGTCAAGAGAACACAGAGCAGTGAATCCTCTCTGCTCTTATGCTCCTTAAGGTCCCTCCTCAGCAATTTTAGGGGAAGTAGCTACAAATACAGTGCAAATGTGTTCATATCACCAGAGTTTCAGTGAAATAAAAGCAGGGAAAAACAGCTTTGGTTAAATAAATAAATAAAAGTAGAATAGACTGGAGGCGGGGGGAAGCCTGAAGTTGCATTAATTCAGATTGATGATAGTGGTTTCTCTCAAAATTTACAGCTAGGATGGTCTAAGTGCAAGGGTGGTTGGTGGGAGGGTGATTTCCATGCAGTTTAGGGAGTCTGGTAGTTGTAAATGTGTCAGGCTTACACACTGCACCGTGCCAAAGTGGTATGAGACACAGGAGTCTTGTGTAATTATTTTATTTACAGCAGTTTATGTTGATTTGCAACTCCTGCTGTCTGTTGCATTTTGAATGGAATATGAAAACCATGACTGTATTCTTATGCCTGTAGGTATTGCTGTGTGTTACAAAATGAGTGCCCTTTGAAATTGTGAGAGTTCAGAGAGGCTGATGAGGTTAAGCTGGGTACTTTGGGATGAGTGGACAGCCACATGGGAATATTTTTGTTTTCATTTCAGACCCTGAAGCGGCAGAGCCAGCTGGCACTCTATTTCTTTAACACCATTCTGGCTCATGGGGACCTACGAAACAACAGACTGAACCAGCTTTCAGTCAATCTCTGGAATCTTGCTCAGAAGCATGGGTTTGCTGACACCAAGACTATGGTAAGGGAGGGAGACAGATAATGCAGAGAGGTTTTAGTTTTTAGTATCTTTTTCCCCTCTTTATTTGGGAAAAGGTAACATTTCCTCGATCTGAATAAACCTCATCTCTTTACATGCTACTATCTTAAAAAAATTCAAATTATTTTAAAACCCCAACAACTTCTTTTTCTAAATCCTTCTTAATGCACAAAACAGCTTCTCTTTCTTCAAGTGGTCTCTATCTTTCTAGCATTTTAATAGTATGACAAGCATTAAGGAACCTGAAAGTGTTGGTTGTTCTTAACTTTTTGTTCAGTACAGAAAACTAGCTTTAAGAGAAATACTGCATTTTTATTTTGTGGAGGAACTGCTTGGTGAAATCTTGTAAAGTGGCTTTTTAGAGCCTTTAAGAAACAGATACATAATAATGAGCTCTGGAATAAGCAATACCAAGTGCTCACAAAGCCAGTGAAATTTTAGAGAAAATCCTGAGACTGGTTAAAAACCCTTCACAAAGATGAACTGATGGCTATGAGAAAAGACACTGAAAATCTCCAAATACCTTTCTTTTCAAATGTAGGTGAAAACCCTAGAATACATCAAGACACGGAGCAAGCAACCTGAAATGAGTCATTTCACAGACTTGGCCCTTCGGCTTCCTCTGCAGTCCAGGACCTGATGGGAGCCTCTTCCAAGGAGTCACCTGCACAAGGGAGCATGGAACCAAGGCCAGAAATCACTGATCTACATTCTGACTGCAAGGAGCTCAGTGCATTTACTTTCCTTAGTGAGACACATTCACTTGGGCACAGTAAAGGTAAAACTGTTCTGAGTGCAATAATTTGAGTTTCTGTCTCCAGTTTTACCATAGTATTGCTATTTTAAATGCTGACTTACATTCAGTAAACAGTATTTTGAACCTGTATGGTTGCAAAAGCCTTTTGAGTTCTAATCTGTTGTAATTTTAACAAAAAAGGAAGATAATCTGTACAAACGAGTTCACAACCTCAAAACTTCATCCCTCTTGCAGAACAGTCTTTCTCCTCTGCAGAAAGCAGCATTTCAATATAACAGACTAAGTTGTCTCTCTGCTTTGGGATGCTGCCAGCTTTTGTCTGGCTGGTTCCAGGAGCAGAGGAAAATGGCTGAGGTGTTACTGTTCTAATTTCTACAGTACATTGTCACAGACATGTTTATGTTTTCATTTTAGTCCAGTGGTATTTTGTAAAATGGAAGGGATCTTTAAGTGCTGCAAAGGAAAATGGAAATTATGCAAAGTTCTCTATATTTGCAAAGTACACTATCACTGAATAAAACAATTTGCAGTTCATCTGTGTGTTCTGGGGGAGTTTCTTTGTGTATACAAATCTATCACTTACCCTTGTGGAATTTAATTACATGTACTGTTTTATTTCTATTAAAATTTCACCACTTTTGCCCCATGGTAAGGAACCATGTAGAGACCTTTTATCTGTTGCTACTTTTGCTTAGTGGTTGGTTTTTTTTCTTGCCAGGCAGGTAGCTGAGGGCTTGAATTGAGCATTTGTTTCAAACCAGAAGAGAAAAACAGAACCTGAACTACCTGAATTTTAGTAAAACAAGAGCTAAAACCAAGAAAGGGCTGGTGGAAGTTGGTGCTGAACACTGAGAGCACTGATGCAAAACAGCCTCACGTTGAGGTGGTGATGGTTTTAAATGACACTTTAAAGGAGATGGGTTTCTCAAAGGCAAGTTTAGACCCTGCAGGAAGAGCATCTTCCTGCAAGATGGATAATTTTCACTTCCTCTCAGGATTTGCCCAAAATGTATCAGAACCAAGTGCTGTTTTAAGTGTGTTTTCTGCTGGAGGCAGATGCTTTCAGGTAGAGCAATCCCCTGCAGAAGAGTATTGTGGCAAGTGAGGCTGTCTTAAAGAAATGGAGTAGTTTCTGTTGGTGCTATGCTCCAAAATGCTTACACTTTGATTTTTAGATAACAGCTGCTGATTGAAAATCCAACTGCCAGAGCATAGTTCAAATACAGAGGATGTTCAATGCTATCAATTATTACAAAGATGATGTTAGATTTTTAAGAACTACTTTCTGAGTTAAAAGCCTGCCCCCATCAAATTTGAGGGCACACCATTAGTTTGTCTTCAAAGTGAAGCACCATCATTTTGTACCACTGAGTGTAAAAAAATGCAAAGATTTTACAGAGCAATAAAATCCTTTTGGATCACTTAAGATATAGATAAAATGAAGTTTATTAAATCAGCATTTTAAAAAAATAGTGACTTTCAACTAATTGCAGGCGTGGCACACATCTTCAGTCTTTGAAGGAGGCTGTCTCTTGCCTTGCAGAACAAAAATGATAAAGGTTTCAACAACTTACTGTTTGGATGAAGTGAGGACCCAGCTCCACTGGTACATGCAGCTGAAAACTTCAAGTACCTCATAAATGAAATTTCTTCAGCATTTTTTTATTTTATTTCAAGTAAAAAGAAATTTCACTCTGTTTATTACTTCCAAGTTTTAATCTTCAAATTTTATGGATCTACATGCATATTTATCTATGCGTAGTCTTTTCTTGGCAGTAGGTCGAAATCCAAGACCAATTCCTCTGTGTTGCTTCAAGTCCATTGCTTTATCAAACTCCATCTTCAGTGCCTGCTGTAACTTCTCCTCCCCTTCCTTGTTCAGAGCCGTGTTTGGTTTGTTTGTAGTTACTGAGGGATTTTGGATAGGCACAGAACCCTTTTTAAAGCCACCCATCAGTCTAAAAAACTTTGTTTGTTCCTCAGAACTTTTAAAAGCAGCTGTACTCCACTGTCCAAGCTTCGTATCCTGTGAGGCAAAACAAACACAAAAATTAAGAAATACCCAAGACCAAGGAAGAGAATTTCTGGCTGTGTACCATGAGAACAGAAGCAGCTACAAAAGCCTGGCAGGATGGCAGAGCTGGGAAGCTGTTATTCCATGGGCAGTACCTCTCAAGGGATGTGGTAAAAGACTGACCTAACTCTGCCTGAGTGCACCTTCATTAGCATTTCAGGCCATTTAACCTGGAGCCAGGGGTTAATGTGCTTTGAGAATCTCCTTTCCCTCTGTCCTTAGGGATCTTGGCTTTCTGCTCTCTCTTTACCCAGCCCCAAGAGCCAGACAGCATCTCTTATTCTAAGAAAACTGTCAGACTTAATCCTCTTTCACTGTCACTTTGTAAGGTTATCTTTATTTTCCTGCCTAGTTTGGGAGCTGCTGTTTTCAGCAGTGTTTTGTTAGTTGTGGACACTGGTCAATCTGGTTTATAAGCTTTAAGTAATACTTGTATTCTCATCCCACTAATTACAACTAATATTGCAAGGCTGCAAAACCAGAGGACCTCCCCTATCCAACAGGACTAAATCTAGTTCTCTTAAAGCCTCCCCTCCCTTGCAGTTTGCTGTCTTCTTTGTATTTACTGTATTTGCATTTAACTGTATTCTGAACTGGTTCACCCCTTCAGGACTTCTGTCTGCAGATTCTTGCTCCTTTCTAAGCAGACAATGTCCAGCTAAAATGAGACTTCAGCTGTTTGTGGAAAACCCCAGACACACCACAGGATTTACAAAGTTCATGAACTTTTGGCTTACCTAAGAACAGGCTTCATTATTGAAGGGTATATTTGACTCCTGAGTTAGAGCTATGCAGTCATTTATAAATGTTTTGGCAGGATTTCTACTCAGAATTTTTTTCTCTAAAACTGGGCATGATACTAAATGGCAGAACGTATGATTATTAATTAAACAGACTAAGATGGCTACATCAAAGGGAAAAAAAAAAAAAGTGAATTCAGTGGTATGTTTATGTCAGCCTGAAATCCTTCCAACAGAACACTTGCAGCTTGCATGAAACAGTCACTCTCCAGTAGACAGCCAACATGACACACAGCACACTATACAACTGCAGGCAAGCTCCAGCAGGGGATTTTAAGGTGAAAGAAATGCAAGGCTGGAGTATCATTCACTATCACAGGCTAGAATACCTGGTACTGAAAGAAAGCTACCCATAATACTTCAGCTTTTTGACCTTGCACAAAGGCAAATTGCTGTACAAGCCCAGTCTGTGACACAGATACATGCACACATCCACAGATAAATAAATGCAAGTCCTCCTTTTGCAATGGGAGACATCTGCACAGATGCAAATATAATTATGGCTTGTCAAAACTCTGTTTTTAAGTGAGCTGCTGGCAGGCACTACACACAGCTTTTGCTGAAGCATTTCCAGCTCACTCTTTGTGGAGCTGATGAATTAGTTTTCACAGCTTCTATTCTTCTGCATACTACTAAACAGAGACAGATCAGTGCCAAAGAACTGAGATCTCCTGCCAAGGATGTCATTTTTCTCAATGACTTCAGAGACTATTAGACAGTTGTAGTTCCAGAGCTACACAGACTCCCTCCCACTATGTTAGATCTACAGAAGTTGTTTCTGGCATTTGTTTGAGGCATATCCCAGCTTTCTAGGCATTCTGGCAGTCCTGCAAAACAACAGATGCCTGCATTACTAGCAAAGCTTTCTCTCCACCTCAATTTTCTTACCCCTGGCTAAACACTACTTCAAGTTTCCACTACCTTACTGTGAATCTGTCAGGAACCAGGCTGAGCAGGATACAAAAGCAAAGAAATCAGGAACCATCTTCCAAAGAGATGGAGGAAAGCTGCAGAAGCCATGAGAGGACTGACTCTAAAGATCACACATGGGTGTTAATGGTTGCCAGCCCTTCACCTTCCCATGTGTGTCCCTGTTGCAGAATGTGTGCAGTCCTGCAGGTAAGAAACTGGATACACTTCAATGACTGCTGCACCCATAGCCCCACATTTACTTGTATTTCACAGTGAGCAAAAAGTAGCAATTTCTGATGGCTCCTTCTCCAGAGGAACCAGAGAAAATGTTGCTTTTGAGGACTGATGATGGGAATTAGAGGACTGTACAATGCCAAGGAGTTCACTGCTCAGCTGCCAGACTCCTGGCATTGTACCAACTTGTTCTAGAGCGTGACCTGAACTCTGCACTCAGGAGGAAAACTGTTGTACCTGAGCCACATACAAAATACAAAAACACAGTGTTTTTTACAGGAACTTGCCCTGGGACACAGTATTTCCATCAGGTTGAGGTCTAAACTCACACATTACCTGTCCCACTTTGGAACTGAAAGCCTTGGTTTTGCCAGATTCTCTGTCGATTTCCTCCTGCAGGGCCTGCCGCCTCACCTAGCGTGCAGAAAAATGACACATGCAGCATAAGGCTCTGTCCTATGGCAATTCATTCACAATGAAATAATGTTAAATGACAATTCACAATGAAATAACAAAAGAAAAATAAAATAATTCGTTATCTTCAGAATGTTGCAAGGATAATTCAGAGTTGCATGGGATCCTTCCACACACTCAGCATGAGAACTGTAATTTTTTTTTGTGTATGTTAAATGAGTGGTTTGCTGTATCAGGTAAGTCTAATTTTCTACCTGCAGGCAACAGCTACTCTGAAAGTGCCAACATTGATGAAAGGCAAAGACGTGTGTATTTAATTTAATAAGTTACTTAGCTCTGACATTGACTGGAACTGTACATTTTGGACAACGCATGCATAAAGCACATTTTAAGCAGAGCTTTATTTAGGGAAATCTAGGCATAGATAAGCAACAAAGCAGGGTTTTTTTGTATCAATTCCTATGCATATGTTAAATGCTGACTTGTTTTAGGTCTTACCCAGTTAGGACAAAGCATACCTTGTCTATGCTAATTTCATCACAGTTTCCTTTCTTCTCCTGCACAATAATTACACCATCTAGATCTTCCTGTAAAACAGGAAAAAGCTTGTATCATCATTTTTATCCATTCTGGTTAATTAGAATTTACACAGCTCTTACACAAAAGTAGTTAAAACACCAAGCAATCAGTAGTACTGTTCTGGAGCAAGACAAAATAGATCTAAGATGAAAATGCCAATTAAATCTGTGTATTCCTATGGAAAAACCTCACAGAGAGTTTTTTTTTCTTTTAATCAAGATAAATGATTTTTAGATTTATTAAAAGGGACCTGCCAACAACACTGGCACACAGAGTAATGTTTGCAGGCAGAGTAATTTCAAATTAAACGATTTTGTAAAAGCTTAAATTTATTCTTGAAGAAAGGCACAGAGAGAGAGTGAAAGTTTAAAAAAAAATTAGAAATCGGAGGTAAAATAAATAAAGGTGTCTCTGAAACAAATAACCAAACAAAAACCAATCAAGAGGCAGCTGCACTGTGCTCCCTTGTGGATGATGGTCCCCAGGGAGCTCCCAGTCTGGAAGGAGCCCAGGGAGAGGCAGGACACACACGTGAACTGTCTCCTGCAATGGCAGCAGACAGCACATTATTCCACACTGGAGAGCAAGGAACAGGGAGCTGATGGAGGAGACAGAGCAGCTCCAGGAGGAATGGATGGGCTGGATGGCAGGAGGTAAATCTGGGCAGAGTCCACAGGCAGCCAGACCCTGACCACACCTGCAGGAGGCACAGCCCTTCTGCAGCTTTTGCTCCCAGTGACTGGCGTGCCTACACCACTGCCACCAGCCTTTCTCTTCCAAATCTGTCATTAGGAGAAGCTTTTTTGGCATCCAGGATAACAGGGTAAGTAATAAGTCCAGGATAGTGGTAAATGAGAGCCATAAGCTTTAGACCAGCCTGGAAAAAGTGGCCAAAGGGAAGATCTATTGATACAGCTAACATAATAAACCAAGCATGAAACAGCCAGGGAAACGACAAGGAGAAGATTTGTAACATACTTCTTGTCAGCAGAACCTGCTGGTACTTTTTTAGTTCTATTAAAAGCCATCAGTGATTTACCTCATTTTCCAAAGCTACCTTTTATACACTGCTTTTACACACACACAAGTACATGCACTATTAAAAATGGGAGAACACTGTCTGCAGGAAGGAGAGCTCACGCTCTTGGATGAAAAAGAAGAAACCAAAAACAACCCCCAATTTACTTCTAGATGGCCTGGTACTGTCTTTTCAGATCTATTAAAACAAGCAGAACTGTCCTGACAGGATTCTGCAAACAACTGCAGCATATTTTTTTTTTTTCTTTTTAGCCAGAAGGAGGGAGCACCCCCATCCCAGCTAATTCCCAGCACGATGCTGACCTGCTGAGGGCTACTGAGTGGAAAAAACTACCCCCATGGAGGTGTGCCAAGCTTCCTCCAACTTCATGGAAAAGGAGCACATTCTCATGTGGTAGGGTTATGCTGCCTGCTGGCAAACAACATCAAAGCAGTAAACTGAGTCCTCACTCCTCCTCACTCTGCCTGAGTTGACTGCAATGGCATCCAATGAGAAAAACACCCATCACTGATATTAAGTGGGTATCACTCCACATTGTCTTTAAAATTTGCTCTTTTACTTGCAGGGCAAGCCCACCAGGGGATTTTTCAAGGCATGCAGAGCATGTGATATGCTGTTACCACTGAAAACATTTCAGGGCTATGGCACAGTTAAATGCAAGTTAAATGCACATGATCAGCCATTTATTAGTGCAGTTATTATTTTGGCCTGGCAGGAACTAGAACTTGATAGAACTGATTAATTCAGACTTCTCAATCCTCAGCTTTTCTTTTGAATAGTTTTTTTTATTATTAAAGGAGCTGCCTATGGGAAAGAGGAACAGAACACGCATCACCCTACTCCCTTCTCAACAGCTTGCAAGGTATTTGCTGTGATTTCCATATTAACTGGTCATGAAAGTTTACATGTCATTGCAAGGCTTATCTTGCCTCTACACAATGTAAGCAGCTGCAAAATACAAATAATGTCCAACAATCTCCAAAAGGCAATGTCAATTTAATTTGAAAATATATCCAGCAATAAAACCACTTTGTCCTTTTGAAAGGTCAAAAGGAGAAATCCAACTTGAAAGCCCCAAACATCTGCTCACCTCAAGACTGATAAGCATACACACTCTCCCCTCACTAACCCCTGAGAAAAAAGCCTGTATCTAGGTCTGCACATGAATCTGTATTTAATTATTAGCACTAGACACCAGACAGCTGCCAGGTTTCCACAGAACTTGAGGAAACTGCATCTGAATGCATGACAAAGCAAAGCACACCATGAATGAGCTTGAGAAGCAGCTCACATTATGGTCTGCTCTACCCTTAGCTTACAAAAATCTTCCATGATACCTTCTTAACTAGTGCTTGACATTTAAATAAGCCAAGCATTCAAAATTCTTGCTAGAAAGGAACTGGAGTGCAGCTTCCCATTACCTACAGAAATAAAAACAACCTCATAGTGACTTGCAGTGTGATGTTTTCAAAGTTAAGTTTAAGCAGCTAAAAATACAGACAGATACCTATTGATTTTCTGAGCATCTCACAGCTTAATTCCCAATGGTAACAACAGAAGTTGGGCATGCAAGTATGAACTTCTGGCATCCTTAGCTTTAAAACATGGCTTTGGTCAGATAAAGCAAAAATGTCCGTATTTCAAATATTTCAAATATTTCATCAGTTCCTCCCCATGTTCATTTTACCTCAGAATTGGCAAGTAGGTGCAAGACTCTGGGATGGGATTTCCTTTACCAGTCAGTCAGGACACAATCCCAGTTACAATTTACACCGTTCTTACATCTATTTATTTTCTTGCATAGATCTATTGTTTTAATTAAAACTGTGTGTTCAGGTTTTTAGTATTTTCCTATCAGCATTTATATTTCAATGTTCTTGGCCAGCCTACACTTAGGATTCTTAGGATTTTCTCTGAAGTTTTGTCAGAATTAGTCAGCGGGTTTTGGCTAACTTTCCCTATGTTTCTAACATTGCATAATTCCAGCCCTGACAGCAGCAAAGCTTGAGGAAAGTCTAATAAAACAGTTAGATGAACTCATGCTGCCACAGTTACCACCTGCTCAGGGTAAATGACATGGTATTAAACTCCTGTTTTATGAAGAAGTGTTGTTGCCACATTGCTAAGAGCAATTTATGACTGTACAACCCCACTTTTTGGGCCAATACTTGCTGCTAGTTGTAATACTTGCATTTTCACAACAGAAACACTGTGTGATGACAGCAGCAGGCATCAGTGCCTCCCCAGGTGTGCCAGGATCAGCTCAGCTGGAGCACGGTGCTGACAGTGCCCAGGCTGTGTCTGATCCCTGGCTGGGCCCTTCACTGAGGAGCTGCACTGGATGCTCCTTGTGGGTCCCTTCCAGCTGAGAACATCCTGTGCTCCTGTGACACCTGAAACAGCTCAGCTGATCCTGCTGATCACCCAGTGGGGGCTCTCACTGTCCTCAGTGTTATGGACAGGCAGAGCAGCCTGCAAAGCAGGGAACTGCCCAAAAAGGCTTTCAATTCCTTAGCAAGGGGGTGCAAAGCTGCCCTCCTCTCTACAACTTACCAGTGATTCATTCCATGGTGATTCTGTCTTGATCTTTTCTGTACCTGCTTTTGAACCTGGTTCTTCAGCAAAGTCCTGTGGGGGCAATTTTTTCCTTTTTTCCCCTTTTCTGTCACACTGCACAGGATTACTATTGCATAATGCCCCATCTACAGTGTCCCCAGTAACACGCTGAGCTCGCTCCCTTTCACTCTCTTTGTTCTTTTTATTGCTTTCTAGTAGTATTTTTTGGCTTTTAGAGGCACTGTCATTGTTTAAAGAAACTTCTGAATATGTTGTTTCCTTCTCCTTTTTCTTCATTTTCTTCTTTTTCTTCTTAATGACTTTATTATTATCCTTGGGATTCTTCCTGTGTTTCTTTCCAGACAGCTCTTCCTCCTCAAGCTCAACTTCTTGCTGTGCTGGGAGATACTTATCAAGAAAGCTGTAACTATAGTCTGGCTTATCTTCTTCACAGGTTGAGGAAGAAATATATTTTCTTTTCTTCTTCCTCTCTTTGATACTCCCAAAGTTCTTAACTTTGTACTCTTCCTCTCTGCTTGTCAATGAATATTCCCAGGAATTATGTTTCTTCCTTTTTCTGAAGTCACTTAATGCAGTGAGGCTACCAGGAACTGGATGTATGTTGTCCTGATTATCTGCCAGTGGTAAAAAGCACTCAGACTTATCTCTCTTTTTCTTCTTCTTTCTTCTCACACAACTCTCCTCACCATTCTGGGCATTGCCTGTGTCATTGTTTTCACCCATAAAAACTGCTTCTCCTGAAATGTATTTGTGGGTGTTTTTATAAACTTTTGCAGATTGCTTTTGTTCACTGTCCTGGATGTCCTCTAATGAAAAACTGCCTTTCTTCTTTTTTTTCTTTGTTACCTCACCATCCAATTCCATATCCAAAGCACTTTTCTTCTTCTTTTTTTTAAAAGGCAATTCATTTCTCTTCGTACCATCTGTGTGATGATTTGAAAGCTCCACGTCACTACTCTCATTATTCTCCAAGGAGAAATGACACTGGACCTTTTTTTTCTTCTTTTTGAGTATTTTAATTTGTTCCTCTGATTCTTCTTGAAGTTGTAAAGCCACAGGACCTTTTATATTCACAAAGCTTTCTAAATGAGCTGCTCTGAGTAAATCAGAGCCAACTTTCTTCTTCCTTTTCTCATTATTCTTTGGTTTCAATTTGTCTAAACGTTCATCTTTTAAATATTCCTTTTTCTTTGTCTTCATTTTTTTCTTGAGATGGCCATTGTCCTCACTTTTAATGAAAGTCTGAACATCTTCCTCAATCTCAATTATAGTCTTCACCTTTTTCTTTTTGTGTACAGGCTCCCCACGAAATTCTTTTCTCTTTTTCTTTATCACCATTCTAAAAAAAGGAAATGAAGATGTTAGTGAACTGCTTCAAAGAGATGATGCAAGTCCTAATCTACTTGGTCCTCTTTTAGTTCGAAACCATTCCTTATCTCCCATTGTCCCTGACACTTTCTCATTTCGGTCTGCTTTCCATGATGGGGAATCAGAACATACAGACACATACAGAAAATACTGTTTACTGGGGTGATTCTTTCTATCATGTTGTTCAGTGTATCTTGTCCTAGTCAGTTTGCAAGGCTCTATTTGTCTGTTTCGCAGCAGCAGAGCAAAATGCTTTCACAGAAATAAAATGTTTTCCCTCTCAAAATCTTCCCCAAACCACATCCCTGTGTATACAGACAAATCCAATTAGAGTGGTTTTCCAGATGCCCGTGACTTTTCACTTAACACTGAACCTCACACCTCTCTGCTGCCCACTCAGCATTACAAGATCCTTCCAAGGCATCTGAGTTATTACCTTAAATTTGCTTCTAGCTGTGATTTCTAATCTTTGCTCTCCGTTTCTTTTCTCGGGACGCTTATGCCAATGAATTGGCGTAAGTAATCAGCGTAATTCTCTGACAACAGAGAAGCCTTTCGCTGAGAAACTCGAATTATTCCTACTCGGTTTGCAATAATACTGATATTACTGACATCTGATACCCAAGATGTCAACAAGGCACTTTGTTAAATGAAGAGCATCCAGTCCAGCACAGCCCCTCTCCCTGTCTGCCCGGTCCTGCCGCCGCTCCGCCCGTGCCCCGCCGGGGCTGCGGCGGCCCCGGGCAGCCCCCGCGCCCACCCACCGGCTGCACCGCCCCGCGGGGAGCGCCTGTCAGCCCCAGTCCCGCCCCGCCGCATCCCGTGCGGGCCGTGCCGAGGAGAGGCCGAGGGGAAGCCGAGGGGAAGCCGTGCTGTGGCCGTGGCCGTGGCCGTGCCAGGCCGGGCCGTGCCGCGCTCACCTCCCGCGGCCACGTGCAGCGCCCGCCGCCCCGGAAGGGATCGCGCCGTGCCCGCCCCGCCCCGCCCCGCCCCGCCCCGCCCCGCGAGGGGGCGCTGCCGGAGCCGTTGCCGTGGCAACGCGCGGGTGGCGGCCATGGCGGCCATGGCGGCCCGGGCGAAGCGGCGCGGCCACGGTGCAGGTGGGAGCCCGTGCTCCGGTGGGAGCCCCTGCTCCGGTGGGAGCCTCGGCTCCTCTCGGAGCACCCCCCGAGCAGGGCTCCCGCGCTGCCTTCCCGGGCCCTCGGGGTCCCTCAGGCCGCTCTTCCCCGCTGGCCCCGCTCTCAGCGCCGCTGCGGGGCTGGGCCGCCCCACAGCGCGCCCAAAGCCGCCCCTCTCTGCACCAGCACCACGAGCGTTTCTGCTCACGGGCGCTGTGTTGCTTTTATTGTCATAACCTCCCCACAGACACGATCTTTGTGCGTGTTTCTGGTGCACCTAGCCTGTTGAGAGAGTGCCAGGGCCGCTGGTTTGCCTGACCGTGACCTGCCCCTTGTGCTTTGGGGTTGTCCTGTCACGCAGTTCGATAATACCTTGGGGAAACAGGCCGCTGTGTGCTCGCTGGTACAAAAATTCAACGAATACAAAACATCTGTTCTCAGAGCACCATGCTTATAGCAGAGCCCCTTGGCTTCTCCCAAGGTCTGAGAACATTGAGATTGGAAAGACCAGCGCTGCAGTTCCTCCGTTGGGTTCTCTTCATTCAGTGCTTCGTAATGCCCAAAGCAGGCGTTTTGCATTAAAATGGCAATTTTCAGCACAGGAAAATAGCATAGGTTGGTCACTGGAACTCGAGACACCTGCAGGACACATGGACTTGGTGATGCCCTTAAACCTGACTAATGGTTTGGCTCTGAGTGGTCTGTACTGTGGAATCTGTAGGTTTTCTCATTCAAGTTCACTGTCTTGGTCCTTTATTTTTCTTATCCTGATTCACTCAGCATCCTTGAGGGTCATGTGCTGCTTTTAGTTTGGTGGTTGTTTGTTTGTGTAGGGTGTTTTTTGTTTTTTTTTTTTTTTTTTTTACATGGAGACAGTAATACTTAGCAATGTCCCTGGGATTTAGTTGCTTATACAGGAATCCACTATGAAAAGCAGCCTTGTCTACTAGTAAAAACAATGGCTAATTCTGTGCAAGCATGTGCATTTTATTTATGTTGAAATATTTTGAATTATTATTTTGGTTAAAATCCTTTTTCTCAAAAAAGAGTTCTTTTATCAGGGAGAACCTTGCACTTGACTTAAAGCTCGAGAGAGGCATGACAAGAGTCTCTAAAGTTGTTGCTTTTTATAAAATGTTAAACTTCATGTTAAACAAATATTTATTGCACATTAACTTCTGTTCTTTCAAGCCTAAATACCTTTAAAATAATGTTTGTTTAGGCGGAAAATAAATATTTTATTATTTATTTATAATATATATTATAAATATTTTTTAGGGTCTCCTGGTAAATGTTGTACACTTTTTTACTTTTAGAGCATGAAGCAAAACACCCTAAATCAAAACACCATCCTGAAACAAAACAAGCATCAGTGAGTATAGTTCAAGTAAAAAATCTGCATAGAGATGGCTTTAAAATATTTTAAACAACTAGATGTGAAAATTTGGTACCCACAGGGTAGACTCATTCATAAACTGAAAACAAAACTATTATTTACAAACAACTTCTTTGAACCAACAAATGTCATATTCCAAATAAGTGCTTGTATTTAAAGCAACTTGGGTAATGCCAACAAGAAAAGTTTCATTAAAAGATGAATGTCAGTACTTCTGAACAATATGAAAGAGATATTTAAGCTTCTGAGTGGAAAATACTTGTTCAGAAAATGCTACCAGTATTAATTTCCAAATAATTACTATTTCTTACAATAGATAAAATATTTTAAAAATTGTGATATCTCACCATATTCTGTCAAAAGGAGTGATATACCTTCTGTTAGGTTTGGATGATTTTACTGTGCTGGAAGCTGCAGAAGTTTTTAAAGTCCATTTATATATTGTCAAGTATTCAGAAAACACATACATCATACAATATTTGAATTAGAAATTATAATTCCATTATTTTAAATTTACTTTATAATTTTTTTTTCCTTTTGAATTGATGTCTGTATTTTTGTCTAGTCTGTTGGGGTATTTAGACAGAATGCATTCATTTTGAACAGGAGCCTTTGGAAGAAGCCCAGTTGCAGCCAATTCTGATGGAAGAATTTTTTTCTGCCCCTTCCCCCCAATATCTGCTTCCTGTACTTGGGGAAGTTCCCCCTGGAGAACCCCCTGATCCAAAAACCTGTAAGTAGGAGTATATTATCTTGAACCCTGCTGGGGTTACTTTTTCTTGCACATGGCAAGGGTTTGTAATTTATTTAATTTCGATTGCTATCAGCAGCAACGCCTTTGCTCGTGTGGGATTTCTGTGGTTGGGCCACTGGTCTGAAAACAGGGAGCCAGCTTGGCCACTTGGCCAATGGAAGAAATATCAAATTGTGCATTACAAACCAAAAGCATTGACTAGCTAAGGTAGTTCTGTGCTCTTCTGAATAAGTGACTTTTTATTTAGCCACTTAAATCAGAAATGGCAGGCATTTCTACCTCTGATTTAATAATGCAAAACTAGGATCAATAGACTAAGTAGACAATTCAATTTGAAAACTGCTGTCTAAATACTCTTTACTCATCTGATTACAGATTAGAATGGAAACAACTCTGAAGTTTCGTTCTTCCACTTTTATCAAATCATATACTTTGTAATAAACTTACCAAGCAGCAGTGTGTTTTTATTATGCATTTTAGCCCTTCATTTTGTCTCCTCTTCCATTAATTCTTCCTGATTAGGATTTCTTGTGCAAGTCAGAAGCAGTGTTACCCTTGACTTTTATATAAATAGTGTCCTCCCAATTATGAGCATTTTCTGGCAGTGTATGAACCAATTAAAGGTATAAAGCTGAGAATAAATTCAGTGTTTCAGCTGTGTTGCCAGAAGAGAACACTCCTATGACTTAATCTTTGCTGATCACACCAAAACCTGAATACTTCCTGAGTGGAGAGAGGTGCCAACCCAGCCAGCCCTCTGAGAGGGGACAAGTTGGCTATATGGAGTCATGTTAAAATCCCTGAAGGATCTGGCAAGTATGAAGCAATTATGACAAAGAAATCGCAGCACCACTAAAATATAACCTTTGGTTTTTCCTCTGTCTAGAAATTCAGCTTTATGACTAACTCTGATAATGCAAATTGTAAAGGGCATGAGATACCAAAGTGGTCTAACTGCAACAGCACTGAGTTCAGCACAGGCTAATTTCTTCCTGTCAGGGTACATTAATTCACAGAGCTTTTCACTTCTGTGACTAAACTGCTTCTGGTGTCTTGAGTTTATTCACTTAAAACTAAATCTGACATCCCTGAGGCACAATGAGTTTGCAGTGTTGGTGCACCTTTAATTTGAAGTTTGCTCAAGTTTGTGTTGTGTTGGCTGAGAAGGGAGGACAGACCAGTGGCTGTATCCAAAGGGAATGGATCTGCTTTGAATCTGTATTTTGTCAATACCACCAAGCTGTGGTGGTATTGACAAAATGACTGGTCCTGACTTCATGATATCTAATGGCTGTGTTTCTGTGAAATGCAAGTGCTTAGCTGTAAGTGAAGGCTGTCCTGTTTTGCTCAGGTTCTCCTCGAGAATACTTGGAGTTCTACATATTCCCAGTGCTCCTACCCGGGCTGGCTGCACTCCTGCAGGAGGCAGAGAAGGAGAACTGTTTTGAGGTTAGTTGGGAGTTCTCATTTCTAATCACTGGCAGGAAGTTACAGCCTTTCTTCATTTCACAGGCAGCATTTTTTTTTTTTTTTTTTTCAGTTTGGTCTTTTGCAAGAAAACCAACCACAATAATATGATATAACATACCCTGGGTTGTTTTGGATCTGGTTTTCAATGTTATTTTCTCCAGTAATTCAGAACAGATTACATTCTATACAAACTTGATCATCATGACAATCTCTAGCTCCCTCCAAACCCTCCTTAAATATCTGATTGTATCTACCCCAAATAGTGTTGTGTTTTAGAGGAACAGGGTTCCTTTCAGAACATTTCACTCATTTGAAGGTGCTATACAGAACTTGAATTCTACTTTGTGCCTCAATTATTTTTTGCTGGTTCTGGCATTGTAATACAGATAAGTTTTTCTATTTTAGCTTGTTTTTCTCTGTAAATTCCATTTAACTAGAAGACAGGGCATCCAGCATGAATGAGCCTATAAAAATGCAGATTTAAAAATAATTGTTTGCTACATGGGGTTTTATAAATTTGTTTTCAGTGAGTGTCTAGAGAGACATTCCTCATTGTCTATGGGGAATGCTTGAAAACCTGCTAGAACTGGTGCAAAATGAAGCATAAATACATTCCTCATTGTATCTGCAGCCTAGCAGAGCCCCAGCAACAGCTTAGGTGCTGGGAGCTAGGGGGATTCCCAGCATTTCTGCTATTTTCTCAAACCATGGCAATTTGAATTTCAGATCCAAACCTGCACATTTAATACCAGTTATTTCAAATTTTTCTCGGTCTTCACAAAACTTGTGTGTTGGATGGATTTACAGGTGTGTGTGTGTGTTTCTATAAGCTGTGATAAATATAGGTGAAATAGGAAAATGGTTCATTTACATGACATCTGTCTGTCATTCCTGCCATCACATTTACATTATCTAGCCAAGAACAGATTGAATATATATATTATTCATCACACTTTTAATAAAATCCATATTGATTTTTTTTTTGGAAGCATATATGCTTTAGGAGAAAGGCATGTCCTACAAGTTTTAAAATACAGGCTTTGATAGATGTCAGCTATTTCTGAAGGCAATAAAACTTAAATACAAAGATATTTTAAAAATATTAAAATTTTTAGAAATATTCCCCTTTCAAACTCAGAACAAATCTAAGGTTACTTTGTCTATTTTTAATCTGAGAAATTTTGCAGATCTTCAGTGGTGTATATATATTAGAAAGTGTGTGTGTGCTGAAAATGGATTTTGTATGGGTCTGTGTGCTGCTTTGTAGAAAGCTACTAAAAGCAATTATTTTCTAATGTATAGAATCTTGATAAAAATGAGCTCAGCTTATAGAAAACACACTTATGTGAAAAGATGAGGAGCCAAGCTTAGGAAAGCAAGCTGATGTCAGGTGATAGTTTTCCACTGTGACCTCATTTCTTCCTCCTTTGGAACAATAACTAAGAAAACAATAGCTCTTTATGCTTGCCATATAATTGAATATTTGTGTTCTTTTCCATTGCTGTCCAGGTGCCTGTACTTGCACATTCTGTTTCCTTATTTGATATAAATTTGTGATTTTTAGTTATCCTTTGGTTTGGTAAGAAATGTGTTGTTCCATATGGATTTGGAGGGGAAAAAACCCCAACTTGCTATAATTTGTGTTAAAATGGCTAATGAAATAACTTGAACTGAATTTTAGGATCAAAAAGCAGAGTCCTTAGAAACCCAAAGCAGGAACAGGGAGGAAGGATCTTGTGATAAACACATTGGAATACTGCTTTCAAAAATAAGAGGACAACAAAGATTGAAAAGATTCATGGAATTCATGAGACAACAGAACATGAGGAGGATTAGTTGTGATTAAACTAACTGAAATCATGAAGGATGAGAAAAGAACACTGGGTTTGAATTCTGGCTAGACATGAGTCATTAAAGCCTGTAAAGGGCAGTTGTGTAGAATGATCCAGTGGAAGATAAATGGAAGAAGCCCTTGAAGGAGGGGAGGAATACTCAAACTGACTGCAATCAATGTTGAATGAGCCCAGGAGAAGAGAGAGGGTAATGGTGAGAGAGAATGAACAGTGGGATTTTGATAAGAGGGACTAAAGGTTTTCATGTTTTGAAAGGAAATTAAGATGAATGAGAAGAAAAAGTTAAATAAATTCAACTTTGAGCAATGAAATTGTGTTAAGGAAGATCAGATCCTGGGGCCAACAGAGGATTTCAAGGCAAAGACCAGAGCAGGTGCATCCATGTCTGGAGAGGAGGAATTGTACAATCACATGGGAAAGTCAGGAAAGGGAAATGGTTGTGCTGGAAGTGAGGATTTGTGTAGGAAAGATCTTTTTTGAAAGGTGATAAAGAAGCATAACAACTTACACATTCGATTTAAAATAGGCTCTCTTGCATTATGTGATGCATACAAAAAATCTGAAAAGCTAAAGCCTGGAAAAAGCCACCAGCTGATAGATACATGTGCAGACTTCAAACTGGCATAAATATGAGAACAGTCTGCAGAAGCTTCATTTTTAAATTAGAGATGAAAGAAACCTATTAGGTTGCCCAGTGTACTCCCTCACTGATGGTTTTTTTTTTCCTACCATAAGTTCTCCTGTGTTTTATCCCATCTGCTGTCAAATGCCTACAGGGGAAAGACTATTTTCTTAAATCTTTTCTCTCATGAGAACTGACTAATGCACTCATTTCTTCAGCATTAAACTGAACAATGTATAAATGTTTTTATTAGAATAACTCCGACTTTTCTTTCTAGTTAGCTATCACAGAAGGAGGAAATTGCATCAGGCTCTATAGTGGAATATATTATATTTAATATATAGATCAGGAAAAGGGAATGGAAGAAGGTTTCCTAATGACTTTGCCATCTTCTGATCACCAGTATATTTTCATGATTATTACCAAGCACATCATATTTAAACTGAAAAATGGAAAATGAATTCTGACTATAAACAATTTATAAACACATCTGCAGGTTAACAATGCACATTGTACAGATATTTCCTGTTTTTTATCCGGATTCATGCAGCATAGGAGGAATGTGTCAAAGGCAGGTCAATTTATGTAATTTTTTCCCTTTATAAATGTTGACTGCTGTGCAACTAATGATTTAATTCGCTAGCAAAATAAACTGTTTCCTGGCAAAGAAAATAAAATAAAAAATATTCAGCTTGATTGAATTCCTCTCTGCTAAGTTCACTGCCTCTAACAAGGATAAAACAAGATGAATTTGATTCCTTTGGTGATAGCTGTTTTGACAACCCTGTTCTGATCGGTTTTTTCCCATCACAAAGGAAAAGCAATTTACTTAAAAGAGATTAAATTACAACTGCTAGATTAAATTGAATTTTGTTGTCAAAGTGTAGAATTTATTCTCTGAAACAATTCCCTAAGTAATGGGACCCATTTTCATCCTGTGATTGAGAACAGCTTGCTTACAGATTCCGTGCAAGTCAAGATTTGTCCATTTAACATCTGAAGTGACTCATAGAAAGCTCTGCAGTGATGGTATTGGTCTCTTAAAGTTCAGGTGTTTGGCTTCTTGGAACAGCATTTGGTATTAGCATAAGTGTGGAAATTGCATGAGGAGCTGTGTTCCTTCCCAGCCAAGCACTTAATGGAGCCCTACCTGAACCCCAAAGCTTTGGTTGTCACAAAACAGATCATAAAGGCACGTGTGGCTCAGGATTAGTAATTGTTTTATGATGATCTCACCTTCTGCCCTGCAGTCCAGCACTGAACTTCACCCTTGTCATCCCCCAGCTGTGTGACTGCCCTGTGTTCTTCCCTGGGCAGTCAGCACCTCACACAATGCTCCTCTTCCACTTCACCTGTGGCTGACCCCCAAATTATGACATGTACCATGAACTGAAAGAATTAGGCTATGTAGAGCGTTTTTTCCTGCCTCTCTGTTCACATCTGAGGATAATGCATAGAGCAAAGTCGTTTTCAATTCAATTACATGTTTATTGTGTTTTCCTTAGCAAGTGGTAGTAGTATCTTCTTATATCTTAATCAAGACTTCAGCCTCTTCTGTGACATTAAGCAGTTTCACAAAAGCACTTGACCACTGTGAATTGTTTTCCTAAGAAGCAATTCTTACAGCTGAATCTCCTGTTTGACAGGGTAAGTGTTGGGATGGGAGCTCAGCTTCCTTTTAGCTCCATGGCTGCTGTTGTGATGAAGCACTTGGTGCCCCGGGGCTGCAGGGGCTCAGTGTTTTTTTAGGTGTGCATCCAGAACACATCTCATGTCAGAGGAGTTCTGAAGATGCTGATCAAGCTCTTCTGCTGTTCCAGCCAGAACTCCATGTTCTGTTCTCCACATTATGGTTGCTGTGGTTTGTGATAAGCAGAGTGAGCACCTGTACTCGTTTATACATTCAATCTGTCAAGATGGAATGTGGAGAGGAAATCCTTTAAAAAAAAAAAAAAAAAAAAAGAAAGGGTTTCCTAATCCATTCTGGCTTTATCAAAATTCAGGCTCTGAATGGCTGGCTGTGGTACTGGCTGCTTGAGTCCCTAAGGATAACCTGCTGCAAAACGTTTTGCAAAATTCTCTTTGTTGGTTAAGATTGAGAACAGGGAGCAAAGGGCACAAATGCTTTGCTGTGAAGCTCCAGGTTTGGAACTTTTTACCTGGTTCTGTGTAATGTCCATGGTTTCTGTGGCTGTGGACAGAGAAGAGCCTTGCTTTGGTTTTGCCTTCTCTTCTGGATCACCCAGCAGATGATTTGGTCAGAGCAGCCATACAATACTTGCCTGTGTGTATTCACAGCATCTTCAAGCTGGTTCCATGCAGGAGCAAACAATATCCAATCAATGTTCCTTCTGTGTTTTGGAAGAAATTAAGTGTTTTGAGTATGATAATAGAACTTTAAACAAAATGGCAAAGAATTGCAACATGTTTGCATGTATGAATGAGTTCTGTTAATTTCTTCACAATGGCATTGCCACTTACAGCACCATTCAGAGATCTTTGTTCTGGATATACTGCAGCAATTATCAAGATAATATATGTAGAATTTTCTCACTCATTTGTTTGTTTTGAAATCAGTCCACAAAATTTCTAAAATTTTGGCTGAGCCACTGGCTGTTGGCAGTAGCAATAAAGAGTAGACAGAGTAATGTACTGTATATTTTATTTAATAAAAGCAGTCAATTTAACTTAAACATATGACCAATCCAAAGATAATAAATAATTTGAAACTATCTTCTATCTTTAGGGAAAAAGAACCAAATTTATTCCCTCTGATTTCCTAACTGAGTGGTTATACAAGTAAGTTGATCATGTTTTTTGCTCCTAAGTATGTCCAATGATTCCAAGGCACTCATTTGCAAATTGAATAGCTGAAATTTAAATTAATATGAGTTGTTTTCCTTTTTCTTTAGCAACAATCCAAAGAGGAAAGATGAGTCATTCACAGAATTGTTTTCCATTCCTTTTGTTAAGGACTGGCTAAAGGACCAGTAAGTTATTGCAGTACTCAGAATAATCTTTTCTCCTTTTATTCTTTTGCCCCTGCTATCCCAAAAAAGTAATAGAGCCTCAATGTGTTGCAGCTGTGCCCTCAAAAATGCCCTTTACTGTGTGCAACAAAGAACTATGTGATAGTTTCTAACTGGCTAGTGTATTACCTGCAAGGTATTTTGTACCAGAATTGTTCACAGGTAAATTAATTTTGAATTCCTAAACATTTTAATTGTAGAATGTAGGACATTTCTTGAATAGTCTGGTAGTGTTATGAATATCTTTGTACTAAGGAGTAAAGCAATGTTTTCAGTGCTGCTTCCTCCTATGGAAATCTTCAAGAGTATGGTCAAGAAATTCTTCTCTAACTGTAAGCAGCTGTTTTTGAAATACCTGTAACAATCCTTGGTGTCAGGATGCATTTCTGCAGATATTTATGACTTTGAGAATTGAGCACTTGTTTTTGGCAGCCTCAATCATATATTCTGTGTTATTTTTGTAGAGCCAAGCAGCACAACAGTCTTGAAAGAAATGCTACTGTCCTTGAGACTGCATTTACTTTAAAATATAGCTGCCATGTGAGAAAAGCATGGATTAGTCCACAGTGAGGGAATAAGGAACTAACAGAGGTCAGATTTTAAAGAAAATTTTCAATTTGAAAACATAACTGGAATCTGGATTGGTAATTGGTGAAAACATAGATGTTAATATCTTTGTAGATATATTTCCCTTGTTACACGATGTAGGTGGAAATTGAGCTTTTTAGAATTCTTGAAATGTGACACTTGGAACCTGGAGACGCCAGTGGAGCAAGAGGAAAGCTCCTTAGCACAGGTCTTTGTGGATAAGCTGGCAATTGTGTCAAAAGGGTTAACTTTGAGTCCCTGAGAGGTGGCCATGTGGTCAGAGTTGTGCAGTGCAAGACTCCTTTGGAGAATGAGCCATTTCATCTTCTCAACCCTGATACCTCCAGCCACTGTGCTGTCCTGCCACTGCTGGTCAGAGCTGCCTCTGGTGGGACACATCTGCTTCATTCTGTCACACACAGCTCTTGCCAACAAGGTGCCCATTTAGGGCTGTGGTTCAGTGCCTTGTGAAGTGAGCATGAGCTGCAGCCTGGCTGTTGTACCCATTTCTCAAGCACACAGAAGAGCTCTTGGCCAGTAAGGTAGTTTTGTTACTGTGGGTTTGTGAGGATGGATGTTTGTACCAAAGATAAAATCTCTGAGATCAGAGTTTTACAAACATTTCTCTTGGAGGTAAAGCTGAACAAAACGTTCCCTGCCCTCTCCTGCTCCAACCTGCTTGTAGGCACCCTAATACCACCTTGTCTGTTTGGTAGGGTGCTTGATTATTCTGATCAGGGCCCTGCTCTGAGTTAGGAATCTCTGCCAAAATATGTGAGGAGGGTTTGTACAGCTATTTAAAACAGCTAATTTCTCCGGTCTGCTTCACCTTGGAGAGTGGCAAACCTGTGTATTGGCACAAACAAAGGATTTAAATGAAGGGCTCAGGGCAAGGTGAATAGAGCAAATGAGCTGCTAAGATAGAGAGGTGGTGGCAGGAACTGCTTAAGTCAGCTTTGCCAACAAGAGAAATACACTGAGGAATCACAGCCTGAATGACTCATAGCTTCTGTTAGTAGTGGTGCTCCTAAATAACGTAGTGACAGCTCCACAAGGACACGGGAGTGTCAAGAGTCCTGCTTAAGTTGATACACTTCATCTAAAATCCTCTAAACAAGTAGGCCTTAAAAATAATAATTATTAAAATTATTATTAAGTAACTACTTTTAATGAGCTTACCCTAAAATTACAGATTTTAAAAAAATGCTGCTTCTGAAGTAAATATTATTAGAGCAAAGGGAAAGGCTGCAATATTAAATAAGAATAAAAAGAAGAGAATTTATTATTATGTCCTGGATATGTCATAAATAATTTATTATTATATCCTTCCAGCTATCACACTTAAAATGTAATTGATTCTATGCTTTTTATTGTCATTTCCATTTCTATTTTTAAAGGAGTTTTCATTTTTTTATCAGGATTAAGAATATATGAGACAATAGGCTAAAAAGTTCTGGTCAAATTGTAATGGGAAACATCCTTATGCCAACTGTTTAGATGGGTTTATCAGTGCCAAGCAGCCTTAATGCTTAAAAAAAAAAAAACAACAAAAAACCACCAAAACAAAAAACCCCCAGAGGAAAACTGTTTTTGTTCTATCAGAGATCCAGCTTTTTTTTTTTTTTAATATATTCCATACTTGAGTATGACTTTTTTGGCTCTCCTCCAGTGCCTCCAGTTTCTTCTTTGAAGCTCAATTTTATATTTTTTTTTTAAGAATAGTCAAAGCCACAGTCTTATGAGCTTCACTTTCTGTGCAATGAGATCTTGCAGCCTACTTTTCCCTAATCAGGAGACCTAAATGCTGCGTCGGCTTTCAGAATTTTAAATGCAAACCTTGTACCTTCAAAACCTAGTTATTGTAGGTGAAGGAGCTTGTAAAATTCAAATTTGTTGGCAGCTTTAGTGTAATAATTGCTGTGACATCTTAGTGTAGGTGCCCTGTCTTCCACTGAGTTCTGTACGTTACCGGTAGCGCTGACAAAATATTCCATCCCTTGGGAATCTTCCTGTCCCCGAGCAGATTTCAAAAGCAATAGAAGGAGCAGCTTCAATGCTGACTGGTAACCCCCATGTCACATGCCAGACATTTCTGTTGCCTTAAAGGACAGCTGCACCTTTCAGAGGGCAGGAAGAGTGGGGTTTGAACACAAAACCAGCCCGAGTCTGTTGGGCACTTGCTGAGATACAAACTGATGTGCCCCTTCCTCCATTCGAGGCTGCTGATAGATCCAAGTGAAGGAAATAGAATTAGAGCTGTGAATGTTTTGTAATCCTATAAATATGCTAATGAGCACCACAGTTGTCTTTTGTCAGCAGTTTTCAGTGGTGTTTCTGGTTGAACAGCACTGAAGCTCAGTTGCAAGTAACCAAGCTCTGTGTACTGAATCAGGGCCAGGGAAAGTCAGTGAGCTCTGGTTATGCTCTGATCCTTCTGAAACTTTGCTTTTCTGCCATAGACGCTCTGAGTTACATGGCAGCATCATTTCCCAACCTTCTTCAGCATATTAATGAAAGAAATATGAGGAAACACATAAAAACACTGTTCCTCTGCTCTGAAAAACAGTGATATCCTAAAAGTCTGTCATGTAAATTTAATAATATCACAGCACTGTTCACCATAACCCCTGACCTTCCATCCAAAGAGACAGAGTCATGTATAGTATATGCACCTGTGTTAGGAACAAGCTAAAAATTTCCTGGCTTTTGAAGTTCTGATAAAAAAAATTCACAAGATTTTTTTTTTAATCTGCATTTCCTCCTTTTTTTTATTAGAGATATTTACTTGCTACCCAGTTGAGAAGGACACATTTTCTAGTTTAGTTTATCTGTGTGTACCAAAACAAGTGTACAGACACAGAGAAAAATAACTTTATCATGGCTTTACTGGAGTGGGCAGCTAAGATATAAATGATTACTAAATTTGGAGTAGTGGCTCTGTGCCAAATATCTGTATACACATATATACACATTGATTATTTTTTACTCCCTCCCCCAGATATTTTAATTGGGTGAAGTCTGCTGGTCTCAGCTGCCTTTACAGTTGACTTCATTGTCAGCTCTCAGATGGCCAATAGGGGTAATTTTGCATGGGTGACTGATTTTTTTTTCTTTCCATAATATGCCCAGTTCCTACAGGCTGTGCTTTCTGCACTGCACACATATTTCATTGGTTTGTGTCTAAACCAGCCATGTTGGGAGTATGCTTGGTTTGCCTTATATTTTCTTCTTTAATTTTCTTTAATAATTTGAGAGCTTTAAATAACATTTTATTGTAATAACGGAAAGTACAACAAATACATCTCCATGGATGTTATTCTGTGTGCTTCCAAGTAAAAATTGCCATTCAAGTTAACAAAGGAGACATTTTTTGTTAAAAAACTGTATGTTAAAAGACTGCAGAAATTTTCTGCGTAAAATATTTCTATTTTGTAATGGTGCTTTATGGGGTTGAAGGTTTTATGGCTATAATATCTGATGCATTAAAAAAGGTTCTAATTTATGTAAAGATTGTCAAAATGGCAATGAGAAAACTGAAAACTTACTAGTGCTTTGTGACATCTTCCTAATGTTGCTGTTGGAGCACTAAGGGGAGTTTTTCATGTTTTCAGCATACAAAGTCTGACCTAAAATACACAAACATAGATGGAACTTTTCCTGCTGACACGAGTGGCCTTTGGAATAGGTCCATGTTTGGTTTCCTTCAGTCCAGTCCCACAAACACTCTCACAGACTTCATAAATATTGGTCCTATGAGTGAGAAAGCTGAGGCAATGCTTTGTGCCTCCCAAAACATGTAGCAAGTATGCAAGCACAGGAGAGCTGAGCTGGAGCATTAACATGGGCACGTCCTCCCGAGGAGAGCGTGTTGAGGCAAGAAATCCACTGGGATTTTCAGACAGAATTGAAAACAAAAGATTCTCGCTCTGCTATTTTTTGGCATGTTCTCATTACAAAGACTTCTTGCTGTGCTTCCTCTAATTCCTCTCACATTCTTGTTACAAATCACCTGTTCTGCCTCAGTCTCCTGTTGGTTACATGACTCTGCCTCCCCACACAACAACTTTCTCATGTGAGTTCCACACTGTCTTGTCTTTTTATCATGTCTTTCCTTCATTATAAATAGATAAGCAAGTATATAAATAGTTGGTATGTGTTTAACAGCTGAATGCATATTGTCACTGTGGTCACTTTGATAACACTCTCAAATGTATTTATAACATTTTTTAATTCAATTCACTATTGACAGTACAAAGGAACTTTTATTTGGACAAGATGATAGAGAAGAAGAGTTCTAGTTAGCAGGAGTCACACTTTAAGATGTCTACTTGGTTGCAGTTCCTCTTTTAAGAAGTTTAAATTTGGTTTTTCCCACATTTACAGTCCTTCAAAAATCTACTCTCCAAATAATGCACTAAAATGTTTTCTTGTATATTGTAAGGGGTTTTTTTCTCAAATACAAATAATCTTATTCTAATGCATTTAGATTGTTGCAAAAGAAAACTAGTGATTAGGAATTTATTTCTGACTATGGAATAGTTGTATTAATGCTGAAAATGTTACAAAGAAAGGTCTCAGTTCACACTCTGTTTGACTTGTGAAAATGTTCAAGGGTATTTTTGTCCAGTGTCTGTGGGAATATTTCCCTGGAAAGCTGAGAGGCTCATACAGTGCCTATGTAATATTTGATCAATATATGTAATTGATTTTAAATACCAGGTCAGATGAATCAGTTCTTCAGTGTCTGATTGCTTATGAATCACCATTTCCCTGCTTTTTGGGTAAATGACCTTAGTAGTATTTATAAGCAGAGATTTTTGAAACATTTATTTTGAATCAAAACAATACTTTTTCATTATTGCACACTTTTGGAGATCTGGGTAGGCATGTAAAAAAGACCTAAAGAAGGCAGCTGTTGCTGTAGTGTTTCTAGATTCTAAGAAATACTGCAAATATGAAAGAAAACCACTTAAGAGAAATTTTCAGCAGAGTTTTTTTTGATTGTTCAGACCAGCATGTGATTTTTTTTTTAGTATTTCCCAAAACAAAGACTTTCTCAGAATGCTTTTTTAAAGAGCTATGCAGATCACCATGATCATTTACTTGAATGTCTTATATTTACCCCTATTCTGTGGTCTCTTCTTCTAAATTACGAATTTTTCAGTGACTTTGTCATTGCCTGTGTTCATACATGATCTAAAATATCCAAGAACAATAACCATCACAGTCAAACTAAAGGTGAAGTGAATGTGGCTGTGACCATTCTATTGAAACTTAGGAGGCTTCATCCTTTTCATTAGAGTTGCTCCAATATTTCTACAGAAGGGCTTTGCTCTCTAAAAGCAGAGAGAAGCCCATTCCTCCCCAAAAGCAGAGAGAAACCCATTCCTCTCTAAAAGCAGAGAGAAACCCATTCCTCTCTAAAAGCAGAGAGAAACCCATTCCTCTCCAAAAGCAGAGAGAAACCCATTCCTCTCCAAAAGCAGAGAGAAGCCCATTCCTCCCCAAAAGCAGAGAGAAACCCATTCCTCTCTAAAAGCAGAGAGAAACCCATTCCTCTCCAAAAGCAGAGAGAAACCCATTCCTCTCCAAAAGCAGAGAGGCCATTCCATGGCTGCACCTGGAGATTCCACTCTCACCTGCACCCCAGGAGCCCCAGGCACTGCTGCTCTCTGCAGGCACCTGGCTCTAAGGCTGCTGGTTAAACGTGAGGGTTCTCTGCTACTGTTAGGAGCAGATTGGAACAGGAAGAGCCATTACAAAACCCTGAAGATTTTCTTGATTGATTTTTTTTCTTGTATTTTGTTTCCAAGGAAGGAATCAGGCCTGTTTGTAAGACAGATTGGGAATGTGAAGACAGTCAGAGTTTCTGGGCATTACTGTGTGGAAATACTGCCTGAACTCAGTGCCCATCACTGTTACTATGAACCCCCAGATTATTTTGTCTGTCCCTTTTCAGAATTCATTGAGAAGCCCATCTTCTGCCCATGTGGAAATCAGATACATGTATTCATTAAGAACCTTTTTCAATGCCTCATACATTTATTTAATGCAAGTCTGGTTTGTATCTTCTGGGTGTGAAATTCCACTTGCATGATGTGAAATAAGTAGTGAACATCTCACAGAATCGAGATCTGAACAAGTTTGCTCAGAGAGCAAGAAACATGTTTCTGCAATTTGACCTTGGTCAGTGTCTCCTTTATGCAGATTTGGTAAAATAAAATACTTAAGAAAAATAATTTTTGTGATGTTCTTTTATAGCTAGAACTTATGTTAAAAAATATATGTATGTCTAAATAGATATCACTGTTTCATATGTGGGCTTTTAAGATTGTTCATAATCAAGGACTAAATAAGCAGAATGTAGTTAGTGTCCATTGTACTGTCACTTTGCATCTTGGAGGCATACAGCTGTCTTCTGCCACAAATGACAGACTCCTCTTGCCCTCACTCCCTGCTGAGGGGCGATTGCTTCTGCTCAGATTCTATTTTTATTTGACCTGCAGACAATTGTGTATGTTCTCCACTTATTCCCTTAGACCAAACTGGACCTGGCATGACTTCTGGCCTCTAAAGCTGTGCCAATGAAAGGATTGATATCTGCCAGTGACTGTCATACTAAAAATTAAATCCTGTTCTTGCTTGATTTTTTTGTATTGCTTTCTCAGTTTTAGTGTTGGATTATAAAGTAGACATTTCTATAATTTGAAAATGAAAGCAAAGAAGTGCTAGAGTTGACCTTGCAGGCTAGGAGAAATCTCAGGCTGTTCTTTGGAGATGTTCTTAGAGAAAGTTCAGTGTCTTTGATATAACTGCTGTAAAATATGTAGGTCTTCCTGTGATTTTCCCTAAGTTTTGGTTTTCAAAAAGATCTAAAATAGAACAGAGGATGAAAGCCTATCAGGGAAACCAGCAGAGTCCAACTTCAGATTTTTAGGTCTGATTATAAGAAGCTGTTATCTCAGGAAGCCTTGCTTGTCCAGCACTTATGATTTCCCTTGAGCAGGAGAAATGCTAATTAATGTTCACAGAGCTAACACTGTTTAGCTCAATGGAGAGACTGCTTTTTATTTTTGCCTTATTTCGACTTTTCCAAACAGACCAAGGTTTTACTTCACATTAAAATAAATGTAGGCCAAAGCCCAGCTGACATGAAGATGAGACCAGTTTAGCTGAGTACACAGACTAAAACAGTGGAGTCAGTGTAGCATTAGATAAGAGGTGAGGCTGTGCTCCAAGCTGAAATGCTCCTGCAGTGAGGACAAGCCCTAAGAGAAAGACATCAGACAGCACAGGAAGCTTACTAGGGCAGAGACTAACATGAATGAAATTAAGTGAAAGGAAAATGGAAGCTGTCAACCCTCCTAGCTTGGCCTGTAATGTGCCATAAATAAATGTCCAGAAGATATTGCAGCATTTTAGCCAGAAAATGTAAGACTGCATAAATAAACAGCTTGGTATTGATGGGCTTTGCAGTGTACGTGTCTGTGTAATATAAATGCTGTAGATCATGTTCCTGCATGGGCTGCCTGTGTCTGCAGGTGAATTTGGATGTGCTGCATCCAAATTCCTCATGTTGTGTTCTTCCAAGTCAAGGCTGTGTTCAGTCTGTTCCCCGTGCAGGGAGAGTGGCTCTTGGCAGCCATTCCAATGCTGTGCCAAGGCTTCTCTTTAGAACTGGTATTTTCATGAGCTGCAGTGTTTTTACCCTGTAATTCATTGGCTGCAAATTACATTTCTTAGAAAAGACAGTTATAGAAACAAATTTTGTTTTGTCCTTTCCAATGGATGACTTTTTTTTTTTTTTTTTTATCATTGTGTTTGAGAAATATATCAACACCCCATAGAAAATGGTTTTTCAGGAGCAAGGTTTGATGTAGTCATTTGAGATTTTGCTAGTGATGGCTGAATTTAATTACTAGCTTGTCCCCATTAAAATTGGTAGCAACAGAATCACCAAATGTGCTTTCAAACTACCATATATTTTGGATGA
Source organism: Phylloscopus collybita (assembly GCA_027886175.1). Classification (NCBI taxonomy): domain Eukaryota; kingdom Metazoa; phylum Chordata; class Aves; order Passeriformes; family Phylloscopidae; genus Phylloscopus; species Phylloscopus collybita. The sequence continues at coordinate 5,077,120 of JAJNNQ010000048.1, forward strand.
AAATGGTTGAGTTCACAAATGTATTACATTCTTTTATCACCAGAAGAAAGTATATGGTATCAAAAGTAAAATTCCAGCATTTTAAGAACTTGTTTAGACATTTCTAAACATGGATTCACGCTATGCAGATACACTAATCATTATTTTTCAGCATGTTTTAATTTAAAGTGACACCATAATGTAAATGAATGTACTAAGATATGTTTATATTCCGTGTATTTCATTAATAAACATTTACATCATAAGTTCATTGTTGCACACACACTAAAACTTCCCCTGCTTTACAAATGGCAGACTGCTTCCCTTGCCCACCTCCCACTGCCACCTCCCACCTTAACCCTAATAGGGGGAGTTTGAAATACATCTAGAAGAATTAAGCAAGATGACTATGCTTGATATGCCATTTGTATATTGTTGTTTTAAGAAGGAATTATTGTCCTGTATATATAACAATATATTTGTTTAAAAAAATATATTCTTTGTGCATTTTGTTTTCAGAGCAATAAGAAATTGTGTCTTTCAGGCTCCTGAACATTTCTCTTTTTGATTAAATAGACTGTTAGGGAAGAAAATGTTTTACATTTATAGGCTGTCTGTTTAAAAAAATTTTTTTTTTTTTTTAAGTCCTAGACCACCAATTCCTCTATCTCTGCTTCTGTCTGAAGAAGAAGCAACCTTACTAATTCAGTCCTTCTGGAGAGGTTATCGGGTAAGAGTAATCTATAATTATTTTGCTTGATGCTGAAAACTGTAGGACTGTGAAGGCCCCGGGGAAAATCCTTACATAAATTTTAAGTAGGGGATACTATAAATAGCTGCTGAGACCCCTATGGTTCATTGGCTTTGGATGTTGCTCTGCCTTATGCCTAGTGACTACAATTTTTTTTTCACAGGCATTTATACCGATGTAATCTCGCTGTTTTCCTCAACAACAAAAAAAAATCCACAGAAATTTGATTTTCCAAAGTACAATTAACACTGAACGATTTTCTTTCTTTAATTGAAGGTAGCTTTGGGTAGTTCTCAAGGATGGAGTGTTATTTTGCTTCATGCAGGGATATGTCAGTGAGTGTGGGGATGCATGAGGAGGATTGGTGTTAGAAGTAAAAGCATACAGAAAGAAAGGACAAGGAATTGAGACCAAGAATGAGACAGGAGATTTCTGAGAGGCATGAAGGCTGTTATTCAAGGAAAAGGGAAACAAAATGTCAGGTAGATGTTGTAAGGCATACTAGTAACACAGCACTAGTGCCATTCCAGTTTAAGGGGGAAAAGCAAGGTGCATAAAATAAATACAAACAAAACTGACAATGCTGTTATTTTGGAGGTTAACAGCCATGCTAACCCTAGGATACTAAATAAATAAATTATTTTGAAAATCCTGAACAAGTTCTGTCAAATTTATTTTTTGAAAGCTCTAATACCTTCGCACCTCAGGAAGAAATGGTCTTGAAATTCAGGTGACTTTGGTGATGAAGAAATGCCTTTGACTTCCTTTATCAAAACTTAAGCTTCTAAGTAGCCTCCAGATATAGCAGCAATTTTGTTGTGACGGACAGGGAGACATCTCTGGATGTCAGGTGTTCTTTAAATAACAATCAGTATAAAACACTCTCTGTTAAGTTCTCTACTATTTTTAACAAGCATGAATATATAAGTGACTCCTGTAATGTGCTGTGCAGCCAAAGACAATGAAATACCTTGAAATGTTCTTCTTGACTGATGGGTCTTTGCTACTCTTTATGCTTGTTTGTTTTCCTTTATTTTTTCTTTTTTTTTAAACAGAGCATTGACACTAACATTAATTAGCACTGACAGTATCCCTGCAGGCATCCTGACAGTGGAGGCAACCATTATCCAATAACAGTTATGTTTGCTGAACACTGCAAGGTTGCTCAGATATCTTCTGCTTCTCTGAAAGCTTGTGAAGGGCACAATCCTTCCTTGTATAGATGAGCTTCAGGATTTTCACACTGGTCTTTATCAATCTAAACCAATTCCCAGAAATGAGAGAGAAACTCTAGCTATAAAAGCTAGGAGACATAAAAAATAATTCAGGCTATAAAAGTAGCTATTAATGTTTTACCTTATTCGAGGGGAGAGAACATGGGGTTTTAAAAATTAAAAATTGCAATCAGAATATAAAATAAAAATCATTGGTAACAAATTACTACATAGGGCAATGTGTTATCCTTGGGCTTGCAGATTAAGAGAACACTAAGCTGAAATGGGATTTCATCACATTAATGATAAGTATGTTATGAAAAATTACCAAAGAATTCAGATTATTTGCTTTTAAAATAAATAGCTCAGTCAGCTAATGCTGATTTAATGTTAATACTGATAATAACTGAATACTTAAAAGGAATGGGGTTTTTTTGCATTCTAAAGATATTATTGTGTCAAAATTTTAAACTATTTTCTGGAGTTTTTCATTAAACCTTGTTTTATAATTCAGAGGATTTAGAACTTTGAAATATTGCTTGTGAAATAAAAAATTTGCACAGTGTGATAATACTGGATAATTAAACATGAGCACACAGATACCTGACACTGTGATGGAGAGACAGGGCTCTTCATCCTTGGTCTTCTAAGACACATCTTCTATGGACTCAGACCATTTTTTGAGGTTTGTTGTTGACCATATTGATTTAGGCAGTAGAGTTTATCTAGTTATATAACTGACTGAGCATCATGTTCTTCTCTTGATCCTTCACTTGTTTGTGCCATCTCCAGCTGTCTGAGCATGCCAGTATCAAAAACACATGGCAAAAATGCAAAAATGGATCAGGCAGTAAAGGTTTTTCTATGTAAAGGGGGAAAAGAAGCTATAGGTACAGAATCTTGGGAACTCTATAATAAAGCATGATGAAAACAGTAAATTCATCCTTATCTGCAGCACATTTCAGAAAAACACTTGTTTAATAGTTGTAGTAATTAATTGTAGTAATTAATGGCTGTCATCAACCAAGTCCTTGCTACAATCCTTCGTACGAAGGCATTGATGGGCACTCTGACAATTATTTCATGTTTAATCAAGAACTGAATTCCAGAACAAGTAGCAGTGGAAAATACAACTGCTGAGTTCTCTGAGGAGATCACAGACAGGAAGACAGCATCTTGAAAGGGCTCTTTGAGGGCTAGGAGGAGCTCTCAAGTAAGACTTGAGACAGCTCTGTCATGGGAATTCTTCCTTTTCACTTTCCACCATCCTTTTTATGGAGGCCCTTTTTCATGGGCCAAGGCAGTATTCAGCTAGGTGTCAATTTTCCAGGCACTTTTCCAACAAAAGATGATCTATTCCTTTAACCCTCTACTGCAGAATCTTTGCTTAGTGCCATTTTTAAATGCACTCTACTGCAGAATCTTTGCTTAGTGCCTTTCTTTTTAATCTCTAAAATTTGCATAACTATTCTGCACTAACAGAAATTTTTCATTAATAGAATTTCCTCTGATGTCTGTGGGGAAACCTTTTGTGTTATCTTTATCTGTTGTGCTACATGTTCTCACCTAGCACTGAAAGCGTGCAGTTTTTGACTGAATCTTGTGATATCTCAGAGTTTAAACTGGACAGCATTATGTAAATATTCAGTGCACTTTTATGCACTTACGTCCTTTGAGCAAAAGTTGAAGATAAAAATGCTTCAGTTTTGCTTTGTATCCTGCAAGGTGTAGTTGTACTTTTGCTATCAGAGTTTATATTGCTTTCCAGCAAGCTGTGGCTAGCAGCAAAGGCTTCAACCCAGAAGGTCACACAAATACTCACTGTTATGTACAGCAAGTGTGGGAGGGAACTCTCCCTTCAAAGCTCAGTCCTTCCAGGGCTTCAGGCAGTGCTGGTCTGCAGGGGAGACATGCCAGTTGTTTGGACAAGATTCTTGACTCTCTCTTTATTTGTCTGGAGATTTTGCTGCTGGGTCATGGCTTTTTCATCATGCTAGCATTGCACTCTGGCTTCAAAACAGAACTTTCTAAGGAATTATCATTATGCTAAACTACATCATAACTATGCTAAACTATAACCTGTGAAGCATATTTGGGACTTTTAAATGTATTTTGTTACATTCCTGTCACATGTTTTACTGCAGGTGGCATATCTGTGTTCTTTTTTCCTTTATTCGATCACTTTTCTAAAGAGACACTTTGTTCTGGGAGCTCATTTTACTGCTTGGATTTAATGCTGACTTTGAGTATTTGAGTGTCTGACTCTATCTCAGAACTATGTATTTCACTGTGTATTTCATTGCACTGTCACTGTGTTACTTGCTTTGGGAGACTATACAGAACCTACTATACTTGCCTTCTATCTTTTAACTGTTAAGAATTATTGTCTTTATTTTCAATGTACAGAGACAGGTGTGGCCCTGTCATGGGCCAGAATACAGGTCTTACACAGCTGCAGTTGTAAATGGACACATCATGTTTTCAGAAATTGTATATTTAGATACAGAGATATTAATTTCTCTATCTCCCTACCTCTTGGACTTCTGTCATTTGTATGCTTGTGTCCCATAAGCATTTCCTTAACCCTTTCCTTTGCAAACAGACTGACTCCACGTAATAAGGAATGATTTGGCTTATAAAAGCATACATGGCAGCATAAAAGAAAAGATGTCTCTTGCAAGCCTAAAGAAATTATCCTGTGTTTGGATTGTATTTTATTTTTGCAAAAAGTATTTGAAGGACTTAATAGAAAATGATCTTTTTTTTTTTTTTTTGTATAGCTGAAGATGTCACTTGTAGCTGTAACTTCTTTAATTTTTAAAATTTCATAGCAACCTTGTAAGAAGTCCTTATAACTTTTATAGAAGATACTACAGAACTGTGTCAGTACAATGGAATATTATTGGAGGTCTAAGATGTATCTGATCTCAAGTCACTGAGAAAAAGTCTTGGCTGTTTTTATTGATCAAGTCACCTTGTATTGTGTTTCTGCCCTGCCAGTGCACTGTCTGAAACAGCAAGTTATCTTCTCCTAAGTGGATTTAAAAATGTTGTGGGAGTTTAGCTACTGTTTATTGCATTCTTAGTTGCAGCACAGAGGAGAATTCCTGGGAGGAAAGAATACTTTTGCTAAATAATTTATAATATTTTCTTTAAGGTCTGGGGTTTTTATAACTAGTGGAAGACTAAGTCGTGCTCTTTTGCTCTGTGTGTGTCTTAGCAAAGTGGGAGAAAAGCAGAGTGTAATGGAGAAGAGGATATAATAGAGCTCAGGTCACAGAGCAACCTCTTCACCATATCCTGTAGGAATACAATAAATACAATTTTATTTAGGAATTTTCTAGGGAACTAAGTGGTTATCTTCCTGCAAGCAAAAATGTGTCAAGGAGAAACTGAGTTTATTGCTGCTCGTTTCTACCATGTTGTTCCATTTCAGACTGAATTAGTGGGATATTGAATCTTAGACCCATGGAATGGTTTGGGTTGGAAGAGACCTTAAGGATCATCCAGTTCCAACCCTGCTGCCATGGCAGGGACACCTTCCTCCAGACCAGGTTGCTCAGAGCCCCATCCAACCTGGCCTTGGACACTGCCAGGGATGGGGCAGCCAAGCTTCTCTAAAAGTAGTCCTGAAACATAATGACATTTTTATATGTAACATTTAGGGGAAAAAAACAATCCTCCAAACCCCAGAAACTGCATGTTAAAAATAATTCTATTACAATTTGAGTATGACTCTAAGAGAATAGTCACCAGTGTAAGGTAATACTGGCATGTCCCTTTCCACTGTTGTTCAGGACAGTATCTGGTGCACTGGAGGTTGTAATTGTGTGAATGCCAACAACGGGCTAATTAATCAAATCCTGCTTACAAGTGTAAGTAGCAGAGTGGTAAAAGCTGTTGATGCAGAGCTAGTTCACTTCTATGTTAGTAGGAACTACTCCCATTACAGAAACAATACTAGAAGAATTCAACTTGCATCTAAATGAAATCAAGGCCTTTGACTGCTTTGTGGAAGCAGAATTATGCCTTTCATAGGGTGATTGACAAAGAATAGATATCATGTAATGCAGTCCAATTATTTTAAATAACAGATTAATGGCTCTCCTGTTGGTGCAAATTGTGTGGGTGGGATTGCCAGTCAAGCCTATTTGCAGCTGGTGGCAGGTGTGAATCAGGTTGATGGAATAAATTTTCTTCTGTATGACCCTTCATGCTCCTCTTCTGCTCTGTTATTTTGGTCAGTGGGTTGGTTTTATAGTGTTATGCTTTTCTCAAGGCACTAGTACCCTTCAGCATAAGGCTTTAGATTTTAATTAACTCAAAGAATTAGCATCTCACTGCAATCTTATTCTCAGGAGTCCTTTGTAATTAAAGTCATTCCCTAATAGACATATTTATATTTTCAACTGGATTTGTCAATTATGTGGATTTTATTTCTGTGTAAGCTGAAAACTGTAAACCTCTGGGATTTTGCTTTTACCTCAGGCCCAGCAAAGAGGATGGCTGTCACGTAATTTGCCCAGCCACAGCCTTGTGAAAAAAAATTGTATCCTCATCCTGGGTAACACAAAGGTTATACACAGAGGTATATAATTACAGTTTTCTTTTCTGATTCCACTTTCACAGGTTCGTTGTGACAGTGAAATACAAGAGCTACGTCAGTGGCAAAAGAAGCTCAGGGAGGAGAAGCACATTACTGAGGTAGTGAAAAAATTCTGGGCTAAACAGGAAGCCAAAGGTAAGTGAATTAAATTGTGGAGTATTTTGGTTGGTTGGCTTGTTTGTTTTTACATTGTGTTGAATTTTTATACTTGGAGTTGTATTAAAAAATAGGCCACACAGTAGGACACTAATCCCGAGAGAGAAGGGAATGTCTGATGGAAATGCTTGGCTGCTTCTTTACAGTCAATACTTATTCTACTTGAGTTGTATGTGCAGCTGAAAGTGGTAATGAAAAATACAATATAGGGCCTAAATTCAATAGTTTCAGAAAACTATGACAATTTTCTGGCACAGTTATTTTCTAGGGCAGGATTAGATACTTACCAGCTACTCATCATTTAAAGCTGATTTTTACCAGACAATTTGTTGTACAGTTTTTCTGAACTGTGGGATTTCTATCTGGTAAATATTCTATTGGCACTTTCCTGTATTTATTTACAGCAGAATTTGGCCTGTACAGATCTAAAAAGGAAGAAGAAAACAAACCCAAACAGTCTAAAAAATTGCCAAGGGAAATAAGGCCAGATTGCTTCAAGTACTGGCACTGTAATGTTTTTTTGTTTTTTTTTTTTTGCCCTGTTTGTGGACAAGGCTTTACTGACAGGGCCAAGTTCCCATTCACTTAGGCACACAAATAATCATGATCAACAAATTATGATTATTTGCCCAGCCTCTTTGTCTGCTAATGCAGGATTCACTGGCTCCTCAACCAGCCTGCATTTTCCCAGCCTCTGTGGGCTGACTGAACCCTGATCCATGCAGGGAAATGACCTCCACACCCAGGGCAGGAGCAGAGGAGCTGTGAGGTCCTTCAGCTGTGGTGTTCAGGTGTTGAAGGGAGAGAAAATGATGAAGCAGGCAGCACTGTGTGCCCTCCAGTCTGCTGGCAGTGTCACAGGTGTGCTCTCAGGTGGGCAAGCTTTGCCCTGAACTACAGGAGAGTGATTCATTTTTGGTGATAGGAGTTTGTTACAAGGGCTGTGTAGAGATCCTCCAAATGTTTATTTATAGTTATGTTGCAGTTTTAATCTATGGAATACCAGGTTTTATTTACCAATGCTTGAAATTGCCTAAGGGATGTTTTATAGCTGAAAATAATGAATTCTGAAGAACAAAATAATACATCACAACAGGGGAAATCTGTGTGTATATGTGTGTGTATATATGGGGTGTTCATATGCAGTAAGGGAAGTAGAATTCTTGGGTTTAGTAGCTTAGACCTAGAAGATTAAATCATGTAGTAACAGTGCACAAAAATGATGAAAAGATAAAATCAGTGAGACATTGTCTTCCAATAGACTTGACTGACATATGAAGAAAATTTTGGCAGAGCAACCAAAGTGTTCTTGAAGTGGGATTTCACAGCCTCTCTACTACAGTTTATTATGAGTTGATTTGGTAAAAAAAAAATGTAGGCATCTTTTCCTTTTAAAAGAAAACACAGATATATCTGGTTTAAGTATCTGAAAACAGTGAATTCAAATTTCTTATATAAAAATTATTCTCATTATAAATTTAAAACATAAAAGATGACTTTTTCTCCTTGTAATACGTGGTTAATTCTGTCAGTGTTAATTGCTGGAAAATTGCATTCCTGGAGATAATGATAGGTTGACCTCACAGGCTTGCTAGTGCCTTTTAAGTGATTGCAATTTAATGTTTGTGGCTTGCACTCAGTTTTCAATTTGTTAATATTTTTATCTTATCAAGGCATGTTTTTTCACACATTCCATTGTCCATGATACCAGTAAAAGTTAGAGATGCATATTTCCCACTGATAAGAAACAAACCTATATATTCACAACACACAAATGTGAAAAAGGATATTAGATGATTACACAGATACAGTTTGCAGTCTTCATGCATGTGAAATCTTAAAGGTGAAAATTACAAGTTCAGTTTCAGAAGACAAGGTGAACCATTCTAAAAATGCTGCAATGAAGAAAAATAGGAGCTAAAGGTGGACTCTGTCATTTGACAGTTGAATTGATTAAAATCATTCCTGTGTCTGAAGAAATTTAATCTTTCTATAAACTATACTTAAATTGTTTTGGAGACTTACGTAGTGATAAGACTTCCTCTGCCAATTGTTTCAAAAGGAAAAACAAATTTCCTCTTAGTCACTCTCACAGAGCTTTCCTGTCATCAAATCATTTATTTTAGGACTCTAGGACACATAGCTGTTTCACCACTTCAAAGAAAGCTGCAAAATTGCCACTTTTCATTTTTTGTTTCTTAAACCAGTATAAGTTTATATTGCTTATATCAGCTTTCAGTATTATCACACTGTTTCTGTAATTTCTTAACTGAGCTCTGCTAAGTTAATTTAAGAGTATCCACACATCAAATAGCCTTGGGGCCCAGACAGATGGCTGTTTGGAAACAGCTGTACTAGTTTGAGAAGTTACTGTCCAGGGGTTTTCATTATCAATCTCAGCTGTGATGCCATAATTCATTTTGTTAGTGCTCCAGCTGCTCTTTTTTTTTTTTTTTTTTCCTGCTGTTATTATCCTGTTGTTTATTAGTGTTGTTAAACCTTATTTCATTGTAAAGTCAGCAAGGTTAGTTTAACTGCTTTTACCAGTGATTCCATCCAACCCAGCTGACTTTGTGCTGCAGTGGACTGTGAACACTCACACAATAATGAATAGCATAACACAACTATTTTTAACCTTGTCTTCCTAAGCATTTGGTTTAACTGAATTCATTAATTTGGTTAATTCAATTAATCCCCTTTAATTAAACCACTGAACTCTTTGCATCAAGCAGACAAAGCATTTATTGTTAGTAAAAACTCAGATCTCACAAATAAAGCATTAAGATTCATGGCCAAAGGAAAAAAGTGTAACATTTTAAAGTAGATAGAGCATTTTGTTAGGAAATTAACCACATTAGGAAAAATAATGAAGGATCTCTTTAATTTGTATATAACTAGCTGTGTTTATTAAATGCTGTAAACAGTGTTGAATCTAACTGTAGGGGATGAATGGTGAGCTGCCAAATAGCTTTTAGAAAATGATGACTCGAGCAGTAATGTGATTCTATTGACACTACTAGAAAGATCAGCATACCTTCCATGGAAATATCAGCCAAAGACTCAGTTAATGTGAGCTAACAGGCAGAGTCTGCTTTGTTGGGATTTTCAGCACAATGGAGCCTTACTGCAAGGGTATGTTTTATGTAAAAACATAATTTTATGAGAAGGTCTTTGTGTATGGTACTTCAAAAAAAAAGATAGTAAGACATTAGAAATGTAAACTGATTGTAATTAACCAATCCAAAGTAATTCTTCATTTATTTTTCGGGTTTCAGAAAGCGTGTTAAAACATGTCCATTCATTTTGAAACGAGCAGCTGAGTTTTCATTAGAACTACACCAGAACGAAATACTTCTGGAGGGTCTTTTCTTTTTCCAGTAGAGACCAAAAGTCTCATTTTTTATGGTGTGATCCAGCCACTTCCCCATTAAAAAGGCAGCCCTGTGCTTCCCTGGCCCAGGCTGCTGCCATCCTCCCCTCCCTTGGCACTGGTGGCTTGGCCAAGGAGCTCTGCTCTGCTGCCCCTTGGGAGGCTTTTCTGCTGCATCAGCCTGAGAAACTCACTCCCCAGTAATGACACAGTCCCTACACCCACAGGAAGGGATGCACCAGTGATCCAGGGAAGGAGAAGAGCCCAGCTGAGATGGCCACTCAGGCTCAGAGAGCTGCTGTGCCCTGGGAAGGCACACGTGGGGCTGGGGTGGTGCCACTGCTTCATCTGCCCCCTGCTTCACAGCATGTGGAACTTCTCTGGTTTTTCCTGTGAAATTCTTTAGCCTTCTCCCAGCCCATCTTTTATGCTCTTTGTTACTAGTTTTGCAAAGTGCTCTAGGATAGAAAGTGTGAAAACTGCGTGCAAATTGCTTCATGCATTAACAGCACCTTGCAGGACTGTTGACCTCTTTTAATGCACATGCTGGCAAAATTTCTTTTGGAGTGCAAAGAAAGAAGCGTGTTCCTTTCAGCATATATCCAGGATCATAAAGCTACAGCATTCTTGGCTGACATTTTATTTGCTGTACTGCTCCACTGCTGTGTAAAATTACATTCCACAAAATGATCTATATTTAAGGTATGACAGTCCTTACTCTGAACAATTTCAGACTGAAAATGTAGAGATAAGCACAACACTTAAGACTCAGTTTAGTGGCTCACGGCTTTAGACTTGAAGGGAGGAAAAATTTTCTCTAATATAGCACAGCTGATGGGATAAATTTGTTCCAGAATTTCTTGCAGAGTTAAAAAATTGTTTGCTTTCTACAGAAAATACAGTTATTTAAAACTCAAACTCCAGAGAATGGGAGTGAAGAGCAGACTGTGGTTCTGAGATCTGTTTTGTGCAGATTTAGTACTGATAGGACAGAACTAAAAATGAAAAAGTGTCTGTCCTACAATGAAAGGAATTTGGAAAATATTTAAACTTTTTAATGAAAATACCAAAATCTTCATTAATCTCTTATGTGACCAAAACCCTCTGTTGCAATGGTTACTTCTCTGCTGTTGGATAGACCATTGCTGCTGTTACACAAACAATACTTTCAGCTGTGCTATGTCCTAAGGGAATTTTTTTACTTATTCTTCTTCTTATCTGCATAAAATTTGTAGAATTTTAGTTTTAAAAATCAGTATTCTTAGGGAAAATAGTAAAAGAAATAAATATTCCTGGGTTTATGGCAATACCAATTGTGACCCTATTAGCTGGCAGGTCTTATAAATCAACAACAGCCTGGGCTTTGCAAGGCACTTGTGTAACAGAGGAAGCACAGTGTGTGGAGAATGTAGTTAAATCAAAATAAGACAGAAAGTAATCTTCACAGCAGGTGAGGGGGGTGATTTTCCAGATACAGGAGGGAATATTCTTTTACATTCCATTCAATTTTCAAGCTGTATTTTTTCCTTTGGCAGTGTAAGTTATTACTTACCTATCTGGAGAGATTTTAAAAATACCTCTTTTCATGGCAATAATCATTTCCTTTGGGAAGATGCATCCAGCAATAGCCTGAAGAACTCAAAATGGAGATGTTCTGGAAAATCCTTGCAAATATGAATGAGATAGAAGGGAGAACAGGCTGCATATTTATGGTGCTGGAGCAGGAACAGATGCACAGTGTCAAGAAGCAAAGAAATGCAGTAACTCACTCCTTACACAGCTGTGATGTCTCCACCTGAACGATGAGGAAGGATTCAAAAGCTTAATATCAAGTTAAGCTGAACAGGGGAAGTCTAGTCTGCATACTTTTAAAGGATGCCTGCATGCCATCATATCACATCAAAGCAAAATTAGTTGGAGAAAAGGAAAATGTTAAATTCAGAACCCAGAAAAAAAATGGCCCCACTGTGAAACTTCTTTAAGTTCATTCCATAAACATCCTTATTATTGGGCCCATAAATGAAGTTACAACCATATTCATGTTTGTAGGACTGAGTTGTTTCCCAAAGAAAATATTGAAAAGAGGATATATTTATAAATGGGAAATCTTACACTAGGCTTAAGAAAATATTTTAAATTACTGCAGGTAATAATGTTGGATTAGGAAAAGGCATAGCCTGAATAGCTAACAGATTTCTTAAGGACTACGTCTCTGTGGTTTATTTAGGAAAATTCAGCCCTGTAAAATATAAGGAATTAATCAGTTTTATGTGAGAGTTTCTTTTTCCCCCTGCCACTTTCACCAAGGGTGACTGAAATAATTGAGGAAGATTTTAAACAAAATAATTCGTTTCTAATTTCATCTGCCCTCCTTTTACTGCAGCTGTAATTCTTTAATTAATCTCATAATGGAATTCCTGTAAGTAATGACCTCCTCAGATTCTGTGGTTTTACACTTTTAATCTCTGATATTATATAACAGATTTATATACACACAGATATATATTAAGATCTTATATGCTGAATGTATTTTTTCCAATAATTTGGTTTCAAACTAAACTTTAGAAACAGGTTAAAAATGGAAGGCTGCTTGCTGTCACTGGGCACTTAAAAGAATTTCACTCTGCTTTTTCTTAAAACACGACTGTTATTTACAGGTATTTGGTTTTTTCTTTCTGAAACCAAAAGTGCTGCAGTCAAAATGGTTTTAAATGGGGGCATATATATGATTGCTTTTGATTTAAAAGCACTTGTATAAAATTCGACTCACATAGAAGAAGGCCTTAAAACTTCTTTTTTTTTTTTTTTTTTTTTTTTTTTTTTTTTTTTTTAAGAAAACAAAAAAAGAAAATCAAAGAACAAAGCAGTACCAAAGGCCGAGTATGTGCTGGTGGTTTTCATCAAGCCTAATTCAAAATGCTTGAGATGTTTCTGAAAGTTTAATCTTGGCACTAACAGCTGAGAATGTAGTGATAAAAGTCATAAGACTCCTGATACAGAATCCAATTTATTGGTCCACGCCCTGGACTCAGACATCTTTGAAAAATTTGTAAAGATTACAGTAACATTTAATTTCTGCAACTACGTTGGGAATGTTTGAAAAAAAAAAAAGGGAAGATGATCATTTAGATCAACCACAGCACGTGATCTTCTGAACTGTGCTTACACAGGCACAGCAGTGGGCCTGGGAGCACAAGTCTGAACTAATCCTCCAGTACCAAAGCTGTATTTTCACTCATCGCTCTGCAGTTGTTAATAATCATTTGTAATGGAAAAAAAAAAAAAAGGAAAATTGCAATTTGGTGATTTTTCAGTGATTATATAAGCTATTTTTGTTGTTGTTTTTTTCTTTCTTTTTTTTTTTTTTTAAGGAGAGGAAAAATTCTTCATGGGTTCAGCAACATCTTCTTTGTTTCCTTTTTCCGCTTTTAACCTTAACGGTGAAAAAAGTTGGAGCATTTTTATTGAAAATGCTGCTGGTGTTTTCTGTAAGCCATTTGGATAAGCAAACCCCAAATTTCTATTGATAACTATGGGATGTGTTAGAAGCCTGGAGAAAAGGCTGTCACCAGCTGAAAAATAAAGCCTCCAAAGCAAAACTTAGATTTGAGACTCTTGGTTAAAAACAAGAAAGGGGGAAGTGGGGCAGGGAAAGAAAGACCACGAGCTGTGAGTGGAGTTAAAATACGACTCAGAGAACACAAAGTAGGGGGTGACAGAGTGCAGAACACAGGAGCTGCTGGCCCTGGCTCCCTTGAAACCCTCCCTGTGGCATCAGCCACCCCGATGTAACAGTCTGCTTTCTTACCTGATGCTTTGTTTTAGTCTGCACAGGAGTTTAAATTCGGTAACCTCACAGAACCTAGCACGTTTTGCAAGTTGGAATCATGCCAGAAATAAGAGGGGCTAATGGGTATAAATGCAGTTTTCATGAAGCTGCCCAGCAAATCTGGAATTCTGGGTTTCTGCCTGTGTTGGTTTCTGCCTGTAAATCCCCAAATGCTTTTAGCTGAGGGCCTGCCACTCTGGAGTGATTTCTATTTCTGCTCAGTTCTTTCTGTTTTCATCGTTCTCTTTTTCTATCTTGACTATTTACAATGAAAAATACTGCATTAATCAGATGCTCTGGAAATGCACTGGTTGCCTTCATTCTGGATTTTCTTCTCAGTCCAGGGCCGTGTTCCATAAACTGTTGTGTTTCTGTGGCTGTCTCTCCATAAATCTCAGGTCATTGAATGATTTGGAGGACACTTGGATAATTGTAAGCAATACTCTCCAGTACATCTAATTCTCTGTAATTTTTTCTCTCCTAACTGAGGAGTTCATGTCAGTTGTTCATCTACTCTAACACTTGTATCTTCCCATATTTCTCTTCTTTTTGTGCACCTTGAATTGTAAAAATGCCATTCAAATATATTCTAATGAATTCTGAGTCTTCCTGTCAAAATATGAAGAAAGCAATGGTGCATTGCACAAACAAATTCTGCTAGAGATCTTTCAGCCCTTATTTCCCATATGCATTGCTGAATGTTGGTGTTTGGAAGTCTCTGTTAGTGTTTGCTAATCTGATCCTAAGTGAATTCAAAATTGCCCTGAAACTTTTTGTCCTCTACAGTCATGAAAGCAAGACGAAGCATTTGACAAACTCTGCTCTTGATTTGGGGAATTAGTTTTGTCCTGTCTCTTTTAAAAATCCCTTTTGCAGAAGCCTCTTCTGCTGAGTGATCTTCTAACAGTTCCATTTCAGACTCATGACTTGCAGGAGTGTCCGTGGGTGTAATTTCCATTTTATCATTTGTTTGGTTAATATATCTGTATTCAATAGATCATTTTCCTATCACTAGTGATTGAGTATTTCCTGGAGTGAAAGGTTTCACTAATAATTATATACAGGCAGACTTCCAATAGTAAGAGGCTAAAATTATAAACAAAAAAAACTTTATAAAAAAACTGTCTCTTTAAAAGTCAGATCTTATTTCAGCAAGATTGCTGGTGGCTCCAATTTCATGTTCAGGCTTCTTTGGCATTTCATTGGGAGGCTAGGGTGAAACTCCTTTCTATATATATATATTACTCTAAGCCCCTGCTAATAAGTTATTCCAATAGATTTTCTTTAATGGATTTTCATCTTCTTATAGTCCAAGTCTATAGTGTTTTTCATTACTGTTTCCAACTGTTTAAATTACTAAACGTAGTTCTTAGAGTTCTGTGAAGAAGAAGTGCACTCTTTATAGAGTGTGGGAGCATAAACCTTTCCTAAGCTACTGTCACAAGCCAGTTTTGTTATACAGTAGTGCACACAGTTGGTCATAGTTTATTCACTGTTATGCTGAAACAACCAAGTGTCAGACCAGAACATCAGCCCTGTACATTAAGATGAGGGAAAATGATGTCTGCCATCCAAATTGGACTATAAGGATGTTTGAACTTAATGCTTATATAAATAGGACCAAAGCTCCAAGTTTCTGAATGTTACCTTCCTGGGAGCTAATGAACAGTAAATCCAGAGACATTCCAGTGCTTCCTTCAGCCATCATCTGTGCCTCAGCATTGCAGCACAGACATGATCAACTATGTCAAATGAGCTGCATTCCCAAGGAACATGGCACACACACCAAGGAGTGGATGACTTTATTGTAGTAGGAGCAGCAGGTCAAAAATAGCAGTTAAACAGTTGTCCTCCTCAAGAACACCCCCACCTCACCTCCAAAGAAATTAATCACAGTCCCCACTAGTGCTTATTATTGCACTGGTGGCTGTAGTGTCCTATGATTTAGAACCTGCATGTGACTAAAGCATAGTTTAACCAGGTTTTCTCACTATGAAAAAATAGGAGTAAGGAGTAAGAAGGCTGAAAAATACAGTAAAGAGGCTGAAACATAGTGCTAAAAAAATGCAACTGTTCTGACAGAAGAAACCATATGACCTATTCAGATAGAAATACCAATACTAGAAGAAATAAGTGAGATGTGAGATTTTATTTATTTTTTCTTAACTTACACTCTTACAGCACCTAAGGGCCTCAGGACTCCGAACAGGAGCTGATAGTTTTAAAAGTCTATGAAATACTGACCAGGCTGCCAGTGAGCATGATTGTGTCATTTAATTCTAACATTGTGCCTCCTTAAATTAGCCATTCTTTGTAGATAATCTTCATACATTCAGTTACACAAACATCTTGGGATTTAAAGTGCTTGAGATCTCCTGAATCCAGCTTTCTGCGAGAACAGTTTTCTTGGCATCGCCCCGAGACTGGCAGCAGCACTCAGCTGCGATCCCCACTGTGTAAATGGCATCCTGGGGCAGTTTGTTCTGCCCAGTTATGTCCAAATGCCTTTCCCCAGCCTGCAGGGACATCTCAGCAGAGGAAAGGGAATGGTTTCCATTGCAGCAGAATCCTAGCTGGGATTCCCACAGTGTGGTGGGAGCTGGCCCTGCAGAACTGCACACAGTGACTGCGGACATGGAGAGATGGAGTGGGAACGGTGCTGCTCAAGTTCACATTTCAATACTTTTTTAAATGCAGCTGAAAGCTGAAATGGGTTTCTCACTCTCTTGAAAGAATGATAGGACTTCTAGGACTGAAATGGCCAAAATTCAGCATAAGAAATGGCACAGTCGTAAGCCAGGTTGTTGATGTTGACATTTACACTGTTCATTGCTTTAGAAATGTGTTGTCTGAAAGAAAGGGGCTGGATTATCAGGTGGTGTAAGTTGTTCTAAACATCTTCCTTAGGCATTTCAAAATATTTTAAGCCAGCTAGTTCAGTCTGAGGTGCCACAGCCTGAAAAATATATTTCTCCAATAGAAATTTCTAGCGAAATAAAACAACGTAGCCAGGCAGCTTCTTTCTCCATCTTTCCAGCTTATCTGAATCCTGAGGACATCTTACTTTTCTGTCTGCATAGGAAGCAAGTCTGTGTCAAAAACTATTTAAATAACTGCCTGAAATCCAGATTTATGCTGACAGCCTGTGCTTCCTGCTTGGTGTGATGTGATTGGAAATTGTTATGCTTAAGTAACACAGGTTATGATAAGACAAGGACTCTAGTGACTAAAAGCACTGCTAGTAGATACCTAAAACACCTGCACATTTTAATGTGAAAGTGTGTGAGCCCTGAGGTTTCTGACTGTTGCCATTTTTATTAAATATTTGCAAATGTCAGCCTCGTTACATCAAGGAATATTAGATCAAATTCAATACAATAGAAAGTAATTTGTTTACAGGACATTCATAGTCATATAGGATATTAAATCCACTCTGGATTTTTCTTCTTAACAGCTGTACAAACAGAAGCCCTAAAATCCAGAAAGGTCTTGTGCCATCGAGGCACTGGGCATGTATTGCCTTGACCATAGTAAAACAGGGTTTAACCTGCTGCTGCAGTCTCATTTTGGGTTTCTGAGGGATTGCTGTGTCCCTCCTCACAGAGCACTTTCCCTGAATGCTTTCTATGAGCTGAGGTTCTCCAGGTTGGGAGCACACTGAGCACCTTAAATTAGCACATGGGCCTGTTGCAGCCCAGTATTCCTGGTATGTACCCAGAGGATTTTGTTTGCTGGTTTTCAGTTGCATGCCTTGGAAGGGTAACTAAGCTCTCCTGAAACTGTACGTTCAAAAGGGGATTTTGGGGGGTTTGTTTGGCTTTCTTTGCCTCTAGCATAGCTTTTATATATAAATCTCCCAACAAACTTGCTTGATGTAAAAGGTGTATGGTACAGACACATCTTCTGAAGTGAAGGAAATAGAAAAGCAGATTTTTTTTTAAGTTGAAAGGCAGTTTGTAAAATTTTAAAATATCAAAACCAGAATAAGATAGCAAAAATCACACAAGTAAAATGAGGAACCAGACTCTTATATCAGCAAAAGAAAAACATTAGGTTAATCTGTATTAACAGATGTAACATTCTGAAAGAATACAGAGCTCTGAAAACAGCTTTCACTAGGGGGTGGGACATTTTTCTTTTATGTAGAGCTTTTGTTCATTTAGAATTGTTTACTCCAGCAAGCAACCCTGTGCTCTTTGTTTGACTGATTTTTCCCATTTGGCAGTCCCTTTGCAATCACATGGATAACATTCTTCTTTCCACTGAGACATAGAAAAACTATTCTTTATTGACCTTGCTTGTTGTCCTAAATGACAAAAATATATTTATATGCTAGGTGAACTGTATGACTTCATCACTGACTTTTAATTGAAAATTCTTCAAAGCAGAAACCTCAAAGAGCTGCTTTCAGTTTTTTTTTTTTAACAATCCAGTGACTTCTTATTAGCAAAAAGCTCTGCCCTCAGCTACACATGCACAACTCCCACAGCTGGCACAGAGAACTGTGTGTGAGTATCTGAGTGCTGAAGCTGTGTCAAAACGTGGAAAAAAAAAACCATAGAAAGAAGAAATACACTTTTTGGGTTGGGCAGGGGATTTTTATTTATTTATTGAACACTACAGTATTTGCTGTGGAAGTGTGGATGTTTTCTTTTTTGTTTCTGTGCCTGTTAATTTTTTTTTTTTTTTTTTGGTATGCTTGCAGTGAGAAGCAAATCAGAAGCACTGGACTAACCCCAAATCCTCCAACGTCGCAATTTTAGTTTCCTCACTAAAATTGCAAAGCACAGAGCTCATGGACTTTGTGATACTGATTTAGAAACGCTCTTAGCATTAAAGTTTTACATGTGAGGTATTGTAAATCAAAGGCTGGTTATGTAAGGACCCAGCATGCCAAGACAAAATTCAGCCTTAGTCTGAGTGAGCACAATTCTGTTAAAACAGATGGAATGGTGCACATCTAGCCAAAAATGTTGAATCTGTGTTCATCTTGTGTTCCTGAATGCTCACTTAAAACCTTTTCTGACAGGAACAAAACTCTGGATGAAATTAAATGGGGTTCTACCTACACGTAGGCAAGTGTTAAATCTTCATTGATCATAAACTGGACTTCTCTGAGTCCTGCAGAGCTGTGACAATTTACACAAATCCAGGCTCTGTTCAGAATGGTCTAGGTTGCAGAAACACTGTGCCCCTGCAATTCCAGTGGAAGGCAATGAAAGCTGGGGTTGCTCTGAATTTCTGCAGGGGAGAAAAGTCAAAGGCCCTTTTGTTACCACTTAGCACATGTGCTGAGAAAGTGTAGAATTAAGATCCCAGTGTCAGCATTTTCAGCAATCTTATGCAGGCTACTTATATCAGGTCCAAGCACAGTAGAAATCAGATTGGGCCCCTTGCTTAAGGAACCCTTATTATTTTTTAACTTAGCCCTGTCACTCCTATTTATGCCTTTGAAATTTCACGATTAGAGAAGATAGTAGCAGAACTACAAATAATTCCATGTAATTCAAAGGTGCAGTTGTTTTGATTGAACACCTAATAAAACATGGGTGGTCTCTAGCACTTGGTTTCTTCCCATCACTTGCACAGATTTTTGCTTCACTGTTCCACCAGCACCCACCCCTTGAGTTTTTTTCGTGGTTGGTGATGATGGTTCTTACACCAGATCTGGAAAACCAAACCATCTGAAGAAAAAACTCTCATCCTGCACTCTTCAAGCCCAGCTGTATTCTCCTGTCCCCTCCTTTTCACCAGCACGAGCAATTGAACCAGGACAGGAAACTGCTGAGCCAACAGGGGGGAAAAAAATATCCCTTCTGTGTTAAGAGTTTGGCTGCTGAGCTCCTTGACTGGCTCACTGTGGGTTTGATAGGTGCCAGACCTAAGGGTAAGCATGGGAATGTGGCCAAAGGTGGAAGAATGTGGTTTAGGAGCCCTTTCCTTCAGTTTAACTTTGCTTATATTGAGGAACTGCAGCACTGCTCACTGCAATGGAAAAAAAAATCTGTGTGGATTTTAAAGCCAAGTGGACGCAAACATTGTAAGTAAATAGTAAAGCCTTTATTCTCATTAAGAACAGCATTTTGAAAATAAAACATTTGCCCATGCTTTACAACCTTTGTAGTTTTGTATACTTATGTACAGTCATCATGGTACACATTGATTGTCTTGAAAATCTTTCAAAGATGTACTTAATAAGATACCAGTATGCAACAATCAATCAGCGGAAAAAAGGGTACGTTATAAAACACACGTTAATACATTTAATAAATATATATTATATATCAAAAAGGAGCTTTAGCTCTCATCAATTAATAAAAAGCACCTGCTCTGTAATCCTGTAAGTTGGTAGAATAATCCAATTGTTTTATTATAAAAGCTACAATGCTCCCTTTTGTATGGCCTTTGGTTAGACCCAAGGCATCGAGCTCAAACAAAGCCAGCCAAGATGCCTGTGTTTAGACTAAAAGCAGAAACAGCTAATTGTATAGTATTTCATGTACCTTGTTTATAGAAACAGCTGGATGTATTGAGAGTGTTCTTCTGAAAATGCTACATTTTTTCTGGCAAGTGTCAAACACCCTCAACCCATCTGAAAGCAGGACAGGATCTGTATGACCTTGAACTCTTTTTTCCTGCCATTGATCAAAAGCCAGTCATTATAAATCTTGTTTTGGTAATAGATGCTTTTGTCAGATGCTTTGTGATTTCATTTTTCTGCATGAAAACACCATGAGCACATAACCATCAAGGGACAACATAGTAGCTTTTATAGTATAAAAGCTAATTATATTTAGGAGAACTGCGAAAGGCTTGTGCTTACTTACTTATTCATGTTGTTCACAGATGCTCTACATTCTAGAAAACTTTCAAAAAAGGCAAAAGTAAACACTGTAACAAAAATATAAGTCAACATAAAGGTGCCTTTCTTCAATTACAGTTTTATTTTGGGGCATTTTACATCACAGACTAGTGACTTACAAAAAAAAAATAATTGCTCATTACTAATTGTATAAAGTTGGAAAATAAAGACCCTCCTAAATCTATTGCCACACTTTCACCACCACACATGAAACCCAATCCTGCTAATTTTTAATTCAGTGAATAGTCCACATGACTAACCCAGTGAGACTAGTCACGTGAATAGCAGTTGGTAAAATCTGACCATATCTTTGCATAAGCCCTGAAATTCCAAACAACTTCATCAGAAGCAGGATTGGGAACTCTATTTATCAATTCAGTCACATCTAGAAAAAGGAAAAGGAAGTTTCTTAAGATAACTGTGTCTTGTATAGATTTTGTCAAAGGTCTGTAAAATGTGTATTTTAATTCATAAGTCTTGGTTGTAGCATGATAAACTTTTAAAAAGAAAGCTGTCCTACCATTTATGCCATGGTCATCTTATATGTTTTTTATGATAAGAGTTTCATGAGGGATTTTTTTGAACTAGTTTTTAAAAGCAAAATTCTGCAGGCAAGTGATGGCAATAGTGTTTTTATTGTTCCAAATTACGTGTCTTCTGGGTGGCTGTCATTATCTTAAATATTATCTTATTAATCAAAGCTCTGCTCATAACAAGCAAAATGTATTTCTAAGTCACTGGATAGCATGCAATATTCACCCCTACCCTACTTGGTTACTAAGGCCATCTAGTTACATACAAAATGAAATAAAGGATCCCTAAAACAAGCACATGCTTCCTTTGCCTCGAGAAAGGGAGGGCAGGGGGGAGCTGACATACTCCTTCACTCATGCATGACAGAAAAACATTGCTTCTGGAGGAGAAGGGCTTTGAAATAAAACCCCATAAGATGATCATGGCAAGAATGGCAATATATATTTTTCCATATATATATATACATATATATCTGTGTGCAACACTTAGGGACTGGTCTTGCAGCCTCTGCACTTGTAGGTAGACCTACTGGTGGGAGTACAAGTCTGCAGGACTAGGTTCCTAATTCAGTAGAAATGGAGGTACATGAGGAATCAGGAAGACTCTTGAAAAATAAAAAGCCTTTCTTTCTTCTGCAGTATACAGCAAGTAACTTCTCTCTGTGAAGCTACTAAGCTATTCAGTTATTTGTACATTTTATTTATTTTTTTTTAGTTTGAAAATATATATTTTTATTACAGCATATGCAAAGTTTTAATTGTTATATGTTTCCTATGCCTTCAAGTAAAAACAATTAGCTTTTAGTATTGAGGAAAGCTAAGGTTAACATTGGCCAAACAGTGAGGATACAGTGATGTTTTCGATGTCCGATATGTATTAAATGTTAAAGAAAGGAATGATTGCTTGAACAGAATGGAAAAACCATGGCACAACAAATGGGCAATGGGAACCGTTTAAATAACCCGGAGAAAACGGAGATGAAAAGCTTTGAAAAGTCTGCCTTATATCAACTCAAGAAAATGGACGGGCAGGGGAGGAGTAGGGAAGAAACCACCTTAAATAAACGAAAACAACAACAAACCACCTCCAGCACAGAGATTCTACTCTCTAGGCACTAAAATGCACAACCACATTGAAATGCACAAACAACTGCAGTCGAGGGGACCGGACTCCTTGCACGACCAGGGGCTCAGGGGGGGTCTCACCCTCTCTGCTGCCCCATGTCCCTCCCCAGGGTCAGCGCTGCCCAGCTGCCCCCGGCTCCTGCCTGACCCCAGCCCAGCCGGCTCAGGAGAGCCTTCCTTCCCTCCACCAGCACCAACTGCTGCTGCCAAGGCCAGCCACGTCCTCTCCAGCCAAGCCCTTGCACAAACACATCCCTCCAAGGCATGGCTTTGCCCGCGGGGGCCGTGGGAGCGCGGGCGCTTTGCTTGCCCCTTGGGGCTGGGAATCAGGGAATCCATCCCAGGAGGCCCAGGAGAGCTGCCCGTGCCGGGCCTGTGCTTCTCCTCTCTGCCCCGGGGAGCTCCAGAACGCACATGAAACACGCCCAGACCTTTCATCCCTCCAGCACTGCACCTCCTAGGCCAGCTTGTGAAGAGCAGAGGGTCAGCCTACAGAGCAAGGGGGACCGAGTTGCCACAGAGTGAGGATGTCTGGCTACACACGATGCTGCGTGACTGTACAGCACAGCTAGGGAAGGAGCAAACGGGGGGGCCTCTCATGGCGTTGGAAATGGCAGGAAAAGGAGCAGAATGGAAAGAAATCCTGCGTGTTTTCACACTGTAGTGGCAATCTCTTGTGGCAACATGAATTAAGTTTAGGTGAGAGGAAGGTATTGTGCAAGCAACTGGCAACCACCAAAACCAGGCTTGCCTGGCACACAATTTACAGACAAGAGAATATCTTACATTTCAGAATACAATATCCCCTCTGCCAATTTAAGGTGTGCCTGCTTCTGTTTTAGATTAGATTCAGCTTCGGTTTTACAATTTCGTTTCTGCAATTCTCCATTCAGTGGTGTTCACATTTAGGCAAAATCCTCTGTAGGATTTAGAAAGATCCTGGATGTTTTGTTGCTTTGTTCTGGTACTGTTATGGATTCCTTCCCTCAAAGACACACTGCCAGGGAACAACATCTGCAACAGGGATTCTTATTCTCTACAGCCTACAGCATTTCACCAGAGGTGTCGTCCAGTGTAACTTGGCGGAGCAGTTGGTATCTGGAAATAAGGATAATAAACCCATAACTGAGAGATCTAGACTGTTCAAAAATCAGTGTTATCACACTAGGTGTACATGACAGCTTTCCAAATGGTAGTTCTAGAGCAAAGTGATATAAAGAAACTCGTCTTCCACATATACAGTGCATATATCTCTCTGTAAAACCATGACTCTTTATACACATGAGCTTTGTATCCAACTCAGGATAGAGCAAAACAAACAAAAAACCAAATTCTCAAGCTTCTCATCCTTTAACTGCCTTCTCCCTGAACTGCACATTCTGGTATCAGAAAACAGGCAGAGATGAATTAAAACATCAGAGGGATGCAATCCATTACTGGCAGCAAAGACAAGCCTTTTCATTTTACCCAAGTTGACATGTTTCACACAGTCTTACCCACGCAGGAGAATTCTTGTATCTAGTCCCTTTTGTTCACTAAAATCAGCCAAAACTTTACTTACTAATAAACAAAACCAGACCTGCCATCAGTTCATGTTACTCGGTTTTAAATGTAGAGGTTGAGTTATGGAATCAGCTCATGATTCAAAAGAAAGAAAACCCAACTCACATGAGTACAAACCAGCTCATGAGTAAATTTTTAAGAAGCATGTAGATATGCATGAAAAATGTGGGGATGAAAATTCTTTTTTCAACAGTATGCCTGCTATATGAAATGTCTTAAGTGAAAATTAGACATAATGTGAAAAACATTTGTAAAGTCCGTTTGGCATCACTAAACCAATCTTACAACAACCAGGCTGCAAAAATACAGGTCTGTCAAAGAATGACATGCCAAACCATTGTCTAAGGAAGGAAAATTGATGCTAATAACATTAAAATATTCTATATTCCTCTTTTATGAGTACTTTTAAAGATATGTACAAATTTGTAAGTTACAAAGAATTACATGTATTTTACAAGAAAATGGAATATATGTGAGAGACCACCATTATCTGCAGCAATTATTGAAAGTAATGTACTGCCTGAAAACATCTGTGTGACTCACACCATCTTGAAAAAAATCAGGTTAGAAATGGTGTCACTTAATAGTTATGTTAAATACCTTAACACAAATTTAATTTGAAAGGGCCACTGAATATGTTGTCTCACAAAAAAAAAAAACAACTTGGTTCACTGAAGCTGCACTGCAAAATGTGAACAGCCAAGTAAACAAATGCAAAATACTTGTTAATTACATCTTTTCTAGAGGGAAGGGAAGCATTACATGCATACTCGCTGCCTTAAATTTTCATTCCTAGCTTTCCCCCCGCTGCGAATAAGCTAAAGCAGGTTTTTCAAATTAGCAACGGCTGTATATATCAATACATTTCAAAGATTTCTGAAATCATCACATTTTGATACTTACAGTCCCACCATTTAGCACAACTGCCATCTCAGTTGGCTGATAAACATTGCTTCTAAAAGGAGCACTAGGCCGGCTTCCCAAGCTGCCGTTCCGGAATCCCGCCGTCCTTAGCGCTGCGTTTGGAAAAGAGAGATCACTCTTAGAACACAACTAAAGCTCTGCAAGCAAGCACACTGTCTCTTCCCTCCAGTTTAGTTGTTGGGAACCTTGCCACTGATCTGACTTCCACGTTGCTTTGGAGCAGCTGTTTCTCTTCCACGTTGGGAACGGATCTCAGAAGAATCGGATTTACATTAAATGAACTGTTGGTTGGGGAGGGGGGGAAACGGAACCAATTTTTTGAAGCTTGCTTAATCTCATTTGAGTGGGAGCTCAGTGTCTTTAGTCACCAAACCTGTGATGTATCTTGGACAGTGTGTTCTGCAAAGTGCTCCCTGTGTTGGTCTCTGTGGGTACTTGTGGGGTTAAGTAAAATGTGTTACATTTTGCTTTCTATCAAACTGGGTGGACAGGGATCCAAAGCCTTGCTCAAGCCAATAAGCAATGCTCACAACCCCCTGAGCATTACTTCAGCATGACTAGCATATAAGGATTTTCCAGATGTTTCAGATTATATTTACTCTGAGAAACTAGAAAGATGGAGTAAATATTGCTTTCGAATCGCTTAAACATGGCAAATCACTGAAGCCAAAGAGAAGACACCGAGTGTCCTTTTGGATGTTTATACCAGGAATAAATCAGTCTCCCCATTAATTTCAGCAGAAGTTTGGGTTCAAGATGTAAATTCTGAATGAGACACGCATAGTGAGGGATATGCTGCTCTCTCTGAAGCAGCCTGGGGATTAGCACACACAAACTCCCTCTTTAATTTTGAGGGTAAATAATGACTTCACTGAACTCAGACGTGGCCAGGGAACAGAGCTCATTTATCCACACGGCGTGCGTGGTCACAGCGGGCAATGCTCATCTGTCAGCTGCTAAACAGAAACATGCCCAGTTCAGGCACCTGGGGCAAGAACTTCTCTTAGATTGAATTCAAATTACAGTTCTACAGTCTCTGCCTGAAATCGTGAATGAGCTGAAGTTTATGAGAATTTCAGCACAGACTTTAATGGAGTCAGGATTTATCTCCAGTGTTGTTTGCTCTGTGTAGAAGAAGATGTAAATGGATCCTACTGCTACTCCTCTCTTTGGGAGTTGTGCACCAAGATGAAGAACAATATTGATTTAGCATGGAAATTTAGAAATTCCACCCTGCAAATGCTCAGCTGTTGACTTCAGACACATATGGACCCTCACTTGCTCTCTATCTGAAAATCATATATTTTTGCAGAACACTGGCAGAAAAAAATTATGAAAATGCCTAAACTGGAACTAAGTATTTTTTATTAGATATTTAACCATCTCAAGGTCAGTAACTTTTTTTTTTTTTTTTCTTTTTTTTTTTTTTTTTTTTTTTTTTTTTTTTTGCTATTTGACTACTTCTTGTGTGATAAACACACATGATAGCACTGGTATTTGCTAGTACACACAGACACAAAAATTCTTTATCATGCACACCATCATTAAAATATTTATACAGAATATTTACACAAAATAGACACAGTCATTTCAAAGCTATCTTAAAGGGCCAGTAAATTCAATTTCGTATTGCTAAATTTTCTTTCCCCATCTTTTCCTATAGCAAACCTACACTTTTTTTGACATGAGAATCTGTGACAAAGCTTGTAGACTCATTTTGGATTTTTTTCTCACACCAGTTTTACCATTTTTCCCTGTAATTACTACTAAATAAACCCACTTGCATAAGATATGTATAGGTAAAAACCACAGTACTAGGGATATTTGAGCAAATGTGTCAAAGCCTCTTTTTAACACGTTTTAAATTTTGCTCACTTTGCTTTTAAACAGTGGCTGTGATGGTGGACTGGTAATAACTAAAAGTTATTAAATGAAATTTAATGATACCAGAGCTGCTTGGACTTGGGTTTCCTGACAGCTGTGGCATTCTACATTTCACATCCAGATTTCTCTTCTTTAAGGCAAACTCCCTGCCTGCAGAGGTTGCCTTACTAGTGTGCACTGCACTTCCAGAGAGCACTGAGAACTCAGCCAACTGCTCTTTGTCCAGGCTGTCTAAATACTTTAATATAATTTTAGAAGGCACCCTATGAAAATAACTCTTCCAAAGAGATATTTCAAAGTACCATATAAATATTAAAATCCCAGATTAGTACACTGTTTAAATGATGTTTAAGTTACTGACTTTAAAATAGGTTTGCTTTATTAATGCTTAATGTTGTTCCTGGAATAGAGCAGCTCTTGTTGCAGTGCATAACTTGAAGCTACACTTTCACTAAAAAAGAAGGAATCAGGGAGGACACATGCTTGTTTGAACCTGAATGTTGTTCAGATTCTTAAAATGCTGCTTAAAAATCTTAAAAAAGAGCAAAAGTATGAAATTATTTTATCCAAGTATTAGTGGAAATAACAAGAATTAATGAAAAATATGTTTGTCCAGGCATGTGTTCTATTTAAAGCTATTTACTGAAAAAGTAATACACTCAGGGAATGTTTTCTGCTTCTCATGTTTTCCAAACTTCACAACTAGTAGGTCTTCCATTCTTAAACATCATTCTTAAGTATGAAGTAATTGAAGAAAGTACCCTTCCAATAATTTCTAAACTCTTGATGATGAAGTCTCAAATTGAGTCTGATTAAATGGATGAAAGAAGAGAACATTCTCAACATACCTGCAGAGCCAATTGCTCACAGACTGCAGGTGCTTTGCCACTGACAACCATCAGCACAGGGGTCTGACTCAGTGACTTAATAAAAAATTATTATTGCCTCTATTTACTTTAAGTCTCTACCATGCTGCTAAGTTTTGTCTCCAAACCCTGCTGTCCCAAGCCAGTCCTTAAAGAACTGCTGCAAAGGAATATTTGATCTGTTTTGATGTATTCAAAATTCCTATATGCCATAGGAATAAGAATGACAGGAAGTTATTATGGTATACATTAATGTGGGCATCAGATAAGGAAATCTATTTTGTATTGTACTATAATTCAGATAGATTAAAGCAGAACATAAATTGCACTATAATAGACAGTATAATGATTTTATAGCTATCATTCATCTATCCATTTCACAAAAAAAACTTAATTACTGAATGACTAGATCAAAAAGGAGCTTCCAGTTCTCTTTTTAAAATGCATCCATGAATGGGAATGATACAGAGTGAAAGATCCAATTTTGTTCTTAGATCTGCCTTCGCCAGAAATAGCTTCACTGAAGCCACCGCAGTTACTTTACTATGAAATTAATTTAATAGGGGATGGAGCACAGTAAAAAAAAAAACAAAACGAGTACTTTTAACAGTCCATGGTGCAACTGCCTCTTGCTTTGGAACATTAGTGATAAGAACCATTCTTTTATTCATGTGATTTTGTTTGTTTGTTTGTTTTACCACTGCCCTTATGGTATCTACTCACAGAACAAACTTCCCTACTAGAAGGAGACCTTTAAAGTTCCTGCTAAAAACCTTAGAGGAGAAAATGCCTTCCTGAGCCAACACTGAGCCAAACAAAAGTGCCCTTTTCCTCCGTGTCTGGTCAGTACCCAGGGAAACAAACATCAAACCCAGAGGAAATCAAAGACACACGAAGATGAACAGGAAGGTGTAATGCCTGGACCACGTGCCCCAAGCTGCCTTTCAGGGGCTGCCCAAGACAGCAGGCCAGTAATCCTCCCAATTAGAGTGAATAAATAATCAGTGTGACTTGTAAAAAAATCCTTTATCCAGGTGTGGGGCAGCACCAGAGCACAGCCCCCCTAAGAACACCACGGGGCTCCTGCTTCCCACTGCTGGTCCCA
This sequence comes from Phylloscopus collybita, assembly GCA_027886175.1. Taxonomy (NCBI): domain Eukaryota; kingdom Metazoa; phylum Chordata; class Aves; order Passeriformes; family Phylloscopidae; genus Phylloscopus; species Phylloscopus collybita. The sequence goes on from JAJNNQ010000048.1 coordinate 5,105,887, forward strand.
GAGGCATCCCTGGGATTTCTGACGTGTTCAGCAAGGGTTTGGATCTCTGAAGCACCCAGTTGTTGCTGGTCCTTTCAGCAATCACTCAAAATTTGCATTTCCACTGCAAATTTTATTGATGTGCCATCACACATCGTTCTATGAAAAGGAAGCCAAATTACCTTTGAAACCTCCATGAAACCTCAGACATTCAAGCTTTCAGAACAAAGGCTCTTTGAACTGTCCATAAGCCACTTGGAATTTTTTCCCCCACAGGGACATAAAGTGGCACTAAATCCATTTTAATGGAAATATAATTAGTAATGATTATTTTGTTGCTCAAGTGGCTTTTGTAACATAGACCACTTTATTTTTTTCTGAGGTTTGGGAAAATATTTTTGTCTTAAATGTTGATAACTGCTAATTACAAAAAATGTCATTTAAATAATTTAAAATAAAGGTTATTTTTTCCACAGTGAATTTTTTAAATTCTTTTGGTGTTGGCTTTGCATTTGAAATTGTTCCATTTTTCAAAGAAAAGTCAACGTGCAGAAGAATCATTTTAACCTAACATATGTATCATCTGCATTTTTTTCAGACAATAAAATGTCTCCCTCACTAGAGGATATCTCAGTAAAAATTGTAAAAGGGAACAAGGTGTAGCGTGAAAATTGCTGTATTTATCATGAACCTTCGTTTTCAACACCTGAAAAATATCTCACACAGACAGCTTCCTTGACACTACAAAAAAATATAGTCCTTCATAGCCAATCCTTACCTGCATTATGTTCATCCATTGAAAAGGCTTTATTTTCCATGTAGCTCCGAGGAAGCTGTATGTCTTCCTCAAAAGCAGTTTCACGCATCCTTGGCTGCGAAGTATCAAAATAATTGGGTGTGTTCTCTTGCTGTGATGGAAGGATGGTACAGTGGACCTCTGGGATGGCATGAAAAATAACAAACACCCAACCACTGGACACCAGTGCAATAGCCAGAGTGGGATCACTCCATTGGTCTCTTCTCTGGAGCTCGGCGTTACCGAAGAGGTACATAGTCATCCAGGCCACCCAAATCAGAAGGGAAAAAAAAAGGGTTATAATGAGGCATACTCCGTTTTTCTTCCACTTCTTAAACTTCCCACAGAGAGTGAAAAACGAGAAGCCCATGGTGAACACCATCAGGAACATCACGTAAATGGAAGCCATGGCAAAATCCATCGGCTCGTAGCTGCAGGCCAGCTTGTTGTCCCTGACGACGGTCAGGATCAGCCACTCGGTCGCGATGATGACCTGCACCAGCATCAGGCAGATGGCCACCCCGGCCAGGTGCCAGCCAGACGGGCTCTTCCCGTGGCGAACGAGCCTGCGGAGCCTCCAGGCCTGAGCCAGCAAGCACGAGAAGCACAAGGCAAAGATCACCCCCCAGAGAAACCTGCGGGTGGAGCACACCATCTCGTCTTCCCGGATGATGAAAGCGAACGTCAGCCCAAACAGTCCCAGAGTCCCGAAGAGAAAGAGGAAGTGCATTCCCAGGGGGCTCTTCTTCTCTTTGTCCTTGATGAAGGGCAGCCTCACCAGCAAAATCAGCATCAGCAGTAAGGTGGTCAGCACCCCGGCCCCCGCCACCGCCTCCAGAACGATCCCCCAGATGGCATCCAGGTCACACAGGTACACGTACTGAGGGAGGAGATCCAGTCCACACCCTCGAGGAGTGCTGGAGTTCTCTGAGGAGCCATAGCTGATCACGAAGAGGAGGAAGAAACCAATGGCTGGGTAGGTTTTCATTTTTCTGTCTGAGACAACAAAATATTTGTTTAGCTAGAGCTGAGTTGGGAGGACTTCACAGCCACTGAAGCCCAGCTTGTTTCAGCAGCCCGTGTTTATAATTTTTTGCACTGGATTTGCAGCTGGCACGGCCTCCCCCCAGCCCCCTTCACTGCCCTCCCAAAAGCTGCTTTTGCCTGTTGTACTCAGAATGCAAAATGACTCATTGCTCTGTTTGCACAGATTGAAAACATCATTTCCAAACTCTGACCCTGCAAATGGCCTAAAACACAGCCAGAAAAAATTATGTACCCTGTTGCAAAGATTACATTATGTGCAACACTTAGACACTTACTACCTGTTTAAATGTAATACCCCGTTCAAGTCAAGGTGTTTAAAGCCTGTTGAAGTTGCACTGGGCCTGATGCAGGTGTAAGCTGTATCACAATTAGACTGTCCCACAGCCTTGCTGCTTTTACTGGAACAAAGGCAGAGTCAAAGCCACTTTTTAAATTATTACTTTTTAAAGGATAAAGCAATCCAAGGAAAATAAACATTGTACATTCTTAAAAAAGGAGAAAAATCTTGTTTTCATGCTCGGTCAATAGGCAGTTATCATATTCACTTCTTTCATCCTCTTCCAAAGCCCAGATATTAGATTGCATTTGGAAATGGGAATGGCAGTCTAGAAAAATCCCATATTCTGTGACAATGGTGCACACATGCAGTGTCATCAATCAACTGATCAAAAATGAATGCCTCATTGTGCTTCTTAGCCAGTCCAAAGCCATTCAAAGGAAACAAATAACAAAAACCAGAACATCACTTTCTTGGATCCAGAGAATGGACAATGGTAAACACTCCAGGAACACAACACATCCCACCTGACCATCAGGACCAAAAGCCTAGACAAATTCCAACTCAGCTTTAGGGAGAATATGGGTCAGGTGCTGTGAAAACACACATTATGGCATTTGTGTTTATTAAGCAAAGCAGAGCAAAGGAGACTGTTAAAAATGTAACCTTTAACTCCCAATCTGCCTCAGCCACCGCCGCCCTGTAAGGGCAGTCTGGAGTGAACACTGTGTGGAGCAGATATGAAACCTGACTCTGTTAACCTTCACCAGCAGTTAGTGCTGCAGGCTCCAGCAGGATTCTCCTCATTGATGAGAGGAACGTTTCAAACTCCCACTTGTGTTGTGTGACCATGAGGAAGAAAAGCACCAAGCAGGCAGTAATGTTAGTCAATGTGAGTCACACAGCTCGTGGGACATGTTCAGGATGCAAAATGAAAAGCAGAGAAACTATCAGGAACTCTTTTGTAAACCAACAGCTCTAAATCGTTACCTGTCCTGAGAGATTTTGTAGATTAGGACTGCTTTTAATGAAAACTTTGAAAACTTTAATGAGAGTTGAAAATTATTTGAGGTAGCAGTGCAATGTTGCATTGAGCACAATCAGCCATAACCAAAACAAAATACAGAGACTGTCTGAAACTGTACTGTGTCTCTCAGAGCTGAGAACTGTGGATTTTCTCGTGCATTACCATCCTGTGCTTTACAGTACCGTGATGACCAAAGTTAAAACTTGAGGATCTGAATCTTCAAACCCATGTTTCACTAACCAATGGCCATTTTCAGCCTCTATCAGGAGGCAGACAGTGAAGCTTATGATGTTTCCTTTTAGGAGCACCTAGACAGCAAACAAGCCAATATAAATTTGTAATGACTCTATGGTCTTCACTCACACAGGATACAAAACATCCTATTACAAACCTTCCTCTCAGAAGTGGAAGCTGTGACAAATGATGTGATCTGGGCTTGGACAAACAGGAAATGGGTAATGGGAGGTCTCTGCCAGCCCACAGAAATTAATCTTTGCACCATTGGAAGGGCTGCAGCGTTCTAACGATGCAGTGACCTGCTAAGGACAAATGATTTGTTTTCTTTACTTATCTGTAATTTACTTTATGGTGAATTGGTAGACTACAGTTGTTTATATCTGATTTGTGTAACAGGTTCCTCAATGACTCTGTTGCAACAGCCACGTTAAAAACACTGACTTTACAGACAGAAAACTAATCATCAGTGAAATATATTCATTTCTGTATTGAATATACGCTCAATAAATCTCCTTGCCCTTTGAGTACATAATTAACTAGAAGAAAACATTCCGAAGATAGTTCTCCAATTCCTTTTATGCACAGTCAATCCCTACTGCAACTAGTGAATTTCCTCTTTGGAGTGCCTGAAACATCCTAAAAAGTGTGAAACGCTCAGTGCCTGCTGACACAAAGGGGGGAAATCCACTGGGATCCACTAAGGCAATGCTCCAAACCAGTGGTACCATTTGAAAAAGTAGGAGGTCATGTGGAAAATGATTCAGAATTCATTCTAAATGTCACCCAAACTAGAAACAATGAAGAGCCCCGAAGTGAGGGTCATGTTAATTTTCCACTATCCCATCACTTACAAATTATGATAAGCATGGACTAAATTGCTTTCAATACCAGCTTTGTTTATTAGCTACTCTCCAAAGACCTGGGGGGTAATGAATTAAGTGCGAGTATCCCCAGTTCTAAGGTATTTTCCAGTTTTCTGGTTACTTTATTCATGTCATGTAACCCTCATGTGATTGAGCTATTCTAGGACAGTCTGTTTCCATGGAGATTGTGCTGCATGGGTAAGCAGTCATATTGTCAGGCCATCATTTGTTTCCTCTTCCTATTTGGAAGTGTTTGGGAGGGGGAAGGGAGGGTTAATGAATTTGAGTATTTCCCCCTCCACGAAGCAGTGGTTAGTTTTGGAAAGGGGGAATTTAGCTGTGACAAAATATACTCAGAATTTAATATATGTGTTCTGAAATACAGAGGTGTGCAACTCGAGAGGAATCTTCCCAAGTTACTTCCTACTTTTGGGAAAGCTGATGGGACATAATCTGTGGTCTTAGACAGCCACAGTACTGACCAAGGAATCTCTAGGACTGCTAACAGTTATTCCTGGTGTGAAATAATTTCCTACCCAATGTCAGTGAGTCTCACTAAACACTAGATCCTGCCCAGACCAAAGCTGGCAAGCAGGGCTTGAAGTCTCCAAAGGAGGAATCTTTTCCTCCTAACTGCTATCAACAAAGCAGTTTGTTTCTAACCTGTTTATTACCAGTTTCTGCCTGACTGGGTAAAAACAGGCAGTATTAATAATTTACCCCCTGAGACATTATCAGCCAAAAAAAAAAATCATCTTTCTAGTGCTGATCCTCAGCATTGAACACAGACAGTTGTAAAAACACGGGAAAACACTGCATTACAACACAAAAGTTTGGCAAATGAATACCACAACTTTAGCTAAAACCACAAACTCAATCTTTTTAAGGGGAAATTGAATTTTTTTTCCCCAGAAAAGTTGGGTGTTTTTTTTTTTTGTTGTTTTTTTTGTTTGTTTGTTTGTTTGTTTTTTTTTTTTTTAATACATCATAATGGGGGGTTTATTTAAATAGCATCTTCCTCAAGCCTGCGCAGTAGGTAGGATAGCAGAGTTCTGTGCCTCTTGAGATTTTATAGTAAAATTTTCCTGCACATCCTTGCTGGTTGTTACTTAAATCAGCAGCTGTAAGAGGAAGAGTATTTTTACCTCTTGATGTCTAGATTAGCTCCGACTGAAGTTATGCAACCTCCCGGTAGTAACAATAGCGCTCTATTCGGCTGGCACTTCACTCCTGCTGCCAGACAACTACAGTAACACAGGAATGCCACGGAAACATTCCAGCACAGACACAGCCAGTGGCACCGACACAGCCCCCTCACACTCGTGAACTGCTCACAGGGAGGAAAAGCAACTTGAGAATTCCCCCCACCCAGATTGCTCTCCAAAATTTTATTTCGGTAAAGCCATTAAGGCAATATCCCTGAAACCAGAGCAATCAGGAACACTTATCATCAATATTCTAATCAATAAGCCTTACACGTTTTAGGCAAAAGCAGCGAACAATTATAGCAGGACAGCTTCAAATCCAGTACTCAATTTTTGGCTCAAAATCTGCTCTCAATGACAGCTCTAATAACTCCACTGTTTTCTACAGAGCGAGGTCCCCTTCATTACGTTATCTGGCATAGAGTCACTGCAGAAATTGCAGACACAAAGCTGCCCCAGCGGGTACAAACTACAATTACAAGCAACTAAGCAGAACCAGAAAATCTCACAGTTGTCATCAAAAAGTTGTCATGGTTAAAAATCAATGAGCCTTTCTGTAGCTAAAGTCTTCTGACCAACGCTTGCACAGGGATCAAAAAAACACGGCGCTGTATTCATAGCTACAGGATATATACACAGAATAAATCTGTATTGTGCAAAGATTTAGGGTTAGGCTAGTCAAGGTTAGATGAATTATTTGCTCCTGTACCTGGAGTTCAGCTGTTAGTCAGCTGACACAGGGAGATGCATTCAATGGCAGAGAAGAAAAACAATCTGGTAAATAGTAGCACAAATAGTAACCTGCTCCTCCACACAGGCAGAAGGCTGGTTCGCTGTGCAATTTCCAAAAGAAAGCCACCCCCACCACGAAGTGTTGTGGAGAGATGCGAGTGAGTGAGGAATTAATCACAACACAGGATCTCTGCCAGCTGCTTTTGATCAGAACTGAAGAATGAGCTCCAGGACTGATAACAGAGCAGCAACAGCCAAGCTGAGATCAGACTACTCAAGAGATGTGTGTATTTCCAGAATAATAATTAATAGTGCAATTGTGCTTTGTAGGCAAAAATACAGCAGTGATTTTGACAGCCCCTGCATTAGATACACATCATGCTCTGTTACAGCCTCGTGGTTACAGAAGGCAGGACCCCACTCCAAAAAGAAATAATGTAGAGAAATACTTTCATTCAGAAATACTTTGTGATGCTGAATAATACCCTATAAAATTATCTTCTTCATTTTCTAGGAGCTCAATTCCCTTTGGTCAGAATCTGTGTATCACATGTGCCTAGGTACTTCTGACCATGGTGTTGAATTCACAATCGACAGGAAACAATTGCAATTTTTACAAATACGATTTTAGCAGTTTTTTGTTCTCTTTGCTAATTCTCAGACTGTTTCTATTCATGTCATAGCCTTCTCGCAGATGGGTTCTGTCACCTGATTTCTCCTGATGTAGCGAAGACAACATCTCAACCCTGATATTCCCCGCTGGTAAGCAGCAAGGGTGTCCCCGTTAACCAAACGGCACTAGCGCCGATCACCAAGCTGGCTGTTTGGGTTCAGCACGCAGGAAATCCTGTTAGCCTTGGGATAAACATTAGGGCAGGTGTAAACAAAGGGTTCACATAAGTGCTAAATCCACTCTCTGCGCGGCTTTGCGGAGCGGTATCACAGAGACAGCGCTTTTATTAACCGGAGAGAGAACTGCTGCCCGCCAGCCCCGGGACCGCACCGCGGGGCCAGGGGCCAACAAAAGGCTCTTCCCGCTCGGCCTCTTCCCTGTCACTGCCCTTGAGCTCCCGCTGGGCAATGCCACGAGGTGCCGGGCTTGGCTGCAAGCACCCCGCGTAGGAGCGCGGAGCGAGGCCAGGCGGCCCCTCCGTGCGGCCGGTGCGCGGCTGCCCCCGCTCCGGGCTCGCCTTAATCCGCCTGCAACCTCCTCCTCCTGGACGATCCCTATCCCGCTTCAGCCTCCGCTCTTTTGTCCCTTCGCTCATTTCTCTCTTTGGTTTCTTTTCTGCCGCCTCTTCCTCCCCCGCCTGTCCCCGCTCTTCTTCCCCATCCTCTCCGAACTCCACTGCCTTCCTCGCCAGCTTTCCGCCCCGCTCCCCGCAGCGCAGCCCCCTGCTCCGTGCCTCCCCACCCGTCCTGCCCTATATCCCATCTAATCCCCCCTAGGATTCCTATATCCAGCCTGTTGTCTGCTGGCGGCCACCGAGCTAATTCTGCGGCCAGCGCAGGGCGCAGAGCCGGGCCAGACCCCGGACCGCAGAGCCCGACCCCGGAGCCGGCCCGGGCCCGCTGCTCCCCCCGCCGGCTCACCCGCTGTCTGCTGCGGCCGAGGGCGGCGGGGCAGCTCTGTCCGCCAGCCCTCCGCAAGTCACATCCCGGCTCCGGCTCCGGCGGCGCGGCGGCTCCGCGGCGGGGAGCGAGGGCAGCGCCGACCGCCCCCGCGGCGGCTCATGGAGCGCTCGGCCCCGGGCGCGCCGTGCGGAGCCGAGCGGAGCCGAGTCCGGAGCGCTGCGGTGTCCGGAGCGGAGCGCGGCTCAGAGCCGTGTCCGCCGCGCTCTCTGCCCGCCGCTCCGCCGCGCTACGGCCCCGCGGCCAGCCCCCTCCCACCGCCCCGCCCCGCTCCGCTCGGCACGGCTCGGCACGGCACGGCACCGCCCGGCCCGGCACTGCCCGGCTCGGCGGGGCAGGGGCACCCCAGGGACAGCGCACAGCGCCGGGGCGCTCCGGCCGCGTGGAGCTGCCCGGCTCCCAGGGGAGGGGGCACGGGGAGGGCGTGGGTACACGCTGCTCACACACACACACACACGCTGCTCACACACACACACACGCTGTTCACACACACACGCTGCTCACACGCTCACCCTCACCCTCACACTCCCACATCCTCACACTCACACCCTCCCAGGCGGCGCAGCCTGTGCGGCCGGGCACGGATCGCCCCGGGGGACACGGACACGGGCACGGCCGCAGCCCTACGTGCTCCGGGGAGACGAGGGCAGGACACAGCGCGGGGCGGGAGCAGGCACACGGACGGCATCCCTGCCTGCTCCTGTGCCTGCAAATGAGTGCGAGAGCACGGGTTGGGAACCCGCTCCCGGGCAGGCTGGCTGGGCATGCACACACACCGATGGCCAGGAGTGGGGCTGCAGAGGTGAGGGGGGTTTCAGCCCTCTGACAACGGGGGATTTGGAAAGGCGCAGCTTCCGACCTGCCACAGCCCGAGACGCCAGCTAAACACACACTTGGAAGGGAAAGCCTCGGGAGCGCGCTGTGTACGGAGCAGGTGACGCTTCACACGCCGGGTCAGCCCCTGCGAGCGCGGGAGGTGCTGCAAAGGCGCTGCTGGGCACGGCTCCGAGTCTGCCTCCTACCCCCAATGGGCAGCTGGTGTCCCGCTTTTCAGCTTCACAGTTCAACCCTGGGACTGCCACAACCCTTAGGGCTTTCTACAAACTCCCGGAGGAGTTACTCGTAGGAGGAAAAGACAACTTCTGTATGTGATGTTCACGAGCAGCAGAAACTCATGAGCCTTTTCAACAGCTTAGAGTCCATCTGCCTGACACATCCATGGCCAGCAGCCTCACCATGTCGTGCATCCCTGGGGTTTGCACTCCTGCATCCCTGGGTTTTGCACCCCTGCATCCCTGGGGTTTGCATCCCTGGGTTTTACACCCCTGGGGTTTGCACTCCTGCACCCCTGGGTTTTGCACCCCTGCATCCCTGGGGTTTGCATCCCTGGGTTTTGCACCCCTGGGGTTTGCAGTCCTGCACCCCTGGGCTTGGCTTTCCCTTAAAGCACTAAGGACAGTCCAGGCAGGCACGGCTGACATGGCACCAGCAGCAGAATGTGTCCTTCCTGAACACCTGCCCTTCTTGCCAGGTTTCCGTATCCCGAGCCTTCCAAAGGGAAATATCTGCCCTGAAACTTGTGCTCTTCAGCACAGCAGAACTGTAACCTTTAAAGAGACTCTTCCTAACGTGCATGGGCTTATTTACCTGTCGTTTAGGATGCCTTGGGGGGTAACCTGAACTTCTCAGTGTGGCTGACATGGAGTAAATTGGATGGTGGGGTTGGACTGTAATTGCCTGTGTTTAAGAAGGGCAGCAGACAGAGAAAATCTGAGGCAGAGGAACAATTTCACATTTCTGCTCATTTCTTTCTTAATTTCTTTATCTTGCTGCTTTCAGGTTTCAGGCACTGGTTTTATTTGAGTCACATATAAACAACATACCCTGCCCTGGCATCAGTTGGCAGCTATGCTCCATTCGAAGTTAAGCAGGATAATTTTACAGAAATTGAGGTGATGAGAGGTGAATTTGCTGTAAACTGCCCAAGGTCACCCAGCAGTCTGGCAGAAAAGTGGAAAATACTGATTTAACAGTTCAGTCTCTACCCCTGCTCCATCTTGGGAGCCTGAGCCAAGCACCCAAATACTACAGCACCAAGCAAAGACCTTTTTGTGTATAAATAAACACACAGAGTTCTCTGTGCCGTGCTGGATACAGAGAGGTAGACCAGGGGGAAGGATGAATCACAAGGATTCATGTGCTGTCCGCCTTGGCCGGCTCACAAGGGAGCAATGTACTGAGCCCTTCAGCAAATGCAAATCTTGGGCATTGTTCCCTTCTTCCTGTGTCTCTAACACAGCCCTGGCTCCCTGAAGGAAACAGCCTCCCTCATTTGCCTTGTACTGATAGAACAGGGAAGATAATGCCCGGGTCAGTACTGAATAGGGCTGATTTCTCTCCTGTTGAAGCAGTTTTTAGTATTAGCTACCATGAAAAAGTGTAGGACAGGGCTCCAAATCATCCAGGAAATCATAGGACTTGGTAGAGTAGCTGGACTAAATCACAGCTCCTGTTGCATTACTTTCCACAATATGCTCTTGAAATAGGCTTTTGTTTAGGGGAAAAGTATTTCTGTCAGTCAGCCACCAACTAACTCATCAGCACCTTCAGCATTTCCCCACCATGAGAGGGCAGGTAGAAGGATGGAGTGGGTGCTGTGACCCAGGCAGACTGTGTGAATTCCCTGATTTCAGGTGGTGCTCTCTACTCCTACATCAGCTCCTGGGGCCCTGCAGTGCCTGTAGCCAGCGACTGCTTGCATGTGATCAGTGCTTAGAGGAGACTGGGGAAGGGGTGAGGTGTGCAAGGCCAATGTGGAGGCAAAAGTTAGAGACCTCCACTTATGCCATGCAATTCTGCAAAAGCTGCTGGCCTAAAGGAAAGTAAGCTCAATGCTTTTGTTCATCTCTGGGATAGTGAAAACATGTACAGCATCTATTTGTCTTTATTTTAGGCTGAGTGTGCAGTATAGTCAACTTTTAAAAACCCCACTGCTTTTCAGTAATTTTACTCCTCCTATTTCCTATGACACATCTAGTAATTGAACAGATTTTTAGCTCCCCCCCACTCATATTTGGTTTACTGCTTGTGGCAATAGGTAAACAAAGAGTCTGTGTGGTGCTGCATGTCCCCAGTGTTTCTCTTCTGCAGCTGTGCTCCCAGCAGGGTTTGACAGGAGGGAGCAAGGCTGTTACAGCACCACTGAGCAGACACCACTCACCATCCATGAATGCCAAGTCCATAACCCCACAGACTGTCATCCTTATTTCAGCTGGTTTTCCTGTGTCCCAACCTGAGAGAAACCAATTTCCATCCCCTGTTCTCTTCTTACCCTTCAGAAATCCTGGCAGGTGTTGTGTTTATTGCAGGAGCAGGCACAAAAACAGTCGAGCAGTGTTTCACCACCAGCTTTCCTTTGTGTGCTTCAGAACCTTTTCACTGGGCACTCCGGTTTTACAGCTCCTGCCAGCATGAAACTGTGCTTGTGCCAGTGCAATTTAAGTGGGGTATTTCATTAAGAGATCAGCAGTAGGCACATGGAAATGACAGCGATCATTAAGCCTGCATTACTTTGTTTGCATTAGGGAGCGTGCAGGGGCCCCAGGCACAGACAGGGCTGCAGGGCACAGGGGGAGCCAGCCCCCTGTAAATCACTTTAGATTGCCTTGAGACAGACTCTGTGCCTTACTGTGCTGGTTTGAAAGCAAAACCAGTGAAAAACTCCAAGTCAGAAACACAATTTAATAAGAGGAAAAGAAAAGAAATAAAAGAAAGTAAAATAAAATAATAGTACAAAAAAACCCCACTGACAGTCAGAATACAACCTGACACCCTGTTAGTTGGGGTGGTAGTGTCAGTCTAGATGAGATGTTCTTGTCAAAGCAGTGATTCCTGTAGAAACGTCTGGTAGCTCTTGTCTCTTCTGAGAGTCCAGGATAGAAGCTCCTCGTGATGTTTCAAACCCTGGATTATATCCAGGTGGGAATGCTTGGCTCCTCTCCCTGGGTGGAGCATCTCACAATGGGATGATGTCATCCTATGAGCCCTGCAGTGGGTCCTTGATGGCCCATTAACCAGAGATAACTCCCAGAGGAAGTTATCTATGAGTCATGTGGCAAGGCATTGTTGGGCTCATTAACAGAAGATAAGGAAAACACTGCCCCACCGTGGCTCCAAGGCTCATGGGGATGGAATACATACCTTGGGCACAATTTTACATTGTAACCTAGGACACTTACTCATGGCCTGGCCAGGCTCTGGTGTTCTGCTCCTAGATGTTGAGATGCCACAATAATAGAGAGGACAGAAGAGAATAAGGAGATGGCAGGTGAATTTGCCCTGGCAATGGTGTGTGTGCTTGATTCACACCATTTCTGACCCCCCAGCAGAGGTACTTCTCATTACACAAATCCCTGCAGCGTGATTAGTTTGCCTAATACTTGCCCTGCTTTTTCTCAGGGCAGGAGACAAATCCTGGTGCTCCCGTTGGTTGGCAGCATCAAGGAGACAGGGAGATTTGTGTGAGCACTGTGAGATGGTTTCTCTGTTACTGCAGAGGGTTTCACACCTTGCTCCTGGCATTGCCCAGGGCAAAGCCTGCTCTCCACAGTGTTCTGTGAAATGGGTCTGAGTCACCAAATGGGGTTAGTGAAGAGAAGGGGAGAAGGGGAAATGAAAGGAGAACCTTGAAGTCACTGTAAAGAAAGAGATGAGTGTCAGGAAGGAGATGGATGCATGGAGGATAGAGAAAGAAAGAATTATTGAAACATTGTGGAGAAACATAATCTGGAAAAACATCTATCCATGGCTCCAAAGAAAGGTGCTCTCAGGACAGAAAGTGTGGTCCAATGGCTGCAGTGTTGGATGTCACAGCCACATTCAAATCCAAATTATACCTGTTTTTTCAGCTTGCATTAAACAAGCCAAGGTAAGGACACACTTTTACAGCATTGCACCTACTAAAAATTCCTTTTCTGATTGGTAATAAATACAACCTGTCCTGTGGCTCTCTCCATCCCTTGCTTGGACATGTAGGGAGGGCAGTGAGTCTCCTCCACTCACCAGTCACAGCTCTGAACACCAGGACAAGGGAGCAGCCCTGCAGGTGAGATTTACAGTGCAGTTAATATGATATTTGTTTGTTTTCTCAACACATTCCTTTATCACTCTAGTAATGCATAAATGCTGTCTTTAAACTGTAGAGAAATGTGGACAGCTTTTATGATTTAATGCAGCTGGTAGAATTCAGTTAAAACACAATTTGAATCAAGATGGTCTGTGACACCAGGCACATGATTGAAATCCTTATGACTGGAATTTGCACACCTTCAAGTCTTCATTTCACAAGGAAAAGCACCAGACACTTGTATTTAAGTGAGCATATCTCTAATATATTGAGTTATTGCTATAGCCTCTCTGAGGCTCTGACTAGATAAATCTCAAACTGGCCAAACCATTTAGATTTAAACATCTTATACTTGACCTTTGCACAGACAAAGTCTCAGTTGTATTAAAATGAATTTGATCAAGCAAATGATTTGTGGCTTTCTGCTCTGAGCATGAGAAAACTTCCTTAAAACTGAATGTGTTGGGGAGATAGTGACCCTGGCCAAGAACAGCAACTTCTGCTGGAGAACCTTGAGCTCCCTTCTGGTGTGTAGCTGTGAATGGTGCTGGGTGCAGTGGGGTTTCTTAGGGTGGCTGCTGCAGGGAATTGTTACAGCCACCTACAATGCTCACAGAGATTCTCTACATCCTGTTCACTCCTCAAGACATTGAAGATATCAGCCAGTGTAACTGTGCCACCCCTGAATGCACTTCTGCTTCAAATGGGCTTCATTTAGAAGTGCCTTTATTTACATCTGCTGGTTGCCCACCTATGCTGAAGTGTAAAGGGTTTTTTTCTGAATGCTGCTAAGAATGGTGCTGGTTTCTCTTGAATGCAGTGTCATCAGTGCCCTTACCTGTAAATATCTCAGGGAAGTGGGAAATCACACCTGGAATTTTTCTCTGCCCTTCCTCTTTAGTTGCATGTTTGGTGAAAAATATTGCCCCCTGTTGTGGAGTGTCTGTGTGTCTAAAACCAAAAAAAATAACGTTTGTATCCTCGCAGATGATTGAACAATCCCCTCTTGGTGATGTGCTCAGGGTTTCTGTTGCTGAGACTGTCACCTGCTGGCCACGGAGAAGCTCGCCAGGATCTCGGGAACAACCTCAGAAACTGATGGGTTATATACTCGGGTTTGCCTTCAGAAATTGCACATTGAGATGTTCCTGCTTTATCTAACTCTACACAGGATGGTAATTCTGTAAACGGAGGTAGGTGAGGAAAGCTTCCTCATTTATAAAACATCTAAATTTCATGGAGTTTTAATGCAAAGGAAACCAGGTTCTCATTACAGTGAGGATGTGGGGTAAAATGCTGGTTCCAGTAAATTTAACTAAGCTCAACTATGACAAACTAAACCGTAACCTGTAAGCAAGGGGAAAAAAAAAAAAAAAAAAAAAAAAAAAAAAAAAAAAAAAAAAAAGACTGGTTATCCTGCTCTGGCAGATTTTTGCCACATTAGACCATGGATACAACAGGACCTTAAGAAAGGGTCAGATCTTTGTATTGACCAGTACAGCCCAACAGGAATCAAAGGACCTTTACTGAAGATCTACACTACAGCTTTTACAGGAAAGGAAAGGAATTGCTCTGAAAAGCTCTTTCAGCCCTGCCCCTGTCCTGCCCTTCCATCTGTTGTCACTGAGAGCTCATTTTCTGCCAGTCTTTGGGCCACAGTCTCAGCCATTTTAAACCTGAGCAAGTCAGAATTCACAGCTGGAATAGGGTTTGCAGGGTGGTTTATTCTCCAAATTTCAAGAAATGCTTCCCTATTCCCCCCAGACCTGAGAGCAGGTTACTGCAGCCTGAAATGCATTGTTCAGTTGTGATTTTTCTGTTTCAGACACAGAAATGTGTTCTGAACTGTACAACAGGTGCTGAACTGCACCTGTTATTGCAGTGGAGCACCAGGTCTCTAGAGTTCTTCCCAAAAATCTGTGGGTTTTTTTCTTATATAACTGAGCTGTGTTACCAGCATCCTGCAGGATTGCTGATAGGAAAGGAAAGCTGGTGCCATAGAGGTTGTTTCATGACAATTATCCTCAGCTCACTTGGTGTCACACAAGGGTATTACTGCCTGGAAGCATGTCTAAAGTAACCCTTAAGTTGTGCTGCATGTCATGCTGAAACTTTAAAGAGGAGATTTTTTTTCATGAATGTTTTTCCATAAGCCTCTTAGCTCACATCTGTAAAAAATAGATTTCATGCACTTTAAAGATACTTTTTGACTGTCTAGAGTCAATCCCTAGAAGTGAATTTATGCAAACTGGCCATATTTTTATTTCTCATTACAAATTAGAATTGTTTGGTGCAGGGTTTTTGGTTGGTTGGGGGTTTTTTGGGGTTTATAATTTCCCTTTATTTCCCTCACTCTGTTCTTGTGCTTGGACACTTACAAGCTTTATTGTTGTTAGAGAACGCTGGGTGCCTGGATGTCTGTCTTATGAAAGCAAGTGGCTGCTTAAAAAGAGAACCAGAGGGATTAGAGACTGTGTGAAATTCCACTAAATTCAGTGAAAAGCATAGCTTCAAAGAATTTAGGATCAGATTTCACATGCATATCATGAGAGACTTTTGAAACTGGTGGATTAATACAGGGTGCTGAGTCTCAGTCTCCACCTCTGCACAGGACAGATAATGAGATAATGCCATTTGCCTCCCCCAGAGTTACCTCCCTGCTCCCTTCTCGTGCACTGATGTGAAGAGCAAAGCACTTCAAGGCCACTCTGTGTCTGGAGAACTTGAAGAGCTCTGACTCACAACCAGGTGGACCCTGGGGCCAGTTCTCAAACACCAACAGGGAGAAGCCACAGCCTCTCCATCTTCATTGAGAATAAACCAGGCTTTGCCTGGAACGCTCTTTTCAAATCTGTGAATGCTAAACTAGGAAAAAAATCCCCGTGGCTTCCCTCTCTGCTTCCCTCCCACGCTCCTCACAAGTGATTTCCTCAGAGCTGGTGGGATCTCTGCTCAGGCAGAGGATGGCTGGGGAGCACTGCTGCTCTAAGTCCTGCACAGGCTTGGGAGCGTGGGCTCTCCAGGGCTGTCACAGCCTCTGCAGTCCCATCCATCACTTTATTTATCACATGGAGATAGATTCCCTTTAAAACTTCTCTTTTGCTGGTACAGAGGAAAAAAACTTGCTCTTTTACTTTGCACCGAGACCTAGTGTGAGTTAATGTTCTTTTTGAGGGGAAATAAAGGGCAGTGGAGATGCTAGCCTAAAGAATGTGGCCTGTGGATTTTATCCCTGCCTTGCACATACCTATTGATGGTCCTTGCTGTATGTTTTATTGAGACTGAGTCATAAGCAAATCTTAGTGCTTTGGAAGGAAGGAAATGGAGCTGGGGCGAAAACATTACATGTCAAGAGTGGATCCAGCAAAGGGACTGCTCAAGCTGTGAGAACACAGTGACATACCTCAGCAAAAGGGAGAACTGAAGGTCAGAAATAAAGTCCTTGTGCTGCATTACAGTTTTCATCACCTGAAGCTTGCTTGGACTCGGTGATGTTCCTGGTGGCAGGGCCATCACAGTGAGATGAGCCAACCCTGCTCAGAAACAGCCCCAGAGTGCACAGGGCCTGTTAGGTGTCTTGTATTGCAGTGTCAGGATGATCAACCTTTGCCCGTGGCTTGGGGCTGACACAGCTGCTGTTTGGGGGGCTTGGTCAAGGCACAGCACTTTTGACTGAGGTTGTTGAGGAAGGAGAGTGAAGCTCTTGTGTTAGGGGTGCAGGATTGAGGCACTGCCCCCCTGCCCACCCCCCTGGCTGCTGTGCTAGCTCAGTTTCTGGGGAGCTTTGGGGGGATATGCTTCAAGGGATAGGGTAGAAGTTCCAAAAGAGGCTCTTACCTCAGGGGAAATGTTCCAAGGCTTTATTCTTGAAGGGAGTCCTGGGGGTAAAGAGGGCGAACAAGGAGGAGCAGGGGTTTTTATCCAGTCTGTGTCTTGGGATGGGATAGCTGGCACAGAGCCACAGGTCAGAGATAAGGGGAAGGTAGGGTTAAACTAAAGGTTACAGTCTCTTTGGGGGGGGGGGGGGTGGTTCTGGGGAAAAAACATTTTCCCAGAGGAATACAACACAGGATATTTCCTGGGCAGCTGCCTTTGGCTGGGGAGGAGAGGGGCAGCCCCAGCAGCTGGGCTGGGCAGCCTGGGAGACGGCGCCGTTTTCTGGGGAGCCTCAGCCAGGAGCTGCAGAGTGCAGCACAGCCTCCAGCCTGCCTCACAGAGATCTGGGCACTGCAGAGGCCTGGGCAGGAAGCTGCCAGGCTTGGGGCTCCCCAGGGATCCTCTTGGACAGGCACAGCTGGCTGCAGCTCAAACGCCACTGACTGGCAGCCAAGCCCTGAAATAGGGTAGGCAGAGGGCGGCATGTTCTGCCTCCAGGAGTTTGACTTTGAATTTGTTTAGAAAGTTAAGTGTCTTTTTTTTTTTTTTTTTTTTTTTTTTTTCCCATTCAGGTGATGCCTGGCTGTTTGAGGTCAGAAGCCTTTTGATCTTCTTCGTGGAGCACCCCACGAGGGAGGGATTGAGGTGTACCTAATTCAAAGGTCTGCACCTTTCACCCCCTCTCTTTGGTGCAGGATGGCTCTGCTGGCACACTTTGAGAGGCAATGAAAGGCCAGAGACTCTCATTTGTCAGGATGCTTTTGTAGGAGCCACTGCCCTGCTGACAAGAGGCAGCCCAAGCCTGCTCCCTCCTGCCTCTTGGGCAGGACTTTGGGCCCTTCCTCTGCCTCCCCTGGAGCTGTGGAAGGACAGGGTGTCCTCACTGCAGCCAGCTGGAGAGTCTGAGGGGCCTGCAATGAGACAGCAGCTTTTGAAGGGGCTCTCAGTGCCACCAGACACAGCCAGAGCAGTGGGGCTGTGGATTAAATTATCATTAGCAAAGCTACCTAGCAGACACAGCTGCAGAAACGTGGCCCTTTTCCTCCCCCTCCCTTCGGCCAGCTGATGTTCCTCCTGCATGGAACAGAGGGGTTTTGGTTTGTTCAGGTTCAGGGTGCAAATCTGGCTGGTACTGAAAGGGCCTTTGGAGGACATTTGATGTTTCTGAGGATCACGTTCCTCCAGGCTCCTTCTGGTTTCTGCTCTTTCTTGGGGTTAATATCGCAGTAGGGGAGAATAAAAGAATAAAAGGTTCATTCTATCTTCAGTATCAAAAATGAAGGAACTGAACAGACAGAAAATGATAAACTTCATTTAAAAAATATTAATGGTTGAATTTCATGAACTCTTAGCCTTACGGAATGTTATCCAAACAGGTGCTGCCCAGGCAGAAAGTCAGTGTTTAAATGGGATGTGTGCACACAGACTGGGCCTGCAGCATCCCTGGAAGGGCAGCATTTGGCTGTGCACCCCAGGCCTGGCAGGCAGCACCAGGGACCGTGCTCTGGGGCAGGAGCTGGGCTGCCACAGCCAGAGACTGAAGCCTGAAAGTGCATTTCAGGTGTCTGATTTTGCAAACATGGGTGCAAGCAGCACTGTGTTTGTTAGCAAGTCCCTCAGGTGTCATGGCACTGCAGGTATTCTCCAGCTCTGACCTGAGGAGAGGTCCCACTGCTGGGGGTGTGTGAGCTCCAGCTTCCTGCAAACACAGCCACAAACCCACATAACATTTATACTTCTCTCAGGTTGATTTGTATACCCATGTGGAAAATAAAAACCCAGCTGGGTTGAATCATGGTTTTGTTTATATTTGGGAGAGAATTCACTTGCCTGTTGTTTGCCATTGCACCCTCAGAAGATGGAGGCCTCTGGCCAGCAGGATGAAGCGTGGCTTTGTTTTACTATTTACAGTGGTTGGAAAGCACGATGGTGAAGAGTGAAAAAGCATGCAAATAACTTGTTTATCCCCAGAGATGGATGCTTTGTGCTGTCACAAGCTGTGCTGTTGACTTGATCCAGCTTTACTTTCCTGGAACAGGGGGAGCTGACAAAGCTTGTTGAGGACTCCTCCTAAGCCAGAGAGCTTTTGGTTTCACACCAGCTCCATGAAGCATTGGAATGTTTTGATCTATGGTATTGATTACATGGGAAAGGAAAGGAAAGGAAAGGAAAGGAAAGGAAAGGAAAGGAAAGGAAAGGAAAGGAAAGGAAAGGAAAGGAAAGGAAAGGAAAGGAAAGGAAAGGAAAGATGGTAAAATAAAATTTCCAAGTGCGGATTCAAAATCCCACAGCAAAAGTTAAGGCAAGGGTTGAGTAGACAGGGGGGATGTCTGGGGTAAATAGGGAGGCTGAGCACAAAAGATGGATTGGTTATTAAAACATTATTTGGTTATTAAAATATTATTTGTTGTTCAATCTGAAGAGACTTTTCTATACTGAACCAGACTTAAAAAATTGGGGTGAATTTAACATTTTTACCCAAACTAAGCACTGCACTGAAACCATCAGGCTGCCTCCCACCTAGAGCATCCTTCTGTGCTGGTCTCTGGGTCTGCAGGGTTACCCCTGGCATCTGTCACTAGCAGCCCAGTGTCACCCCAGCAAGAATAGGAGCATATTTATGTCAATGCTCATGTCCTTGCTGTGCAGAGTATGATGGACTCTGTGTTGGACCACAGCTGCCAGATCCCAGGGCCTGGCTTTGACACCAGGGAATGTGGCTGGCTGGCTCAGAGATAAACTTGTGTTTGGTCAGCAAGGCCCTTGTGCCTCAGGAGGAAATGGGTGATCAACTCACTCAGATGTTGTTTGAAGCCAAATGTGTTCTCTCATATGAGCAATTCCATCCTTTTTTTTTTTTTTTTTTCTGTCAATCTGGCAAGGCATTTGCTCTGTGTTATAGTCCTACCTACCACTGCAGCTCAGGACATGCAGCCTTCTTGCATTTATTCCTGTGACAGCCCTGAGCATTTGGGAGCAGAGATGTGGAGGATCTGTGGGAAGCCAGGGGGCTTTCAGGACAAAAACAGGCTTTAGTTTGTGTAGTGCTTGTGTGCACTGTGCTGTGCTTCCCTATCCCTGCCCAACATTTGCTTTGCTTTAACTGAGACTGAGTGTGATTGATTGATTGATTGATTGATTGATATCTTTGGGGAAATGCAAACGAAAATGGTACTGGGTGTTCTCTCCCAGTATTAACAGCACAATAAAATGCTTAGCTGAGCTCTTAGGCTGCTGATCCTTCAGAATGCAGTTCTCCTATTACAGAGAGCTTAACTTTTAAAGTAAAACAAACCCCAGCCAGCTTAGAAAAAGCCCATCCACCGGTCTTAACAGGAGGAAGGCGCTGAACCCAGTGGGTTCATCACCTGTTCTCCAGACCCCCCAGCACATTCCCACATTTCCCCATCACTGCTGCTGGTGTGGCTCGGTGTCTTGGTTTGGAAAGATGGGTATCTGCCAAGGAAAGCTGGAGTTTTCTTTGGAATGGAGAATGTAAACTCTTCATCCTGTCTAAATTATAATTTTGCAATTAAGGACTTTCAGGCAAAGATTTGGGAATAGGAGTAACAGTTCTTTACTAGGAATATTAACAAATGTAATAGTAAAACAAACAAACAAGCAAACAAACAACAATCCTAGAAACCCTGACAGAGTCAGAACTACAACCTGACACCCTGTTGGTCAGGCTGTTGGAAGCAGTTCTGAAGTAAATCCTCCTGGAGTGGCAGATGTGGTTCTGTTGGAGTAGAGATGATCCTGTAGAACAAGGGTCCAGTGATGGTGAGAAGAGTTTCGTCTTCTTCCAGGAGAAGAACATATTTTCCAGGAGCTACATATTTTGTGTTTTTACATTGCAGTTTTTATCCAGGTAGGAATGGTTGGCTCCCCCCACTGGGTGGAGCATCTTACAATGGGGATGATAGAATATGTCATGCCCTTAGTGAGCCTTAATGGTCCATGAGCAGAAAATATCCCCCTGGAGGGAGGAGGGTGGTGAAAGAAAGAAGAAACACTGCCCCACCTGGTTTGAACAGCTGGCCCTTTATCAGAAGGCATCCACCCCCCTCCCCCCAGAGTTACAAGAGATAAAGAACATCTCTCTCACTGCTTTTAACAGATGAAATAGAATAGACATTTTTGGTTCCATAACCCAAGACACTCAGACACGGCAGGGGCAGCAGGAGCAGGGGCAGCAGGAGCAGCAGCAGCAGGGGCAGGAGCAGCAGCAGGGGCAGCAGCAGCAGGGGCAGCAGGAGCAGCAGCAGCAGGGGCAGGAGCAGCAGCAGGGGCAGCAGCAGCAGGGGCAGCAGCAGCAGGGGCAGGGGCAGCAGGGGCAGGGGCAGCAGCAGCAGGGGTGGCAGGGGCAGCAGGGGTGGCAGGGGCAGCAGGAGTGGGGGCAGCAGCAGCAGGGGCAGCAGCAGCAGGGGCAGGGGCAGCAGCAGCAGGGGCAGGGGCAGCAGCAGCAGGGGCAGCAGCAGCAGGGGCAGCAGCAGCAGGGGCAGGGGCAGCAGCAGCAGGAGCAGGGGCAGCAGCAGCAGGGGCAGCAGCAGCAGCAGGGGCAGCAGCAGGGGCAGCAGCAGCTGGGGGCTCCCCTGCCCCGGCCGGCTGCGCTCCCACCGCAGGGCAGCGATGCAGAAATCCTTGCCTCGCCTCTCAGCGAGCGACTCAGCTGCGCCAGGAGCCTAATTAATTAATTAACGCTCGTAACGCGGCGAGCTCTCCCGAGGAAAGCGGGGGTGGGGAGGTGGCGGCCAAAGGAGTCTCCTGGGGATTTCTGATTTTTTTTTTTCATGAGAGCTGCCTGAAAACTTTCTGTCAAAATACTGAGCGGTGTGGTTTCTGACGGCCGGATTAGTTGTTCCTCCCCACAGCCAGCCCGAAGATGTGAATTATTGCGATGCCTGCACAGTCAGGAGCCAGAGATCAGCCGTGGGTGCCAGCCCAAAACCTGCCTGTCTGAGGAAGGGCTGCTGAGCACTGTCTGAATTTTTCCACCAGGTACACAACAGTTTTGCCTAAATGTGGTGAGTTTTCTAGTGTGGACAATCTAAATTCAACATTGTAACTTAAGTCATAATAAATTTGCATCCATTTCACTAAAAAAAAAAAAAAAAAAAAAAAAAGAAGGTTAAAAAAAGAGTAAAAACAGCAAAATGGAGCATCTCAGTGCAAAAGAGTGCATCTGCTGTCCCCAGATTCCTTGCTCTCCTGCCTCTTTCTAAATGCTGAGTGTCCCCAGTAGCCCTGGCAGTGTGACCTGCTGGGCATGGCAGCCTCACTGCCGGGAACCTCAGAGAGGGAGTCCTGCCCAGGGGCTGACAGTGAGCTGATGTCCAGGTCTGGACAAAGCCCAGCTCGACCCAAATCCAAGCAGGAGAAAGCCACTGCTGTTTCTGTGCCAGCTGAATTGCTGGGCTGGAAAAGTCATTCATGTAAGTAAATGATTAGTGACTGATTGGCCTCTATGTGGGGACTCCATCACCACCAATACCCTAACACAATCTGTGGTCCTTCCAAAAAGACCATCATTAGATGGACTGATGTCAGCACAGCCTCCCAAGTCCAGGCTTTGATATCACCTCATAAATCAGGAAGATTTTCAGGCCAGACAACACTTTAGAAGTCTATGTGGGCAGTGAAGAGCTGCTGCGATGGGCCTTGTAAAAATGAAACACTGACTGTAAAAAGGAACAAACAACTGTTTGCCTTCAGCATTCTGGAAGTTGTATGTGTCCCAAATAATTTTAGCAGATGTGATCAGATCCCATCTCCTTTTAGCATGGGGTTAACAGCTTTGCAGTTACTGATGGCAGGGCTGACAAGAGCCACCTGCTATGACACATGGGACATGGTAGCAGAGCAAGGAGATGAGCAGAAAAAGAAACTACAAAGCCTTGCTGTCAGAGAGAAGTGAGGCTGCAATGCCTGGTCAGGTGGTGTGAGTGCGTCTTTGCTCTTTGCAAACAAATCATGCCTGTGGTTATCTAGACCTTGATCTGGCTTTCCCTCAAGTGGGTGCCAAAGTGCCCCCTGAGCTCACCACTGCACAACAGGCTCTGGCTTGTTCCATCTGTAAGTGATACCCTGCCCCTGCAAATGATCTGTGTGAGCAGTCAGTGTGATCCCCTGTGCCAGTGGTAAAGCTGATCTCATGGGGAGTTGTGCCAATGCTTTTAGACAGTAAACTTTTGGGCAGAAGTTATGCAAATGTTCAGATTAATTTAGATATGCAAGTAGCCCAGGAAAATCAATGGAATCACTTAGATGATTAAAATATCTTTGTCCAAAGTGTTTTTAGCCTCTGTACAGGTCCCTGCTCTGTATGAATGGCTTGCACACAGAACTGTTCACTTGGAAAGATTAAAAAAGGACATTTTCATTAAGAAAACTGGCTCTGTTTGAATGCAGAGAAGGTGACTCTACTGAGCAAGTTATTCTTTTCCCAGTGGCATGTGTTGTGCCCAGGTCTTTATGTTCCAGTGTACAGACACTGTCTGTGAGAGACATGAAAAACTGTTATGCCAAGCTCTGTGAGTCCCTGATGTTTGCCAGTGTGGTTTCTTTATTTTTAGAAGTTCCTGGATAAGGGCTGAATCCATCCATGTGCAAAAGATCACAATTGACAGAGAGGGGAGGCATGCATGTGTTTCCAGACATGTGCCTGGGGTGGCTGTGGTTATGTAAGGGCTCTTTTGACATGGCCAATTACATAAAATGGAAATACAGGGAGAGCAAGGCAGTGCATGGATGCAGAGGAGGAATCCGGCTGTAGCAGTGGAGCCTGTGCCACTGCAGGTGCTGGGAATGAAGCAGGAGCAGGGTCACCAGGTTGGTACATTTGTGCCTGCCCAGGAAGCCCCAGGGGCTGCTGAGTTGGAGCAAGTGGAGCAGGAATCCTCCTGCTGCACTGGATGGCCCTGGGCAGCCATATGGCAACGCCTCTGCAGGCGCTGGGCACTGCCAGGCCACGCAGCAGCACACTCCATCAGCTGCAGTCCTTGCAAATCCAGTTCTTCTTGTCACATTTTAAACTGAGAGGTGTTTGGTGAGCTGCAGCACACGGGGCAGGGGCAGTGCTAGTGCTGGTTTAGTGACGTGTGTGGGCACAGCCCCGAGAGGACACGGCAGGAGTGCCCAGTGGAGAAAATGCTCCAGCTGTGGGAGCTCAGCCCTCACGGCAGGATTCACTGCTCTGAAATCCCTGGAGCTGGCACAGGGCATTGAGAGGGGCTTTTCTCTGTGAAAATGAAGCTTAGAATTGTTTGGGCAGGCAGTAGGTGATCAGCCCAAATCCAAACGTGGGCTCTGCTCAGTGTACAAGCACCACTGCAGCGTGCTCCCCTTTGCCAGAGGTAACACTCTTGCTCTGGCATCACAGCTGCTTCACTGGTGCAAGGGCACTGTGCCTGCTGCTGGGAAGGGAGGGAGAATTGGAGGTTTGTGCCACTTGGCCTGCCCTACTGAATTTCAGACAAGAAATCAGAGCTCTCCCATGAGAAAGCCATAATGCATATGTACTTCTTTGTTTCAACCTGTGTCAGCCTTTCCAAGTGTGAAGATCAGCACTGTGTCCAACCAAAGGGTCACAAAGGGCTAAATTTTGTCCCCAGAGCAAATCTATCATCCCCTGCTGAGCAATTTCCAAAGAGCCATTGTGGGCTCAGGGTGTAGTGACCTCTCCCTGACATCTCCTCTTCATGAGGCTCCTGCATTTCACATTTCCTTGCTGAGGGCCACCTCTGTGTGCTCCTGTTGATGCAATCACCAGGTCCAGCAGCAGGGAGGAGCACCCCGGTGTGGGGTGGATGTCAGATTTGATAGGGGGTTAAGGGGTTGTCTTCTGAGGGGGGAGGCAGAGGTTTAGCAGCTTCTGGTTGATGACCACAGGGGTGAACCAGGGTGTTGGGGAGGATGAAGTAGCTAGGCCCTGCAGAGATGATTTAATAGTAAAAGATTCTAAAAGTATGAAACCCACAAGAGGAATAGAATTAAAAGCAAAGTTTGAACTGTAAGTTGCTGGACAGGAAGAAGGTGATTAGACAGCTGAAAAGGACTTGGCTGAGTGAATCAGTGACACCCCTGCCAAGACAAAAGGATGAATAAAAGGTTGGACCTTCTCAGGTATCAGGGATAAGGTGGGTTTCACAGGTTTTGGTATGTAGAGTAGTATTGTAATGTTGTAGTTCCCATAGGCTATATGTAGATTCTGTAGGTTTTGTATCTTAAGGTGATTGGTTAATGCTCATTAGAATATTCACGATAGAAAGGGTTAAAATGGAATGTAACGAGGAGAGGAGCTCGGCCTCTTTGCGTGCCTTCCCTTGGACCCTCTTGGACTTTGCACTGGATCCCTGGACCCTTCCCCAGTCAGGCTGCCTCCCCACGACCAATAAAGCACGTGTTCCAAAGAGTATCCTGATCTTCAGATCATCTCTCTCGCCGGACAACCAGCGTGCGTTCTAATACCAGGGCACTGGGGCTTCTGTGGGCCGGTGGGTGTGAGCAGGGCTCGGTGCCTGTGCCAGCACCCCCGGGAGCTGAGGAGCAGCCTGGCCGGCTCCCGAGCATTCCCAACAGATGGTGCTGCAGTGCCACCGAAAGCCAGAGCCGAGCGTGGAGCAGGGGTTCCAGGGATATTCCCTTCTCCCTGCGCCCCACCGTCTCCCTGTTGAACTGGAGCTGGTTTTGGTTTCACCACAGCAACCTGCACAGGCTTCACCTGGCTCCAGGGATTATCAGAAGCCTCTGGCTGGCGGGATCCATCCTGCCCTTACAGCAGTGGCCGTGGCTCTGGTCTTGGTGAGGCTGCAGTTCCACTCTGCCTCCTGCTCTGGGGGATTTTGGCCTCTGCCTGCACAGCCACTGGACCCCAGCAGGGAGGACAGTGGGTGCCACCTGTGTCACCTGGCCTCAGTGGCACAGGGCACAATGTCTCTTCAAGAGTGCAACTGAACTGCTGCATCCTGGGGAGCACACATGATGTTGTGTTTAACACAGCTTGGCTGTGCCTGCAGCCAGTGAGGCTGGCTCTGGTCTAGGAAAGGTGCCTGGACCTTCCTGTCCTTGCTCCCTTCAGCCCTCCCTGCAGTGAGGTGCTGCCGTGGCTTGGAGAGAGGGAGATCCCTTTTTCCCTGCACTCTGGAGTCGTGCTGCTTTTGGTACAGCTTCTCTCAGGAGTATCTGCAGCCTGAGGATCCCTCAGGAAGGTGGAGAGGACAGTGGCTGTCTGGGGAGGGCTCCAGATGTGCTGTGTGTGATTTGGGTGAAGCCTGGGCCTAGCAGGGTTGGGAGCTGACGGCCACGAGGAGCTGGGACGATCTCACATCCACTCATCTCTGGAAGTCTTGGTCCTTTCAGGGGTGGGATTGACAGGTCTGTTCCTTCCTCTCTATCCCCAGGCAGGTGTTGGGAGCACCCTGGTGGGGCTGTTTGGTGTGATGTGTAACATTGGCACTGCAGAGGCAGAGCCAGCAGCGGTGGCAGGGTGTTAAGGGGGTGTTTTACACAGCACAGGGATGTTTTCTGCCTTGCTCAGGCTGATGTTTGTGCAGACCTGCACAAACACTCCAGCCTGCTCACACGCCTTCCTCGTGCTCCCTGCCTGCCAGCTTCTCCTGGCCCTATGTCCTTGCAGTCTGCCTGCACTTGGTGATGAATTTACTGCTGTTGAACAATAATAGGGCTTAAAGAAGACAATAGGGAAGATGGGAAAATGCATTCAAAGAGCTGAACATTCAAATTCACTTCACAGGAGTTCATTAGGTCCCTGGCCAGCCCCTTGCAGGCTCCCATCACCAGGAGGCATTGCTGAGGTGGGGTGAGCCATGAGCAGCCTCTCAAAGCATCGATCAAGTCCAATTATTAAGAGACTCAAAAAGCAGCTTGGGCATTGATCTGTGAGCTGGCAGCACTGTGCTGCCTGGCCAGGACTTTGATCTAAATGAGCACCCCATCTTTCAGACCCAGCTTCATTCTCTTGCCAAAAGCTGAAATTGCCCTTTTGTATCTCGAGGCCATGAAATTAAGTGATTCCTTTTCAGGTCATGTGCACCCCTGAAAAGCACAGACTGGGCTGATGTTCCAGAAACCCAGGGGAACCCTTGAATAAATGCACAATCAAGTGACTAGTTCCCCTAATTAATGCTGACAGTAAAATCTGATCCCCACCTCTGTGCAGAGGAAATGATGCTGATATAAATTCACCCTAATTTAGTTGAAATTACCTTGGGTGTATGCATGGCTGTGCTTTGGAACAGTAACAAAATTTTTGGCTCAATTGTCACATGAATATTTTTCCAGTGGATACAGTCTTATTGATTTCAGAAAATAAAAAAAAATATTTTCAATATTGTATCCCTTTAAACAAATTTCTGTTAATCTTGATTTCTTGGGCTGAGGTACTGTCCTGGAGGGAGAGCCCTGGTAGTGTTGATGGGTTTATCATACTCATGTGTGGCAGGTGGAAAACTCAGCAAGTCTTCTTTCTTCTTCAGCCTTCTGCCTGACTCCAATGTGCAGGGAAAAAGGAGACTCCAGCTTGTAGCACAAAAAGATGACAGGAAAATATTTGCTGAGTGGGGTTTTGAGCAGTCTTGTGTCTAAGCCAGCCTTTGTCACATACCACTGCTTTGAGGAGAAGCAGGCTGCCCCAGGTGAATGTGCTTCTTCCATCCTGCCCTTACAGCAGCAGCAGTGGGCCATGGCTCTGGTCTTGGTGGGGCTGAGGTTCCATTCTGCCTCCCAGTTTTGGGGATTTGGGAACTGGGTGGGTCTCTGAACAGGGTCTTGCTCGTGCAAAGCACCAAGGCTTTTGGGATTTGCTTGCCTGCCTGGTGCTCTGTGCAGCTTTGCTGTTGGGATCTTGGCTAATGCACCCAGGAATGGTGCTGGTGCAGTCCTGGAGCAGCTGCATCACTGTTCATGTGTCTGCTGCTGCTGCAGCCATCTGAGGCAGTGACTGTCACATGTGACCCTCCATGGATGGGCTCTCTGGAGATTCTCATCTCTGCTGGAGTCACACAAACTCCTCTCCTTTTGGCCCTGCACAGCACATCTGCAATGTCCCTGGTGCTCCAGCCAAGCAGCCCCACTTAGAGGAGATAAATCCCCAGTTCAGGGAGGCCTGACAGTTAAATCACCCTCTGCAGGGTATTCTGGGCCCATAAAGTGGGATTTTACCCTACTGCTAGTGTGCAATACAATTTCTGGCTACTCCCAGTTTGCAATGCCCCTGGAGGCTGGAACAGTGGCCAGTGACCCTGGTGGGGTCTGTGAGGAATCCTGGCTGTGGCAGTGACAGGTGACAGTGACCAGACAGGGTCTCTCTCCCTCTTCCCTGGAAGAAGCCTGGTGAAGGCAGGGGATGGAAGGTCAGGTTAGAGTCCAGGTTAGCTCCACAGCTGCCCTCTCCAGAGTGTGGTGATGGGTTAATTCATGTCTTTATGATGATGTTGTATTGCTGAAGGGTGAATTATGTTTTTATAATAACACCGTTGTAATAAGTAAAGAATAAAATTTACAGTTCTCAAGAAACTAAAAGCCCCAGATGGGTGCAGGGCTGGCAAATTTCACAAGAGATTTCCCTCACCTCCGGAGCAGGAATCAAGGAATTATAATACCAATGAGAGGTGGAGAGCAACACCTCCAACACCCAGGAAATCCTTTCAGGCACGACTTCAGTTCTCCTGGTCCTATCAACCACGACACCGAGGGACAAAAGAACTTACAGAAATCCTACACTGAACAGCAAGTTCGGCCCTGGATGTTTCAACATCCCCCCGACTCTGGGGCCTGGAAGACAAGTCAGGACATGCACACGGAGCCCAGACCAGGAGGGGTATAAAGCAAACAGACTTGGGCTCGGGCACTGGTGGAACCTCGGGGGGAACGTGACAGGGTAGAGGTCACGTTTGGGGTTTTCACCCGGTGCTCACCGCTTTCCTTGCTTCCTGGCTCTGTCGATCGCTTTATTTGGCTTTCTCATTTTCTTGTCCGAAATTCTCCTTGGCAATAAATTGTTTTCGCTGAGATTGGCTCTTTAAATATATAACAAGTGTCGCTGTGGGACACGATCAATGAGACACGGAGTCGTGATTTAGAAGGCTGATGCTCTGAAAAAGGGGCTGGTTTATTTTCAGAACTTATTTTTATACTTTTTTACAATATGCTCACCTAAGAGGTGGGATTTCTGGACCCATTGGCCACACCAAGGGTCAACATGCAAAGTCTCTCCTCAGAAGAGGGAAAAGTGAAAAACAAGATAGTTTACATAGAGTGACCTTGTTTACTGCTTCAATCTTTGGGAAAGAGTTTAAGAAGAATGCAAACATGAGAAACAGTAACTACAAACAAGAGCGTGCCCCCGAGGTCCTGGACCCCAAAGCTCAGGAGTTTTGCTTCTGACGGCTCCTTCCCTTGTCCCCTTTTCCCTTTCCCCAGTGGGTGATGCCCCCGAGCTGCCGGCAGGAGATCCAGGCTCCCGCTGGCCCGCGCTTTGCCCGGGGGGATGCGGGTGAAGCATCCCTCGGCAGGGAGAGCCGGGCTGGTGGCACTAGGTGGCACCATTGAATTAGGAGCCAGCATTGGACCTGCAGGACTCGGGAGCCAGCTGCTGACTCCCGGGGGACTCGGGGAGAGCTGTCTTCACCTAGGGTATCCTCCGCCTCAGCACTTTTCCTGGTGCTGAGGGGTACGTGCATCCCTCCCGCTCAGAACACCCGAACTCCGGAGCTGCCTTTGGCGCTGGCCTCCACACGCTTTTGGCCTCTGGAATTTCTCCCGTGCTCCCGGCCGGGCGATGTGGGGACAGGTCCCGGCAGGGCAGGAGGAGCTGTGAGTACAGAGGAGCAGGAGCTGCTGAAAGTCGCTGCTGCTCCTTCATCCCTGGCAGGCGCCCTGCAGCCTGGCTGGGTAATTGGCCCTCCCGGCAGCAACTTGTGGCGCTGGGAAGGAGAGGATTTTCCTTTTCCATCTTTTCATTTGTCTTGTTGGAGAGGATGAAGTAGCTAGGCCCTGCAGAGATGATTTATTAGTAAAAAGATTCTAAGAGTATGAAACCTACAAGAGGAATAGAATTGAAAGCAAGATTTGAACTGTAGGGTGCTGGGCAGGAAGAGGGTGATTAGGTTAGCTGAAAAGACTGGGCTGGGTGAATCAGTGACACCCCTGCTGAGACAAAAGGATGAATAAGGGGTTGGACCTTCTCAGGTAGCAGGAAAAAGGTGGGTTTCACAGGTTTTTGGTATGCAGAGTAGTATGGTAATGTAATAGCTTTCATAGGCTGTATGTAGATTCTGTAGGTTTTGTATCCTGAGGTGATTGGTTGATGCTCATTAGAATATTCACGATAGAAAGGGTTAAAATGGAATGTAACAGGTAACTCGCTCTCTTGCTCTGCTGGATCCCTGTCCCCTTAGACTTATGGATTCTTCCCCAGTTAGGCTGCCTTCCCATGAAAACGTGTCCCAAAGAGTATCCTGGTCTTCAGATCATCTCTCTCATCGGACACTAACAGTGCATTCCCAATATCGTCTCTCCGTTTCTGGCCTTTTATCCTGTTTCTCATCCCTCATTACCAGGTGTTTGCCATAAGCTCGTGCTTTGCTCAAAGCCAGCCTGTGGTGACAGAACTTGCTGTGGGCACTGCTGACAGGGGCATGAGTAAGAACTGCAGCAAGAGCTGCTCAAAAGAATTATTTTTTTTCCCCCTACAAGATTTTTATTGAAATATAATATTAATCAAAGCCTTCGGTGGAACGGGTGGATCTGGTTTTTGAATTTGGAAAGCAACACTTTCTGGGGGTATTATGGCTGTAAATATTTCATGTCCCACTTCTGCAATGCCATCCAAGTGTAAAGTCAAGGAAAAATAGTGCTGGGGTAGGAAGGGATAATAGACTACTTGCAGAAAAATTGAGACTAATTATCACACCTGAATAAAATAAGTTGCTATAACTGTATAATGACTGATCGAAATTTGCTATGATCTTATGAGAAACATATGTAAAATATCCTTTTGTTGCAGGAAAAATGATAGCTGCCCAATTGTTCCCACCTCCACTCCATGATGATCAGGAGCAAACCCAGTGAGTGGGGCTGTGCTGGAATTGTGTCCCTCGTGCTGGTGCAGGGGGTGGGGTTGGTTGTGGCCCCTTTGGGAATGGCACACAGCCTGTGGTGGGTCCTGGGATGGGCAGCAGCAGCTCTGGGGCACCTGGAGCTTTGTGCATTCCATGGACATCCTTCTTTTGGAGCAGGACCAGCCCAGAGCTGCCCAGGGAGGACCTTGGGCTGACTCAGAGAATGCAGTGTGAAATTCCTATAGTTACTGCCAACGTATTACTTAAAGCTTAGGTGGCTATTATATTTATTCTATAAACACATTATCCTATTACCCACTGTAATACTGTAACTATATACTAATGATACGTCATTGTATGCTTAGGTAAGTTTTTCTACCTTTGGTTCAAGCTTGTCCCTCTATGGAAAATCACTTTGAGCTCTTTCTTCACAATCTGCCTGCTGTGTCTGCTCCTGCACTGACCCCAGCCCTGCCTGACCCCCATCCTGCTTCCTCTCCCTGGGAAGGGCAATAGCTGAAACACAGTGCAAGAAACTCATTTCCCCTTAAAAATATAAAACATGTCAGTGATGTATAGCTGTTGCTGCTGTTGATGTCAGTTGATGAATGTTGATGAATGCTTGTGTAGGTTCAAATGTGTTCAGCTTTTTGACTTCCCATTCAGAAAACATGGGACAGGGAATAACAATGGATGAGTAAGCACAAGTTTTGGCAGTCAGAGTTAAAGATGTCACCGGAGATTAGGCACCAGGAGCTTTTAAAAAAAACTTATGTTATCTCTTTAATGCCATAAAGTATCAGTTAATGCATTGAATTGACTGTCACACAGGGTATCAGGACCATGATTAGGCAGTTTCTCAGACTTTGCCTGTCAGCACAAAGATATGCTCTTGGCATCTCTTCCAAAATAGTTCCCTGAGACTTTGTTTTGGGAGAGACAGATAAAGTTTTCACTGATTAGATGAGGCAGACTTAAGAAACCAAACGGCAGGAGTGATAAAAGTGATGCATGACGTTGGAGGGGAAAAAGCTAGAGGCTGCAAGGGGTAGAGACTCAGGTGGGGGTGGAGAGACTCCAATATGAGGACAAAGAAATAATTGGCACTCTATGTTCATCCTTTCTTCCCGTTTTGCTCTTTGCCAAACCTCTGGTTGATTAGACAGACTGACCCATCCTTACACCAAGAGGTTATTTCTTTTAGAAGTGTGGAAGAGACACTGAATCACTGCTTGTACATGCTGCTGGCAGGGTTTAGCACTGCCTGGTGTCAGTGACACTGGCTGGCCAGGCTGGAGCTGCCATTTTCCAAGGGAATTTCATCCTGCTGGGTGTTGCCTCCTTGTTCCAGCTGCCCCAGCTCTGCTGTCTGCTGTGCAGTTCCTCTCTTCACCAATTCATTGCTGGGTTGGAACCTTAGCTTTAGGGAAAACAGTCTTCAAATGAGACCCAAGGGGAAAATGCTGGGATAATTCCTTCTTCCTGTGTTTTCTGAGAAGCAGAGTGAGCTTACCAGAGGCTGATCCTGTGGCTTGTGTTCCTGTGTGCAGGTACAGTGCTATGGGCTGCATACCTTTGATTTCTGAGCCTTCCAGACAGGGACCAGTTTCTCTTCATCTGCTCATCAGCAGAAGCATGGACAGTGAATGTCTTGTGATGTTAAGTTGCAATTGGTTCTTAATGTATAATCTTTTCTTAGCAGAGTCCAGGAAAGCCTGGACTCTCTGAAAGAAAATATTGCTCCCAATTCTGTTGGCCAAGGAAGCTTACCTTCCCATCTCAGCCTTCAGCAAGCAGTGGAAAGAGATTTTTTTTTAAATTTTTGTTTGTTTGTTTGGGGTTTTTTTTAGCTTGATGAGGCAAAGAGAAGGGTACTGTTCTTGAACATCACTCTTCAAAAGCCAGTATGCAGTGGAGACACTGGTTTGTGTTGCTGCAAAGGTGCCCTGCAGTGGTCTGTGCAAAAGAGGCTTGAGTTAAATGAGCTGGTCCTGAGGTCCCTGGGGACTTGCTTGAGGGTGGCAGGTTTGACAGCAAGTGGAACTTTGCCAAAACCATGCAGAGCACAAGCTGCTTGTCCAAGTGAGGCAATGGAGGCTCCAAGGAGAGCACAAATGGCTCAGCTTCCCCACAGAGGGCTGGTGTTGGTGTCTGGCAGCTGCACTGGCCTCAGCAGGATGTTGCACAGCAGGTATGAAACTTCAGAGCAAAGGAAAAAGAAATAATTGCTGTGTCAAGGCCACTGTCTCAAAAACATACAGTGTTGCTCCTCTTAGATTCTGAGGTAGTGATAGTTCAGCATCCACCTGATCTACCCAAAAACTGTTGCTGAAAATGTCTCCAATCTCATTGTATGCAAACATTCCCCATTCTCTGGATTTTTACCTCTTTCCTTTTGAATTAGTATCTGTTTCCACACCAGAAAGATGGGAAATGGGTGAGAAGACCTTGACAAGTGTGAATGCCTGCACTAAGGGCCTGATCTGAAGGAGGATGGATGCTCCCTGCCTACCACGGGAGATGGGCTGTCTGTTTTGGGAGGATGGTGCCTCCCTGAGAGGCTGCACACAGTTCTGTTCTCATGATTGGCATCACCCCCATCCCTTTCTAATCTGACATGGCTGGGTTTTTCATTGCTGCACTGCACACCAGCTTGCTACATGTTTTTGTGCTGTAAGGTCCATCGTTGGATTAGGATGAACTGCAGCACTGCCCTCTCCCCTCTGCAGAGGTGCCTGGGGGGGTTCAGCAGCTCTTGCTAGTGTGTGCAGTTTATCTCCTGGTCTCCACCTCCCTCTGCAGCCCATGAGCTGCCCTTTAGAGTGTTGTCAGTCCTTTGTGTGTCCCAGGCTTTGGCAGTGCTGCTCTCTGCCCTCCCCTCTGTGGGTGGTGGGACCACCCCCATCAGCTCTGCCTCCTGCCCTGTTCACTTTATGCCATTAAATCACAGAAGGACAAGGGATGCAGAGAGTCCTTTGTGCAAGTGGCCCACAAAGCCAGGCCACCTGAAGTGTTTACTGTGGTTTAGAAAGGGTCTAACCTTTAGACAGCAGGTTTGAGCTTTATTAAACAGCTGGAGCTATTCTGAGAGTTGGCTCCCCCGGGCACTGGAGAGGCATGAAACCAGTCTGTGCTGCTAATTGCAGATGCTCATCCTTCACTGAGAGCCAATAACCTTCAAGGGATCAAGGCCACCCCACTGCCTTCAATACAGGCAGGGCATGGCAGGTCATTACAGCACGGAGATGCAGCTGAGCAGCAGATTTCTGCCTCGCCGTTCTTGCCTGGCCAAAAGTGCTGGGAGGACTTTGGCTGTTGCTAGTCAGTGTGCCTTGCTTAATTTTCATTCCAGGAAGAGCTCAGTGGGAATGCAGAGAGGGCATGGAGGCCCTGGTGCTGTCACTGGGAAGTGGGGCACACAGACCCCCCAGGCAGTCCAGCTCCATGTCCTGGTGTCCTTCTGGAACCCCAGGGGGGTGTGGAGCATATGGGTTCTGATGCTACCAGAGTCTGGTCTGGGCTACATTGCAGGGAAAAAGGAGAAAATAGGGAGTGCAAAAACTACTGGAGCATGGATGAACCCTGGGGTTTCCTTTGTATTTTCTGGGCGGGCTTTGCAATGCTGAGCCCAAGTGTAAATACAAATACAATATAAATGGCTATTTACTACTAATACTCTGTTTTCTCTACCCAAAATCACTCCCCGTTGTTAATTAGGGAGGGACTAGTGAACCTCTGTTATTAAAATTCTTCCTATTTCTTGCCTTTTAACAAACTACAGCATCTTTGAGCTTGTGCCAACTTCAATTTTAAACCTTTGAAAAATCTTTAATCTTCTCAGCCATCTTTTTTTTTTTTTTTTTTTTTTTTTTTTTTTACTATTTTAAAACATTAAATATCAATTGAACATAGATCTTGAAGCTGATTAGGACACCTCTTAAAATGAGATCTATTTTCCCCTATATATCTTAGAGTCAGGAATGCTCAGGAGACGTTCTTCCATCAGCCTGGTACTGAGTGGGAGTAAAGGTGGTGGAACAGCAGCTGATTTCAACAGTTTAGGGTGAATACAGCCATGTAGGAGGTTTATAGTACATTCACATGAGAATAATATATCTGGAAAGGTCAGATGCTGAGAATTGTTTCCTGTTAATGCACACTGGAAACAGAGAGCAGAGTTGTGACTTTTTAGGATGGGTGTTTGCCAGAGCCTGATCCTGGGCTCAGGGGTCAGACATTGCATGCCACAACATCTACTGAAAAACAGAACTCAGTGGGGTTACCAATTACTTGCCGATTTACTGAGTCAGGTTTGGGGTTATTGCAGTATTTTGGTGATAGAGTAATTTCTGGTGGAATTTTCTATGTCACCTTTGCATTTTGGGAAATGTATTACTTTTCTGCATGGAGGAGAAAGACCTGAGACTAAAGTGAAGTGGTGCTTGTCCTGGGTGAATCCAACCAGCTGATGGTATCTCACAAGCCCTTAAGAATTGAAGTCCAATGGGTATTTAAACAAACTATGAACTATAACAGACTCTAAACTTCAGGTCCAAACACTGTCTTTCAGCAGGTTTTTTCTTAGCCAAAACGTCAAGTTTTGTTTTCTTGCATTTTCTTATGTAGGCGGGTCTGCCCTCTTTACTGCAGACTTGTTTTTATTTTACTCTTGGGGGTTTTGTGCCATAGCAAATCATTATTTGAGGAGTAAATCCATAGGGATAAAACCCAGGAAAGTTCCTAGATGTAAGGCAGGGAAGGACCAATGCTGACCTGTGTAAAGGTATTTTTAAGCCATTCATGTTTGTTGTTCTTGCTTTGTAATGTGTATGACTGAGAAGCAAGGACCTTACAAAGCTACTGAGGCTGGAGTTAGAGAAGTTTCATTGACACTTCTAAACTGATGCTGGGACACTTTATAAAAGTGTGAAAATGCATCTTTCTCCCAAGATCTGCTGGGCTTTGTTCTTCCCTTCTCTGGATGTAGCACTGCATTAAGAAACAGCAGCCAGGAGTGTCTGACCCACCTAAGATGAGGCTAAACTCAAGAAAATGCATTGTCTCTTATTTAAGAGCTATAAAGGGGAAGCCAAAGGAGGAGTAACATCCCTGCTCCACTCTACCTGCCTCAAAACTAATGGCACTCTGTGTTTATTTCCAGTTCTGCCACGGGACAGCAGCTCTGCCCTCTCACAGGGATGTCAGTCAAAGGGCTTTGCTGTGATAAACAATAACTCTAATTGTCTTGACAGCTGGTGGCAAGAGTTAGGAGGCTCAAAACTTTCCCAGAGGAGGAGGAGGAGGTGAGATGAGAGCAAGCAAAGTGAATGCAGCCTCCTGCTGCTGCCTTGATGACTGCAGAGGTGACACGGTGGGTCAGGGTGGTGGCTCTGAGGACAGAGAGTGTGAGAGGGTGAGTGTGGTTTGTGCTGCCCTCCCTGAGCAGGCTCTGCTGGAGCCAGCTGATGTCCTGCCCACAGCGTGGCTGCAGCCACACCAGCTCCATGAGGGGACTTGTCAGGTCCAGGCTCTGCTCCCCGTGCTTCTCTCTGCTCTCTCCTGTGTTTCTGTTAATTCCAGCTTGAGGTAGTTTAAAATTATCTCAGGTGCTCTGCCTGTTTCCTGCACCTGAGTCTTGCACAGCACTTTTCCCTGGCTGTTGGGCAAGACAGTGAAGGGGTTAAGAATGGTGTTTGCAGCATCCCCCTGAGCACGTGCTCTTTGACATTCCTCATCAACACAGGTGCTCACCAAATCCTGAACCCCAAAATATAGCCCTGCTGGTGTTAACACCTGTGGGACAGAACATCAGCACCCAGATGTTTGTTCTGCTAAAGTTTGTGCCATGTGAATATCCACACAAACCAATTCCTCCCTGAAATGGAGTCACCCTTGGCAGTGGTCAGCTGAGGAGGCTGAGAAGACACAATTAACAAGGTGACTTTAGCAGGCTTAAAAATAGGTCTGTGGGAATGCTTTTAAGGACCTGGAAGGACTTATGTCATCTTGCTGGGGGCTGTGTAGGGGAGAAAGCTCTATGGTAAAACAGGAAAACAAAATGGGAAAGTAAAATGGAGAACAGTTCTTATATAGCTGTTCCTGATTGTTTTAAGTGTTTTGGGGTCAGCAAAGATCCGGGCTTTTCATTTGATTATAGCCCTGAGCAGGTTGTTAATCACACAAATGAGAACCTTGTGATGCTTTTAAATAAACAACACATACAATTTAATGTTTGTGGCTTGTAAGCACTACAAGCTTTGTTACTGTCTTTAGAGCACGGCTCTGTGGTTTATAGATTGGTGGTCCGTGGTGCTGTTAAATGAGCAGGAGCTGAGCTAATAAAACCTGGATGCTCCTGTGGTGTTAGGGCTGGACTCCCCAAGAACAAATCCTCTGGGTGACTTTCAGGCTCTTCAGAAGCCTGAAGTTAGGTGTGAAGTCTGGGTTTGTATTTGCAGGTGTGTGTGGGTACTCATGTGGTTTCAAAATGAGACATTTCAGGTTGTTTCTGAGCAGGTTCTTTTGAGGAAATGACTCTGTTTTTATAGTCTTGATATCCAAATGATCACAGTGGGTGTGTGGCTCAGGGGTCTGAGACCTCTGACATTCTCCCTGAGTTCCCTGAGAGGCACTGAGTAGGAGAACTGTCCCTGACTGCTGGAGAGCTGGGCCCCATGACAGTCTCTTCCCAAGCCTGTTGTAGTCAGGCAGCTGTGGTGGAGGTCTGAAAAATCAGATGAGTCCCTGCTTCTCTTTCCTTGCCCCTACAGGCCCTTTTACAGCAGTTTGCAGTCCATGGTAAAGCCCAGAGTTGTTCCCCTTGTGATGATGTCTGCTCCCCCAGCACTGCCTGGGCTCCAGGCTGTGACTGCTGCCCTGGTGTAGCAGGACTTTACCCAGAGGCAGCACCTTGTGTCCTTTTCCTGCTCCCACAGAACCACCCAAACCCCAGTTGTTCACCTTTCTCTTGGGGTTAAACACAGCCACAGGAAACAGATTTGCAGCCTGCAGTCTAATGCCAAGGCCCTTTCCCACTCTTTGGATTTTATCCTTTCATGTTTGTTGTCCTTGCTTTAGCCACTTGCATCTGCCAGTAATGTGTGCTGTCCAAGCCCAGCTGTGCCAGACAAAGCACTTTATTTCCAGCAAAATGATTCTAAAACCTAGTTTGGTTTCTTCTCCATTAAATAAAATTTTCCTTGGTAAGGGGGACACAATAAATTATGATCTGGGGATAAAGAAGTCACATAAAGGACGGCAAAAGCTTTGTTTTCCTGGTGAGTAACATCAAACAGGAGCCAGTCTGAATGTGTGAGTCACCCTGACAGATAGCCAAAGATCTTGTGCACTGCTGGGAAACATCACTGTGGAGGGGGGGACCTGAGCATTTCACCCCAGGAACACCAGGACAAGAAACTTTCAGGGTTTTTTTTCCCCCCCCCCAGGAAACTGCAAACATGTGACTGTTTTGTGTAGCTGAGAAACAGGCAGAACATGTGAGTTAATCTGAAGCAACCACTGGAGTGTTGATCGAGTTTTGAGGAGGTTTCCCCCTGTTTCTCAGTTAAATCTTCTATCAGAGTGGTCCTGTCTTACTCAGTTAAACCTGTAAGGAATTTGACTGTGCATTTCATCTCCCTGGGTCAGAACTGTAAATTAGGACCATACAGCTGAATTAACTTCCTGAGCTGAAGCACAGAAGAACTCTTCATTGGAAAGTGTGGCTCATTTTGATTCTTTTATTTTTACAAAGCAAACCCAAGTGCTAGTGTGAAACTGCCTCGCAGATGAAAACTAATGTGTGAAATTACTGCCTTAATGAAGAAAATGCCACTAGCAAGTTGTGAAAAGCACTTTAATCATAATTAATAGAATAAAATTAACACTGAACTTTAACTCTTCTCAGGTGTTTTAATTAATAGTTAAGTTTAATGTTGGTTATGACACATCTTTGCATGCTCTCAAATGCCTGTGACAGGGCTGTTGGGAGAGCATTGCAGTTCTAGAAGCTTCTGTGATGACACATTCATAAACATTAGGCTGGAGGGACCTTTGTGATTTGCTTCTGCTATCCTGTGTAAATAACCAGGCCGATAAGACCAGAGCATTTGGGCCCAGGGTGATGTTACCTGAGGTGTGGTTGCCTGTGTGATGGGGCAGAGGCTACAGCTGCCTCATGAGCCCTTTCTACTCTTTGGTCAGTCTGTTTTGTACTGAAAGTGCAAGTTTTTCTCATAAGTTTCATGTATCATCCTTTTAGAGTACTTCAGACTCCTGCAAAATATCAGCCAGGAAATGGTCTCTGAATTATTATTATTATTTTTATTATTATTTTATATATATATATATATATATATATATATATATATATATATATATATAATTTTTTTTTAATCCAGCACGTGCTGCAGGGTATTTCCAGAAATATTTGACTGCCAGAACAGTGTCAGTGCCTGTGGAGGCTGGGTGGCAGCAGGTCTGATCCCTGTGGTTTGCAGTGGCTGTGCCCCTCCTCTGTGCTCAGCTCCCCAGTCCCAGGCACTCATCTGTCCCAGCATCCTGCTCCATGTGGGGAGGTTGAAAATACTTCTCCTGGGGGTGCCTGCCTTGTGTTTAAGGTTCCTTCAGAATTGCACAGGGCTGAATGGAAACTTGGGAGACTCCCTGAGCTGCTCTGGAAGGGGCTTGCAGAGGAGGAGGAACATCCCCCCCCCCAAAATGCAGGCTTGGATCTGAGCAGCTGGGGAGAGAGCAGGAACACTCCTGTGGGAGAAGTGCCTTGCTCAGTTATGTTGGGCTTTCAAATATCTACAGCTTCAAAATGAAATGGATGCATGTCCTGGAGGTTAAAAGGTGGGAAAAGTGAGGAAGCAGAAGCTTTCATTCAGGGAGCAGTGTGTGATTTCCTACAGGGTCAGAGCTCTGCCTCGACGAGGCCACTCTTACCTGTGCAGGAGGATGCCTGGGACATGGAGAGTTGTTTTCACAAGGTCATTGCCTTTGCCTGCAGGTGCTTGTGAAGCCTCCTGTTAATTGATCCAGTGGTGAACATATTTAGAAGTATCATTTGGAACAGCTGACTCTACTGCTATTTTTGGAGCTAATCCTGTAAAACCAGAAAATCTCAGGCAGTTCTTACATCTTCCTTTTCTCCAACCCTCGAGCTTCCTTAATATTTCCACTGTTGCTGCATTCTTAGGATGTTCTATGAACAGACTGTATGGAACCACTAGACATTGGTAAAAAGTGAGTTTTGAGTCCTCACATGCACAAAGTCACCCTGGGAGCATGACTGGGTTGTTATCTAGTCAGGGAGCAAACCACTACTGAATTACACCTCAAATCTAAACTGCACCAAATTTTGAATTTCAAATCTCAAACGCTTGCAACACAGTTCTCATAAACAAGTCACAGATCAGAAATTAGTCACAGAAACCATTGTGACTGACTTTAAATAACAAGATAGATATGGGGAGGGGTGGGGGGGGAGGAAAAAAAAAATCTGCTCAGAGATAATTTGCAAGCGGAATAAAATAATATTACAATTATTCATCGATCTTATCAAGCTTGATTCTTGAGTAATGTTGTGTCATTGCTAGCAGGTGGTGGGAGAAATGGCACAGCATACCATAATTAGTAATAGCCATGTATTTTTGATGCTACTTCATCTGTGTGGTTTACGTTCCAGATGGTTTTGAAAATGGAATCATGATAAAATACAACTTCCTGGATCAGAATTTACATTCTGGCTAATGATATAATTCAAAGCTCATTATTGTTTTTTTTTTTTAAAAAATATCTAAATTGCTAAAGAAGGTTATTAGATGTTGGGATTTTTCCAACTTCATTGCTGGATTTCTTTTTTAGCTCAGTATTGCACGATAGCACCATCACAGGTATGAATTAAAAAGCCATCTTACCGTGGGCTACCATACACAGTTTTTTCTTCTTGGTGCAGATGCTGACCATCTAACTCAGCCAAACTCTGAGTCCTGACCCTCAAGAGACTGATAATGGAGAAGTTTGGCTGACCTGAGGTAGCAAGCACTGTCAGCCTTGGTTCAAAGGACACTTAAGTGGCTGTTTTCCTATCAAAGGTTGTTGGGTAGCACAAAATTAAATTGGATGCAGCAGGAACTTCCTTAGATGGTCCCAGCCCTCACTTAGATCAGTAATGTTTATTCATGAACTGTGCTTGCTGAGTTACAGAGCTCTCATTTACATGTCTGTAGCTTTTGCTAATTCAATTCTGCTTTCAAGTAGCCTTCAGTTCCAGCAAACACCCTTTCAAGTTGCCTACATCTTTTGACCCGGTGTAGATTTCTAGGAAATCTCCAACTAATTTCTTCTTTCCCGTGGGTAAGACCATCATCTTGCTTTCATACATCAGCAGTGCTGTTTTTCACAACTGCAGACTCAAAGTGCAGAATTCTAGTCCCTCCTCTAGCTGAAGAACACTGGGGTTTCTATCATCCTAGGTTTAGAAATCTGCCAAATTTAGGGTGGTTGTCTACGCTGCTCTATCCAATAGGGAGAAACAGCTCCAGATCCATCATATTCCAAGAGAAGTATCTGAATTGCAGCTGCTGGTGTGATAAGTATTTACCACTTTTGGAGTGGGATGATTTTCAGTGTGGGTTTCCAGGTGAGCACAGCTGGTCACTGTTTGGTATTTACATGCAGAAGAGGCCCCAGTGCTGAGATGTGTGTTTGTAGCCCTGGAGAGTTACCCTGCTGCCCCCAGCTCCCAGAAAAGAGAGCAAGCAATGAGCCTGTGCCCTTTTCCAAACGAGCTCGGTAAAGTTTGTTCACAGGAGTTCAAGCCCCTGGTGAATAACTCGGGCAGAACAAAGAACAAAGCAAAGCAAAATAACCTGTGGTGAGTGTCCCCTGGGGATGCAAGGGAGGCAGGAAGGTGCCTCCCTGGAACAGCTGCTGTGAGGCAGAGGAGGGAGGGATGCCTGGTACTGAGCTGGGTGAGCAAATGCCTGCTCACAGCCCGTGTTAGTGGGCAGGGGGACAAGTACCCCCAGCAGGCTGAGCTGGGGTGCTGTGGGTTTGTTCAATGCAGCTAATGATTCCATTTCCAGAGGTTTTGGTACAAGAAGTGCTGTAGCTCCTGGCAGAAGGATGAGTGGATGGGTTAAACTAAACTTGAGTGAGACTGAGAGGCTGGAGACAGGAAACCAGGGAGAAGTAAATGAACAAAACTTCTTTCTCAGAAAGGGTTGGCGGGGGAGGGTGTGGGAAATTCTCTTATCTCTGAAACTGGAACTTGAAAGCCTCATCCACTCCTAAAACCTTTTCAGTACCTGTTATTTTCACTGAGTGAAAAGGGGGTGTCTTTGGCAACAGATTAATAAGTTAAAATAGATATGGCACAAGTCTCTGTAAAACATCTGCCTTATCTTTACATAATGAATTAACAAAGATGAACTTGAAAGAAATGTAATAAATTATTCAAAAACCTCCTATGCTTTTGAAATGCTAACAAGTCAAATCCTTTGAGGCTGCTTGATCAGATTATGGTGTATCATACAGTAAATCTAATTGGTTATATTCAGTCCTGAATTATCAGATTTACTAGTCTGGCCACAATAATTTAAACAGTGCTGAAATAATGCCAAATGATTTTAATTAAAATAAATCCACATTTACAAAATAAGGAACTCTACCCAAATTCTTTACAGTTTGGGAGCTGGGAATAATTTCTTCTTTTACCAGACCAGCGCTCATCAGCAGTGCTCATGGCTTTCCTGTCCTTTTTTTTGGGGGGTGCCCAGCTTGAGACTGCAAATGCCTCAATCTACTCCTTTGCCTGGGACTATCTGAGAACCAGTCTTCTCTTAAGGCAAATCACAATAAAGACTAAAAATCCAAATGGAATTTGAATTTCTTTAATTCAGTTGCTTCTGACCTAAATGAAACATGCACTGAAGTAATTGGCTTCAGGCCCAGATGTATTTTATGGGGGAGAAATCAGCTTGCTGTAGGACCCACACCTTGGTACCTTCTTTATGTGTGGGTTAGGTCAGATCCTTGCACAAATTACACTTGCATTGAGGTCTGTGAGTCACATTCTTCATCATTACCTGAACTGGAAGAGAACACCCCTCCTGCCCCTTCCAGACACTGCTGTGAGTGGGAACACCTCTAAAACCACAGGCTTTCATCTCCACAGATGGAGCTGGGAAATGCTCTCCTGCCCTGCCTGTGTGGCCACCACCAGGACCACCACAGCCCCCTGAGCTGAGGGGCACCTGCTTCTGCTCCAAAAGAGAGCCCTGCAGGGGAAGGTGAGGATGGGGTTTAAGGCATGATCAAGTTGGCCTCTGTGGAGATGATAGAAGTTTCAGCTGCAGCAGTTCTGAATGCAGCTCCGGGGGTGGTTTTTCTCTGCAGCCCCGTGTGGTGTGAGAAGCAGACATTAGTGGTGATTTGCTGCTGTGTGGGCTGTTAACTAATCAAAAGGAGCTGCTGCAGATCTGCCCATGGCAGATGTTACCAGGCCTTGCTTTATAGGTGATGTGAAAAGGTATAAAAACTTCCCTAGGCTCCTACTGCGTAATGATGCTGGCCTAAATCACCAGCTGGAGCAGATCAGTGCAGCTCCACTGAAATCCATAAAGATTGATCAGCTGAGCCTGGTGGAGGATCTGCACTGCTGGCCTTCACTGAAATTCTGCTGAAGTTACTGGGCCCTTCACTTGGGCTTTCTGCTCTGGGGGAGGACAACTGAGTGGTTTGAGAGCAGTGAAATATTGATTTGGAGAGACACCTCTGCACAGTTTGCCCTAGTATCCAATTCCAGAACAACATTATGTTATAAATGCATGTTTTGGAGTTGGCTTTTCGCAAATATTGAGTTGAACGTTATACATATAATGTAAGAAGGTTGTATTGTATGTTCTTTTATTAATAGAATTTGAAAAAAAAATGCGATGCAATCTAAAATGAATATTTTTAGATTGTAACAAAGTAGAGATGGGGGTTGTTCTTTTTTTTTTTTGTAACTTCTTAACTAGACAGAAGACAGAAGGGACTTCTGGGGTTCCTGAACTGAAGATTTCTGATAAAGAACAACTGAGCCTTTGAGGGTTTGAATCTTCTGAAGACAGATTTATGACATCTATCCAAACTACGTGGAGTCCCACAGATAAATTGTATACTTAGGGGGGTCTTGAAACCAAGATGAATATTTGAATCATGCATTAGCTTATTTAAATATGTAACACAAAGATTCTTAAATACCAAAAAATCTGGAATAGGGGGTGTGTTGGTTTACACAACCTCAGCTGAGTACCTACCTTCCTCTGTCTCCTAATTGCCTATTTTTATTCTATTTTTATTTTATTTTTATTAAACTTATAAGTTAATATAAAAAGGTGAAATGTCGTTTTTCACAATTAGCATAAGTCAGGGTTGGGGAAGAAGCACATCACTGTAAAAGCTGTGCTGG
Organism: Phylloscopus collybita; assembly: GCA_027886175.1. Taxonomy (NCBI): domain Eukaryota; kingdom Metazoa; phylum Chordata; class Aves; order Passeriformes; family Phylloscopidae; genus Phylloscopus; species Phylloscopus collybita. The sequence goes on from JAJNNQ010000048.1 coordinate 5,150,223, forward strand.
CTGAGAGACTCCCAGGATGGGGTGGAGAAGGATTAAGCTTTTGGGTTTAGTATTTGGATGGGGGTTGAGACATACAAAAATGTTTTGTTTAAAAATGTTTTAATATAAGTCAAGATGCTTCTTGACCTTTGTTCCCTCAGTTCCAGGTGAATAAATGCTCACACCTGCAGATATAATCACAGATTTCTTGTATGGATTACCTACATCTTGTACAAACTTTTAAGTAACTTTTCTTATGACAAAAGTGTGTTCCCCTTTATGTATGCTGAGTAAAAAACTATACCTCTGGACAGATTAACAGTTGTAAAGGTTTATTCCTGGGATATGCAATAGTCCAAGCTGGGCTAGAGGGTGAGCAGTATTTACAGCAATAATCCAGTAAAAGATTGGTAAAAAACTTCCTGTATTTTTAAAAGCTTAAGTTTTAGCTCTTGTCTTGCAGAGAAAACCTATCACTCAAATATTTCCTGACCTCCACTCTATGCAAAGGTGAAAGTAAATCTATAACCATAGACAAAACCCTTATGGTGACATAGATATGTCACCAAAGACAATGCAGTAATTAGCAAATTCGTCCCTGCACCTCTCTCCCACTCTATCTGGGGTGGGAAGAAGGCTCTGATTCTGGTTTAGAAGTCTTGATTTGGGCACTGGCTTCCTACCTCCCCTGAAATTATGAACTCAGCAAGTGACTCTGGACAAACCCAGGCAGCATTGCTGATGCTGGAATGGCTTCAGGGCGTGTGTTTGGAGCAGAACTCTTGTCTCTGCACTGACACTGCTGCTGATGGCAAACAGGCCTCACAGAACACATGCTGAACATGTGCCCTGTGCACAGAATTCCTGTCAGGTGTGGGGAGACATCCATTAACCCTGTGGCCTCGGTGACTTCACACAAGGGAGTAGGAGAGCACTGCCTGCTCTACCAGCTGTTGCCTTGTAGTCTGTACTCCCATGTGAACAAGACTGCAAAGACTTGGATTTCACAGGAGGGTGAAATGGGGTTGTCTAAATAGGATGAGATTGTTCACAGGATTTCTTGAAGTTGGAATCACTAGAAATGTGGCTATAGGAGAAAGCAAGGCTAGTCTGGTGATTTACAAATTATGGGGTCCTTGGCAATCTAAACTTCACAGAGGAATTAACTTTAGCAGCTGACTAATTCATGAACAGAAAAAAACTTCTGGTTTTAGTCACTGGTAAAACATTCATATTTCAAACTGTATTGCAGTCTTTTAGATACTCCATTGCTTTTCTAACTTTAGCTCAAACACATGAAGCAAATGGCATCTTTTTTCTCTTGCTGTGACTGGAAGGGCAGGACTTTCCCAGATGATACCTACAGAAAAAGTTCTGACACTGCAATAAGCCATAAAATGCATAATTAATTATTTTGCAGTCTAAACTGAACAATGTTCAAAACAGAATTCCTTCCTCCTTCTCCCCTGGTATCCAAGACAGGTCATCCTTAGTTGGTTTGAAAGGCAAAATACTGAAATTTGATCCTGTAGAACTCAAGTCCATGATAACAGATACCACCTTAAGTGCTGTAAATCATAGCTGGGTGATTAAGAGGGTTATCTTGAATATTTGTGTGAGTGTGTATATCCCAGAAAATCTGCCTGGCTTCATTGTGGACTTGCAATTTTTATTCATAGCCCATTCTTGTAGGGGTTACTGTGTTGAACCATACTAAAAGTCAATCTTTTGGCAACCTGTTTCTGTCACTGGCTGGCAGGTGATTAAGAGTAATTAGCTGCTGCTTTTGTTACCTGTTACCTGTATGTTTTTGCAAGGGTTGAGTTATCAAATGCTGTCTTTAGCATTTAAAGTAGACTCAGCAAATGGATGTAACATTTCTCTTCAAAGCCCCGTGGGGGTTGCTCAGGCATTACTCATTCTGTGCTCTTTGGGAAGGTGCATCTGCAGGAGCTGTTTCCCATCTTTTCTCATGGTTTTCACTGTTTTCCCTTTGAACACAGTGCATGTGCTCTGTCTACATTTGCATGCAGCTATGGAAGGAGCTGTGTGGACGTGGAGTGGGAGTTGTCTTCTGTGTGTAAAAAGTAAATATGTGTTTTGCCCCATATCTACTCATTTCACACATACACATAGAAATGCCATTTTGCTATTCCACATTCCATTTCATTTCCCCCCCAGATCCTGGCAATAATTGATTTGGGATTTTTCTCTCATTTGTTTCCTTCTTCAGACACAGTAATTTTTCCTTGTCCCAGGATCTATATTATTGATCTTGTGTGGTTTGCTTCACTCTGGGAAATGTTTCTATTCCTATTCCAATTGGATTGGCTTGGGCTTGCTGGCCAATTTGAGAACTGGCAAGCTCCTAAGTGGCTCCTGTTGTCTGTGTGATACAGTAAAGGCAAGACTCAGCTGCAGTGTTTCTGAAGGGGGATATTTGTTGGGGCTACTTGGTGTTCAGAAGATTCTGTACTACTCTCTGACTTTCTAGCCCTCAGGCAAATTAAATCCTTGACTGTTGTCAGTGTCCCATAGCTTCCTCTGGCTGGACTTGGTCCTGGGGACTATTTAAATTATACAATTTGCCTTGTGTCCTTAGAGCAACAGCTCACCCAGAAAATCAGGAAAACTTCCTGATGTTAACTATGTGAAAATATTACAAAATCCTTGCTTAAGACGTGTTTGTGCCAATAAAAGACTTTTTACACAAAATGTATGTCCTTTTCTATTAAAAAAAAGGCTACTGCTCTTGGTGCAGCTGTAGTGATAAACGTGGTTGGTCCCTTCCCAAGTCAGCCAGCACTTCAGAGCAGCAATGGGATGGAGCAGTGAGAGCCCTGAGGTTTGGATGAGACACTGGGTGGCTGCTTCTCTAACTCCTGTGCCTAAGCTGCTGTTTTGGGGTTTGCACCCTGAACTTCCCCAGCTTTTCAGTTTAATTTCTGGGCATGTTCCAGCCCTTACAGACTGGAAAAACTGCCTGTTTCCCCAACCTGAAGGTGTGCAGCTCTGCTAGGGGGCACTGAATCCAATCAACATCATCCCTAAAAAGTTGCAGCTAGGGTCCATTGAAGTTGTCCATGTGTTCTTTTCAAGGAGAAGCATCAAGATCAAAGTCTGAGAAAACCATTTGATCTTCCAGCTGTAAACAACTCCTAAAAGAGAACATATGCTATATTTAATTACCCTCCATTGAGGTGCTTGCATCCAAACTCTGACAGCTTGTAGAGTTTCTTTTCCCCTTGTTTGAGGCCAGGGGTAGTTACAGGTCAGGGGCACTGTGAGAAAAGGTGAGTGAAGAAGGCAGAAGAGTTGAACAAGTTTCAGTCCTTGAACCCTTCCTGTTTCCTGCTGGAGATACTGGAATCCAGCTGGGATGTTGGTCTTGCCTTGGGTGTGTATCCATGGCTGCTCCCTCTCCCATTCCTGTGCTCACCAGCTGCTCCCAGGAACATCCTCCAGAAAGCTCTTGTCTGAGACCTTATTCTCAGAAGTCTTCTTTTATATGTATCTCAGTAAAACTGACAGATGGCTAAATCTGAACAGTAAGTCCCAATTTTACAACTAATTATCAGAGAGACCTTACTTTGCTTCCCACATACTTGAACAAGATGAAGTGGTGACCTAATCACACCAGAACTGCGGGGTTGGTAGTGAAGATGGAGTCAGGCTGGTCCAGTAGAGCATTTCTGTGTTGAACTATCAGAAAATCAATCCCTGTCTCTAATTGAATTGTCTCTGTTCTGAAGTTCATGTCTGCTTTTGCATTTTAGGGCACCACCCAGATGTCAAAATTCAGAAGAAGGCAGTGGATTTCCTAGTCATTTATGTGAATTATTGAGTCATTACTGTAATGAGAAGTAATTATCTGTTACCTTGGAAGGTCAATTGATTGGATAACTGATCAAACTGGACCACTTCCAATGGCTAGGAGCATTTAAAAAAAAGTAGGCAAGGAGGTAAAAATCTGACACAACAAATGTCCTTATCTTTTTCATGAGGAGAGCTGCTGGATTATTCACAGGGTGTGTATCAACCAAATTTACAAGATTTAAGGTTTGACAAATTCTGCCTCAGTGTTTCATACCCTTGAGAAGTAATAATAGGTAGTTGGGCTAAATTACATCCCTGGAAACCGATTTTTCTTCTTCATTTCCTCCTTTCCCAAGCTTCTTAGCTATGATTTTGTTCCAAAACAATGATGCATAGCCATGAAATGGCTTTGCCCTTTATCACTCCAGCATAGGGGAAGATAAACTGAACAGCCCTGTTTATTCATTTTGGAGGAAAAACAAAATTAAAAGGCTTCTGTGTATTGTGGTAATGTAATTCCTAATCAATGACAGTGGGTTTAACAGAGATTTATGGGTTTTTAATTTGTAAGATTAATGACTACATACATTGATTCTGTCAAAATGACAGTATCATGGTCACGTACTTCATGGAGCAGATAGCGACCTCCTGCCAGACACGTCCTTAAGGAAATGCAATTATCACTGCCCATTTTACAGTGCTTAACTTTTCTTTTTTTTTTTTTTCTTTTTTTTTTTCCTTTTTTTTTTCTTTTTTTTTTTTTTTTTTTTCTCTCAGTAAGTGACAACAGAAAGGGTTTGGGGCATAAATTAATCTCTCTAGATGAACTGTTAACCCTTCATGCCTAGCAGCTGGTTTCACTAACCCAATGCCTGCATACTCTTTTCTGGGGTGTCCCTGACAAATACAACAAAGCAGTGCCAGAAGCACCATCTGGAGGCTCTCTGGAGCACTCTGCTCCACAGCTTTGTGCAGGATCAGACCTGCAGCCTGGCTGTCTCACGTTGGACTTCACTACTGCAGCAGTCACTGCCAGGACACTCAGCAACACGACTCCAAATGTACACAAAGCACAGTGGTGACCTGCTGTGGGCAGGTTGGAAATGCAGGTGTGGGGTTACCTGCTCATGCTGTGGCTATTCCCAGGACAGTGAAGTTATCACAATGTTCTGCTTAAGTGTCATGACATGATTATCTGGTGGCCTGTGTCCCAAGAGCTGAGTGAGGTGCCAGGTCTGGTCCAGGCTGAGAGCTGCCATCAGTGTCACTGCTCTGCTGCTGGGTGGCTGAGATGTCCCATGCCTGCTGGTAGATCTCCCACCTTGTGCTGGGCTGCAGGACGTGCCAGCACAGTCTCTCCTCTACACTTCAATGTTATGCTTGCTCTGTATTTTCAAGGTGTTTGTCATGTCTTGGGTTATGGAACCAAAAATGTGTATTCTATTTCATCTGCTGAAAGCAGTGGGGGAGGTGTTTTTCTTTCTCTCCTGTAAGTCTGGGAGGAGGGGGGCTGATGCCTTTTGATAATGGGCCAGCTGTTCAAACCAGGTGGGGCAGTGTTTGTTATCTCTTTCACCATCTGTCCTCCCTCCACGGGAATAGTTTCTGCTCATGGGCCATTAAGACACCCCTAAAAGCACACATCCCCAAAGTAGAACATCCACATTCCATCATCCTATTGTGAGATGCTCCACCCAGTGTTGGGAGCCAACCATTCCTACCTGGATAAAAACTGAAACAGAAAGTATCCAGCTTCACCTGATTCCTGGAGGAAGACTGGACCCCATCTCACCATCCCTGGACCCTTGTTCTACAGGATCATCTCTACTCCACCAGAACCACCTCTGCCACTCCAGGAGGACTCACTTTGGGACTGCTCCCAACACTCTGACCAACAGGGTGTCAGGTTGTAGCTCTGACTCTGTCAGGGTTCTCCAAAATTGTTGTTTGTTTGCTGGTTTGGTTGGGTGGTTTTGTTTTCTACTACATTTGTATTGTTAATATTCCTAGTAAAGAACTGTTATTCCTATTCCCAAATCTTTGCCTGAAAGCCCTTAATTGCAAAATTAAAATTTTGGTGGGGGTGAGGGGTTTACAGTCTCCATTCTAAGGGAAACTCCAGCTTTCCCTGGCAGATACCTGTCTTTCCAAACCAAGACATTGTCCACCACCATCCCCCCAGGGATTTCAAGAGGGTAGAAAGGACTAAAATGCATTAACAGCCATCGTGGAAAGCACACCCTGACCTGGTCTGGATTTCCCAGCCCTGGCTGTTTCCAGTTTGTGGCCTTCTGTCCATTTGTGACTTCTCTTAGTGTTTCACATTAGTGTATTATTTCTCTTAGTGTATCATATTCATTCCTTCATGTTCATTTGGTGCAAAAACTGTAGCACAAAGCCCTTGGCCTCTCCCTGTTAATGATCTGGTTTGCTGTGTTGGGGCCCAGTCCTCTGGAGCTGGCTGCTTGTCTCTGCTCTTGTTACACTGAGCAGAAGTCCTCAGCATAACAAAGCCAGCGTGACCTAAATTGCTGACCTGGATGTTGATATATATGCCCTGGAAATAGGCAGAGTTCTTGTTCCTGAACCCTTAAACCATTGAAAAAAATCTTTAGCTTTTCCCTCTACAATCAAGCTATGAAGTAAAATGTCTTTGTAACAGAGACTTGTCCCAAGTGAGCCAGATGTGGCATTGGCAGCATTTGGTGTTATTGATGGAGCCACCTTCAGCTGTTACAGCTTTGTCAGGTGACACTGGCTGTAGTACAGCTGTCCCTGCATGCAGGGTGTACATTGTGGTTTCCTGAGGGAGGCAGGAGACTTCTGGAAATCAAGCATTGGCTTTAAAGTGTCTCCTTAATGTAGGATCATCTATTTGCAGTAATCCTTCCAGCAGATTCCTGCATCAATGAATTTCTCAAAACAAAATATTTATTAAGAAAAAAAATAAAATCCAGGCAGTGATCCTGAGGAGTATCCCCACATCCTGGAGAGCAGCTGTCTATCTTACCCCCAGGTCAGGAAGCAAATCTCTGTACCTGCTGAGAGGCCAGCCTGGCCAGCCAAACCTTAACAGTGTGCCCAGGTCATTATAAACTGGATTCACAAAGTGCTCGTGTGCCTGCAGGTATTGCCATTTCCTTTGTGTGACTCTGCAGTAACTCAGCCTTCAGCCCTTGTTTATTTACATCAAGGAGAGGTTGGGTTTAGGAACTGTAAAACTGAGATGCCTTGGTGAGGAAAATGTGATCTAAAAGGCTTATCCAGACAAGCTGCTTCTGAAATACCATTTCTTCTGATCACCCAGTGCTTAGCTGGGAGCTCACCAGACACGAGCAGCTGACATTTCCGAGCCCCTGTGTGTCTGAGCTGTGTCACAGACCTCACCAATGAGCATCCTGTGGCCACTGGGAATGTGCTAGTGCTGCCTGAGGAGATGGGGCTTTGCAGGTGCAGGAAATGGCTTTGCCAGGAGGCCAGGTGGGGGTGGTGGCACTCCCACCCATCAGGAGGCCAGTATACACCAGTCTGAGAACCCACAGCACCATTCATTTCTCCACCTGCTTCCCCATAATGTGAGAGCTGTGTCAGGAGCTGCCAAGCTCTCAGGGCCCACTGGAGTCATGTGGAGTCAGCAGAGCTGTTTGCTGCAGGAGGCTGGTGTGGCTCTGGGTAAAGGTGGGAGCTCTGGGTGTACAAACCTGCTCTGAAGGACAAGGTCAGAACACCCGTAAGAATTCAAAAGCTTGATTTTCCCTGTCTGCTGCCAACTGCCATAAACTATTGACTAACAAGAGAGGGGCCAGTGCTGCTCTTTGTGACCCACAGGTCATCAGAGAAATGGATGGGGAGGGGACATGCTGTGGTCCCAGTGTGGCCATGGGTAGGTGTGTGGCTTGGAGCCAAGAGGGATGTCCACTGGCCTCCTGGAGACAGGAGGACTATAAGGGTCAAAACTAGCCTGAGTTTTGTCTTTCAGAAAACCAAACAAAGTACAGCAGTGTCTTTTAACTTGTCATGTGATAGTTTGTTTTCCAGAAAATTACTAGAGAATGTGTGCAATGTAGATTTTTAAATGCTCAGTCTCTTGTGAGCATTGTGCTCTTGTGGTCATGAATCTGATCCTGGGTGTCTGCAGGCCAGTCCTGCACTGCTGAAAGGGCACAGTGGGAATGCTGGTAAGGCAGCATGTTCTTCCATCTGGGGCATTCTCACCCTGATATCAATCAAACACCTCTCCAAGTGGGCAAGGCCAGGGATGACTCACCACAGAGAAGGGTAACTTGTCCTCATACACCTCCCCAAGACTTTAACAGTGGGGGAAAACGATGACAAACTCAGCTGTTTAAAACCCCGTGAAGATATTGCTGTTTCTCCTTTGTTCCTTTGTGGGGGTGGAAGAGGACAACTAGTACAGTGAAACCTGAGTGGAGAATGGTCTGGTTTTGTTTAAGGTACTTTAGCAGCCCTGATAGACTGTCATCTCTGCCACTGCCTTTAGCTGCTGGATTGTGGTGGCATCCATCCATGCTCAGGGGTTCCTTGCAGTGTGTCTGCTGGCTGCAATGCAGCAACTGGCGTGGGCTGGCAGATGTGGGGTGGTTACTGAGCAAGTGTGAGGTTCTGTTAAGTGCTGCAGTTAATGTCTGATTGTACAGAGCCTTAAAATTAATGTGCTCCTCATGCAAGGCAATCTCCTGCAGGGGCAGCCCCCTCTGCTGTGGGACGGGGCAGGGAAGGCTGTGCTGCAGGTGGCTCCTCCCTGCTGCCAAAACGCTGCCACTCAAACCCAATAGAACTTGGAAGCGGTGCTTTCCTCTGCAGTGGTGCTGTTTTATTCGCTCTGACCCTAATTAAGACAAGACTGAGGGCTATGGGGGCAGGCCTTGAAGGAGAGCTCCTCCTGTGTGGTCAGCAGCGCTCACAGACTCTGCAGGGACCCCGTACAGCCCCTCTGAGGCTGTGATCAGAGGAACTCTGCCCTTTCTGCTGCTCTGTACCATGGCTGCGCTCCAGGAGATGAAGGGTCTTTTCCAACCTGAATGGTTCCATGGCTCTGTACCGGCCTAACCCTTGTCTTGGTGCCTCCCCCCTCCAGAGACCCACCGATGCTCTCGATTCGGATTCCTTTTATTTACTGATAAATAAATGCTCCTGTATGAGGCGGCAGCCGCTGCCCCTCTGCCCCTGGATTCCCCTGTGCTGCTCCTCCCTTTCCCCCCAACTTTGATAATTCCGGGTAGTTTTAATTAAACCGCACATTTCCTCCCTGCCTTCCCTGCTCCTTCTCGGCTCTGAGTCACGGCGGCAGCAGCTCCCATTCCGTGTGGTGGCTCTGCATGTTAAGCAGCCTCTCCAGCCAGCCCGCAGATGTGTGCGGGTTTATCTGCCCTGCCGGGCGCTGCTCTCCGCGCTGCTCCCAGACACAAACACCCCGCGCTGTTCTCCTCCTCCGGGCTGGGCTCCCGGGGCTCCATCGCAGCCTCCCCGCCGAGCCTTGGTGCTGCTGATTGCTGGAGTTCACCCAAAAGCACTCCTGGAAAAGGTCACGCCAGTGCAAGATCGGCTTAAATGAAAATCGGTTTGCTATGCGTGCGGCTCTTCCTGCAGGCAGCTGATGAAGCAGCCAGCTGTGGCCAGATGTCTGCTGGAGATCCTCTGGGATGCAGCTTCAGAAGATGGGCTGGATGACTTGCAGTTGTGCCTGCTGGTTGGCTCAGCCAGACCGGGGGTGCTTTTTGTCACAGCTGGGCACATCACAGCCCATCAGTGCACACAGGGCTGCCCGCTGTCCTCACCACTGCTGTGTGGAGCTTTGCACCTCTGGTCCTGTCCTCACCACTGGTGTGTGGAGCTTTGCACCTCTGGTCCTGTCCTCAACACTGGCGTGTGGAGCTTTGCACCTCTGGTCCTGTCCTCATCATTGGTGTGTGGAGCTTTGCACCTCTGGTCCACTTGGAGCTGTGCTGGCAACTGAGGGGGACTCCTTTCAAACGTTTTTATATGTCAGGATAGTTCTTGGTTCTCTTTACTTAGTTTATGCTTTTCTAATCTAAGTCAGCTTTTGATCTACCAAGCAGCTTTCAGCTAATTTTCCCTACACTGGTGATTTTCCCTATGCTGGTGATAAATAGCAACAGATGCTGTTTTAAAGTGACTATTTGGTCAGATTGGGGAGCTGTAGTCAATATGATTCATTTGACATCCACAATTTAAAATCAAAATGGTAGCATCATCTGATCCTGGCTTCTGCACCCCTGGGTTCTGCATAATGCCTCTCCAGTCTAGGGATAAGGAGTTGCTTACAGCAGCAGCTCCCCAAACGAACCCATTTTCCCCTCCATGCAGCAGACCTGTGCAGTGTCCCTGGCAGGCAGTGGCTGGACAAAGGGACAGGGTGTGGAGAAGCCCTGCAGCCTGGCCTGTCTGTGAGCAGGGGACAGGCTGAGAAGGGAAATAGGGTGTGAGTGGGGGTGCTGGGCTGTGCAGGGGACAGGAGAGGACAGCAGGACAGGTGACCTTTTTGAGCCTGGAGCTGGGCTGATAGCTCAGAGAGAGCAGAAGCTCCTGGAGGAGCTGGGGCATGTTGCACCCCGTGGTTCAACATCACCAACGTGAACTTCTTGTCTTAAACACAAGCAAAGAAATTACCTGACATTACCTGACCTGTTTAGGATGCACAGCAAGAGACAGGAGGTTGGGCTCTTTCTGTCTAAATTGGCCCCAGCAATAAAGCTCAAAAGAGGAGGTAATACAAATGATTCCTCTGCTCCTGTGTTACTGGGCACAGTTATCCCTTCCTTAAAACTGCACACAGTTCAATCAGATTGCTTTTTCTGAAACTTTTAAGTACATAAAAGAAAAAAAAAAAAAAGGAGGAAAAACTCCACAGTATGTACTCTATTTTTTCTTCATTAAAGGATATGGGGGAGAGGGGAGACCTACTGAAAAAAAATGACAGAAGAAATTCAGGAGAGTGGATCTCTGCTAAAGACCATTTTAAGTGATGTTTGCTAAAATGCACAATTGTGTTTGGCTAAAATGCACAATTGTGTTTGGCTGCAGCCCTGTGTGACTTCAGCCCAATACCTGAGATGTGCACTAGTCACAGGCTGATGGATTTCCTCCTGAACATGACTTCTCAGGTTTGGACTTAGACTTTTATGCTAGAAATGCAGCAATGCTACCTGCAGGACAGAAACCTGTGGGAGCTCAATCCAACAGAATCAGTTGCATTTACAAAGATAACTGTGACAAATGACAAGGAAGGTGCTGTTGGAAGCCACTGCCTGTCACCAGGCTCACAGTGATATTTAATTCACGAGGCTGAATGCCTCCAATCCTGTTGGTGGAAAGTCTGGTTGTCCTGAGGCTGGGCTGCAAACTCCCCTCTAAAATCCAGGAGGGAAAAGTCCTGACTGTTTAAATTCTTCACCCTTTTCCAAGTGTGCAGGGTGGCTGGTGGAGGCAGGGCTCATTGTCCTCATTTGTCTGATGTACGATTTGGGACCATGACATGTGTCCCCTCTGCTGCACTCTGGGCATTTTCAGTGGCTGAGATGAATTTCTCTCTGCTGGCTGGGATGAGTGGCTGGTGGGGACTTTCTACATGACAGCCATCTTCATGTCATGAGGGGAATCCCACCTGCAAGGCAGATCTGCAGGGACAGCAAGGGGCCTTCTCCTGTAGATGGGCTGCCTCACTATGCTGTGACACTGCAAGGGTGGAAGAAATGATGTTTTAGAACATCAGAAGCTGATCTCTCCTGTGACACTAACCCTTTGCTACTTTTCCTTTGGGAGTGTGAAGGCCACTGTCTATCTGCAGGGCTGTGCCCCTCCCTGGGGGTCACTGCCCCATGTGGAGCCAGGTTCCAGCAGCAGAACCCACCCCAGGGTCTCTCTCCTTGCCCTGGCAGGGACAGCATCACAGTGTGCCTCTTTCTGTTCCACATTTTTGCCTTTCCCACTTTCCAGGGCTAACCTGCTGGAGCACCAGGCTCTGCCTGGACACCACATGTCCCTGCAAAATCCTCACATCAGGGGCTGTTTCATTATGCTGCTGTAGAGCATGAGCCAATGCTGAGCCATGCTCAGCTAGAAGTCTTCAGTACGTTCTGTTGCAGCAAATTAATCTGCAAGACTGTAATAGTCAAGATCATACTTTTGCTTGCAGTTCATCTTGTCCATTTAGTCTGCTAGAAGAAGGTGCAGATTGGGAGAAATAGGTGGAGCAGCATTTCTAGCCTGTTGGTAAGGCAGGAAAAGATGAGCCCTTGATATTTTTGACACAATTTTGTAATTGTAATAATTATTTACGTGTATTTGCTTCCCTGTAGGAAGCTAATACTAAATTCATTTTTGATGACTATTTATTGCAAAAGGCTGGAGCCTTTCAACCCCCTTGGTGTGTCTGGCAACTCCCAGGAATTAATTGCATGCTGTCACAGCTGCAGATCCTGCAAATCCAGCCCCAGCCTGCTAAGAGCAGGATTATTATTTAATTGTTCAGGACTATGTGAGGCTGCTTTTAAAAATTCTACTCTTCTTGGTGGGCTTAAAGAGGTGTTGAAAGACCTGAAAGCTGAGGCAGAAGCTGGTGTGGGTTCAGTGGGGGTGTGTTGGAGTGGTCCCACCTGCAGAAATCTGACAAGCACCTCAGTGAGAGCTGCTGAGGGAATTCTGGCTTACAGCAGGAACTGCTCTGAGTAGCTGCTGGTTCTCATGCTGCCCTCAGCATGAGATGGGATGAATGGACACCTCTGCTGCCCTTTGAGCTGAGTTAGGGACCTGCCAGCTCCAAGGAAGCACAGCCCCAATGTGTTTTGCCATTTCATCTCCTAATACTGTGTGTGAACCCACCAGGCTCCATTTAAAACTGGGAGATCTGGGCTGCTGGCAAAGCTTTTGCTGAGCCTCCCTGCTTTGGTAGCTAGAATGTCTTCTAACTTCCAGGACAAAATTACCTGAGAAAAAAAAATCATAACTGCTTATTTTTGTTCCAGCTCACTTTCATCAAGTTTTTCTGCACTGCTATTTATCCCTTTGTATATATATGCACATAGCACATGAAGTCTTATAAAATGCAATTAATACTGTGCTGTATCGTTAGAAGTGTCTGTGATTACATTCTGGGATTTTTCTCAGCTGCTTTCTGTTGGTGACTCATTGTCATTCAAGCCCAGCTGGCACCACTGGGTTCTTGGTTGTTTCTGACTGCTGAGGTTTTATAGCAAATGTGTTGTTACAGGCAGACAAGTGGAGAACCTTGTGTTTATTACTATTGAATTCATCCCATTTTTATCACTGTAATCTGCAAGGTCATCTGATTCTTGCACAAAATACCTGTCCTTCAGTCCTCTGCCAGCAGTATAATTCCATTTTTATAACCTGTACACTTCAGCACTTCTCATGCCACAGCTGTTAATGAAAGTATCAAGACAGGCAGACTCCAGGCTCTTTCCTCAAGGAACAACTCTGATAAGCTCTACCAAGTCTGACACTGCCCCTTTCTGCAGTGCCCCTTTCCCCTCATTTTTTTCTCTTTGAAGCTGTATTTAAAAACCTGTTCCCATCCTTTTTCATCAGGGAAATCTGACAAGCAGCTTGGGCATTGCCTGCATGGTCCTCTCCTCTCAGTGTGCTTAACCCTACAGTGTTTTGTCTCTAAGGCACTGGACATTTCTGGTCAGACTCTTCTCTAGTCTCTGCTTAGTTTCAGTATTTTTTGTCCTTTTCATGTCCTTTTACTTCTCCAGAGGAACTAGGAACTTGATCCCAGAGAGTTTTACATTTGCCTGCAGTGTTAGTAATTTTCATTTCAAGAAATGTTGGGCTTCTTCCACGAGCAGTCTCCTGAGGTTCTGCATCCACCTTCTGTCTCTTATTTGTAGTGTATCATAAGCATCTATAAATCAGAAGGATATCATAAGAATCCATAAATCAAACAAGAGCTCCAAACACAGCAGTAAGTTATGCACCATAATTTATTATAATACAAACAAGTTTGTCAAACACAATATATTGTCTACTTATGAAAATATCAATATTCACAATTTAAATAGGTGATAGGTCCCATAATTTTAGATACCAGCAACTCATCTAAAAAGTATTTTGTTCCTAGCTGTGGTCTTCAAGAATGTATACCTATAAGTAATTGTAAAACTGTCCATTCACAGCTTCTTTTTACTAATTGTAGATATTTGAAATAAAAATTAGAGTACAAAAGACCATCTCCACAACAAAGATGGTTTTGTCTCCAGGATACTTTTTTCCCTAAATAATGACATTATATGTGCTTGGTTAAGTTCTTACTATTGGCAAATTAGGAGGTACAAATAATACAGCAAGACAATGGCTAATTAGCAACAGTCATTGCAAGATGCTTCACACAACCAAAGATAAGGCAAGTATTATCAACAGCAGCTCCCATATGGCAGACTAAAAAGTCAAGGCTTTATTATCCAAACTGGACTCTAAGAAGGCTTTGAATGTCTGCTAACAAGACACAGCTCGATCCAAAGCCCTCCTAAAATGATGGGGATTGGAAAAACCAACCACAAGACCCACCAGAAACCTTCCCTTTGACTTCAAAAGGCTTTGGAAGCAAGCTTTTAAAGCCCTAAATTATCAGAAGTGAAATGATCAATCCACTGTACACAAAAATTGCACCTTGTCATTTTTAAAATGATATGGAAAATGATGGGGAGTTCTTCCAAATAAGTTACAAGAAATTAATGCGTTATTTTTCATAGGGGAAAAAATTTGTTTTAAAATATGATAATTTACAAAAATACATTATCAGGACAGAAAAAAATCAGATGACACTAAGAGTTTGCAGGATAAACATTATGTTACAAAATTGAATAAGTCACAGCATGTGAATGGCAGCATATGCCATGCACTTAATTGAATTTTTTAATAAATAAAAGCCCTAAACATTCACTATTTTCTTTAAGGATACTATTATATTAAGTAGAATAGTGAACTTCTTGTATAAATAGGTATTTTTTCAATAGATACATTCTCAAAAATGAACCACTTATCTATGTAGATATTGCACTTCAGACTCATTCACATTTAACTCGGACAAGCATTCCTCATAACAAATGTAGAATAAAAATAAGTTATAAATACAGTGTTTTTTCCAAAATGAAACATACACTACCTTTTCCATAAGGTAACTTTGGTTACTATCAACTGACAAAGACCAGAGGGAGGTTTCTTTGAGAAGGGCAGGGAGGATGGCCACAAAACTGATTTTTTTGAAAAACGCTATAAAGGGAGCAATAACTTTAACCCTGTCATGGCAAATAAAGCAAGGCTGAGCATCCCTTTTACACTTTATATTGCAAGGGTGAAGCTTTGAGACCACCAGGATGAACAGCCAACAGACTGAGAAGCTCCTCTTTGGGGACATTTAAATGGATGCCACCCCTTCAGTGGGTGAGAGTGGAAAGGGTCAGCTTTTGCTCTCAGCCCCCCATTTCTCCAGACAGTGTGGTCCCTGGGGTGCCTCAGCAGAGAATTGCTGAGCAGTTCTGCCCCTGGGAGGGCCCTGGGCAGCGTGTGGTCCCGGGGCCCTGGGTGTCCCCTCCCTGCTCCTGAGCGAGCATCTCTCTGGAGAGCAGCCCTCTGTGCCTCTGCCTGGGGCCTGGCTGCCGTGGCCTGTGCCTTCTGCTGCCCTCCCCTGCTGGGGAAGGCCAGCTGGGGTTTGCTGGGGTTGGCTCTTGCAGGAGGTGGGGACCAGGCATTGTGCAAACACCACCTTTGTGGCAGAAGGGAACCGGGCTCCTGTCCTCAGCAGGACTTCGCTTGGCGTTTCTTAGGGGATCTGCACCAAGGCTGAGCCATCCGTGTGTTTTAGAGAGATGTTTTCAGCCCTCTCACCCCACCATAGCAGGACTGACCTCTCTATTAGTCCCTGATGCACCACAAGCTCCCTGCTGGCACTGGAGGTGGGCACAGGCACAAACACAGAGTTAGCACCAAGCTACCACCAATCCTCAGCTCCTGAGGAGCTGCTGTGTGCACTGACCACGCTGGGCTTGTGCTCACCACACACCTTCACTGCCCTCTCACCAGTGAGGCTCTAGTAAATGACCAAAGGGAAAGAAATGAAAAGAAATGCATTTTCAGCCTTCCTATAAATCTCTCATTTTCTACACTCAGCATTGATGGGATGCTGGTTTTTGAATATGAAGGATGAGACACTAACCTCCTTTAAATAAGTGAAATACTTAGATCAGCTTAAACTAAGGCTTTAATGTTTTTAATGCTGTTGGGTATTTAATGAATTTCTTTTACAGTTTGGGTTTTCTTTTGCTGGGTTTTTGTTTTTGTTTGGTTTTTTTTAAACAACTAAATGGCAAATTTGCAATTGGATAGCATCATCCATCAGGAGAAAATCTTAAGATGAAGTTTTTCTGTGTTAATCCCTAAAGGCCTGAACATGGAGGATAACTGAGAATCTGTATTGATTAAGAAGAAACCTGAAGGCTCTGATCACTGCTCACAGGAGCAGCTTCAGTGAGAACTCTGCTTTAGGCAGGACTTGGTTTCATCCTTGAAGGTCCTTAGACACCATGACTGAAATATTTGGGGAAAGATGCTGCTTTTGTTCTTGGCTCTAGAAACATCCCTCCCTCCCTCGAGCTCCCCTGTCTCAGTCACATTCTTAAATAACAACTTAAAACACTCAAATAGTGGCAGCTTGCAGGATTGCTTTCCATGCCAAGGCTGCAACAGGTATCGGTCCTTGAGCCTTGTTCAAATGAGCCAAAACCAGGCTTATCAGCATTTGTGTCTCACAGGCTGCCTCCTGCAAGGAGGTCTTGACAGCACAACTGTGTGTGGTGGCATCTCATGCCAGAATCAACACATAATTTTTGGCAAGTGCACACTCCAGAAATGGCACCTTCCACAGTACACAAAAGCATCCATCCACTTTCTCGATAACAAACCGATGGTCAAGGTTTTGTTGTGTTTTAAAAGGTTGTAATTAAACACTGCTGTGGCTTTGCCCTTCTGATGACTTTGGATTGCACTGGTGTTGGGATGCAAAACATTTGAGTGTGACTGAACACTAAGACTTGAACTCTGAAGCATATTCAAAATGCTATTTAAGAGATGGAGGTGTTTGCCTTCTCACTTTTGCTCCTAAAATCAAGTGCTCCTGTTTTCCTCCCGACAGTCTGATCTGCCCCTGGCCACCCAGGGAAATGAAATCAAATGACCTCTCTTCAAAACAGCCATCTCAGAAAATTACATCCTGAAGATGTAACCACTTGAAAAGAACTTGCACCCGGAAACTCCAACTATTGGCCTTTTCATGGTGATATTTTTATAGGCTTTCCATTCTTATCATACTGGTAAACAAGCATTTTGATGCAGTGGGAGTTGGCTGGGGAAATCCAAGGGCTGCTTGTTATGGAAAAGTTATGGTTTGTATAGAATTGCACAGGCTGCTTCTGACACTTAAAGAAGGCTTTCAAGGTGGCAGCTGCCATTGTGCGAAATCTTTTGCTAATAAAACAGTAGAGGAAGAAATTAATTGCAGTGTTCAGCAGCGCCAGCATGTTGGCGATGTCCGACACAATGTGGACCACCCAGCTGTTGTTTATAGGAGACACGTAGAGGTGATACAGTATCATGATTATTCTCGGCGCCCACAGGATGGCGAAGATAGAAGTTATAGTGAAGAGAATGGCTGTTGTTTTCCCCGTGGAGTACCCCCGCAGGCGGAAGTTGCTCTTCCGCCGCAGCTTGTAGACAATGATGGAATTCAGGATGAAGAAGATGGAGCAGGGCACCAAGTACACGGTGAAGCAGTGGACCCAGATGAGGACGTGGTGCATGGAGGTGCTGATGTAGTCTTCAATCCAAATGTTGGGCCACCAGTAGTAGGGGATGCTGGTCAAGAAGCAGGTGACGTAGACGCTGACGATGACTTTGCGGGTGCGGGCGGGGTAGGAGACGGTGTGGTACTTGAGGGGGTGGCAGACGGCGATGTACCTGTCGATGGTCAGGGGCACCGTGATCCAAATCGACGTGTGGATGGAAGAAAACTCCAAGACCTCGATTATTTTGTCCAGTACCTGAGGCATCTGTTTGTTTAAGATGAAGTCTTCCATGAGAAAGTCGACGAAGACGATGAAGAAGAGAACCAGGATGTCAGCAGCAGCTAAAGCTAGAAGGTAATTATAGGAGGACTTCTGCCTGCGAGCTACAAGCTGGGAGAGGATGATGACTGTCAAGATGTTTGCTGTGGAGAAAGAAACACAGAGTTAGGCTATTAAGAGGTAACATTAGCTTTTCTGAGCACTTGCTGGGAGTTGTGCAAGCAGTTGGCAACACGACCACCTTACTAAATTCAAGAAACCAAAAGGAAAACACCCCAGTCAGGTCCCTCAGAGAAGCTGTTGCAATGACAGGAGCATGTGGCCCTGCTCTCAGCTGTGGAATCCACCCCCTGAACAGGGGCTGCTGGACTCCTGCCTGTGCACACAGAGGGAGTGGTAGCAGGAGGAAAAAAAGCTCTCACTCACACTTGCTCTTATTTCTCACCTTGCTTTTTTCACTTTTTCATGTAACAAGGGATGAATGAGAAGGGTAGTGAATATAAACAGCCACTGTAAGTACTTGAGAGATTTGCTGGAGGTGTAGCCAAATTTTAACTACTTCCTCTTGTTTACTAGAACTTACTGTGTAGTCTTGAATTGGAAAAAAAATAAATTCCTATTATTCCTACTCTCAGTTTGGCTAGAATGAGACAGACAATATTGTTCCCATCAGGGGCTGGTATCACTTGGCTAGAATACCTGAAGAAGTGCTTAAAAATCAGAGATCTGGTTTACTGTACAAGTGACTGCCAAATGTTTGTAGTTGATACTTTCCTAAGTGTTCTGTAAATCACCTCTTCTGTGCATTCAGTGCTTCAAACATTTCTGCCAGCTTTGATGGATTTCCCAAAACAAATCAACAATAATTGTAAACTTTCCTTTAAACCAGAGAAAAAGGAAGTTGGTAACATAAAAGTAATGATGGCCTAGGACACATCCTACAACTGAAAATCCTTGTTTTCTTAAAAACTGGTCTACTTGGCACTAGAAGAACTTCCTCCCTGTTGAATGCCTTCAAAGCCTGCTATCTGGGAGCAGATTTCTGCCACCAGGGAAATGAACTGTAGCAGAGTGAACGATCTTGACTAACAGCCCTCACCTATTTTTGTGTTAACTGAATGTATTAATTTTGTATCTTGGAAAAGAAAACAACTAAGCCAAACATGACAATCAACTGACTCTTTCCCTATATTAAAAAAAAAATAAAAAAAATAAAAGAAGCACGATCTTTCCAATGGTACTGTCTCAAATTGCCTTCAGGGGAACATTCCCAATTCTGTTCTCCATTAATGTGAATGCAGCTGCATTGATTTCAGCTCAGCGCAGACGTGGGAGACAAGAGGTGATACAGCCAGAACTGCTGTGTCATTTTTCACTTACTTGCTTAGAAATGCCTCTGCTGTGCCTGCTGATGAGCCCTGGAGGTGCAGTGAGTGATGTACTGTCAAGGAAATCCTCGAGCTGGAGTGTTTATCATGGCTCTGCAGCCACTGCTGGTTTTGGCCAGCCAGGCTGACTGGCTCAGCTTCACAGATATTGGATGTGACCCATGGGGTGCATCTTCTCTTCAAATCCTCTGGATTTGACTCATTCCAGTGGCAGCAGCTGGAGCCAGTGAGCAGCAAGGGGGATGTCTGGAGGCCTTGGTCCCTGCTGGTAGCTCTGGCCTGACTGTCAGAGCAGCTCCTGCAGGGATGCTGAAGCCAGGCTGTGTTCAGGTACAGCAGCCCTGCTCCTCACACTTTCTATCTACTGCAGGGTCCTGCTGCTTGGTTCTAAGCCCACTCTGTTTTGCTCCAGGAGCAGGTTTATGAGCAGCCCCTCGTACCCTTTGCCCCTGCCTCTCTCAGGGATCCCAGCCACACCACCAACAGCGTGTGCTGAAATGCAACTTATTTATCTAAGGCCAGCAAGCCTTGCTTGGTGAGCCAGATTAGAAAGCTGATCTGACAAAGTACACAGGAGCTCTGCCCATTTTTTTCTGCAAGGGTTACTATATCTTGTATTGGAAATGCTTTCCCTGGGATCACATTAGAGCTTTTTTCTTGGTGGATGATATGAAATGCAGTAACACCATTTACCTTATGAAAACAGATACATACTGGGTGCAGCAGAAAGTTGCCAGTACACCAGTGTCTTAGCACTGGTCTGTGGGTATTTTTCCTGCTGTACTGTTTAGGGAAAGTGTAGATGAGCTATGGATGCCTCAGTCCTTCATCTGTTTCCCAGCCAGTGGTAAATTGGTCCTTGGTGTGTCCTCAAACAGTATCTAAAGCTCAGTAAAATGGGAAGTGGTGGGCACACCACTCTGTGTGACCAGCTGTGCCCTTGTGCCAGTCTCAGTAACTCCTGAGTGTCACCTCAGTGTCCTGCTCTCCTGTGGGCAAAAATTACCCACTGGGGGTGAAAGGTGATAGAAGAGTATTTGTGACTGTATTTTAACCTTGCTGACACTAATTCTTGCACTAGTCTGTGACGAGAACTATGGCAGAGCTGATGATGATGAGGGAGATATAAAAATACCTGTCCCTGCTGTAATTTAGGTGGAGCGAGCTGGGTAGGTCAGCACCCCTAAATTGTCCTGGATGGTACACTGCCCATTTCTTGCAGTGTATTTTCTAGATACTAAGTGGTTAAGATCATTTGAATTTGAAAGAGATTGATCACTGTGCTGGGAGATGATTAGGGGATGACAGATGGGAATTTATGCCAGCGTCGCTTGCTGCAGTGCAGTATTCTGAATTTATAAATATCTGTTTGAGAACCAGGGCTTGATTGGGGACTCGCTGGCTGAAGCCTTGAGGTGCTGCTGGCTGATGATTAGAAGCAACTGTACAAAATGGCAGTCTCAATTCCTTCCCTCCAGGGCATGAGGACATGAGACACCTGAGACAGCATCCAAAGGTCTCTGATACCCAAACACCTTTGTTCCTTTGTTTGCTCAAAAGAAGGCAACCTTCTAACTCAGCCAGGCTTCGTCACAGGACACTTACATCCCTCCTTTGACATCTCTTCTGACTTTATCAGCTTCTGAGTACAAACTGCAGCACCAAAATTCATGCCATTGGAGTCCTTTGTGTCTGAGAGGGATCTTCCTTTAGGAGTAACTTTGGTTCCTGTGTGGATTTGGGTTTACTTCCCATACCAAAGCTGTGCTGCCTTGGCTGCAGAGCTTGGGAAGCCTTCAGTGCCTCAAGGCAGTGCCTGTGCTCTAAGGGCACAGTTTTGCCCCTAACTTCTCATTTCAAGATTACAATCATCACTCAAACAGTGTCTAACAAGAGCCTGTGCAGGGGATGGGAAGAGCTCCTTTCAGTGACTATTTTCACTGCATGTGAGCTGAAGCAGGAGTGATTGTATCTGTGTAAAGAAGAAAGAGGCAGTTTTGGGCTTTATTTGTGGGGGGCTTTTTTCTCTTTTTTTTTTTAATTGAGAGCACTTTGCACGTACACAGCAGCCTGTGCAGTCAAACACAAGCTGTAGCTCCCTGCATTGGGAACAAGGCTGGGTCTGCAGTTCAGCAGTTCAGCTTTATAAACTCCCTAAAATGAAGTAGCCACGAGTGTTGCTCACTGAGCGTGATAAACATCAGGTCACGGAATATAATGGACACCTTTTACCCAACACAGCTGTTGCTAGGATGCCCACAAATTATTGTGCAACGTGTGAGACTTCTCTGCAGGCTTAGCAGGCAGAAGTCACCTGACTGGCAGAGAGAAGTAGCTTACAAATGGGAAATCTTAAGTTGCCTCAGAAAAAAAAAAAAAAAAGGTAGTAACACCTCCTTTTCAGATATAAGAACTCTGAGAATGTAAGTACAACATGCTAAAAATAAGTGGTGAGGAAAAGGGATGTTCTGGCTTGAATGGGAATAGAGGATTTCCTCTAAGCTAGGAGGCAATATTCAAATGTAAACAGGCACTGTGTCCAGCAGGCAGAGCTGACCACAGCTCCTAACACAGCTGCTCACCAACAGCTACCAGAGTGGAGATAAGGATGGCATTCAGCCCTTGCCTTGTGTGGGAGCTCTCTGGGGAAGCTGGTGACAAGGGGTGAGTTCTGATAGAAGGTGCTGCATAACAGAAGTTGTTAACAACAAAAAACCAACCAAGAACACTGTGGCAATGTAAATACATTATAATTATTTATGTTTGCTATAGCTGGTTACGTGATCTTTTTAAATGACCTCTGGATGCTCTTTGCCCTTAAAGAAGATAGGGTAGGTCCACATTTTCCTCTTACAGCCAATATAGATCAAACTTAGCACTAGAGCAGATGAGGACAGACTGAAGGGTGCTTCAGTTTGTTCCTCTCTTTTATTATCACATCCTGAGTTCCTTCCTTAAACTGTTGTGAGGCATAAAGAGATACTTTATGGAATATAATTAGTGCAATACAAGTTTTGTCTTCCCGAGGAGTTCCTGAGAGGATTGATTTTTGAAAATAAATGGATTTATTTGTTGTTCAGCTGTCTGAGTGCTGTCAAACAGCACACAGCAAGGCACCCCCACGAGGAAAGAGCTGTCAGCCCCTTCTGCTAGTGCCTGCATCACCTCCCAGGGAATGGAGAGGGATATATGCAAAAAAAAAAAAAAAATTAAAAAAAAAAATCATAAAACTATGGCAGGCACAGATGCATGATTGCTACTGGAGGAGATTTCACATCCTGCAGGAAGGCCCTCATGTGGCTTGTGCTTAGAAAACCCAATGTGCAAGGGCAGAGCATGTCAGTTCTGAGGGTGAAAGAGAACCTGGAGGTAGAGGATGCCCAAGCTCCTGCCCAGGACAACCCAAACTCCCTCCTATGTGCAGGAGCCTGGGTTAGTTACTGCCAGGGAAAACACAGCACGGCCTTGGGCTTACAAGTCACAAGTGAATGAGACAATTGGTGCCAGAGGCCAGATTCTGACAATGCAATCTGGCCTCTGGGGCCATTTTTCTCACTGACAGCATTTATTAGCTGAGATAGGCTCTGGGGAAGGATGCAGGGAACGAGGTACTCTGCTCTGCAGCTGGCATCAGCCATCAGTGTGTCACAGAGGCCACAGAAGGATTTTAATCCAGCACTTCCTCACTGCTGGAGGGCACAGGCACAGTGATGGCACGGAGGTGCCAGTGGCTGATTCTCCCCTTGAGCCTTGCCAGCCACCAAGGCTGGAGTGCAGCAGCTTGTCTGGCAGAAAGGTGCAATTACACTGTGCTGCTTTGGGCTTTCCTAGACCACTGGAGTTTTTCTGGAGTAGTCTGCATAAAACAGGGCTATTTCTGCAGTATGAGAGTGGCCCAGAAGGAACACTGGGCTAGGATGTGGGGAGGTCTGGGCTCACTGGGGCCACACACGTGTGTAAATGTGAGAGGGATCTGGTTCTCTTCTTGCCATCTTCACCCTCCTTGTCCACCTTTCCTGAGATGGACCTGCAGAGCAGAAAGTCTCCAATGAATTTCAGACATTCCTCCTGCCACTCCAAAGCCTTATTTAGAGGAACTCACACAAGGATAAAAATGTCTCAAATGCACATCTCAAAGTCTAGCCTTGCATCTTGCTAGTAGAGCAGTACAGCTTTCTAATGGAAACTGCTGCTGGGAACAGAAAAGGTGATCTGCAAAATGATGCAGAAATCATAAAAGGGATTTGGTTATTCATGCAACGTATCTGGATAGACAGGGATTTTCAAGGCAGTTTGGGTATCTCATTTGGCAGGTGTCTGTGGCTTCTAAATGTGGGCTGTCAGTGCAGTGTAAGGGGTCTCAAGCTGAGTAACTTGAGCTCCAGGGTGACAAAACCATTCTACCCTTTTGATACCAAATGCCAAAGTACTGAGGCAGGTGCCAAAGGTGTTTCATGGGATGACTGGGATGGAGAGAGGATGTGATTTCATAAGGGCACTGCCATGAATTCTTTACTGAACATGAATAATTAAGAGGATTTTACCTTTGATTGTGGTTTTGCTAAAATAAACCAGTCTTTATGTCTTCCTAAAGCATTAGGTAATGCAACAGGAGCTCATGCTTGCAAACCCCATGGCCAAGCTTTCTCAGAGACTGCGCCAATTTTACACAGTAGGCAGGAAATTACAGACTTTGTAAAACCATTGCAGTTTGGCTTTATTCCCCCACAGAGAATATACTGCATCCCCACTAGATAGATCACTCTTCGGTGTGCTAGTCAGGACATTGAAGAAAACACACTTGGAATGAACAAATATATGAGAAATATCCTGGTCTGATGTAACTGACTGACAGGTGATTTGTCTTGAGACCAAAAGCAACCCCTAGAGCACCTGTCCGTGCAGGCAATATTCCATATGATGGAAGAGATGGAGAGGATTAGTGACTGTACATTGCAGGGACTCTGTTTCAGGTGGTAGAAAGAAAGAATTTCAGGGTTACAAGAGGCAAGCTTCTCTTTTCTTCCATGGATAAAGGGATAAAATTCTATTTGGTTATCTTCTGTACTGCTAATTCTGGTCCTGCTTGGCTGCCTGTGCCTAACCACACTGGAGTCCTGAGGGGCAACCCAATACTTTCTTCTCCCATGAAGTCACCCCAAGAACAGCACCAGGGGCACTCCAGACATCAGGTTTTAGTATCTGTAAGTCCATATCCATGTTCTGCAAATGAAAACTGATTTGTGTGTAAAGACCTCCTCTGCTCAAGGAGTTAATTTTGGCTTTGTTTCCTTTTCTCAAAGCTAACAAGAAAACAGATTATAGGCTCAAAAAGACCACCTGAAACAGAGGAGGGAAGCTTTTGTGGACAGAGATTGCTTTGCCCTTGGTGTGTGAAGGCAGAGCACACACCCCATCAGGACATCTCCGTGTTGTTTGTTTGCCTACACCAAATTGTGACGTGTGTGGTTAAAGGCCTTCTGCTGGCTTGTTTCTGCTGATTCACCCCCATTTTACGGAAGGGAGCAGAAAGAGGATGAGGAGAAGAGAACTAAAAGGGGATGGATGAAGAACAGCAGGATATTAGACTGCCTAGTGCTTCTGAATGTTTTGACTTCTTAACAACTGGGGGCTCTGCATTACCCACCTACCGTGGAAACTGGCTGTGCTCTCTCTTTTGTGTCGTTGTCATTTCAAGGAAAAATGTACTTTGGAGTTTTTTCCTTTCCAATCCATTTTAGCAGCCTGCCATGCAAGGTTGTGCACTTCATAGTCTGCTGAGCCTCCCAAATATGGCACCTCATTATCATTACAGCCCTGACAGTGTTGTTTCCTACTGACGTGGCAGAAGAAATTCAAAGTTAGCAATTGCACTCTGTCTAGTGGCATCCAGAAATGTACAATCAACTTCTCCACAATCCATGCATTAGCATGGATTCAGCCACATGCTGTCTTTCAGGCTGCAAGATTTTAGCAGCTACAGGCTCCAGATGTACTGACCAAACGAAATCACTCCCATCTGCACACCTTGCTGTCACCAGTTCTGTGCAGGAACAGAATGAATCTATTATTTTTCATAATGATTCTTCTCTCCAAAAGAACAAGCCTTCATTTTACAATAGGAAATGACTCATTTTAAGCATGTTAGCAGCAGTTTTGTTCCCCTCTGTCCAGTACTGCTACTGTAAAGAGCTGTGGTGCCCTTCAGTTGCTCCAATAGCCAAGCTAAAGTTCTGGCAATCTATTTGTCCCCTTTTTAGTAGGATGCAATGTACTGGCCTTGTGTCCAATTCAGATTTTAAGTCAGAGAATATATGGCCTTTGAGTAAAAAAGGGAGGTTGAATCAGGGCTCAGGAGGGTTTGGTTCTTATTCACTAATGAGCAGCAGCAGCAGAGTGCTGTTTTCTCAAGGTCATAACTCTACATTGTAACAACTCTCCCACTCATATTTTCGGCTCTTCCTTTAGCACTTCTATTTTTCAGGTGTGCTGCTATGAGAAAGGCTATTTATTCAGGTGTTGGAGATGGTCTCTTTAATCAGAAGCCTGTACTGTGATTGCAGAAGAATATACTAGGCAGTAGATGGCAGGAATCCAAAACGAGTCAGACACTTCCACAGCTCTGTGTGCTCTGTGTACACCTACCCCTGCCTGCTTGGGTATTTACTGCTACTACACGCCACGTGAGTCAGCCACAAACATTGCTACCTGTCCCTCTTGCTGCTCCTCGTGCCAGCTGGGTCACAGCTGTGGGCACAGGGACAGCAGCACTCTGCAGGGCCCGTTCCCCACACAGCCAGGGGGTGCAGGGAACGCAGCTGGGCAGCTCTGTGCTGCTGCTGGTGGTCTCTTGATCAGGGGTGCTCAGCACACCAACAGCACCTGCCTTGCCAGGACGATGACCCAGGCACGCACATCTCCCAGAGAGCATCCTTATTCCAAACTTTACACAGGGAGAAGGCTCCAGAAGTATTAGAAAACACGCTTGTAGCCCGGCGAGAGAGATGACCTGAAGATCAGGACACTCTAGAACACGTGTTTTATTGGTCGTGGGAATGTAGCTTAACTGGGGAAGGGTCCAGGGAGCCAGTGCAAAGTCTAAGAGGGTCCAAAGGAAGGCAGGCAAAAAGAGGGGGAACTCTCTGTTACATTCCATTTTAACCCTTTCTATCGTGAATATGCTAATGAACATTAACCAATCACCTTAAGATACAAAACCTACAGAATCTACATACAGCCTATGGGAGCTACAACATTACAATACTACTCTACAGACCAAAACCTGTGAAACCCACCTTATCCCTGATACCTGAGAAGGTCCAGCCTTTCATTCATCCTTTTGTCTTGGCAAGGGTGTTACTGACCCACCCAGCCAAGGCCTTTCAGCTGCTTAATCACCTTCTTCCTGTCCATGCTTACAGTTCAAACTTTGCTTTTAATTCTATTCCTCTTGTGGGTTTCATAGTTTTAGAATCTTTTACTATTAAATTATCTCTGCAGGGCCTAGCTACTTCATCCTCCCCAACATCTCCCCCATTCTGCTACTTCATCCTCCCCAACACAGAAGGATCAGGTCTCCATCTTTTCGGAGATGGAGAGTCACATCTTGCCTGTGACTCTGCCGCGGTTTGCACGGGCGCAGGGCACCCATGTGTCAATCCAGTGCTCTAAATCATCTGCCCTGCTGGGCAAGGACAGCCAATCTGTCATCTGTTAGGGCAAGGTCCATAACCCACATCTTGAAGTGTTCCCCTTCCCTCAGCCCCCCGAGGCCAGCTGCTAGCTCAGATTTAGGGAGGTTAGGGTGAGGGGAATCTTCAGGATAGGGGAGTAAAACCAAAAGAGGCTCTTACCCTGAGATGTGTTCCAAGGTTTATTTCAAGAAGGTGATTCCAGGGCGAAAGAGGCCCAACCCCAGAGGGACAGGGGGTTTTATGCATTTCAGGGTAGGGGGCGGGGTTCCCTATGGCCAAAGGCCATAGGTCAGAGTCAAGGGGCAGGTAGGGTTTCACAGGGAGGGGATGCCAGAGAGATACAGCAACATCTGTCTCTTCACAGAGTGTTAAACCAGTTAGGCACCCCTGCTGAGCTGACAAGTTCCTCCAGGTCAGGACTGCAGCTCCTCTCCCTCCCCATGGAGCCCTGTGAACGCACTCTGTGCTTGGCTGGGCTTTGAATGACCCAGGCTGTCCCCATCTCCACGTCACCTTGTTCAGCAGCAGGTCTGACATGAACACTACCTGTTTGCACCTTCCAGCTGGGAGCATCCAAGCATGCCCAGGCTGCTTCCCCAAGCTTGTGAAGTCTTGAGTCTACATTTAGATCAATGTGACCGGTTTAATGCAAAAGCCTAAAGCACAAATAAAAGAAACAGTTGTGGACAAGGCTCCTAAAGTTTGGAGTGGCAACTCCCTGGGGTATTGCTGTGAGTCTGTTGCCTCCTGGAGATGCTGTAAATGTGCTGTGCTTTGTGTGTGGGATGGATTGATCCCCGAAGCCAAGGTGCATCCCAGGTAGGCAACTGACTGGGGAGCAAAATGGAACCAGCAATCCCACTGGGACTGGGTAAGAAAGCCAGATTTACTCTGCCTCTCCCACTGTCAGGAGGAGGTGAGCCCTGGGAACTTGGATCAGGCCAAACCCTCATCTAGGAAATGCTGATGCTCTGTCCTTTCAGCAGCAATAAACTCTATTCCTGATGGAAAAAGTGACTGCATGCAAGGCAACTCCATTGCTGCTGCTCCTTCTAATGAAGCAGGAATCAAGGTCAAAGCCAGGTGTCTGCAGCAAGCAGTGCTGCTTCTGTGCCTGACCTTCCTGGTTGTGTTCAGTGGCCCCACCACAGAAGGAGCTCTTTGGTGCACCTGCTTTGTGCAGCTCTCACTGACAAAGGGACAGAATGAGAGTGGTACCTATTGCTCTTTGCTTTCTCACCTTTACCATCCCCCTCTTGGACTGAATCAGAGCAATTTATTCCCTCCCCCACATCCAACACCATCCCTTCTCTAGCATTTTCTCTCACTAAAGCAAGAAACACTTCCATTAAAACTTTTTTCAGCCCTTCTCTTGCCTCCCAGCTAACTGCAGGTGCTTCAGAGGTTCTCTCTGACTGACAAGGGGAGTACAGGGTTAACAGAGCAGAGGCTGCAGAACAGCTCCATAAATGAGAAACCTTCCTCTCTAAGTGGGAGACGACCCCACTTCCAATGCCTCTGCCTCGTGCTTGCACTGGCATTTTCTCCTCATTCCCTGCAGCCTGATCTGAGACACCCCACTCCTGGAAGCAGAACCATGTACTTGTGGGACAATTTGCCTGCCTGCACTCAAAACAAGTTTCAAAAAACTGTCTCTGTCTTACCAGCCTCTGCTTAGAGGGAAAAGAAGCAGCCTCCTGGCCCAGCTGCCTGAAGGCACAATGATGACCCCTGGCAGAGCTGCAGCCACCTCGGGGCAGCAGCAGCTGTGCAGGGTCAGTGGGTGCTGTGCAGTGCTGGCTCCGTGGGTGCCTCTCCTTGTAGGGCACAGAGCAGGGCTGAAGGGAGTTCACTTTGCTCTCTCTCTCCTCTCTGCTTTTTACTGGCTTTCTGGTGCCTGGTTGAACAGAGAGGGAGAAGGAGCCACTGCTGAGAACAGGGTCTGCTGAGATGCCTGGGCTATACAGGGGAGGGAGGCAGAGGATGCTGCTACTGCACACAGAGTGAGGCCTGACATCTCTTGGCCTCAACGTGGAGTTGTTGAGTTAGTGAAATTTCCTTCAGACAGTACAGCAGGAAAGGTAGAAACAGTTAACTGGCTTCTCTTCTCATCAGTCTTTCTCCAAGATTTATGGCAAGGAGATAACTCTTTCCATTTCAGCAAAACACTGCACTAGTGCTGTATTTGAGGACAGATCCTAGACAGGGTTTCTCTTAAATTCTTGGCATCACACAGAGCTAATTAAGACCCCACATAGTTCAGGACTTTAGTTCTTCTAATAGCCAATAAAGTCTGCTACCTTTACAAATTTCTAATGTTAAAAACACTAAAGAGCAGCTTCAAATTAAAACATGAAAAGCTCTTTTTAACACTGCTGTCACCCTGCATCCCATCCTCAATGAAGCCTGGCTGTGGGAGTCTTCCCCTAATCATATCCAGCTTGTTCTCATCTCTGTGCAGTCTCATGAATTTCTCATGCACTCAGCACAGTGAACATGTGCCATGAGTCCAGGTGTCAGTGCCAATGCTATCCTCAGACAATGGGCTCTGGACACATCCACACCTGATGTAAGCCCACTGACCTCAGCAGTGCTGCACCACCACATGCTCTGGCTTGTTCTGTTAGGCACTGGCACTGGTGCCACTGCTCTAATCAACTGATGTCTGATCCCTTGAGAAATGCATGAGACCATTGCTAATTTGGACCACGTCTGATTTTAACCACGTTCTTAGAATGACAGTGTTAGGTCTGTAATTACAAAGCAGCATCCTCAGGGAGTTGGTGCAAGTATGTGCAGAATGTTCATTAAATGATTTTTCTTGTCTGTGCAGGCAGGACTTTCCCCTGGTTCAGACATACAAAGGCAAACTTAGCCACAGAGCGCTTCATGACAACTTCTTCACCTGATAATCCTGAGAGGGTCTTGCCCAGTTCCTGGGGGACTGGGGCTGAAATCAGAGCCTGTCATTACTATGGACATCTAAGCAGCCCCTAAGGAATTAATGAAGAGGAAACTGCCTCCTATCCCTGCTGGCTGGGTCTCTTCAGGTCAGGGCTGAGACTCATCAATGTTTTGGAGCACAGATACTTGCCTGTGCTCTGCATCCTCTGTGGGTAAATACAGGACTTAACTTTCCAGTTCTCTGAACTATTGGCCAATTGGCAAATTTTAACTATAAGCCAAAAATGGGGGGGAAAACCCCAAATCAAAACAACACAAACCACATCAATTCATATGGACAGTGGTAACAGCACACATGCTGCTCAGAGGCAGGCTTCTCTTCATGTCTGAAATTTTTCCATGAAATAATTGCTATAAGAAGGAATTAAGGTGAACAAGAACTTAGAAACTGTAGACTATTACCTATCATTGCTGCTTGCCATTCCACACAGCACTTCAAATGTGCAGCTCTACACAGACACAACCAAGCTCTCTTTTAGCACACCCTTAAAATACCAATTCACCGTGGTGCATCAGAAAACTTTTTCCCCAACTCATTCCACCTGTCCTTGGGATCACTCTCAGTCTCTCCCAGGCTGGAGGTGTTAAGCCAGTGAGCAAGCCATGCTGTTTGCCCACCCAAGCTGTGCTGGGATGGCAGCTGTGCCCACTGTGATACAGCAGCTCCCCTCGGTCCTGCCTGCCGAGGCATCTCACAGGCAGCCCCCTCCAGGAGGAAGCACCTGCTCAGTCCCTGTCTTGGCTGAGCCAGCACTGCTGATGTGATGCTCGTGTGGCATCTGCACCTCTGGAGCTCTGTGCTGGCAGTGGTGCCTCACAGGTGCTCACATCCAAGCTTGGGACATCCTTTCCTTCCCTTTTTGTGCTCTCTCTAGCTTCTCTTGTTCCAAGCATCTCTATAATGTCTTTGTCCCCTTTTTAAGTAGGAATTTTTGCTCAGGATTATACACTCTGCAGTGCCTGTCAGCTGGGACTTTCTTCTGAGCCCTGTACCTGCATTCAGGAGTCTCAGTGTCAGCATTGCCATTGCCTTTTGCAGCGCACTGACCTCAAGACTGAACTTTCTACCTCCCCTGCTCCCCCAGCCACAGGGACAGCCTCACAAGTATGACAACTGTCTGCTAAGCTCCTGACAGCGTGCTCCGTTCCCAGCCAAGTTCCGTGGTTGGTGGCATGCCGCTTCCTAAAGCCAGCCCTGCCCCAGGTGGGGATTTGCAGCAGAAAAACTCGGCAGCTGCCCTTGTGCTCACTGCCGGCCCGGCATGCGCTCGGTGGGGACCCGGCCGCTGGGTACCGCTCGGGTACTCACACGGCCAAAACGGCAGCGGCAGAAACTTCACGACGGGCTGACTCTGCACGTCAAGTTCAAAGTCAGGGTGCCCCAAGCCGGGTGGGAGGGCGAGGGCAGGCAGGGACAAAGAGGGAGGCAGCGCCAGGACAGCAGCGCGCCGGGCGGGGAGATGCTGCTGTCCGGGGGATGCTACTATCCGGGGGATGCTGCTGTCCGGGGGATGCTGCTGTCCAGGGGATGCTGCTGTCCGGGGGTGCTACTATCCGGGGGATGCTGCTATCCAGGGGATGCTGCTGTCCGGGGGATGCTACTATCCGGGGGATGCTGCTATCCAGGGGATGCTGCTGTCCGGGGGATGCTGCTGTCCGGGGGATGCTACTATCCGGGGGATGCTGCTGTCCGAGGGATGCTGGTGTCCGGGGGATGCTGGTGTCCGGGGGATGCTGCTGTCCGAACCGCCCGCGCTCATCCCGCCGGGCACGCCGAGCCCGGGGCATCCCGAGGACACGGCGGGCGCTCCCCCCGCCCCGGCCCGCCCCGCACAGCGGGCAGGAGCCGCTCCGGCGGGGCACCCCCCCAAGCCCGCAGCCTCGCCCCGTCCCGCGGCACTCACCCGGCAGCCCCAGGCAGAGCAGCAGGCTGTAGTAGACGACAGGTGCGTACCCCAAGCCGCAGCCATAGCGGTGGTGCGCCAGCAGCGAGCCGTTGTGGAGGTGGAGGTGGTTGTGCTCCATGGACCCGCTGTCCCGGCTGCCGGCGCTGGCTCCGCCGCACGGGCCGCCCCTCGCACGCTCAGCGGCGGCGGCGAGCGCGGCGCGGCCCCGCGGCGGGCGGCGGCACATGGAGCGGCCCCCGGGCAGCCGGCGGGGCCGGGCCGGGCCGGGCGGGGCGGGGCGGGACCGGACCGGCCCCCGCCTCGGGCCGCCCCCGCCAGCCCGGCAGCCGGCGGGGACTTCCAGCGGGGAGCCGCCGCCTTGCCGGGGGGCAGCGGGCCGGCCCCGCAGCCGGCAGCAGCGAAAGGGGGTGATTATCCGCCCAGCCGGCACACGGGGTAGCAGGAGGAGAGCAGAGGCGAGGGCTGCCGGCGGCGTGCCCGGGCACAGCCCCGGGCTGGGCTGGGCTGCGGGCGGCTGGGCAGGCAGGGGCTCATCCGGCCATGGGCGTTTGTGTCCGCGGCATCGCAACGCAGAGCGCGGTTAATATTGCACCGTCCCCCGCTTCTCCCCGCCGTGCTGCGGGGTGAAGGACGGGGCGGCCAGTGGGGACACTGCCGAGCATCAGCGGGGACACTGCCGAGCATCAGCGGGGACACTGCCGAGCTCCAGGGGGGACACACAGCGAGCTCAAGCGGGGACACTGCCCTGCTCCAGCGGGGACACTGCCGAGCTCCAGGGGGGACACTGCCGAGCTCCAGGGGGGGACACTGCCCTGCTCCAGGGGGGACACTGCCGTGCTCCAGAGGGGACACTGCCGTGCTCCAGGGGGACACTGCCCTGCTCCAGGGGGGACACTGCCGAGCTCCAGGGGGACACTGCCCTGCTCCAGGGGGGGACACTGCCCTGCTCCAGCGGGGACACACAGCGAGCTCAAGCGGGGACACTGCCGAGCTCCAGCGGGGACACCCCCGTGAACGGCCCCCGCAGGACAATGCTGAAGGGAAATCAGAATTCCCAACACCTTCTTCGCCCGTTCCTCGCGGCTTGTGCACAGCAGTGCATAGTCCCAGATGAAGCTAAGGAAGGATTTAGAGTTAGGCTTGTTACCTCAGGGTGATGGAGCCCTGTCCCTTGTGCTACTGAGTGGGCAGGTCAGGTGTGAGTACATTGATACGTCCAGGAAGTTATGGTTTAGTGATAAAATAGATATTTCATTAGAGTGCACGCCTACTAGGCAGAAAACAAGATGTCTTTTCACCCGAGGTGTGTAGGGTTGAGCCCCATGGACCAGCACCGTGTTTTGGAAACCCTCCCCGGGTTTTTGAGGCTGCCAGGGCAGACCAAGAGGGATGTACGT
Source organism: Phylloscopus collybita (assembly GCA_027886175.1). Classification (NCBI taxonomy): domain Eukaryota; kingdom Metazoa; phylum Chordata; class Aves; order Passeriformes; family Phylloscopidae; genus Phylloscopus; species Phylloscopus collybita. The sequence continues at coordinate 5,183,488 of JAJNNQ010000048.1, forward strand.
GTGCAGTGCCTGTGAGGTTGGTCAGGGAGGTGTGTCTGATGGGCTACACACAAGATCCAGTAGATGGCTTACAGAAGTAAATAAAGATGTGATCCTTACTCCCTGAACATCTGACTGTTAGGGTGGATAATGGTGGACCCTCAGGTGACTAAGTAAGGAGCTCTGCACCTTTGGATTTCCATGGTCTTGTCTGAAAAATAGTTTAGCTTCTGTTTGAAAACACAGCCAGGAGCAAGTAAGGCTCTGCTCTTGCGAGGACTTGAGTAAGTTACTTCGCTGGAAGAGTCAGTGAGATTATTCATGTGCTTAAATGCTTAATAGGTCTTTTTGAACGGTACTGAAAGTGCTGTGCACCTTCCCAGGTTAAACATGCTGGAAAAAAAATATTTTTCTCTGCTTTTTCAGTGGATGTCTTCATGAAGTTATGTGAGAGTCTGCTGATACAGCTTTTATGTGGATGTATCCCTTTTGAAAAGCATTTTTTTTCCAAACCATTCATTCAAATAACCAGCAGAAGTGTATAAAGCAGTGTATGTGGGGGTGATTATATAGTACAGTCCTGTGAATTCAGTTTTGTCTGTTTTTTCCCCCAGCTATCTAAACTACAGGGTGGGTTGTGGTTGTTTTTTTTTTTTTCTGTAAAGTTCTTCTCATGTTTCTGGAACAGACCTGAGGAGGGTAGAAATCTTTTATTGCTTCCCAAAAGAGAAGTGATTTTTCCTGGAGCCTTTTCTTGGGGGTATAAGTACATCCGCAGGGCTGGAAGCGTGACTCACTGTTTCAAAGCTAAGTGAAGCTCATCAGCAAAACAAAACACAAAAGAAGGGGATGTCGGTGGAGCAAGCCATGGTTAAAAAGTGCCAAACTTCCAGTTTGCAGCGCTCTGAGTCTCACAGCTTCCCAGTTAACAACAGTGAAATGCCACAAGGAGCTGGAGGCTAAGGAAGAACCTCTGCTGACTGTTTTCTGTTGTGCTGCTGCCACTGTCAAGTCTGGCCTAGTTTTGAACATCCTGAGCAATAGGGCTTCCCTGGAGAGGGCTGTTTCCATAACAGAAGCATATGTTTCCTCAGAGCTAGAGTTGTCTCCAGGGCACAGTTCAGGTAGCTCCTCGTGTGCTGAGGAGAGCTGGCTGTAGTAAGAATCTTTTCCTCTCTTCCCATCTGGAACTCTCTGTTCCTGATGCACATGATGTGTTCCTCTTGTAAGAGGAGGAAAACTGGGAAATTTGTTCACATTCACTAACAGTTCCCTCTCTTGTGCCCTGCAAATGGAGAGGCCAGAGAGAGTAAATCTGCTCCTTGTACCTCAGTTGGCTTCTTGAGGAACTTTTCTGCCTCCCTGCACCAAGAGCTTCTAAGGCAGAATGAACTGGGTTTCCACATCTGATTTGCTTTTGCTTCACCGAAGTAAAATTAATGAAGCACTTTGTAAAATATCAGAATTAAGGGCCCAAGTAAAGGTGAAGATTGCTCTTGTCTTCTGTGTGTAAATGGCATTTGGAGGAGCTTTTGTCCTTCAAACACCTTCAAGGCACTTTCGGGCTAAGTGAAACGAATTTAGTTGTTCTGCACTCTGAATTGTGCAGTGACAGAACCCCAGACAGAAATAAAGCCAATTCAAAACCAACCACAATGCTTGCTTCCACTTATAGCTATTTATTTTTAAGCTTCTCGCTGTTCTCTAAAGGGATGACATTTATGTGTAACATCGGGGCCACAGTGAGGAGAGCACTGCTCTGCTGCTGAATTAACAGGCAGATTCCTCTGGAGCCTTGAGGAGGACAGTTCCTGAAGCTCATCTCCTGATCAGCCACATGCTTAGACAGTGAATGGTGTTTACTCTTTTCCTAAGAGCAGTTTATTGTTTTCATGGCATCCTACATAACAATAACAGGTGGATGTACTTCACTTTCAAATTCCAGAGGCACTTGAACTTGGTTAGCTTCCTTTCATTTTTTCTTTTTTTTTCCAGAGGAAATGAGCCTTCCAGAAACAGCTGGACAGTGATCCTGGGGGCAAGAGGATGGAGTGACATGTTAGTCACACACACTCCCACCCACCTGGGCTGTGGAACAAAAGCACTGGTGACTTCAAGAGACAAGAGCCACTTACTGAGGGAGTTGGGAAGAGCCAAGGGTTGTGTTGTTGCAGCACAGTGCTGGGAGGAACGTGCCTGAAAGGCAGCAAAGGTGAAGCTGGAAGGGCAATGCATGGAGTGTGTAAAGGGATTGGGAGAGGCTGTGTGAGGCTAGAGAAGTCTCTCGAAGGAAGAGGTGTCATTTGGCCAAAAATACGTGTGTTAACAGTTACAAGAGGCCAGGGATATTGGCAAGAGAACTGGTTTAGGGCATGATCAAGGCTGTCTTACCTGTGTAGTAGTGTTGCAGGAATTAAACTCTGAGCTGTTACAGAGAAAATGATACTTATAGGAATGACAGATCTTAGATTATACCTTATTAGATGCTTGTATGTAATTTTGCTGCAATGAAACCCTTTTCTTCAAAGCAATATTTTTATCTTTCCATATACTGTTAGGCTGCAGGATAATGGAATCAAATTCTACTCCTTTTGAGTTAAAGAACTGTCTTTATCAATAGCATTCTGCAGGTCTCTCCAGACTTGGAAGGTGAGGGAGACCTTTCTGTGTTCTCATAAAAGCTGTTAAGGAGAAAAAAAAAATGAGGTGATTATGAAAGTTCTTTACTAGAGCCTCCTCAGTGCCTATGCATTGGCAGGCTCCAGTTTTACAAGAGAATAGTGAATTTTTATTCATTTTTAAGGTCAGAAGTGCTTCTTGTTGCCAGGGAAGTCTGTGGGTCCACAGCCTGCACCCTCAGGCTCCACAGCCCTGTAGACTCCTCTTCATCTGTTCTTCCTCTGGCCTCACATCTCCTTGGAGACCCCAAGAAGGTTACAACAGGTCTCAAACACTGTCTGCAATGGAGCTTTGCCTATGTGAACCTCCTGAAAACAAGTTTAAGGCTTTTAAACACCAATTATTTCCTTCTAGAATTAAATGTTTATTCCCTGAACTCCATTTTAGGTTTCAACTGACAAATCTCATTGTAATTAATTTGAGCTCTATTGTGAGTACATTTTTCCAAGGGAACAGAAAGCAGATGTGATAAATGCCTGAACATGAGATTTAGCCTAACATCTGTTGTTTTATAGAAGAGTTACAAAACAAACTGTGTTTTGTTTGTGTTTAATTGGTAGAAGATACACCTGATTTTCCATTGTACTCTTTTCAGGTTACATTGAAAGCATCTGATGGAAATGTGCACTGAGATAAACTCATTTGACCTGTCCAGCTTGCAGTGGTTATGAACAAATTAGTGCTATTTTTGCAATAGTCAGCATATAGGTGGTGTTTCAGATAAAATGAATCTGTTGCACACAATAAAAGTCAAACTCTTTCTGGAAGGCAAGCAAGTGAAAAGGATCCATCAGGAGCTTGTATGATGTACTTGTATGATGCTTAACTATGGAATTACTGGGCTAATTCATATCTTTAGCATATAGCTATCCTTTGCTGGATTTAGGCAAATTTTAGATAAATTAGGAGTAAAACGTAACAAATACTTCTAAAGATGGAAGCTAATTTATCCTTTTCCCAAGGTGAAAAAAAAAAGCACATGAGATTCATTCATTCACAGACTGCATTTTCTCTACTGGGATTTTAAAAATTTGGATAGGAAAGTACTCAAATGTTCAGGTTTGCTTGGGCTGGAAATTCCAAGTGGTTTAACTGTAGAAAAGGTGTGGCATGCACAGACCTGGCAGTGGAATGCTGACAAATGGAGGTGACACTTCCTTACCCCGTTACTGAGCAGAAATCAACTCCAGCTTGTGAATACCAAGGAGGGTAAAACCAGTTTAGATTATCCCTTACTTTAAAATAATTGTACCAAACGTTTTTATTATTTATTGGGGCGGGGGGGGGGGGGGGAAGTATTATTACAACATGACAATGCATTATTATTTGCTGTGCTACACCTCATTAGGTCTCATTTCAGGATCAAGTCACAAAGTACTCTGTTCTGTAGTTCAGGGTTTCCTATGCAAATGCCATGTTTGGCCGGTGTGGTTAAATCCTCCCTGCATGTCCCAGAATAAGCTGCATGATCTGAATTTGGAGCTTTTCTTTCAGAAAACACATAACCCTCTCCGTGTCCACTTGTTGGTGCTTTCGTGTTGCTGGAGCCCAGCGAGCAGCAGCCCATCAATGCTGCTGTTCATGGGGCTGGGGTGGCTCCCGTGTGGCACTGCCTGGTGACAGGGCTGCCACAGAGAGTGTCTTGTCGGGAGGGCTGGCCCTGGCACGGCTGTGCCTGTCACGGGCATGCACAGCAGCACCCCTGCAGCTCCTGCAGCCCCTGCAACCCCTGCAGCCTCTGCAAACTCAGCAACCCCTGCAGCCCCTGCAGCCCCTGCAACCCCTGCAGTCTCTGCAACCCCTGGAGCCCCTGGAGCCCCTGTAACCCCTGCAGCCCCTGCAGCTCCTGTAACCCCTGCAGCCTCTGCAACCCCTGTAACCCCTGCAGCCCCTGCAGCTCCTGCAACCTCTGCAACCCCTGCAGCCCCTGCAATCCCTGAAACCTCTGCAGCCCCTGCAGCCCCTGCAGCCCCTGCAGCTCCTGTAACCCCTGCAGCCTCTGCAACCCCTGTAACCCCTGCAGCCCCTGCAGCCCCTGCAGCTCCTGTAACCCCTGCAGCCTCTGCAACCCCTGCAACCCCTGCAACCCCTGCAACCCCTGCAGCCCCTGCAGCCCCTGCAGCTCCTGTAACCTCTGCAACCTCTCCAATCCCTGCAACCCCTGCAACTCCTGCAGCCCCTGCTGCCCCTGCAACCTCAGCAGCCCCTGCAACCCCTGCAACTCCTGCAACTCCTGCAACCCCTGCAACCCCTGCAACCCCTGCAGCCCCTGCAACCCCTGCAACCCCTGCAACCCTGCAGCTCCTGCAGCCCCTGCAACCCCTGCAACCCCTGCAGCCCCTGCAACCCCTGCAGCCCTTGCAGCCCTTGCAGCCCCTGCAGCTCTGCAGCTGAGCTCCCTGAGCAGCACTGAGTGCAGCCAGCCTCTGGTGGGAAGGCAGGAGGCTCCCGCAGCATCACCTCCCTCTCCTGTGGGAAGGAACAGGAGGCATAAAGGAGCGAGGCTCCACGGAAAGGAGGCTGATGCAGACTCTGCAATTAAACAGATTGCACGGCCCCTTGTTAACTTCTGCCCGTCCACCAAATGAGCAGCCAGCCTCAGCAGAGTATGATCCCTTTCTCATTTTACATAGAGCTTTCACATTCTATCCTCCCTATTAATTAAGTAGATTAAAGGTTCTGGCTTCCTTGAACTTCTCTTTTCTTGTCTGATACACTTTGAATTAGATGTAACCATTATAAAACCATCAGAAGAAAAGACTGAGGTTTTTTTCTCACTTTCTAGGTATTGTGGGTATTTTTAGGTACCACACTTAGCAGATACAGCAAAAATCCCTGCAGGTGGATGCTTTAAGTGGTTATAAAAGCCACTATTAATTTTGTTTTTGTTTCCTTGATACATAAAACAAAAATCTTATTTTGAATTTTCAGCAAGAGTAATTTGTCTGCCAATGGACACATATTCTTCTCCTTCAGGGTTGAATTTTTGTTGCCCTTATTGTTCTAGGGAAAAAGAGTAACTGCTTAATCAAAAAGTAGTGCCATTAAAAATGTTAATGAGCTTCGCATTTGAACTTACTCTCATGTACTCTGACTGTGCCAGGATTTTTCTTGATTTACTTTGGCATAAGTGAGGCATAAGCAGAATCCGTCTTGGGTTAGGCACAGCTTTGCTGTAATCCATGAGGTCAATGAAAGCACAAAGGGAAGGAAGCTCTACATAATCAGAAATCAAATAATACAATCCCCCTACAGCTCTGCTCAGTGCTTGCTGCTGATGTCAAACACGTGTCCAAGCCTACACTAGAGGCACCACCAGCAGTTGCCCAGGGGAAGAGCAGCAAGACCAGTCGTGTGCCTGAGCCCTGAGACTAGAAATGGTTTTGATTAAATTCATGTCATTTTTCAGGCAGGTGCAGTGCTCTGATATCTTTATGTTTATTCTGCAGCTCACCTGCCTCTGTCTATGGCAGGAGGGAAAATTGTTGGAACACATCACTGGAGAAAGGAAGGGGGGAAAAAAAAAAAAAAAAAAGGAGGAAAACAAACTGAAAAAATTGAACTTGTCAGTATGAGCAGGGAGAGGGATGTAACTGCAAAGAACCTGATGTGGCTCAACTCAACCGAGACCACGGAGCAATTCTCTGTGCAGCAGCAGAGCTGCAGTGAGCCTGGCTCCTAGGTGGGGACAGCTTTCATTAGCTTCAGTAGGATTGCTTCTCTGAGTGGGATGAGCAGGAGTTGGGTTTTAGAAAACTGCAGAGAATATTATTGAAGGGTTCTCAGATATTTTTCCCTGTTCAAATTGGCTGCAAAAAAATCCCTGTGGGTTTGAACAAAAAATTATTTGCAGTTTCCTAGAGGCCAACAACTGTTTCTCCTCTAATCAGATATTGCCCTGAAGGGAGTTTTGGTCTCCCTGTGGATCAGGTATCAGTAATCTAAAGTTACTTAAATGGGGCCAAATCCTGCTTGCTGGCATGTTTTAAAGAGGGTTAGTAGTTTATTTTACATCCAAGTCCACAAAGGCTCTGGATGATATACAGTGTGTGGTAAGATTACATGGTGAAAGTTTCTGTCCTTGATGATATTAGTGCTTGGGCACACTTTTGACAGAGACATACAGCTGTGATTTTCCTACCTTGAACTTGAAAGAGAAGTCAGGATTTAATTTTATGTCAGCACCCGGAGGCTCTTTATTTCTTGCCTTTGCTCTTTATTGCTCCCACACTGCAAACACAGAAGTCTCCAATAATACAGCCTATGGAATCAGAAATGCAGGGTCATGCAGTGCTTGCTATTGGCCCCTGAAGTCCAACTTGGGCACTGCTATAAAAGCAGAGGCTCCTCTGCCATTGACTCTTCTCTTCCACTGCTGTTGGCCTGGGAACACGAGAGCACTTACTGACCACAGAGCTTTTCTTCCAGACACAAAAGGAACAGTATTTTCCAAAGGGGCCACTGATCTTTGCCTGTGGAAGCTGTCAGTGACCAACAGTTCCAGTCTGAGGCCTCAAGCTGATTGCTGTTGCATGCCTGCTCCTCGTGGTTGATATGCAAGGGCTTTGTCAGATCAATGGCAAAATTAAATTCCAGAGCCAGACTCGGCTTTAATATTTTTTAATAGATTTGAGTTTATGTGAGAAGAGAAAGGCAAATCATTAGGAAGACTTCAAACCTTTTCTTTTTTTTTTCTCCTTTGTACCAGCCAGTGTCCTGGGCCATCTGATGCAGGTGACCCCCTGTTAATTTTGTTACATCCCTGTGCAGGCAAACATTGATGGGGTACTGTGCTAGCAAGGAGTTGCCTGCAGCTGTGGCTTGGATGCTCTTCTTGTAGTCTTTGCATGAGCCCACATATTTTTGAACTTCTCTCACACAATATTGGTGGTAGATCTTAAAATACATTTTGGATCAGACAGCTGAGTGTTTCCCCGTTTTCAGGGATTTGTAGTGTTTTGTGATGGTTGTACAATGACCAATTCAATGACACTTGTTTTGCAGTTTGAGGTAGCTAATGGATTTCAAAGCTATTTGCTATTGTAATTTTTCTGCCTAATTGTTTTCTGTCTGTAACTGTATGCCTTCACTTCCAGGACTGACTCTTGCCTTGCCATGTAGTGAGATTGATGCAGATGCTGTCCACAGAACGACACTCTGTTCAATAGCAATCAGGGATGCAAACCGAGGAGACAGAGGCTGCAAGATTATTTTCACCTGCCACTCGAAATGCAATTTCTAACCTGCTTTTGGAAAAAATGACACCCCAGCCTGAGAAAGTGGGTAACCTATCATTTTATGAGGCAATCATTTAAAACTGTTGGGCAGCTGACTAATGAAGGAGACAAACAGGCTGTACATGAGTCAAATTTCTGAGTGGGTTTTACAAAAGTGGTTTTTGCACAGGCTCCAATTTATAACCAGTGTGCTTTCTGAGATCCTTGATTTGGTGTGGCACGTGGGAAGGGACTTGTAGGTCAGAGCCTTGTCTAACACTAGGGTGGTGTCTAGTTTCTGTAAATATTGATTTCTCTTTGGATAGGTTGACTTTAATTTGTTTTTAATTAGTAATGGCAGATGTTCAGCGGGGAGAACATCTAGGGATCATTATTCTAATAATGTCCTATTAGCTTTTAAACCTTCCTCTTAATGTAAATCTGTAATTAGAGTGCTGTCTCTATCTGCTGCATCCTACTACCAATTCTATCTGTAAGCCAATACAGTGGGATGCCAAAAAGCTGCAGGGATTGTAAATTGTGCCTTGTGACTCTGTGTTTTGGGTAATTGCACACTGAGGAGGACAAAGCAGAATAAAGCAGCAGAACTGCAGGAGCTGCCCCCACCTCCTGCCAGTCCGTGGGAAGGATATTCCCGTGGGTGGAGGATGCTCTGGCAGCAGGGTGGAGGTGGAGCAGTGGCTCTGTGTGTGTGTGTGTGTGTGTGTGTGTGTGTGTGTGTGTGTGTGTGTCCCACTGGCACAGACAGAGCCCGGGGGCAGAGCAGCAGCCCTTGGTGCCTGGCTGCCTGCCCGGGATGGAGGTGTGCTGGGAGTCTGGGGAGGCTTTTCCCTCTGCTGGAAGCTTTTGGCTTCCTTCGTGTGTGCTGGGAGGAAGGTTCCTCCCGCAGGTCACTCACTGTTCCCCTGCCTCACCCATCTGCAGTTCCCCAGCACTGACTGGGCGCTGCCTTGAAGGGATTTTTGTGTCCATCCCAGAAGCCATTCCAGCACCAAACTGACAGGGAATCACCAAACCATCAGCAAATCAGGCCAGGAGGTGTCTGTAAGTGTACAATTTAGCTGCTTTGGTGGTTATACCCACGTACCTTGTCTCTTACAAACAAAACCCGATCCATTCCATTCACTGTCCTTTGGGGACGTGTTCACTTTTACCCATATTGATCCTTCCTCACAGATCCATTGCATCTGGAGATCCCAAAGGGGCAGTTAATGTCCTTTTCTGCACATATTGCAGCCCAGCTGTGCAGTTAACAAGGTTAAACTTGTCAACTGCTTACAGAAACATTGGGCTTTTGATGGCCTCCAGGGGTTCAGGAGTAAATCCAGAGTCTCCTGCTCCCACCCCAGTATATTACTCACAAAAGCCCAATCCCATTCATATTTTCTATTGCAACAGAAAGTGCTAGTCCTTGACATCAGATAGGAGGCATATGTGACCATGTCTATATATATATATTTCATGTTTCCCTTGAGAATATAGTGTCATTAAACTTCTTCAGTGTTGTGTTTTTGTCTTGTACCCACATTGAAATAAACTGACCCTCTGAAAAGCTCACTCCAACTTTTCAGCCTCCTGGAGTCAAGCCTAAGTGGCATAAATCTGTCATGCTGTCTGTGAGAGATTTATTTCTAGTCCTGCAATGACATGATAATTTTGACTCACCTGCAAGAAGTTTCCTGCCCTCCTCTCTTCCCATCCCTCTCACTGTATCTTTCTCTTCTCTTCCTGCAGGCACAGTGCTTGGCTACTACTTCAGTTTGAAATAAATAAAATAAACTGTGATCTGAGGTATCCATCAGACTCTCTTCTGGATCACTCTTGAAAGGTCACTGCAGCCCCACCTGGCTTGTTGGAGTTACCAGAGCCTGCTGACCTGTTTCTCTTAATTATTCTACAGCCTTCACACTGACAGAACATGCCTTTAGTAATTAGATAATCTGCACAAATGGAGTCAACAGGCAGCAGGACAGAGAACCAGATTTCATATCTTTCTTTGCATTTCTTTTACAAGATGAAGATACCTGATACACTTGAAAGCCAGGAGGCCTGTAGTGATAGCTAATAAACTGCTGTCCTGATATACATGCTGATAAGCCCAGCTTATTTCCTTTAACTCCATACCCTGCTGCCTCACAGGGTGCTCTGCAGTCTGGCTTGTCCTGCACGTGCTGGTTTAGGGAAGAAACTATTAGGGTTCTTTTTCTAATTACCTTGTATTTCTCAGTGTTTAACTTCATTCTTTCATTCAGGCTGTGCTTGAAGCATATCCTGCCTGATGTGACTAAGCTGTTGACTCACTTCTTTTATGGCTGCAATAAAACTAGATCTAATGACCAATGTCTGGATATCAACCACCAACAGCATTTGCAAAAAAATAAATCCAGATTGTTCCTTCTCAGTGTTGTGTGTCCTGGTATAACTTCCACATAATTTATAATATCAGGCGAGCATGGCACTGGTGTAATCACAGTTTTGTTTTCTTCTTTTATAAAGATTATCTGCTTGGCTTTAGCATTATCCCAAACCCTCCAGTTGTGAGTTTTAAATAGTGCTTGCTTGGAATCTGTCCCTGTAACCATTAGTGCTGGTAATTGCACTCAAAGACCTAAAGTAGACAATTAGCCTTGCACAGGGGCCCAGGGGTTTCATAATTCTATAAATTTGGAGCTCTCCTCAGTTTTGCCATCTATCTGGGGTAATTTGGTGGTCTCTCAGCCCCTGCTGTCACCTCAGGTGGGCTGTTCACTGCGATTCCAGTGTCTGTGCCACACAGGAGTGGGGAAGGACAAGCATCTGATTTTGCTTGCAGGTTAACCCCAGAAAATTTCTGTAATGCAATGTAGCCCTGGTATGTGCCTGTGATGTTTGGGTTCTCTGAAACTCTTTCCCAGGCACTGTTCTGTCAACAAGAGACACGTTTTCCTAAACATAACCTATGTTTTGCATTCCTTTCCCTAGGAGGGACTTCTTCTTGATGTCCCTCTGACTTGACCAATGTAGTTGAAGAAGTTTGTCTTTCTTCCACCCCTTGGGTGAGTTCTTTGTAAAATAGTATAAAGGGAAGAAATTCCTGGGTAATAAAGATTGATTTGGAGTCATTTCAGCCTTCTGACCTCAGAGTCTGTGTTGTTGTTAATCTTGAACATGCAAGGAAGGCTGGGGTGAGCACCTGCAGGAGAACGTGGCCCTTGCACTTCTGCTCATGTCCCCTCTGAGTATAAGGTGAGCATCATGCATGAGAATAGGGCATTTTCCTGGCCAGTGGCAAAATAATGGACTATTTGGTGTAGAACAGGGCATGGATGGGAGGGAGAATCAGGGACCTGGAACTGATTCCCTTGAGCCACCACTGTCTGCTGTGCTGAGGAAAGCCCACAGTAATTCTACACAATCAGTCCAGACTCAGAGAAATGATAGGTTTTAGCCCTAAGACATCTGCAGTTGCAAGTCTCCCAAATTGAGATTGTATCACAATATTTGATGCTGGAGTCATTCAATTACATGAGATTCTCAGTTTCATTTAAAAGAAAAAATAAGTTTCTGTTCAGCAGAGTAGCAAAGATTAGCTTGCACAGATGAGCTGTGGGACTGGGCAAGGCTTACAGGCCAGAGAACTCAAGAGTCTCACTTTTGTTGCTTAACAACTTGTGATTTTGGAATCCATCTCACAATAGAGCCAATCTCATAATGGGAAGTTGCTTTCAGTAAATGTAAAGTTTTGGTTTTTTAAAAAAGTCCCTAACCCAACAACAGCATTTTCAGCAGATCTGAAGCTTTCTGTGAATTCAGATGACACACAGCAAATACTTCGGGAGAAAAACTGGAGACATTTGCTTTGGATAAGCTGAATAATTTTTCTAAAGCAATCTAGCTTTTGCTTTGAGACAATGTTTACATTCCAAAATAGAGTTGTTATTAAAAAAGTAAATGAAATAAATAAACAAAACTTAGGGTATTATTTTAAAAATTTGGAAGATACAGACATTTAGATTTGACAAATTATACATCCAATATATGTACAACTCTTACTCTGGAGATCAGGTTTTTGGGGGATGAATGATGCAGGGTAAGCTGCCCTTGAAAAATAAACTGAGGCTGGATTTTAAATGTCCTGCACTGGTCTGTGCCTTTAGTACCAATGGAGAAAAAACCCAGCCCTCCTGAGAATGTGGCCTCTTTCCTAAAGGCAGCAGAAGATTTTTTGACATGGGTGCAAGAATCATGGAATTCCTTTCCTTTGGCTTTCTTGTCTTGCCACAAACTGAGCTCACCTGACTGCCTCATCTTCCTAGGTGTAATCAGCAGGACTTAAAAATACAATCTAAGCCATGGTTCAGAAGAAATTTTGAGGTTATATCTGATCATTTTGTGAAGCTCTAGGATGCTGAATTTGGCTCTTTTTCTAGCTGCTGCTTCTTGCTGCCTGCCAGGGGCTTTCCCTTTGGCTCAGAGCCCCTGCAGGCTTTGCCAGGGTCACACAGAGCATGGGGGGCTGCAGTGGGGAGCAGGACTGTGCCTCCTCCCCTCCTGCAGCACAGCCAGAGCTCTCTGAATGTGGCAGGGAGGAGCCCACGTCACTGTGAGGCTCTGCCAGCAGCACCATGGATTCTTCTCTCTTTTTGCCACAGTTTCGTAGAATGGAAGCCCCTTTAAGGTAGGGATGGGTCAATTTGCTTTCTGTACAGTGTCCAGGATGAGCTGAGGAGTTCAGACCTTATAGGTGTCAACTGATGCCATCATTTGTATTAACAAATACAAATTTCCAGTGCCAGCACTGGTCCACGTTGCTTTAACAGCTGCTCCAGACTTTCTGGAAACATCTGACCCTACAGAAAATGATCCAGATACTAAAGCTGTTTGGAGAAGGACACCAATCCTTTATCTGCATTATTTCATGTGAAGCTCAGCCTCTGAGATTCCTTAAATAAACAAAAAGCTGGAGAGGAAACTGCCTCTTGACAGTTTTGGAGAGGAAATAGCACCCAGCTTTCCTCTGATAAAAGCAAGCAACAGTCCCAAGGAGATGTCTGAGGATCTGGTCCCACGTTTGGAATTCTGCCTGAGAAACCCCATGGTCTGGATCTATGCAGCTCTCACAGGGTCCAGGATTCCTGAAAAAAAAAGGGACCTTTCAGTGGAGCTGAGCAAGAAGTCTTTATTCCCAACTCTAGGAGCAGAACTGGCTTTTGATAAGTGGTTGAGTGGTTTTAAACAATGAAAAATTAAAACAATCATTCAATTAAATGTGAGCAGATGCCCTGAAGTGAACTGGTGTGGCCAGATTTACAGTCTTATTGATGATAACACATGGAAGTATTTGATCATCCTTGTTTCATGGCTCTCTTGTTTAATATTATCCTTTTTTATAGATGAGGTGGTTTAAAAACCTGAGTTAAATTTTTGCAGCAGCAATACCTTTTCTGAAAAAAAAAATAAAAATTCAAATCTCCAGGAAGTTCTTAGAGTAAGCTGAGCCAGAGGGAGGTCTTACTCAATTTTATTTAGAACAAAATTTTAAAAGATATTTAGACATCTATAGATGAGAATAACAACTGGGATTTTCAGGATTGTTTAGTCCCTTTGAATACTGTTTGAAAAACAGGTGATTATTTCATATGGAGACAAAAATCCCTGCTATTAGGGCAGCCCTGGCCCATTTCATCCCCTGAGGGCAGGAGCTGCTTAGCACCTGCAGGGGCTAGCATTGTGTGAAAGCAAGATCTAAACCACTTTGAAAGTAAAAAATACCCCCTTTTTAAAAATAAATATTTTATTTGTCCTATCCTTTTGTAAAAACTAAAAGCTTCCCCTTTAGCAGATGTCATCTCTAGCTATCTTCAATGTACTTTATTGATACCCAATTATTTTTTCAAGGTCTGGGTTTCTTATTTTAGCTTACTTTTACACTCATGTAAGTGTTCTGAGTTAAGAGAAAGGGGTGGGGAGAGTCCCAGCTTGGGGATCCTTCATGTTTTTGCATTCAGAAAATTGAAAGTATCCAGTAACACTGGATCCTTGCATAAAAACACCTTGCTGTCTAATCCCCAGGTATGGGGAACTATACCAGGCTTGACCTCTCTCTAAGCTCCCTCACACCCCAAAATGCTTCTCTCTCAGTTCAGGTTGTCCTCCAGAGGTTCACATTTTCCTTCACCATCAAGGTGAGGTGATGACTGTGGAGGTCCTGGTCGAGAGCTGGGTGGATTTCCCAATCTCTTCCTTATGAGAAGCCAAAACTACTTCAAAGTCCTCATTTTTTGTTTGGTTTCCATCAGCTCTGCTGCAGACCTGTTTCCTTCCTCCTTCCAGGCTGGCTGACACCAGCAGAGCTGTGGTGTGGAGCAGGTCCTGTCCACCTGAGCCACCCCTGGAGCACTGCAGCCCTGAGCCGTGGTGGGAGGTGAGCCCAGGACATCCCCACCAGCCCCTCTGTGAGGTGCAGAGCTCCCTGGGCCCCAGCTCTCGTGGGTGTCCTGCAAATGCTCACGTCCAGCTCAGCACACAAAGTGCCTCAGGAACACTGGAGGACCACAGGGAAGCAGACCAGCCTCTTCCCTGCCAAAGCTGGGCACTAAGGAGGGTGACATGTCCTAAAAGCACGTTGTCTCAAGGCTGGGTTTGTCCTTTTGCTTACCTCTGGTCCATTGTGTCATTGTCAGGAGCTTTTCCTTGTCATTTCTCTGTGTATGCACTGCTCCTGCTGAATTCCTGATATATCTTGGCAGTAGCTTCACCCCACTGCAAATGAAGAAGGTGGTGCAAGTACTGAAAAGCAAGAAGAGTGCAAATAATTACTTCCTTGGAAAAGTCAAATGTGGTTTACCTCATTACAGTAAACTAATTAAAGCTGGGCTCAAATCCTCTCCTTTGGGCTACACATTAGTGCCAGGTGATAATATGGCTAAGTACACAAAAGTCAATGGGAAATAAAAGCTCCTATTTGTATTAATCTAGCAGAATGAGCTTTGTGCTTTCCTTTGGGTTTCTAAGGCTGAGTATTAGCAACTTGGGTGAAAATGATGCTCTAATGCTTCTGCCTGACCTTTCAGAGTAGCACATGGCAGCGTGCACTTGGGAAGGAAACACAGTTCTGGATAAGCAGTCAATTCTCTGGAGGCAGAGCCTGTAAAAGTACTGCCAGCTAAGGGCCTGTTCAGGCTTGACCCCTCTCTAAGCTCCCTCACACCCCAAAATGCTTCTCTCTCAGTTCAGGTTGTCCTCAAGAGGTTCACATTTTCCTTCACCATCAAGGTGAGGTGATGACTGTAGAGGTCCTGGTCGAGAGCTGGGTGGATTTTCCAATCTCTTCCTTATTTTTCTGCCCTCTTTTCCCAAATCAAACACCAAAAATACTTTAGAGATTCTTCAACAGATTCCCTGCAGAAGTTGCCCTGGTATTTTTGGGCAGTAATTTGGTATACTCAGCATATACCTCCTTCTTTCTTGTGTCTTGATTTCAGTGGATTTTGCATTGAACTGGCCTCTAATTATCTGTCTGTCCATACTGCACTGTTTGTGGCTTTGCAAAAGGGATTTTCTAACTGGGAATGCAATTGCTCATTATTCACTGGCAATAAACTAGAAACAACTGACCTGTCAGCAAGTGTAGGGAAAACAAAGGAGATGAAGAGTGCCCACAAAGTCAGGCAGCAGGTTGCATTTTTGAGAATTGCAGGGAGCATGAAACTCAGTTCTAGGTTGGGCAAAAAGAGCAGTGTGAGCAGCTCTTACCTGGGCAGAAGTGTCAGTTTGAAGGCACTGCTGATGTTGCTGACTTCTTAGCCATGCCTCTGCTTAGCAACTGCACATTAAAATGCCAAAAAACTCCGTGTTAAACTGCAAGAGGAGAAAACAGAGATGATAACTTCAAAGTGGGAGGCATCAGTGCCTTGGGCATCCATTTGAGAGTCCTTTGAGAAGGGCCCTGTGTGAAAGAAACCCCAGCCACCCAGGGCCAGCTGAACAAACCAGCAGCCACTTCTCACACTTAAGCTGGATTCTTAGCAGATGGAAGAGACAAATCCACCTCCTCATCAGGCTGTAAAACATTTGCAAGACGAGTCCATGGCAGCTGTGGTGGTGTCCCTGGTGTGGTGTCAGCTGGGACTCTGAGAAATTGTTTTTGGTGATGGCAGACCCTGAGCAGCCCTGATCCAGGCCAAGGCAGCAGAAAATCAGCCCAGGAAAAGGAGGAGCAAAGTGTGGGTGCAAGGGGGCTGCCTGCTGCAGACTTTTGGGAGGAGTTGCTTAGTCTTTGTGCCTCTCCTCTGGGAATTAATGAGTTACAGGAGAACTGGAAATCCCTTGCTCTCTTTCCTGCACGTCCCCAGAGATCTGTTCTGCATAGGTGATTGCTAGGTTACCATTTGTCAAGGAAACACACAATTGTATCACTGATGACATGAGGAATGTCCTGCTGAGTGTCAGTATTTGGGGACTTGTCACAATAGGACACAAAAGAAAGACACTGGACTTGTGATTTCAGAAGGCTGAAGATGACTCCAATCTCTGTTTATTGCTCTGGAATACTTCCCTTTATACTGTTTTACAAAGAACCCACCCAAGGGGTGGAAGAAAGACACTTCTTGGACCACATTGGTCAAGTCAGAGGGACATCAAACAAGGTCCCTCCTGGAGAAAGGAATGCAGAAAAACAGGATACTGTTAGAAAAACATATCTCTTGTCTACAGAACAATATCTGGGAAAGTGTTTTAGAGAAATCAAAACATTGCAGGCACAAACCATGACCACAGGGACTGTGGGGCAACAGCCCTAACATCACTTGGGGTCTCTGAAACACTCCTCTAAGGCAAAATGAAAAAAGTCAGCTTGAAGTGTGGAGTCTGAAACTAACTGCTTTGATTTGGTTTTGAACTCTTAAATCCTTTGAGAACATTGATCAGAATCTTTATTTTGACAGAGCCTTATTCAGTATAAAACTGTTGAACAAATTCAAGTGGGAGTGTGGTTTTTTTTTTTTATTTAAAGAATTCCTTTCAGAGATGCCTGAAGTGAAGGAATACCTGTGATCTCTGCTAAATGGTACACCATGGTGTTCTTAATAGGATCAAAAGATTATGTGTTATTTTCTCAAAGGCTTTTAACATGAAGGACTATATAGTGAAGAAGAAAAGTCTGTGGACCTTGTTCAATGAAAAAGCAACACCTGTAAAGTGGAAAGTGTGCCTTCCCCACAGCAAAGGTTAATTGTCAAAAAGGGTGGTGGTTATGAATTACAGCTTGGTAAATTGGAAACATCTGAACATACTGTGTGAGGAGTTGGGTGGTAAAAAACCTCCAAATGGCAGCCAGGGAAATTAAAGGTGAGGAGAAGGTGAGTGGCACACAGTGCACAAAGTCTAAACCAACACTTTTCTTTGATTAGAAATACGCCAGCTAAATATAATTAAAAAAAAAAATCACTTGTCTGAGTCAGAATCTGAAAAAGGTTATAAGAAGAAATCATTTCAAAATGTTTATGAACCACAGGGGAATGTAAATCCCACTTGAGTTTTACAAGCCCAGAGACACTGCTTTGGACTCATATTTTTGTGAATCTCTTTGTACATATTTAAATAGTATCCCATCATTTTTTCCCCTTTTTTGGAATGCTAGTGCAGATTTCTTTGCTCAGCAGAACAGATTTTAAAGAGTCTTTCAGTGAATAAGAAGCTATAAAAGTCTGCTGGTTGCCACAAAGTTTTTGGTTACTAAAAAATTAATCCACATGGGAAGACATTCTCTGCCTTAAGTATGTGGGGATTTTGCAGAAATATGGGTGAACAGAGATTTTAGATCAAATTTGACCATGCTGAAGATCAGTTTGTGTCTGTAAGTGATGGCAACTGTTCTGAAAAAAAGTTATCATATAAATAAAAGACACATTACCCAGAAGGGAACACTGTGGATGCTTGTGAGGAGTCAGAGGACAGCATAAGTCCCAAACTGTTCCCATCTTTATGATGCATTGCATATAATTAAGAGGAATGATGAAGAGACTGAAGGCAGAGCCCTCTTGAGCAGAATGTAAGGTGAAATGGTCTCTGTGTACTTATTGAATCTAATAATTTACATCTCATTGAATCCAATCAAGTTAGCAGTTTATCACATTAAGATTGCATTAAGTTGGTTGTCTCCAGTGAGGCTGAATTATTGCTGGAGGGAATCCTACAGCTCTGTGCTCAGGGCTCTGATATTCCCCAAATAAAAGGTCCAGCTTTGGCTGGGATCTGCAGCAAGAAATAAAAGTCCTTTTTGCAGGGGCTGCCTTGCCTGATGTAGTTCCATGTTGTGTGTGCTGCTGGTGGGAGGCAGCTGTGGGCCAGCAAAAGGAGACAGCTCCACACTCAGACCTTGCTCACACCCAGTCACTGAAATGTCACTGAAATCAGCAGGTATGTTCTGAATTTTCCTTCTTGCAGCTCAGGGCTGACCAAGTCCTTTAAAGGTGGCTTTATGACAGGAGGCAGCTGTTGGCCAGGTGTGCTGGTGGATGACAGCGGGTGTTTAATCCTGCTTTATCCTCACCTACTGAGACGACAGAAAGATCTGCTTCTTACTGGAATATTTGGGAATTCAGAACTTTAAGTTAATCAGATGTGATCAGAAAGAAGAAACCAAAGTGTCCAGTTTGCAGTTGTTTCAGTGACAGCCCACAGGCTGCAGAAATAGAGAGCAAGAGTGAGGGACAGGGTTAATCTCCATGCTGAGAAGCAGAAGTTAGAAAATGAGATATTTTATGTAGCCCAGTTACAATATCCCAAATTGTACTAAAAATACCAAGTATTTTTGTAACTAACTCTTGCTTATGAGGCAAAACCGAATAACTGTGTTGTTTTTCTTCTATCTGTAAGTACCCAGCTTGTTAATTGGAATGAATTTGAAGAGAGCAGAGCTCTGTGGAGACTACTTGAATGCCACATAGATTTTTACAGAGAATTTTGTCTCTGTGGTGGAACTCTGCTGGGCAGCTTTATAGTCCTGGGGGAAGATGACTGCTCTTCCTTTCAGAGGGTCATAGGAACACTTGCCTGCCTCTGGGAGACAGCCCCCATGGGGCAGGTGGAGCCTGGCTGCACTGGGTGGGTGCAACTGAGACTCAGAGCAGCTCAAAAGTCTCCTGACCTCCTGGGTTCTTTGTTTTGTGCAAGGAAGGTTCCTTCTGCAGCCCACAGAGTGGCACCTGAGTGACCCACTGGTGCTGCCTGGCCTGTTCCCTGTTCCCTGTTCCCTGCAGGGATGGGCATTGCTGGCCCAGCCCTCTCAGGGGACTGGAGCTGCCATGCAGGGTTGTGCTTCACAGCCACTTCTCCCACCCCCTGTCCTGTTTTACTGAGGAAGAAGTGCACTGGAGGGGGGGAATGTGTTCCTGCTGACCCAAAACCTGAATTTCAGCCAGAAGATAAAAACACCAAGGAAGAAAATGGTGGGAGGAAGTGAGTTGCTCTCTGCTGCTTACAGGTGTGAGGACAAATGTTTTCGTTGGAAGTGGACTTTTAAATAGCATTTTCTTCTGGATTGCAGCTGCTGGTTGCACAATGTCACAAAGCCTGACTCTCCATTCTCTCCCTGCTCTGCAGCTTTCCCACTTTGCAGCCTGCTCACATTCTGCTGAAGAGTGTGCAGAGAAGGGGTTTTAATATTTTTTTTTTTTAACAGCTTGTGGGCAATTGATCTAAGATTACCAGTATCCTGCAAATTGGTTGTCATTATTTAAACATCAGATAGAGAATTTTTGCCCTAGAGCCTGGGCCAAATAAATATGGCTTTACTGGAAATGGTTTTATAATAATAATTTGAACACGAGCTGAGGAGAGGGGAAGGCCTTCATCCCACTGCCCATATTTCATTACAGTTTACCCCAGTGCAGTAACATGGGAATCATCAGGAAAGGCAGCTCAATTTCTATCAAAGACTCCACATTATTTTTTCTTGGGGCTTGCAGTAGCTGTAAACTGATTAGGTTTGTTTTGGAAGAGGCTGGATAAAGCAGAATTCCACAGAGGCTAGACGAAAATCCAGGTAGTCCTAAATTATAATTCTGGGATTACTGGAAAGGCATTTAAATACGTACTGCATCTTCAGAAAGAAATGCAGGTTTTTAGTAAGTTGCTATTTAATTTCTGCATCTATTGAGAGTCAGTGGAGATGCTTTTCAACAGTGACCCAGTGTTCATGTCCCCATTTAGCCCAAGGGGGGTAATTAGGCAGGTGCTGTACCTGACCACATTTGCCAGAGCCCTCTGGACAACTGGGCTGCCTTTCAGGTCCTGCAATCCTTAAATTGGCTGTGTTTTATTTCCTCAGCTGACACCTTACTTGTAATCAAGGAGCACTTTTAGTCCTTGCAAAGACCTTTCAGCTTTTGGGAAGGGTTCACACCTATTTTAATTCAGCCAGACCTTGGTGCAGAGCTGGGGCTGCAGGGACATGCACAGAGTGAAGCTTGGCTGGTTTAACAAAGGTGACTTTGAGCTACCACCGTGCTCCAGTAATTGTGAGATTGGTGAGCTCCAAAGGAAAACTGCAAGGGAAACTAGATTATATATATCAGGGCACGATCTCTTTTCTTTGCCATCATTTACATGTTTCTGAGACAAGAGCACCATTAACACTTCCAGCTGATTTTATATAAAGTCTCACCCAGTCACTGTGTTAGTCCTGCTATTTTTATGTCTGCCTTTTACCATCACAAAAGAGATTAAATGCACTAATGAATGGAGTCACTATGTTTCAGATTCAGCCAATGAGCAGCTGAGCAGAAAAGACTTTAAGTCATCCCATAGGTAAAGATACTCTTTGCTGCTTTTGCTCTTTTTCTGGGTTTATACAGCAGTGGACACAATCAATTTAGAGACTATATTCCAGATAATCTATGTGTTGTTCACAGTGAAATAACACAAAATATTCAGAAATGATGTTTCACTGACTTCTCCTGGTGAACAGTGTAAGACAGCTGCTGTGTTTTGACAACATGGAAAATCCAATTTCCAAGGCTGGGAAAACACTTTATTTTTTAAAATTGGGCATGTTTATTAAACTCTTAAAAGTTAATGGAAAAAAAACCCAAAAAGCCAATAAGGTCCACAAAAGAAATAATAAGGTTTCTCTCCTTATAAAACTACCTTTGCCTGGGATGGCATTTGCTGTTCCTCCCTGCAGGGTCCCTGGCACAGGGCGAGGTAGGCTGAGTCAGTGGCAGGACTCACAAGTATCCACCAGGAGAGAATGACCCTGAAAAACCTCTCAGATGCTGTGAGCAGCTGCTCACCCTCAAAGGAAGGAGTTTGCAGAGGAGCTCATGGAAGCAGCACCTTGCAGGAGAGGCTGTGAGCCCAGCCCATGTCTGAGCAGGTCCTGAGCCTGGGCTTTCCCAGGGGGGTTTTCAGCAGTGAAAGAACTGCTTTGACTCTGCTCCCAGACAAATATCTGGGGTTTCAAAGGGAGCAGAGCAAAGCTGGTGTGTCCTCTGGCCAGGTGGTGTGCAGGAGCAGGAATTGGAATTATATTTTATGCAAGAAGGTTCTGTGATCTGGCTGAAGCACTTGGCCTGAGGGAAAGATTATCAAGCACAACTCCTACTTATTTTTTAACATGCAGAAGAGAGAACAGTTTGTTGCTTGTTTACTCCATTCTACTCGGTTTTCAGGTTTTCTTTGGAGCAGTCAGTGCCTACCACAAGCTTGGCAGATGACCCAGAGGAGAAAACACATGGAGTGACTCTCTGGTAGTAATGGAAATGGCAGTGGGAAAGCTCAAACAACCAGACCAGAGCCAGGTTATGTTATGGAAACAAGGACTGCTGTAAAGCAGGGGCAGGGCTCTCTTACTTCTCTGCAGAGTAAAATAAATAACAAGGGGGAAGCCCATCTTCTCTTAGGCATATAAAGAAGGCATCATAAACAATTTAGGTGACGAGAAGCAAGGGAAGAGATGCTTTTAAAGAGATGCATCTAGGTTAGAGCTGTAGAAGATGAATAGATTCCTTGGAAATGGCTGGCACGTGGTCGAAGCATCCTTCAACACAGAGCCCAGCTGTGACCCTGTTTCTCTGTAGGGCCATTCTCAGTGCCAGGTGCCTGACCCTGACGAGAGCAGTGGCTGCTGGGCTGCCAGTCAGAGATGCTGAGCGAGCCCCAGTTGTCAGGAGAATGCATGTCTTTATTCCTTTTCAATGAATGTCACCATAAATCTGCCGCGGGGCTCCAGTGATAAAGGGAACTGACGTGCACCACTCCAGCACAATAAATCTTGGGGCTCTGGCTGTGGGGATGCCAAATCCACTCATCAGCTCGTTAATTCTTGAGCTCATCAATTGTGTGGCAGTTGTTGCTGCCTCTGAGCACCACTGTTTGTGCAGAGACAAAGCTCTGCTCGGGCAGCTGAAAAAGTCCTGAAGTGAGAAGCTCAGGTTTTGCTTTTCTGCACATTCTCAGTTTTTGACAAAGGAACCTGTCCCCATAATAACTTTGAGAGCCTATAGCTTGCTTTCCTGCCCCATTTCAGTACTGACAATTTTAGATTTTGGTTTCCAACTCATGTTTTATGTGTCTCTGTGCACAGTGCATGCATGTCTGGGGAACTCTATGGATGCAACCAGACAACTTCACAGGCTAAATGACTGTTTTCTGCTGGAATGGTTCTGCACCATTCCTGGGTCTGGAGTGAATCCAGGCAGAGCAGACCTTGGTCTCTCTGCTCTCTGTGTATTTCTGTAGGACATGTTGTAGGAAGGATTTGTTCATGGCTGGGCTCCTGAGTGTGAACAGGTTCAGGTAAGAACGTTTTGAATTAACCAACTCACAGAGAAGGGAGCTCTTGGTGGTGAAATCTCTCAGCCTTGGGTTCAAAGAGGTCCTCTGCTGTGAAGCTTTCTGACACTTCAAATAAATCACATTATTTTTCTCAAGACCTCAGTATCTTATCAAACTGGTGCCAGGTGTAATCCAGCACATCAGGCTGGCTGACTGAAGTATTTGCAAAAGCCATACAGTTCCTAGTGATGGACCATTTGGGGCTTGTCCTCATCACAAGCTTTCTTATCATTATTCTCAAAGTAGAAGCCTGTCACAAATAATGTATGTAGTGTCTGGTATGAGCTAGCTAATGGCCTGCTGGCAGAATGGCTATTTTGCTACCTACAGTACTTCTTACTTGAATATTCTAGTGAGATGGGAACTGTGTAATGCTAACTGGGGTAATGATGGGCTACCTGCACAAGCCTATATATATGTCCCAGAAAACAGCTCCCTTTGGTACTCATTTGTTCTTCAAGCACCTTCTATTGCACAGGCAATAGTTAGACCACAATTTAATTTAGGAAAATATGGGTGACATGCAGAAAACACCACCCCAAAACAAATGAATAACATTGTAGATAAATCATATTAGCCTATTTTTTTTTTTTTCAGAACCGCCTTTATTTCTTGAAGAGAGAGTGAGGGACTGTGAGAGTTGAAATTTCTTTTCTGAACAATCCTTATAATTATTTATGTCACACCATGACAGCAGTCCCACTATGGGATGCTGTTTTTATGGTGGCTGTATTGTGGCATGAAAGATGATGTTCCACCACAGGAGAGCTGTGGCAATGTATTACAATTGTACCTGGAGAGCTTGGGAAGTGACTTGGGTTTGGGAAAGCTTGTGAAAATGGTGTGGAAGGGAAAAATCAGGGAAAATTATTTTAAGAGTGGAATTCTTTACTGGCTATTTAGATTTTTTTGAAAATAAGTTAATTGCTCAGAATTTCAACCAACTCCAAGGCTGAGCAAGCAACTCCAAAATGTTCAGGATTTGTCCTTATAATTTGTCCTTACAGTGTTGGCTCTGCACCTTTTCCTCCCTTACTTCCTCATTATCTGCAACAGTGAAAACCCCCTGTAGATTCTCTCTTAAAACTTGAAAAAAATGTGAGCAGCTGCAGGAAAAGCGTTTTGTTGAAACCCCCCATTGATATTTCTCCATGAGTATCATTAGGTTTCAGAAAACATTTCTGTGCACAAAAGGGAAAAGGTAAGTGATTTTTGAGCAAGGGTATATGGTTGGAACATAATCATATGTTTATGTGCCTGCATTATTTTTCACATACTTTAATTTTTTTGTGTTGATGAGACAACAACCAACCACTGAATTGCAAGTTGCTGGTGCTGGTCATGCCTTGCTTCCACCAGGGAGTAATGTTTCTTTTTTCCATCTATATATCCAAAGTAAATTTGATTGAACAATTCATAAAATAGATTAGCACATGGGACTGGATCTACTGAAGCTCATGATGCACAAGCAATGAGGGATCAGGCTCATAAACTTTGTGAAATTTTCTGCTGCTTTCCGCACGCATTTAGCCCACTTAACTTGGAATCCAGATTAAAAGCTAAATGCTTCAGAAGCCACCATCACTGTGTAATGTGTCAGAAGACTGGGGCTGTTAACATCCTTGCTGTATTAAGATAAAATTGAACCAACACAGAATTTTCCAATTTTTGTTTAATTACCCGAGTCACTTTTTAATAAATCAGGAAGTTGTTTCACTTCTTGTAAACAAGTCTGTTTGTATGAAGTTCCACTCAACTCAATTCTTGCTTGAATTTTGGGTGTCACTTTATGTCACTGTCAAGATGATGAAATTCAAATTGGTGATTAAAAACAACACCCTGAAGGATTTCATTTACTTTTAAGAACCCTGAAAATGCAAGTGGTTCAACTCAGAACTGCCAGCTAAGGCAAAGTTGTTATAGTTTCTGGAAATGTGAGAGACACCACTAATAAGAATTATCCATCCCCACCCATGGAGGTGGGTTTAGTTCTTTGGAAATTCCCTGAAAATGCTCCTTGTTTTAGATGCTTAGTGGACAGGAGAGGGACAGAAAGAGCAGACACTATTTCAGACACATTTTGCTTCCAGTCTTATTTTTTCTTCTTTTCAGTTGCTATTTATTCTCAGCTATTATAATAATTCCGTGCTTAATAAGCACCTAGATAACCAAACACAGACAGAAACAGAGATAAATAAAATATTGATGTTATCTGGACATGCTGTGCTCCTGCAGCAATAAAGTAAACTATTTATACTGCTCTGAATAGCAGTGTAAATTATAGATCAGATAATTATACCATGTGATTGTGGGAAATAATAGGATGAAACTGAACCAAAACAAACCAGATGTGTAAGGGAGCAGCCTTGTGCTCTGCAGTGGCTTTGCAACAATTAGTTGTGAGCTAGAGGAAAAGGTTCAGGTTTTGTTGATGCCAGCTATACAAATAATACTTGTATTATTTGTACAATGGCTGCATCTAATGATAGCCAGTGATGAGAGCCTGTGCTTCGAATGCTACACAGAATAACAGATTTGAAGAGGGATTTTGGTCCAGGAATTTTAATTCAACCTCCTCCAGATTTCTAGCAAATTTAAAAAAGACATATTAGTTTTATGTTTGAGGTGTAAAGATTTGACTAACAATTCTGCATCAATTTTCTTTTTAACATAGATGTGATATTCTAAAAGAATGAATTGTGTTTTGGCAATATTTTAATGAAAACTGTCTTGTGTTTGGTTGAGCTATTGGCAGGTTTTTAATGAAGGCAAGCTTCAGAGCCTTGCCAAAGTAGCACATTACTGATTTTTTTCCTTCTTGTCCTTAAATGACCAACTCTCCAAAATGCCTGAGAGAAAAGACAAAAGATACAGCATGCCATGAAAATCTAACAGAAAGAAAGGGAAGGGCATTCTCCATAGGTGAAGTGTTTTCACTGGTAACTCCTTATCACTGAATATTCTCCTACATCAAAGCAGCTCTGGCGAGGAGCGATGTGGGTGTGCTCCGGTGGTGTCCTAGGTTACAATGTAAAATTGTGCCCAAGGTGTGTATTCTATCCCCATGAGCCGTTGGAGCCAAGGTGGGGCAGTGTTCTCCTTATCTTCTGTTAACGAGCCCAACAATGCCTTCCCGGAAGAAGTTATCTCTGTTTAATGGGCCATCAAGGACCCACTGCATGACTCATAGGATGAAATCATCCCATTGTGAGATGCTCTGCCCAGGGGGAGGAGCCAAGCATTCCCACCTGGATATAACCCAGGGTTTGAGACCTCACAAGCAGCTTCTATCCACTGAACTGTCAGAGGAGACGAGCTACCAGACGTTTCTACAGGAAGAACATCTCATCTGGATTCCTGGAGGAAGACTGGACCCTTCTCATCATCACCGGACCCTTCTCTCTCAGGATCATCTCTGCTCCAGCGGAACACATCTGCTGCTCCAGGAGGATTTCCGGACTGCTTCAAACACCCTGACCAACAGGGTGTTAGGTTGTATCATTCCATTTATTTCACCTTTTTTCCTCTCTTCTTCTATTAAATTGTATCTCTGACTGGGAGTCTCACTGGTTTTGCTTTCAAACCAGCACAGGTGGCTCCTGAAAACTGCATCCTTCTGTCTTTGCTGGGTCACAGCTGAGCTGTGCCAGGGAAAGGGCCAGCTCTCTGCTGCCCAGGTCCCAAACCATCAGAGTTCAGAGTGGTGGGATGGCTGTTACCTGCAGATGGGAAGGGTCCAGCACCTCTCAGCTCCTCTGATCCAACGCTTGCACGCGTTTGTACTTCACGCTTCCAACCAGCGTTTGGCAACTGGTGACAGTGACCTTGTCTGCAAGATGCAGGGAAGCCTGGAAGAATGAAACTCTTTGAAGTGATGACCCAGACACTCATTAAACACCCTGGCTGGGCTTTCATCCCTCCTCTGGATCTCTGTCTGCAAATGCTCAATTGTTTGTGTTTCTTCCAGATGCACTATCTCATTATGATGCCTCCTGGCTTAGATAGAAGTTTTATTGTTTAATCATTGATGAAGTTAGGTTAAATTAGACATGAATTTGGTTATGTAATTCTAAATATAATATTTTGAGATGGACCCAGGAAGAGAACTTGTCCCAAGCTCGGGCAGAGGAGGCTGGAGCCAGGTCTGCCAGGCTGCAGGGGACACCTCTCCTCCTCCAGGGCTACCAGAAGTGGAGAGGACATGGGGAGGGATGAGAAGAGCTCTGCACTGCTCCCAGATCCCCCAGCCCTCTGCCAGGGGAGGAGGGAGAAGCAGGAAGCTCTCACTGGTTCTTCCAGTGCTGCCTTCATACTTTTCTCTGTTCTCCCTGACAGCAGAGGCAGAAATCTCTGGGGTTTTGTCCCCTCCTGGCTGTGTCCTTTCCACAGCCTCACTGCAGAGGATGCTGGTGCTGGACTGGGGGTTGGACTATGATGACATGAAATGTACCATGCCTGGGACAGCAGGAAAAGAAGAGAGGATTTGGAAAGAGTCATATCCAAACCCTTCCACAGCCCCCCTCAAAAATGCCTCTCACCCCTCTCAGCCTTCCTCTCTCAACAGCTCCCCAAATCTCCTGGTGTCTCCCCTGCCTCTCTTGTCACCATAACTTGTTTGCCTTGCTTATCCCCATTGCCATATCCTGGCTTCTATGCATACAGGCCTTGAAAACCATGGATCTCCCAGAGAGACACCTCACCCCACCCACTCCCTGCCCTTCTCTCCCTGGCACCAGCACAGAGGTGAATTTTGCATTTGCTGCTGAGACGTTTTGGAGGTGGCTCCAATCATTACAGGTGAGTGCTGTGGTGATGAGAGACTGTCAGGAAAGGAGTCCAAAACAAGATGTGTTTGTGTCTGTGCTCTGGAGTAACTACCTGGGAGCATCACTGCCTGTGTTTGGATTGCAACTCACCCAAGCAAACCACTGATGCCAAGTGTGGGGATCTGGTGGCATTGGACATGAACCAAAAAAATCTGCATACATCAGCATAACAATGTAAGCATAGGTTTATTAATGTAAACATTAATTTATTGATTTGATTCATAAGAACCTCCTATAGTCTGTTCCCCATTTTTGTTGCCTCTTGTGTATATTCATATGCCCCAGTTTGCTTTGCTGTGAAAGAAAAATAATCAAAGATCATCCTGCAGGTATTATCATTGTTCCTAGCTCTCATGTATTTTTGCAAAGGAAAACTGGTTATTAGGAAGCCTAGCTACAAAGCAACATTATCTGCAGCAATATAAGATGCTTTTCTTACCAGTGTAGTAAATACACAGAGCAGTCACACCCCAGTTGTTCCCTGCATTAATAAACCAACACAAAGCTAAAGATCTTCTCAGCCTAAAACCCAGTGTTTTAGCCTTGCTGGTTTACAGTGCTACTTTTGAAATAGTTGGGGAACGAGCTGGGACATTTTTCTCTGCTTTTATTCAGCAGTTTCATAGACATAATTAACTGCAGTGAGCTGATGCATCAGATGGTGCAGCTCAGGACAGACAGATCCTCTGAAATCACTGAAATAATTCCTTCATTAGAGTTGCCCAGTTGTTTGCAGGGATTAATTCTTGATTTATTCTTTGGAGATCTAAGTGTAAGTTAAGGGTCTTCATGTACCATGAAGATACTCTGTAGCTGTAGGCTAGCACTGTTCTAATAACAGAGATTTTATTAACAGAGATTTTTTAGGTATGTTTGTTTGTCTATGTCCTGATTTATTTCGCTTTTTTATTGGATGGGTGGTGTTAGTTGGATGCTAAATATTATTTCAGGAGATCAGGAGGTAAATTTTGTCGTCAAATGTTCATGAGAATGGGTAAACCAGCCTGAAAAATATAAATCCATTCTTCTAAAACCTGCTAGGAATGGAGTCTAATTTCAGGCAGAAAACCTACCTAGATGGAGAACCCCAGTGTGCAATGAAGTGAACTGTGATGCTGTGGTGGATTAAGGTAGCACCAGGGATCAAATTCAAGATCACTTTGTGCCATTCAGCAAAGGTGTCTGTGGTTTTTTTTTGGAGTTACCAAATATATCTGTATTCTCAGGCACAGCTGTATGTACAGTATTGGCATAGTGAGAATCATGCAAAGGACAACTGGGAGATAGATATATAGATAGATATAGATATAGATGATATAGATATGGATATATAGATATAGATAAAGATATAGATAGATAGATAGATAGATAGATAGATAGATAGATATAGATAGATAGAGATAGAGATAGAGATAGAGATAGAGATAGAGATAGAGATAGAGATATAAATGTAGATAGATTGATATATTCCTTGGAGGGGTTTGCAGGGATGTGACCTATACCCTGGGCACTGGATGTGCTGTTGCAAGGGAAAGCTGTCCTGGTCAGGGTCACAGCTGTATCAGAGTTACTCCTATTCCCATCAGTAACAGTTATGAAGACCTTTGCAAATTGCAATTCACTTGTCCTTGCATCACCCCTGAAGTAATATCATATCCATTTTACAAATGGGAAGCTGGAGCACAGAGAAACTAGATGGCTGTCTCTAGCCTCATCCTCAGTCAATGAGTATCAAATTAGCCTAATGTTCATTCGAGGGCTCAGATTTGTCCAGAAGAAAGTGTGATCAGCACCAGATAATGTCATTCACTTGTCATTATGGTCAAAACGACTGCACAGCATAAAGATGTGCTCCTGCTTGTCCTGGGAGCCAAGTCACACAAGTTGTGTGTTCCAATCATGAAGTTTCACACTACAGATGGTCAGGTTGCAGTGAGGCTCAGCTCAGCTGGGGAGAATATCTGCTCTCTCTATTCCTCCTGTTAGGTGCAATTAACATGGTTTAATATTAAATATAAGAAGACCCTCTTTTGAATGATAAATGTTTTTTTCTGCTCCCTAGTTCCTACCACCTGTACAACAGGTAGAGAAGCTGTCACTTCCAGAAGGTCATCTCTGGTGAATCCAAATCTTTTTCTGCTGAGACAAGGTGTACTGTGTGTCCTAATAAAATTAATGATTAAAAGAGAAGAAAAAAAAATCATTTTTACATCAGAGATTCTGGCTACAAAGCAATTAATTCTACATGCTTATGGAGAAGTAACTCTCTCCAGACTATGATGTTTTGCAAGACTTCAGACCATAGAACCACTGCATATTTCCATGGCCCTATGCTTGAAATCCTATATTAGTTAATTAGTTAATCTTAACTCTGTGATTTACAGCACATTGGCCCCACATCCAGTACCACAGACTAACCAAAAAGCCCCTGAAGATACCTACAGCTGCATTCAACACCAACAAACTGGTTTTGGAAATACTTGGGTGGGCAGTGATTTCATTTCAGCTTTTATTATCCTCCAAGGGCCATCCCAAAGACAGCATTGTGAACACTGGACATCAAGGACGATGAGTCAGGGATGTAGTTGTGTTAGACTGTAATCTTCTAGAGACTGTGTAAAGCTTGTGGAGTCTTCTCTAATACTACATGTTTTTCCTGTAGGTTTGCTACCAGGCTCTTTTTATGATGCCAACTGCACTGTTTGCAGATTAGGCTGAAGACAGAACAGGCACCTCCTCAGTTCAGCAGAGAGAGGAGTTTGTTCTCTGGAAGGCTTTGCTCTGACTAAGCCATATTTTGCTCTTGAGCTTGTACCTGCAAGTGTGAGAGTTTAGGTGAAGGGAGAAAAGGGAACAAGAGTGTCTAGAAACTGCCATAGCTGAGGGTGCAACCAAAACTCATCCAGAACCCAGACTGAAGCCCAGTTGCCAGTGTGCAGGTGGTTTGATGACTGCTGGAAAGACCAGCGTCCACTTAGACTGGCTACAGCAGCCACGGCCCCTTGTTCTATGTTGTTTCCATTGTTGCATTGAGGCCAGCTTGTTATTCTGTATAATTCTGTCTTCAGTCCTCTAAAATGTCAAATGCCAAGGTTCCAAAGGGAAAATGTCAGGGAAGACAAACCCAGCCTGGCATATCTGTGTAGCTGAGGCCTGGGTAGCAAGAGTCACAGGTAAAGGCTACTGAAAGGACTTGAGGGGGGGAGGGTATTACTGTTCCTAAAATGTACACTTTGAGTGTCTCATAGAGAATATTTTGGGACATTTCCTAGTTGAGGGCCCTGTTCTTTGATAAGTGTTGTGTTACCATCTCCTCATAGAGCTGTATTCTCAAGGATCCTCCTCTGTCAGCATCGAGGCAGGCACTGCACTTGGTTTGTTCTGGTGAAAAGAATGGAAGACAGCATACCCTACTGACCTCTCTTGATGGCTCATTTCAAGTTAAATTGTGGTAAGGCCCCTTCAATGTTACCTGATGGCTCTGAAATCCTTGGTCAGAACAAACTCAGGTGTAGACCTCTCCATCTACTCACAGCCTGTGTTGTGATTTACCACGTTTAGATTCTTCCCAGCATCCATCTAGGGCAGACAGGTCTGGGTTTACCTCGTTCAGGAATATTTTTTTGTTGTCCATTAAAGTCTTGGTGTGATGAAGAGTTTGTGTCCTGCTTTGGAGTAGCAAACAGACCATGCAGTAGTCTGTGGAAGGAAGAGGAATTTGTGCTTTTCATGTTGCCTTCAGTACTTGATGCCAGATCCAGGGAATTTCTCCATGTCCTGAACTCAGCTGCCTTCTCTCTAGCCTGTTGCTGCATAACTGCTTTTCCCTCAGCAAACTGTGTAAATGGTATTGAGAAACAGTGTGCCCAGGCTGGGCTGGGTGGGGGGCTGTGTCTGTGCTGTTACTCTCCAAGGGTTTCACTTGGCTCTGCAAGTCCAGCAGGAGAGGAGCATCCCTTCAGCACTGCCAGCTCTTCCTGGGGGCTGTGGGATGTCACAGCTGTCCCCTGGCTTCACAGGAGGGGCCTGTGCATGGCCCTGTGTCTTTGACACAAAGGATTGCTTTGATGGTGTTCTGGGAGTATGAATGAGTTTCAGCTCTACAAAGTGAGTTTGAACATGCACTGGAGGAGTTCCTCTCTCCTTGGAAAAGCCCGAGTGAGGAGCAGAAGGAGAAGCAACTTCACCATCATCTTTCTCCTCGGGAGGAGCATTCTGTGCCTCTCAGGTCTGATACACATGGCAGGCCCCAGGAGACTGTGCTGCTGAGATTCAAAAATCCTTTGACCCTGGGATTCCTGAACAAGGACAGATGAAATAAAGATTCATTCTAAGGCGTGATGTACAAAATTTGAATGAACACTGCAAACACCTGTAGCCATGGTTCGTGCTGTGATGTTTTGATTTCTCTGAAGCTCTTTCCCAGGCACTGTTCTGTCAACAAAAGACACGTTTTTCTAACTGTATCCTATCTTTTCCATTCCTTTCCCTAGGAGGGACCTTTGCTTGATGTCCCTCTGACTTGACCAGTGTAGTCAAAGGAGTTTGTCTTTCTTCCACCCCTTGGGTTTTCTTTGTAAAACAGTATAAAGGGAAGAAATTCCCAGGTAATAAAGATTGATTGGAGTCACTTCAGCCTTCTGAAAAGTTTGGAGTCTGTGTCATTGTTAATCTTAAACAGCGTCAGACACCAATGCACAAATGAAATCCAATGAAGCAATATACACTTTCAAAGAAATAAAAGACAGTGCATTCCAACAGAGTGTTGTTCTGATCTCTGATTGTAATTATTTTGCCAAATCATGTTTAAAGAACATGAAGAAACCCAAGACAGAGCAGCTGAAGAATTTTCAAATGGAATAAGGAGTGCTGCAGATGTCTCTTGTAATTGCTGTTACATATTCAGCCGGAGTTTCTCTGCTTTGAGACATATGTATAGAGACCTGAAAGGGCTGCAATAACATCTGGATGATGTTTTGGTGTCATAATGGGCTGGTAAATAACATTACTGAAAGTGAGGAATGTTGCTCTGCATATTCTTTTTTCTGTTTCCACTTTAGCAGTAGTTTTCAGTGTTAAAATGAAGATGCCTGATAATGATCCATCCAGGCACTTGTTTGAGATTTGCAGTGGAGTTCTCAAGGGTAAAACTCATTAATAACTAATATTTGTTCTATTAAGCTTCTTAAACTGAAGCCTGACTGACCTGGTGGAATCCTAAATCCTGAGCAAGAGCGCTGCTACTTTTCAAAGAAATTTGGTAGCCTTGATGATAAAGTGCTGGCCCTAAGGGAGACTTTCAAAGCTAGAAAGATGTGAGGAGCAAAAAAATGAAGGCATGCACTTTACACAAAGCTGTCTGGTGCTGATGAGAAGATGACAAGATCAGTCATCACTACCCCAGGGTTTGGAAATAAAAGGTGGGGATTCTGACAAGCACCTACCCTGACTTTTATAGCCAGTGCTCCAGCTGTATAAACCAATTCTTTCCAGTGCAGACATCGTGATTTGCCAGTTTACAGAGATGGGAGCTGTCCCCTGTACTTCAGCAGACTGTAAATGTCAGCTCTTAGCTGCAGAGATAGAAAAAATGAAGCCCTGTTGTGGTGCCCTGCATGATCATCAGCCCTTAATCTACTTAATCAAGCAGAAATAATAGAAACTGGCTAATCCTGGCACCTCCATTTTCCCTTTCTTGGGGACAGTGTTGACTTTTTCAGCAATCCCCATACTAATGAATTTTCAGAGAGATGAGGGAAGGGAGAAAATGACAGTGAGTTTTTTATTTGCATGCATTTTCCTATCACGTAACTTGAGGCTAATCCCAGCTGTTCATATCAAGGTACATTCTTGTCTCCAAATATTTCACTGCATCATTTTCTTGGCATTCTGCTGAGATACTTTTCCTATCTTTTCAGGACTGACAGTGGAAGGGATTTCTTTGTGTTTTTTTTTTTAATTAAACCAAAACTAAATACAAGAGGAGTACCACAGTATATTTAGAAAGCACAGAATTAAATAGTCTTGAATAAAATAAAAGAAAGACCACAAGCTCAGGTTAATTTCTGCTGTATGTATTTCCTTCTATTCATTCTAGCACTACAATATAAAGGCCAAATAAATAAATAAATAAATAAATAAATAAAGGCCAGTGTTCCTTTGTCTTAGAGATAATTTAGACCTTGGCTCTGGTATAATTTTTTTTTCCTTACTAACTCAAACACTGAGAGCAAACCACCACAGATTAAATCCTCCAAATTCAGATTTGAAGGAATTTTTTTCTGTCTAAATTTTTTTATTTAGTGTCCTTGAAGACAGTGACATGGAGGCAGAGGGAAGAACAGCTCTCAGATGTTGTAAAGTGTGGGTATAGCCAGTGCAGGGAACACACCAGGCTTTCCAGGACATGTCTTTGATCTACAGAGGAGGCTGTGCCTGCACTATTCACAGGGACCTTTGGCTGAGAAAAGACTACAAAACCCATCCCAACTGATGGTGCTGTGACTCACAGAGCAGGGGTGAAGAGCTTCCCAGGAAGCAGGAGCAGGAACACCCCTGCATTTCTCCTGACCCGGGGCAGTTCCACAAGAGATTCACGTTTTTAACACATTTTAATCCTTTCCTGGAGGTCCAATCAGAATGCTTCTAAATATGCATGTGGAGGTTGCACCTTCTGATTTGAGTGCAGGAGCAGGTAACAAGCAGTGGCAACTCGAGGTGCACGTCATTAGGGAGCCAATCAGGCAGATTTTATGCAAGCACCATTAGGGCTTGCATGACTCAGCCTCTGGTGCTCTTGCCATCTCCTTCCCACATTTATTTCAAGCCCACTTCCAGTGCAGCTGAGCACTGACGCTGTTCAAGATTAACAACGGCACGGACTCCAAACTTTTTAGAAGGCTGAAATGACTTCAAATCTATCTTTATTGCCCAGGAATTTCTTCCCTTTATATTGTTTTACAAGAACCACCCAAGGGGTGGAAGAAAGACAAACTCCTTTGACTACATTGGTCAAGTCAGAGGGACATCAAGCAAAGGTCCCTCCTATGAAAAGGAATGCAAAACATAGGATATTGTTAGGAAAACGTGTCTTCTTGTTGACAGAACAGTGCCTGGGAAAGAGTTTCAGAGAAATCAAAACATCACAGCACAAACCATAACTACAGAGCACATACCAGATACTGAGGCATGCAAGCTTTGGCTCTGTCTGTGCCAAGTCACTTTTTGGCAAATTGGCTCCACAAGTCATGAGTATGATAGTGTTGATGAGTGAAGTCAATTTAATCCCAGAACATAGAGACAGACAATCTGTTTTGAGTTAAAAGATTGCTGGGAGAGCTGACACTGTTACAAGTGAACATTAGGGACATTTCATTAGGAAGGGTTCAGTTCTGTCCAGGTTTTAAAGTTCTCATGTGGCTGGTCTGGAACTGGTAATAAAGAATGATTTCTAGTTTCAGTTTTAGAACTACAGCACGTTATGGAGAGAGAAACTTTTTTGGCATGTTCTCTGGCAGTATTTAAGAGCTGAGACTTTTTGGAAATGCAACTGGCTGAAGAGAAAGGTCAAGAATGGCTCTAATTTGGTAACTAATTTCTGTGCTTAAAGATGTCTTACAGTTTATTGTTGATCGTGGTACATTTCTGATCATGGTGCAATTGTTGTATCAGCCCTGTGCAAAATGAAGACTCCAGTTCCTTCAGGAAGCATTGATGTAGATGACCAAGTCTCCATGGTTTCAATATGTATCATTCATGGTTCTTGCAGACACGAATCCTCCTTGTAAATAAAAAAAACCCTAAAGGTGGTACTGGAGGAGGCAATGGATCAGGAAGCAGGATTTGCATATTTTTGTGAAGTATTTTGCAAGGCACAGGTGAGACTGCAAAAAAGCCTGGAGTAAGCCCCATCAGGCTGTGAAACTGAGTGGCCAGGAGGCTTTTGCTGAACTGAGCACAGCAGTCTTGAATCATCACGTGGGAACTTTCAGTGCAGGATGATGTAAATATGTTGCACTAGATGTAAATTAGGTTTTAAGAATGTAAAATACACTACCTTTTTAAACTAAATGCTTTGAAATATGTGATCCCCTGTAAAGGAAGGGTCTTAAATTCCATGTACCTAGTGGATACACATTGAAACTCAGTTAATTTTTGCAAATTTTTCCCCAAGTCTCATTGGTATAATATGATATCATCTGTATAAAGCATGCCTGGACTTAGTGCTTTCCCATTTCCAAGCTCTTAGTTTTATTTTCAGTAGCAGAGAAGCTGCAGCAAATGTATTTACAGCCCATACAATATGAGCCTTAAAGTTGTAATGCTGCAGGAAGCTAAGAGATAAGTGACATAATGTGTGATGGATGGATGAATGAGTGCAGCTCGAATGGTTAAACAGCTCCAGAGCCACAGGTTTTTATAGAGAGACAGGGGAACCCTGTCTGAGGTAAAGCATTCATTTTTGCTGTTAAAGCATTCAGATGGTGAGACTGAGAAAAGATCATGGAATGGACTTTTTTACTGCTGGTTTCTCTGACCCTATTTAAGGTCAAAGAGATCTTTTGTGTCTTGGCACTGGCAGAGGCTGGTGACCCCTGCTGAAATGGCTTTTAACACTGGCAGAGCTGATGCTGGCAGAAACAGAGAAGGGATGGAGAGAAATGAGGGATGAAGGATAACAACTGGGGTCCTTTCCAGAGGAGCCATCAGGTTGTGTTCCAGCATTTGAGTCATACAGGATGGACAGAGACTCAGAGGATACAGGGACTTATGCTACAAACTTCAGACTCAGCAACTGGACGTCATAAACTTAACTGCTTTGGTCAATTGTAAAATAATGATGAGCTGCCAAAGTGTGCAGTCTGGAAGGAGCTGCCATAAAATTCTCAGTTGCACCAATTAAAATATCCTTGGTGGGGGTGGGGACTGTTTATACAACAGTACAAGACACTGGCAAATTTTCTTTTAGAATAATCACAAATACAGGAAAAACTATAAAATAGCTCAAATTTAAAAGTGTCAATGCTTTAAATAAATGAAGAAATGTCAAGTGTGTTAAGCTCTTCAAGGACAAGGTCCATTCACAGTCAGTGGGATTCTGTCCAAAAATCCACAATTCTCAATTATTACAGAACATTTCTAAGCTCCAGTGAATTAGTCTCTAATCAGAGGTCAAGATTTTATAAACTAAATATACTTGGAAAATAAAAAAGGCAACCTACAGTAAGTCATCTTGAAAGACAAACTTGGAGGAAAAAATAAATGTTGCCTTATGTGCAGAAAATATTACAACAATTTATCTTTTTGTGTCATGATCAACCTCTAGGAAAGATGTAAAGTAAGGAAAAATAATGGTGATGACAGATATTAAGTTTAGAATTGTAGCACTTCATTTATTAGACAGCAGAAATCAAAATGCTCTAAAATGTCTGTTTTATCTGGAGGCAAACGACTTAAAACAATCCATGTAATGGTTTATTGCACCAGCAAACATTTTGGGAAGCTGTGTATGGAGAATTTTATAAAGAAATTAAGTTAAATTTTGAGTAAAATGCACTTAATCACTCTTTAGAGAGATTAAACACTGTTGGATTTTACAAACATGAAAACCAGATTTTTTTTTTGATTTCTGCTTAACACTCAGGGCCTGATTATGCCCTTTCCAGCAAAGAAAAGCCATGAGAATGGGATGCCCTCTCAGATAAAGAGAGTAGAGCCCACTTTTCCTAAGATCTATTACCAGGGAGTCCCACAGGACAGCTGAACCTGTACAGCATGACCCTGCATCCCTCACAGTGTGTTAATGCCTCTGCACACCTTGGCACCAGGACATCCACCAGCCTCTAGCCCAGAAAGTGCAGTAAACAAGCTTCCCCTTTCTCAGGTCTAATCATCTACTAGAGCAGATGCAATGCAAATATCATTAAAAAGCCATTTTATACCCAGAACTGTAAAAGAAATCTATTTACATGCAATTATACAACTACTTAAAAAAAAAAAAAAAAAAAAAAAAAAAAAAAAAAAAAAAGGCAGAGCAAGAAGAAGCCAACCCAAGCTATTGTAATGGTATCATTCCCATTACCACAGCTCATGGAAGTGGCATTGTACTCAGCACTGAAGCAGAGTAAAGGTTTGAGCCATAAAACTGTGTTCAGGGTTGTAATTGCAGCCTCCAAGTTTAAAACATACTGGGCCTTATGTTCTGCAGTGTAAATCAGTCTTGTCCCGTTGTAAATGGAGCTGGACCCACTTTCAGACACCAGGGATCTGTCTGATAAGGGTCATCTGACACAATGGGCTGCAAACCATGCCTTCTGCAAGCTCCACTGTTATTGCTGCCAAAAACTTTTCAACCTTGAGAGACTGAAAGAAATGTGTGACAAAACAATTGTACTTTGGGGATAAGGCATCTCCTAAAAAAATCTGGTTTTCTCTGTCTGGTTGCCAAATGCTTCCTCCCACATAAGCAATTGAAAAGTCTCCTTTGAGCCACTTCTCAAGAATAGCATGACTGCAGCAAAAATGTATGGTCTGAAAGCCCATCAGAAGTATTTAAACAATCTATTCTCAGGCTCAAGGGGAAGAGCTGCTGACCTTCTCTCACAGGACAGTTGTGGCTGAATGTGAAGTTGTGGGTAAGACAGGCAGCACTTGGAAGATGAATTTTTGTCTCATCTCTTCCTGCAAACACTCACCACACCTGAGCTCTCACACCACCTATGGGGCTGACCCTTTTTTGTGGTCAGTCACAGGGTATTCCCAACAATCCAGAGTGTTCTTCAGATCCCTAGAATTTTACATACAGGAAAATACTCATACAATTCATACTGGTGCCAAAAAGTGCCCGAGAGGCAGTGCTACCCTTGTTTAGTGATCTGAGACAAGGAGACATTTAAAATTACCAGGCCAAAATCTCCAGGAAGATGGGGTAAGGTCAGAGGAGTGGCCACATCTGCTGCCCCATGGGAAATCTCATTCTTCTATGGTCTCTAGCCTAATTCAGCCAGACATCACAAGGTTGAAATAACTGGAGAAATGCAGGAGGACAAATTGATCATACTATAATTGCTTAAAAAAGAAAAAAAAAGGAGAAAACAAGATGGGAACTGGTGTAATCTGGGTCCAGGAGTAGCAAAGAAGTTACTGAAGGACAGTGTCTCATGCACCCTGGAGTGAAAAAGTAATTAAGGACATATCATCCTAATGGTGGCATCTAATTTAGCTCGGAACAGGGTTATCCCTTCACTAATCCCCACTGGTGAACAGCTCAGGGTCAGAAGTCTCACTGGTGTGAGAGATGGCTCTGGAGTTTGGGGCAAGGGCTTAACAGACAGCTGGAAACCTTTGGAGGTGGCCACAGAAAGGGTTATAAGATTTGCCCAGTTGGTGTTTCCCTGCACTCCTGGGACAGGAGCATCCTCCCCAGGGAGTCACTGTGCAGTCC
The DNA here is from genome assembly GCA_027886175.1 of Phylloscopus collybita. Lineage (NCBI taxonomy): Eukaryota > Metazoa > Chordata > Aves > Passeriformes > Phylloscopidae > Phylloscopus > Phylloscopus collybita. The sequence continues at coordinate 5,222,469 of JAJNNQ010000048.1, forward strand.
CATGTTGGTACAGCAGAGGCTGAGTGTAACCTTGTGAGGATAACAGGCACTGATAGGACTCTTGGTGCCCTGGAAAAATAGTATATCTGGGAAATAATTAATATCTCTCATAAAATCACCTACTCTACTGTTCAAAATTTAGACTGGAAGGTAATGGGTGTTTTACTTTGCCTTCTAAAATTTAAGTAAAAAGTTAAGTTTAAACTATTTTTGTCATCCGGTGTACAGTATTTTTATGCATTAAAGGCTCTGTTATGGCAACATTTATATAGCTGGAGGAGTCCTAATTTATCCCTATTGATTTTAACTGACTTACTTCTACACTGTGGGCAAGCTTCTTCAAAAATCAATATTTTTATCTTTTTGACAAATCTGCTGCAAATGCATGGTTTTCCTATCAATCCTTATCTTTTGAGTAGCAATAAAATATACAGGGGAAAAAGAAAAGGAAAGCTAGTCAGCATAAAAGCTTCCCTATCTTCCTTAACATTGCTCACAGTAAGCCTCATTAAGCATATGTGGGATATGCTGTCTGCTAAGTGATTAGGGTTGGAATTTAAGGTCTCACTCAAAATTATGGCATTGTGGGATGTCTTATTTCTCCAGCTGGGTACTTTAATGACACTAGCAGAAACTTTCCAAGTGTATTAAATTTTAAAAGCATATTAGAAATACAGATGACCACGACATCCTCATCATTTTGCAGGCAGAAGGAAAAAAAGGTCTGTCAAGGTGATAGGAAGGCTGTGGAACAGATAAGGAAATTTTCTCCAAGTGGGATGTGCAGCTGCAGCTTTGGGCATTGTTTGGTGGAGCACATGTACAGGAACAACCCTCCTCCCAGTGTAAGTCCCTAAAACTGTGCTACTGCACAGGGGCCTGGTTGCAGACAGTCCCTAAAAGTTCTGCTTCACTGCTCCACTGCAAGCTGTGGGATTTTGGTGTCGACTTCAACATCCACAAAGACAGCTCCAAAATACTTTTTTATACCTTTTTTTTTTTTTTTTTTTTTTTTTTCTTTAAAAAGGGCTGCTTCCATTAATACTTCCCTTATGCAACATTAACTTTTGTGACCAGCACTTAGCAGGTCATCCTGGGTCCCACTGACGTTGGCAGGATTAAGCAGGGTCCTAATTTTAATAATGAGAAGCTGTCAGAAAAATAATTTCTGCTGCTGTTTATTCACAAATGTAAATTCCTTTAGCAGTCATCGAGGACTCTGAAGGACACCTGTTGTTGTTTAATTTCTTCCAGCAAGTGCATTTATTATGATTATGTGGCTTTCAGAGACAGGAGCTGCTCACTGCCTTTTACAGGGAGATTAGGTGGAAGGATGATGGGCACCTCAAATCGAATCAGATCTGTTTAGAAGGCAAAATATATGAAAGTGTTGCAGGCTTTTGTTTTTGGGTAGAATTAATTGGACATTTTAGGGAGAAGCAGAGAACCGGAGCAGTTGCAGCTCTCACTGATTTCAGCTGGAAAATGGCCTTTAGCTTACAGCATTCCTTGGAGGTGGGAGCCCATTCCTGCACTCCTGCAGGGGGAGGACAAGGCTGAGGAAAGCTTCTCTGTGATCCCTACAGGTGCTTTTGATTGTTCCTGTTGTAAGGAGCACAAAAGGAGAGGTCTGGAGCCCTGCAAAATGAGGCTTTTAAAGACATATTGCTGTTTTTTAATGATAGTATTAACCCAGCCAGCCAGTTTCTGGCTTCCTGCTCTTACCCCACATCGTCCATCTACTGCACAGTCTCGGCTCCTTTGGAAAAGTTTCTCCATCTGACAGAGAAAACAGGAACAACAGCTGGAGACTGCTCTGCAATTCCTCAAATAATCTGCAGTGCCTGTGTCTCCATGGATCTGTCCCCAGGGATTTAGGATTTTAGTTTGTAGCTGTAGAGGATTCAGTCCTGGAGCCCTTCTTCCTGGTGCTGCTGGAGACAGTGCTGGCTCCAAAGTCACTGGGGCACTAAAAGACATGTATTGCTCTTTCAGCTTTTAGATGCTCCCAATGGTAGTTAAAGTGTCTCCTTTATTACAGATCCAAATCTCTTTTGAGATTACAGGCCAATCACTTGTTTTCTGATTGAGAAGGTTGCCCAGGGTGCCCTAGCCCAGGTTTCAAAGCCATACTTGCAGAGGTTTTGCTTTGACAAGTAACATTGGGCAGATCTTTCCCAGTTTCTAGAGGTCAAGAACATCTCCGGGCCTGAGTGATGCATGAAATCAACAAAATCCTGGTTTGTTGTTCACTGTCATTTCTCCTAATCAGCCTCTGTGAGCTGGGTATCAACTGCCTCTCAGATTTGGGGGATAGAGACCTATTGTCTGGTAGGTATAGTATTACCCTCTTGATAGTTATTGATATTAGCTCTATATAAACAAGAACAAGATAGTGATTGGACTGCCCTAGTGTGAGGTATTTATAGCTTCATGTTTGTATCTAATCTTATTGCTGTTTTGTAGGGTTTTCTGGGCCCTCTCAAAAGCTGTGCACGGCCCTGCAGTTTCCCACTGAGCTGTGAAATCCTATACCACTGAGACTATATATGTACATCAGAGGAAGAAACCAAAAATGCCTGAGGTATGAGCACCTCAGTGCTGAGCTCTGACATCAGGAGTTAAGATCTGGAGGTAGTTGCAGAAAGCATAACCTCACTTTTGGGTTTATTTCCCACTCCAAGGACAGGATGCCTTTCGCACTCTTGCCCTTTTTGTTTTTAGATGCAAGCCTGAATCAAGCCAAAGAGATCTTGTTTTGCTGAAATGTTAAGCAACTTTTTTTTTTTTTTTTTAATAAAAGGACCCAGCTTGGTAATTCCAACCATTTAATTGGAAAATACTCTGTTACTGTTCTTGCTGACCCCTCTGAACAAGGCAACATTATCACCAGCATGCAGAAAAGTCCCTGACAGAAAGCACACAGAGTATCTTTAATACAGGACAAATAAGGGGGGGGGGGGGGGGGGGACTGAACTTTGGGGTGCTCTTGCAGCCATGCCATCTCTTCCTCTGAGAGTGCATGCCCTCTGCCTGCTTCCAGGGAAACACCAAATTGCATTATCAGCTGCTCTGAATGCACACAACTGAGATTAGAGCATCTGACAGCATCAGCTGTTTGCTCTGCATTCAGGAATATCCTTCTCTGCAGAAGTTCTCGGTCTGTGGTGTTGTATGTTGGGTCACTACATCCAAGTAATGCACAGAAGTAGAATACCTGGGGTGGAATCCAGACTGGGAGGAACTTGGCACAGACAGAATCATAACAGGGTTATAAAAAGCTCTTTTCAGCAATGCTGGACAGTAAAGCCAGAAAGACACAATGAGTGTGATCTAAAATCCACCAGTTTCTGCTCAGTGGTTGGAAACTTGCTGTGTGCTTTCTTTGGGTTTGCTTGCTAACCCCTTCCCCAGGGCCAAAAGCTGTTTTCCTCTCCATTTGGGTAGAAAGGCTGCAGCCAGCTGGGGAGGGGGAGCAGGGCTGGGGCTTTCCTGGTGTCCCCTGGACGTGTGGCATGTGGACACCCCTTTTCCTCAGCTCTCACTGCCCCTACAGTGCTCCAGCCACACCAAGACCACATCAGCTGACATCCTCAATGCAGGCATGACCATTGCTTTAAAAAAATAGTGCAGTACTGAAACACACACAGTCCCACAGAAAATGGCCTTCCTTTTTTTTTTTTTTTCTTAAAATACTGATTATTGCTCTTAGGTTAACATCTGTCATGAAAATGGTTTTAATTCCAGAATGTAGAAAATACTTTGAAGACTGGTAGCTTTGCTTTTTGTTATGAATGTCATATTACTACTATACTACTATAGGCCCTTGATTTTTTATCCCCACTGGAGTAAGAGGGATCACTTTAAATAGGAAACACAGAGCCATTTTCTATGCATAGGGGAAGCTCTTTGTTTTCAGAGAAAAATGAATTGTGCAGTCAAAACAGGTGACACATAGTAGATGTTGTTGCTTTCCATATCCTGAGATGTAACCCAGCTGTGCCCTTTGCTTTTGCAGATGTCAGCCCTACCATCTGCTGCTGAAAAAAAAAAATAAAATACATGCATTGCTGTGGCAACACTGAGCAGTTCTGTGGTTCTTTTCTGCACTCTGCTCAGGCTGTGCATTTTTAAGTAGTGTGACCTTTATTGATTCCTACAGAAATGAACTGTGTGAAATGGAAAACTCACAAAGTATACTGCCAGAGTTCCCTTTCAGGACAAAGAATACAATTATATTACAGAAATGTTCAAACTAGGAGAGATGAAATCAGTTTAATTTCCTCTGAAAATGTTCGAAAGAGCTTCAGAAAAATAGAACGGGTGGCAAAGGGAACAGAGATCTGATGGGAGAGACAGTGGGATGGGAAAAATACACCACTGAAATCAGAGGTGGTTTTGGTATTGCCTTCAATGGAATGAGGATTTCATCAACTGTAATGCTTAATGCACCACAGCTTTATAGTGCTTTTCCTAAGGAGGATGCTGTGTCCTGAACTGCTGTTTGCTGTAGGAATCAGCTGGCTCCTGGTAGCTGCTGTCAGGTGATGGCTGGGAAGGGTGGACACAGTGCAGGCAGGGGAAGCCTGCACAGAAGGGCAAGCCTTGCTGCTTGGCATTCCTCCCATTTCTGCAGCCAGGTCAGCTGTTTTCTTCCTCATCTCATCTCACACCTTACAGAGGTGTTTTCTTTCATTACATAAAAATCCTCCCCTCTGTTTTCTCCAAGGATCTCCAGGACAACTTCCCTCAGCTGACACTCCTGAGGAGCAGTTTCCAGACCTGACAAATCGGCTTTTCTTCCCCTCTTCACTGTCCCCATACACTTTTTAGCAGCAGGAAGAAAACACAAACCCTTTTGCAGCCTTCATCCTTGTGCATTCCTACTCCTTGCCCCAGCTGAATAGCATTAAGTCTCCAGTTGCAGACTTTATTGCCAGGCTCCAGTGAGATACAGCCCAAAGCCAAACACTCAGGCAATAACTTTGTACTGTAAAGATTTATCAGTGGTTTTGTTTTCTTTTCTTCAGCTGACTGAATTCGAGATGGCTCCAGGAGGAACATAAGTGTTGTGGTTTAGTGGATAACCAAACAGCTCCAGTGTGCTGGAGAGCAGGGCAAGCAGTTTCAATTCTGCAGGCTTGTGCTGTTCCTGGCTACCCCCAGAGTGGAGTATCAAAAAACTATTGTAAGTACTCAAATGAGGTCACTCAAACATAGAACTGTTCTTCCTGGGTTTCAGATTTTTAATGTCTGCATTATTCTGTGACTAATGGCACACCAAACTTTGTTTCTGCTCTCACATAGCTTTTGGGTGCAAACCCCATTGTGAGTACCCACAAGCCTTGTCTTACAAACCAGCCTTCCTAGCAAAAACAGGATGAAAGACAAATTCTGGTAATACCATGCTTGCCTTGTGTCACAGCAAAACAGCACTTTTTTTTTTTTTCTTCAAACAGCCAACAAATAACTTCAAGTGGTCCAGACTCTCTGAAGAAATGCAAAAAAGGGAAGAAGATTCTACTAAAAATAGGAAAACAGGGACTTGTGCCATGAGATGGCCAGTCAGGCTGGTCTGATGGGGGCTGTCTAGTGGAGGGGCTGGCTGCTGTGTCACTCCTCAGCACTGCCTGCAGCCTCCACATTCCTTTTCACTGACGAAGAACGGGGACAGTTCCCTACAGCTGGTTCAGTGAAGGCTGTTTGTGGAAGGTAACAATGCTTAAATTGATGAGGGATATTCCTAGGACTGTTTCTGAGAGATGATTTACCATAATAGTAGTTGAAACTGCAGACTCCTCCAGAAAAGAACATTTGATGTCCAACAGCTGCTGATGTAAATGTTTCTGAAGAGTTTGTTAAGTATATGGCATTGCCTTGATGGTAATGCAGAAATTATGTTGCTAGTAAAAGATATGTTATGATAGAAAAATCAGTGGATAAAGAATGGATGAGAATGGTGCCAAAGCAGGACCACTGCTATGACAAATGTAGTGTCAAGCAAGAGCAGCATGAGGAAAATCTATTAAATACATGAATTCATGGTTAGAGGCATATCTCAAATTTGTCATTTTAAGATGCTATTAAAATTAATGCTGTCCTAAGAGGTACTCCTGGAACTATGTATAAAATTGCCTAATTAGTTTTCTTTTTAAAAAAAGAAGAATTCCAATGAGATGCTAGATTTTGGGAGAGAGACAGTGAGCAGATAGGTATGCCACCAGACACTCATAAAATGGACTCTCCTTGGAGAGGAATGCTTTGTCTCTCGTTTCCAAGAACTGCCTTGCAGCAGAATTGAAGTGGGAACTGAAGATCCCAACTGCAAATCTTTCAATTTTGAAAGGTATTCTTTTACTTATTAAAAGGGTATTTTACTGAATAGATTCATACCACAAATCAGTAGGTTTAATTAAGTGAAATAAATTAACCTCTTATTGAAACTCTCTTTCATTTACAGATGCAGACCCTGAAATCACTGGTCACTAGTTTTCATGTCCATGATTTAATCTGACAGTGAAACAAAGGGAAACCCTGATATTCACCTCTGGCAAAGCATATGCAAATGTTTTCCAGATCTCTTTCTCTTCTTCCTTTCCATTCCACTGGAGGACCCAGAAACAGATGTAATGACCTGGCTGTGGGATGTGTAAAATAATCAGAACAGCTAAACCTTTGGCCCTACTATGGGAGAGACCAGCACCTTTCAAAGGTGGAATGGAGTCAGAAGCAAAGAAAAAGCAGAGGCAGGTGCATGAGCTGGCTGGGGGGGAAGTGCTGGAAATGCCAGCAGACAGAGGCAGAGAGAAGTGTGGGAGTAAAAGGGAACCTCCCCAGCACCAGGCTGTGGTAACCTGGCCCTTTTCAGGTGGGCTTGCTCCCTGAATCACCCTGGTCAGGGGTGTTTAGTGTGGTTAGAAGTGGGGAAGGACCCAGCTGAGCATTTCTCCAGCCCAGACTGACCCTTTGGTGTCCCTGGCCCTGGATTTATCCTCCCACCATCAGTGGGTGCTCAAAGTGGCAGTGAGCACCACAGCAAGGCCTGTGGGTGCACTCCTCTCTGCTGTGGCAGTACCCAAGTCAATAGGTGAAACCACAGCCTGGTGCTGATTTTCTCTTCTACTGATACTGGATTTGGGGATCCCCTGGGATTAGGTGTGGGATCCCTGCTGACACAGAGCTCTGGGGAGGGTTCCTGTACCCCACTCTCACAGCAGCTATTGACACACACATTTCTGTTAGAGTGATGTTCTAATATTCAAAATGAGTGTCTCATCCTACTTAAAACAGGAGGGGGAGAGATGTGGGGAGTTAGGGATGGGATTGGCCTGCTAATCCTAATAAAAGGAAGCCCATTTAAATGAGTAATTTTATAAACTACTGAGCACTCATGCTGAATAAAGTGAAGCCTACTGCTATTAGATGTGGCAATAACAGGCTGCTTTGATTATTAAAGCCACCAGGAGGGAATACCTGGAAACTAATGCTGCCAGTGAACCACACTGACTACAAGCAGGAGATCCTCTCAACATGTAAGTGCAGCCTTCTCCCTGTGAGTATAGGGAGACACAGAATGGGAGCCCCACATGAACAGCTACAATAAACATTAGAAACCATTTGAGAACCAATTTTAACAGTTAAAATTTAATTTTGGTGATTTATATATTAATATTTCATGATTCTTGGTTATGGGGGACAGGAGTTTTAACATTTACAAAGCTGCCACAATCCTCAGAATTTGCTTAGATAGTGGTTTTGAAGGCATGTGCTGCTAATCAATGAGTTAATGATTTCTTCCATGTTGTAATCCATCATTTTATCACAGCACACAATTTAGCAATTTGCTTGTGCTAATTACTACAACAGCCAGAGCAGTTCTGAGCACAGCTCCAGGCTATGGCTAGGAAAATGTTTGCCATGTAATTTACATTTCCCCCATACTTACCTTGGGAAAGGTCCAGAATCCAAAATACGTATGGAAAATTTACTAAGATATCAGAAATACTCATCCTGCAATGGGTGAGTTTCCCTCCATGATCACTGGAAAGGAGTCATGGGGAAAGCTGCTCTCATCTCCTGAAATCACTGGATGCCCAGGTGCAGGTGTGAACAGGAGACAGGAATTGGGGGCAAAAGGGGTTTCTTGCACTGCTGCTTGTACCAGTGAATATGTTCAGGGATCAGGGTTTTAACCACAACAGCCAGGCCGTGTCAGGGACAGCAGACAGAACACCAGATGGCACAGTTTAGGATTTATATTCTGTCCTGTGTGCTATTAGACTGCTTTGCCTTGCTGAGGCCCAGGGTGTCCTGTTCATCCACATGGGGCTGTCCACTGGGGGAGTTCCTCTCCTGCCTCTGTGCTGCAAGAATTTACCCACTCCTAGGCACAGGAGGAGGATTCTCTCTCTCCTGCACCAGCAGGGCAGTCAGCCTGGCTGCTGTGAGGGAGGAGGAGCCCTCAGGGTGTCCTGGTGTGGGGTTTTAATCACAAGGGTGGATGGTCCAGCGTGTCTGAGGGAGCTGCCAGGCAGGACACAGACACTGAGACATCCTTCCCCCTCCCATCCTGGGAGAGCCCAGCAAACCTCCATCTCATCAGAGGAAGAGTCAGGTGCTCTCCTGGATGGAGCTCTGTGTCCTGGGGAGTGCAACAGAGTCAGACACCCAGGAGACTGAGCACTGGGTGGGTGTTTGAGAGGGCAGCTGTGGCTGGAGGGAGTTTGACCCTCCTGCCATGCCCTGGCCTTGCTGGGAACCTGAAGGCAATGTTGAAATTGCATGCTGTCACAGGACAATGGTTTTTAACCTTTGTCATAACTGCTCTCTTTAAAGTAGCACAGAAGACTTTTCTGACAAGGCCATTACTGTTGAAAGGACAAAGGGAAAGTAGTTACTCAGCTGTGTTCAGAACTGGGTTATCAAATTAGCTTGAGCCTCTTTCAATTACAGAATCTTATGGTTTTGAAATGAGCTCTAAATGAGGGGCTATAATTCTTTGTCACAGTGAGCAAAAAGAACATAATCATCATTATTTAACAGGGGCCTACAGCCTAGCTAGCTCCCAGATAAGTTCATCCAAGAGAAAAAAAGGATTCAATTGGTATAAGCAAGCAAAAGATTATCAGCTGGCCAGGCTTCAGTGCATTTCTCCATCCTGCAGCTAAGGGAGTGACCTTGGGATTCATCCAGAAGGGATTTACTCCCAGAGCCATTCTGAATCACTAGCTAATTAAACATAAATACATAAGAAAAATTAGAGCAGTTGGGGTTGTCCCAGGCATGCATTTTCCCTTTAGCTGGGCTTTGTTCTGCCAGGGCTTCCTCTCTGCCTGAAGACTCTTGTTGTTACTGTAATGGCATTGTTAAATCCTACCTGTCTGGTGGCTGCTGCTTTACAGTAACAAGGAGAGAGAAGAGCTGGGCTCATGCCAGTAGAAAGAAGGTTAATTTGTGAGATCAGGCAGCCTCCTGTAACAAGCCAGTGTCTGGCCTACTTCACCTTTTCCCTGATAGCACAGAGAGGGAGCAGCCCTTTGCTGTGCCATCCTCAGCAGCCACAGGGCTGGGTGCCAGGGACAAGCTTGGGGCCACAGGAGCACCAGCAGTAGGTGCCAAACCTTGGGTGTGCAAGGGCACTCTACAGGGTCTGTGGGGAGCAGGTGACATCCCATCAGCATCCTCACTGTCCCCTGGAGGAACCTATTCCCAGATTCAGGAGAATGGCTGTCCCACACCCAGAGTGTGACTGGTCCCTCTGGAGGCCTTCTTCCAGCCCATGTTTTCTATAACCCAGCCTCTGAAATCAGAATCATAAATACATGGAGGATGCTGAGTTACAGCCTCTCTTTTCCCCAGGGCCTCCATCTGGAAGTGGGGGGCTGTGGTTGTTCTCTGTATTTGAGCACAGCAGCTGCAGGGGTAAGTGTGAGAGGGTGAGAAACTTCAGGGTAACCAGCCTAGACTGGGCTCCCAAGGGTGCCATGGATGTGTACACTGTGAGTTAGTCTGCACTCTTCCCCTGCACTGCACACTCCCAACACAAAGTAAGTGTGAAGTCATCTGAGAGGTCTTGAAAGTAAATTGTGATCTGCCCTGGCTTAGATGAAGCTGAAGGTGTAATTACCCCACCTAACTCCAGACCAACACATCCTCTTAATGAGCTTACAACACCCCTAAGGCAGTGGAGAAAGAAACATCACCAAACTCAAACAAGGTGTGGGTAGAGAAGCAAGTCTGGAGCACTTTCTGTTACATTTTCAGGAAGATTTTGCAGAACAGGTGGACAATCAAAGGCCATTTTCTTTCTCCTGTTCGCTGGTTTTCAAAGGTCAAATTTACTACCTCCTGGCTGTTGGTAACTTTGCCCCAAATATCTGGGACAAAATTCTGTTTTTGCTGAAGTCAAGGGAGTTTTGCCATTAATTTCAACAGGCCATTGGTTCTCTAATTTTTATTCTGCTCTGAATCAACATTGCCCTCAGGCTTGGGAATGTATTTAGACTTACACACAGTCATGAAAACACACACAAATAAAAGTGACAGAGAAAGAAACCATTCTGTTTCAAGTCCCACAGCTTTTATTAATTTTTTCAGTCCTTGTTTTGTACATTAATTTTATTTTCAACCAGATTTCTATTCTATACCAGTTACAAAATGGATATCTGGGGAAAACTCATGGCATTTAACAATAGATTTGTTATTCCTGGTGCTGTCAGGAATGCAGACATTGACTTTCCTGGTTTCCTTGACAGTTTTGTCAGGTTTATTCTTTTCATCATAAGTGGAGTTTCACTGACAATGCCTGATAGCTCCTGGAATTGCTTTTAAGTTTTCCGTGGGAATAATCAAAATATTATAACTGAAAATTGAATTATTGTAAACGGTGGGAATATGGAGATCAGTCAGTTGTATAGTATAAGACTGGATCCTGAAAAGGTGCAGAATGTCTCCTTAATGAATACATTGCTTTACAAAGGGTTATAGCATTTGCCCTCAACTTGCTGATCAGAATGGCCAAGAACTCTCATTTTAAAAGCTTAAAGTTGATAGAAAATCAATGTTCTGGTTATCTCCGGAGTGAAAGCGTTTGTTTTCTCACCAGAGATATGGATATTGGGGAGAACAGCATGTAGTTTGGGCACACTGGGGTAGGGTGCTGTGAGGAATATCAGAAAAGGAGTTTCATTTGGGTGTCGAATTAACAAGCAGGGCTCGAGCTCACTCCTGGGGCTTTTGCCAGGCTCATGTGCTTCTTCCATGCCTTGGTTTTTTGGTGTTTTTTTTGTTTTTTTTTTTTTTTTTTGTTTTGTTTTTTTTTTTTTTTTTTTTTTTTTCTGTGTTGATATTTTACAGGAAACAGGGACTCTCAGGAGCTTGATTTTGTCTGGTCCACTTAGTCCTGCTATTAATTGAAGTGTTATTAATTATAGACAGTTTTGTTTACATCTGCCATTTCACAAAGTGCTAGTTGGCTCCTGGAGAACCCGTCCTCAACACTGTAAGTGCAAGGAAGATGGTTCTAATTTTTAACTCTAAACACAAAGGAAAAAAAGTCTTCTCTCAAGAAATCTGGGAAATTTTCTGTGCTTTCTCTTTAGCTTTCAATAAAGTGAAATCCCCGTGCCTCCTGCACAGAGTGCAGTGCATGTGCACCCATAGTCTGTAAGAGGAGTTAGCACTTCAGTGTGCAAAACAAAGAGGCAGCTGGCATGGCTGTGCTGTGTTTACACACCTCATTCTCCCAAACCTTTGTTAAATGGTCTAATGAAACAAGGTGCTCTGAGGGAAAAGCCCATTTAACAGAGTAACAAATCCCATTAGCTCAGTGGAGCTGGAAACCTACTGCATAATAAATTAACTCGGAATCCGTGGCTTTGAACATAAATTTCCAGGTCTAAGCTGATACATTTTTGAAGCTTGTATGCAACTTGGCTAATAAGCTCTGAATTGGTTTTCCTTTGTTTCCATCATACATTTTGATGATATTTTTCTCACAGTTTCTACCAGAGCAGTAGTTTTATTGCTCAGTTCTCCTGCTACACAAGAAAGAGCTGCTGTTACTCGACTGCAGGAGCACTTGTGCATTTGTATTCAACAATTTGTGAGACAGAAGATGGAAAGTACCACCCAGACCTGTAAGAAAAAGACTGTCCCTGTCCCAAAGGCCTGGCACTCCAAGGCACTTTAATAATTGAAGTCCACATACATACAGACTAGGGAGAGGAGAAATGCTGTCTCTGAGTGACACAGTCAGCTGCACACAGTTTAGACTGGAAAATAGTATTGGCTGTATATGTCTTGGTACCTTGCCCACAGTAATAAGCCAGGAGACAGGTTTTACTGACCTGGATTTAATTCAGCACAAATGTGGCTATGCAACTTCCAGGCCAGATCTGCCCACTGTACTGTGGGAACCTACTTGGGGCTCATCCAGCATCTCAGCTTAGGGCTCTGTCATGTAGTGAAAGAATATGTTGTCTCCAGTGGAGAACACATCAACTGTTGTCTTGAACTCTTGTTCCACTAGCATGCTGCCAGAGAGATACAGAATAGTAAACACTGTGAAATCCTGGTAGAATTAATTTGAGCTGCCTCCTTTTCAGTTACTGCTTCTGACTGATCACAGTGGCTGCATGGATTAAACAGTAGAGTCACCAAATCAAACTACTTGAATAAAAGCTGGATTTCCATCTTGTGAAGCCAGAATGCATCCTGCAAATCTTTTCACTAGCAAGACAGCTCAGCCAGGTTATATAATTGGCACCCTCACAAGCTTTTCATCTTTGTCTGAGTGGTACTCGAAAGGAGTGAAGTTCTCTCCTACCCTTGAAAATATTGATGAATCTCAAAGAGTGCTTGCTGCTGAATGTCCCACTGATCACAAGAAGCCAAGGGCACACAAAACCTCACCATCAACAAGAAAAGAGCTTCTGGAAAGACCATCTTTGTACTCTTTAAAGAAAAAAAAAAAAAATCTGTGATTCTCAGGAGCATTCCCATCAAATTCATTTAATTCCTTCGGATCACTAAATCCTAACATACATGACACAAGAGCTACAGATCTAACCCAGAGGCTATTTTTTTTACAGCTCATATTCAGGAATAGCTGTGCTGTCTGCCTTTCTGTGGCAGGCTGGGGGCTTTGCCTGCCTCTCTGGGCATGCTATGGTGGTGTTTTGACCCCCTTGAAAAAAAATATTTCCAACCTCTCAAGGCACCAGGTGAACTTGGGCCTTTGAGCCTGCTCTGCCTGACCATGGGAGCACCTTCTGTGGCTTGATTTCAAGCAAGCAATGAGTCTGCCCTTGTGGGCTGGTTGCACACACTTCTGAAAGGCAACAAGGATGCAGACAGTGAGCTAAAATCTAACTTACTGGGGTGAATAAATCCTGATGTAACTTCATGCATGGCAGTAAAATTCCACTTCAGCCAGGATCTGTACATGCCGAGTACGTCATTGAATTTATTACTGTCTCCTATAGAGCAAGTGAGACGTTTCTGGGAGGAGAACTTTCAAGGGTAGAACACCATCATCGCCCCTGGTACATCAGCAAGGTTACCTGGGTGGTGTAGAGAAACCTTTATTAATATTCAGGGGCATCAAACCCTCTGCAGAGTGCCAGTCCCTGTGGAGCAGGTGTGCAGGTGGAGGAGAACTCTACAAGCAGAGCTGTAGCTGCTGGATCTCCTCAGCCTTTTTGCCCCTTTGGCTGTTTTTCTCACACAAGAAGAAAAGCCAAGTTTGCAACTTGCACAGCAGATGAACAAGTCTCCATTGGCATGTGCTCCCAGGAGAATTTCCATCAGTGGCACCCATGGGATGTGTGCTGGGGACAGCCTTGTGTGGGCCAACAGTGCAGAGCCTGGATGGGTCTGCTGGCATTTGTCCACTTCCATCGTGGAGTCTGACATTTTCCATGTTCCATTGTGCATTTTCAGGATGTTAATGGCTGAAGGTAGTGTTGTTTAGCTCCGGTTTTTTATTTCTGGGGCTCTTTTAGCTGGAGTAAATCAAGATGCTGGGTTTAGAGTAGCTTGTGGAGAAGCAGGGAACTGCTGGTGAAGCATTTTTGTAGGTCTGTATGGTAGAAAAATGAATCAATTATTAAACACTGTGGGAGAAAAAAAAATCCATGAACAGTATTTTTGCTGTCATATGACTCAGCTTGTTCAAATAACCTGCTGAAGAAGAAAATCATTCCATGGAATGCTCTAGAGAAGTGCCCCCAGGCCTGTGCCTTAGCCCATGTTACAGAGCCCAGCACCACATTAGGAGACTTGCTATCAGAAGTGGGAAGCAGAGGGGAGTGGGACTCCAGAAGTCTTCTTTCTGAGTTTAAAATGATCATTATATGATGAGAGTTTGTCTTCTACCAGTGTTTCAGGTTTGGATTGATTTTTGAGTATCAGAGCTGTATACAAGCAACTTCTGCACTGGATTCACATAAAGAGCTCAGATGAGCTTGGTTAGATGTTCTGTGTTGCCACCCTTAGCAAGAGCTTGTTCATTGTACCAAACTCAAAGCCACTCCAGAGCTCTGATGCTTGTGGAAATTTAATGCTCCTAAAAATGCCAATTGCCATCCCCCATAAAGTTCACTGTACCCTGTTGTCTAATGTCTCTCCACTTCTGTCACTTGGCAATTTCCACATAGCCATTTTAGATGGTGTTAACAACTAAGATGTATTTTATTGCTGATTGAAGAGATGGAAGATTCATGGAGACTATTTCTTCTGGTGCATGAGAGATTCATAGACTGCTTTGACCATGGATGTTGAAATTGGGATTGAACTCATCCATATTTCTAAATGTATAAAGCAAAGATGAGCTCTCATGGGCTGCACTTACAGATTTGCAGTAAGAAAGTCAGCAGCTCTTCATGAGTTTCATATGAGCATCACTTGATTATTTGAGATTTTTAAAACTATAAAAGCATTTAAGTATGGGGACATGCTGTAAGAGCTGCCAGCACTCAGATATTTTTATAAATAGCAAAGAGCATTTTTTCTGTTAAGGCAAAGTTCAAAAAGAGAAAAGCATCTTGCTTTCTTCAGTGTGCATTTTTGTGCAGTAGCTTCTCAAAGGGCAGCTCCTAAAATAAAACTGTTTACAATAACCTCCTCAGATAAAAATATTTCACTTCTAAGATTAAGAATAAAATTTTCACGTCTTGCACTTGAGCTCTGATGTGCCTTGCTCCCATATTTTGCCCAGAGGGTTGATTATTGTTCCATTGCTAATACAAATGGAGGAGCTTTTGTTTCAATTCAGGCTCTTCAAAGAAACTCTCTTCAAATCATCAAGGTCTAGCCACTGCACTCTTTTAATCTCCAGCCATAGCTTTCTTGCTTTTCCACTTACTGTTTAAAATCTATTTTCTGCTCACCCTTTTATAACTTGAATATAATGGAACTTTTTTTTTTTTCCTCTCTGTTCTTCTTGCTTGTCTTTCCTGCTTTGCCATGCCCTTGTGAGGGTGTACTCTGCTTCAATTCTCTGCAAAAGAACTTGAACCCTGGAGAATGCACAAGTGTGTCTGAAGAGAGAAGTGCCAGGGCAGTAGTTCCCAGTACCCAAGAGGACAGCATTATTTCTAATAATGGCTAGATTTATTGTTAGGTCCTACAAACTGCTGTGTTTTGGAGGAGTCCAGTTCCTTGTCTGTCAGCCCTGTAATTAATGTAAGCAATTAGTTATCGTGGGTCACGTGCTCGTTCGGTGTTTCAGCACTGCAAGTTCATTGCTCCACAAGTTGTCCCACTGCTCTCCTCAACAAAATGAAGAAATGTCTGTTTCCCTGTGGTGGATGTAAATGAAGAAAGCGCTGCTTCTGACAGAAATTTCATAACAGTAGCAAAAATGACACATTTTCTTTTTAGTAAACTTGGACTTTCTCTTGGGCACTTCTGTACAGTTTCACTGTGTTGTATACATACAATTACAGTTCTGATGAGCAGTCGAGGGCATTCAGAACACTCCTGCAGTATTTTCTTTTTTTCACTTGGAATCTGATTTAGATTAACTACACTGGTGTATGTCTGAGTCTGCTGAAGTGAAAGTGTCATTTTCCTAATAGAGTTTTGTTCTATGGCTGCATTGCTAATGGCCTGGTTACACTGCTTCCTAGGAACAGCCTAATTAAAGGTTTGACATTGAAAAAGTGATTAAAATTTGCATGGGGAGATATTGAATTAATTAATTTTTTTTTCCTGGTGAGTTGACAAGTAATAACATGCATTTTGGCAAGTATAGACCTCTGCTCCAATGGACTTGCTGGACAGAAGCATTTATTCAAAGGCTGGCATTTGTTTTTACTGGTTTCTTTAGCAAGTGTTTAAAGTTAACTAGGATATTACAAAGGATATATCCAGAACAGGGGGTGAAACCTTTCTGACAGCATCTGGCAGGATCATACCTATAACTCTGCATATGTATTTACTTTTGAATATACCTTTGAGGTTTTAAAGGATGCTGATTCATGAAATTTCCTGGGTGAACCACTAATCCAGGAGTAGGTTCTGGGTAGTCTCACTTGTACCAAGCAGTGCACACTTCACACAGGAGCCCCACTGAAGTAAGAGACCCTCAAACCCAAATCAGTAACGCTGTTGGAATCTGGCCTGTTGTTGGCTGGCTGAGTGTATCAGTATGCCTTATGCCTTAGCTGAATTCACCAATATGTATATATTTAAAAGGCACTTATTTTTGCAATAAGCATGGAATAGGCCCTTTCACAGACACAATGGAGTAATTCTTCTTCTCAATGCGATTCTGTGGGCCTAAGTGAAGTTACAGTAGTCCAAATTAGTCATTGATATATGGAATAGGTGCTGCAGAAGTACTGGAGGGAGCTTTCTTCCTGCTGTTGCATTGTCAGAGAACTGTTCATCTAGCTCCCCTAACATGATATACAATGTTTTCAAAAGGACTCAGACCTCCAGGCAACTTTACACTCATCTCTGGTGCTTAAAATGCGACATGTAAATCAACTGTGGGTGATCACAAGCACTGCCAGGAGCCCTGCAGGCACATGACTGAATGCATGGCAGGCAACCTCATTCTGTGCACTGAGTGTCCACGGAGCTCAGTGGTGCCAGGATGGCTTCCCTGCTTTAAAGCCGTGTGTGTGCATGTGCAAATTTTTGTATTACTTATCTCTCTCTGCTCAGGGAGGAAAGGAAAGGCTCACTGGTCATCACCAGCTCATGAGCAAAATAAACCTGGGGTTATCATAGCTAACCTGTTAAATGTTTCCATGTCCCTCCTTCTGAAGTGTGCCTGCAGTACTGGTTGTAAGTAGGTGTAACAAGAATTTGTACTTTAGCATGTCAGGCTTAAGTAAAGAAGACTCTCATTGCTGTCTCACAAATACCTTCCATTTTTATTTTTTTTTTTCTGGGGGGATGATGTATTTTGAGGGCTTGAATACCAGACTTCTAGGAATGCAAAATTCAAATGTTTGAGGATCCACTAGCCAAGTGAACAAAGCAGCCAAAAGAAGGGCAAGGGCTCCTCTTGCTATAGAATCAGCAAGGGAAAGTCTGAGTGTACCATAATTCTGTTGAAAATCCAATGTTCTGCTGAGTAATTCCCTATAGAAACAGAAAATCTGCATGAGGATCTGACCCAGTTGAAGCAGGGAAACTTTATATCAGAGACAAGTATCTTGTCTCTTACATATCTTGATTCTTGTAAGCTTACAACAAGAGTCATTCCAGGAGTTAGATTATTTTGATCTTATAACCACGATGGGGGAAAAGCTCCTTTGAGTGAACCAGGGAGACCTTCAGCAATTCCCTGCATTTCCTGCAGACAGTGTGTCCATCCTGCACTGGCCATCTCAGCCTGACCTCTCTGCTGTGCAGTTTTGTTCACAGCCAACTGAAATAACCTGAACAGAGGAGAAGGCCCTGTATCAAGGCAGGCACACATCTGTACTGATTTATTCCTGTCCCCGTGGCCCCAGAGGTGTTTACTGCAGTTGTGGATACCCAGAGGCAGGAGAATGTTGTGTGACTCCTTGGGCATGGCTTGGAGGGAAAAAGAAAAGCCACTTTTACTAAGTGTAAAATACTAAGTGTCTTTTTCCTGTGTTGTGGGGTTGGCTGTCCTGAGCTGCTCTCTGCATTCATGGTGCAAAGAAATGTCCCCTGGCCATTTTCAAGTGTCCTTCCTCCTGCAGCAGGACCTTGCATGCCAGTCTGGCTGAGCAGAAGACACCCCCTGCATTTCTGCTGGGAAGCTGCTCTACCATATGTTTATAAGCTACATTAACAGCAAGCCTGGGTGCCTTCTACTACCCCTTTAATGCAAAAAGCAATTATACTTTGGTTGATTATTTTATATATATACATATATTTATTGATATATATTTTTAATATATTTTTTCTGGTCTTTCTTTTTCAATGGACCAGCACCAGATTTTTTGATTGGTGCATGCAAAGTACATGGAGAAAAGTCATCCCTCAGCCTAATAAGCTTTTTTTTTTTTTTTTTTTTTTTTCCTCTTTAACAAGCCAGAGAGAGAAAAGCAGTAAAAATTTCCCTGTTAAATTGGATTATGAGCCCACTGACTGGAGTTGCTCTTCCTGGTTTCTTAGGATCCAAAGGCATTGCTTGGTCAATGGCAGGGTTTTTAGGTCTGCTACAATGCAAATGAACAATGCCACAAACCTTTTCCCTGTGCCCAAATAATGGTGGCAGTATATCTGCATAGGCAGGGTGCTAGTGTGAATAAATTCAACCCTTGGGGGAAAAATAAACAACTTTATTACACCCCAATGCAACTGAGCAGGGATGCTCATTTTTTTCAGAGGCTTATTAAACTTTGCAAAAGCATAGTGTACAACAGCAGGAGGATGTGCTGTGGGTATGTGATTGCTGGCCTCAAATGATCTCTCTGGGCACAGTGGAGGAAAATGAAGAAACCTGCACAGGTGAAATACAGAAGCCAACAAAGCCTGTCCCAAAGACTCTCACAAAACCAAATATTGTGGAAAGTGTGGTGCCTTTGCAGGTGCTGGTCTAAGCAGTGGCTGCAACAACTGAAGACTTGGCAAACAATCCTTTTAGCCTGGGAAGCAAATTTTAGTGGCATTAGGATTACATTCTTCTTGCCTGTATTCAGTAGCCCTCTCTGCCTGAAAACAATGAAAATAATGACAGCTGGACGTTCAAGGGGAGCTGCTTGGCTTTGGAACCTCCCCCACATGTCACAGTAGAGTCTCCCCCAGAGCTGCTGTACTTCCCGCCCTCGGTGAGATGTGAGTGTAGCACCAGCTCTGGGTGGGTGTTTGCTGTCTCCCTGATGGTCATAGCAAATGAGGAGACATGGGACTTGGTGAGCAAAGGCAACTCCTCTGCAATGAATAATGCTGGAATTGTAAATAATTCACGGCCTTTATGCAGCTCTCTGCACATCCCATACTGTGTAATTCAAGTAATTTCAAACAGCAGTGTGGGAGCCAGCCTTGTTCAGTGTTACTCTATCAGGCAAATGTTGTATGTGTTTTACACATAAAATATGGTTGTGTTTCATGATGCTGCTGAGAATCCATCACTGCTGGTCAAGGGCCCGTGTGCTAGGCACTAAAAGAGAAAAGAGCCTTTCCTGGAAGAGTTTCCAGTCAAAAATGAATGTCAAATGGATGTACACAGTGAGAGGGGACACGGTGGTTATAGTTACACTGCACAGCAGCCCTCCTATTAGACGTATCTTGTAGGTGTCCCAGGAGAAGAGGGACCTGAAAAAGAGGAAACTGATGTTTTCATGTGCCAGGACTCTCTTTGCATGGTGGCTGTTTGGTAGGAACCTGTGCAGGAGGAGGAAGCTTCTTACTGCCATGGTGCTCTCCCTGTGTACATATACATGTGGGGGTTCTGTAACATATATATATGTATGTATTGCTGGTAATAATTACACAGGGCAAGGGAAGAATCATAAATAATGAAGGGAGAATGAGCTTTAGGCAATCTAATTAAAAACCTGCTCTCTTTATCAGTTAGCATGGTAATCTAAGTCAACCTCTGGCTCTAAAGATTTTCGCTGTACTGTGAACAAAATTAATCATCTGTTAAGGAGCATTTTCTTTCATTCTTCACCTTGGAAAAAGACTTCTGGCTAGAAGTGGATTTTGGAAGAAAATTGATAGAGGCAGCTGGGATTGAAGTTTGGGGTTTGTTGTAATTTGGTGGTACATTCTGTGTGAGAATGAAAACACCCTGCAAATTGCTGTCTGTGTGGGTACCTGCTGATCTGAGTGCTTCACACTGAGTATTTTGCATCCAGGGCAAGCTTGTTTCATATAAACTTCCCCTCTTGAGTCCAGTGCTTCTGATAAAGCCTTCTCTCAGTTTTATCTTCTCTTAACTGATGAATTAGTTTTTCTCTCAGCCTAAGACACTATTAAGATTTCAAACAGTTAATTTTAACTTGTGTTTTGATTGACCCTGTCTGGTAAATGTGGGAAAAGAAGAGAACAGCAGTTTTCTAGAAATATTAGTGCTTTTAAACATTCCACTGCTGAATGAACTAGATCTCCAGTAAAAGTTACTGTGTGCCAGCAGCTGTGAAATAATTGGTACAGAGACTGCAATATCTGAGATCTCTGCTAAAGTGTTGCTGATGACTTGGACTTAGTAAGGCCTGCCTAAGACAATTTTTGTGTCCTGTTATTGTGATGGGAGGATGTATAAGAAAATAAATCTCTTTTATGACTAAGCTGACTACTTTTAAAAGCAGACATTACTCTCTAAAACATCTGTAGGATTATAGTCAAGTTTACATCAGTTGTAAATCTGTTGCAGGGTGTTTTCTATGTGTTGAAAGGATTTACCATCAAAATTTTTTTTTCTTAATATTTTCATATTTTATAAAGTTTCTAGATCAATTTGGTGAGAGGAAGGGGAGGTCTGGAAGAAAAGGAGAAAGATAATTAGCCTTTATGTAGCAATCAGGCATGCCAAGTTCTCTTGAATTATTAAACTTAATTAGTTTCATTTATTATTCCTGCAGGCTACAAATATCTGTATTAAATGCCAATCTAAAGTGTGGTGTGTTTGATCTGGTGGGAACATGGGTTTGGTAATATACTGCAATGCCACTAATCTTCTGAATAAACCCATGATTCTGCTATGCTCTCATATAATGAATAGTAAATGTATTTTCGTATGACACTGGTGGAAAATGAGAACATCTTAAAATGTACTCAGCATTGTGTGACACATCAGTGGTACAGAGGATGTTCCAATCTGCATTTCTGAAGTTATTCAGGTCTTGATTCCACAAAACCCTGAATGTGTGCACAACTTCATTCAGGGCTTCAACAACCTGTGCAAAACCTTTTTTTACAGCTGGCACTTCTCCAGGCATGACCTGGCTTCTGAAAAGTGATGTTTTCCCTTGGCTTATGGTTATTCCCCTCACAGGGTGTTGGTTAAGTCTTGGTAAATAATGCAGCTGCTATCCACTGTTGAGAAAATACTTCCTCTTGTTTTTACTGTGTATGTGAGGATTTGGTCCCTGCCCTATGTTAACTGTGCTTCTGAAATTAAAAAAAAAAAAAGAAAAAAGAAAAAAGAAAAACAACCCCCCCAAACAAACAAAAACAAACAAACAAAAAACAACAACAACAAACCACAAAAAAAAAAAAAAAAAAAAAAAAAAAAAAAAAAACAAAAAACCAAAACAAGGAAAAAAAAAACAAAAACAAACCACCACTTTTCCACTTTTAGCTGTGCTGGGCAAGGAATAGCCTGAACAGAGAGGAGAAGACTGGCACAGACCTTGTCACTTTGTGGAAGGGAGAATTTTTACCTCTAAGAAGCTGGTCTTGACAAGTGGGGAGAAGCCAGGTAGCAAAGGAAACAAAAAATAAAAGCCTGGCTGCAGAGCCTCCAGCCATTCCATGCCAGTGGCTGCCAGCTGCAGATTCCTGAGAATCTGTCACTGTCCCCAGGTCTGAGACAGCAGCACCAGCTGGTCAGTCTGCAAGTCCTGGGTAAGTTCAAGGGCACCCACCCTGCTAATGACCCTCTGGAAGGAAAACTTTCATTTAGGCAGAATAGAACAGGGCGTGGAAATAATTTGGTGTGCAGTAGGAATAGGTTTTTGGCATAGATTTTTTTAATGTGGTTTTTTACATATCAACTTTTAAAGAGAAGACTTTTCAGAATTCCAGGTGCTTTTTGCCAGTACTGACTTTCCAGATAATTATTTACAGAATGCCATAATCCACCTCCAAAGTCAGAGGAACAGCAAGTACAGGAGAGCAGGCTAAAAGGCAGGACTGTACTGAAGCAGGCCCAACTCAGTCACTTAAAAATTCATTGAAGCCTAGAGTTATCTAATTTTGCAAAGAACAGAATCTCCTGGTTCAGCTGACATTTCAGTACTTTATCTTCATTTTGTGGCTCAGGTGAGATTTTTCTAAACTTCACAAAACAGTGACTTGATTCCAGCTTCCTTCTTCTGACTACATCCAAACTAAAAGAATGTAAGAAAAATGTCTTGGATCCATTTTACGTATCAATTGGTAGTCATGGTTGATTAAAAAAGGAAGGGTAATAAAAATTTCCCTAAACTGTGAGCCTGTCCCTGGCCATGTCAGCTGATCATCCTGTTTTCCTGTTGCCCTCTCTTTTTGGCAAGATGGCATGCACTGTATCTTCATTGCAGTCTAGCTGCAAATTAATCTCTGGCAAAATAAATAATTAGTCTTGTGTATTATTAAAGACAGTGAAAAAGCAAGAAAGCAATTTTCATTCTAATGATAGTTCTAGGTAGAAGAGAGTAGGCAAAATGATGGGAAAGGACATGAATTTTCCCATAATTTTGTTAGAAATTGAAACTGGGAAGGGGGAGGGAGACATAGAAGGGGAAAGAATATAGCAAAATGAATGATGAAGTTTTGCCACTCTCTGGGTTTTTTTCAATTCATACCTGCAGCCCTACTGACTGAGTGATGATTTACAGCCTTATCAGCTGGATTTAACATTCTTCTCACATTTCAGGGATTTCAGTATTCCCACAAGACTAGACTGCATTAGTGCTGTAATAATGCTGCCATTTGCTATTAATTACCAGCCTGCACTCTTTCAGTGATGTGATGAATTTTGGTTTAGACTGCAACTGGTCATCCTTTTTAATTACCAAGTAGGGATGATGTATATTGCCCTATTGGTTTTGTTTTCTGATCCTGTATTAAAATATGCCCAAAGGTTATCAGCAGGATGCTTAGTGAGAGATTTTGTCTTTTAAAGACAACAGACAGAATGAAAAGGATGAATAGGCAACAGTAGCATCCTTAAACAGTAAGAGCTGCATAACTTATTACTATTTCTCTCTCCTGAGACATTTGTTTGCATGTTACAAACAAAGCCTGTCTGTCCAGGACAGAATTCTGAAGGCCAGGGCTTTGGGGATATTATTATTTTCCAAGCTCAGCACACAAACCTGAATCTCCCCTGCCAGTGTGTCACAAGTAGATTTGACTATCATATTGAATGAGTCTTAAATATCTATTGGCATTTTTAGGTCAGCAATAACCTAGAATAATGACACTTTAGAATAATGACACTTTAAAGTTATCAATAACTTTGGTGCTGGCAGCATGTAACAAGACAGTGAGCATGGTGCTTTGATCTGGAGCATGGGCCCCAAAGCATTGCAAAGTTAATTACCCTAAAAGATTCTATCTGCTTCTTCCTGCTCTCATGAACTAATGACTCTCTGAAATTAAAACTTTCATCTTTCTACCTTTAGAAAGGTAGCTGTGTTGTCTTTGAATGAATCCTGTGTATTAAAAACCTGTTTCTTTAAATGATCTTCTAATTCACCTTCACACATGGATTTGTGCTATCACACATACCATACCATTTATAAGGCATAAGATGCTTTTCCTGTGGAGGTTAGAGAGGGGAAGGTAAGAAAATGTGCAATTGAGAGTTGATGATATGAGTGGCCCAGGTGGGAGGGTGTCCTTAATACACAGAATAAAGCACAAAGATGATCTTGAAAGGGATCTGTTGATCCCTATTGCAGAGAGAATAGATAACAGGAAAAACTGAAGCAACAGCCAAATTTTCACAGTCAACATAGAAGGCTTTAAGGAAAGTGACCTTTAATGAATTGCAGAGCTAAATCACTGAGAATTACACTAAAAACTTCTCCCGAGGGTTTAATTGTTTCTTGACAAGTAACTAAATTCTGCTATAAACCCAGCTGCATTTAATAGTAATTATGATAATTTTATCTCTCATGGTATGTGATAAAATACCTGAGCCTTTAATCAAAGCTGAGCATGATCCAGGGCACTGCTAACTGCAGGCAGCTCCTGCTTGCTCTGAAGTACCAAACTCCTTATTGCTAATCCTGTACTGATGTTAGGAGTGGTGTGAAAAAGCTGCTTACACCAGCTAGCTCTGAACATCTTTATGTTAAAGTTAGATCACAAATGCCCAGTTCTGAATGCTTCTGAGTGCCTGTAATACAAATTGATTTAATTTAGGGTTTGATTTTTATTTATTTATTTCCCACTGGAAATGAGATCTGTGTACTCAGCAGATGCTCAGCTTCTGTCAGGAACTGAACTCTAATTAATTTTCTGTATGTATTCTCTGAGTGGTTTTCCAATGTGGATGAAGCTCTTGAATTTAAAAACACTTGTAAGATCAAAATATCTGAAAATGTGCTTTTTAAAATCAGTTATTATATGAATCAGCACTAAGCTGAAAATAAAATTAGATTATTCAAGGAAAAAGGATCTGCAGTCATTCTCCAGATTTATGTTCCTCCATAAATCTAGACAAAGTCAGATACTGGCAGACTGGGTATAACACTACCTAAAGCCAGTAAATAGTTTGATAGGTAGTAAACACACAGAAACTGCTGACAGAAAACTTGCTAATCTTCTGGTTTGACCTCAGATTAAAAAACCAAAACCTCAATTCCTTCAAAGCACTGGGCAAATTTATTGGAGAAAATTAATACAGGGAACATCTTGGAATATCTGCCTGTATTTGTGGGGCCACCCAGCGTGGCTGTGTCCTAGTTGTTATCCTCTGGGCTCAGCTTGGTGTAAATGTCTGGGAGGAGCTTTGATCAGGGCTCCAGTTGCCCTTCCTTAATTTGAAGTCCCAGCAGAAGCAGCAGGCTCTCCAAGCCCCCAAAGCTCTCTGCAGTCAGAGTGCTCAGTGCTGCATCAGCACAGTTTGGGGGTCTCCTGGTCCTGTTTACCTCACAGAGAGCATTCAAAAGCAAGAGGTTTCATTTTGGGTTGATCAGTGTGTCCTGGCTATGCAAAATATATACTTTATTTTATATATATATATATATGTATGTATGTATGTATGTATGTATATATATATATATATGTATATATGTACTTTATAAAATGTTTAGCCAAGGAAAATGTAACACTTGGCACCTCGTCCTAACTACATGGCACATGGAGCCAGATAAAATGCAGAGTGGGAGCTTTTGCTATACTTGTGAATAAAAACACAAACCTAGTGGGCATGAACTCAACTTGTGAAAGCAAAAGTCAGTCCAAAAAAAAAAATCCAAGGGCTGCACTTTTTCGTGTATACCTGATTTGCTGTCCTTTACTGAGGGAAAAAGAACCAAAGGAGAACAGGCTTTGGGGAAGACAGACTGGCAAAGAGGGTGGTGAGTGATCTTGCTGTAGTCTGATAATGTTTTCCTGTCTTATTAAAAGCAATGAGCTTCTGTGAGAAACAAACAACTACCAGGGAGGATTTTTGGCAAGGGATGGAGAGGAAAGCCCCAGTCTGCCCTGCTGGTGCAGAGCAGGGGCAAGTACTGAGTGCTACCTCTAGACTGAATTCAGCAATCAGCTCATGCACCATCTTTTTGTTGAAGTGCAGAACAGATCTCCACCATTCCTTACTTGACAAAGCACATTAACACACTGCTTCATTTCAGATGATGCAAATGGAATAATAAATGGTGATTTCAGTCAACTGACTGGCTGGTGTGAGAGAGAAAAGTGGCTGTATTATTCTCCAGTGTCTATTATATGGATTTCCTATATAATTCCCTACTTGTCATCATTTATCTTCTTTCTTCATTTTAAAAGCACTTTGAAATAGCAAAAAAGGTGTATATTCTGAACTATATTTGATTTTTTAAATAAGTCAGGCAACAGCTTTTAAATCTACTGTATTAAGAGTCACATTTTGAGGAGATGCTGCTGTTAGCCATGGAGTTGTTCTTTGTCACAGCCTTCACAGTCAACAGATGAAGTCAGATTTCTGTAACTGGCACTTGTGAGGCCTCTAGAAATGTTCCTGACATGAAGCCATCTGCAGCTGGTGCTGTTTAGGATGGGAAGCAGGGAATGCCATCAGGAAAGTGGCAACAGAGAGGGAGCAAAATGCCCACCTAACTTCACTCTCTTTATTCCAGTCTTCATTAAATATATTAGGCACCATTCCTGTGGAGGAATTTGCAAACAATGAGCAGATAAGTTCCTTTGACTCACAAATCCAAAATCAAAACAACTGTGAACAACATTTGCAGTACAGGTAAATACTAAATTAGATGTGGGGACATTACAACATCTGAGCTTCGTTTAGACCTTCAAACTGACCTGTTGGCTTAGAAAAAGAAAAGCAGAATGTTCATACTGAAGTAATGAAAGCAGGAGATGTTCAGCATTTCATAGGAAGCATATCTGTTTACTTACAGAGAAAGTGATTTGCCCTAATGACATCTCAGAGAAAAGCCTCTTACAATATTTCAGTAAATTTAGTTTATTCCAAACAGGCTAAGGACTCAGCCTGTTTCTGATACAATGTGATAGCCAGAGCTCACCCAGCAAAGATAGGTTTGATCAGTCAGTTGGAAAGATGTTCTTAAAGTACATAACTCAATACAATATAAGCAGGGATGGGGACAAGGAAGCCACTTACTATAATGACACTGCCTGCCCTAAGAATTAAAATCAGAAGGGAGGGTTTAAAGCAGCAGAGATATTAATGGACCATGGAAGAGCAGCTGTGATCAAGAGCACATCCCAATTTCTTGGTGTGATCTGATCAGCAGCAGATACTGCAGCTGTGCAGTCAGTGCCTTTCTCCTCCACTGAGCTTGATGCTGGCTGATGACCTGCAGGATGGTAATTAATATCCAGCTGTTATTAGCAAGGTCTGCATGGAACACGGAAAAAGAAACGTAGGTGTTAATTTAAAGGGAAAAAAATAAACGCTGAAGAGTTTTTGAACTGCCCCCAGTTTCCCTGAAATCAGCAGACCTGTGTACCCCTCATTTTAAAAGGCTTAGCCTAAACTCTGTGAAGGTACAAACAAGACAAAAATAATGTCCTCTCCCCTTAGCCCCACACTGCAGTTTCTCCCAAGGGTGTCTGGAAAGACGCTGATGCAGCAAAGGTGTCTGGAAGAAGGAGGAGGTTTCTGTGTCCAGAAAGCACAGAGGTGCTGGCACCACAGAGCTGGCAGTGCTGGAGGTGAGCTGAGGTGAGCCCAGCTTCCCCCGTGCCCTGGTGTGATGTTTTATCCATTGACAAAATCTTCACATCTCCACAGAGACTCATGGCCTGTGTATAGCTTTCCTGGAGCTGCTCTGGGTGTGATACAAAGCTTGCTGTGAACTTGGCAGTGTGGCAAAACAGCTGTCACCTGCAAGGATCTGTCAGTCCTAAATACTAGGAGGATCTTTTGAAATTGCCTTTGTAATTGCCCTGTGGTTGCACTGAACAGATGCGCAGATTAGAACTGCTGGGAAGTCTCTTAAATGAGGTCAAAAAAAATGCACAACCAAAGAAACAGGTTTAAAACCATTGAGAGAATCTTTAAAAATATGATAAAATTAGTCTTGAGCCTGATTCCTCACTGGTGTAGAGGCAGCACTCTGCTGACTGCAATGGACCTGACCCAGTTTCCACTTGCACAAAGCCAGAACTTGATGCTTTAATGCAGCCTTGCCCTGGCACTCTGCTCAGCACCTCTGTGCGTGTGCCTGCAGCAAGTAATGCAACAGAGCTGTGCTGCTGGGCCAGATGCAGTGGCAATCCAGGCTTTGTGTGTTCAGCACCAGGTTCTGTGCTTTCATGGGAGAGCTGTTTATGTGAGGATTTGGGCATGATTTCCACTGCGCTGAAAAGAAGTCTTTTATTTTTTAAGTAGGGAAGGAGATGGCTGGTGAAGCACTTCTAGAAGCAAGATTGGTTATTGGGATGATGTTCTGCTTCCACCCTGCAAGGAAAAGCTGTCTGGGGTTAATGGCAATGGGAATGAGTCAGCCGTGTTGCATCACATCACCCAGCTGCTCCAAGAAAGGGAAAACGTGTGAGGAGGTTTTATATATTGAGTTTCAGTATGTGCTTGCAGCATTGCACAATTTACAGCATTCCCCTTCCTCTAAAGACATAGATCTACATGGGAATATTACCACATGATCAACAAGACCATGCATCTTTCAAGTGTCATACTGAAATACCTTGGGGTGTAAAACTGTTCTTTATTTTGGTGCACCCTTTGCTACTCAAAATAGACAAGCGAGCAGCTTGACAAACAGAAGCTTTGGGGTTTTTGGTTTTATGAACTTGCTGGCCAGCACCTCACATGAAGCTGTTAATTTCTTTGGTCATAAAGCAAAGACTGAGGTGTAAAATGGCTTCTGGGCAGATGTTGTGTATAATAAAATCTTAGTCTGTGGATTTACTCTTGGCTCATTATTCAAGGCTTGAGTCTGATTCCTCAGATGTGGAAAATGTTCAGTGCTCCTCTTAAGACCAGTAAAAGGTGACTTTCACGTGGCATAAGATGTGTTTACTGTCTGCTTGTCCCATTCACAGTTTTGCCATCTTGCAAACACATTGGTTTTTTTCCAATTTCTGTTCCCCCTGAATCTATACCATGAAAATACATGATCTATTGTTTTTGATGCCTACTGTGCTCTGTAAACAGTGGTAGGAGGCAGAGTAGACGTGACCTTTCCAGGCTGCTAAGTAACTCTGTATGTTGCAGTATCCTGGAAACTTTAAAATGCTTCTAAATGTGAAGATCACAGCTCATTCACATCTCTAATGAGAGAGGGAGGTTTTATGTCTTACTGTAATTGTTTTGGTCCTCAGCCTGCAAGCTGGGTTACAGCAGGTGGCTGAAACACAAGGAAGCAGCCTGAGAAAATAAGCAGCACTCAGTGGTTCTGATGGGTTTGGCCCATCACAGAACCACTGGACCAAAGCTCCTTCAAGTCACACCAGCCTGCACTTGTGTGTTCTTGAGCTTCCCTTGGTCTGAGTGGGCTCCAGAACTGCATTTCCTTGGGGTCTCCAGCACCAGTGTCAGTCTGTTACCTCCTCCATACAGAAGTGGCTTCTAGGATGAGTGCCCCTAGCCTGACTTTGTAGGTGCTCCTTCTCCCAGCACTGAGTTTTAAGTCCTACCAGGTTTATAGCTCACCTCTCAAGGAACAATCATGAACAGTTTTTAAGACTGTGCATTTAATGCAATTTAAGACTGTGCTGTGCATTCAGCACCGTGAGCAGAGGGCTTTGGAAAGGAAAAGGGTTAAAATGAAGGTGCTTTGAGACCCATTGCTGGGGTCTGCTGAGGCATCAAACACTGATTTTACTTCTACTGACCACGAACCATTTGAGCACAGAAATGGGTTCTGCCCTGAGTTCAGAACCAGTTTCTCTTCTCTGCCCAGTCCTCCTCATCACTTGAAGCCTTGCCTAAATGCAGTGTGCTGTCAGTGTCCCAGACCAAGAAAAACCTCTGTGGGGAACTTTGGATCAGCAAAAGTAGTCGTTGCATGTCTATGGAAACATCTGAAATTCTGGTTGCCTTCCAGTGCATTTCTGCAAATGGCTGATATTCTGCTTCAGAGCACATAAAAAATTTAAGGAATCACTACATGCTAAGTTAAAAAAAAATACAATGGAGTTCTGTGCACTCAGGGAAATTATTGAAGCAATAAAGAATAATGTGTTTGCAGATGAAGCTCCAGAACAAGCAGTGCAGAGCAAATCAATAATGTCATACTTCTTGCCAGATTCAAAATACTTGTGGAAATAGCTACGGAGTGAGAGGGGAAAAGGTTTGTTTCAATCAATCATTCTTGTATAATGCAATATCACAGAGCAAACTAACTCACTTGCTAGGGACTTTAAGAGCTTGAAAAGCATTTAATCAACAATGTTCAGGCATTGTTTATCCTGAAGATTCATTATAAAGGGAATGTGTGGTGGATACAGGGCAGGCAGGCTGAACCAGCAAGGCCCTGGACTCTTTCCTTGCACATCCTCATGCAAAAAGCTGGGAGCCTGACTCTTTGTTCAGAGCATCTCACTGCATGTTCAGCCTGTGAACACCCGTGAAAGAGGGGGAGAAATGCCCAGCTGGGGTGCACTGGCTGGCAGGACCTTGCTTTGTGCTGTAACATTCCTAATGCAATACTGCACTGGAGTCCAGCTGTGACTCTTTCTCTGCTCTCTGCCAGCTGTTACAGGTATTCAGGGTTAGGTGGCCCTGTCTGGGGTAATTTACAGTTTAAGCAGTAAAAGTGTGTGCTTGAAGTAAGTGACAGCTGTAATGAAATTAAGTGCCTTGCTCAGGAAACTTGCAGTGGAACTGAGAATTAAAAACAGAGTTCATGAATCCAAGTCTCCTTTAGAGACAGCACCAAGCTAATGCCAACACACAAATTTGGGATTAGTATTTCTCCCTGGACCTTGGTGTGATTGAGAGCAGCTCAGGTTAATGTGTTTAGGGTCAGAAGAACATTAAAAAGTGATAATTCATGATACAATAAACAGAGAGAAATACCAGAGCTGTCCCTTTAGTATGGCCCAGGGAATGGTTCAGGAGAGACCTTCCAGATGCACAGGAGCTCTTCAGATGTAGAGCAGCAGGCAGTGCTCTGAACTTCGGGCTGGTTTATTTAAATACTGATTTTGAGCGTGTCCATGGAATCTCAATTCACCATGTGTGAGGTAAAACTAGCTTTTGTAGTTTTCCTGTTTCTTTAAATAAATTCTTAATTAAAAAAAAAAAATAGAGATAGAGAAACATGGTAACATGACCTTTGTCTTGCACTGTGCCTATGATGTAAAGAAATGATGGTTCTGTGGTACACACACTTCCTGAAGCAACCTGTGTTTATCTAGAGGATGTGACAGCTTCCCTCTTTGTTGATGTCTTTTTATTGATGAAAAGGCAGCAAGTCTAATTTCATTCATTTTTCATGTTTTGAAATACATGTTAATTCTGATGTGGCGTAATATGAATCCTTTTTTTTTAAAACATGAATGTAGAATTGCCATAATTTGTATTTTCAGAACAGAAGTCCATCTCTCTGTTGGACACCAAGATGCATGTGCTCTCTCACTTGCTCTCTAACTCACACAAAGAGGTTCACAAACTTAGCTTATTTTTCATCCCAGGTATTCCTGGCTTGGTCAGAACAGAGAACTGAAATTGTGCCTTCCTTCATCCTATGGAACAGCCATCTCACTATATTTATTTGTTATAAAAGAAAGCCTCAAACCAATTCATTGCCACAAAATATTTAATAAAAGAGTACACTTTTACAGGATCTAGTTAAACCAGAAAACTTTTGATGGCTATAGTCAGACTGTCTTGCTGTTCTCTTGAAGGTCATCTAAAGGCTTGAAGCACTCCAGGTTTTGGAATGAAAACTGTCATCTTTATTCATTTTGAGTAATAGTGGAAGGAACTAGAATTATAAATTGAGATTCAGTTCTTCCTCCTTCAGCTACTGAATAAAAAAAAAAAAAAAGTTCTATAAAATGAGATCCATCTTCTGATTACTCAGAACAGAATTTTCAGTCTCTCATAAGGCAGGTCAAACAATGCCCAGAAAGTTTCCCCTCCTTTACTTAGGCCATTAGAGAATTAAATTGATTGCATCATTTTCAGCATCATTTCACAACAGTCAATAGTCCATCTTCCAAATTGCATCAGTGCCTCGTACCATAATACCCATATGGAAAACGGAGCAGCTGCCCCTTCCTGATACACAAGGCATTTAAAATTCTCCTACAGAAAATTATTCAAACAAGACAGTAAAATGGCAGCAATTTACCATCCCTTTTTTCCTGCAAATAGATTGTTCTGCAAGAATAAAATTATTTGCTGTTTTTCTTTTTTTTTTCTTCCCCCGTGTGCCTAAACTTACCATTATGTAAAGGAGATTAGATCAAAAGAGGATAGACATAGTAGCTATGCTGTCATGGTCAGAGGCACTAACTGAATAAAGCAAAGTCAAGAAGTCAGCTTGGTGGCTGGGAGGAATCAATTCTGACAACGTGCTGCTCTGTTGAACTCTGTGTCTTCTAACCTGGAGGTTTATTTAGAGGTGCAGGAGGGAAGGATGGCCAGCCGGGCTGTGTGCACCTTGGGAGTGAAGCAGGAAAGGCAGGAGCAACTGGAAAATAGTCTCATGCTTCTGGAGGGGTTTTTCCTCCCAAGCTGTAGGCCTTTTCAAATAACTGCTTCACAAAGGCCAGGTGTTGTGTTGAGGGAACAAGTTGGAGTCTGGACCACAGAGCTGCTGCTTGGCCCACAGCTCTGTCCTGCAGCCCTGAAAGTGATGCTGCAGCACTTGGTGCAAGCAGCTCAGAGTAACCCCCTTCTGCAGAGGCTTCTCTCCTGGCTTATGGCTTGAGGGACTCCTGAGCTGGGAATTTTCCTTTCCAAGTAGATCTACAAGATTTTCCTAAGCAGTTGTCTTGGGTTGTGGAACCAAAAATGTGAATTCTATTTCATCTGCTGAAAGCAGTTGGGGAGATGTTCTTCTTTATCTCTTGTAACTCTGGGGGGGGGGGGGGGGGGGCAGATGCCTTTTGATAATGGGCCAGCTGTTAAACCAGGTGGGGCAGTGTTTGTTATCTCTTTTCACAATGGGCCATTAAGACTTCCCAAGCTGTTCTCCTCCCCAGAGCAGTACATCCACATCCCATTGTGAGATGCTCCACCCAGTGGGGGGAGCCAACCATTCCTACCTTGATAAAAACTGAGACACAAACACAGGTATCCAGCTTCACCTGATTCCTGGAGGAAGACTGGACCCTTCTCACCATCACTGGACCCTTGTTCTACAGGATCATCTCTATGTGGTGGTTGCCCCACCAGAACCACATCTGCCACTCCAGGAAGACTCACTTTGGGACTGCTTCCAACACCCTGACCAACAGGGTGTCAAGTTATTCCCTCCTGACTCTGTCAGGGTTCTCCAAAATTGTTGTTTGTTTGTTTGCTGGTTTGGTTGGGTGGTTTTGCTTTCTACTACATTTGTATTGTTAGTATTCCTAGTAAAGAACTGTTATTCCTATTCTCAAATCTTTGCCTGAAAGCCCTTGATTGCAAAATTATAATTTGGCAGGGGTGAGGGGTTTACATTCTCCATTCTAAGGGAAATTCCAGCTTTGCCTGGCTGATACCTACCTTTCCAAACCAAGACAGCAGTGCAAAAGAAAACCTGTTCACGTCTGCTGGCTGAAGATGAGATGATGCTTATGGTCAGGTGAAACTGCTAGCAGTGTGTTTATCTGCTGAGGTGTGATTGACAGCATTTTTAACAGAAATACGAAGCAAATGCAAAAATTTGCAGCTTGTGGTTCTGCTTTCAGTATTTCTTCCACGTTAAGCTTCAAAAGTCTTGAAGAAATGTGTGGCAGAGTTTGCTGGTATCTGTTCTGTTTGGTTCCTTTTGCTTTTCTGTTTTCCCCAAGAGAATTGCTAGCATTTGTTTCTTTTTTTTTTTTTTTTTCTAGCAAGACAGAAGGTTATAGTTGCATGAAAGAGTTGGGAAACCATAGTTTGTGTCTTACTTTGATTTCCTGTTGTGGTATTACAGGAACACCTGGTACAGCATTACAGAAATTTATCCAACATCACCCGGTTTTGCTTGGAAACATGGCTTGGTGGCAGGCTGGCAAAGTGAGGAACAGTTCTTTCTTTTTCATCCCAGGTGAAGAGGTATTGAAGCACCTGGGGACCATCTGTTTGTTCAGGTCTAAGTTATTCAGACCTCCAACCCACCCTGGGCAATGACTTGGTCAGGTTGCTGCCTGGAGGATAAAGTCTCCTGGTGCCTTACAGGCAGCATCCACTATTGCCTCGTGTGTGGAAGTTAGGAGTGGAGCTCAGGTTCAAGACCAGAGCTGATGAAATTTTTCCACCCAAAATGCATACATTTAGACAGCACAGTATCACTCCTGCCTGTGATTGCAATGTGTAAGTGAAGTCCTCACTCCACAGAAACCCCTGGGGATGCTGATTAAAATCCTCCTGCCAGACCAGCTGGCTCCAGTCACCATATTATTTTTGATCCAGACCACTATAGCAGGCTGGTAGCAGAAAATCCCTTTGGGGACTGAGGTTTGAGTAAGGAAAAATTGAATTCTTTATTTAGAAAAGTCTGATAGTGTATTAACCTGCCAGTTTAGAAGGTACCCACCCCACTGTGAATATAAACATGCTCTTTATGAGGGGGCAGGAACTGTCAGGGGCCATTTTGTAAGTGAAAAAAGCTGCTTCTGCAAGCACTATCATCTGTTAAATTGTAGGATTACCATTTGAGGTGATACAGGAAGGGGAGAGGAGTACTCTGCTTGACTAAGAAAGCCATCACTTCAGGGACAAGGGCAGTTATTTCTGATAAGGTTGCTTGTAAAAATTGAAGCCACGTAACTTCAATTTTCCTGGGAGTTAATAAACAGCCAGAGAACAGTTCTCTGGGAGGTACAAAGCCAGTGGCCATATCCATTTTCCTACAGCTACTGCCTGACCTCTCATTTTCCCAGAGGCACATCTAGGCTCACACAGGGCTGTTTCTGTATCGTCTGACTAGGACAAATTTGTTACTCCAGATTTTGCTCCACCTTAGATCAGAGGATGATGTTGGGTCCTCTCAGGAAACATGAGGCTCTTTTTCCCCTGTGTATTTGACTGAAGCTGATAGTGGCTGGTACTTCACACTTACCAGCAAGTGGAATGTCTCAAAGACCAGATGTGGGAGATGATGGGTGTGCAGTGCCTGGGAGTGTGCTGCGTGTTCCTGGTAACAGAGGTTCCCTGAGCATGGGATGCTATGTGGTGGTTGTATCCACAGAGTTTGTTCCAAAGGCCTGCAGAGTCTTCAGCACAGGCTTTGCACAGCTGAGAGCAGCTATTGTGGGTCAAGTCTAGACAGAAACTCATCCCCATACAGCTGCTCACTCCTGCCAGTGGGACTGGGGAGAGAATCAGAAAAGGATAAGTGAGAAAACTCGTGGGCTGAGACAAAGACATCTCAGCCTAACAGGTAAAACAAAAGTCACACATACAAGCAAACCAAGACAAGGAGTTCACTCATTCCTGCCCAAGGGCAGACAGGTGTTCAGCCATCCCAGGAAAGCAGAGCTCTGTCACCTGTAGTGGTGACTTAGGAAGACAAATGCCTTCAATCCAAACCTTCTCCTCTTCCTTTTTCTTTCCCCAGCTTTTATACACTGAGCACAAAACCATATTGTCTGGAATATCCCTTGGGTCAGTTGGGCTGCACTCCCAGCCTCTCTGCTGGTGAAAGGGGTTGAGGAACACAAAAGGTCTTCACTCTAAACACTGCCCAGCAATGATGAGAACATCTCTGCACTATTTGTCTGCAGCACAAATGCAAGACATACAGCTACTGTGAAGAGAATTACCCTGGCCAACAGCAGCACAGCAACTGAGCATCCTTTGGCCCTAGAAAACCTGGAGATCACAACTGTGTTCTGTGTCAGTGGGTGAAGGAATCAATTCAGTCTTTAAGTGCTCCCATCCCACAAATGCAAAGTAGTAGCTTACAGGTTTGGAAGGATTTGCTTTTTCCTGTGCTAGGTAAGCTGTCAGCCAGAGGCAGGCAAAGTATCTGTGGGTTTCCTGCTCACTGTGACCAGCAGCCTGAATGCCTCACCAGCCACTGCTGATGGTGTGTTACTACCATGAGCCTCCTGCTCCTAGGCTGTTGTTTCAAATTTTAAAATCTTTCTGGACTGCATTCTGTGTGCTGCTGAGGTCTGATTGCAAACAGAGTCAGAAACAAATTGGAAAGTGCAAATGATGTGACATCCTGCAAAAACTGCTGTGACCTCAACAAGGGTCTTCATGGCTCTCCAGGTGAATTTATCTGCTCCTCCAAAATAAACAGTGTGAGATTATCTGTCATGCTCAGCTTCCCTAACAAGCAGGAGGAGAGATTATATCATGTATCACTGTCAGCTGTATCATGCCCCTAAGAAGGTGAAAGGTTTGCATCTTCTTGCTGGTGTTATCAGCCTTTACCTTAACATCAGAACTACCATTATTTCCTAAAAATGTATTTGTATTGACCAGTAGAAACATCTACCATTTGCAGACCGACATACTCAAATACAGTTTCTTGCATTTTGTTACTTTACTCCAAATGGTACTTCCCTTTAATAGAAATCCCTCAGTCTCTATCAGAAATTATAAACTGTAGACTGCTTGCTCCAGGAGGTGTTCTCTGAAAACTGGCAGCTTTGCATCTTTGTAAATCTTCTGCCAACTTGCAGAGTTCATGTGGCTCTTCCTTTAGGCTTTTTTTTATATTGTGGTTCATCCTTTTACAGCTTCTTTATATTTAAGAACCCATAAAGACACACCCTTGCACTGAGTTTTTCATCTTAACTCAGAAAAGGATTGCAGGCTTCTTGCTATTTTTTTATACATTTAAATGAAAATTGGTTCTCCCTGCTATAGCACAGCTGTATTAGCTGGTCAGTTATCTTTTGATAACTTTACTGGGGGGAAAGGAGTTCTGGTTTTTGCCTTCCTTGTGCTGGCCTCATTAGGAACAAGAGTTAATGTAAGTGATAGCTGGTGTGTGTAATATGTACCTTCACTGTTGTGTCTGTTAAAGAGGGAATGTTGTACTCATGGAATGGAAGCTATGCCATGTGTGTCTCTCTGTGCATCCCTCGTGCTATGCTGTTCATCTGCAAAACCTGCACCATCCAAAAGGGGCAAAGTTACTACTGATAAAGGACTATCAGTAGATGCTCTTATTTCTGTTATACCCCTGTTATATTCCTTGCTTGTAATGGGATTATTTCACTCCTGTTGTCGTTCTGTATTGCTCTTTCCTCTTGGACTCAGTTTTGGCAGGGAAATGCTGACTGTACAGTGCCTACGTGACACATATGGCAGATATAGCCAGTGCTTGGGAATGTGATAATAAACATTCTGTTTCAGAGTACAGGAATTATATTTTTAGAAGTTATTCTGAAAAATAATGGATTTATGGGTCTCCTACACAATTCAGTAACATAAGTTTATGCTGAAGGTGTTGACCTGAACACCAGTTTGAATTTCTGTGTGGCTTTCTCAGCTGCTCTTTAACTTTTGCAATGATGAAACAGCTCCCTGAGGCCAAATGCTGTTTGCACTTTTGTCCCTCACCCTAAAAGTCACAAGGGCTGCTCAGAACTCAGAGTAGAAACAGTGATGAAAAATGTGCTTGCTTTCCCAAAGCTGGAAAACTCTCCGGCCCCGTTGCCATGGTAACACCTCCATCCACATTCCTTCATCACTGCTCCCTATTACCTTGCTCTACCACTGTCTCGAAGCAATCATTGTCTTTTCCTAGCCCTGTGCTGAAGCAAGGAGAAAAAAGATGTAGAAACTGAAGGAACAGCCATAAGCACACAGAGGCAGGTTCATCTGGATACAAAACCATCAAAGTGATTAGCCCTGAGGACAGGAGAGTCAGAAAATGAAGAACAAATTGTTGATTTGAAAGTGCAGCTCTGATTCTCATCAAGTAATACATTGCATAACTTACACATTGATGGTCTACAGATCATTCTGGGACATAGCTGCTTCTAGTTGTGTCCCTGAAATTTGGGGTCTTTTAGAAAGTGATTGCCTGGTATTTCTCTGCCTGGGTTATGGTTGACCGCCTAGCCATGCTAAAGGGTTTGTGACAGAAAGCAGCTTGGCTCAAGACTGCAGAAACAATTGTGGAGGGAGTTAAGATGATCTTTTCCTCAAAGTGATGCCCAATAATTTCACTGAAATGGGCTGGACCTGTGTGGTTGAAGCTTCAGTTTGTATCTGGTGATCTGCCTGGCAAACTTTCCTTGTAGGCACTATTTATGCCACCCAAATTAGTGTGTGTGTGCTGGTTCCCTGAGTGAAATGAATTTTACAGGGGTATGATCTTCTTCATACAGGTCTGTACCTCTGTTTTTGGTGTAGCTGTCTAGAAGTGAAATGTTTCTGACATGCTCATGGCCCATGCAATGGCCCATCTTATTTTGATGCAAAGATTATCCCACATAATTACAAAGTTCTACGGTTACTTACCTTTAATTAGAAACATTGAACATTATCTGTTGCAAAGTGGATAATTACAGCACTTCTAACTAAAACCCACTTGTCGGTGTCTTCTGGAATGGGAATGAGGGCTGTTCTCCCATTCCTGAGATGAACATTTTCCCTCTCATGGCTTGAGTCAAGGATAGTGCCGCCATGGGATGTCATAATCTCTCAGCTGTACTCTGTGTTTATCCTGACAACATGACAATGCTCTGCTTGATTGTACTTGGGAAATAACCCAGCACAGCCTGGTGTAACATTCCCTCAGTGCATCCTGCACAATTTTAATGGAAACTTCACGATCAGAAAAATTTCAGGGAACTGGTTTTATATCCTATCGACAGTTTCCACTTCAGCTTTAGCTGAAATGGCCTCCACTGCCTCTCACTTTTCTAGGGTTCAATAAAGCTGCACTAAAACTGTTTCCCCAAAGTAGAGGCTTTCTAAATCAAGCCAAAATGATTCCACAGTGGAATCCAGAGGCTCTTGTCAGCAATGGTCGAGGGAGGCTTGCATTGATAGTTGGTCTTCCATGTGTGAGGTGTCTGAGGTACAAAAGGGCTGTACTTGGGACTGGATGCAGGAGTAGCCAGCAGCTGAGCTTCTCCCCTCTTATAAAACCATTTCTTTCTTTTCTCCTCCAGTTCTTCATAGTTACATGTCTCTCCTCCCATGACCTTTACTTGTCCTGTCCTACCTGCCACTTGTGAGTTTCCCTCCTATGGGAGCCCCATATTTCCTCAGTGGCTTGGTCCCTCACCAGACCCATGGCATCTCTCCATTCCACAAACATTCCTCGCCTTTCTTACTCTCTGCCCTTCCCTCTGTATTTATTCTGACACTGGAAGAACACAAGAGGGAAGAAGGGGTACAAGGTGATGGAGATAAGAGACTGTGTCTGTCATTTGTTATCTGCTTGGGCATGGTGTAGTGTGGGTAGAAAGGTGTGACCCACAGAAGGAATGACATGCACAGAACACAAGACCTTTCGTGCTGTCCTCTGAAGGGTTGCCTCTGAGAACCCATGAGATTGAAAGGGTAGCAGAAATTTTAATCAAATTAATTCTCTTTTCTCTATAAGCAGATGGACTGATAGCACTAAGCTTCGAGAAATGCTGAGTTCTCTTGAATGAGATGTTCACTGTGTTTTGCTCTGAAGCCTCATCCTACTCCTAATGTTATACTGAGTCTGATAAACAGGTCATTTTTTTTTTTTTTTTATATTCAGAGACAAAGAGAATGTAATTACTGGAGTTTGTGTACAAAAAAAAAAAAAGCTGGTTTGTGCAGGGAAACACAAACTCTGCCTCCCCCATTTCTATGTCAGGGAGCAAGTGTAAAGCTGTAACATACCTTTCTCCCCTCTTGCCTCCTCAGAGAGAGGGGAAAACAGAAAAAACTGGCTTCTTTAATCAAAACAGGGAAACTGGAAGGGTTGATCCAACACAGCAACCTGAGCAAGTTTTAATTGTGTTTAGTGGTCAGTCATGTTCACGAGCAAATAAAAATTATAATTAGGACAATATCAATCAAATTAAGTTTAAATAATTGTTTGATCCTCAATGTGTATCCATCAGCTTAGCTCCATGGGTTGAAGAGCATGTGTCTAATCCTGCTGCTGTTGTCATCAAATTCTACAACAGGAAATTAAAATCAAAAAACCAATAATAAGAAAAAGGAGCAACAGCAAGAACTCCTGCTGCTCCTGAAAAGTCTGGAGAAGTTTCCCATATATAGAGAAAACTGCAACTCTGGCACAAACTGGACCTAAGCTTTTTGCACCTACCTATTTATCTTTTAAGCTAAACCTGTCCCAGGACCTACTAAAGCTCAGTGGGGCCAGATGAGAATTCTGACTCTACTAAAATAAAGAGGTCATGTCAACTTTCACTTGACTGTGTTTTAGGGTATTTTGAAGTTAATGCTTAAAAACTTTAGCTTCAAAATGCAGTTATGACAAAATTCAAGACCGTGACGACACTTTCCCATATTTTAAGTTTCTTTTTGGAATTGGTTCGGGAGGAGAATTCTCTGCAGTTCCACGGCCTTGCTGCAGCAGCCATGGTGACCAGAAAAGTGAAGTGCATGAGAAACTGCCACAGTGCAAGTCAGGGTGGCTGAGCACTGGACCTGGCTCCCCAGGGAGGTCGAGGCTGGCAGAGCTCAGGGAGTGTTTGGACAATGCCCTCAGGCACAGGGTGGGATCCTTGGGGCTGTCCTGTGCAGGGACAGGAGCTGAACTGATAGTCCTTGGGGCTTCCTTCCAACACAGGATGTTCTATGATTCTAAGGAAAGCAACAGTGAACAACAGGCTTAGTAGTGTTTACATAAACTTGTAAAGGTTTTATTTGTAATCAGTTCAGGCGAGGGTTAATTCAAGCACTTGCTGAGCCCTGAGTGTGGCAGAGTGGCTGTGTGTCAGTGTCCTTGAGAAATGTGTAAATGCACTTGAGTGTGATGTTACAATGCCAGTGGTGCTGATGGGCAGCTCCCAGCCTGGCACTGAATGCAGATGGTGCTTCAACTCTTGTCAGTCAGTGTCCTAGGTTACAATGTAAAATTGTGCCCAAGGTGTGTATTCTATCCCCATGAGCCGTTGGAGCCAAGGTGGGGCACTGTTCTCCTTATCTTCTGATAACGAGCCCAACAATGCCTTCCCGGAAGACGTTATCTCTGGTTAATGGGCCATCAAGGACCCATTGCATGACTCATAGGATGAAATCATTCCATTGTGAGATGCTCCACCCAGGGGGAGGAGCCAAGCATTCCCACCTGGATATAATCCAGGGTTTGAGACATCACAAGCAGCTTCTATCCACTGAACCCTCAGAGGAGACGAGCTACCAGACGTTTCTACAGGAATCACTGCTTTGACAAGAACATCTCATCTGGATTCCTGGAGGAAGACTGGACCCTTCTCATCATCCCCGGACCCTTCTCTCTCAGGATCATCTCTGCTCCAGCAGAACCACATCTGCCGCTCCAGGAGGATTTCCAGACTGCTTCAAACACCTTGACCAACAGGGTGTTAGGTTGTATCATTCCATTTATTTCACCTTTTTTCCTCTCTTCCTCTATTAAATTGTATCTCTGACTGGGAGTCTCACTGGTTTTGCTTTCAAACCAGCACAGTCAGTTAATCGTTTGGGAACAAATTCTTACATTTTCAACCTAGCTTTGAAAAGTGCAGAGAGAGCAACATCAGCTGTAGCTCTGCTGCTTGTATTTGAATTTTCCTCCACCTGCACAGAACTCATTTGTACAGAAGTGAACCTTGGTCACCTGTAACATTCTCTCCACTGGCATCAGTACGTGACTGTCTTTGAAGATCGACCTTTCTGCAAGCACAAGTGCATCACCCTTCCAGCACGCCAGGTTAACCCCAGATGCTAGAGCCAGAGTGCTAAAGAAGTCTTAAAGGAAATAATGGTAAGGAAAACACATTAAAGAAGAACTGGGCAGATCTTGGAAGTCATCCAAAACAGGAACATCTTGGAGGAACAAGCCAGTGGGATATTAAAAATAGCAAAAAACCTAGACCATGCAAAATGGCTGCTTAGTAGGGTCAGGAAGCTGTCCAGGGCTATCACCCTTGCTGTGAATGGGTTTTGTCAGGACTGCAGCTCAGTTAAGAGGGCTGAACTTTTCTGCAAGCACCAGAGAGTCGTTCTTTAAGCTGCAGCCTGGTCTCACGACAGACATAGCAGTGCTGTTTGCAGCCTCTCCATGCATTATTAACACTGTAGCTCTGTTGTAGGGATGTGTTTTCACCTGAGGAATTCAGTTTCACCAACGTCCCAACCGTCTGGCATGTCCCACATTCTGATGTAGTTCCAGTCAGTTGTTTCAAAACTGTAGAAAGGGGCAAGATATTTTTATACTCTTGAAAAAGACATTGTTGTGATTTTATGCATTGCCATACAATGTCAAGTTGTAACTTGGGCATAGTATGGCTTTGGACATAGGTCAAGATATTTTCAGTTTTACTTTCCAGACTGAACCTTTCTCAGATCAGTCAGACCAGTCCCAACTGGCCAAAGTCACACCTGTCCTAAATAGCTTGATGTCAGTGCTAATTAAGCAGAAGACCCTGGTTAATTGTCTTGTCTGAAACTGCCCTGGCACTCCAGCTGCTCTGGCACTCTGCAGGTCTCTACAGCTGCCCCCGAGCTGGGGCTGTGTGTTACATCCAGGCACAAAGGATCCAGTAGATCTTCATCCATTTTCCTCCTTGGGGGAGCACGGATGTGCTGTGACCCTCAGGATCTGCTGTGACCCTCGGGGATGTGTCTGTGACCCTTGGGATGTGCCTGTGACCCTCAGGGATGTGTCTGTGACCTTTGGGATGTGTCTGTGACCCTCGGGGATGTGCTGTGACCCTCAGGGACGTGCTGTGACCCTCGGGGATGTGCTGTGACCTTCAGGATGTGCCTGTGACCCTCAGGGATGTGTCTGTGACCCTCAGGGATGTGTCTGTGACCCTCGGGGATGTGCTGTGACCTTTGGGATGTGCTGTGACCCTCGGGGATGTGCTGTGACCTTTGGGATGTGCCTGTGACCCTCAGGATGTGCTGTGACCCTCAGGATGTGCTGTGACCCTCGGGGATGTGCCTGTGACCCTCGGGGATGTGCAGTGACCCTCAGGATGTGTCTGTGACCCTCGGGGATGTGCTGTGACCCTCAGGATGTGCTGTGACCCTCGGGGATGTGCTGTGACCCTCAGGATGTGCTGTGACCCTCGGGGATGTGCAGTGACCCTCAGGATGTCCTGTGACCCTCGAGATGTGCCTGTGACCCTCAGGGATGTGCTGTGACCCTCGGGGATGTGCTGTGACCCTCAGGATGTGCTGTGACCCTCGGGGATGTGCAGTGACCCTCAGGGATGTCCTGTGACCCTCAGGATGTGCAGTGACCCTCAGGGATGTGCTGTGACCCTCGGGGATGTGCTGTGACCCTCAGGGATGTGCCTGTGACACTCGGGGATGTGCTGTGACCCTCGGGGTGCCCGTGGCAGGTCCCAGGCGCTGTTTTCTCTCCCGGACGCTCCGTCCTGTGGTGCTGCAGGTGCCGTTCCCAGGCCCAGGGCGTGTCCCAGGTCCCGGCCCGGGGCGGGATGCCCGGACATCCCGGCAGGTGGCGGTGGAGCCCTGGGAATTCTGCTGGGATCAGGATCCGGCTCCCGGGAAGCCGCGCTCGCCCTTGTTCCCTGCTGGAGCATCCCCGAGGGCTGCGCAGGGCGGCTGCTCTGCCCCTCCGAGCCCTGCACAGGGTGATTGTACAGAACCACTGTACAGAATGATTGTACAGAACCAGTGATTGTACAGAACCATTGTACAGAACCATTGATTGTACCGAACCACTGTACTGAATGATTGTACA
Organism: Phylloscopus collybita; assembly: GCA_027886175.1. Lineage (NCBI taxonomy): Eukaryota > Metazoa > Chordata > Aves > Passeriformes > Phylloscopidae > Phylloscopus > Phylloscopus collybita. The sequence continues at coordinate 5,266,223 of JAJNNQ010000048.1, forward strand.
GAACCATTGATTGTACAGAATGATTGTACAGAACCATTGATTGTACAGAACCACTGTACAGAATGATTGTACAGAACCATTGAACGATTGTACAGAACCATTGATTGTACAGAATGACTGTACAGAACTATTTATTGTACAGAACAACTGTATAGAATGATTGTACAGAACCATTGATTGTACAGAACCATTGTACAGAACCATTGATTGTACAGAATGATTGTACAGAACCATTGATTGTACAGAACCACTGTACAGAATGATTGTATAGAACCATTGATTGTACAGAACGATTGTACAGAACGATTGATTGTACAGAACGATTGATTGTACAGAACCATTGATTGTACAGAACGATTGTACAGAACCATTGATTGTACAGAACCATTGATTGTACAGAATGATTGCCTTCAGCTCCTGGTGTTCACCACTCCCTGGGATTTTCCTAAGCCACATCTCTGTGATTAAAAGATGTTGTCGTACCAGGCTTGGATAAATTAGTAGGAAGAAGGCCATAGAAGAATTAACATATTTGGGGAACTATTGTGCATGTTCTCAAGGTAAATGGGAATTTGTTCAGTTCAGGAAAAAAGCCTGGTGGCTCTTGATTGGAAGAGAAATTTCAGGTCGCAAAATTCCAAAATTAAGAGGTTCGTTTATCATGAGGGATGTTTTTTTCATGTATTGTAAATTATGGTTCACTTTCACCAGTGAGTGTTCCATAGAAGACCATCTTCCTTGTCTTGTATAAAGTCCTCTGGTTGCTGGAGGAGCAATCCTTCAAATTTCCACACCCGTGTGTTCTCTGAGAAAATTGCCCTGAGAATTCTTATGCCAAGCAGCATCTTAGTCAAAGGGTTTCAAGTAGAAAAACACACAGACAAAATGCAGCAAAGAATGTCAGTAAGTGAACATTAAAAGGTGTCCAGTCTCTCCTTTCAATGAGTCTTAATAAAGGATTACATGGAAATTATTAAGGACTGGAACAAAAAATAGTTTAGACTAGACTGTATTTAATGCCAGTTAGAAAGCTGTTACAACCCACACTTGGCTCTTACAAAGGCTGTAATTGCCACCCTTAAACCAAGTATTCCCAGAGGCACCTGATGCTGTGCAGCCAGGCTAAAACACTGGTACAGATTTTTGCAATGTGCTCAAACTCCTCCAAGCAAATGTGATTTCTGGCCTGTTGAAGTTACTAGACTTTGGCCAAGAGCTGTTTAAGAAAAGGATCAGGGCATGAGGAAGAGGGTGTGTTTTCTTCCTGACTCAGCAAATAGCAGGGCTTTGGAGACAAGGCAGGCAGAGACCCACCAGTGTCACACTAAGTGAAGGGAAATTACAGTTAACTAGTTTCTATGGACATCTGTTACTGGTCTAAAAGAGCTGTTTTCCTGGCAACCATTGAGGCTGCAGGGAATCCTGTCCCGGGGTGCTGGTTTAGCTCACCCCTCTGTGGTATGGGTGCTAAGAAATAACCAGCATCTTCTCAAAAATTACAAGGCCAAAGGAGGAAAATTTAGGCAGAATTCCCAGATTACTTCAGTCTATAAAATACATGCTTTGAAAAGCTCAGGCTTCAACCATGAAGTTCAACATATGTCCTTAGCCTCTGCTGACTAGTTATGACTCTATGTTGTACTTGGCAAGAAGGCAGCATTTGTTCAAGGGGGCTCTTGCCAGCTGTGCTGGAGAAAGTGCTTTTCAACAGGATTCCAATTAAATGCTTTATTAATATTTATTATTCACTGGTTGCAGTTATTGGTAACATGCATTTGCCCAGGAGAGTTCAAATGAAATACAGTGTGTTGTTTCTTCCTGGGGATGGGAGGAAAAAAAAATATGATTCTTTAGCTGTTTGTGTTCACTGTGTGGTGTTTAAGTGGTAATGCAGGTCCAGTGTGTGTGAGTAGTGAGGGTTCCTGTGCAATGAATTCCCCACACAGGACCTGGTGTGGAGCTGGCAGGCTCTGGGGAAAAGGCAGCACTGCAGCAGTGAGAGGAGTGGACAGCAGCTCTGGCACAGCTTTAGCTCTGTCAATGTTTCACAGAAAGCAAATATTCCCAAGGTCATTCTCAGAAACGGCCAACTGAGGACACGTTGGGCAATGTGTGATCCCACTGCTGCAGGACTGCACCAGGAGGAACAGCTGGCTGCTCCAAAACCAGTGGCAGAGCTGCCTTTGGCCTGGCCCTTCAGTCGTGTCATTTCTTAGATGTGGAGAGTCAAGTATGAAACCTGAGCAGTGAGGTGCTCCTGGAGGCCCTCTGAGCTGGCCACGAGCTTGAGTGAATGGCTGGCAGCTTGAGTGAGACTCCTGATGCACAGCTACAACAGCGTGGCCACGAGCCCGGGGGGCAGATGGGTTTAAAGCTTTTCCCACAGCAGAGTTTCAAATGAACACAGGCTCCTCGCCCCTGTCACAGCTGATTATACCAAGCATGGGTTTTAAATATCTGAGCTGAGTAATTTCCACCAGTACAACTCCACCTGAGTGTCTCAGGTTGTGGAACTAAAAATGTGTATTCTATTTCATTTGTTAAAAGCAGCTGGGGAGATGTTCTTCCTTATCTCTTGTAACTCTGGGAGGAGGGGGGCAGGTGCCTTCTGATAATGGGCCAGCTGTTAAAACCAGGTAGGGCATTGTTTCTTATCTCTTTTCACAATGGGCCATTAAGACTCCCCAAAGCAGTACATCCACAATACCCTCCCCAAAGTAGCACATCCACATCCCATTGTGAGATGCTCCACCCAGCAGGAGGAGCCAACCATTCCTACCTGGGTAAAACTGGGACACAGGAACACAAGGGATCTGGCTTCACCTGATTCCTGGAGGAAGACTGGACCCCTTCTCACCACCACTGGACCCTTGTTCTACAGGATCATCTCTACTCCACCAGAACCACCTCTGCCACTCCAGGAGGACTCACTTTTGGACTGCCTCCAACACCCTGACCAACAGGGTGTCAGGTTGTAGCTCTGACTCTGTCAGGGTTCTCCAAAATTGTTGTTTGTTTCCTTGGTTTGGTTGGATGGTTTTGTTTTCTACTACATTTGTATTGTTAGTATTCCTAGTAAAGAACTGTTATTCCTATTCCCAAATCTTTGCCTGAAAGCCCTTGATTGTAAAATTATAATTTGGCAGGGGTGAGGGGTTTACATTCCCCATTCTAAGGGAAACTCCAGCTTTGCCTGGCTGATACCTGTCTTTCCAAACCAAGACACTGAGTTAACACAAGAACACATTTTTATAAAGGTGTGAGTTGTTCCTTTTTGTTAATATAGCTGCATTAAATCATTGTGGCCTTGGAGCAAACTCTCCTCTCTTCACTATCAGGAGTGTGAGAGAAAGGAGAGACAAGAGTGTCAAACTTCCTAACAAGTTTGACAACACAGTTCTCTGAATTAAATGCCTGAAATACTGGCTTTAGACCCCCATCTCTGATTACCCCACCAGTCCTCAAGCACATAGCACACATCTATTTCTACCAACAGGAGTTTCTGATTTATGCCAATTATGCCACTGCCACACATCAAGGGGATTTTTTTTTTTTTTTTTGAACAGTCGGTGCATTTGTTTTGTATTTGTATTAGTCCCTTTTAATGTATTTTTGTTATGCTAATGCCAGCTGAAAGTAATTCCAGGGAAATTAAACTAGGATTAATCTGTCATAAAGAGGAAAAGAATTATTATACTTCTCGTTAGGATTGATTATTTTTTTCTTGTTCATCTGAGCATCCATGAATTATTGTCATATCTGAACAACATTTTTCTTCTCCAGGATTTAAGAATGGAACTTAATGAGATTAATTCCTATCTGCAAGGTGCTCAAAGCTTGTATTTTAAGGCAGAACAGGGTATCATTGAATAAAAAACACAACTCAGCATTTCTTGGGGATGCTTGAAGTTTATCCCTTTTTTGTATTACATTTTATGATGCCTTTTATAAATAAGATGCCTAGCTGAGAGTGTTGCTTCTGCTCCTCCCTATTGATAACCAAATCATCTTGGCAGTGCAGATTAAAGCAGCTCCATTGCTGGTATGCATTCATATCTCTTTACTTAGTCCTGTCTGTCTTAATTGATAGGGCTTATTTATGTGCATGAGGAGATTATTCATGTGAGTGGGGCATTCAAAATATTGGTATTCCTTTACAGAAACAAGTTTGGCTAATAAATATTGATTTTTAATTTTTTATTAAGTTTTAAGTAATATTTAGAATGTCTGAGCACGGTTATAATGATGTGCTCTTAAAAATTAAACAGATTCGCTTCATGTTTAGAGTAAAATAAAAGTGTTTGACTTAGCAAAGCTTGAGGAAGCAATTGCATTTCACACATTTAGGGGGCTCAAGTCTCCTTGTGACACTTTTAAATTTTTGCTCCAGGAATATATTCTGTAGCTGACTTGGATCAGAGGGATAATGAGGCAATGTGCCAGGCCACTCGTTTGGCACCATCAGCTCCTTCTGCCATGGTCAAGACTTGGAGGAACTCAGTCAGAGAGAAGGCAGAATTTTGACCAAGGAAGAGATGTGATTCAGGCAGGCTTTTAACACATTTTATGAAGTGGATTTCCAACTCTTGTCATGTGTCAGGGCATGGCATGTGAGTCTGCACTCAGCCCCTTGTCTTGACATCACATCTGAGAGTGGCTGGAACTGAACATCATTTGCTGAGATGTCACATGTTTTCATTAAAATGTAATCTTGCACCTCATAATAGGATAGATAGCAGTTTCAGGATTGAGCCTTGTGTACAGTGGGTAGACACAGTGAAAATTAATTTTTTTTTTTCATTATCTTGAATGGTAAACTCATCTGCCAGATACAGATTGGTGCTGAACATTGCTTGCTCTATTTTTCTGGAAGGAAACTAATTAAAAGATTATGGTTTCTGTGTTTAATAGTTGTTCAAAATATACTGGTGGCACTGCTTGCCATTCAGATTTCATCATGTTGCAAGCAGCAAAGGAGAAGCACGCTGACACTTCCATCTCTTTGGGATTCAGTTCATCTCATTCTCTTCCTAATGTGATCTCCCAGGATATCAAATGAAGGCTTCTGTGTATTAATGAATGCCCAATGTTAAATGAAAGTCAAATGAAACCGAATATCCAGCAGTGATCAGGTTTACTTTGCCCAGGCTCCCACTGGGAGTGTCCCAGAGAACTTGTGTTTGATATCCAAAGGAGAACTCACTTCAGTGTGTGTGTGAGAGAGGCAGTTTTGGTACACCTCAGTGGTCAAATGGACAGGTCATTGTTTCTGTGGTATTTGTAAATGAAGTTCTCTTAATAAGGGTGCTGAGAAACACTTAAACACAGAAACTGTCAACTGCAACCCACACTGTCCAGCTGGAGCTTCCACCCACAGCAAACTCAGCTTGAACTCTTTAAAACCATCCCATCTTTTCCTCATGCCATTAAGTGACAGTAGGGTTTGGCTTCTACTGTATTGCAGTTCTATCAAAAATTTACTCTGTACCAAAAACATGAGAATTAAACTTTACTTGGCATATTCAAAGAAGAATTTTGCTTCAAGTAGTAATAACTCGGCTGTGGTTCCCATCTCTCACCTCTACCATGTTGACTTTTAAGCTGTAGTTTTCCTGTGTAGCTTCCAGCTCCTTCTCCCCATGTAGGTGATGTTTCTGGCAGAAAGCCTCAAAGTGTGGAGCCCATCTGGCCCCTGGTCTTTGCCAATGTCAGACAGCCTCAGTAAACTGCTCAAAAAAAAAACAGGTCCAAGACCTGCAAAGCCAAGGTGGACCATATGTAGGAAAGGTGGTTTAGCACTGAACATGCTTCCACAAGAATCCTCCTCCATTGAGTGGATTTAATTGCAGTCCCAATGAGCATCAACCCCAGCAGAGATTAAACTGTGCCCATGGGGAATCAACACATGCTGCTGTACTTTCTGTGTCTCCCTGTTACCTCCTCATCAGTGAAGACCACCTGACAGCCCCCTGAGGTGTGGTGTAGGTGCAGTCCTATTTACTTGCAAGAACTGTGAAGTAAAGAAGCTAATAACTCACCTTAAATCTCCAAGTGTGCTTATTTAATTGCAACCTAGATAGCAAACAAGTCACCTGTCATGAACTGCACTTTTTAGCAAACCATCATAAAATGTAGGAAGTCTAGTACTTTAAAACTGCCCCTCTCTTGTTGGCTGGTGTGACAGGGGAGGGTTAGGAGGTCTCCACGCTTTCTCCCAGTGCTGTATTCTTCACTGCAGTGCTGGAGCCTTCTTCCATCCAAATGGGTGTTCCTTCCTTTTCTAAGTTTTCCCCATTTTCTCCCTTGCTTACATAAGGAAGTGATTATTAGCAATTTGGAAATAGAGATTTTGAACACTTGTTCCTGAAATGAAATTCTGATAAGTGTTCTTCCTTCTCTAATCGTGTAAGAAAAGGTTTCAAACTTGCAAAATTATTTCTGCTTTATCTGGTCCTTGCAGGAAGAAATTACTGTTGTCCAGCAGTTTCACCTGGCTCATTTCTTTAACATGTGAGGAGTGGTTAAGGGACCTCACATAACTAAAATTTGAGTCATATTTGTGACTCTGTGTGTTACCTAAGGTATTTTTCTGACTGGAATTAAATTATATCTCTATTTCTGCATTTTTCACTGCTTGATAATAATAATTTTTAAAAAAAATCATGAACTGTGCCTTGCTGCCCCATTGGGCACAGCCCCTAGCTTCAATGACTTCTTCTGAAGGTCACTCTAGGTATGCTTTTTGCAGTGTTAGACCCTTCTTTTTGGGAGCAGTTGATCTCCTTTGAAAACAAGAAGGCTTTTTTGGGAGCAATCAGTTGCAGATCTTCTTCAGATAGTGTTGTTTTATACTTGGTCTCTTTGCCATGGCACACACACCTTTCTAAAGAGCAGTTTTATTAGTAATAAAGCATTGTTTAAGCAAAATTGACAGTATTTTAAGAACCCATGAGAACTGACCCCAGTAAAACTAGGAGTTAAATTGGATTCAGAAGGGAAGTCTCACATAACAAGCAATGGATACTGAAATCTTTACTTTTATTTTTTTATTCAGCTCTGTGTTCGCTTGAGATGAGTCATTCTTCCAGTGAGCTCCTTCCAGGAAGGATTCCCCACAATCCTCAGAATGTTTCTCTTTCTCTGCACTATTAAAGTTCTTTTTCTGTTATTACAGTTTCCTTTTGGCTGAAATCCTCTTTGATTCCTCCCAAAGGATCCTTTTAAAAAAGAAAATGCAAAAGGAAAATTTCTTATTACAAATGTTCCCAAAGACAATTAATCTATTAATTCTTAAAAAACCCCAACATTTTAAGATTAGTTGAAATGCAGATCTTTTCAACCAGGGAACTTGAGATCTTGTTAATGTGGTCAGAAATAGTGCAGCTGTTGCTAAAATGTGCTTTGTTTTCAAACCTTTTCACCGGTCTATGGCAAAGCTTAGATGAAGCTTTGTGTGAAGATTTAATATGAACTTAGAGTACCACGTGTGCTGATGGGCACAAGATGTCTTTCTTTGGCAATCTAAAAAGAAACTACCCTATTTATCTTGTTTGTGTGTTTGTGAATACCCTGAGGTGAGGATGAAGAATTACTTCAAGAGGAGAGTTCATATCGAGCGCTGTACTGCAAATGGCCTAATACTGCAATCTTCTGAGAAAATTTGGTGGGTGTCAGATAAGGGTGGAAAAAGTGAACAGATGAGAGAATGCCAATTACTTACCCCTTTTGCTACACAGAGCATGGTTTTGAGTGGTATTTTCTAAGCTGGCTTTTTTTACTTATTCTTTTATGTGAAATAAAGCACGAAGAAGAGACAACAGAATATACAGAGATCAAATATTGCATGTAAAAGACTGTATGCAGAACTCAACAGATCTGCTTGAAACTAAGGAACATGCATGAGGCAGACATCAGGTGTAGGCTCTGGCTATGTGTATATTCAAGCAGAATTGTGCAATGACTGGGCAAAGGTGGGTGTCTGGTCCTGCTCTGCAGCCTTCTCTGTCCCAGTACCAGTTTAGTCATCTCTCTCCATCAGTAACTACACACTGAAGCACTGAATGCAGGAGAAAAATCAAAGCTTCTGGTGAGAATAAGTCTGAAAACTCAAAACTGTTTCTCCACCCACAGACGGTTTTCCTACTAGCTGAAAAGACTGTTAATAACAATTGCTGCCCTGTGGTTCCACTTCATTTCTATGCAGAAAGGGCCCAGGATTCTTACACTGGGTGGGCAGTGCCTCCATTTACATGTCAGGATTTTTTCTGTGGTTTATTCTGATGTTCTGTGTGGACATCAGCCACACTGTTCACCTACCATGTGTCTTTTTGCAGTGAAGTGTCTGAGGTTAAATAACAGGCAGCTGAGGGAGAGCAAACACTTCTCTGCTCTGATTTACAGTGGAGAAGAAAGGGTTGAGGAACTGGGCAATAATCACAACCAGATTGCTCAGGGAAGGGACATCATCTGCTCTCAGCTGTGTCCTTGTTTTACAAGGAAGAGAAGCTGCACTGAATGCAGCAGAATGAGGTGGGCAATGGAGATTTGAACAACTCTAGCTACAACTGACACTTACTTAGCTGGGGCTTGGTTTTTTCCCAGCTAAACTCGTGAACAAGTGTTGCTGCACACCTGTCAGGGTGCAGGCTCCTTTCTGCCACGCAGTGCTTACTGCCAGTGTTGATGTAGTGACTCAGGGATAAGATGAGCAGTGGGAGATGAGGGTTTTGTGTGACAAAAACAAGGATGTGAGTGGGTGCACGCCTGCCAGGCTGTGGTACGTGACTGCAGCTGCTGTGGGGAGGGAACCAGCTACAAACTGGTCAGAACCACCCCAGCACTGGGGCCCAGGATAGTGACTGTGCTACAGCCAGTTCAGGAATGTCTCCACAAGCTGGGAACATGCCTGGATTGCACAGCAGATCAGGCACTGTCTGGATCAAATGCCTACCTTCTCTCCTGGTTCTGCTTTTGTCTTGCTTTGCTCTTCTAAGAATTCAGAAAATGCCTCCAATGTATATTCCCCAGTATAGGCCACTTCCTGAAAAGAAAATAAAATATGTAATTCTGTATACAAAATTTTGGAAATAATGGTGAAATCAGGTGGGGGATTTTGGTTCCTTAGGCTGACCAGACACTAGACTTGTGTGCTCAGTTTAGAAAGCAAAGACAGAGGCACAGCAGGTTCCAACATCAGAAAATTGAGTGTAAAGACAAAATAGATCTAAAATCCTCAGAATAAAAGGATTTGTATAAAAAACAACCATTATTTTATTGTACTAGTTTGGGATCCTGCCAGCTGCTGACATGAGTGAGATTTTTTATAATAATAAATATTGGCAAGGTATTCTGAAGAACAGAGTCTTTGAAGTGTCTATCCATGCTATTCAAAGCTGCTCAAAGATTTTGAGGGAAATTCAAATTCTGGAATAGTTTTGAAATACACTGTTGCACAGCTTGGAAGAACAGGATGAAGATGAGCAGTGACATTGATTTTCTTATACTTCACCTTAAACTGGGATTTACTGAGGATTTTCTTCTGAGGGAGTTTAATGAAAGAAGTAGTTTCAGTTTAGAGCTTTAAAATTTTCTGAGTGGGTCTAGGCACTGTATTGTATTTTAAAGATTCCTTCCCAAAAAACCTTTGCTCTCTGGAAGCATGAAAGTTTTTTAGCAAAAAGTTGTAGAAGTTCATGTACATGACATGAACTTGGGAATTTTCTGCTCTTATCTGAGTGTAGCTGGAAATAGGTGGAGGCATATTCTCAGCTGGGTTAAGCTCACTGCCACTGAGACCAATAATGTTGTGTTACTTTACACTGGGTACTCCTACACCTGATTGGAGTTCAAAAGACTGTAAGCAAAACACCTCCAGCCTGGTGAGTTCACTAAAACTGCACACTTTTTGTGTACTAAAAGTTTGGTATTTCCATTCCATTTTAATAAAAAGTGTGGCAGCTTTGAAACTACTCTTTTATGGTTTTTATGTTTGTGAGTTTAAGTTTCTCGAGAAAGATTATTTTATTTCTCCAGAGGCAATTGACATTCTCAGATGAGTCTTGATTTTTATCAACTCTGGTGATGGCTGGAACACCAGTTTCTCAGAGCCTGAAGATCTGTAAAGCCAGAGAAGCAGCTGATTCCTGCACTGGTTACTGGGGATATGTGTCATTACAGTAATCTGTGCACAGGAGTATGTAAAAGTCATTTTTCTCAGTTAACCCACAGAAGCAGACATCTACAGAAAGCTGCACTGCTGGTCAAGTACAAGATGAAATCTCTGCACTTGAGGGAAGTAGTGCAAAAACCTGCTGCACAAGGAAGAACTTGAGACTTCAAACACCCTTTAATTCCAGAGTATTTTTAATTATGAAACAATCCCTTAATAGTTAATGGAAGTTGTACTGGTTTGGGGGGTTTTTGTTTGTTTATTTGGGTTTTTTGCAAACTGACATTTATTACAAGCATTTAATGGGTTTCCGCTTTTCTGCTAGGAGACTAAACATCGTGTGAGTGTGTAGGACTGCAGTTCAATTCATCAGAACCTGTGCATGCTCATCCAAGAGGAAAATCTCTCAAAGATTAAATGAGGACGTGGGTAAATGTCTTAGCATTTAATTTAAGTTTAATACTTAGAAGAAAAATGAAAATCTTAGTAATGCCTTAATTATAGCAGTATCTGAATATTTTTTTTACTTCAGAGATATTTTCTTTTTAATTAGATAATCTACATAGATGGAGAATGTAGCTATTTACTATTTTCTTTGCCTTCACTTTCAGCAGTATTTTCTAATTATTGTATAACACAGCTGACTCATTAGGTAGCATATTGCAAAAATAATTGGTCTTGACAACAAATATTTATTCCCAGTGGAGGCTGAGATACCAGAATGAAGTAAAATTACCGGCTTAAATGTATAGAAGAAAGTTTTTGACTTGGGTTTTGTGAAAATGTAGAGGAAAAGAAGCAGTGCCAACATTTTAGAGACAATTGTCATACATGCTCTGGAAACAACTGGCACAAGTAGTTCTTTGACAGAACATCTCGTGGTGTCAGGTGAAAAGGCACTGCAGTCATTGGGAGGTATCTGTAAATTCACTCCAAGTTGAGACTGTTGCTAGAACCCAACAGGCTGATTGGAGACTGTTAAATATCAGGATGTGAGGCCCTAAGGACTTGTAGTCCAAGTGAGTAAATGATACCTGAGCTGTTGCCACAGCCTCATGTACAGGATGAGACAACAGAAGGGCTTCTCCTCTAGTTCAGCTTCTTGGCAGCAACGTCTACTCAGAGGCCAGCGCTGAGCAGAAAAGGGCCAAAGCTTTCTTAGTGAAAGGACCTGTTCTTCCTGTGACACATGTGCAAGTGCAAGCACAGCCCCTGCCTTGTGTGCAGCTGTGCCTCCACAACCTCCCCCAACAGCTTCTCACCTGGTAGGCTGAGCCAGCAGGGAAGAGCGTGAAGAACGGGTAGCGATCCAAGCCCACGTTCAGGATGTCGTTTGCTGTGACATCAATCTTGGCAATCATTATGTCTTTGTGACTTTGGTATTGCTCTCCCAGCTTATCCCAGATCGGCAGGAGCCTTCTGCACTCATGGGACCAAGGGGCATCTGCAAATTTAAAAATGAAACTAGAAGGACACAGAAGTGCATGTGGTGGTGCAATCACGGGGACCTGTGTAGCCCTCCTGTTAACAGGGTTTGGGGTTCCAGCTGTGGTCAGTATCTGCTTGAAACTATTTGCCCTTCATGAATTTCAGATTTCCATGTAGTGATAACTAGTTAATCACTAACACATTTCTGATAGCAGTGCTGCTTTAGCTCTCTTTAGCCTCTCAGGACTGTAACAAACACAAAACTTGGACTGCTTTTTCTGGAGAGGTGTGCCAGATAACCAGTGCAACCCACATAAGTCTTGCATCATTCCCATGTTGACATACTTGTCAGAACTACAAAATACTTCCTGCATACTAAAATTAACTGTGTTCATAAACCATGCCATGTAGACTCTAGAAAGAGGAGTTTGAGTTATGGTGCTGTTTTGACTCTGAGCACTGCACTGATGCAGGTCACCAGAAAGGCAAACTGCTGAGAGCCCAGTGTCCCTTTAAAAAGCTCACAACACAGTTGCAGTCCTTCAGTCAGGAGAACAATGCTCACACTTGGTTTATACAGAATTAAAATTTCAGGAGCACTTGACTGAATACAGTACATTCCCTTTACCAGCCTTTCATTTCCAGAGGACTTGGTTCAACTCTTGCTTAGATCATTCAGTTTGTTCATGATACTGAAATGTAAAAATTACTTGTGTGAGTGACACAGCTGCAGCCAGCAAGGAGGGTGGCAGGAACGTACTTCCTTTAGGAATTTCTGGAATTCAGGGCAGCACAGAGAGTTGTCTATACTTCTGTTAATGTTGCATCTTTGCTTTACTGAAGTTGCTGAGGCACAAACTAATCCCTGCTGACTGGTACAAGGATAGGACAGAGGTTTCTTGCTGGAAAGAGTCATGTAAGGAAGCCACATCCCTTGCAGACAGAGGAGGAAAATTACAATTTCCTAAACCACAATTCCTATCTGGGATTTAATCCTAGAGCATTATAACCAGACAATCTCACTCAAGTCTCCCTCTGCCCTTGGAAGGCAGCCTGACTCAGGCTGTGCACCATCATTCACCATGATGTTCCAGTGCCATGTTGTCTTTCAACACAGATATTTGATACAGCCTTGGCAAATATTTACTGAAGAGAACCAGTGCTACTCAGTGCAACACTAAGTCAGCAAAGGCATCACAGCGTTTCCATAGCTATGACACAAATTTTTCTTCAATTCTTTCTACAAACAAAAAAAATTCATTGAGCTCAGATTCTGTAAAGTGCAAAGATTAGTTTGGTATATAAGCATGATCTTTCATTTTTTCCCTCCAATTGATCATGTGTAAAGAAGCTTAAAATCTGAATTCAATGACAACACTTACAAAACATAACAAATACAGTCATGGTCTTATTGAAGACGATGCTGTGGAAATTCTTCCCAACAAGCACTTTGACAGGCATCTTGTCCCAGTCTTGTGGAATTTTTTCACTAGAGAGATGTTGCTGAGCAGAAACAGAAACATTGCTGTGTAAGTGCAGGGAACATTGAGAAACTGTACTCCAGCTCAAGTTAATTTGAGACTGGGGCTATTACCTAATGTGCTCTGCTACTGTCTGATAAGTCCCTTATATCATTACATCCTGGTCAGCCATCACATGGTTCCACCTTCTCTCCCTCCAGCAGGAGCTGGGATCTCACACCCCTGGGTAGTTGGTATTCAGAACTATTTGTTCCTCTCTTGAATACAGACTCTGTAGCAGACTGTCTGAAAATGATCCTTTGGAGCACAGTTGTATTCCTTGTCCTGAATTCTTGCTGCCCAGTGTTCAAAAGCTGGACTACTGAAAAGTTTACATGTTGTAGGCTTTCAAAAGTGACATAAAACACAGCAGAAAGTGTGCATTGGTGCTTAAATGTCTGCCTTTACCACTAGTCATTGGTCCCCATACGATCTCTACAATTTACAGTGTAGTAGCTGAGAATTTCTCCTCTTTAACTCCATGGCACAGTAGCAGAAAGGCACATGTGCCCCATGGAAGCTGTCCTTGGTGGGACTGTGCCCCTCAAGCAGATCTTGGTGAGAAGAAGGCCACATCTCCTCTGCTTCCATCTTTCTGCTCCCTTCCAACACTGAATACAGGATCTACCTACTCACATTTCTTAAATTCTGCCTGCTCTCAGACTGACTGGTTTATCTTTTCTCCCTGTAAATCACCCTGAGGAGCCCTGAATAAGCGAAACATTTTAATGCATTTTTCACATGAGTGTGATGATGCCTCATTATGGCCAACAAATGCTGTATTTACCATTGGGAATGATCCCCCTGGGAATATTCACTTTGCTAAACTTGCTTAAAACAAATACCAAATGTTAATCCCCTCTGGAGCTGCCAGTTTGCCATTTACTGGATTTTTCTGTAACCTTAAAATCTGTTGCGATGCTTGCTTGCATCTCTCCCCAACGAAGAGAGGGAAGTATCTCCATTCCAGTATTAGAAAGATTGAGAGTTTTCAAACCACTATAATAAAATAGCTGGCATCAGTTAAAATATTGGGCCATAGATAACCAATCCAGTATTTACATTGGAGGACTGGAAAACTCTCTAGTCCACCTTGGTTTTTAAATACAGAGGAATGCTCTGTCAACAACTGTAGATGAGTACATCAGGGTGACAGTAGATTAATAAACCAGTGATCACAACTGTTCTAATTTTAAAAGTCAGAACTTTTAAATTAGTTCTATGCCAAGTTCTTATGTTTTAGCTGGTGTAGTAGAGAGCTGTTGTTGCTCACGATCTAAAGAACTCACACCCACACCTTGCAATGTCCGAGGCAGAAAAGAGGAGGGTTTATTTACAGAATCAACATTTATAGAATTCCAACAGTGACTGTGGATTGGAGGAAGAAAATCTTCTTCTCTAACCCCACTGGACAACCCAACAGTCCATCAACAGTCTCCTCCTTATAAAAAGAATGTAAACATCACTAGATTTTATAATGACAAGAAGCTTATTTATATGAAAGTGTATCTGACTGCAAAACACAGAAGGCTAAAAATAAGATTTTACCAAACTCCTTAAAGGGGACAGAGGAGAACGGCAGAAACCCAGACAACAGCTGCCTCATTAGTAATGGACTTACCTTTGCTTTTCCACTTAGGTAGCTCTGGCAGAATTCTTTGATGTTCTCCAGGGTCACCTCATCTGCAGGCATTTTGTACCTGGCATCGCTGGTCAGGTTGAGGATTCTCACGGCAGGAACGTCAATGTCCCTGATGCGAAAATACTCAAAAATCCGTCCGTTCCTTGCCTCATCAGTGTCCACCCAAACAAACAGTATCTGATGATAAAGAGAGAATCATGCACCTGGTAGGGCCTTCCAGCTTTGGTTTAGCCTTTCTGGAGAAATGGACTGTGGAGCTTGGGCGTGGGGTAGGATCTGACCTTAAATTCAAGGAACTGTGCCAAATCATGTTTGGTCTCAGATCAAAACCCAGGAGCTCTGTGGACTTTATTACACCTTGATGTTATAAATGCGTGTTTTGGAGTTGGCTTTTTGCATATAACAAGCTGGTTGCTTTATGTATAATATGGGAAGGTTATATTGCATGTTCTTTCATTAATAGAATTTGAAAAATGTGATAGGTGAATATTCTTAGATTGTAACAAAGTAGAGATGGGATTATTGTAACTCCTCAAATAGATAGAAGACAGGAGGGGCATCTGGAATTCCTGAAGATAAGGAACAATTGAGCCTTGTTGAAGAAGACTGATTTACCACCTCCATCCAGACTCTACAGAGCCCCATAAATAAACTGTATACTTAAGGGGGGGGGGGAGGTGTCTTGAAACCAAAATGAATATTTGAATCATGTATTAGCTCATTTAAATATGTAACACAGAAGTCCTTAAAACAAAGGATCTGATCTTGTTGGTATCAGCACCTCAGCTGAAAAGAGCTTTGGTTTTTTTTCTCCTTATTGTCTATTTTATTTTACTTTTATTAAACTTATAAATTTTACATAATAAGTGAATCGTGTTTTTCACATTGATCCTAGTTAACACTAAATGCTAAAGCAGCCAAAAGTACTCAAGATTTTCCCTCTGTCCTTTCACAGTGGTTTGCTATCACGTCTTTCAGTAACACTTCTAAATTACCCCCCAAAGTGCTTATTACTCTTCCTCATAAATCTTAATAGGACAGAAGAGCTGGAACACCTGTAACCCATATGTATCTACCAATATGTGATATTTTACTGCAAGATGACTTACTATTCTTCAGTATCTCATGTACCTGGAGCAGAAGTAGCACCATGGAAAACCGAAATATTTTTGTGTATGACTGCCTATAACTGTCTCTATACATGCAAACACATGGCTGCAGGCAAGGTTTTGCACACACCTTGCAGTATTCCTCAGGTTTTGTAGCTGGCTCCAGCCTTTTCTTCAGGCAATATTCTGAGATCCTCGTGGTACTGCCTGGTAGAGCCAGAAATTGCCAGAATTTTGCTAAAACTACCTTTGGTTGGAAGTTGCTCCCAGAAAATTGTATTTGTAAAACCAGAAACAGGTTAATTTGGAGCAGCTGGAATTAGTGCTTCTCTTCGTGGTCTTTGTGTTTTAAAGAATCATTTCCAAGTGACATTTATCTTTCAGCTTGTCCTTAACAAATGCAAATAATAGTTACTGAAAGTGTTTTTAAATGGTTTGGTAGAGTTAGAAGATGGACCGACAGCAGGGGTTTTTTTACCAGTAATGGTGAGTGGTTTTCCACTGATTTTTGGCATTCCTGTTTGCAAATCTGGATTCAGTGTTACAAACCTCTCCTCTGAATTCTGCAGCAGCAGACTGGTAGTTTTCATAAATCTCATTGAACGTCTCCGAGTTCGCTGGGGTGAACAGCAGGATGTGATTTTCAACAGGGACATCAAAAATCTTCACAGATGTCTGGGAAACAAAAGACTCAACATCTGCTCCACTCTTTGTAGGCAGAACAGTGAATCAGAGGCTCAGCTTATCAGTATCCCTAGGTTCTGCTATTGCAAATTTTACTTTTTAAGACTCAGTTCCCAGTCATTTCCATAACCATTGGATTTTGCTTCATTGTTTTAAAGCAGATAAAGTAAGAAGAACCAGCAGCTGCTGAGTGGGATTTTTCGGTTCCAGGAAAAACCTCATAATTATTCATAGATTTTTACAGTCAGAAGGGACTGTGATCTTCCAGTCTGACCTCCTGTATAACACACACACAAGAATTAATGCTGAAAGTAAAAGGTGATGTTACCCAGGGAGGCCCAGCTGCAGCAGCTGTGGGGGAAAGACCTGGCTGGGCACTCCCTTCCCTTCTAGGTGGCAGCAGCAGCTTGTATCCCCTTCCCTGGTAATTCCCAGGATTACCTTTCTTTCTCTATAGTCAGAGGCAGTGGGGTGTCCCCCAGGCAAGAAGGCATTTCCATGTCTTTCCTACCTGCACTAGCAGCAATTACTGCTGGTTTCTTTCCTTCTTGCCTTGGCCCAGAGCTCCCTGTTGCTGTGCTGGACTGGAACGTTTGGAGCCAGGATTAGGGAGTGACCTTCCTACCTCCCAGCCCACTTTGCTGCAGAAGCAGCCTAGCCCTTGGTGCTGGTTCCACAGGAGGGAGATATTTGCATGCTCAGAGCTCACTGTTCCACCAGCCACTCCTCATCTCCTCTAGGAAACATCATCTTGCCAGAGGGAAGCATCATTTGGCCTGGGTTACACCAAGAGCTGTGTGCTGGGCTCTGCTGGCATTTCTAGATGTGTTTAAGAGTGGCCTTGTCAAACAAGCAAAGAAAATTCTCACACCCCAACGTGCAGAACAGCTCCCTAGGTCTCTCTCTCAGCATGGATTTCTGTGTTTCTCCCCTATTTTTTGCTAATACTGTGAAATGCACATACCTCAATATTGTATTCAGTGACCAAATCCAAGGTAAAGGTTTTGATTAGCCTCGTCAGGCCCAGTTTGTTCTGTCTACCATCTTCAAGCACTTCATTGTGCACAGGTTTTCCCTGGACAAATAGTGAAGTTTGTGAGGTTGGTGGCCTTATCAACTATAGGAGCAAAATGACAGGTTTTAAAAGCGAGAGTTTTATGATCCTCAGCAACTTAAATTCCATAGCTTGTAAAATGAATGCCACAGCTAGATTGCAGAACAAGATTACAACTAAAATTCAAGGTACAGCTGACAGTTTTAATTTGTTCAGTAATGTTGACATACTGAAAGTTCTCTCCTACATCTAGAGACACTATCTGTGAGATATGCTCGCTCAGGAAATCATTGGTCTGACTACTTCCTAGTCTAAATATTGCTGCTACTCTGTGTAGTTTTGATCTTATTGCTGGCCACATCTCTTGTGGAGTGGAAGAAAATTCCTGGTCAAAAGCGACACACAAGAAAAAAGGTGAATGTCTGCAAATCTCGCTGAACTTGGCAGCAAACGTTGATTAGAATGCAGGTTGGAAAGTAAAGCTATTATAGCCAGATCCTTAAGCATATATTAGGAGCCTGGATGTAGGCAGACAGATTGAAATACCACTTGTCTAAAGGTTGCTGGTTTTGCCTCCTACTTGTCTCTCTTGTCTGTAAATGCATTTTTGTCTGTGTGTGTGTGTTAAGCTGTTTGAATTATGACTGGGAAATTATTTAACCTGAAAAATTCCCAAACAGCCTTTCCATAGCCCGCAGCTGACACCTTACCTGTTAGACTTTTGTTACTCCTACCTTCTTAAACACAACAAGAGAGTTCCTTTGGATGCCGTAGGTAGCACAGACGTCCTCACTGGCTGTCATCCCAAAAGGCATCTCTGGCACATCCCTTGCTGTCTCACAGAAGACTTCCACACTGTCATTGTGAAGTTCCTAGTCCCAGAAAGAGTATTTATTAGGATTGCCCTACATCCTGCTCAGATGTGTTAGAGCTCCAGGTGAAGCAGGCCCCTAAAGGCTTGTGATGTGAAGAGCAGAGTACAATTGTAGAATGGATAATTCTTGCCAGGCCTCCCTCTAAGGGGAGATCTGAGCAGTGCTCTGACACATCAGGTGTATCCCCCTTTCCCACTTGTGTTGGCTGGCCTGGGTCAGCAGGGATGGTGTGGGGTCCCCTCTGTCCTCCCTGCACTGATCTCATCCTCCCTGCTCTCCCCTGGCACTCCCACCCTCTGCAAAGCCTTCTGCAGACTGGGAAGGATTGTGCCAGCAGCTGCTCCCCCTGCACAGCCAGCAGGAGGTGAGGGACTATAGACAGCCCTGTGCTCACAAGAGGAGCTGCCTGGCACATTTGGGGCTTTTGACTGAGTGCTCTTCAAGGCAAGGACCTTGACTCCTGCATCTGTCAAATAGTCACTCTGCTGCCCACCCTCTAACTAATAGTAAACAGGCAGGATGAAAGGCAACAGCACTTCCAGATTTGATTTAATCAGAGAATTATTTCATGCTAGATGAATAGTAATTTATATGCTGAGACCTTCCAACACATCCTGGCACTGGCATTTGTGAGCAATCTGTGAGTAATAGAAGGCCAAACACAGCTCTTTATTTGCTTGGACACTGTTCTGTTGGCTTCCACCCATTAAATTTCTGACATGCCCTAGCTCATGCTCATCTATTGTCTTTTCAGCCCCCCGAGCGAAACCAGTCTCCAGTCAAACACCTCTGCAGGCAATAGCTGCTATCAGTGTGGTTCAGGGAGCTCTCTGGCACCTCTGTGATAGAAAGAGTTTCTCAATTTCCCCCAGCACTGGAAAACTCCTTTCCTTCCTAAGCGGCTGCAAGCAGATTGCTGCAAAGCAAAACTCTGGGCACTGAGCATTTTCACAGTTTGTCCTGTTATGTTCTATGTGCTCACCAGCTTTGTTACTGTGGGGCATTTTGGTAATGAATCCTGTTTTCCATATCCACCAAACTTGGACTATCTACTGTAGCCAGCACATTGGGGATGTTATCAGTCCAGGTATGAGTCCAGACATTGTGCTTCTAACTGGGCAGAGAGATACCAGAATAAAAGTCTCTTTGGTTGAAGAATATCCTTGATTGAATTTCCAGATATTAAAGATTTCAAGGACACACTGAAAAAGCAGGGAAAAGCTATTCCTGTTTTACTCATTCTGACAGAGAATCTATTGACTATTGTTCACTACCATTCAGCCCAAATCCTAAGAATCTTATTCTGCTCTGGAAACTGGTAGAATTTGCATGAGAAAGGACTACATGTGTTGGATCACATACAGTGGTAATATTTTAGGATTTCCTATCCATGCAGATTTGGCCTTCTTCACAACAGCCAAATTTGGGAGAGTTTGGCAGAAGCCCTTTCTCTGAGGATGCAGGAAACACTGCTGTGACCAGCCAGAGCTGTGCAAACACTGCTGGAGCATCCTGCTCTCCTCACAAGCAGTTCTCAGGGTCTTTGTGCCCAGATACTGATTAAGGAAATGTGCTGTGGTGTAAGATTTTCTTACTCCTCCCTGGGCTGCTTGTCTAGAAGTGTGGAAAAATAGATAAAGTTAATTTTTTTTTTTCAAATGTAGAGAAAACTGGGCCTGGGGTTTTCTGGTGAGTTCTAGGTCTTTTGGATGTGTAGGATTTGGTGAGGATAGCAAGCAGTATGTCCCAAAGATGGAACAGAAACCAGCCTTTTGAGCTTTCCAGATAATTACCCTAAAGAAGCCAATCACTGCTAAATCATCAGCTTTTATGATGGCTTCAGCCTGATCAGTAGAGTTGATTAAAACTGTGCTTGGTCCTGTTCTTCTTTTCACCCATGTTATAAAAGTTGAGGCTTTTCTGACTCCTGTGGAAGGAAAAGAGAGTTAAAATGAAAGTCAAAAAGAATGTCAGAAATTTCTGTGCAATCAGGACAGAGGCAGTGGAGGTGCTGAGGGATGCTGAATACAAATGGACTTGGGACTGAGGTCAAAGCTGATTGAGAGGGGGCTCAAGGTATCCAAATTCAACCTCAGGTTTCTAGTCACCATTTAAACTATTGTGACTCCAGAAGACCAACAGTGGATCAGCACAGCTTTTTCTGAGACCTCTGCAAATGGTTTTATGTCCAGTTAAATGATTAATCACACGTGGAGAATAGAGATGAGGAAATTCAGACAGGTAAAAAACCTGTCCTGCAAGATTTCATGTGCCCCAAAATCACAGTAAACTCTAAAGTGCTATCGACCTAAGGCTTAATCCAGAATGACTTCAAACCAATTGCAGATTTTATTGAACTGTTTGTTCAATTACATTAGGTGTCAGAATTGTTCCTTTGTTGCTGCAGGAGGGATCTGATAGGCACAGAGACATGTTAAAATTCCTCTGTGGGGCCATAGGATCACTTCAGTTTAGACATAAGAAACAAAGCTGAAGTGTCAGAGTTGTCATTTAGTTCTGGATTGTTCCATCCTTGGGCTTCCAAATTACTACTACCAGAGGTTATAGACAGTCTTGTTATTTGGTAAATTCTCCTAAGCTTTCAGAAGTTTTAGAGTATGGAGTCTCTTTAAAAATCACATTTTTAAACTATCACGTTTTCAGAGGAATTTGAGGCAACAAATTGAGGCTCAGGTGATTAAAATCTTAGCCCTTTCATCTCTGTATGACAGACAGGCTTGTTGGACCAGACTAAGGGTTAATTAAAATCATACGTGAAAAAGAAAAAGTTAAGTGCTAGAGTCAAGCTGTACAATGCAAGTGGATTATCAGAGATGCAAGTCCTAGTACTGTGCATTTTAGCAGTGTGACAAGATCAAAATTGAGTCAGACCATTTTACTGCCATCAGTTTTACAGCAGACAGCACTGCAAATAGTTTTAAATATGTTGGGTTTTTTTGTTGTTGTTGGTTTTTGTTGTTGTTGTTGTGTTTTTTGGTTGGTTTTGGTTTTTTGGGGGTTTTTTTGTTTGTTTGTTTTTTTAGGTGAAGCAGGCAGTCATCTGCTCTGGAGTATAGGCTGCAGAACAAAGCACAGAGCAATACCTAGTGGCCACATAGTGCTTGGCTTCTCCTGTCTAAAGGCAGAATTGAGGTCTTGTCACTTATGCTATGCTACAGCCCCTAAGCACATTCTCTGTGTGGTTAATCTTTCTATTGAGTTCCTTTAATCAGCCTGTGTACTGGCCAAATTCTGACCTTGCAGATGTAAATTTTACAAAGCCTAGGATTTGGCTTTCACATTATGCCCATTGCCAGGGACACCATTCAAAAATTCCATCTTCCATAAAGAGCTGAATTAATTTATTGGTTTAAGCAAGGCCTGCAGTTTCTTTTGTGATATGAAGTATGTACCAAGTCCTGTATGAGGAGTCACTGGTGCACATTTCCAGTTGCCAATGCTCAGTGGTCTATTAGCCAAACGTGAGGTTTTACTCAGTGTTGCACATGAGCATTTACCAGTGAACAAAATGTAATTTAAGCCGTTGGTGGTGGTACATGTCCTCCAAACAACTGGAGCCCTCTGCCTTGTACAGCAGCCAGTTTTCCTAATTCTTGCATCTTGCTAGAAAGTGTGCCTGAAATAGCAGCTCTCTGCTGCAGGGCAGCTATGTGTGTGTTGTTACAATTCTCTGTACTCACTGGCTCACGCCAGAAAATCTGTCAGGTTTACCAGTTTAAGAGAGGTTTTCTTGTCAATGCTGTAGATTTAATCAGAGACTGAAGGCAGAGGCTTTTGCTTTCGGGTATCAGCACCTCTAATAAAAGTTCAGTACGGCACATCACGCTTTGGGTGGCATTTGTGCAGAGGCTGCTGTTTGCACAAGTCTAGATGGTGGGAACTTGGTAAGAAATTCAATAGCAAGGAGGAGCAAGTTGCTAAAAATACTAAAGATCAGGTTTCAGCAGCAGCCACAGGGGGCTCAGCAGTTAAAGGTATCTTAGCACTCGGTTGTGTACAGGTTCAGGAGGCAAACTTTGGGTGCCTTTTTTTGTTAGTTGTATCAAACTTGTGACTCACCTGTATGTGCTCAGAGTATACACTAACAGAAGCTTGCAATTTTTTATCACCTCTGTGAAAGTTCATCATTTTACGAAAAGCAAAACCATTCTTGCATATACTGTAGGTGAACAAAAATATTTAAGAAGACCTGGATTTCTGGGATTGCTCAAGTCTTGAGCAATCGTCTTTGCTTAATAAGTTTCTGTGAAGTACTTCAAATTATTCCATGTTTTATTCTAAGGCACATATGAGCTCCCTCTGATGGCTAAATGGCAAAATTATTTTACTTAGCTTAGGAAGCGTCCCTGTGTGTTAAGGACCCTGTGAATTCCCAGTTCTTTTTTAGATGCAGTGCTGCTCCAGCCTGTTTCTATTGGCACACTGCCCATGGGAATTGCAGTGGACCAGAAGAGTAATGGAGCAGTTTGGGGACCCAGTTCTTGTTTGGCATAACTCATTAATGCTTCTTGTAATAATTGGGAGTAAGTTGTCTTGTTGGGGTGATTCTGTACTCGGTGGAATAACACCAGTAATTAATTTGACCGAGTGAACTTAATATAGAGAAGATACTCATTTATGCCCTTGGAAGATGAATTCAGATTCAAGTTCCTCTATTGCTAAAGAGGCCACGTGGGCAAAACCAGCTTTCCACCTTGTGTGTTTTTTATCTGAGCACCTATATTTTTCTTCTCAGCAGGGTAATAGATAGGTACATCCTGTCATCACATATCATTATCTTATCAGTGCATGAGACAGTTTACCTTTGCAGTCTATGGGATCTTCCCTGCTGCCATTCACAAAAAATTTCACAGTAGGAAAGGCTTGAATATTAAATTCTTTTCTCAAGTCGTGTTGGTGTGTCACGTCAATTTTGCCAAACTGGATTCTTGGAGCTTCTTTTTTAAGCTGTCGTGCAGCCTCAGCAAATTCTTCAGACAAATTCTGAGATGATTGAGATAAAGTAACATCTGGAAAAGGCCAATCAAAAGCAAATGGGTTACATAAGCCACAGCATGAAGCTTTCTAGTGGAGGTTGTTGTGTCAAGTGGTAGCTGGAGGGTTTGAATAAGGTCTTCTGTGACTCAGAAATAAATGAGAGATTATATTTACATCTTCATATGGATGCTGGTTCTTTACCACTACATATGTCCTTGAACCAATCACGATGAAAAACCAGCAACATTTCAGTATTCTTCTATTGGGAAAGCAATTAAAAAGTAGCTTGACTTACTATGCTGGGTATGAGTTTAGGAGAGGTGAAGGATAGAGTTAAATATTGCTCACATCAGGACTCTGTGATCCCATTTCTGTAAGCAAATCTGAAGCAAATTTTGTAATGCAGAAATTTTCTCATTTTCCAGATGAGATATGGAGGAGGGAAGGAGAGGAGCAGAGTGTGGTGTTTTAAAGGCTGGCAATGTATTCCTCATGCTGTCCTGTGTGCCAGCCCTTCTCCAGCTCAAATGGCAGCTCTGTGTTTGGTGGAGGGAGAGGGGCCATCCTAGGCTGGGCCCTGGAGCTGTAAAGTTATAGTAACATGAAAAAAGGGTAAGAGAAGGAAACTAGGCACACAAACTGCTCTGCATTCAAAGACAAGTAAGAGATAAAGGCCTGGAGCTTTATATTTTTGCAGCTTGGGTTGAAAAAACCACGAAGTTCAATTGAAATTGAGATGCTCTTATTAAATTTCTTTTATTATAAAGAAGAAAACTTTTTTCATTAGATTACACACATAATTTTTTTGTTGTTGTTTCTTCAACCTACTTTGCAAATAGGAACAGATGAAAAACGTGCAGGTAAATTTGGGTTCATAAAATTGTGTTTGTTCTTTTGTGTGTATGTGAGTGTTTTTGTGTATACACATGTTCAGATATTTAACTGCACAAGCACACACACAAATGCACCAAAGCACAAATGTAACAAAACAACTGTCTTCTGTTCTTTGTGGTTATAACCCAAAAGTAAATGGACATTTCTGTAAGAGTTCTAATACATGAAAGATAAACCCATAATCTAATTCAGTGCTGAGTTACATTCCTTGCATTGTTCATCATTATCCTTGCTCTGAATCCCAGCCATCAATCATTTGCTTCCACCTTACTGTTGCAGCAAGTGTGAAGATCAGCATCAAATAATGCTATTTTCTCAAACTATTAAAGTGACAGTGCTAGGCCCTTCCACATCCAGTCACATCCAGACCCCTCTCAGCAGAGGCTCACAGAACTCCTGCACTGGAAGAGCTGCTGCAGCAGCTAATATGCCAAAGGGTTCCTGTTAGTAGAACAAAACTTAGTGTCTGCTCAGGGGATACTCAGATACCGTGTGATGAAGAGAAGGTGCTTCTCTAGATAAAGTAAATGAGCCTTAAGGCAACAGCCCAAATCTAAATTGTGTTCTAGTTGCCTGTAAAATTAGTGTTTCATCAAGTAAGTTTATTATGATTTTTCAAAAAAATTTTACCCAAACTTTAATTTCCCGTTTCCAATTGATAAAAATGGTCTTGTGAACATTTTCCTCAACAGGGTTGTAATGTGTTATCTCCTAGTACCAAAAAAAAGGGGAAAAAAGTATGTCCAGTTTTACCCTCAATATGCTCTAGAGGCAAAAGCAGAAAACCTGCAATTCTGACCTGCCAATGTAAGAAATTGCATGTCTACCCTGTAAAAATACTGCTGCTTCTAGGAACACTGTGTGTTGAGCCTTTATGAAATATTTTTGCTGACAATGATTGCAAAGGTGGAGTACTTGCTGTGCAGTTTGAGAGTGCTGATACACAGTGACTGAGGTGGCAGGGCCAGAACAGTTACTGGGCTTTCCAAGAGGAAAGGTTTGTGCCTCTAGTCAGAGAGCAGTTGGAGTAAGGATCAGGAAACCCCAAAACAAACCAGGATCCAGCAGCTTTCAGCTAATGCTAAGTCCATATTTTATACCAGAGGCAATTCCAGTATAATGGTTTTTTTTCCTAATAACCTAAGTTTGCACAGCTGTTTTTCCCACAGCTGGGAAAGTGGAAGCTTAAATGCTTTTTGCACAGTGAAATAAGAAGGGGCAGAAGAAACTGTTGGTGTAGTCCAGGCACAGAAGCTGAAGTTTTACAACTACAAAATAAATATTAAGCTAAGACACTAGACATTTAGGTAGATTGTCTGGGGGAAAGAGGGTGTAGGATCAATTTT
The DNA here is from genome assembly GCA_027886175.1 of Phylloscopus collybita. Lineage (NCBI taxonomy): Eukaryota > Metazoa > Chordata > Aves > Passeriformes > Phylloscopidae > Phylloscopus > Phylloscopus collybita. Next base: position 5,291,941 of record JAJNNQ010000048.1, read on the forward strand.
TCTCTGAAATATCTTCATTTTAAACAGACATTTTAGGAATGATATCTTATCAGTGACTGACCTGAGTAGTCAGAGTTGCAGCTAATTAGGAATGTAAGTAGCAAGCTTAGATAATGAGAGTTGGTAGTTAGTAGCTCCATGCTGCAGCTGGGAGAAGTGCATAATTCCTGCAGAGACCAGAAGAACTTTAAGTACCATTAACCTGCTAACTGTGAGACACAAGTTCAGTGAGTGAACAGACAGACAAAAACTGTTTCCTTGACTACCCAGAAATCGTGTGGAAACATCCATCATGCACCTTTCCCCTGCTTTCCTGAGTGATTAGACTCCTCTTCAGCTCTCCATCAATTCCTTTTCATTCCACTCATTCTCTCTTCGCCTCCCAGGTGCTTTATTTCTCAAGTCCTTTGAGTGTTGCAGGAAATCATCACTCCCTTTATTTGGAGCCTTTTCTCGAGTTTTGTTTCGCTTCCTCCGGTTCAGGTTTTTGTTGACACCGATCACTTCAGCCTGTGGGATGAGGAAGCAGCTGCTGGGGCTAATGTGGCAGCACAGCTCCAAACTCGAGGAGCATCAGCAGGGAGCAAGAGCAGACACGGATAAGAGGCAACAGAGCTGGTGACAAGGTCACCAGGGAAGGTGTGTGTGTGTGGAGGCACACCTGTGTGAGCCAGTGTGCTGTGCCACAGCTGCCAGAAGCAAGAGGCTCTCCAAAGGCTGCCAGCTCAAGAACAGCTTCGTATTAACGTGGGAGAATGTTTCCATTGTCAGGAGTTTTAGCTGTGTTGTCAATTAAAACAAGGATAAATTAAGGGTTTGAAAATTAAAAGTGGGATGAGAAGCAGAAATCCTGTATTTTGACTCATCTCTTCAGTGCACTGACAACCTGAGTAAGCTGCTACATCTTTTTCGTGGTTCAATTTACTGAGCTAAAATGTATTGAAATGTGGACAGATAAATCTTTTGCTGACACATGAATGTGTTTAATGTCTCTAAAGAATTCTTGAAGTGGGTATACATAGAAGCACAATGAGTTAATTTTTCTTTACCTAATTGCTGGTGGCCTCCAGTCTCATTATTCTGTCTGAATTGATGGTTTAGGGACTGCTGCAGTCATTGTGAATGTGCCTGTTGTCCTGCCAGGTACTGATTTCCTGGCTGTTCGTTTCTGACATGGTCACAAAACCATTTCAGCAGTCCCATTTCTCATCTGTGCAGGCTGCTTTTACAGCTGCATTACTGATTTATAAATTTCACTGTAGAAGAGTCTTGAGATGAGGGATAGATAGATTCATGTTTAACATATCAGAGTGGAAGGATGTTAATCTTGCTGCAGTTGCAAGCTTGCTTGTGTGACCTTGAATTCTCCCCTTCTCTTCTAGAGTGAGATATAGCCATGACCTCTTGTGCTGGCCTCTCTACTTTTTAACTGAGGTTTGCAGCTCATTCGAGATTTTCTTTGATTTAAACATCAGGGTTTATTCTAAGTTTGGATTATTTTAAGCATTCACTAAAATAAGCACATGTGAGAGACAGCTACATGAGGGACCCATGCTAGTAATTCTGCTGCAGGTAACTTCTTTATAACATCACCTTCAGTTTTTGTGCCTTAAAAAGGAGATGTTTGTCTTCAAGAGTAACCCTCATCTTGCCTATTAAATGTCATTTTCTCAGCACAGGAACACTGTGGCTGACCCAGTGCCTCACTAGATGTACAAATGTTCTGCTAGAAAAAGGTAAACATCACCTTTTCATAAATGAGACCGTGCTCAGCACACAAAGCAGCAGCACAATGCCTGCACCACCTGTGTGCTTGTCCTTGGGTTATCCCCATTTTATCTAGGATCTGAAATCTCTTCACTGGAAAGAACAGGAGCAGGCATTCTCAGAAACCTGTGGAATCAAGCATTCACCAGGGTCTGTGTCTTTTCAGGAATTCTTCTGATAAGTTGGAGGAAATCATGTTAGCACGTACTCTGAAAGCATTGCTTTTAGTGTTTGTGTTTGTAAGTGTACAAAGTTTATTCTCTCTGTGGCAGGCATATTTGTTAGAGTGACTGAGACTTTTTGTGGTGTTTATTTGCTTTTCCCTGCAGTGAAAGTCAACAGAGGGACTTGTATTCAGGCAGTGTGTAAACAGTGAAACTCTCCCCTGCAGGCAGCACTGATCTAAGGTCTACCTTCTGCTGGTGACAAGTGCTCTGAATTCCCTGTGCTCACAAGCATTTGTGTGGAATTTAGACCAGTTTAACATGGATTGGGAGATGCCACAGAAGAGTACCCTCAACTGAGTGCTGAGATGAGGTGCTGGGCAGGGCTCACACATTGCTGGGTGATGCTTGCATTGTTTTCAGATGTGTCCTGTAGCACAGAACAGCTGGGATGAGAGAGGAAGAGTGCTGGATTTCTGGGTCAATGCCTTGCTATCACACTGAGCACTTGCCCTGTGAACCTTGCCCAGCTCCAGAGGGATCTGTATGCTGCCTGGCTGAAAGTCAGCATGTATTTATAGTAACCCTTCCTGAAAGAAGGCAGACCTGGGACACTGTGAGGGTGGAACTGACAGGTATTAAAAAGACTTGGGGGTCACTAGGCAGAAAACGTCAAAGCAGACCACACCTGACAAATACTGTGGGACTGGTAAGTAAATAATATTATGCAACAGGGAAAGCATTGGGGTTTTTTTATAATTGGTAGTTGGTCTAAGGCACAGTCTTGAATTAAAGTTTGTAGCTCTTTTCTGGTGTTGGTACAGCCCCAGAAGAAAACCCATCTTCTGGGAAGCCTGGGATTCCTTCCCCCTCTCTATGTTCTGTGATCACTAATGAGGCAGGAAGAAAAAGATCTCAGGTCTCTCATTCATTCTGGATTTCTGAAGCTAATTCCTGGCAGCCTCACAGATTTCCTGGGTGATCTGGGCAATATTGTTTTCTCTCACATTATCTATGTTTCCTTAATAGTTCCTTGTTAACACTGGTTGTTTATTTAGATGGACTTTTAAGAAGTAGGTTATAAAAGATGAGGGCTTTATGGCTTTTCTGTGCAGGTCCCATCTTTAGTCTCCTTGTGCTGTGGCAATGAAATTATTACAGCAAATGAAACAGCTCATTCAGCATTGTGGAGCCAGGTTTCCTACAACCCAGGGCAGTGCCTCACTGCAGGATAGTTTTTCACTGCCCCAGAGGCTGTTTAGTGGCATGTCTCCAAAGGGAGCTGCAGAGATTGAGGCCAGTGCTTGGAGCTCATCACTCTTGGGAATGATTCCATAATTCTTTCCAGGGACTGTAGATGCCTTTATGGTTTGTGGAGGAAAGGCAATCCATGAGCTTTCAGTAAGCCCTTAGATAGACATGTTGGCCTTTGATCCAAACCAGAAAGTGATGAAGACCTCTGGAGGAAGGGGTGTTTGGGGATCAGAGCTTCATCTCTGTACTTTGGAAGATGCAGTGGGGAATGGAAGAGTCTGTCCTTCCCTTCTGAAGAAGCCAGGTGTCAGGGTGGTGGGATATCAGAGGTCCAGACTCTGCTCTGCTCTGAAGAAGGGGCAAGGAAGCCTGATTTTGATCCCCACATCCTTTGAGTGAACAATCCTTTCTCCATCTCCATCTCCTCTTCATCTTTATGAATTTTTCCATGTCTGTTTTCCACTCATACTTGGTTGCAATCCTGAAGTGTATTGCAATATCTCACTGTTGATAATCTCTGCCAGTACTAAGAAAGTTTGTCTACAAACTCTACTCTGACCTGGCCATTTAGATCCTGTGCTTTGAAACAGTTCTTACAAAGATGAGAACACAGGACGACTAAAGGTTTTCTGATAAGTTATTTTTTCACAAAAATTATGCATCTTCAGAGGAATAAAATAGTTCAAAACTGAAGATTGAATTTCACAAATAGCTTGAAATCCTCCACAATTAGTAAACAAAATCTTCCTAAATTTCAACACTTTCAGAAGTATCTAAAATTTTTAAACACTATGTTTTAAATAATTTTCTAATGTGATTATTCTGCAAGTTCAAAAACACTTGAAGTTTTATAACCTTGCTTCAGGATTATGAAATGTTTGGTATGATCCAAACATATTTTTAGTTTCCTGAGTCTGTATTTTAGGTTTTGTTCTTGGAAATACAAGTGTTTTCATTTCAGGTCAACCTACACTACATCACTGTTGTTGTTGTTGTTATTATTACTACTACTACTATTATTATTATTATTATTACCTTAATTGTCTTAATTAAGTTCATTATATTCCTCATTTAGGTTACTATCAGTTTTATTGTTTATCGCTATAATATTGTACATATTGTTATATATTAATATTAAATATTTTATTTAATATATTCTGTTATTATTGTTATTATGTTATGTTATATTTATTATATTTATTGTATTTATTATATTAGCAGCAGTAAAATCCACATTTGGTAGTGATGCAAAAGAAAAATTAAATGCACTTCTACAAAATGAGGATATTGCCTTCATTTCAAATATCCCTTCCAAATATGGAACAGTTTGGGGGTCAACTTGTGCCTGTGTCTGGCACCTGCTTCCAAAATGGGACTGGTTTGAAAATGTTTGTGCAATTTGAGGTTAAGGGTACGCATGTACTGAACTCAGAGAGTTCAGCTCAGCAGAGCAAGGTGAAGCCCCAGCAACAGAAACAAAGATTTCACTGCCTTGTGCAGATCAAAGAGTTTCTGCTACCAGCAAGCAGCTGGCCAGTGCAGCTCCCTGTTTGTGGCATGGGAAATTATGCAGCATCTGAACTTTTGGATGGGTAACATCACAAGAATCCTCCTCTTGGTTTTTTGCCTTTGTGATGTACTCGATGGCCAGACCTTATAACAAAGTTAGTTACTCAAAAACCTCACCAGCTTTCTCCTCAGGAGGAATGAACATGAACCTAAAAGAAGGACCACAAAACTGCCTCTACCCAATCAAGCACTCCTTTCAGGGAAAAAGAACAGTATAATGCAACTACAGACATCAAAATATTGTAAAAAACACACTCCCTGAAGCCCAAGCGCTCTCAGAGAAGAGATGCCATCCAAAAAACCTCATGCAAAGTGCTGATGAAAATGTAAGAGGGAGAAAAGCACTGTCTGATTAACTTCTGTTTGGTTGGGGTTTTTTAATGTGTTTTACCCATCACTGCTGTGAAACACATACTTGCAAAATTAGGCAGTGGAAGCAAAGGATGCCAACTCAGCACTGTCTTACGTAGCAGACTGGTATTTAACCACCCCCAAAAAAAGAATAAATTACTGTAGTTATGATCAGAAATAGATGCATGGAGGAAACCAAAACAAACAAGGACTACTAGGGGACAAAGCAATGGTAAAACAAGCATTCTTGAGTGCCCCAACATCAGTCATTCTCTGCAGAGCCACCAGGGTAAGGGAGTGGAAATTGATACTCACAGAACTTCACCAGGAGGTATTTGGTTTCCTTCAATGCTCTGTCAAAGTTGCTTGTTTTCAGCAGGAGGACATGGTTTTCCTTTTTTATTTTGGGGAGCCTGGTTTTCTTTAGCTTTGCTTCATTTGGGCTTATGCTGTCTGCTGCCAGGAAGCCTGTGAGAATAAAAAGAAGAAGGAAAAATAGATGTGTCTTCATCTTGTCCTGCCTTTATCCAGTTACTGAGAAAGAAAGAAAGAAGCAAAGGAACATTAAGCAGTAGGGTTTGCTGCTCAAACATCTGCAGCTGTATCAGCCAAGCCAAGAGTCTGATAAGGTTGATAACAGCCTACCACCATTGGAGCCAACTGCACCTTTCCATGGGAAGGTTAAATTAGTTAAGTACTTCCCTGTCTTTAGTAGCGCTTTGGGGGGGAAATATTTATGGGGAAGTTGGGTTTGCTGGTTCTGTAAACAAACAATAAATGGGAGAAGGTGAAAGAGCACAGGAGGAAAGCCTTGCCTACAGAAGCACCAGTGGATTCAGAGTGCACTGGTGAAATTGGACACCCTGACAAGAGAAGTCAGGGCTGCAGACAAAGCAGCAGGACAGGTACCTGGGACAGTATTTCAGGGCTGCTCCTCTGCCTAATGTTTGCTTGTCTCTTGCACTTACGGATCTGCTAATTGTGGATCTGACTAAGAGTGTGCTGAAGTCAGAAAAACTCTCTTTGCCTAGGTAATTTTAATGTCTGTAACTCTTCGATGTCTCATCTGTGAGGCTCCCCTCTGTACTTAGGTGCCAAGTTGTAGCTCAGGTAAGATACTACTTCATGGGTGAAACCAGAAGATTTTGACATTGGTTTTCAGTGGTAACACAATTTTCTGTGCAATGAACTGAAGGGACTAAATGTACCAATTCATTTTTAGGATAGCTATCAACTATGCATGTGAAATATCAGGCCTCCCTAGACAGTCTTTTCAGAACATTTAAAAAATATACCTTACAGAAAATATTGAGATTCTGGAATTCATTCAATTTTCTAAGCAATTATTATTTCTGTAAATATCTGCCAACAGTTGTAGCAGAAACACCTTTGACCCTTAAACTGTGCTGAAATTTGTGAACTTTACCCACAAAGCTGTAGCTGAGAGAGGAGACCAGATATTCTAGTGGTTGTTTCAGTGGCAAGAAGGACAGAGCTGACTTGACAACAGGTGGGTCTGGATTAGCAGAACCAAGAATAAATTCCTTCAATAACGACTCTTTTTCTTCCTGAGGAGTAGCTTTGCACCTCGTGCCTTTAGCAGACTTTTTATCCAGGAGGGCACCACTAAAAAGGAGTGTCCATAACGGGGGTTGATGTGGCAGCCTCCATTTTCTGTGGGTGAAGGACCTTGGGGGCCGTATTGCTGCAATTTTTTTTTCTGTTTTCATGCCTGCTGTGATTGGGGCTGGGTTTCCAGCAAACTCTTTTCTGTCAGTCTCAAAAGCTTTGCGTCGTAATGCACCTTGAAATGTGTTCTATTAGCACTTGTAGAGCGTGCCTAATGAAATCAGGCCGCTGTGTGTTCAGGCTGCTTGCAAGATAAGATCACACGTAAATACAGATTCAGCAACCGGGCACTAAAGGAGAAAAAAAAGAAGCAGAAAGATAAGAGCCTCCCATTTGACTTTGTGGTCTCTTTCTCTTCATAACAGGCTCCTTTCCAAAGATGTCTTTCAAGCAACGTACTAGTAAGGTTAAAAAGCATTTCTCAGAATTGCAGGTTCAAACTAACAAGGCCTGCCTGAGCTGAGCAGGCAGTGTTTAAGCTCAGAGCACAGCCTAAGGCTCCCAGAACGAAGGTAGGATGACAAAACCATTTGCTGAGAGAGCTGGTTTTCCCCTGTCTGCCACTAAAACAATTAGCCATCAATTTAAATCCCTCCTGGAAACCTCCTGCCACGAAATAGGCTCCATCATGGAAAGGGCTTCTAACTTCCACGTCCTGAAAGGAAACTGCAGAAAAAGGAGGATGATACAACAGTCCATTCTGCCAGGACAGGTTTGCAATGAGGAAAGGAGTGGGATTTAGTGGAACTGAACTGGTGGAGAAGAATGTTTTCTTTTAGACATGGAGCAGATAAGGTCACATTCTGTGCATTTCTTCATCAGTGCTAGTTAGCTTTGGCTTTCTTTTTGTGCTTTGTAGTTTGAGAGCTACGGAAAACCTGCCCTCTGCAGAAGTCACAGTCCAGTCAGCAGGAAACACTGGGATCAGGATAAATAATATTCTAGGGCCTTCTGCTTAGTTACCACTCACACCCTGTCAAATATGTGCCTCACAAGTGCACCTTCTGTCTCAATTTTTCTGGTTTGCCTCACAAATACAATGAGTATTCAGAGTGAAGCCAGTTATTGTTATTTATTGGCATTGAACACTGGAAGCTCTCACTACACCTACACTTGAAATAAATAATGCAAAGGTGAAAGTAACTGTGTAGTATCCCTGTGAGACAGGTATGTACTGCTGGCTATTAAACAAAGAAAAGATCATGGCACAAAAAAGTTTAAAAGCAAAGCTGGTTTCATTGAATTGGGGGAAAATTCCCTTAGACACAAGGGTACAACCTTAAGGACTTCATTACACTTGAAACATGTTTATCTGATGATTCAGCACCTGTGAGTGAAAAACCAGTTTTCTTGACTTTCAGGGTTGGGCTTTAAATACCTGTGACATTATCCATTCTGTCTCTTCCACATGTATCTGTCTGTTATGCAGGAAAGACTAGGAGAAACTGGAAATGTTGGAACTTTCTTTGCAAGTTTATTTTACAACATGTATCTTTTCCCAAGCTGCACACTTCAGCTGAAGTGCAAAGCAAATGCAAGTGTATGGCACTTCACCTTTGCTCAACTACTGTCTATTTTGTGTTTATTCTATGCCCTCAAAGAAAATAGAATTCATAAAAAAATAAATCAGAGATTAATCAGTTTTATTGGTGCATAAATTCAGTGTGACTCGCCATCTAGTGCAGGTTTAAGGCATAACATAATTACAGAGACAGTTTTAAGTCAAGGTGATAGTCTCCTAAAACACTTCAAAAGTAGTGGCATTTTATTTCTGAAAGCAGGCAAAGTAATATAAAATTTACAGGAATCCAGACATAGATATTGAGAACAGGACTGGCAAGTGAAATTTTAGAGATGAGATATGAGAGTCATTCATCAGCTGACAAAGTAGAGGACAAATATTCCCATGAAAAGCAGTGCACAATCCCTTTACAAGAAAAGGAGAAACAAAATAACAGGAAAAACACAGATATGTTCAAACAACCTATTTATTCAAGCTGGTTTGCAGTAATTCATCCAGCATCACAAACTAGACAGCATCCAATAACTGTCTGGTTTTAAATGTATTTTCTTTCATTCCAGGTGACTGATTCCTTAGGTGTGCACCTGATTCCTTCCCCTCACCATCTGATAAAACATCATATATCATGAGAACATTCATTAAATCCTGGATTCCTCAGTGTTTGTGGATTCTCAGGTCACCTTGCAGAACATTCCATGGAAACAACAGGCTTCTTACATCTCAGATTATTTCCTATTATGAATCTATAAACCAGTATAAGAAGGAACTGCCAGAATATTTCAACTTTGCAAGTGATGTCTTAGATGAGTGGGCACGACTGGAAAAGGTAGTATTTGTCTTTTACTTTATAGACATTGAATTGTAGTTTAACCCCAGCTGACAACTCAGAACCACCAGGCCCCTGGATCTCACACACACACATACACACACAACCAGTGTGATGGGGAGGAGAATCAGGAGAAAAAAGATAAAACCCATGGGTTGTGGAAAGAACAGTTTAAGAATGGAAATAAAATATAATAATGAGAAGAATATTAATAACATTTATCACTATTGTAGAAGTATTAGTAGAAATAGTAATGATGAAAAGGGAGATGACAAAAAGAGCAACAAAGAAAACCCAAAAAAGAGAAATGATGCACAACACAATTCCTCACTGCCCACTGATGACACCTGGCCTGTCCCTAAACAGTGATTGGCACCTCTTGACCAACTTCCCCACAGGATATGAACTGAGCAGGACCTCATGGGGTGTGGAATATCCCTTTGGACAATTCAGGTCAGCTGTCCTGTCTGTGATCTCTCCCAGATTTTCATGCACCTCCTTGTTGGCAGTGTGAAAAACTGGAAACTCTTTGACTTAGTTGTTGCTAAGCAGTGCTTACTCTATCCTAGCCAAAACCAGGACACAGTGGAACAAATCTCAGATGATTATATACAGTTTTACTAATGGATACTGGATAGTATTGGCACCATTTTATTTTATTTGTCAGAAAGATTGGTATCACTCCAAGAGAGTAGATGCCAAGGATGGTTTCTATTGAAGTGAAACCTTTTAAGGTTTGTCATGTTTTACTATCCTCTCATGTGTTGTAGGATGGAAGAAAACCAGCAAATCCAGCTTTTTGGTGGGTCAATGAGGAGGGAGACGAGGTGAAGTGGAGCTTTGAGGAGCTGGGCTCTCTGTCCAAGAAGGCAGCCAATGTACTTTCTGAGGCCTGTGGTTTGCAGAGAGGAGACAGAATTATAGCAGTTCTGCCTCGAGTTCCTGAGTGGTGGCTCCTGAATGTGGCCTGCATGCGAGCAGGTGAGTGACTCTGACTTGTTGGGTGCAGAGAGAAAGCAAACAGAGGGTACAGGCTGTGGGTTAGAGTGGGGTGAAGAAAATGCCAACAGCAATATTCTGCTGTGACCTCTACAACTGATCTTTTGCCCAGAGGGAGAATTGGCAGCACCCACAGAGGAACCACAGGGCCAGACATGGCCCAGTCAAGCAGCATCCTCAGGGGAAGCCCGTGAGGGTTGAATGGCTGCAGCCTAAGGCCAGGCTTGACCACATCCATTGCCAGGGAGCTGAATTTATAATGGAATCATTTCTATGGTTAGAGTCATTAATAATTCAGTATATCTATTTTGCTCTGCTTTCCAACTGCTCAACATCCATGATGGATAAAATTGGCATCAACAGAGAGACACAATCAAGTATTTTTGGGAAATGCTGACTTTACTCAATTGCTTCTTGCTTTTTTTCCCAGGAATTGTTCTTATTCCAGGAACATCCCAGTTAACAGCCAAAGACATCTTATACAGACTGCAGGCTTCAAAGGCCAAGTGCTTTGTTACTGATGACAAACTGGCCCCTGCAGTGGAATCTGTCCTGCCAGGCAGCCAGTTCCTGAAGAGTAAACTCATTGTAGGCCAAGGGAGCAGGGATGGGTGGCTGAACCTCAAAGAGCTCCTTGCGTGAGTATCCAGCTCTTCTGCCATGGTGCCTGTGAGGTGAAGGGAGCTGCACCAGTCAGGTGACATTGATGAGCTGTGGGAGGAGTTTTCAAAATACAAATGAGTTACATTTTCACATCCTTCTGTCAGCTCCCTCTTTTGTGATTACACTGGTAGAGGTTCATCCAGTCCAGGTTTTTGGAGCATAGCTCATGTCCCTCAGCTTCACTTAGCAGCCTGCCAGCTTTTAGAAGCTCTCTGCTTCTACTGTGATCACCAGACAAGCACACGGAGCTCTAAACAATTGTTATAAGCTTGTCTGCTAGAGCCCATTGTATTGACTCTTGATTAAATGAGAAAATACCCATTGCCAGATCTTGGTGCACAGTTCTTTCTTCTCTTTACTATCCTGGTAGCTCAGAGGATCTGAATTATCCATCAGTCTCTTGAACATAAATCATACACCATCAGTAAAATGACCAATGTACTTGGTATAATATCCTTGGTCATTGATTTCAAATTGGTGTTGGCTTTTACTTGTGTGAGGCAGACCCTGATTTCTGGCTGCTGTTGCATAATCAGCACCTGGAGTGTCCTTGCTAAAACAGTTGCAGACAAAGTCACTGAAATATTCTGTAGGTGCTCATATCTTTAAAGTTAGGGCATATAGGAAATACTTGTTACAAGTAAAATGTGTTCTCTAACGTTCTTACCTGTGTTACCATTCATTCAGTGAGATCATTCAGTTTGGGGCAATGTTCCTGTTGAACTCGAAAACAATAAAAATGCTGTTGCCCTGGTGGAAATCTGCATGTAGTGACTGGAATATACCATTTCTTCTGAAGGGCTGCATCTGCTGACCATCAGTGTGTCAAGACGAGGAGTCAGGACACAATGCTGATCTATTTTACCAGCGGAACTACGGGCTTCCCAAAAATGGTGGTGCACTCCCACAGCAGTTATGGCATTGGATTTGCAACCACTGGCAGGTATTGCCTTGCAGTTCCTCCCAGGTCCTGATTGAGTGACATGACCTGCATTAAACTGAACATGTGACCATAAAACTCTAGTAAATGCAGGCAATTCATGACTGTAGGATCTTGCATCCTCCTCCTCTTGAAACTTTTCCAAAGCATTCTGAGTTGAAAGCTGGTGATCAAGGGTGCAGAGAAGTAACTTGTTTAGTTTCCTGGAGAAATGAGCTGTGACTTAGCTGATGTCTCAACTGCACCGGGTGGGGAAAGCCTACTCCAAACGATCTGTTTGGGTTCTGCTCTAGATCCAGGTTCTGCAACTCAAGGCAAAGATGTTTTGCACTGCTCGCTAGAAAAATAAATGTTCGAAATATTAAGTAGGAAGGAATGAAGGGAAATCAGAGAATAATTAAGACCCTTCAACTTTCTCAGAATTTCTACAGAGCCCCACCTACTGACACCACATCTTCTAATGGAAACCTCCTGCTGTGACCTGAGTCTCTCACATTTGCTGCAGCATTTCTTTCATCTCTGCTTTTTCATCAGGTATTGGATGAGCTTGACTCCTTCAGATATAATGTGGAATACCTCTGATACTGGCTGGGTAAAAGGAGCTTGGGGCAGTCTTTTTGGACCATGGATCTGTGGATCCTGTGTCTTTGTACATAATATGCCACAGTTTAAACCAGAAGTTATTGCAGAGGTAAGCTTAATATTTTATACTGTGATGTTTATTTCCATTTTACATAAATGAAGGAAACAAACTGTGCTCCAGTTCATGGGTGTTACTACTCAGTAGCAGCAGGGATAGTACTTCCCTCATCCCAAGGAATCATCCCTCCATTTGGTGCCCATTAAGCTCAAGGAACAAGTGTTTTCCCTCCTGGTCATGCGTCATGGCTCGAGTGTAGAGGACAACTGGAGAAAGATGCAGGATATAAACATCTTGGGATCGCTGCTGTGTTGTCCAATATTGAACCTAAATCTCACTTCAGGTATGGACTTTCAGCTGTTTTGGGTCAAGCTGAGTATGGGCCAGTAATCAGAGTATGGCATAAACCTGAATTAAGGCTCTGTTTTCCTGAATTTCCAGTGAGTTGCCGGAGTGCCTATTCCTCCCCTAAGGCACTTTAAACCAATCAGCCGATTGACTCCCCTCAACATTGGCCTCTTTTGTTAATCACCTGCACATTCACAAGGTCAGACCCACCATTCCACTTTCTTTTCAGCACAGTACTTTCTGTTTTTTAGACCCTCTCAAGATACCCCATCACCACCTTCTGCACGGCTCCCACTGCCTTCCGCATGCTGGTGCAGCATGACATGAGCAGGTACAGCAGGGAGGGCAGGGAGGCTGGGGTGTCAGCTGGGACAGCTCTGGATGGGCACTTCCTTAGGTTCCTTAATTTTTTTTCTCTGTTAAAGGCAATCTAACTAGCACAACTTGCTGTCAGTAAAGAAAGCTCTCAGTTTTGGAATGTGGGAATAATTAGCCACACCGTAGGCACTTGGACTTTGGGTCTTTGAGTAGACAGCACAGAGGAAACAAGGGAGGTTTCTCTAAGTTGTCACTTCCTCTGAACTTTGGGCTCACAGTTCAATTTATCAATGTTTTAGGCAGCATTGGATCAGGGAGTTACTGGTGCACCATGGAGTTGTTGCCACATGCTTGAGAAAGAAGCAGTTAGAGGAGTTTCACATGCTGAGAGTTAGTTGGCAGCTGTTCCCACCAGTTTGTCATTCTGTAAAATCCCCAGCTTGTGAGAAGTGGTTTGCAAGGAGTTTTCACATCTTTGGTAAGGTACTTCTTCTTGTCACATAGTCGTCCATCCTGACAAAAGCCAACCTGGGTTTAGCAGAGCTCAGCCTCTGTCTTCCTATTCAGCCTTTCCCTCAGTTTTAGATTTACTTGGAAAGCTGAGGAAGTCTGTTCAGTTAAGGTTGTTCACTGCTCATTTTAGGAGTTAAGAGAATTATTTCATTTGCTGTTCCTCTCAAGCTACAAGTTCCTGAGTCTGAAGCACTGTGTAACTGGAGGGGAAGCACTGAATCCTGAAGTGTTTGCAAAGTGGAAAATCCAGACAGGGCTGGCTATCCATGAAGGTTATGGCCAGACTGAAACGGTACGTTTGCAATAAATGTAATTACTGGTAGAAAACCCCTTCACCATCTTTACTTCAAAGGCAAAACTAAAATAGATTATTTGCTTTGGGTATCAATTTGTCCCGTCTGAGGTTTAAATGAAAAATATTAAAGCAGCTCACATCCCAGACTCTGATGTTCCCAAGAACCACAGTGCTTTGGTCCTGATTTGGCCCTTGTCACAACTAAGTCACAAAGAGGAGTCTTGTCTGATGCAAAGAATAATAAAATTTACAAGATGTTGCAACAATTCTAAAAATTCTATTCTTCAGGTGACAATCTGTGCTAATATGAAAGGAACAAAAATTAAACCAGGCTCTTTGGGAAAGGCTGTTCCCCCTTATGATGTGCAGGTACGTGGATATGTGGCAGCTGTGGGTAGAACAGTGAGGCAGTGCTGTCTCCATCCCTTGTGTGCCCTGCACTGAGCTGGAGCAGCTGTTCCTCTGGGCTGATCAAAGCACTCCTGCTGTCTCTGTCCTTGCTGCAGATCGTAGATGACCAAGGGGTTGTTGTGCCTGCAGGAGAAGAGGGCACCATTGCTATCCGAGTGCGACCTACACGGCCCTTCTGTATGTTCTCTGAGTACTTGGTGAGCCTGACCTGCTGTGTCTGTGTCTGTGTCTGTGTCTGTGTCTGTGTCTGTGTCTGTGTCTGTGTCTGGCTCTCTGTCTCTGTCTCTGTCTCTGTCTCTGTCTCTGTCTCTGTCTCTGTCTCTGTCTCTGCTGAGGGACTGGGAGGGACCCAGGGCAAAGTTCTGCCAGGAGCAGAATTCCATGCAGAATCCTCAGAAGGTCTCATTGGGTTACTTGAGGACTTTGAGCCTGATCAGTGCATAATTCCAAGAACAGACTGACTGATGGGGTGTAGCTTCAAAATGCAACAGGTACCAGGGAATACCTTCTACCAGATATGTACCAGGCAGCTGGCACGCACTTCATGCTCAGAGCATCACTCTTTTTCCTCTATTCCATTCCTATCTCTGGTTAAACATTATTGAAGAAAGCCCATAAATTCTACTCTTATGCATCAGAAGCTCAGGGTGGCTTTCCAAGGCACAGGTATTTTATTCCCTCATACCACTGTCAGAAGTACCCCCATTCCAGCAGGCACTGCAGTCAGAGAAACCTTTGTACAGGTGCCTGTCCCACACAACACCTGCACAAGATCAACAGCACAAACACAAGCTACAGCAGAAACCCTCACATGTAGATGATTATATGGCTCTGAGGCAGTGACACATGTAATCAAACTCCACTATTCAAATAGGCATAATCTACCCACTGAAAGCAGAACCAGATTATGAAAACACACCAGAAGAGGGGACATTTTGGTTCATGTCAAAGGTCCATCTAAGCAACTACTCATCTGTGGTGATGCTGAAGTGCAGGACATTCTTAAGAAAACAGCAGAATCAGGCAAACCAAAATATATTCTCCCCTGTATTGGAACTGTAATGTTCAATAGGCTTTGGGTAACCTACAAATATTTTTAATCATCTTCTGAACAATATAATATTTATATACTTGTAGCATTCTCATACAACAACCTGCACAAAGTCATTTCTCACTATATCATAAAAATCTTCTTTAGTTCAACACTTTTATTGCAGGTTTTCACTACATCTTCTCTCGTCAGAGCGTTTTTCCTGTGTAGCAAAGAGGTTACATTGGATATATAGGTCCTAAAGGTCAGATAATGTTTTTCCTGCAGGTCACCTCATTTGTGTTTTGGTTCCTGACAGTTAAGAGGAAAAAGTTTCCTTTGCCTGGAAGTTATTTTGGCAACCCCCTGCAATGAAAAATCATTTCCCTGAACGGAGTGGGTTACACATTTTAGCCATTTCCTGTGCTGGATGGGCATTTTGATAGAGCTTGGCCTTTTCTCCATAGAACAGAAATCCCTACATGAAAAGTGCCTTTGTCCACAAATCATGTTTCCACAACAGAGCTGCTAGTGTGGCTCTGTTACTTGAAGATATAAAACAGTATTGAACACATTCATTTTGAGGACAACTTAAAGAATTACTTTTATCATTTTTAGCATCACTGCAAAGTAAATGCATTACAATTCCCTAACAATATCACAATTCTTTTGAAATGTTTGATTGTTGCCAGGATAACCCAGAGAAAACTGCTGCCACTGTGCGTGGAGATTTTTATCTCACTGGGGACAGAGGCACTATGGATGAAGAGGGATATGTCTGGTTTGTTGGAAGAGATGATGATATCATTAATTCTGCTGGGTAAGGCATTTCCTTTTAGATTTGCCTCTGGAAATGCAGCCTGGAAAGACTCAATGGCCTGGTGCCTGCTGCTGGGGCTGAGCTGTCTCTGTGCTCCCCAGGTACCGCATTGGCCCATTTGAAGTGGAGAGTGCACTGATAGAGCACCCAGCAGTCTCAGAGGCAGCTGTTGTCAGCAGCCCCGACCCAGTGCGAGGGGAGGTAAAGCAAAACAGCAAAAAAGATGTAAAAGAAACACCCTTTACTCTAAACATCAACATGTACTATATGTACTCAGCTTCCTTGGAATTCAGTGTTGCAGGCTTTTGCAATTGGGTGGGCTAACATTTTGAAAATCCATATCTTGACAGATCTTACAATTTCAAAATTATTTCTTTGCAGGATTTTTTGTGGGGGGAAAAATATTGGTTTTTCAGACTAATCGTGTGATCTTTTTGTCTAAGCAATGGAACTTTGATTATTTCTCGTTGACCGCTAAGCATATGGTGGCAATGATATCCAGAGCGTTTAATTTTTGATTTATATTTTTCCAACTTTGCCACATTTCTTTGAGCAACTGGGATGAGATTTTAATCTCTCTTTATTTTCTGTACTAGAACTTTTTGAAAGTTTAATAATCTATAAAGTTAAGAAAAAAGTGGAAAATAGCAAAACATTCTCTGCTGCAGAATGGGTCCTTCATAGCACAGCAGTTGATAACAAACAGCGAATGAAAAGGGAAATTAAAGAAAAAGCTCAAATTTTGGCATTCTGAATTTTTGACACTCGCTTTTCACAACAAAAGTATTCCCTCATTGCCACCTCTGGAAGTTAATGCAATTCCCTTCATTTTTGTGGCACAGGTGGTCAAAGCCTTCGTTGTTTTAGCTCCTGCTTTTGTATCACATGATCCAGAAAAATTAACTCTTGAACTTCAACAACATGTCAAGAAGGTGACTGCACCTTACAAGTATCCAAGAAAGGTAAGAACAGCCTGAAAAGACAGGTTCTCCAAGTGTGCCAGAAACTGAGCATTTTTTGTCCTGCTTTAGCTCTTTTCCAACAGCATTCTGACAAGCTCCAAGCAGAGTTAGATAAAATAAAAGTAGATGAGAGGTTCTGTAGCAGCTGTAGCCTTGGGCTGGCTGTGTGTGCTAGAAAGTACCCAAAGGGATGCAGTGGTCATGAACTTTTACTTCATGAGGGCCCAGTCTTTCTTTGACAGAATCCTGGAGTTTTCACAGCAGCTCAAACGGGCAAGGCATTCCATTCTAAGCAGTTGTACCTTGAGCTCTCCTCTGACACACAGCCAAATCAAAACAATAGTTCCTGCTGGCATCAGTGGGTTGGAATCCATCTCTTCTCACTAGGAAAGACTCTTGAAAGCTGAAGCACTCAGCTCCTAGACATCGTGGTACATGTCACTGCAAGTACTGTCTGTGCAGTAGCTACAAGGTGTAGTAAGGAATTTCAGCATTCCAGCCCTGGTTGTGCAGATTCCCATCTGTTTATCCACAGCTATCCTATGCTAAAAGTGCTTTCACAATATTTTGTTGCACCTGGGAGATTAACCACAAGTTATTTGGCTACAGGGAGCATTTTTGCCTTTCAGGTGGAGTTTGTTCAGGATCTGCCAAAGACAGTTTCTGGGAAAATCCAGAGAAAGGTTCTAAAGAACAAAGAGTGGGCAAAAGTATAAAAAGAGCAAGAGTCATCTGGAAAACAAGGAGAGAAATTCTCCATCATGTGTACCTGCCATAACACATGACACAGAGCAGATCATGGCCCAGAGCAGAACAAGAACATCATGAAGAACAAATTGTGGAAGAAAAAGGAGAAAACATTCTTGAGGATATGTGGTATTGGAACCACTCTTGACATCGACCTACATATTTTCAGAAAGAAGGAAGTGCAAGTAATTCAAAGTGTGGAATGGGAGAGAGAAAGACTGACTCAGGTGCATACAGAGGTCTAATCTGTTTTATTGCAATTTGTATAAACCTCTTCCTTAAAAAAAATGGGTGAAACGACAAGGCTTTGAAGATGGCAAATAAATGAGAAATTAATAAAAAGATATGTTTGTCCTGAGGTGTGTATCAGCAATTAATTAACATCCAAAACCTACCATGTAATATTCTCAAATTCTTTAAGAGTAGAAGGAAAAAGCCAGTTCTTTTTAATGCTTCGCTTCATCATGAAGAATTTGTGATCTACTTAAAGGGTTAAACTGAAAGAAAAAGTGCTTTAGGTTAAGGTGCAAATTACACACAATTAACAGTGGTGTAAATGATTACAAGAAAAAAGTTACTCCACAGAAAGAGCTTTGCTGCTTTGCATTCTCTTCACGTTATTCCAGAAGAAGTGATCAAGAAAGAGAGAAGGGTTTCACTCCAAAAACTTTATGAAGGTGTGCTCAAGTTTCACATTTCCAGGGAGCAGCTGATCTTTACAGTGCCTCATGTGGGAAGCATGTGCTGAAAGGTGAGTGAAATGAATGAAGAGGATCTCCTCCAGCAGCTCTCAGTCTCTCCTGTCCAAGACAGGTCAGGAAAATATTATTTATCTGAGCTCCTGATGTTGATGATCCCTGAGCAAAGTAAATGGTATTAAATCAGGAATAATAATTTCTGATTCTCACTACTCATTCAGAGAACTTTGCCATTACTGGGTCTTTTCCTCAGTTTTCTGTCTTCATTTTCACCTCTACATTTGCAGCTGAGAAGGTGCTAAAAACTTGAAGGCTCTCACAGTCTTCTTGGCAGATGTTTTTGTGGGAATCCTAAACTTCAAATGTTTCATCTTGTCAATCTTGAATATCATTTCCCTAAATATTCCTAAATATTATGTCCCTCCTCTTTCTCTCATAGGCAGCTCTGTAGATTTTGTCATTGTGATGCTCTGAAATATGCAAGTTACAGCTAAATCAGAAAATTAGAGCAGTCTGAGAAAGGAGAAACATCTTCCTAAGTGACTAAGGATTGTTTACAACTGGTCAGTGTTTCTCTGCCACAATGCCCAAGAAATGTGGAAAACACCATGAATTTCTGTTGCTTTTGACAAAATATCTGTTCTGGGGGGGAAAATCTGCATCCAGAGTGTTTATGTTGGCAGATATCACTGAAAAGATTAAGTTGTGTTAGGCTCTGGGTATTTTAACTAATTTACCTGATAGGCAGATTAATTATTACTGTGTGAGGTTCTGCTAGGAAATAAGGCAATAGTTCCAATGTTAAATAAGTAACTTTTTCTTGAGGAATAAAATTTGACCAATGCTGAGATCCATGCACCAAAGGTGTGAGAATAAACAGTTAGGATTGAAGACAGGGGACAAGGGGTAAAAGACTACAAAATGAGCTTAAAAACCTGGGGCAAAGGGCAAAACTTTGCAGCTTCACTCAGGCCACAAAAATTTCCCAGGAAAAAGTATTTGATTCAAAATCACAAAATTACCTGAATGTAATTTTGTGATTTTGTAATGGAAGAGGGCATTTGCAGCAAGCAAATGTAAAACTTCTGTGCCTGGGAAGGTCATGGAGCAAATCCTCCTGGAAGATATGCTGAGGCGTAGAAAAGAAAAGGAGGTGTTCTGAGGCAAGCAGTGTATAAATCAAATTTGGGGACCTACGTAAGAGATTATTAAAGTGAAAGTTCTTGGGGTGGATGTGGTGAGTGGACATATGAGTCAGCAGCTGCTGACTTTTCTGGAAATATTCTTCAGCTCCATGGGAAGGGAAAGGAACGGAGAATCAGCCAGTGAATGCTTTGGTGAAAGAAGCAGGGACATTCTTCTAATGCAAATATTAACATCTGATGTTGTGTTTGAGGAAGGAAAGTTGTGGGCAACTAACAGCCCCAAGGAACACATCAAAGCTATGCAAGGATCAGCTGAAATACAGACAAGGTGCCAGATTAATACAGGACACTAAGTCCTTAAAACACAGAAGGTAAAAAATATGAGACAGCAGGATGGGGAACTTCACATTCATTTGGACTGTTCGAACCATCAGTCTGGCAGTGGGCCTGAGTGCCTTCAACGAATATCCCATCAACTCATAACTGGATTGTCAGCATCATCTCAGGTTTTGGGGTTGTTGGATTGCTGTTACTCTCTTCTCTGAGTTTTCCCAACAGCGTCTTTCCATCTCCCCGTGAAGCTGTGTCTTGGCGGTCTCTGCTTCTTTCTGCAGGCCGGCAGTCTTCTCCTGCTGCTCTCTTTCCGCCTGGACCTCCCCAGTTATTCAATCTGTTTTCTGGAAAATCCTTTGGTTTCAATTTTGAGGGGTCTCTTTCTGGATCCGGTGGACCCGCATCTCGCAGATCTGTCCCTTCTCCCTGGATAATATCTGTCCCTTCTCCCTGGATAATATCCTTTTCTCGCTGTTGTACTCTTGCTATATGTTTGTCTTTCCGTTCCGGCCTCCTCTCCCTCCCTCCTTGCAATAATAGGAGCGGCCAGAGACGGCGCTGTAGATGGAGGCTGCGACTCTCGGTGGTTACAAAATGGCGTCGGCGGCAGTGCGCAAGATCCGTATAGGGCGCCGCCATCTAGCTGCACTGCAGAGTCTAGGGAGCGGCCATTTTTTTGTACGGAAGGTCTTTGCAGGGGGCCGCCGTTTAGGTGTATGGGCGGCTGCGCCGCACATGCGCAGTAGCGCTGTAGGTAACTGCCCGGACCCGCGCCATTGTCAAACTCGTCTCGTTCTGGGGGGCAGCTGGCCGGGACGGGGACCCCGCTCGTAGCGCCGGGGGGCACGTCTACGAGGCTGGGCGAGCCACCCGCGGGATTGAGGGGACCCCTCACGGGTTCGCTGGGAGCGGGCTCAGGGCCGCTGGCAGGTTCGGCGGGGCCTGGGCCGGCTGCGGTCTCTGTGGGGGCCCGGTCACGCCAATGCTCGCGGGGACTTCTAACGCTTCTAACTCGCTCACAACAACATTAATCACACCGCAGGCTGGGGGTGACTTAGCCGCTGCAAAATCTCTGAGCGTCATTGCACTGTCTAATCGAACACTGACCGAATCCCAGAAAGACACGGCAGAAGCCGCCTCAGGCTCTGTTTGCGGCAGGTCTTCCTGCACCCAGCATGACGGATCTGCTAACTGGTGCTTGGGCGCGGTACTAGCATTATTATGAACGTTTTTAAGCGTTCGCACACGTCTCTCAGTTTATGTTTCCACGGCATGCTTGCCCAAATGTTCCCCGAAGTTCACTTGGTTTCCTCGTGGGTCAGGGATTCTTTCTGGGCACGGGCGTCCCGGTTCCTTTCACCAGCTCCTGCAGCTCCCGTTCATCTTTCCTCCGAGATCAGCACCTCCCGCTGTTCAGCTTTCTCTGGCTGCCTTTGTCTCAGCTCTTCGGGGCGTCCCGAGGTGTGGCGAAAACGGGGCACCACTTTATCGGGATATTAAGAGAGATGGGACCACTGGAAGATGTTCTAAGACATGATTTATTGCCTCAGTCTCAAGGAGTGAGAACATCTTCGCCGCACACGTCACGAGTTCGCAGTCAGTGGTCATCGGTGATCAGTGGTCACAAGACCACTGTTTACAGGGGTTTTTAAAGGTTTATTAGACAATAATCTCCTGCCACACATACTGTTTTAACTTTCACACCAATGGCTAATTAAAAATGTATCACACATCCTGCTGCAAGGTGGACAATATTATCCAATCATATAGTGACACACAAGACTACTTGCTACACCTTAAAACCTCTTATTACCTTTATAACTACTTCTGTATCTTAATTTTAAAGCCTTAAAACTTTCAACTACCTAGCTCAATATGTCTCTGCCTAAACTACAAACCTACATCCTTACTTACGGTCTCTAAATTTGGAAGCTTTTTCCAAGGTCTCAGGCAAACCCTGTATTCTCTGCTGTATTTGGGCCTGCATGCACGAGGTTCAGAGAATTTTCTGTGCCTTGGTTTCCCACAGATTGGTTTAAATGTATTTTATTTCATTCCAGGTGACTGATTCCTTAGGTGTGCACCTGATTCCTTCCCCTCACCATCTGATAAAACATCATATATCATGAGAACATTCATTAAATCCTGGATTCCTCAGTGTTTGTGGATTCGCAGGTTGCCTTGCAGAACATTCCATGGAAACAACAGGCTTCTTACATCTCAGATTATTTCCTATTATGAATCTATAAACCAGTGTAAGAAGGAACTGCCAGAATATTTCAACTTTGCAAGTGATGTCTTAGATGAGTGGGCACGACTGGAAAAGGTAGTATTTGTCTTTTACTTTATAGACATTGAATTGTAGTTTAACCCCAGCTGTCAACTCAGAACCACCAGGCCCCTGGATCTCACACACACACATACACACACATCCAGTGTAGGAGAATCAGGAGGAAAAAAACAGGTAAAACCCATGGGTTGAGGAATAAACTGTTTAAGAATTGAAATATAATAATGAACATAATCATATTAGTAACAGTAGTAGTAGCTCGCTGCCCACTGATTGATGCCCAGCCCATCCCCAAACACCTCCTTACAAACTTCCCCCCCAGGTTATAAACTGAGCAGGACTTCCTGTGGTGTGGAATGTCCCTTCAGGCAGCTCAGGTCAGCTGTCCTGTCTGTGATCTCTCCCAGATTTTCATGCACCTCTTTGTTGGCAGAGTGTGGGAAACCGGAAAGTCCTTGACTTACATTAAGCACTGCTTAGCAGCAACTAAAACATTAGTGTGTTACCAACAGTGCACTCATCCTAATTCATAAACCACAGCACTTTAGGAGGATTTAGTAAGAAAATTGACTCTATTTCAGCCAAAATGAGGGCACAGTTGAACAAATCTCAGATGATACAAATCAGTTTTCCTCATGGGTATTGGACAGTATAAACTACAGAATGGGAAACACCGTTTTAATTTGTTTGTCAGAAATACAGGTATCACCCTAAGAGAGTGATTGCCATGATGATTTGCTTAATTAGGGCTTATTTTGTATTGAAGTGAAACCTTTTAAGGTTTGTCTTGTTTTAGTATCTTCTCATGTATTGTAGGATGGAAGAAAACCAGCAAATCCAGCTTTTTGGTGGGTCAATGAGGAGGGAGACGAGGTGAAGTGGAGCTTCGAGGAGCTGGGCTCTCTGTCCAGGAAGGCAGCCAATGTACTTTCTGAGGCCTGTGGTTTGCAGAGAGGAGACAGAATTATAGCAGTTCTGCCTCGAGTTCCTGAGTGGTGGCTCCTGAATGTGGCCTGCATGCGAGCAGGTGAGTGGCTCTGACTTGTTGGGTGCAGAGAGAAAGCAAGCAGAGGGTACAGGCTGTGGGTTAGAGTGGGGTGAAGAAAATGCCAACAGCAATATTCTGCTGTGACCTCTACAACTGATCTTTTGCCCAGAGGGAGAATTGGCAGCACCCACAGAGGAACCACAGGGCCAGACATGGCCCAGTCAAGCAGCATCCTCAGGGGAAGCCCGTGAGGGTTGAATGGCTGCAGCCTAAGGCCAGGCTTGACCACATCCATTGCCAGGGAGCTGAATTTATAATGGAATCATTTCTATCTTTAGAGTCATTAATAATTCAGTATATCTATTTTGCTCTGCTTTCCAACTGCTCAACATCCATGATGGATAAAATCAGCATCAACAGAGAGATACAATCAAGTATTTTTGGGAAATGCTGACTTTTCTAAATTGCTTCTTGCTTTTTTTTTCCAGGAATTGTTCTTATTCCAGGAACATCCCAGTTAACAGCCAAAGACATCTTATACAGACTGCAGGCTTCAAAGGCCAAGTGCTTTGTTACTGATGACAAACTGGCCCCTGCAGTGGAATCTGTCCTGCCAGGCAGCCAGTTCCTGCAGAGTAAACTCATTGTAGGCCAAGGGAGCAGGGATGGGTGGCTGAACCTCAAAGAGCTCCTTGCGTGAGTATCCAGCTCTTCTGCCATGGTGCCTGTGAGGTGAAGGGAGCTGCACCAGTCAGGTGACATTGATGAGCTGTGGGAGGAGTTTTCAAAATACAAATGAGTTACATTTCTCTGTCAACTCACAGCATTGTGATTACACTGCATTAAGTACAGATGTATGTGACCCAGGTGTTGGGAGCCAAGTTCAGGTCGTTCACCTTCTTCTTGCTCCCCAGCCTTGTGATTCAGAGTGTACTTGTGACAAGCAAAATGTGTTCTCTAACTTTTCCCTGTGATATGTAATGTTTCTTTAGTAAGATCATATAATTTGAGGCAACTTTCCTGTTGAACTTGTAAACAATAAAAATGCTGTTGCCCTGTTGGAAATCTGCATGTAGTGACTGGAATATACCATTTCTTCTGAAGGGCTGCACCTGCTGACCATCAGTGTGTCAAGACAAGGAGTCAAGAGCCAATGTTAGTGTTTTTTACCAGCGGAACTACGGGCTTCCCAAAAATGGTGGTGCACTCCCACAGCAGTTATGGCATTGGATTTGCAACCACTGGCAGGTATTGCCTTGCAGTTCCTCCCAGGTCCTGATTGAGTGGCATGATCTGCATTAAACTGAACTAAACATAACACTCCAGTAAATGTAGGCATTTCATGACTGTAGGATTTGCACCTTCCTAATCTTTCCCCTTTCATGGTAAAACCCTTGTTATTAAAAGCTTCTTGAAGGCCTGGTTGAGCTCATCGTGTGCAGAGTTTTGTCACTTACAGGGCTGAAAGCAGAGGAGCAATAAGGAAAATGTCCCTACAGCCACACCAGAGGAAGTCAAGTGCTCTCATGTTGGGTCAACCTTCACTGAGAACCAAAGCCACTTTGGGCCATTTCATTATACCTTAAAAGTTACCCTTCAGTTTAAATCTGTGGCTTGGTACTGATTTGCTTTCCCTGAAATTTCTGTTCATCTCTGCTTTTTCTCAGATATTGGTTGGACTTGACTCCTTCAGATATAATGTGGAATACCTCTGATACTGGCTGGGCAAAATCAGCCTATGGCAGTGTTTTTGGGCCATGGATCTGTGGATCCTGTGTCTTTGTACACAATATGCCAGTGTTTAAACCAGAAGTTATTGCAGAGGTGAGTAATCCCACATCTCATGCAGTCCAAAGGTACCAGAATGCCTATTCTTCTTCCCACCTGTTTTTCAAAACCACTCAGCTGGACGATTCTCCTCAACATTGGCCTCTTGTGTGGGGCATAAGCCTTGACTTTCCCAGGAATAATACTGGAAAAGCTCTGGTCTAGTTCCCTATCACCAGTTAGGCTTGAGCCTGGGACACAGACACCTTGGAAAACCCCAGAAAAACCCATAATCGAAGCTGCTGCTCTCACTGGTCCTTCATTTACATGTGTGACTTCTGTTGGAAGCAAAATTTTTGTTGGAACAGAAAGTTCCATATTTTCTAGGAGCTGGACTGCCTGGTACAGCATTTTATGGTTATCATCTTGCAGGTATTTGAGCATGTAAATCGTGTTAATCACCTGCACATTCACAAGGTCAGACCCACCATTCCACTTTCTTTTCAGCACAGTAACTTTCTGTTTTTTAGACCCTCTCAAGATACCCCATCACCACCTTCTGCACGGCTCCCACTGCCTTCCGCATGCTGGTGCAGCATGACATGAGCAGGTACAGCAGGGAGGGCAGGGAGGCTGGGGTGTCATGCTGGGACAGCTCTGGATGGGCACTTCCTTAGGTTCCTTAATTTTTTTTTTCTCTGTTAAAGGCAATCTAACTAGCATAACTTGCTGTCAGTAAAGAAGGCTCTCAGTTTTGGAATGTGAGAATAATTAGCCACACCGTAGGCTACTTGGGCTTTGGGTCTTTGAGTAGACAGCACAGAGAAAACAAGGGAGGTTTCTCTAAGTTGTCACTTCCTCTGAACTTTGGGCTCACAGTTCAATTTATCAATGTTTTAGGCAGCATTGGATCAGGGAGTTACTGGTGCACCATGGAGTTGTTGCCACATGCTTGAGAAGGAAGCAGTTAGAGGAGTTTCACATGCTGAGAGTTAGTTGGCAGCTGTTCCCAGCAGTTTGTCATTCTGTAAAATCCCCAGCTTGTGAGAAGTGGTTTGCAAGGAGTTTTCACATCTTTGGTAAGGTACTTCTTGTCACATAGTCTTCCATCCTGACAAAAGCCAACCTGAGTTTAGCAGAGCTCAGCCTCTGTCTTCCTATTCAGCCTTTCCCTCAGTTTTAGATTTACTTGGAAAGCTGAGGAAGTCTGTTGAGTTAAGGTTGTTCACTGCTCATTTTAGGAGTTAAGAGAATTATTTCATTTGCTGTTCCTCTCAAGCTACAAGTTCCTGAGTCTGAAGCACTGTGTAACTGGAGGGGAAGGACTGAATCCTGAAGTGTTTGCACAGTGGAAAATCCAGACAGGGCTGGATATCCATGAAGGTTATGGCCAGAGTGAAACAGTACGTTTGCATTAATTCTTGCAGTATACCCATTCAAAGGTAACAATATCAGAGCCATGATGTCCTTGGTAAATCAATGGAAAAGGTGCAAATATTTATATGATTAAAAAAACCCCAACTTTGTATAATTATGATTATACAGTTCCAGAATCAGCAAGCTGCATATTTTAAATGGTTGAGACTGTTACAAAAACCATGCCGGAGACACTTCAGATCAAATATGTTGTAGGAGATCCCTTTGTCATCTTTACTTAAAAAAAAAAAAACCCTGAAAAAAATAATTTGCTCCAGCTATCAGTTTGGCCTGAGATTTTACTGGCAAATATTAAACCAGCTCACATCCCAGACTTCTCTGTAAGTGAACATTAACAAAACTATTAAGATTCAGATTTCAGGCCTTCTCTCATTTTGCCCTTGAAAAGGTCCCAAATTAATTGTCCCATTATTGAAATAAGATCTGTAATAATTTCACATCTGCTGTCCTGCAAAGTCAAGTGTTTGCAGGACAACCCACTGGCTCAGACTCAAAAAAACCAAGCACACACAGATCTGACCTGAAATGCCTCTCAACACATCTCTGATGTTCTCAAGAACCACGGTGCTTTGGTCCTGATTCAGCCCTTCTCACAACAAAGTCACAAAGAGGAGTCCTGTTTAATGCAAAGAATAATAAAATTTACAAGATGTTGCAACAATTTAAAAAAATTAAAATCTATTCTGCAGGTGGCAATCTGTGCCAATATGAAAGGAATGAAAATTAAACCAGGCTCTTTGGGAAAACCTATCCCCCCTTATGATGTGCAGGTACGTGGATATGTGGCAGCTGTGGGTAGAACAGTAAGGCAGTGCTGTCTCCATCCCTTGTGTGCCTTGCACTGAGCTGGAGCAGCTGTTCCTCTGGGCTGATCAAAGCACTCCTGCTGTCTCTGTCCTTGCTGCAGATCGTAGATGAGCAAGCAGCTGTTGTGCCTGCAGGAGAAGAGGGCACCATTGCTATCCGAGTGCGACCCACACGGCCCTTCTGTATGTTCTCTGAGTACTTGGTGAGCCTGACCTGCTGTGTCTGTGTCTGCTGAGGGACTGGGAGGGACCCAGGGCAAAGTTCTGCCAGGAGCAGGATTCCATGCAGAATCCTCAGAAGGTCTCATTGGGTTAGTGGAGGACTTTGAGCCTGACCAGTGTGTGGTGGTGCTGAGGTGCAGGACATTCGTAAGAAAAGGGTAGAATCAGGGAAACGTAAAGACATTCTCCTCTGCAATTGAACAATCATAATGAATAAGCTTTGGGGGACCTATCTATGTTTTGAATCCTCTTCTGAACGCTCATAATATTTGTATGTTTGTAGCATTCTCAAACAACAACTTGTAAAATGTAATTGCTCACTATGGGGTAAGAAACTTCTACAGGTTCAATACTATATCTTCTGGTTTTCACTGTGTCTTCTGTTGTCAAAGTGTTTTCCTATGTAACTAAGAGGTTACACTGGATATAGATGTCCTATCGGTCAATGCAAATAGTGAAGTTTTTCCTGCAGATGACCTCATTTCAGTTTTGGTCCTGTCAGTTAAGGGTAAAAAGTTTCTTTTAACGGGAGGTGATTGTGGCAACCCCCTGCAATGATAAATCATTTCCCTGAAGAGAGTGGGGTTACACATTTTTGTGGGTTACATTTGCTGTGATGGATGGCATTTCAATAGAGCATGACCTTTTCTCTAGAACAGAAATCTCTACATACACTCTGTAGTGTGTAGTGCTCTTTTCCACCTGTCACATATTTCAGGCATCAAACTGCTAATTAACATGGCTCTGTGTTTTTTAGATGAAGATATAAACCAGTACTGAATGCACTCATTTTGAGAACAACTTAAAGAATTACTTTTATCATTTTTAGCATCACTGCAAAGTAAATGCATTACAATTCCCTAACAATATCACAATTCTTTTGAAATGTTTGATTGTTGCCAGGATAACCCAGAGAAAACTGCTGCCACTGTGCATGGAGATTTTTATCTCACTGGGGACAGAGGCACTATGGATGAAGAGGGATATGTCTGGTTTGTTGGAAGAGATGATGATATCATTAATTCTGCTGGGTAAGGCATTTCCTTTTAGATTTGCCTCTGGAAATGCAGCCTGGAAAGACTCAATGGCCTGGTGCCTGCTGCTGGGGCTGAGCTGTCTCTGTGCTCCCCAGGTACCGCATTGGCCCATTTGAAGTGGAGAGTGCACTGATAGAGCACCCAGCAGTCTCAGAGGCAGCTGTTGTCAGCAGCCCCGACCCAGTGCGAGGGGAGGTAAAGCAAAACAGCAAAAAAGATGTAAAAGAAACACCCTTTACTCTAAACATCAACATCCCTGTATTACTAGGCTTCCTTGAAATTCAGTGTTACAGGCTTTTGCAATTGGGTGGGCTAACATTTTGAAAATCCATATCTTGACAGATCTTACAATTTCAAAATTATTTCTTTGCAGGATTTTTTGTGTGGGGAAAAAATTGGTTTTCCAGACTAATCGTGTGATCTTTTCGTCCAAGCAATGAAATTTTGATTATTTTTCATTTTGTCACTTAGTGCACTGTAGCAATGATGTCCAGAGTGTTTAATTTTTGTTTTATATTTTTCCAACTTTGCAACATTTATTTGTGCAACAGGATCAAGATTTTCATCTATAATAGCATATAACACTAAGGGGGAAAAAAGCTGGAAATATGGAAGAAATCCTCTGCTCTAGAATGGATTCTTGACAGCATATCATTCTGTAATAAACAGCTAATGAAAAGGGGAATTAAAGAAAAAGCTCAAATTTTGGCATTCTGAATTTTTGACACTCGCTTTTCACAACAAAAGTATTCCCTCATTGCCACCTCTGGAAGTTAATGCAATTCCCTTCATTTTTGTGGCACAGGTGGTCAAAGCCTTCATTGTTTTAGCTCCTGCTTTTGTATCACATGATCCAGAAAAATTAACTCTTGAACTTCAACAACATGTCAAGAAGGTGACTGCACCTTACAAGTATCCAAGAAAGGTAAGAACAGCCCAGAAAGACAGGTTCTCCAAGTGTGCCAGAAACTGAGCATTTTTTGTCCTGCTTCAGCTCTTTTTCAACAGCATTCTGACAAACTCCAACCAGAGTTAGATAAAATAAAAGTAGATGAGAGGGTCTGTAGCAGCTGTAGCCTTGGGCTGGCTGTGTGTGCTAGAAAGTACCCAAAGGGAAGCAATGCTCGTGAACTTCTACTTCACAAGGGCCCAGTCTTTCTTTCATGGAGTACTGGAATTTTCACAGCAGCTCAGACAGGCAGGGCATTCAGTCAGCATTTCACCATCCCAGTCCTGGCTGTGCAGCTTCCCATCCTTTTACCCCCAATCATAATGAAAGTGTGTCTTTCCTACAGCTGGGCATTTAACTAGGATGTATTTTTGCTTTTCAGGTGGAGTTTGTTCAGGATCTGCCAAAGACAGTTTCTGGGAAGATCCAGAGAAAGGTTCTAAGGAACCAAGAGTGGGCAAAAGTATAAAAAGAGCAAGAGTGACCTGGAAAACAAGGAGAGAAATGTTCCATTACCTGTACCAACCATAACACATCAAACATGGCACATGTTTATGACCCAGAATGCTTGGAAACATTGGGAAAAACAAACTGTGGAAGAAAAAGTAGAAAATACCCATAAGGGTTGAGGATATGTGCTATTGGAACCACTTTTGCCATTGATCTACAAATTTTTCAGACAGAAGGAGTTGCAAGTAATTCAGAGTATGGAATGGGAGAGAGAAAGGATAGACCCAAGTGCATACAAAGGTTTAATTTTTTTACTGGAATTTGTATAAACAGCTTCCTTACCAAAGAAAAAAAATGAAAAAGAAAAAATAAAGTGTAACTACAACTCTCAGATACATACAAATAAAAGAGAAATCAATAAAAATAATCTTTGTCCTGTGGTGGGTACCAGCAGCACATTGATATATTCTTGTCAATATCTACCACTGTAATATTCTCAAATTCTTTCAGAATGGAAGGAAAGAACCAATTCTTTTAATGCTTCTCTTCATCATGAAGAATTTGTGATCTACTTAAATGGTTAAAGTTGAGGCAAAAGAAGACCCAAAATGCTTTAGGTTAAGGTGCAAATTACGCACAATTAACAGCGGTGTAAATGATTACAAGAAAAAAGTTACTCCACAGAAAGAGCTTTGCTGCTTGGTCTGCTTTGTGCCACATTCTCGTCTTGTTACTCCAGAAGAAGGGAGCAACAAAGAGAGAAGGGTTTCACTTCCAAACCTTCATGAAGGAGTGCTCAGGTTTCACATCTGCAGGGAACAGCTGATCTTTACAGTGCCTCGGATGGGAAACATGACCTAACAGGTGAGTGAAATGAATGAAGAGGATCTCCTCCAGCAACTCCTGATCTCTCCTGTCCATAGACAGGTCAGGAAAATCAGTAGTAAAGTCTCTGTCAAGCTCGGGGGCTACATAACGAAGTGAAGGTTCCTGGGATTGTTGTGATGAATGGATGAATCAGTCAGCAACTGCTGAGGCTAAAGCAGTAGGATTCTTGATAGAAGTAGTTTGGAAACAAGCAGAAAAGAAAAAGGAATAGAGAAACAAGTACTGAATGTATGAAACAGGAACATTCTTCTTATGCAAGCAATAACATCTGATGTTGTGTTTTAGTGTGCAGAGTTGAGCGCAATTAATTTAAAAATTAAAAATATGAGAAAGCAGGATAGGGAATTTAACATTTAATTAGTGTGTTAAAATCATCACTCTGGCTCTGACTAGCCTAACTGCCTTTAATGAAGAACTTATTAATTCATAACTGCATTATCTTTGGACAATTTCTATATTATTTTTCTTTTTCTGTTGGTTTGGTTTTTGTTTGTTTGTTGTTGCAGGATTCATAGCAACAATTCTGCAATTTTCTTATATAGTCTACAGCACCTAGACACATAATCTTCTGCCATGAAGTTGCTGTTTAAATTACAGAGCCTAAAACTCTTGTGGACTCTGAAGCCTCCTAATAGGACTTTGCATGGACATCCCAGGCTGCTTTCCTCTGATGTATATTCCCAGTATGAGTCTGTCAGACAGGGCAAACAGGAAATACCAAAGTACTTTAACTTTGCAAGTGATGTACTGGACAAGTGGTCTGAGATTGAAAAGGTAGGTGATCTTCTGTTGTGCCAATGAAATATTTCAATTTTAAATTTCATTTGGAATAAGATGGGTTTTTTCTTTAGGAAAACAATCAGTTGCCAAACCAAATTTGCATTAGGAAATTATACAGAAGTTCATTCTTTCTTGCTTTATTTATTGCTATTTTGTAGGATCATTAATGCACAGTATAAGGCTAAAATTGAAATAGGATCCACACTAGGACTTGGGTCTGGAGACAGTTAGGCTGGTAAACATTTAAGGTTCAGAAAAAGAGAATCTGTTGGGTATACCTGAGGCTGATGAATAGCAAATGTCAATCCTTTAAGGACAAAGGAAAAAAAAATGGTTTATATGCCAGCTGTCAAATACTCAGATAGATCTTCCATAATTTGCAGATGTCTGTGCATTATTATTTCATGATCTTTCAGAAGAAAATCTTTTACATTTGAATTCCTATGTTTTGTAGGCTGGAAAGAGACCATCAAACCCTGCTTTCTGGTGGATAAATGGCAAAGGAGAAGAAGTGAAGTGGAGCTTTGAGGAGCTGGGGTTCCTGTCTCGGAAAGTGGCCAATGTGCTGACTAAAGAATGTGGACTGCAGAAGGGAGACAGGCTTATCCTGATCCTACCACGAATTCCAGAATGGTGGCTGGTCAAGGTGGCTTGTATGAGAGCAGGTCAGTGAGGTGAAATGGTCATTGCAAATCGGTTGAGAGGATCAAGAATGGATATGATTTATCAAGGAAAAATAGTGTAATGATCCAGTGAGTGGACTAGCTGCCAGGCAGTCCTGAAGGGTTTGCACTAGGGGCCATAGGAGAGGCAGTGGGCAAAAAGATGCCAGAAGGCAAGGAGGAGCCATGGAAGTCACCAGGCAGGTCCACATTTCATTCCTGACAGGAGAGCACGGGCATTAATCTAATTTAACTGGTTAGCTGAGAAACACCAGGGCAAATCCATGT
This sequence comes from Phylloscopus collybita, assembly GCA_027886175.1. Lineage (NCBI taxonomy): Eukaryota > Metazoa > Chordata > Aves > Passeriformes > Phylloscopidae > Phylloscopus > Phylloscopus collybita. Next base: position 5,324,449 of record JAJNNQ010000048.1, read on the forward strand.
CAGAGATCAGTTTGGAAATAGCTAGTAGCTTAGGTTTTTAAAAAAGAATCAGATGTAGAAAAAAAGCCAACACAAACTAGCTTTCTCTCTCTTCCAGGAATTGTCATAATCCCAGGAACATCCCAATTATCAGCCAAAGACATACTGTACCGACTCCAGGCATCAAAGGCCACGTGCATCATTACTACTGACAAACTGGCTCCTGCAGTGGACTCAGTGGCATCCCAGTGCCAGCTCCTGAAAACCAAGCTAATGGTGTCCAAAGGCAGCAGGGAGGGATGGCTGAACTTCACTGAGCTGTACCAGTGAGCATGACTTAGTGCCACTGCAGTCACAAGGACAAAGCAGTTCCCACAAGCATCATTTACATCAACTACAGCCATTGAAGTTACAATTATATTCTGCTTTTTACAGAAACCAATCTGCTGACCATTCCTGCATCAAAACAAGGATTCAAGACCCAATGATGATCTTCTTTACCAGCGGAACTACAGGTTTTCCAAAGATGACTCAACATTCCCAGGGTAGTCTTGGTTTCAGACCCCTTTTGAGTGAAAGGTATGAAAGAGTTGAGCATGGTTGAACATAACATAATTGAAGCTGCATAGTAGAAGTATTATAAAAAATTACTGAATAAGAAACACCAGTGTACATCCCCAGCCCTTCTCCCTTTGAAATCAGAGTAAAAACCCCATCAAATTGCTAAGGACTAGGATTGGCCCAGTGTCTCAGTCTTCCAATTAATACCTCTTACCCTCTTTCTGGGTATTTTTCATTATCTTCTCTTTTTTTTTTTTTTTTTTTTTTTTTTTTTTTTTTTTTTTTTTTCTGTCTTATCAGGTACTGGTTGGATTTGACTCCCTCTGACATGATTTGGAACACAGCAGACACAGGATGGATACTAACTTCAATAGCATCTTTTTTTGATCCTTGGGTTTTTGGGTCATGCATCTTTATACATAACCTACCACAGACTGACTCAGCAGTCATCCTAAATGTAAGGGGAAAAGTCATGGAAATGTATTCATCTGCAGAAAACATGCCAAAAACAATTCTTGACAGCATCCACAGATTTCATGAGGATTGTGTTTATAGTAGTGTTTGAGATAATGTATTTGTTGTGTAAAGCCCCTACTTTCACTTTTAATGTACGTAGAAGGGGACAAACATGCAATCCATTCATACATTTTGCTCATAGTTGGTGAGCACGTGAACAAAAATCATCCAAAAGCAGCATTAAATGCCTATCATTCCTTCTAATGACTGTGGAAATAATATCAGTGGGTAGTAATGCAGAAATGAAGTGTTTCTCTTCCCTGTGATGTAGACAGAGGAGGAGCTATTCTGGCCATGCCCCAAGCTGTGGGGTCCTGGTGTCGGATAGATTTGTTAGCATGGGATTTTTGTAATCAAGTGTACAATCTCTGCATACAGCACTAACTGCAGGAGGGTTCTCATCTAACAGAGTGTGTGGTGCTTTTACATGGGGGGCAAATGTACCTCTCTTTTTTGTGTCACCTTTTTATTGTACATTCCCAAGGCAGTTTTTTGTCTGAGCTTCACATGTCCTTCTTGTTTAACCCTCTAGACTCTCTGCAGATTCCCAATTGACACCCTGGTTGGTGCTCCAACATTGTTCCGCATGCTGGTGCAAAATGATCTCTCCAAGTATGTAAAAAATCACTTACTAATGTTTAATTTACCCTAACTAAACGTAGTCATCTCCTATATCTAACTGCTTGACCCAAAAGAGGGTAATAATTTAGTTTAAAATATCCCTCATAAGAAGACCCCCATACAAAATTTGAGTTTTGCTGAGTTTTTTGATCAAGCAGAGAAATTCGATGTTTTCTCTCAGAAATTTGAGACTTGTGAGTATGCAACTGAGAGTCTGTTAAATACTTTGTCATAATTTTTGTTTACTACATTAATTGTCCACGCTTTGGAAAGGACTGCATCCTAGAAAGTGCATGTCAGCATAACTGTGAGGGAATTACTTGTTGTGGCAGTTGTACCTCATGTTCCTCATGCTCTCACCGCCCGTCATTGTTCCTTCCTTCCCTCTTGAACTTTCTCACTTGGCCTGTTGCAGAGGGTCAGCAATCAGGGCCCTGGCTCAGCAGATTAGTGTTTGGTTACTTATAATCCCAGCTGACTTCAGCAAAAAAATTATTTTTCACATGTTTGACTGCTACTTACATAGAGTGTTGAGCACAGACTGATACTCTTGTTGTATCAAGAGAAGAAGGATCAGGGGCCCTCTGATTTCCCCACTTTTTGGCACTAACTCCCCCAGTAAACACCTTTCCCTTGGTGCTTACCCTTGTGTGCTCTTGGCCTCACCCTCTAGATTTAAATATTGCCTTTCTTGTTTTTAACTCCCTGTGAAGATACAAATTCATGAAGCTGAAGTACTGCATGAGTGGAGGGGAACCACTCAACCCAGAAGTCATGGAGCAGTGGAAGAGCCAGACTGGGCTGGACATCCAAGAAGTATATGGCCAGACTGAAGTGGTACATCTGCAGGGACAATAGCCTATTAAATATTTAGAATTTCTTTTCGCTGTAAGGTTTGTTTTATAAGAACACAGTCTGTTTCCTCCTTCACATTTCTGGGAATGTTTCAGTAATTCCCCTCCCTGGTAACCTCTGAAAGAACTCCCTCTCATGGCTCTCCTCACAGAACCTGCCAGAAACATGGGAGGTTGGGAGGCAATGTGCTGTAATATTTCCACAAATGTCCTTAAGCTAATTCCAAGAAGCCATCAGAGTCAAGATTCTGAATCTAAGGGAAGAAGACTGATTAGCAGAGGACATGATTTTTTCACAGAGAATGGAACAGGATTCTTTCAGGGAATTTTATGATTTTGCTTATCTGTGCCATACAGCACTGACATATAGGATCCTATAACTCTTAATTCCTTACTCTGGAATTAGTCTAAAAACTACATTTAATGCATTTAATGTGAATGGTGCAATTTTCTGTTGCAGAACTTTGGTTTGATTTTAATTTTTACAGGGAATAATCTGCTCTGTTTTTGGAGGAATGAAGATTAAACCAGGATTAATGGGGAAAGCAGCTCCCCTTTATGACGTTCAGGTTTGTTGACTGCTCTTTAGATTCTGTCATGGGGGACTTTTTGTTTGGTTGGATTTGTGTGTGGAGTTTGTTTTTCCATTGAATTAAAATAAGAATTGTTTTTCATTCTAGATCGTAGACAAAGATGCCAATATCCTGTCTCCAGGACAACAGGGGGAAATTGCTGTCAGAAGCAAACCTATAAGGCCACTTGGTTTTTTCTCTGAATATTTAGTAAGAATATTTACTACCAATCTCCCCAAAAGCTCTCCAATTGCATAGTGGTCCCAAAGGCTGGACATTTTTTTACCATTTTATTATTTATTACCAGAGTAATTTATTCATTTGGATTGGTGGGTGTTAGAAAAGGAAATAAAATAATTTAGGATCTATTGACAATTGAGAGAGAGACAGGGAAGACTGACTGGTGATCAGAATCCAAATTTACTGTGAGCTACATATGCTTATATACCATTCTAGGAAGGCTAGTAATTTTTTACTGTATTGATTACAGTAAAACATCACACAAACAATCACGTTTTGCAACATTTCTACTTGATTCAATCTTCTTCCCTGTCATTAGTCTTAATCCAATCTTCTTGTCATCTTCAAGGCTCTGTTTGTTCTTGCCAAGGCATCTTGGTTATCAAACTGACTATGCTAATTCAATCCACAGTATTCTCTATCCTGTATGTCCCAATAAGGATCAAGTTAATTTTTTTCTTAAAGAATATAAATTATTTTAAACCTATTTTATTGTATTTTATAGCAACATCAGTACATCCTTGACTGAAAAGTTCCAGTGCATTTGATGTTGTGTGTGTTACAGCATAATGTATAGCTAATGTGTGCTCAAAATCTAAACTGCTGCTTGTAAACCTCTTTAAGGATAACCCTAAGAAAACTGCAGAAAGTGAACGTGGGGATTTTTATGTCACTGGAGACAGAGGGATTATGGATGAAGAGGGATATTTCCAGTTTATTGGCAGAAACGATGACATCATCATTTCTTCAGGGTGAGTCTGCACACACCCATTCTAATTCTGCCATTGTATATTCTTACATGTTGTGTCCTGGTGAGCTTCTGATATCATAATGCTGTGACAGGAATGTATTGACCTCTTGACTTTGGAATACTTGCTGTCATTATTAGCTTTTCACAGACCCACAGGATCATCTTGGTGATGATACTGGATCCATTCCCCCTGCAACACCTCATGTGTTTCAACAAAGAATAAAGACTTCAGCTGGCAAAGAAGGGATGTTTATCTAGTTTATTTTTTGACTAAAATTGAAGGAATCTCTATGGATTCAAAGAGCTTTTGAAACAATTTATTTTTAACATGATCAAAGGAAAGAACTTGATATTGTATGAGTTGATACCATAATGTGGCACAGGCTGCTGCTGCAGACCCCAGCCATGGGGTGGGAAGGAGCTCCAGCCTAAGAGCTCCAAGGAGAGAGGACAGATGGAGAAGTATCCACAGCCCCAGCAATCCTCTGCCACAAGATCACTATGAAACACTCCTACTTCTAACCCAGCCAGCTTTCCCATCTTGCTTAAAGTTTCTATAGTTGGTTGTTGATTTGTTCTGGCTTTGGTTTGGCTGTTTGTTTTTTTTTTTTTTTTCTTCAACATGAAAATTAAAAGACATTTGGTACTGTTTTTTCCAGATAAAAAATAAGAGCCAAATCTAATTTTTATTTTTCCTGCCCTAGGTATCGCATCGGGCCGTTTGAAGTAGAGAATGCCCTGATAGAGCACCCAGCTGTGGTAGAATCAGCTGTTGTCAGCAGCCCAGACCCCCTCAGAGGAGAGGTAATGATGCTGAATGGAGGGGGGAAGCAATGCATTTGTCCAAATACATAATGATAAAAAAGAATTTCTACTTTACTGAATAACGTCCAGCTCTAAGGCAATAATGTCATCTTAGAATCACGGAATTGTTTAGGTTGGAAAATACCCCAGAGGTCAGTGAGTCCAACCATGAACCCAGCACTATCAGGTCCACAAATAAACTGTGTCCCTAAGCACCACATCTACTTCCATCATGGATAATCCTGGTGGGGCTGACAAGCAAAATCCCTTCCCATTTACATACCTTTGCTCTTCTGAGTTTCTTTTCATGCCAAGGTCTTCCCTGTGGAGAGCACTGCTGTGATGTTTACTTTGCCCTTGTTCTTCAGCATTTGTCTATACACTGAAATTGTCATCTATGGCTCTTTGTGTAGCCAAAGTTCTACTGTAACTGCCCAAGCATTAGCCTTGGGCTGCAGGTGTCCTGTGCCAGGATAACAGTGCTTACTGTGCTCAGTGTGAACTTCAGAGAGAAGCAAAATGTCTCTTCGTTTCAGCAAGAACTCCACAGAGACACCTTTTATTGCCCCTTCCTCTCGGCTGCCGCTGAGAAGAAAGGGCAAAGGCTCTTCTCTGTAATGAGGGCACAAAAACCATCCTTTAAACTTCCCCTTCTGCACATATACGTTGAAGCTGGGCACAATCATTGCTTGCCATGCACTGGTTTCTCTGTTCCTCAGGACTGTTGTGGGTCTGAGCAGCACTGCTCACTGGTAACCTGCACATCAGCCCTTAAAAACAGATGGTATCAGATCACTTTTGTTAATTTTACCTTGCAGGTTGTGAAAGCATTTGTGGTTCTGTCCCCAACCTTTTCATCCACTGACGAGAAGAGCTTAATTAGTGACTTGCAAGACCATGTCAAGAAAACTACTGCTCCATATAAATACCCTAGAAAGGTAAATATTTCTGAGGAGAAACTTCAAAACAGGGCACCCTTCCCTAAATCTCAGGAGAATTATCATTTAGATTTTCATGATTCACTTGAAAGAGACATCAGTAAAGATTCATCTAGACCACTGGCTCCAGAAGACCTTTCCTAAATAACATTAATTTACATTGTTTTTCATGCATTTGCATAAAGCACTTGTTCAAACTTCTCAAAATTTTCTGGGTTTTGTATATCCCAGCTAGATCTCCATGTTCTAAGTCAGACTCACAATCATAATTCTCTGTTTTGTGTTTAACCTTCAAACAAGCACTTGCCAGTGCCTTTAGTGTAGCACTGAGTAAGATTTTATAAATGGACACAAGCCCAAGAAGAGACACTTGGTGTTTCTTAGTAATCCCAGCATCCCAGGAAAAGAGCTACTGCAGTGCCTGTGAGAAGAACTCACAGAACTAAGAACCATTAAAGACTTTGGGGCTGTAACATTATTTTTTTTCTTCTTTTTGTCATCCATCTCTGACCTCTGGTACCATTCAAGTATTCACGCTTCTGCTGTGAGCTACTGTACTCAGTTTGGTCAGCTGAGAGGCAGCTGTACAGATGTTTGGCCATCTAGGGAGCCAAAGAGTTGGTTTCACAAGTGGCACAATGTGCTGCTTTGGTTTGGCTTGGATTTGAGGCAGGCAGTCCTTAATGATGGGAGTGCTCTCAGTTTTCCACATCTGCTTGGAGAGCCTTGGAGAACCAGCTCTGTAGAACATGCTGCATTGCTTTCTGTCTTTATTTTATCTAGGTGGAATTTGTCAAAGAGCTGCCAAAGACAGTCACTGGGAAGATCAAGAGGAATGAATTAAGAGACAAAGAGTGGGGACGGACATAGAATTGTTTGGAATTTAACAAAACTTCTTTCATTCCATTAGCACTATATACATTTCACTACTATAACTGTCATCATTCTGATCTCTTTTTGTTAAGTGCCTGAGCATCAGAAAGTACAGGTATCATCAAGATGTGATATTTATGCCTGCCTGCAGAGTTTCCAATGTCAGTACCTGATTAAATTGTATTATTCTGGGTGAAAAATAAAATTTTCAATAGACAACTTTCCCTTTGAGACCTCCTCACCATCCCTCTTACAGCTCAGCTTCCATTTGATGCTATTCTTGAGAGACAATAAAAAAGATAATGCCCACATTTGAAAAGGTATTTTACGTCAAATATATTTTGATTCACGGTTTCCTGGGAGTTCACCCTGATATCCAAAGCTTATGGAAAGGACATGCTGACTGGTATGGTCACTATATGGGTTCCAAAAATGCAACATTATGAAGAGGTTGCAAAAGAACTTTTTTTTCTGGTGCCACTGTATAGTGACAATAAAAGTTCTAAAAATGCATTGTTACAGATAGGGAATTGGCAGTTTTATTGGATAGGTTCAAAATCCATATTTTTGGTTGGTAGGATGAAAACCATGTATGGGTGTCCTTTCTTTTGAAAATGTCTTGTCTCTTCCAAGCACTAGCCAGGAGTGGAATTCTCAATGCAAGGTTGGAAGTATTCTGAAATATATATGAATATAAGATCCAATCTTTTGCTTTAAAAACCCCTCTGAGGTAAATGAAGTGAGAATTGAGATTATGTTTAGTGTGTGAGAAATAATCCTTTCATAGATGATGCTGTCATGCATAATGAGAAACTAGGAAGTTGTAGAAATTCACAGTATGTGCATAAAGTTGCACATATACATATATACACAGTGTGTATAAATATATGTTTTGTGTATGCATTTGGCACATAAAATTGCTCTGCTTGCATTAGTAAGAAAGTTAATATTTAGTTTTATGTCTTGAAATGCTTAATACATTTCCAGAATGGGTTTGGAACTTGGTCTTGCAGATTTTCTGGTTTCTGATTTTTGTGACTTTGTCTGAGTTATTTTAGCCAGTCCATTGAACAGGAGCATTTTATAAGTGATCTACAACTTCATCTGCTTTCCCACAATACTGCAAGTTGGAATTAAGCTTTAATGAAAAACAGAGCAGCCTTTAGATGAGTTTGGGTTTAGTTATTCAAAAGGATTTCAGATTATTGATATAAAGCCAACTCTTCTGCTAATACTTGATCTGGGTCTAAATAGTCATCCTGTAAAAATAAAAAATGAACATGATTTATAAATGAAATATATATAAGCTTGTCTGTTTGAAAAGGGTTTGTTATTAAAAAGATCAGTAAGAGAAGGGGTAATTTGCTAAGTTTTGCCATCACACTCAAATCTTAAATCTAAGATTCAGACCAGAACTCACCGTGAGCTTCCATCAGCTGTGGCAGAGCCACAGAACTCAGCAGCTGCTAATTTGTTAATGGGTTCTTTACAGTCCTTAAAATCCAAAATAAAGTTATCTTCAAACACAATCTCACAGGCTTCCAGTGAGTGTAGAAAGTTAAATCCCCCGTGAGAGCAAGTAGTTTGTTTAATGTGATTCTACCAGAAGAAAAGTGAACAAAATAAGGTTGTGCTCAAACACAATAACCCTACAGCAGGGTTTTAAACTTCCTTTCCCTTTTCCTGTATTACAGCTTTGTTCTTAGAGATTAATTTTTCTCTCCTTCATTCAGTCAGAACAGAGGGAAATCATGCTGGATGTTTTAAATGCAATGCCATTTTTGGACAGAATAACAAGAAATGGGATTAGATCTTTAAGTGCAATCAAAAAACGTTGAAAAATGTAATCTGGTCATAATTTCAGCCTCTGATTTTTTTAAGGACATTCAGATTTCAAATGTAAGTAATTTTTGGAAAAGCAATCTACTTTGAAGTGACATAATCAGATTTTTAAAGTAATCCGTTTATTCAATGTAAGTAATAAACTTTTAAATATAATCTAATTATGAACTTTGAAAGTAATTGATTTTAAAGCAAATTTAAAAGTATAATCCTACAACATGTTCCTGGTTTTTTTGGTATTGGTCTGTGCTGGGCTTTAAACAGTCATGTCTAGACTTTTCCCTGAGCCCTGGCAGTGGCACAAGTTGCTCATTCCAGCAGGGAAGGGCTTGCTCAGGAGGTTTCCTCTCTGCTGCAGCACAGCCTGCCCAGTCTGCACCTCGGGTCAGACAGACTTGCCAACGTGTTCTTGCAGTTTTGCCATGATACAGTACCTGAACCTGACCAGGAAAAAAGGAAGAAACAAACTGGTGAATCAAAACATTTCTGTTTGATGTTTGGGCAGGAGCCTTTGCTCTGTCACACTGCCTAGGGTTTCAAGCAACCACACAAAGCTCAGTTTCAGTGGTGTGTTTGTCCTGCACTGCTGACTTGAGGAATTATTGAGTCAACCAGATGACATTCCCTGTTTCTCTAAAACAGAACTTATTCTTTTTGTTGGGCCCTGAGAGTGATGTGCTACCTGCCAGCTAAATCCTAGAAAGAGCCTGAAGCTTTTAAATGTGCAGGCTTGCCACAGAAAAGGAGCACAGTTTGGAATGAAACTGCCAAGTGGTTTTGTTATTTCTCTGTACAGACAAGTTGGGGTTTGTTCAATGACTATCAAAGATGATGTCTGGGAACGTTCAGAGGAAGAAACAGAAACACAGAGTGGTGCTCTTTGCTCTGAGCTCCTCACCAGAACATGCTCATCCTGGACTTTTGTGTATTCCCAGCATCTTGTTTCCTGTCAGTCTTGGGAGGACAACCTTCTGAATAAGGGTGGAAGATACACATTGCTGTTCTGCTGCTTCAAAATATTTTTAAAGCAATATATTCTCTATAACTTTAAATGCACATGGGAGAAAAGGCTTTTGAAAATAGTGATAGAAGAGAGAAAAATGGACTGGGCCTTATTTTTGTATCTGCAGTGCTGTTACTTAAAGCCACAATATATGTCACCCTGTGCCAAATATTATTCTCTAAGGATGTTTTTGAATCATTGTTGGTGATCAGACTTCCAGGTCTAGCCAGTACTGGGTTGCACAGAGTTTCAGGATTAAATATAATCAAGGATTTTCTGGACTGAGGTGTCAGTTCAGACTGTGAGATATTTCCATAACAGTCAAGCTGTTCCAAGGTTATGGGCACAGCAGAGGTTTAGATCACCCCTGCTAGATCACATCTCACATTTCTTGTTATCTCTCTGTAGCCCTTGCACTTCACACCATGCTGCTGCAGCACTCAATTCAGAAGATATAAGTAGTAGCTGAACTCTATGACCAAGGCTGTATTAAGCACAAAATAAAGTGAAACAGGGGGAAAAAAAGAAAAAAAACAAACAGACAAACAAAACCCAACGACAACAAAGCACAGGGTTATTTATCTTGCATTTTCCTGGTTCTGCTGTAAACCCTATGCACCCATAAACATATTTGCTGGTAGCAGGAGCCTGGGAAAACAGCAGATGTGCTGTGAGTAAAACTGCTGATGACCTTTCAGGACAACTAATTGTTATCAACTGGCTAATAAACACAAGTTCCAGGTGAGCCTCTGCCAGGAGGGTTCTGCAGGTGGATCTCACATCCTTCACACCCTTAAGCTCTGAAACAGATACTCCTTTGCTTTCCAGCTACAAAGCTCATTATTGTCCGAGGTCAAAAATAGAAAACAAATGCACAAAATGCTGTGTCTGTTACATTAATCTAAATGGATCTGAGCTTGCACTACTGAAACCAGAGGATAGTTGAGAATTTCTTTCTTTAGGAGCAGAAAGGGAAAAGGAGATGAAATTAAATGGAGCATTGAAGAGCTGGGTTTCATGTCCCAAGAAGTGGTCAATATGCTCTCTGGGCCATGCAGTCTGCAAAGAGGAGACTGAGTTTTAGTGATTCTATCTCAAAACCCAGAGTGGTGGCAGCGGAGTGTGGCTTGTATCCAAACAGGTGAGTTGTGTAATTCCTAGTGGTCTGTAGATTGTTTATTACCTTCTATGCCAGAAGTTAACAATTCATTTAACATTTCTTATTTGACTTCCTTGCTTGAACATTTGACAATCAAAGGGGTGACTGGGGTAGTCTCTAACAACTGATGTAATTACCTCCCTCATTTTCCTTTCACTTTCTGTGGCTTGTGTTAAATCAGTTCAGCTGTGGCAGACTCAAAGCTGCCAGTGTTTTCTGCCTCAGAGTTATGCATCCTACCTTCACTGTGCCTGTAGCAAAAGACTTCATAGAAACAGAAGCTATTTTGTACTTCAGGTCTGCACATCTCTGTTCAAGTTCAGATGGGTGACACTTGTTTTACCACCTTCTCATTCCTGGATTGAATGGTGCTGGTAATCAACAATTCAGGAAAAGCTCTGAAGTGATCAGGGCTGAAAGGGAAAAACACCTAATACAAATCCAATTTTATTGCACTTTCAGGTGTTATCATCATCCCAGGGACAACACAACTGACAGCACCAGACATCTGCTATTGACTGCTGCCTTCCAAGGCCAGGTGTGTTATTGTAATCAATGCTCTTGCTCCTGTGGTGGACTCGGTTGCATCCAAGTGCCAGAAAAATCTCTGAAAACAAAGCTAATTGTGTCTGAAAGCAGCAGGGCTGAGCAGCTGAACTTCAGCCATTTGCTCAAGTAAGTGCCTTCTACCTAACCCCTGTTAAGAGTTATCTCCAGTGGAAATTTCCTCATGTTTGAACACTCTTGAACACTTGGGTCATTAAGGGGGTAGGAAAAGAGACAATTTAGTCTTTTTTATATAGAGAAGCAATATTAAGGAATAGCCAAACTGCTAATTATAAAACAAGTAGCCTTATGATGTCTAGATTTGTTATGTAAGACCATAAAACAACACAGAAAAGCAGAAAGGAATGACTTTTATTGACAACTGCAGCCTATTTACTCTCTGAAAGACAAATATTCTATACAAATTACTCCATATTCCTAAAACCTGATGATAATAAGGTTACTGTGAATAGCTTTTCACTATGAAAGCCTAAAGAGGGTACTGTAAAAGGAACTGAATGTCTTTAGGAATCCTCTAGACAGATCACTGGCATTCTGCCTATCTGGCAGGACAACTGCCCCAACTTCCCTGCTGCCCATGTCCTCAGCTGCCTCACCTGAGTGCTGAGCTGGCCAGGAGGCTCTGGGGCTCTGGAGTGGGAACTCCTGGACAGCAGGAGCCACCAGCCAGCACCGGGACACAGCTGGGCTGGGGAGGCAGACTGCCCACACATAACCTTGCAGGAATGGGCAGTGTGTGCATGCCAAGCCAACAAACATCAGTCCTGGCAGAGCATTTCTCATCTCTTTTTGTACATGCCACGCCACAGTTTGATCCAAGAACAATCTTAAATGTAAGAACACCATGCCCACAATGAACAGTTACTCATATTTCATGTTGTTTTCCAGGCAGGCCACAGAACTAAGCCTCTTAGGTTTACAGGATTAGCTGTTTTAAGATGGCATAACCACAGGGTGATTGCTCTTTGAATAGGAATATAACACAGGAAGGATTTTGCAGCATGATTCTTTTGGACACAGGATATTACCAGCTGCTTCCAATCAATGGGAGTTACTGGTGTTACTTAAAGCTTTCCTCTACTGTATTTCACTACTGAAATGATAAATGAACTAAATTACACGTAAATTCATGTTTTAATTACACAGCTGTGACCCTCAAGAAAGGCAGGTCACTACGGGAAAACACTGAGGCTGTGAGGCTGGCTTGTTCTTCAAAGAAATTATCTTCAAGTTTCTTAAGCCAGTCTGAATTTTAATCTGGCACAAGGGGAAGAGTGAATCTCAGGGCCAGGGTTTCATACCAAGGGACAGTCCTTGTGCTTCAAGTCAGCATTAGGACAAATTAAGCACTCCACATTCCACCATCAATGTAACACCTCTTCAGCTGATGTTTGGGCACTGTAGCATCTTTCCTCAGCACTGACAGTGACAGCAATTATCTGGCTTTTCATGTAAGTGAGATCATTATTATGTCTTAGTTTGTCCATGAAGGTTTGAATTCAAAACACTGACCGTGGGGGAACCACTGAGCCCAAAAGGGATGGCACAGCAGAAAAGCCAGGGAAAAAATGTCTAAACAATGAATGTTCAGTAAGTGCAAATGATGAAAAATCAGAAGCAAACTGTAAGCCCTGTAGGCAGACAGGTCAGTGAGAGAGAGAAGGAAAGAAAACAAAAAATCCCACTAACTCCCCTGAGTCTTTGTCCTTAGAGTATAAGCAGTCATGGATCACCAACATGAGCCACTAATAAACATTCACAGTTGGCCTTTGTGTGACTCAGACATTGATGGGTTTAATCCACACACAAAAATCTTCAAAAGTTTAAAGAAAACACCACAGGACATAAGAAAACAGAGTTTTAATAAATGGGTTGCAAGGGAGACAGGACTAGGGGGAAAAAAGTCATCTTCATTTTCCAACTTCTAAAACGATTTTGAAAGAAGAGGAAAATATAAATTATGAGAGACTTAAACATGTCCTTTTCATTAGACCAAGACAAGTAACAAATTGTGTTCTTCAAGATAAGTCTTTTCCCATTTGCAACACACAGGCATTTATGCTAGAAATACTAAAGCTAGAAAGTTCTACAGGAAGCATACTCAAAACCCAGTTGGAAAGCAAGTTATAGCTCCACTGGTTTTGGTTGGTTTTTAGGAGTCACAGGGACAATCCACTGTAACAAGCAGACAACAGAAAGACTCACTGGCATTACTTCCAATCTGAACCAAAATTAATACCATAAAGCTAAAACTGTACTAAAAATTAAAATTTATTCCCCTTACCTAGTATAGTATAATGGAGAGCTTCTTTCATAAGAAGTTTCCAAGTATTTAAATTCAAACTTTGAGACTTAAGAAAAAAAAAATAAAACCAGAAACACTTTATAAAATCCCCCAAGGATTGAGTCTTTGGAAAGAGCAGCAAAAGGCTATCTGCAGGAAATTACTCAAAAGGATTCCATTCTGTGACTACAGCACTTACTATAAACCAGTAAGTGCTGCATACACAGCTAATGTAAACATACATGTAGTTTTTGATAAAACCATCTGCAATGCCTGCACTGTACTTCTACTGTTCTAAAACAGTCCAGCATTTTATTCTAAATCATCTCATAATATTCAAGTATTTATATATAACAGTTCTTTCCATTCATTTCAAGACAGCATATCCTTGTGTATACATAAATAAATGTATAAAACCCTCCATCAAACTACCAATTTACCTCGTTCTGTTGTTCACACAGAAAAATGTTACCAAGTTCTGGAGCTGTCAGCTCACTTCCTTCCCAAAACCCTCTGCAAACAACTCTTTTCCAGATCTCTCCCTTCTGACAAAAATTGCTCAGAGCTGCTTCTGTGCTGCCTTTTGGCTTCTGTAACCTCCAGATCCAACAAAGGAGAGTTCATACATACCAGGGTGGCCACATCTACACATACATGCACAGACCCCTGCCCTGTGTGCCAGGTACAGGAAATGCAGGAAAAGCTGCAGGAGGACAGCAAGCTTCACCAGAAAGGTGATGCACTCTTGAGCACCCTTACATCTGCTGAAATGTTAGTTCCACCTGCAATGAGCATTAAAATTCTTACACATGTGGATTTTAAAACCAGAACTTCAAAACAAAACCCCCTTTCCTCATTCCAACATCCCTTCAGAACTCTAGGGCAACTTTTTTTATATGTTTGGATTACATTTACCTTTCCCTTATATCACATCTTCTACACTGTCAGAACATCATTCCCCTTGGGCCCAGATTTTATTTCACTTTCATTCTTGTTCTCTTCTTTTACTTCTTTAGAGCTCTTCTCCTCCTCCTCAGTTTCTGCTTTAACCACCTCTGAATTCTGTTCTGTCAGGCTTGATGGGTTTTGTTGTGCATCTTCTTTGCTGCTCTTCACCACCTCCTGTAGATTGTATTTTCTGAACAGAACATAGTCCCTGACCACACTTAAGCAACAGACGGTTTTTATTATTTCCACCACAACTGTGTATTGTGGGTTATTAAGATCAACCTTGTTCTCTGGATTGAGGCTGCCCACAATTCCTGTAAAAGAAGATGCAATTTAAAAGATGCTGGGAAAACTGTTTAGGAGCACAAGCATGTCTTGTTTCTCAGTAATTGCAGTGGGAAAATTTTTCAGTTACTTCAGTCCTACTAGTGGTACATTCTGTGACTACTGCTCTGTTCCACTATTTTAAGCAGTTACAAAAATAATTGGCTGTAACTGAGGGGAATCTTGCCCCCTCTCAATTTTTATCCATTCAATAAAATACTTAAGTAAGGTGGAGCTACTATATGAATCAAACATTGAACAGAAATAGTAACATTATTATTCCAATAGAGCCTCCAGAGAGAAAGCCTAATAGCAGTCATTTCAAAGCACATATAACTGCTACTGCAAATTATATTCAACATTGTTCTCTCTTCTAATTGTAGTCTCTTAAGACATCAACACCAACAAGGAATACTGATATCAAGCTTTTTTTAAGTTTGACAGAACCTTCTGAATTCAACATACAGGTTTTAAGCCACAAACGTGTATGTCCATCATGATCTTTCTGACCCATGCTGTGTATGCAATACACTTGTGCATGTGAACTCATTTGTGTAAAATCCATACATACCTGCCAGTTCCTTAATTACTTCTTCCCTACTCATATGGCTGTTATTACGAGCTTTGTAAACAATCTGGAAAGTGCCTTTGTTAGGGGCCTTAAACCAAGGCTCAAAAAACGTTTCTGTGTATTTTTTCATATCTTCCATAAAAGCTTTGCAAGTTCCAGAAATGGGCAGCATGCGCAGAATGACTCTTGTTTTCTTCTTTTTAGTGGTGTGCATATCCTTCAGTATATGGTGCACCAGGTTCTCAGGTTCTACGAGAAAAACAGTTGGGTATGAGCAACAAATTGAAGGCATTATCTCTCCTCTTCCCCTTCTAAATAATAAGCTGGGAACTTGGCTGCACTGCTGTCAGCCTCAAATCTTTTTATGCAAAGCGTTGTTTTACTATACCAAAACTAGAGAATCGAAGATTGTTTTGTCAAAGCAGTATCCTTTACCTTTAGCTTCCTCACTAACAACAAAATTGAGTGGCATGGCCAAAGGGAAGGGTATTTGTTTGATATACACGTGTTACTTGGAAGCCACACTCTGTGGCCTTTTACTAACAGTGCTGAGAGCAGTTTACATTACTCAGTATCAGCTGAAGTCCCACCTATGCCCTGGGTTCTGATGAAGACCACGTTGTTGGCACCACTCTCCACCGACTGGAACCGCCGCAGCTTCTGCTCCGTCGAGGCACGGATCTGGCCAACCTCCTTCTTCAGAGCTGCCTCGACATCATCCTCATCCTCCTCCCTGTCGCTTCCAGACAGCCTCTCCTCGTGATCTGAAAACTTCACACAGGCACCGTTTGGCGGTCAGCACCGAGCAGCAGCGCCGAGCTCACAGCCCGCTCACAGCTGGGCCCGGGACACCGGGCACGGGCCGGGCCTTCCACCCGGCCGGCAGCGGGGCTGGAGGGGGCTGGCCTGCAGAGCCGGGGACAGCCGGGGGCGCGGTGCACACACGGGGTTTGTTCCACACACGCGGTTTGTTCCACACTCGCGGTTGGTTCCACACACGCGGCTCGTTCCACACACGCGGTTGTTCCAGACACGCGGCTCGTTCCACACACGCGGCTCGTTCCACACACGCGGTTGTTCCACACACGCGGTTGGTTCCACACACGCGGTTTGTTCCACACTCGCGGTTGGTTCCACACACGCGGCTCGTTCCACACACGCGGCTCGTTCCACACACGCGGTTTGTTCCACACACGCGGTTTGTTCCACACATTCCACACACGGGGTTGGTTCCACACACGCGGTTGGTTCCACACTCGCGGTTGGTTCCACACACGCGGTTGGTCCACACACGCGGCGGGAGCCGAGGCCTCGCTCCCCGGCCAGCCCGCCCCGAGCGCCCGCCGGCCCCGCCGCACGCACCTGCTCGGGCCCGTAGAGCAGGTCCCCGTACTCGCCCAGCAGGCTGTAGGCCTCCCCCACGCACTTGCGCTCGTTCATGTTGCAGGTGATGAGGATGCCGCGCATGCCGGCCTCCAGCTGCCGCCCGGCGGCGCGGGGCCGCTTAGCCCGGGCGGCCCCCGCCGCGAAGTGCCCCTTGGGCCGCCGCTTGCGCGCCGCCGGCTCGGCCGCGGCCATCGGGCAGCTCCGCCGGCTGTGACCGCCGCGATGGCGTCAGCGCCGCGCCCGCCCCGCGCGCGCCCGCCCGGCACAGCGCCGCGCCTGGAGAGGCGGCCGCGGGCACCGGGGAGAGACCCGCCGGGAGCGAGCCGCGGGGAGCGAAAATCTGTCTTGGTTTGGAAAGACAGGTTTCTGCCAGGGAAACTGGGCTTTCCCTAGAATGGAGAATGCAAACCCCTCACACCCCGCCAAGTTATAATTTTGCAATCAAGGGCTCTCAGGCAAAGATTTTGGGGATAGGAATAACAGTTCTTTACTAGGAAATATTAACAATACAAATGTGATAGGAAACAAAACCACCCAACCAAACAAGCAAATAAATAAATAAACAACAATTTTGGAAAACCCTGACAGAGTCAGAGCCACGACCTGACACCCCTGTGATTCAGGGTGTTGAAAGCAGTCCAAAAGTGAGTCTTTCTGTAGTGGCAGACGTGATTCTGTAGGAGCAGAGATGATCCTGTAGAAAAGCGGATCCAGAGGTGGGGAGGAGGGGGTCCGGGGATGATGAGGAGGGTGTCTGGGGATGGTGAGGTGGAATCTGCTGAAATGAAGTCCGATCTTCCTCCCAGGAGAAATCGGGCGAAAAACCGGCAGCTCTCGTGTCTGTGAGTCTCCGTTTATCCAGCCAAAACTGCCTGCCCCCCTCCCCCCCACTGCCAGGGCATGAGACGCATAGAAATGCAGATGCACCGCTCTGGGGGGAAGGCACAGGCTGGGAAAGGTGCTAATGGCCTATTAGATGAGGCGTCAGGCCCCCAAACAGATGGAAATAGAATACACAAAAGCCGGCTCCACAACTTAGCGAGCCGCCGGACCGAGCCGCGGAGAGAGAGCGCCGGGATCAGCCCGCCGGGACCGAGCCGCCGGGACCGAGCCGCGGAGAGAGAGCGCCGGGATCAGCCCGCCGGGACCGAGCCGCGGGGAGAGAGCGCCGGGATCAGCCCGCCGGGACCGAGCCGCGGGGAGAGAGCGCCGGGACCAGCCCGCCGGGACCGAGCCGCGGGGAGAGAGCCGCCGGGACCAGCCCGCCGGGACCGAGCCTCCGGAGCGCAGGTGGCGGACCCGGCGTGGCGAGCACTCTGAGCTCAGCCGCCGCCAACCTTGTAGCCCTTGATGCTCTCGCTTCCCCCCAGCTCCGGTTCCAGAGTTCAAGTCCGTGTTAATAATTCCGGAACGGAGGGAAGAGGAGCAGGCGGACACTGGCTGAAGGGGAGCGAGCAGCCCTCGGTCCGGCTCTGCAGCGCTGACACCGAGCCGTGCGCTCCACGGACGGAGAGATGCTTCGGCCGCTTCCCCGCCTGTGCGACTGCCGAAGGTGTCACGGTGTAGAGGGACCAGCTAAACCAGAAACTCTTTGAACAGGTAGATGGAGGCTTGGAGAAAGAGCAAACGTGCTAACAGAGCAGTCGTGGCCCGTAGCGAGGTTCCTAAAGGAAGATGTCTGTCTGCATCCCGGTCCGAAAGAACCGCCTCTCCCTGCTGTAACTTTTAAGCTTCTTGGACAATTAAGGGGATAAGAATTGTTACAGGTCCTGATCTGTGGAAAAAAAACTGACTAAGGCAGTTGCTCCAAATTTAATATAAGAAAACCATTACTGGAAGCAAACTGCACTAGAAGAAAAAAAAATAAAATTAAAGTACTTGCTGCTTTTTTGCAGGATTTTTTACAAAGCAAGACATTGCAGATTTACACAGTAATGTAAAGTAAGACATTACACTATATCCTTCTTAGTTTAGGTTTGAATACATTCTTACCTGATTCCCATCATTTCTCTGTCCCTGGGGCTACCTTAGGAGCTAAAGCAGACACTGATACAAATTAAATGGGAAGCTCAGAGAGGCAAGAGCACAACGGTAATGTGTGTTAAATAAAGTATTCAATGAAATGTCAGTATTTTATCTTTATTGTTACTTAAAGGATAAAAAACTCTTACAGAGTTTAAGAAAATACTATTGCTTCAAGAATCACTTTTGATGTGTGACATCTTCTAAAGAGATTTCAAAATGTTTCAAAAGTTTCAAAAATTAAAAGTTGTAGGCATTACAAGTATATTAAGAAAAAAAGTGCAAATAAAATCTGTCGTTGAAATCTTTAAGGATTGGACTAGTAAAGTATTAAAATATATGATAGAGAAATTTAGAGAATTGTAGCAACAGCTGCTCGTACTCTAATTTTAGCACTTAATAGTTTTATCTGTTCTCTCACACTTCATTAAGGAGTTACTTTATGATCTGCTAATATTTTTGTGTTTGAGCAACTTCCTTTTCTATCAATATTAACCAAGAATTGCCCTTTCTGCTCCATTCTGAGAACACTTATCTGACATAATTTGACTATCCTGATTACATTAAGCATGAAACTTAGAGAGTTTAGGATTCAGACAAAAAAATTGTATCCATTTTCAAGTTCTCATAGAAGGTCTAAGACACAAATACTTTTTGTAGAAAGAATTTTCTGTATTGCTAGAAACAGTTCCAAGAGAGGTCAAAGCACCTGCATTAAAAGTGAGACCATTAGATTTCTCTTTCAGAAGTGCATATTCCCACTTGAAGTACCCACAACTTTTCTTATTACCTCCTTGCTTGCCAACAGGGCAACAAAAAAACGCTCTGCCATGATTTGGGCCAGCATTTGACACAGAGAGTTTCTTGGCTCTTCGGCCACAGTTACACAGAGGGGGAGTTGATTTTCCATTTCTCACAGCTCTTACAGACTCACTCAAGGTGACTGTGGAGTTCAGAACAGCAGGAGATACTTCGGGCAAAGTTGTACTTCTCAAAGGTAAGGAGTGATCAAAAGAGGAAGTTTTCTCTTGGTATATATGAAAAGACTGTTTTTTTGCTGGTGGGCATGTTTTTGGACTAGCTGGCTTTCTTTTAGGAGCTTCTAAAGGAGTAGAGTAATTTCCAATTAATGCTGATTGTGCTGAAGCAGCATTTCCCTTTGCAGATGGTAACTTAAAAGCTGAAAATTTTGAAGTCTGCCTTTGTACTGTCCCTATATTATAGATTGTAGTATCAGGACTTTTGTAAACAACAGACCTCAGAGGTTCCATGGGTGCTACACTTTCCTCCAAAGCCTGATTATCTGAACTTGTCACAGCCAATTGTTTTGAAATAGTTTCTTCTTCAAACACTGTTAGACTGTCGGTACTTGAGTCAACCTTGAGCTGAACAGAGTCTGAATTTTGTTCATATTGAGATTCTGGTATCAAAGCAACATCTTCCCAGTCTGTCAGCAGAGGCAAGCACTCAGAACTGGTGCTGATGTCCCCACTGGAGAGAGTAACTGAGGGGATGGTGGTGGAGACCAGGACCAGCCCTGATCCCTGTACTGGCAGGCTGGGCCTGGCTGTTCTCAGAGGCTGCCCAATGCTCAATCCCTGCCGGATGCCTGTTGATGCAGGACTGGGACATGGCTGTGCCAGACCCAGAGGAACAGGAAATCTGTCAGTAGGTGCTGCTGAAGAGCTTTGGGATTGAGCATGGAATTCAGTCCTTGAGCTGCTGCTGGGTACAGCAGGGACATCTGCAGAGGGATCAGTGCAAGTGATCTGCTGTTCCCCAGTCTGTGCATTAGAATTTATCCGATTTCCAGCAATACTGTTGTGTTTGTTCTCAGCCAGAGATTTTGTTTCACAAGTTCCATCTCTAGATGTTTCAGGTCTGCTCTTACTTCCCAGTGGAGTCTCGTCAGTGATGTTTACAGTCAGCGTTCTGGAAATTAAATTTCCCTTCTGATGTGCCTAGGGAGCCCGTAAACAAAAGCAGATTTTGAAAAGTGAATACCCAGACATTTTGGGAATAAATGCACAAAATTAATAAGCGTATCAGCCTAAGGACGTTCTTTCCAAATCATAGTCAAGATGCTGGGTTTATTATTTGAATAGCTCACCTTTCATCTGTATTCCAGGCTACAAAGCAAGTAGATGGGAAGAGACGAAGTAGGGACTGACCTTACCCAAAGCTTTAGTGACTTTCAGCACACAGCCATCACAAATCAGCCGCCAAGCAAGACGAGCAGTATTCCGGGAATCATCCAAGCCTTCAAAAGTATGGTTATATCAATGTCTTCTTCTTAAAATGGGATAGTTCTTATTACAGGAAAAATGTAATCTAGGTAAGCCTTACATGAATGACAAGGAGTCACAGAACTGTGACACTTAGTCATCTAGTTCAAAAAGGGAAGTGGAAGTAGAAAATTCCAAGTAATTCTCTCTGCTGAAACACTGGAAGGATTATCCATAGAGCTGAGTATCTATTCACAATTTTAAATATCCTTGCTCTTTTTTTTAATCAAGAAAAAAAACCCCGAAACCATATTGTGCTGGAATTCTCTTATATTAACATGATATCCAGAGCTATCAGGTAAAATCAAGTTTCTTTATCTTCCCTCCACCTCTTTTCCTTTTTACCCTAGCAAATAATAAATTGATCTTATGGACATGCACTCAGTAGCAGTAGAAGAGATTTCAGAAATGAACTATCAGGTTAAAAATAACAAACTGATCTCAGAGCACTTTGCCCTTCTTCTTTTGATGGTTGGTTGGACAGAACGTGGCATAAGCTGAAACAGTAGTTACCACTCACAGTAATGACTAGCTATTAACTAGCTGCTTTAGGTTAAGTTAGCTAACTAAAGCTAAATACTATTTAGCTTTATAAAAGACATGTGTTTTTATATATATTAAAATGAGGACAATCATGCTTACCAGAATGTTCCCGTCCTTCAAAAGCTATCCCCAAATCCTGCAAAGCTCCATTTAGCCCTCTAGGCTTTCTGTTATAGAAGGCCTAAGGAAAGAAATGCAGGTGCTTAACATGAAGCATTTCAAAACCTTTCCCCAGAGAAGCAAAGCCATTTCAGAAATAACCTCTAATGAATAATAAATCTCACAAGGCAATTAAGCAAGTTGGGTATCTGCATTTTACAGTGAAGATAAGACCATAAGTGACTTACCCTGTTAGAAATCAGAATGGAAAGAACCCTGAATCCCTTCTCTCAGTCTTAAGCAAATCCATTCTGTCTGAGCTCTGGAGTCATTTGTCTGCACTCTATGGCTTACATTGATGAAAGTCTTAACAGACCAGCATTGAAGAATACAACTATAAATAATACCTTAAGATGCAATCAAAGGCATGGGCATGAATATATTTGGCATAGGTATGGATTTTTTTTGTAAGTGAAAAAAAGTGAGTATTACTACTTGCTCCTGATAATGAGTATCTGATTTGATCCCTAAGAAAGGGGGAATATTCACACTGTTTATCTTTAGAGACCTAATTCTGTTGCCTACCTGTAAGGTACCTCTAAGTACCTCTAAACAGACTATGATGATGACTTCCTACACAGCAATATAAGGCAGCAATTACAGCACACAAAAGAAAAAGACAAGAAGCAAGGAAAGCAAAAAGGATGTCAGGAAAGTAAGAGCAGCTCATAAATTCTCATAATTATCATTCTTTTCTCAAACAACAATCTTTTCCTAGCATTAAGATTTCTATTCAAATTCACACAGTTCTAGGGCAGTTGGTTATAGAGCAGTAACAGCACGAAATAGAACCAGGTTACTCTGGTCACTGGGACAGACAGCATTGCCTTGTAAGCTCAGGTGCAGTCAGCCTTTGAGGTGGGTGTGGTAGAAGTGTTTCAGTCTGTCAGTCTTCTCACCCTGTATGTTGCCTTGAGATCAATCCAGGAATTGAGAATGTCAGGTTTGTGCAGCTGCTTCCTTTTACACTCGTAGTGCAAACACACGCCCAGGTCCCAGTCTGTGCAGGGAGAACCACAGTCAATCCACCACCACAGAACTGGCCTAAAACCCACAAAATGTGGCCAATGTGCCCCTTTATGTGGCCTAAAAATCTGCATAAAGGGACACAACTGTCAGCATCCGGTGCTGCTGGACAGGAGGTGCAGGCCTCCCATGGTTGTCCATGGGAAATACTGGGGTTGCTGGAACAGGACACCAGAAGAAACAACCCCCTGTTGTTAGTAAATAACTTCAGACAGTTCAAGATCTCAAAGACATCATTAATTCATTTAGACACACTAAGAATGGTTATACAGTTCACTAAAGCAGAAGAATATAAGTGTCAGGCCCTGGAGTCAAAGATGCAGCAAATACATCAGGATTCCATGGATTTCATATTTTCAGTCTTATCCCAGTATTCCACATTTTTAATACCTAAAATAACAGGATTTTGGCTGCCTAGAGGTGAAGACACAATCTCACTAGTGCCACCTAATGTTAATACTGTGCAGGAAAAGCAAATGAAAATGTTATTTACCTGTCCAAGTAACAAAGGCACATGTTTTTGCTTCTGAAGTAGAATTACTCTGACTATCTGTACTGAATACAATTTTCTTCTCCTTTTGTATCTTTTGAATCCATTTCAGAAACTGTGATAAGCAAATGTTGAGAGGCACCCCTTCATCAACTTGATTCTTCAAGGAACAGAACAAGAAGCATGTATGTGTTATTCTGAAATACATTTGAGGTTGATTTTTTTAGCCCTTTAAAGGCCTCCTTAAATAGAACAGTAAACAGCAATTGTAAAACAATGTTAAGTCACAATTATACCTGTGTTATGCCAGTTAGTTCTGTACAGAATTCTGAGAGAATAGGATGCTCCTGGGGCTGAACATACATGTGGAATTCAGATTCCAGTGCTCCTGTTGAGGTGTTTAACAGGACTGCTGGAAATTCAACTGCAACAAACATGGAAGGAGAAACAAAACAGAACCAAAACACAAAGCCAGAAAGGTTAAAACTGTTCACCAGAATGATACCATTTTTATATGGGTCCCTGCCAACTCAGCATATTCCATAATTCTATTATATATATACATATATACATATTATAGAGTTCAAGTATGATGCTGATATGGCCAAGCTTGTGGGTTTGATCCCTGTGTGGACATTTGCTCATCGAGCTGGACTCGATGATCCCTGTCAGTCTCCTCCGTACATACACAACTTATATTACTTATGTATCTATTATTCCATCACACTGGGGCTGAGACGCCGGGGGTTAAAAGGACCATAAAACAAGGAAGACACATAATGAGGACACACGGTTCAAAAGCCGGCTCTGTGCACTCACTGATCTCGGGCCCGCGCCGCCCGCGCTCCTCCCAGCACGTTGCCTCGAAGTCCAGGACGATCAGGAAGGCGAAGCGCTGCCCCGCGGCCGCCCGCGCCCCGCTCCGCGCCCGTGCGCTGCTCCGCGCCAGCCCCAGCCGCCTGCGGACACGGACCGCGCTCAGGGGCTGCCCGCCACCGCTGCGGCCCCTCCGCGCCCGGACACCGCCACCGCCACCGCTGCGGCCCCTCCGAGCCCGGACACCGCCACCGCGCCCGGACACCGCCACCGCCACCGCTGCGGCCCCTCCGCGCCCGGACACCGCCACCGCCACCTCCGCGCCCGGACACCGCCACCGCCACCGCTGCGGCCCCTCCGAGCCCGGACACCGCCACCGCCACCGCTGCGGCCCCTCCGCGCCCCGACACCGCCACCGCTGCGGCCCCTCCGCGCCCGGACACCGCCACCGCTGCGGCCCCTCCGCGCCCGGACACCGCCACCGCTGCGGCCCCTCCGCGCCCGGACACCGCCACCGCCACCGCTGCGGCCCCTCCGAGCCCGGACACCGCCACCGTGCCCGGACACCGCACCTGGCCAAGCGCTTGGTGGCCATGGCCTCGCTCCGCCGCCTCAGCGAGCGGCCGCCAGTTCAAAGCTCCCGCGGGCCCGCCCCCATCGCGCTCTCGGCGCTCGGCTGCTCCGGCCGCGGCCCCGGCACCGCCCAGCGCGGCGCGGCCCCGGCGGGAGCCGGGAGTTGCCGGTAGCTCGGGCCTGTGCCGGGCCGTGAGGGGCCGCCTGAGCCCGCCGCTCTGGTGCGGGCCATGGCGAAGGGGCTGTGCCTCAACGGGCCCAAGCGGCCTGGCGAAGCCGCGGAGGGGCCGCGGGCGGCGCGGAAGAGGCGGAAGGCAGATGGCGGCGGCGCGGGCCTGGGCCCTGAGGTGAGAGCCGAGCGCCCGGCGCTGTGAGGAGCGCGGTGCGGGCCGTGTGTCCCTTACGGCCGCTTCTCGGGGGTGTTGCTGTGTCCCGCGTTGGGGTGCTGGGAGCTCAGCAAAGCCGTCTACACCGGCAGTGTACCGGGAGGGTCGGGTACGGCCAGTGCCTGCAAATAACTTCATAGAATTTCCTGAGTTGATCCACAGGGTGCATCGAGTCCAGCTCCCGGCCCTGCACAGGACACCCCAGCAATCCCACCATGTGCCTGAGAGCATTGTCCAAACGCTTCTCGAACCTTGGCAGGTTTGGGGCCGTGACCGCTGCCCTGGGGAGCCTGTTAATGGCTTGCATTCTTCTCCAAGAGATGTGGAAAAGAACACATTCGGTGTGCTCAGCATTACATTTAAGGAATTCTGTTTAAAAAACAGATACATTTTCCAGAATAATCTCGTAAACAAGATTCGGTGTGCTCAGCATTACATTTAAGGAATTCTGTTTAAAAAACAGATACATTTTCCAGAATAATCTCGTAAACAAGGCAGACCTTGAAAGGGGCGTTGTGTGTGCTCAGCACATGCCCCTCTGAAGGATGCAGGGCAGCCCCACGGTAACACCTCACCCCGGGCACCCTGAGTCAGTGCCCGTGGAACAGGAGCTGGCATGTCCAGCCTGTGAGATCAGTCCTGCTTGTGCCCGGTTAGTGACAAATTCCTGTGGTTAGCAGTGCCCTCTCCCTGGTGAATCAAAACCTCTGCTCTCCGTGTGGGTTTTTTTGCAAAGCTTTAATTAGGCCGTATTGAAAACAACGGTGTCATTACTTGTCTCACTTAGCATGAGAGATGAGGCACTAGCAATTACACCAGCCTGTGCTGTTGCTGCCAGATGATTCTTAACCACTGGAACCACGAAGGTTGTCACCTCTTTAACTTCCCTACCCAGTGACAAATGTCTGGAAGAGCACGCCAGCTCAGTCCCGTCTGGGCAGGCTCTGTCTAAATTACTGAGCACACAGTTTGTAGTGTGCAGGAGAAAAGAACTTCCAGTGGTTCATGCCGTGAGGTTCTACATTCTGTAATGTTGAGTGGTGTTTTTCCCCCTGTATGCCTTGATGTCTTTTCATCACCTTTAAAAAGAACATCTTTAGAATTTTTACAGGAGTTCTTTGGAACCGGCCATCTGGTCCATGGAGGTTACCAAAATGCTGCATTTACTTGCTAATTAGGCTTTAGAAGAATTTGTGCGTTTAGTCTTAAAGAACTGTTGTGTAGATCCGTGTGGCACAGTCCCCACCTCATCTCCTCAATGCTTTCTCTCTGCAGCTTCCTTGGATTTTACTGAAGCATTTTTCCCTGCAGGGGTCAGCAAACCCTTCTGGCAGAGCAGATCCCACACTGTAGAGAGGGAAAACCTCACATAGAGTGAGTGGCCACATGTGACACTTGTACAAATGTTTAAGGCTCTGCAGCAGCAAGTGGGGAAAAGGGTTGAGAGACCAGGATATTGTGTTTGCATATTAACTGTCTCTTTACAGCAAACATCTGCTTATGTTAATCTTTATTAAATTAATCTTTGAAGTTAGAGTACCTGGGTTAATGAAATATTGAGTAAATGTAATATTAAAGTGGAATCTGAAAGGAAACGTTTGCCCATAACGAGTGGAAGAGTTACTTTAAATGTAGCTGGCTGTATCGAAATAGTTTCTTTTTCTTTCTTTTTTTCATGGACGGGTGTGATTACATGAAACCACTCTTTACCAGCATTTCCCTTTCCACAGGAAAAGTCGTGTCATTTGTCAGCAGCTCTGCTTGGCGAGGACTCCGAAATCAGCCAGGACCAGCTGTACGAGCTGCTGAGATACGCAGCTCTGGGGAAATGCCACAATGCAGCACAGCCCAGGTACATCCACAGCTGCACTCAGCCTGAGCTCCTCTTCTCCCGTGGTGTGAAAACATTCCTAAAGGGATGTTGGCCATTAACAGTTGTTGTTAGACTTGGCCAGGAAGCAGAATTCCTCTTCTGTCAGAAATCCTACCATTCCATAGTTTTGTTCCATAGTTTTGAAAAACTAAATGTGGAACTGAAGAAGCTCCACACACTGAGAAACAAAATATCCTATTAAAATATGAACATAAATATTAATGCCTTTCATGTTAGATATAATAGAAACAGAGCATTCTAGAGCATTTTAGAAAAAAAAAAAAACAAAACATTTTAGTCACTTCTCCCTTTCTCTGGGCCAGTTTGCAGTACTGGAAGGGAAAGGCTGAGGAGGGTTTATAACCTTGAATGGCAAAAATTAAATGAATCATCAAATGAAACTCAAAGCAGAAAGAACCCCACTTTAGATTTTAATAGCGGAGAGAAAGTTACTTTGTGAAACTTACTTTTAATGCATTAATTCACCAGACTGCATCACTGCAGTTGAAGTTGCTGGTATATTCACATTCTGATGCATATGAATGAGGTATACATGTCTTGAAATGGTATGCAGCAGAAATTTGCAGTAACTCTTCTTTCTCTGTCTCCTGTATTCTGTTGCTTCCAGGAATATGTGGCTGTTTGAGATAAGCCATAAAGCCTCTTCGTATTGAAGTCATTTGGCACTTTGCCATTTACTGACTTAAAAGCTGGGCTGGTTCCAACTTTTTTTTTAAGAATGCTTGATAATTGTTTTGCTTTGATTTTTATGTTATTTTTTTTTTTAATTATTGCTCTTTTTTTAACTGCAGCTGGTGCTGTATTTATCACCAAAGCCACCTGGCTGGGGTTGTGGTTGTTGTTCTACACGAGATGAGCCAACTCCATTTCTACAGATTCTATTTGCAGTTCAAACACCTCAGGAAAGTGTTCCGGCATGTAAGTCCCCAGGCTGCATCAGTGTCTTCTAAACTTCTTTCAGTCCTGAAACCACATCCCAGGGATAATGGCTGCAGTGGAATTACTGCCTTTTCCAAGGATGTGGCCATCCTTGGACAGCAAGTGAGAAGATCTGTTTGCAGCATTTGTCAGCTCAGAACAAAGGACAGGGCTTTGATATTAGGAACAGGATTTCAAGACATATGTCTTTGAAGCCTTACCAGGTGAAATGTTTATTGATGTTTCAGTCCTCTGACTGTTACGTATCCTGAACCTACAGGATGCCAATATAAATATCTTGGAATGATTTCAATAATTTGGAATTTACTCTGAGTGAGGAGACTCTCAATGCTAGTCCCACTGGTTGAAAAATATCACTTTTATTATTTGCACTTTATATCAAGTTTCTCCCATTTCCCAAAGAGATTATTAAAATAATTGTTTTCATTTTCTGACTTACAAGCAATATTTTTGAAGGAAGATAGAAAGAAAGAAGGACTTGAATTCAAGCTTCTAGAGAGTTCTTCCTGAACTGCAGCAAATGTAAATCACAACTTAACTGGAAAGACTGGAACTGGCTTTAGTTTTTATCAAAGAATGCCTTGAGATTTGCCTTCTTGATCGTATCAGGCAAGGCAAATCTGTCCTGAACCCAAAGAAACTTGTATCATCCCTTATTGGAACAGGTTTGGTTTGTGTCGGGTTTTTCTACTTGATAAAACACCAAATATATTTCCACTATTTCTTTTTCCATCCTGCACTGAATTTGGCTGCTTGGGGGATCAATTAACCCCTCCTTTGCTTGTTATTTCTGCCTGTCTTTCAAAGTCACTAACACATTTTCACATTTTCTTTTTTCAGAGATTCACATTAGCACCTTCCGCTAACTTTCCAGTCAGCCTGTATGGAGAAGGGGCAAATCTGACACCTCAGAACACTCCACAAGGTATTTTGTTTGGGTTTGCATTGTCTCTTTCAAGACAGTGATTCACTTTGAACAGAAGTTTATGACTTTGCATCCTCTGCCATCCTAGTGTGCTGCCGTGGTAAACTTGTTTAGAAAAGAATGCACACAGTGGCTTAAACCACGAGACTTCTTACCTGACTAGTTCAGTAACTCATGTTGGGCAAAACAAGAGAAAGTTTTTAACATATTTAATCCCAATCCCTGCTGCTTTACTACGCATTTTGTGATTATTTTATTCAAAGATGTATCTAATCAAAGAGACAGAGATATAAATTAGGTTTGAGCTAAGAAGATGGTGTGCCTTTTTCTCTGACCCTCTCTCTCCAGTCTGTTGTTCCAGGTAGTAATTTGGAATAGTGCAGCCTCTGAGTGTTGATCTGATGCAGAAACTGAGCTTGACAGATGCTTCTGTATTTTACAGGTTTGACTTCCAGCAGCAGTGAATGCATTACTAAAAACTCAGACTTGCAGTGTGATCCCATCATTCGGAGATACGGAGGAAAAAAACAAGGCCTTACAAGCTACACTCTAACTTTAGAAGAGCAGAAGGAAAATGACTACCCCATAGAAGGTCAGTTTTTG
Source organism: Phylloscopus collybita (assembly GCA_027886175.1). NCBI lineage: Eukaryota > Metazoa > Chordata > Aves > Passeriformes > Phylloscopidae > Phylloscopus > Phylloscopus collybita. Next base: position 5,353,903 of record JAJNNQ010000048.1, read on the forward strand.
AGTGAAGGCTGTTTAGTTGTTTTGTTATGTTGGGGGTTGTTTTTAATTTTGACAGTTTAGTGACCCGTTTTGTCATGTAAGGTAAGTTGTAGAAGAAGGGTCTTTTTCTTATTCCCAGGTGTGTTTTCCCTCCAGGTTCCCCTAAGTGCCAGGGCTACATCTCCACAGAGTGTGATCAGCAGAGGACAGACAGCAGCCCTCTCTTTGGCCTGGATTGTGAAATGGTAAAAATCAGTCTGTGTGGCCTTACAAAACAGAGTCAGGCACCCAGCTCTTACCAGCTGTTCCCAAGTGAGCCAAGCACTCTGTGTATTTGTGAACCACTTCTGATATCTTAATATCTGCTGCCAGTGCCTTCCTTGATAGTACCAGTGCTGATGCAGCCATGGGAGAGGCCCCAGCAGTGGTTCTGGCAATGAGATAGAAATCCTGAGCAGAGAGCTCAGTTCTGTTGGCTCCCAGAGCAGTAGTTGGATCTGCCAGGCCTGTCAGCAATGGTGCAATAACCCATGAGACTGCTGTGGAATTCCTCCTCAGCTCTCTCCAAGGTTTGGGAAAGGAAAAATACTTCCCTGTCACACGTCTTTCCTTTAGCCATCAGGGTTCCTCTGGCAGCTGCTGTGGTGAAGAGTCCTCCTTTAGTGCAGTTTTAGCTTTGCAGCAATGCCTGTTTGGCATCAGCATTGAGTAGCTATTGATACAACTTGGGCTCTGCCTTTAAATTGTACAACATCTCTGGGGCTGGTGCTGTCAGTGGCACTTGTGCAGTGCAGAGCACAGACTGATTCTGTGAAATCAGCACTTCTTTACAATGCTCTTCTGTGCTGTGCTTGTGTGTTTGCTGTGCTTGCAGTGCACATTTAACAGTTAAAAGGAAGCACAGCAGAGTACAAACCCACCAGCTGTCAGTGGTAGATCTCTAAGTCAAGGAACTCCTTTGCAGTGATGCTGCTGCAGCCAAAGCAGATGTTAGCTAAGGTTTTTGAGTGGCAGCATCGTGCTGATTCAACAACTGCCTCTGCTTCTTTCTGCCAGTGCCTGACTGCAAAAGGGAACGAAGTCACCCGCGTGTCTCTGGTGGATGCCCAGGGCCAGTGCCTGCTGAATGAGCTGGTCAGACCGGAGAGCACAGTGCTGAACTACCGCACCAGGTCACCTGCACACACCTTGCTTCTCTCTTGGTGTTTCAGAGCTGCAGCCCTTTCAAATTCAGCCTGTCACACAGGACCTTTCAGAAACCCCTTGGTTTGCACAGATGCCTGCTGCATTTCCCTCAGTGTTAAGAACAGAGTTCTTGCTGTGTGACTGAAGTGACCAGCATTACGTGTACAATCTTGCACAGCGCCCGTAGGGCTACCAGGCAGAGCCACTGCCATTCTGCAGTGTCTGTGGGAAGGTTTTCTTACAAATTAATGATACACAGAACGAGTTACTCTTCACTGCTGGTTGTAAAATAAGATGGAATCCGTAGCTAAATTTGCTCATATGTAAAAAATGCATAGAGTTTGTGCACACCTTTAGGGTGGGGCTCAGGATTATAACAAAAGCAGGCAAAACTCTAGGCTTGTTTTCTTCAAAACTTCACCTGGCTTTATCCAGGAGGTGATGTCCCAGTCCCCTCAGGTTACTTGGAAGCATCTCCTTCCACCATCAGATTTGCAGTATTTCCTTGCCTGAGCTGATGCCAACTGCATCACTTAAGAATACCTGGGAGAAACAAACTTTTGAAATAAATGTGATAGCACTCTTAGCAGTTTAGCTGCAGTATATTCTCTGATGTTGGAACAGAAAACAGTAAATAGCATTCTGTGATTAGCTACACCGAGTTCATATTTTACAGGATCTGCTTCTAATATTTTCCAGCACATACTGTTGCTAATGTGTTGCTTTTAACTCACTCAACTTTTGTTTTGAAGATTCTCAGGAATCACAAAGAAAATGCTTCTTCCAGTGAAGACAAGACTGTCAGACATCCAAACCAGGCTAAAAAAAATGCTCCCCCATGATGCAGTATTGGTCGGTCATTCTTTAAATTCTGATCTTCAGGCTTTGGAAGTGAGTATGTTTTTAAGAGTGTTTTTCCTGACCCTGTGTTTCTCATTTCACACCTGAACACTCTTTAGCAGTTGCTATTTTTATTAGTGAACACTTGCTAATTGCTTTTTATTATGAATAGCCCTATGTCTGCAAGGATTTAAAAGTCAAGAACTCTCCTTTACAGCTGTAAAATTTGCAAGGGGCTGTTCCGAACCCAAAAGAGAGAAGTCTGTCCAGACACAGATACTGTTGCAACTGGAGCTTTACCCCTCTGCTTCAGGCAGATGCTTCTGATAGCTCTGTCATGGGGAGAACTGAAGTCCTTTCTGTGGGTAATTTAATCAATCTAAAATGCTTGAATCATACTTAATCTTTCTAACCCAATCTAGATCTTTCCACTAGAGTGGGAAGTAGAAAGGAAAATTGGATTTGTTTCATTTTTCCTTTTGCTCTCTTGTGGATGGGGTATCTGTCAGGGAGAAACTGGCAACTGAAATTAAAGGCTGAGACACAGAAAGTTGTGGAGTTACTGTCCAGTTCTGTTTGTCTGCTGTTCTTAAACTAAACTGGGGATGATTTTCCTCCTCCAGATGATCCACCCCAGTGTTATTGATACTTCACTGCTTTTCGCCAGAAACGAAGGTCGAAGATTTAAGCTGAAATTTCTAGCCAAAGCTGTTTTAGGGTAAGATTATTACTCTACTGTCATGGGAAGGATTAGAAACTGTCATGGTGGGTCATAAGGTCTTCTTACTCTACTGCTAATAGTATCACAATTATTATTTTGTTACTAAGATTCAAAAGACAGGAGCAGGTTGTGCAAGTAAGACACGGTAAAAAGAAATTTACTGACTGCTTGAAACATCAGGCAGCATTATAAATGGGCTTGTCTTTGAGCAAGCAGGAATGCTGTCACCTAACCAGATTTGAGTCCCAGCAAAACTCACCTTCCTGCAGGGCTGTAGAGGTGTATTGAATTGTAGAACAACAGAGGACTCTGGCTCACACAGATGAAAGCTGTTTGAGTTGGCAAGAAAGAAAAGTTAATGTGTGAAAGTCTAATTTACTGACTTAAATCATATTGCTCAGTCTATCAGCTACCAGTGGAGAGCATCTTAGTGAGATAGTTCTCCCCATGCTCACAGTGAATGGTAATAACTCTGCAGTGCCAAACTTCACTGACCAGAGATTGCCTGTGTGCAAACCATGAGTTGGGCCATTAGTCAAGAAAGAAGTAAAATTTAAAAATAGTCATGCATCAGAGTAGCAAGCATTAGCACTGCTTCTGTCAAATTTCCCCTGTACTCAGCACTGGTGAGGCCACACCTGGAGTGCTGTGTCCAGCTCTGTCCCTCAGTTCAGGAAGGACATTGAGTGCAGTGTCCAGCTCTGGCCCTCACTTCAGGATGGACATTGAGTGCAGTGTCCAGCTCTGTCCCTCAGTTCAGGAAGGACATTGAGTGCTGTGTCCAGTTCTGGGCCCTCAGTTCAGGAAGGACATTGAGTGCAGTGTCCAGCTCTGTCCCTCAGTTCAGGAAGGACATTGAGTGCAGTGTCCAGTTCTGGGCCCTCAGTTCAGGATGGACATTGAGTGCAGTGTCCAGCTCTGGCCCTCACTTCAGATGGACATTGAGTGCAGTGTCCAGCTCTGGGTGTCTCAGTTCAGGAAGGACATTGAGTGCAGTGTCCAGCTCTGGGTGTCCCAGGATGGACATTGAGTGCAGTGTCCAGCTCTGTCCCTCAGTTCAGGAAGGACATTGAGTGCAGTGTCCAGCTCTGGGTGTCCCAGGATGGACATTGAGTGCAGTGTCCAGCTCTGGGTGTCTCAGTTCAGGATGGACATTGAGTGCAGTGTCCAGCTCTGGCCCCTCAGCTCAGGATGGACATTGAGTGCAGTGTCCAGCTCTGGGTGTCCCAGGATGGACATTGAGTGCAGTGTCCAGCTCTGGCCCTCAGTTCAGGATGGACATTGAGTGCAGTGTCCAGCTCTGTCCCTCACTTCAGGATGGACATTGAGTGCAGTGTCCAGCTCTGTCCCTCACTTCAGGATGGATGTTGAGATGCTGGAGCGCAGCCAGAGGAGGCACCGAGGCTGCTGAGGGGCTTGGAGCACAAACCCTGTGAGGAAGGACTGAGGGAGCTGGGGTTGTTCAGCCTGGAGAAAAGGAGACCCAGGGGTGACCTTATCACTCTCTGCAACTCCCTGAAAGGTGGCTGTGGGCAGCTGGGGTTGGTCTCTTTCTCCAGGCAGCACTGACAGAAGGAGAGGACACAGTCTTAAGCTGCACCAAGGGAAATACAGGTTGGATATAAAAAAAAAGTTTTTTACAGAAAGGGTGATAAAGTATTGTAATTGTCTGCTTGGGGAGGTGGTGGAGTCACCATCCCTGGATGTGTTTAAAAGAAGATTGGATGTGGCACTCAGTGCCATGGTTTAGTTGAGGTGTTAGGGCCTGGGTTGGTCTCGATGGTCTTGAAAGTCTCTTCCAATCCAGTGATTCTGTGATTCTGTAAATTCCATAAAGCATTTTGCTCAACATTGCAAAAACATTTCTTGCAGTAACTTTTGGGAATATCTCACAAGAACGCTGCTGCACAGAACTGAAATCCTTTTTGGAGAGGGGAAAGCTCTTTTGCCTGAAAAGGACCCAGTTTAGAAAAGACAGGATGTTGGTCAGTGTGGAAAAACAGATAACCTGCCTGTACACCTAATTTTGATGCCCTAGGAAGGAGATCCAGTGTGAACAGAAGCTTGGGCATGATCCTACAGAAGATGCTAGAGCTGCATTGGAATTAGCTCAATTCTTCATTGAGCAAGGACCGACAAAGGTATTTATATCTAATTAAGATTTCTGTCCTAAAATACAGAACATAATGTTGTGCTTTCAAAGACAAAAACTCCACTCCTGCCCACCCTCCTGTGGATTTAAAAGAGAAAATGGAGCTGTGACAGAGGCCCCAGTTTTGAGAGCTTGTTAGTTCCAGCCCATATCCAGGCACCTGAATAACCTGGGCACCACCAGTGCTCAGTACTCACTGACAGCAGCCAGCATTGCTGCTGATCCAGAAGAGGGGCACTGGGTAAAGAAGGACTGAGACACTTCCAGCCTGCAGGAATGTCTGTAATTTTTCTAGATGAAAGAAGAGAGAGACCTTGTGTGTTGTGGTAGTGATTCAGCTGGTTTTATGAGTCCCCTGTGTTGTTGATTTCTGAGAGAACTTTTTTGGAGATGATTGCCTGTTGATGCTGTGAGTGCTGCGTGCTTGAAAATGACAACAGAAAATAATAAGGCAAGAAATTAATGCCCATGTTTCTTCACTGCTGGGGTGTACCTGGGTGACTCACAGGGAAAGCACAGGCTTTTTGGTCAGCTGCAATTAGCTGATGAGATGAAAGCCAGCTAATAATCTTCTTCCTTCCCCAAGGTAGCAGAACTAAACTTGGAGATGCTTCTGACAGCTGAAAAACTGGCTGAGGTCTCACAGAACAAAGCTCAGCTGCAGCCACAAGGATGTGGGTTCCAGGAACAGCTGGATGAGCCTCCACCATTATCCAAACCATGGTAATAAGATTCTCAAATATGTGTGTTTTTCCTTCAGTTGAATCCTCAGTAAAATCAAACAAGTGCCTTGTGTTTTTCAGAAGCCATCAGGATCTTCAGACAGACACAAATAATTGCAGCATAGTGCTGAAAAACTAAGCAGTTTCATCTTAAATTTCAGAGAGTATTGCCTAGGCTTCTTTTGATGTTGTGGACAAGAATAGTCTTTCACATTTCTTAAATGAATTGTAATTCTCTGACAAGCATTTCTTGCAAGTTTTTACTGAAAAGTATTTTGATTCACAGTGTACTCTTTTCTGCTAGTTTTTTAGATTGTCTGCAGGTGACTGGCCAAAAACCCCTCCTTTTGGGCAGACAGGGATCAGACTCTTCTGGCCTGTGTCAGAGTAACCTGAGCACTTCAAACAAACAGGTGAATGGACTTAGAGTGGGTTGGTCTAAGCATCAAAATAGTTCAAAGTTGTTCTTGATCTGGGAGTGGGTAGATGAGTCCTATTTTAAAAGCTGACTGACAGTACTGTTAGCAATAGTGTTAATACCAGGTTAGCTAAATCCATTTGAGCATTTCGGAAATGAGCTTTGATCCTCTGCATCCTCTCATGACTCACCAAAGAAGAATTTCTGCCTGAGGACTTTCTTGGACAACAATGAAAATTAAAGTTGGGAGTTCAATGCAATAGCTTTGTTTCTCATCCTCTGCAGTACAACTGTCTTGTGCCTCTTTGAGCCTTGTGTGCTCTTCTCCCTGCAGATCCTTCAGAGAGCCTTGGAAGTTGTTCCCCTCTCCAAATTCAGTGTCATTCAGTTCAGTTTGGGTCCAGAGTACCTTGCATCTCACCTTCATGCTGGACTTTATGAAAAGGTACTATTTTTTGTTTGAGAATAAGTCTTGATGCTGAGCTTGTAGAGAGATGTGATTTAGCAGGAGGCACTGAGTAGTTAGTTCCTTTGCTTTGTGAAGTGCCTTCTCTCATCTGTGTTCCAACAGGTGAGAAGCAAGCTGACTGACATGCTGACAATTTACGCAGGTCCTTTTGAAGAAAACTTTTGCATCAAGTCTGTGAAGAAAGAATTTGGGAGGTGTGGACCAATCCAGTCCCTTACAGTGGTAACTGAAACATTCCAGGTGAGGAGCACTCAGAGCTTGCTGAGACAGGCCTGGAAGGTCTGAGTTAACTCTTCAAAAGACATGGATTAGAACTAAAGAAATACCAGTTTTTCAGTTTGGAGGGTTTTTTGTGGTAGTTTAGCCATCAACTACAATCATTCAGGGTACTTAAAAAGCTGCTCAGAAAAACAATGACAAGAACAAGTGCAGCTCATGTGCTGCTCAGAGCTCTTTGAGCACTGGGGAAGCTGAGGTGATTTTTGTCCTTCTAAAGAGAACTGATATGTTAAGGCCTTTAATAGCCAAAGGAGAAAAAAGGGGTTAGTGTTAATTGAAGGGGGTTTTAAACAGCTAGAGTATGTGGAGTGTTACATATTTTACCCCCAAACTTTTTTATATTATTCTAGTTTTAAAAGAAAGCACAACTTTATTGAGACCTGACTTTTTCAAAGGGAGGGCTAATGTGTCTCACTGATAAAACTGAAGTACCTTAATCTTCCTTTTCAAGCCATATGTCTGTATCCAGTATGAAGTGCTGGAAGCTGCCCAGCTTGCTGTGGAAAGCCTGAATGGAGCTGAGGTAGCAGGATCGTGCATTAAGGTAAAGGCAAACAGCAGAAGTTATGTTCAGCTCAGGCACAGCCTGCAGTATGTCTGTAACATCACAGCAGTGTGCCTGGGCAAGTGCTGGCTGCTTGTGCTCTTACAGTCTCCCTGTCCCTGCACAATTTAGGGCCACTGGCAGAAAGGAAGTGGCTCTATCCCTCTTTACTTCCTTCCCGCCTGTCAGAAGGGAGTTAGAAAATGTTCTGACCTCCAGCTGCAGCTTGAAAAGGCAGATCCAAGTAACAGGGCTATACAGAGTAGGCATTTTAGTTTTACAGTGTTTCTGCATTACAAATATCCCTTTATCGTGACTAATTAAGTTTGCCTTCATTAGTCACATTTATTTCAAGAAATGGAAAATAACCTGTCTACCTTTGGTAATGGGAGAAAAATACTTTAAAATAGCAGCTCAGAACACAGAGCAGTGAGCTGACATGCTTTTTATTCCTGCTGCATCCACTCCAGGTCCAGAGACCAGTCACTGCAGCAATGCTGGACTGCAATGTTCTGATTAAGGAATTAGAACTGGATGTAGAAAATGAAGGTGTGATTTATGTGGCTGGTCTAAAGAAGTCATTAACAGAGACAGATTTGCAAGAAGAATTCAGCCAGTTGAAAGACCTGGAAACACTGTTCCTGCCAAAGGATCTTCAGAGTGGAAAGCACAGGAACTGCTGTTTCCTCAGTAAGTAGCTTCACACACAGCCTGCCTATTTCCTTCAAATAAGCTCATTCAGCAGCCCTTGGGACTTTGCACAGACACAGCAAACGCTACTGAAACCCAGGTAGGCTCAGAGGGATGGTATTTAAACTGCTCCAGTGAAAGCACATATTGTTTGGAGGAGCACTTTACAGCTAAATATTTAAGAGGAAAAAACATCTGCTTAAAAGAAACCTCCAGACATTTACTTAGAAAAATTCCAGGGTAGCTAATGGGCTGCTGTACTTCCATGTGAGGGGTGGCTACTGTGCAGCTTCACACAGACCAGTAATCACCTCTGAAAGGTGAGAACAGCTCCCTGACTGCTGCTGCAGCCAACTGGCATTTCTAGTCTGATGTTTATCTGTAGCAAGATGAGGATCTGCTTGCTGCAGTGATTTGTTTCTCATCTCCCTCCTGCTCCACACCTTTAGCTTTGCCTTACAGGTGCCAAGGAGGGTTGTCAAAGCATGTTCCCTTCTCTTTGCATTTCAGAGTTCCAGAAAACCCAGAGTGCTGTGGATGCCCTCGAAGCTATAAATGGATGGACCATGAAGGGTAGTGAGCTAAGAAGTAGGAATGCCCTGGCTCCAGGTCACCTCTGGAGATGGATTTGGCAAATGCATCACAGCAATGGGAAGCAAGGAAAACACATCTTCTATGAGAAAATGGAGCAGCTGTCTGACTCTGTGAGGCTCTGCTGATGTTTGTTGCAATTAGTGAGGAGGGAACCTGGGAACCTGGAGTGGTAACTGAGCTGGCTGAGGTGCAGAGCTGCTTGTGACAGAAGGGTCTCCCTGGGAGCAAAGGAGCTGCCAAGGATCAGTTCCCATAGTGCAGTTTGAGAGATAACAGCACACAAGACACCCTGATGTTTGCAGGGCACTGCATTGTGTTAAAACCACACAGCTGCCCAGGGCATGGGTGGTGCTGCCCAGGAACTGAAGCCTGGCACTGGAGAGCTGACAGGGCACAGGCAGCACTGGAGTCCCAGGGACAATTGAGTGGCTGTGTGGCTGCACAGGAAAGAAGAGCTCTAGTTGAGAGCCCTGGAGATGCAGCTCTCATTTTTACCTTGGTGCCATTTGAGCAGGGCCTGTGGTTCTCCCTGCAGCTGTGCCTCTGCACTCACTGCCAAGTGCCAGGCAGGAGTCTCTGTGCCATCCCACAGGTCAGCCTCCCCACACACTTACAATTGCTGATGAATGGGGGACTTTAATGCTTCTATTCTCTTATGCAGGAGCAGGATCTAAGGAAAAAGGTGAAGAAGTTAGACCACCGTATCAAAAAGCTTTATAGAAGCCTGCAGAATAACACCCTGTGTGTTGTTCTCTTTCCTGGAGTGAACAGGTAACTTGCTGCCTATTTTGCAAAGAACCAAAGAAAATACAGAGCTGAATGTTTTTATCTTGATCTATTAAAAATTAAAGCCCTGCACAAGGAAAAGAAAGCCCAAGAGAAAAGCTGAAGAAGCTGTTGTACTCAATCTGACTTTCATGTTGGGCCAATAAAAGCTCAGCCCTAAGTTCTTCCCACAAAGCAGGCCTGAGTCACAGTTCATGTATCTGAGGGTCTGCAGTGCTGATTAATTGCACAGATCTTACCAGTTCACCCACCTCCCCCAGAGGATGTTTCATCCCCATTGACAGTGAGATAAGTTTCATGTGACCATGAGAGAATCAAGGCAGAGTTTCCACAGCAGGCAGGATTTTTTGGGGGGGTTTGGTTTCTAAAATCACCTGATTACTGCAGCCAAGGCCTCACCTACCAGATGTTGTGATACCCCACACTGTGCTTCAGCCACAGCTGATCAAGAGGTGGTTCCTGCCCTTATTTTCATGTGATGGACAAAAATAAGAAAACCCAAATTTGTTCACCGAGTCCTTCAGCTTCTGTAGGAAGGAGCAAGTCGTGCATTTGAGTTGGGCTGCAGCACTGCTATCAGGGATGCTTCCACCTGGAGTGGGTTTCCTGCCCCATTTCAGCCCCTGGGCCTGAACTGCCAATCTCACTGTTTAATTATTAACCAGAAAGGTTCAATCTTAAGCAAAGCCCTGGTTACTGAGGATGTACTCGCTTCAACAGCCTTCTGTGCTCTCACTGTCACTGGTCCGCCTAGTAAAGGTCCCATCTACCTTTGTTTTTCTTCAGTGCCCCTCAGCAGAAGGGGCATTGTTTCTTGTGGAGACACCAGACATGCCTGAACAGAAGCAGAGCCAGAGCTGCTCAGCAGCATCTCTTCTGCCTGGCTGGGCAGCCACGCCAGGTTCCCCACCCTTACTTGCAAGGCTTTCTGAGAAGAGCCGTGGTGCTGTATAATCCTCTGCTCCAAACTGTGTCCCTAGAGGATTCATCCAAAACCAAGGGATGTTTAGGATTAATGGCAGTGACAAACCATTTCAGCCAAGGGCTGTTCTTGGTGTGATTTACTCCAATTGTTCAGTTACTAATAACTTTAGGAAAAAAAAATTATAATTTGTCATCTCCAATAGAGCATAAGTTGTTTCTTCCCCCCACCCCAAACTGTAGTTTACAAACAGAGCCAGCAGCAGTTCCTGCCTTATCAGCAGAGCACTGCCTGCAGGTCACCCTGAGCACAGCTCAGATTCAAACAGTGCCCCAGTCAGACCTGGCTGTGGGCACTTCAGTGCCTGTGGGCCTTGGATCAGCTGCTGCCTTCTCTGGGCTAAAACTGCATCTGTTCTGACATTTCTGAGCAATCATTTGCCTCTCTGCACCCTGTATCACCTCAGGTACCCCACACTCACCTGTCACCCCACAGGAAGGTTTGAGGTGAGGATGGCTGTGAGTTGCAGCCCACTCCATGTGTCCTTTGCAGCAGAGTCACTGGGCTCAGCACACCCCAGTTGACTTTTCAAGGGCCATTTCCAACCATTCTCACTTAGCACAGTCTTCCATCACCAAGGGGTAGGAATCCCACCAGCAGAACAGGTGGAGTCAGGAATCTGCATCCACAGGGAGCCTGTGGAAGCCCACAGAGCTTGGCTCACACTCTCAGGCTGCTGAGTGGGTTGGATGGGAGCTCCATCTCAGGCTGGGAAGAGATTTCTTGCCAAGTGTGAGGTGCCTGTATTACTGTTTCCCTGAGGACCAACAGTTCAGAGGAGGCTTCTTGATTAAAAAGGATGCCAAATAATCGTGGGGTGGAAAAAGAATTCATTTTTGAATGTGCTGACTCGGGGGGTTGCAGGCCTCTCAGTGCCAGCCCAGCAGAGTTATGTGCATGAGGGCTGAGCTGAGCAGAACTAACACACCTCCTGTTTGTGTTGCAGCACACACGGATCACAGCCCGGCCTTGGTCTGATGGGAATAAAAGATGATGAAGGGAGGAGTGCTTGTTGAACTGCCAAGTTTTTAAGCAAAGTCTCTTTTGTTAAGATATTTTTAATGACTTTAAATATTGATGTCTTTGTAAAGATCTCTTACCATAAGAACAATAGGCTTTCACTCTGTATCTTCTACAACATCTAAAAATAAAAGCCGTTCAAAGTGTCTTAAAGCACAAAACCTTTTCCATTAACCCTTCTTGCTGTGGGACAGTGGAGCCAGGCAGGTGCTGAGGCAGTGCTGGGGCAAACCAGAGCAGTGCTCCACAGGAGCTGGGCAGGATTGGCCTGTGGATGTCATTCCTTGCTGGAGACCAAGGTACCAGCTGGAGCATCTCTCCTGGAACATCCCAGGCCATGTATCAGCCAGCCAGGTCAGTGTGGAACCTGCAGCAGCTGCTCAGCAGTTAACAGCTACCCCAGGAATTGTGTGGATTTCTGGAACTGTGTGGTGCCAACTCCTGAACTGCAGTCGCTGCCTCCTTTCCGGGAAAGTGCTGTACTTAGTCCACGGAAAGGAGGAATCAGTGATTCATACTTCTTGGACAATCTCCACTTTCTCCTCCCTCCCTGACCACCCCCACCCGCCCCTCACACACACACACACACACAAAAAAAAAAAGTTTCTGTGTGGCTGTGGGAGGGACAAAGGATGTTTTAAGGGAAGCACATGGCTGTGGGGGGACTTTGCACAGCATCACTTTCCACAGGGAGCTGGAAGCAGGATGAGGTGCTTTGCAACCTGACAGCTCCAGACCTGCCCTTTGCAGCCACTGCCACTTGAAACAGAGGCTGCTTGAGCATCTCTTGCTAACATACAGAATTTCCAAGCATGAAGATGCTTAGGAGAGTTTTAGGCACTCAGAAAAAAACCCTGAAAAATTAAAAGGAAATGTTTGTTAAAAGGTTTGACCATGAGATGAGGGATTTTTTCATATGAATTGGAATAGGGCAAGATAAAGTTGAAATACTTATCATTCCATAAATTATTAAATACAGCTGATGAAATATTTACACCCTCCTACTTTCTGACCCTAAGTTCACTGGGCTGGGCTCTCTCCTTGTGTTGGGATTTGGAAGTTGGGAGTTTCTGTGTGGAGGAGCAGACACAAATACAGGAAAGCAGGAGAAAGGTAAGTTCAGCACCAGCCCAGAAGCAGCAGTGAGCAGGCAGGCTCATGTCATTAATGACTAAATTTAAAGCCACCTGAAAATTAAATCTTATTCAGCAAGATGAATGCAGCCGTTTTTCTCACACAAAGGTACTTTGGCCACTCCAAGTGAGCCTGGCATTCCTTTGGCTGCAGCTATTGCAAACTGCATAAGCAATAACATCAGTGCTACTACAGAATGTGAAAGGGAGCCAGTGCCTTCAGCAGCACTGCCAGTCCCTGCTGCTGAGCCCCTCAGCAGAGACCAGGAGCTCAGGCAGCTCAGGGCAGGGGGTGAAGGGCAGACTGGCCCAAGCACTCACCCCTCTCCAAGGATTCACTCCTGTTCAGGCTGTTCACATCCAGCATTTCCTTGTTGCAGATACTTGTGCTGCAGAGTTGAAAAAAAAACAGCTAGTTTTCTGTCCACACACTTAAAAATGATGTGGTCACCTCCCTGCCAGGACTAGAGGGGATTTAGTGAGCACCCAGGAGTCCTGCTTGAGAAATGCACATGACAAATGAAACTAGCAAGAGTCCTATTCATAGGCATGGAAAAATAAGTAATTTGTCCCTTTTTAATTGAAAAATGTAAAAAGGACTTCGGCTTTAAATAAGACATTTTGTACAAAGCTTGAGCACAAAAAAGTGAACACCAACGTGTCGTTATGTAAACACCACAAACGTTACTCATTTGTTCAGTAACGCACAGAACGGCGTGCGAGTTCCCTTTCCAGTGGGTGAGATTTCTGTAGCTGTTCCCCTCCCCTCAGACCTTACTGGAATACAGGAAACCCAGAAGCTTTGGAACATTTACAAGCTACAGTAGTCAGGATACATTGTGACTGAAGGATTTTTTTTGTTGTTTTTTTTCTTTAAGGGGTTGGTCATTTAAATATACAGAAGTACAATAATCTCACGGGTAAATGAATGGCAGCTTGGATTAGAAAAAGCACCAAAATATTTAATATACATCTGGCACAAATTTCACAAGAAGTCAGTAATGGACAAACCAATGCTTTGCTTATAAGAAAAGAAAAACCTCAGACTGTACTTAATGCTCTTCTTCCAAAAGGGACACAACAAAAACATTGCACTCAGGATTGCTATCAAGTAAAGACAACCTTCTTATCACACCCTACTTGCATTGTGCCTTAGATTGCACATTCCATAAGATGCTGTTTCCATTCTGTTCCAGACACCAATGGCGAGAAAATTTGACGTAAGAAAAACAACTGTAAAACTACAAACCAATTCAGTAGATTGGGATTTAGTAGATGCATTGCCCTGAAATTCTCCCAATTTTCCTCTAGATCAGGTTTCAAATTTGGCTGCATCCCCTTGCAATAAAGACCCTACATGAAACAGAATTTACTCCAGCTGTTTTCAAGCATTACATTTACACAGCACTTCTGATACTGCTGTCCCAAGGAGGAACCACGGGGCTGCTCTGTGACATGCAACACATTCATCATTTCCCAGCGAGAAAACTGGCTCATACAGGGTTATCTTCTGGGTAAGTCTGAAAAGGCAAAACAGCCCTGGGCACAAAGAACAGCAGATGTGACCCTGCCCACCCTTGCTGGTTTACTGAGGAGCCAAGAGGCCCTGTGCTCACACGAGGCACCGTGACAGCCACACAAAGCCGTGCTCCCATTACTTCCTTAGTTACACTGAGTTCATTCTCTGGGAGCAAACTCTACCAAAATGTCTTCCTTCCACAGAGAGGGACTTGAGGCTGAGCTGGGGCCTCAAGATCCACAATTAAGAAATGAGGCTGCCCCTTCCCACACAGCCCATCAGGGCCTTGCTGTTGCTTCATGGCCTCAAGACCAGCCAGTGCAAACCCCAACAGTGCTGGCTCAGGACAGAACCCTGCCAGTCCCATCCATGGCTCCTGGAACTTGAGTTACTCAACAACTTACAGCACAAGGCCCTCCAACCCTCCTGCCAGCCCCATCTCTTTTGTAAAGACTATTTCAAACTTACAGATAAGAAAGCAAGTGAGTTTTTAAATAACTTTGTTCAGCATGACTTAAAAAGTCACAGCTTCCCAATATGGAGCACTAATCTGTGAAGTCCTCTAAGGTGTAATACACACGGGAGCAGGAGCCAGCCTTCAGCTCCACTGAGCCTCTGGGCAGGTTTGCCACCTCTGCTCACACAATCTCCACTCTCACAGGCCCAGAGAGGAGCAAGAGCCAGCAGCTCTAACTGCATAAAATGGCAACATTCAAGTAAACACGCTGATTCAACAGTAGGCAACCTTTAGTCCAGATATAATTTACAGGGGGGAAAAAAGAAACACTTTACAGCACAAACACTGGAGATGGACTTTTTTTTCCTGTGTGTGAAATGACACGTTATCCAAAAAGGGCTTATCTGAAGAGTGCAATTACGCAAAGATAGAAACTTATTAAAAATTAAACAAAAACCAGAATATTACCTACAGAACCTGTTGGATTTTCTAAGACTGAGGACTGCAATAGTAGCAAGGAACCGCTGCAATGTCAGTGATTTAAGGCAAGCTGTTAGGACAAGAACGTACATGCTCCTTTCACCTATGGTCTCACACATCCCCCTGCTCTCTTGAAATACGTGCCTGTCCTGATAGTGCAAGAGGTGACACCCCAAACCAGCCCTCACACTGGAAGAATCTTGCAGCAGCAGTTGCTACAGCATCGCACTATGGGGGATTTGCTGTGACAGCAACTGTGTTGCAGTTTGCTTTAGGGGAGGAAAGGAGGGACCATGGATGTGTTGCAAGAACATCCCCCAATGCATTAATGAACACAGCTGAGCACCAAAGCCACTCTGGCATCTCCAGTTCTCTTCAGAACACTCCAGCTTTACTCAAGCACAAGGTTTTATCCTGAGCACGATTCTGACTTCAGGGAGAAAAAGGATGTGTGTAGCCTTTGCACTTTTGCAAGTCCCATCTTTGCTGGATGGTTACAAGTCCAGTCCAACATGGAACAAAACACAGTATTTTTGATTAAAAGAAAAATACACTCATGGCACTGCATCAGGTGGGTTCCTAAAGCTTTTCAAGGGCAAATGAAAAGACTGATGGCTCCCTCTTGGGGAGCAGCTGCTCCATCTTCAACTCACTGTCAGTACAGGCAGCCTGACCAGGGAGGAGGATGTGTGGTGACAGAAGCCCCTGAGCCACAAGCCACGTAGCTCTGCTCGGCCGCTCTATTGCACTCCAAAAGTAGCACCCGGGAGGACCAACTCTGGTTTGCAGCTTGACCCGGCCCCCTTCCAAAGGGTCCTTTGCATACAGGTTAAACACAGGATACCAAAAACTATGGCAAATAGATAATACTTAACTTGGGTCAATTAAAAAAAAAAAAATAGATTACTCATCCAGGCATAAAATCCTGGGATGAAAGGATGGTAGCCTTAAACTATTCAAGTCTAAGAACAAGAGGTAGAGATACCTATGTACTTCATGGTGAAGGAGTTACAGCCTTCTTTCTGTCTTACAATCTCATGAATTTCACTTCAGTTCACACTATAAAACCAAAGGTTCGATCTTCAATAATACAGAGAGAAAATGTTAACACTGGTGGGTTTGTTTGCACACAACAAAATTCAAGCAGACACTTTGCTTTAATACTTATTTCAAAAAATATGTTTTTCTCCATACTGAAGCACTACCCTGATGAATTTTGAGTTTCAGGTTAAGCATCTTCCTTTTTAATATGAAAGGCTAAATTCACATGCACACACTTTGAGCAGAGTGGGCTCAAGGGAAGAACTGGGTGCCCAATTTTCTGAGGACCTTCTAAAAAAGTATCCCACTGCAGAACACAAGGCTGCAAGACCCAGAAACTCACAATGACCATTATTTACCAAAGAAAGGGAATGATGTAACCTCAGCCAACAAACTATATCACAACTGAGGTGGCTATTAACTACATGGTGTTTCTTTAACTTTGTTGGGCTTTTTTTGGAAACAAGGCTTATGTTGACAGTGTCATGAAAAGTCTAAGGTCACTGGTCAGTGCATAGGCCTGGGAACCACGGGTGACAGGCTAATCCTGGATCCATGGGCTCTTCAGGCTCTGAAGGACACACAGAGAGTGAAATGAAAGCCACCCAGTAAAGCTGCTGTTGCCCCCCAGCACTGTCCACAGGAGGAGGGGCTGCACCCTCTGCCACCAACCCCAGCCACTTTGTCCTCAGCAGAGCAGCCTGAGCTCATTTCATGCTCTGAACTGTGCTTGGCTGAGAACTGTCCTGGCTCAGAGCTGATCCAAGGGATGTGCCAGGCCAGCCCAGGGGAGCAGCTCTCACAGTCCCAACTGCCACAGCTGCTCCTGTGCCACCTGCCAGACCTGTGGTCATTTTCCTGTGGTCCTTTCACTAGGATTGCACAGTACTAAAAAGCTGTAATTTCCCAGGTAGAATAGCACCTGCAGCAAATAAACTCACGATTTGGTCTTCAATTCCAACTCATTGCTTCAGTCGTGTTTTATGGCCAGCTATGGGCAGGATCTTTCAAATCCTTACTTGAATCAGTAGACTTGACCTCAGAAATGCACCCATGCAATTAAAAATTAGCACAATTAAGCCTCCAGTTGATCTGGAAGCCAAATTTTAAAGGTGTTGCAAACTGTAATATGGTGTAGGTGGTCAGTGTTTTATTACTAGGGGCTAAAGTTTACAGGAGTTGTATTTCTTTGCATATAAGAGAAGGCAGTAAAATGCCACAGGTTGTGGATGTCAGACCAGTTTTCCAGTATATTACTCCAACTACCTATTTAATTATCTATAGTTATTTATCCCAAGTTGCAGCAGATTCACTACATGCATAAAGTTCCCTAATGCATAATCTAATTTTAAAAAAATTAAACAGTTGCAATGCTTTCAAGGATTTCATCAGCATCACTGCTCACTTACAGTCTTGTGCTCTACACAATGAAGAATTAAATTATATAAAATTGAAGAGTGAATGTATTTGGCCTGTTCCACAGATGGTCACAGTTTAACCATTAAACAAGCATATTTTCAGAGGCTCCAATATTATTAAAGACTTCTCAAAGACACACACCAACCCTGCTCCCTCACCCCAGCATTAGAGAGTCTGGGCAGTGTCATTTGGGATCACAAACTCACCAAGCAATACAAGAGAAGGTCTGACAGTCCCACTCACTGCCAGCCCTGCCAAAGAGCTGCACCTTCAGTTCCTGCTTCAGGAGTTTAAAACTGACACACGTCTGGTTTGCATACTGTAAATGCCAATTAAAGGACTGGAATTAGGCTAAAAATAAGTGATACTTTGCTAGATATATCATTTGGCTATTTTTGCAAGCACCCTGCCCAGTGGGTGGAGTTGCTCCTGCCTGGCTGGAAGCAGCAGAACAGGAGCAGGGCTGTCCCCCACACTGAACACGTGGGACCTCAGCCACTGGTAATGGTATGTCCTTTCCCCAACAGGAAACCAGATTTTCCCTTCCTGTGTGTTCACCTCTGCCTTTAAAGAGAAGCTGTATTACATCTGATACACTAAAATGGCTGAGCCTGATGCACTACAGATTGATTTCCTCACTGCTGTCCACATTCCAACCACAAGATAAACACCTTCCTTAAAGAGCTCTATCCCTCATCCTTTGGAGCTACAGCATGCTAGGATGTAAATCAGAAGCTGCCATCATCTGCTGTGCATGCATGCACTGGCTACCCATTTGAATAGTTACTCTTCACACTCTGGACATTTTAAATTTCCTTTAGGGAAAAAAAAAAAGTGACAAACAAAGCATTTAATAGCTGAATGAATGCATGAAGAATCTCAAACTTACAGTCTTCATTTACTATCAAATCAGTCTCCATTTGGAACTTTTCCTAACAAAGCAGCCTCTGTTGGGGAATTTATTTTAGTCTTTTAAAAATAACAGCACCAGCAGAAGTCTCACCATAAATTCAGCGATTCCAGCACGAGTGCTTTGGCCTGCTTTGCTCACCAAATCAGAATAAGGTTTTGCTGCCAAACCCTTTTTTGCCACAGAAAGTTAGAGAAGCAAGGACAAAGTTTTGGCTGTATTTACCCATAAAACAGCCACTTCAGGGCTCTCCTGCAAAGGGCCACATTCAGCTGCATCTAAAACAACCACGTTTGCTTTCCACAGCTTGTCTCCCTGCAAAAGCAGCATGGACCTAACTTTCCTTTTATCAGATGAAAGAGATGCTATCTGTGGTTTGTGGGTTTGTTTATAAACAGTCTGCATTACCCACATTTTGTTGGTGATGTATGACCTCCAAGCCAAGCTATTGCAGGGCTGCACACCAGCAAAGCCAGTCCCAGAATTTGGGCAGATCCTACTCCTCTCTCTGCCAACCCCTGTGAGGCACAGCAGATGTGCAAAGCATGACACCCTGGACCTGGTGACAAGCTCACCACTTAAAACCTGTTTCCCTTTAGCTTTAAAACCCTTATATCACAAAAGCCATTAATTCTATGGATGACTGTCCAGGCTTTTTTTTTTTTGTTTGGTTTTTTTTTTTCAGTTAAAGTTGGTTTATGATCCTGAAATGCAGCTCTGAAAATAAAAGGTGGATAACGGAAGTATATCAAATTCATTAAGCCAGCACTTGGCTATACAGAAAGCCTTGGCAATCAATCCTTTTACCAAAAGGTGTAAAAAAGTTGACATACTAAAATTAAAAAAGGTAGCATCAATAACCAAAAAAGTTTCAACCAGTGTTAATAAAACTCCCTTTAAGTCACAACAATTTCAACAGGCAAATAGTCCCAATACAGGCATTGTAAAATAATAAATTGACTCCTATCCAAATATTATCAAATCAGTCTAAAAATGACTCATCTACACTGTTGTCATTAAGAACACATTAAGAATTCACTTTGTCATCAGATGCCAATATTGTTTCTCCAGAAAGTGTGGAGTATTAACTGCAATTTAGCAATTAAACATATCCTTTAAAAAATTGGTTCGTCAATATTAATGCAAAAGATAGTTCCTTACATAGAAGTACTGTGCTTGCCAGACAAGTAAGGTAATACTTTAGGTATAAATCAAACAAATTAAAGCAGAATTATACCACAGTTTTCCTTGAAGACTTAGGATTTGTGTGTTGCTTCTGTCAATGTTTAGCAAACTTAAGAAGCAGAACCTTTGGTTCTTTTAGTCAAGTAAAAATATTCTCATGTAACCACAAAAATACAACTTCCAGAGAAAATGGAAGTCCATCAACAAGTCCACTTTCAATAAAACTGAGGTAGTACTGCTCTTTTATTACGTGAATGTGTAAAGAGATTTTTAGATACAAATCGTCATCTTCCACTCAGTTGACTGACAGGTACAGTAATTTTATAAAACAACCCCAACATTTAGTTTGAAAGTCCAAAAAAAAGGAATTATCTGGACTCATTCACTAGGAGTTAAGGAATTAGCTCAAAATGGGAATTAGCCATATTACAAAAAGCTGTTGCTTATGTTGGTTTTTAGAGCCTTATTACCCAGGATTAATGCATTTATAGTTAACACTGCTGTTCATCTTGGTATAAAACCTTAAAATTATTACAGCCTAAAATTTCAACAATGTAAACAGCACTACACACAGTACATACCTGCCCTGACAGTTGTGGTATGAAAAAACTTAATCTGGCACTGTATAATTTAGCAATGTTAATTTAACCTAACTAAAAAGATCTACATTGTGCAAGAAGTATCAGACTTATTTATACTAATCTGAAGTCTTAAAAAAAAAAAAAAAAAAAAAAAAAAAAAAAAAAAAAAAAAAAGCTTAACTTGTAGCCAGGGTCAAATATTTCAGGGCAAGAGTAAAAGGAATAACCAAAATCAAGAAAGTGCCTAAAACATGATACAGCATTTTAGAGCCCTTTCAAAGACAAGGCAGAAAAAGGTGTAAAGTAGAAAAATCTGGAGCCTCGGTAATTTCCAGAAACATCCAGAGTTTACATTTCGTGAAGGACAACAAGTTGCTTTTGTCACTGCTGCTGCGCCGCCGCTAAGTCTGGTCGCCCACGCACAGGCCCTCTGTGTCCAAAGACAGAACACATTTGGTTTCCTCTTCCTTTTTCCTTCGCTCCATCTCCCACTCCACAAAGGTGTCGAAGAGACTCGGCCAGGCCTCGTCCTCGCTGTAGTTGCTAAGGTCCGGTCCAATCACCTGAGTAAAATTTAGAAACATGTTCCACGTGTCCCGGGAGATTCCCTTGATTCCTGAGGGGTTCTTGATTAGGAAGTGTAACCACTGGTCCAAAATAGGGGGCTTGTTTTGGGTGAAAACTAATTTCCAAAGGGCAATGGCTATTTCCCGATGTAGCGACCTCTGTCCTTCTTCAGAGTCCAGGCCAAACTGGAAGGTGAAACGATAGAGATCCTTGAATTTATCCTCCTGCTTGGCTTCATTTAGGAGGCTGGGGAACCTTGCACAAATGCCATCAATGCTGTCTGCATTTATTGCTTTGCAGCCTTCGAAAAACTCCTTCCTGTTAAGCAAGAGAAGAGAAATTAGAGCGAGCCCTTCCCACCGACCTCGCGTGCCAAACGTGTCCCATCTCCATTCAGCTACATCGAACCGAAGAGGATCATCTGGACAAGACAAGGTGGAGCCTCAGCCCCAGGCTCTCTGGCTTTTCTGGACACTTCCACATCCTGGAATGCCCTTCACATTAAAAAGTGCATCTGATTTACCACAGAAGAAATTCCAAATGTTTGAAACTAACACATTGCCCCCAACTGGATTCAATACTGCCCATGTCTAAATGCCCACGCTCTGGGTGAGCTGTCTGCAAGGGACAGAGCAGCTCACTTCTGCTTTTGCTGTGGTTATTGGTTGTTCTTCCAGCCTGCAAAACCAAAGGGGAGCCACTGGTGCCAGTCAACAAGGCACCTGGTGAGAGCATGGAAGGGAGCACAGCATCACAGGGGCTGCAGCACTGCTCCAAGCACCAGCCCTGTACCAAGTGGCCAAGTGGGACACGTTTAGCTCCAGTTTCTCTGATGCTTGTGAGCAGGTGGTACAGCCAGCCAGGAGAGGCAGCAGGCTGGCACAGGATGGGCTGCAGGGAAGACAAGAGATGGAGCAGCACTCAGAAGAACAGACCATGATGTCTTCCTTGATGGAAGAAGTCCATCAGCACCTGTACCACGGAGCGTGCCCTTCAACAAATACCTCTCGCCACTAGATTTGTCCTCTCCAAGGAAATTAAAACCATGTTCATAATACTCATGGTAGTTGTGCAGAATCACAGACACTACTTACAATGTCTTTACCATCTTAGCAAATACCTGGGTCGTCAGCCTCCTGTAAATCCACACTTGCATTCCAGAGTAACTCATCCTTTTGACACACACCCAGAGCCACAAAGACTCTGAAGGTGCTGTTCAGTGCACAGCAGAGGCTTGGGTCAAGGCTCTGAACACCAAAGTAATTTTGAAAGTTATAAGCTCAGTAAAAATAGGCAGCATTACTCAAACCAATCTGGACAGACCAAAAAATAAAAAAAATCCTTCTCTCCCTGCAAGTCCTTGCAGGCAGTCTTCACTTGCTCTTACCTGGACATTGCTAATCAAGCTGGGGGAGGCTGCTGCAGTTTGGGTTTGCCTACTGGCTTTCTGGGGGGAGTTTTAGCTGTCCCACTGTTTCCTGTAGCATCACACATGCTATCAGCCTGCTGACTGAGCCCCTTGTCCAGAAGGGCACACAGCACTTTGAAAAGCAATCATTTGTCAGCAAGTATGAAACAGCTACCAGTGTCAAAACCCTCACATTTCCTTCCCTCTCTATGCTTTAACAAGATTACTCTTGGAAAAAGACATTAAGTGTAACACTGGTTGGACAGGAACAATTCTGTCATTCTTTCACAGACTGCTAACAGAGTTAGTAGCAATTACTAAAGAATCTCACATTACTTTAAAGGAAAAAATAATTTCAGTGTCCAATCTCATCACCAAGATAATGCTGGATACAGTAAATTGCTTTTGGTAAATTAAGAATAAAGTAATGTCCAAAGAATCTCACTACACTGTTCATCACTAGCACCACAATGCCCAAAACCACATCTTCTGAAATTCAGCATGAGGGGAAGGGGAAAAGAAGACAATACAAAGCTTACCTTCTCCAGTGGTAGGAATTAATTTGATCAAAATGCAAGTGTTAGAAGAAATAAGTAAGTGAAGCTAATGAGGCTGTCTCTCCACCATACTGCTGACAGGATATACTTTAACATATGAAAATAATTACAAGTTCTACAAGAACTAACCTTGTAAATTTGCACATGGTAGCAGCCTGGAATTTCCAAGCCAAAACTAGTACTTTAAATTCAGTGGGATCAACACAGAGGTCATTGCAAAATCGTTCCATTCCTTCTTCCAGTATGGCATCTTCCCGCTCGTCCTTATACCTCCTGAATAACTCCCCAATCCTTTGAAGAGAAGATTCCTCTGCACTGCCAACAGAGTCTTTCTTTGCATCTCCAGAAAACGTCGGAGGCTGACTGGACTCTACAGCAGCGTCTGTTTTCTTTGTCCCGTTCACAAGAATGTCTCCTGAAGCTTTCCCACAAGCTGAGCCATGGTCGTCTTTGTGGACTGCACCTCTCTTGCTGTGGGACTTGCTGCCAGATTCTCTTTCCCCATTTTTGCTGCCAAGGGTAGAAGAAGGGTTCTTGCACTTGGTGACACACTGGCCCATGATGTTGCAAGCCCAGCTCCTAGCGCGGTCCCCCTGCCCTTGGACACCCTCGCAGTTGCTTTTCAACACATCTCACCATGCCATTAGCAGCACTCAGCTAGCCTGAAAAACAGTTTCAGTGTCAAATTGCTGTCTCTCTGTAAAGAATATTTGAAGTATTAAACATGGGATAACATTTGCCATTAAGCGACCGACTTCAGAATATTTAAGCTTTGCATGCTGAAAAGGAGCAGTGTACACAAGGCTGGAATATGCCATAAATTTCAGGCAATTTCAGGCTGTTTTACCAAGAAATCAATGCAGCTCACTCAGTAGCTACACTATACTAATGGGTCCTAATAAAGGAAATTCCTAAAATTCTTACTGCAGCATAGGTTACAAAGAGGTTGATTCATGTACAGGCTTCATCACGACAGGCTACTCTAACCCAGAAGTATTTTAAAGGAAATAGTTTTTAAAAGTATACCCACATTTTATATATACAATATAAAACAGTGAAACAAAGCAGGGGAAGGAGGACAGGGACACTAAATGGGACAACCTGTCAGAGACCTAAGCATTGGATCTAGCCTGTACCTTCAGCAAATCAGCAAAAGGGACTTCTCAAGGGGAGATGGGGGGGCTGGCTGTTGGCTGATTTTGGGGAGGAGGAGGAAGAGTGGAACTTGTGTGTTCGTTTTTAAACAGAGTTTGGAATCTAGGTTTTGTACTTAAAACATAAACAGACTGTGTTTGCAGAAAGCAGGCAACACTTCTTATGCAAGAGGGTATTCAGAAATTGTTCATTGCTTCAAGTGGGCTCCTCCCTTCAGGTAAGGAGACAGACAGGGGAGGGGGCCTTCGTAATGAAACTTCTTCAGACAGACACACATGCAGATAAGAAGTAGTAATTCCAGTTCAGAAGGAGGTTTTTTTTATAAAAATTAAAATGCCAGAATGATTTCATCATACTCTCTTTTTATAAATCACAAAGCCCTGCATATTTGGAAAGGATATTTTACCCACAGAAAAGGGTTCTCCAATTTCCCCTGTTAAAACCAAGCTAGCACTCTGACACTGCCCTATCAGTGAGCAGCCACACCAAGGACAGTGTGTTTCTCAGAAATGTCAGCTCCAAGAAAGCAATTGCTTATCATAGTCCTCCTTTACCCACTTATTTGCATTTCACCTCTGCTGTCAGTTAGGCAAAAGCTTCAAACAAAAAAACTGGGTTTGCCTTGACTTTGTGTATAGCTTCCAGTTTAGAATTAGAACAAGAAAGAAGAGAGAGAAAAAAATTAAGAAATACAATAGCTGTCACATCAGTTTTACTGTATTTTTATTCTTCCTTGGGCAAAGCTTTACTGAAGGCCCTTCTTTTAAGCTGTAAACCAACAGCAGCAACAAGTACAGATGAATTCTCAGATACTAAGATTAGAAAAATAAATCTTCTTTCAGCCATTATACCTGCTTTGAAAAAACAGCATGTGTGCAGCTTCATGAGCAAAAAATTTTGCCAGTGGGACTGTAACAGCCAAGATGCTGATTTTGACTACCTGGCTCCCCAGTTCCTTAAGCATGTAACTCACACACAGAACTAGCAAATACCTATTTTTTAAGCAGCCAAATGAACACAGGTATTACATATTCTTTCATTGCAATGCCTTAAAGATTAATTCTGCAGTATCATTTTTATAGGCAAGCAAAGTTTGATTGAATGTATTCAAGAAATTTGTAATAATTTGTATTTCAAAGGATTTATAGAAATATGCAGGCCAATATAAATGATCCACAAGACCATTTCACTGGTCCTTAGTACTTCACAGCTCTGTGAGTTGTGAAGCACAGCCTGGCACTGATTTCTGTGCTGCCAGGTGCCTGAGCAACATTGTCCTCTCCAGTCTACACCAGTCATTATTTCATTACACCAAAACAAACAGGATATTAGTAGGCAGTGTAAAATCTGCTTAGTGATTAACTCCTACATACCAGCTTTCCCCCCCATCTTTAAATTCATCCAAATTCAAATGCTCAGTCTACACTAATTCTTGTTCTTCCATCAGTTTCTCAGAGGCAGCTAGCACAAAAATGGACTTCTTTTCTTTAGAGAGAAGCATGCAGCTAAAAGAACAGAATAAAAAATCCTGACTACAGACTAGTATTAGAGTTTAAAGCAGAGTTCAGGTAGTATAGAAAACTTTCTGCTCAAAGATGCAACAGCAATTATTAGCTGTTGGTGATTTGGAACAGCTTTTCCTTATGGGGGAAGGTTAAGGAACAGCTGCCTATTAGTGAACAGTACTTTCCTCTAAAGTAGTCAAATCACACACATCATAATTGACAGATTAATCCAATTCACTTAAAGAAACCCAATTTGAAGTCTGAGTTTTTTTTAAGGCAGTTTGCAAGACTGACATACTGTGTCCATAATTTTCCTAAAAAAGTGATTCATGCTGTCATGCTTCCTAAGCAACAGCTTGTATTAATGATGATAACAATCTAATGCTCAGGTTTCCAAAGTGACATCACCAATGTGATGAAACTGATGGGTTTTAAAGTCATTTGCTGCCTGTCACAAGAAGAGCACTACAGTACACAGACAGAAGATCTGACAGCATTATTAGCCACCTGTATGTAAGGAGGTGTCCCACCAGCAGTTTCTGAAAACAAGCAAGCCCAAGTAGCATTAACCCCTAGAGGGCAAGTAATCCACGTCCCTCACATCGTACCCCCCTAACAAACACATTTTCTGTACTCCTACTTGCCTTACAAAGAGCTGAATGCTGCTCCTGAACAGCTACTGCCTGGGCACTGCTAGCACTGTTCTTCCCTGCAGTAACAGAGTTCTTCCTTCCTCCTCCCCACCAAGGAGCTTTTCAGAGCACAATCCTACTCCTTATGAACAAACACTAGAAGATACTGATGTACAGTTGCTGCAATTCCTCACTTTTCTTCTACATGAAACTTGATGCCATGTGCCAGATACTTAGAAGCATTCTACCCCAAAAATAGCAAAACCAGCTTGGAAAAAAAAAAATCCAGACTGCATCCGCTGGCAGCTTGTGCATGTATCTGGTTTTGTAAGAGAAAAAGTCTTTTGGCACTCCATCAGTTACCCTTTTGTAAATTGCCTTCGCTGAGCTGGATCCACTTCACTAACTAGTCACCTCCGCTTCCTACGTGACTCAGGTTTCAAGGCATGAAAGGAACAAGAGCCTTGGAAGGAGATAGAAACAAGTGGGAGAAGCCGGCCCTTTTGTTCAGGAAGGCTGGAGAGAAGATCTAATTGCAGCATCAGGAGCTGCAGTGAAGCCAGAGCTCAAGGAGTGGGAGAGAGCACCCTCAGGAAGGTGAACAGAGCTGTGTGATCAGCTGCAGAGCAAAGCGAGGATCACAGAGCACAAGGACCACAGGGAGATCTCTCCCAGCTGCATCAGGAACTACGAGTATGAAGTTCTTGTGTGCCCAAAGGTTACACTGGATTGGTGGCAAAGCACCAATTCCCAAAAGGATCAGTTCCCAAGAGCAAAATTACTAAGAGGCTTGTAAAGCATGAAAGCAAGACATAAAAGGCAGCAGTGACCACTTAGTTGCTGTTCTACTAAAAAGGATCAAAATTCAGGGCTAAGGTTGGAATGTGCTCAGAGCTACAGGATGCAGGGCTCCCAAAGAAGTCTATTACTCAGAAAAGTATTGAGCAATGATCTCCAGTACATATGAATCACCAAGATGCCCATGAGGCCATCCTCCTCTTGCAAAGCAGAGATCCACAATGACGTTCTCTGCACCTTTCTAGAAAGGAGGCAGCAGCTGGGAACGCAGGAAGATGAGTGCTGATGAATACAGGCAG
The DNA here is from genome assembly GCA_027886175.1 of Phylloscopus collybita. NCBI lineage: Eukaryota > Metazoa > Chordata > Aves > Passeriformes > Phylloscopidae > Phylloscopus > Phylloscopus collybita. Next base: position 5,380,930 of record JAJNNQ010000048.1, read on the forward strand.
CTAAAGGAAAGTCACCCTCTAAGAACAAAGGATGTGCAGAGCCATATGGCCCCACACATTAAATGAAAACCTAGAGAAGATTACAAAGGCCTCGGCTAATGCTTGGTGGGGCTTTTTGATTTGGTGGGGGTTTTGTGGGGGACTTTTTTCTTAAGTGCTATAACAAATTTGCAGCATTTTTCCTCTATTTTCAAATGACCAGATCACACATACCCCAAAATATGAAGGGAGCAAAACAAAGTGACTCACTAATAACTCTCAATCATACAAGCACACCATGGCACAATTGAAAACAGCAGCAATGAAGTGTGGGGGGAGCTGGCAGGAAGAGAGAAGATGCAAAGGAGATATTTAAGTAACCCTGTATTTTTCTATAATGACTGATGTTATTGTAGTAATAGAAATTATTGGATATGTCCAGAGAATAACAAACAAAACAAGCATTATGCTGTTTAATAAAGTGTTGCATCAGAAGGTATTTATAATGAGTTTCAAAACACAGAAAGTATCAAGAGAGTAGAGAAAAAAGCTTTCCATACATTCAAGAAGACCTCAAAGACAAATTTAGGAAATCTCATAACAAAAGGGGAGACAGCTCGGCCAACCATTAAATCCCTTTCCAAGTAGCATTTCACTAGCTAAGGCAAAGACAACATAACTAGAGCTTAACTAAGCCTCAACCCAGCCTCAGCTTTGCACAAACACTTGAGCATAGTCTAGGAATTTTACAGAATTCCACTACACACTATCTATCTTTTAACAGACAGGGATACATAACTTTACAAACAGCTCAAGGTAGGGAACAGTCTCATGGATGCCCTGTCTGTTTCCAGCCCTGAACAGATTCACAGGGCTTCCCACTGGGGAGGCAGGAGAGGATCACTGCCACTGCTGAAGCAGGAGCAATCACTGCTCTAACAATTGTGCTTGATCACAAAAGTGATCTTGTAAGCAAACATCTAATACTTACATAGTTGCAGCTACACAGGGAATCATTCCACTAACTTCACAGCTTCCTTTAGGCTCCCTGGGTTCCACATAGAATGCTGGAAGACAAAAGATCACACAAGTTTTTACATTTAGAAGAGGCTGTGAAAACCATGAAATGCACCAAATCACTGAGAACCAACCGTGTATTTAATAAAACCCTTCAGAGCCAAACTCCATTTGTTCAAAGAGTCATTTTATAAAAAAACTACTTCACTTTTTTGACTTACAAAGAAGCATTAACACCATTAACTCTGCAGTGTCATATAAACCATAGAACAGGTACTGAAAACAACAGACAAATTCAAATGTTTGTTAGGAGTAAATACACACTTCCGGATACTTTCATGGCTTTTAGCATGGGAGAGTTAATTCCTCATTTTATGCACTCAAAGCAAAGCAGAGGACATGCTATCACTGTCACTGCATGTTAGCTGAGTGCTGTTTAATCTGTGAATGCCAGACAGCTGCTACCTAGCAAAGCATAATTTGGGTCTGGAGAGCAATTCTCTTTTTTCATTCTCTAGCACATTCTTTTCCATGTTTGTTTTCCCATGTTCAGTCGGGCTGGCTCAATTTCGCTTCTCTTAAATTCACAGCTCTGCTGTATAACCAGGAACCTCTGAAGAGAAGAAGACAGACAAAGAAAGGTATGTCTGGTTTGTGTAGCAAGAGCAGCAACTGCAGCCCCTAGTCAACACCTCTGTATCTGATCTAGTGGAAAAACACAACAAACAAGAAATCTCTGGCAAAGCTCCCCTGCTCTACCATACCAACAGAAACACTGAAACATCTCGTTTTTCACAGCTCTTAGTACATCCAGGGAGCAGACAGGTGATCAAAAGCTGCCTTGCTGCATACTTACCTTTTACATGAGATTTACTTCTTAGGAAACAAGTAGGAACATTAGCTTGTTCAGAGCTTCCTTCAGCAAAAAGAAGGGGGTGAATGTAGAAAGACAACCATGAAGCAAGGTCTTGTCACACATGCCAATCTCCACGAGTTTTCCCCAAACCTGAATCCCATATGTGAATTAAGAAAATTTGACTGACTGATAATTCCTAGTTCAGACCAAAGCTGTTGACAGAGCTTAAAAGCCCCAAACATTTCAAAATGCCTGGAAACTCTGGAGTGGTACTTTCACTCATATACACACAGAGCAAAAAATCATTTTTAGGCATTTACTGTTGAGATGAAGACCAGAAAGTCTACTTCACACTGAGTTTATATACTCTACTCCCAAACCTCATCTTCCACACAGCCAACCACCCTTTTTCTCTCCTCCATGGCTTCACAGCTCTTTTAGCAGACACTCCAGTGGGTGCACAGCCACCAGGCAGCTTAACATGCAGGGGAGCAGAGGAGTGTCTGCCTCTCTCACAGTGGAAGCACTAGCTTGAATTTCTTCCTATTTCACCGTAGCATCCCATGAATTTCAAGAATTTAAGAAAATGTAACATGTGGCACATCTATGTTAATTTCTTTTGGCCTCCTGCATCTAAGTAATTCCTTTTATAAATCACCAAGAAGGAACACAGGGTGCTGTGTAGCCTCATTCCCCAGGAACCTGTTTAAACGTCTTACAGTTCACATTTTGAAAAATCATTGTCATGGCAACTTTTTGCAATAAACTACTTTTCAAACATATTTGTATTTCTTTGGAAGAGATCTATGATCCCATGATCCACCAAATCTACATTTCTAGTTGGCTTACTACACATACTGGAAGCAAACACTTATTTCAAGTTCAAAAGAAGCTGAATCTGATGGAAATCAGCCCTGGAAACCAGCAAAAGCTGAACTTTTTCAGGTTGTTTGAAGTAATTTCCATGTTGGCTGACCTATACACACATGCACACAGACTGGAGCCAGAAATTTTAACATGTTAGAACCTCCAGCTACAATTCTTCCCCTTTCTATTATATTTCTGTTCTTCTGAGTTGTCCATTTAACCTTTTTAAATTTTTTAATATGGTAGCATGCGTAAACACAATTATGGTATATGGAACAAAAAGTTAGTATGAGTTAGCAGTTAGAAAATCAAGCTCTTCAAGACTGTATTTAAAGGCTGTCATAGCACAGCAATGCACTGACTTCATCCTAAATCATGTACAGTGAGTGCAGCAGGGCTGGAGAGAAGCATCAGCACACTGGTGGCACAGGTTTCTGTTGTTCCTGGGCTGGAGCTGCAAGGCTGTGGTCAGCAACACCCCCTGCCCTGTGCTGCTGTGGAGCAGCAGCATCACAGCACAGTAACTCAGACAACAGCCTGCACTGCTCATTAGCAACCCCTCAGCAACCCACGGGGAGATAAGCAAGTAAATAGTGTGGACCCTTGGGATGATGGAGGCCTTTGTTTTGCTCACCAGCCTCTTTTCAAACCTGTGTCTAAGCCCCTGGGACTTTGTTATCCTGAGCCCTGGGCAGGAGGATCAGTGCAGGCCCTCCACACACCCAGCAGCTTTCCCAGAGGTACGAGCAGGCAGCCTTCTCACCTGTGGGGAATCAGTGAAGGATCAATGGTATTGTTCCCCCCTTCAGCAGGCAGAAATTGAGAGGATCAGCTCTACACATGGAAGCTCTCACTGTGCAGTTCAGAGGTCTACACTACAGCACCGAGCGCTTGGTGCACAAGTATCACAGCATAAACTGTAGTCAAAGCTGGCAAATTTTGGAACCTGTTTACTTCCAGTCTGAACCTGCAATGAAACTCTCTCAGTAGAATCCTTGGAGTGCAGCTCACTGGTACATTATGGGCTCTCAGGAGCCCACAACACAACTCACCTCATCCCCAACCAAGCTCTGCGCTAGCACCTGTCTGTGACGCTGATCTGCTCCACACCACTGCTGCACAAACACATTTATGCAAAGTTACTCAAGAGGAAGTCTAAAAGCAGGACAGTCATGCTGCAATTAGTTAAAATGAATTATTAGTTTGTGAGGCTTCCTGCAGTTGAAGAACATTTTGACGAATTACAGACAGTAATGGTTTTGTGGACAGATACATGAGAACTTTACCAATCTGTTCCAAATCAGGATAACAAAACTATTTCTGATTAACCTCAGTTTGAGTTTGGCAACAAAACAGCTTTAGAAATGCGATCAAACTGGGTAAAATTCGTCTCTACAGAACATACTTGCATAGAGTAGAAGCTAGATATACAGACACCCAAAAAGGCACCATGCAGAGTTCTGGCTGCCACTTGGCAGAAGGCTACATGGCAGTCTAGGGGAAAAGCAAGCCAGGCAACAGCTATGTTGGAAGCCTGAATACTTTCTCAAATGAGAAGTGGACTTCTCTGAGAAAGGTCATACTGGAAAGGCTTAACTACTTTGGGAAGATGGCCAGGTACAAAAGCACACCAAAAAAAAAAAAAAAAAATCAGAAACAACTTCACCATATTTACAGTCCATAACACTGGGCATGGTCTCAGCTAAGAATCAGAGCTATCACCAAATCTCTTCCTAGAGGAACCACCCCCCAGTCACCAGGATGCAGGCAAAAGTCTCTTTACAACACCTCAGTCTTGACCTGGTACGCTGTCACTCCAAGTCCAGAGCTTACTCATCACAGGAGAGTTTTCCACTCAAGACTGGGCAGAAGAAACCTGCTTTCTGCACTCTTGAAGAGCATCTGACTCTGCATGCACTCACGGAGCATGACACCACATTTCATGTTCAAAGTTCAACTAGCAGTCTCAAGAAAAAGTGGAACAGATGTTTCAGACCTGTAGTTCACTGTGTGCAGCTAATTGTGTAAGGCTAGCTTAAGGAAAAATGAATAATAATGTGAAAAATGATAGGCAGAGGAAGACTAAAGCACCTTAATACTTTTTCTTACGGCCTTAAGTAGCTTTTTCAGCAGACACAAATGCATCATCCTTGAATCCCTCCCTTCCCTTTACATTCTCTAACCACACAATACCTTACTTACTGATTACTTCTCCTTGTTTTTCCATTTGGCCCCATTAAAAATTTTCAATTGTTTCCTATTATGTGCTTCAACTTACTTTATTAGGTGGGTGGAATGATTTGTTAGGATTATTGTATTTTCAAAGAACAAACCCAAGTCCGGTTAGCTAAACAGAATATAATTTTAGAAGGGTGCCTTCAGGTGCTTTTGTAATGTAAATAAATTAATGAACTAATTCATGCAGCAGCAGTACTTGTTTTGGGAAGTCTATTTAAGCTATGAGCAAGACAATGGGCAGAGGGGGAATGAAGAGAGCCAAACAACAGAGGTGTTCAACAGATCATGCCATCAGTTTTCAGTAAAGCTGAAACCAGAACCCAAATCAGATTCCATCCAATTCCCTACCTCGTACATACTCAGTCATAAACTCATTTATTTTGCTGCACATAATTCAACCACCTTCAAAAAACAAAGGTTTTGTCACTGAGCAATTTATCTTCATCCATTTAAAAACTACCAATACTCCCCTTCTTCCTCAAGATCCTTGTCAAAGGCCATACATGGTCCAGCATGTACAAAAAAGCAAATAATCGTCTAAATGAGAGTTTTGTGGTTTTTCCCTTTTCATGTGCACAGGGTTGTAAAAGAATAATCCCTCAGTATTTTTCCAGAGTACACTGTAACTTTTGCACAGTGTGACAGACCTTTAACACCTGGGTATGTACTATGAATAATTAAAGCAGCTCATGCCAGGAGAAGGGCTACTCTGTGCTGACATGACCCGTTCACATCTCTACAGCAAAACTGCAGATTATGGGACCAAAAGAAACCATGGCCCTGGGTTTTTGACAGAGATGTATCCCACTGAAAGCATCTGAAAGTAATTGTGCTACAAATATTTACCTTGCCCTGGCTCAATCCATTCTGCAAATTAACCTACAGAAAATTGCAACTCTCTGCAGCCAAACCAGAATAACTTTGAAAAACCATCTTGGTCTACAATCTACTCGGCAATGGAAAGAAAAACGTTTACTTTTAAACTGAGCTAAGTGTGCACAGATTTTCTTTTATCCAGAGTTCAGCTATCAGACTTCACCCTGAAATGTCTGAGGTGCCTTCACCAATTACATGCAGCTGAATGTAATTCAGGTATATACTAAGTGACTCCTGTAATAATAAGATATGCTTGAAACTAATTGTAATAAGTGAATAACTTCGTATTTCTTACTGTTCTCAACAATGAAGAAAAAACAGCAGTCATACAAAAAAAGGAAGCCCTTCCAGCAGCTCTGGCTAACAGTCTCTCCAGCAGAAAGCAGCTGTGAGAACAGTGACCCACACAGCACCTAATACTGAAGGAACAAGTTTAAGGACAAGAGCCAGACCACCTCATAAGATCCCTGCTGGCAGCAGATGCTCATAAGGAGTTTACAGAATGCCCACTGGCCCTCTCAGTGAGTGTAACACAGTTTACAGGCTGCCAGCCAAAAGAATCACTCATTGCACATAGTTGTGTAGGAACTTCAGTACCAGCTGACCACATAAATACTGGAATCATATCTCAGTTATGTACAACAAATTGTTCTAAGTGAAAGCACTGACATATGAAAGTGCCTTAAGAGCATATGCTTGGATTTTTAAACTGACTGCTGTTTCTAAAGCAGAAAATACATGCAGCCACCTGCAGAAACCCTAATTCTCTCTCCTGATTTGATTTGCAACTTCCCTATTTCAGTGAACACCACCATTTCCCACTGCACAAAGGATGCTGCAGTATTTTGATGCTAACTGTATCAGTAGCTTCAAAGGAGCTTCAAGTACTTGAACTTGGTCATCAGTTGCAACAAAGACTCTCGCCTCTCCTTGAAAAATCTGGTGGCAGCTTCAACCATTGCACACTTTTTTCATAAGTTTTCACATATTCTTGATTCACCTTGACATTCTGTGCCTCACAAGAGACCAGGTGTGTATGTATCCATCCTGTGCTTCGTCAGACATAACCACAAATTCCAAGCAGAGGTAACTGCTGGAAGCTGGAATACATCAGACCTTTGGCTCTCCAGGCCACTCTGGATCATGCTGATCTAGAACACTCAAGGCTTTCTGTACAGACTCGTTGGCAATGAAAATATTGAACAGTCAGCATATGACCAAAACCAAAAGCTAGGACATTTGTGTTTGTGAGTCTATTACTAAGCTACACATGCCTCCCATAATCATAGGTGCTAAGATGATTTTTCTCCCTCCCTTTCCATTTTAAAGCAAAAGGATAAGACTGACTGCATTACAAGTTCCAAAGCTGCAGGAAAAAAAAGCATCACACAAAAAAAAAAAAAAAAAAAAATCAAAGAAAGAACTAAAAACTGTCACTTTCTGCTACTACATGGATGTAAAAATAAGACTGGTATATTTCAGGAGCACGTAATCCTTTTGGTTCAAAAAAACCCACTTATGTTCACTAAACAGGAAAAGTGAGACAACAAACAACTATGACTGTCACACTGTCTCTGGCAGTCTGACTTTGTGGGAATAACAAACTGTGACAGGAGGTCAGGAACAGCATTCTCACATTTTGCAAAGTAAGTTTTGTCTTTCACAAAACAGATGCTGTAGACAGAACAGCATTTATAACCATTCTTTCTGAGACACCAGAAGATTATACTAGCTTACTCTCTTTACTGGAATCCTGTCTCACCACCTATGCTTTTGTTCGTCTCTCTACAGTTTTCCTACTTCTGTGAAACTGTTTTTTAATACTTACATCTAAGTAGTCCCCTAACTGTCATTCTTCTAGTAGCAAAACATTGCAATTAAATAACCTTTTAAGTAAAATCCAGATTTTCTGCTTCCTTTAATATGCAGATCATTGGACTGGAGAGCTGCCCTCCAAGACACATGGATAAAACGGAGACCTAAACAGGCCAATTCTCAGATATTTTAGCAAGAGGCTTTGGTTCCCTATTTGCTCTATTATGGTCAGCACTGAGATCAGAATGTAAAAGCATCACCACAAAGCCACACGTGACAAGGAGAACCTCCTCATGTCACCACAACGAACACTGGCACTTGTGCAGGGGAAATCAGAGCTCCCCTTGGCTTTGCCAACCCTCACCTGGCCTGGCACTCTCCAATCTGCTGACCCACAGCCCACAGCCAAGAGTGGATCCACAAACCCTCCACAGGGCAGGGGGAAGCCAAGGTGCCCGTGAGCAATGGGAGCATGTCTGCAAGTCCTGGCTTTCCTGATCACTCCCTGGGAAGGTTTCAACCCAGATCTGTAATTACCTGACTCAAGCAAAAGTCAAAAGAAAGAGGGGGGGGGGGGAGGAGAAAAAAGAAATCACTGACTGTTTCAAAAGACACACTCAAGACGACTTACTGTACAGAAGACACTGAGAAAATCTGCAGTTTACTTGTGTCACATGTTTACAGGGGGTAAATTGCAGTTGGCACTTCACCAGAAGGCAACATTTGCCTTGAATATTTGCCATGAAATTACCATTGTTTCAAGTCAAGTTACTATGCCATTACTGCTGGGTAACTTAGGAGTCAAGTACACAATTAATCCATGTCACCAATGCAGATAGTCTGCAAAACATTATAACCATTAATCTAGTATTTTTAAAAAGGAGGAAGGGGTAAGAGACAAAAGAAATTATTAGACTTCCAGTAACCAGAAGACAAAGCCTATTAGTCAGAGGCAAATAGAGGAAAGGAAGCCAGCGAGATAAGATGCAGACCCCTAGGGAGAAGCAGCCAAAGAGAAGGAGCCCAGCCAGGGAATTCTGATGAAACTGTTAAGGGGGTTCCCCCTTATCTTCCCGTGACTACCAAGTCCCTTGAGTATTTAAAGATTGTTCTTTCAGCCTTCCAAGAATTCTGGCTACCAATATTCAGCTCCTTCTGTATTTCTGAGGATGTTTTTCTAACATCCTATGCTTCTATTTTTATAGTCCCTTCTTACTCAGGGCAGAGTTTTCCTGTTACATTCACATGTAACAGACCCATGTGCCTAATGGAACAATAAAACTGTTTCTGCAATTTGGAAGTTCTTACAAAATGCTAAAACCCCTTCAGGATGGATTTTACAGTGCTTCATGGCCCTAAATTAAATTTACCAACATTTCTCTGGTACCAATAAAGAAAATCAAGTGCTTCAGTGTGGGACAGATCTGAGCAGTGCTGGGGCACTCTCACTCCTTCAGATGCAGACAGGCATCTCTGTACCCAAACCCTCCATGCATTCCTTTCTGCCATGAGGAAATGCAAGTGTAGAAGCTGTGTCTGTCCCCTCTTCTTCCATCCCCTTTCCATCTACTTTATACCCCACTGCCCCTATACACATACCCAACACAGGATTTCTTCCTGTTCCTTAAACTGAACCAAAGAAAGCAGCAGAACCAAGCCTCTTCCTTATCCACTCACAAATTTGCCAGAACACATCTTAGAAGTCTGTCAAACTGTCTGGTAGCCCTTCTTGCTCAGTATATCCTTCTTCAATTAATTTCAGTAAGGGTCTTCCAAAAGAGCTGTTCTTAGTTTTCTCTCAAAGCCACCCCGTCATCCAATCGTCTTTTTTCAACACAATTCATGCAACATGGAAGCAAGGTGCAATTATTAATCAATTTCCAAGAGCAACAAATTATAAGAACTACTGACACAAATCACTGAGAATTTGCTATGAACACAACAACATTCAACTTCAAAATAAAGCAAGAATCTGGGCAGAAAAGGCACCTAACACAGCCTTGAAGATCCTGATTACATGAGCTGATTACAACTCATATTGCAGGCTGTCGTCTCACAAAGAAAGCAGACAAGTAGTACCAAAGCTGTAAGTTCCCCTGTTATTAGTTGTGTTACTTTTTTTTTTTTTTTAAGAATTACATCATTCATGCCTACATACAACTTGCTATTAGGAAATAATCAGTGTTTTAGAAATCAGCACAAGAGCCAGTATTTGCAGCAAGTTTGTAAAGCCGGTTGCACTTTGCAAATCTGAACGAATTCAACACACATCACAAGCTCTCCTTTTTCTGCTGATGTGCAGAAAACCTTTGCTTTAGACTGTGAGGTGCCTATCTTGTAAAAGTGAATGTTTTCCACACACCACCACAACACACCTGTGTGGGGGAGACTTCGAGGACAGACTACAGAACGGACAAGAGCAGGAGGTCACATCTCTTTACTTTCACACGCAATCTTAACTAAGGGACTGTGTTTCCTTTTCTGAGGATTATCTTTCACCAGGGAAACATGCAGCACTGTTCAGATGCAGTCAAGGGACATAAGTACTCAGGCACTCTCTCCTCCCATTGAAGTAGCCCAAATAAAACACTAATACAGTAGCTACACATTAACTGTTTAACAAAGAGGTTTTTGAACACGTAAGAATTTGTCTAGATAATGCATTTTGGTCAACTGTTCTCTCAAAAAAGTACAAACCATGCCAGTGATGCCTGTAATTTTCAAAAAGGTACAGCTATGCCCCCTTTTTTTTTCAGAGCACTTAACTCATTACGCCTTTAAATGATGTGACAGACATTGCCATTCAAAAAAAGTTAGCAGCTGTGGATCAATGCTGTATTCTGACACTTGGCATCAGCCTGTTCAGTTATCAATGTAACATTTTGAAGGGCAGAATATCAGCAGTGTTAACTATTTAAAAGATAATCAATGATTCTTTCCAGCAACCACAGCAGTGACAGGATAGGCATATTCCTCCAACCAATATTTGCTCGAAACACTGATTATGCAAGTTATAATTTAAGTTGTTATGAGTAGCTTATTAGTACCACCACAGCCCCAGAGAGTGATTAATGTAGATTGCAGCTTGCAGAGGAAGGGTAAACATGCTCAGGGGAGGGAGAGCTGAAGTAGGAAAAAAAAAGTGGCTGTGCAAAGGGAGTATGTTCAGATAGCGAGAACTACCTTGGAAATAAATCGCTTTACAGTTTATTTCTCTGTCTTTCTCCTGAAAACACCACGAACATTCACGTTCTAGCATGACACGTGAGAAGGCTGGGCACGAAGCGCACCCGAACAAAGCAGCCGCTCTCCCCGGCCCTGGGGGGCTGCGGGGCCGCCCGCAGCGACCATCGGCAAGGGACGCTTTCGGACCCCGCAGACGGCGCACAGCGGAACGGAAAAAAAACAGGAGAACCAAACCCCGGGGCGAGGCAGCTCCGCCGCTCGGGGCACAGGGATGAGTGTGGGGTGGGCACGGCACGGCACGGCACGGCCCGGCGGCACCGGACCCCACCGGCACCACCCGGAGCAGCGCCCGGCGGGGACCGCCCCGCCCGCGGCACCGGGACAGAGCCTGTCCGGCCGTTCCCGGCGGGCTGTCCCGGCGCTGCAGGGCTGCGGCTCGGGGGGCCCTGACGTGAGGGGGCGGCGGCGTCGGCGCGGGGCCCCCCGAGCACAACCGGCCCTGGTGGGGCTGAGGAGCGGCGCGGCGGCCACGGACAAACCCCGCCGCCCGCGCCGTCGCCCGAGCCGTGCCGAGCCGCGCCGAGCCCCGCGCCGCCCCCGCCGGTCCCGCCGCCGCTCCCCCGCAGCCCGGGCGGACGGGAAGAGCTTCGGTCCAATTCACTCACCTCCGCGGCGCCGAGCGGCTCTGCCTCCACCGCATCACTTCCGGGCGAGCGCTCAGCTGGCGGACGCGCCGTGACGCGCCGTGACGCGCCGTGGCGTGCCGTGCGGGGGGCGGTGCGCGCGACGCCGCACGCACCGTGAGGGCAGGGAAGGCGGCGGCTCGCGCCTCCCGCGCGTACCGGAGCGGGGGGCACCCGGCGGGGCGGGGCCGCGGCACGACTGCACTAAGGTAAAGCGGGGAGGGGGAGGAAGGCGGGCGTACACGCAGGGAGGGCGGAGGGAGAGGAGAGGAGGGACGTGCGTGCGGTGGGCCGACACCCCCCCCTCTGCGTCGCGCGTTGGTTTCGCCCGGCTGCGGGGGTAGGGCCGCCCCGGCCGCCAGGGGGCGCACGGACTTCCCCCACCATCGGCAGCGCCCCCTAGTGGCTGCGCGACTCCAAGTCATAGGGGTCGGCAGCGCCATCTTGACAATGGCAGTGGCTGTGAGGGCGCCCAGTGTGGGCAGCGCTCATCGACCCACAGCGGTCTGTGACTCACAGCAGCCTGTGACCCACAGCGCTCATCGACCCACAGCGGCCTGTGACCCACAGCGGCCTGTGACCCAGAGCACTCCAAGCCCACAGCGCTCAGTGTCCACAGCCCTCGGTGCCCTCAGTGCTCGCTGACCCACAGTGCTCTGTGACCCAGAGCACTCCGAGCCCACAGCTCTCAGTGCCCACAGGAGAAGAAAGCGTCTTAAGCTGCACCAAGGCAGGTTTAGGTTGGACATGAGGAAGAACATCACAGAAAGGGTTATTGGACATAGGAATGGGCTATCCAGTTTAGTGGTGGAGTCGCAGTCTCTGGAGGTGTTAAGGAAAGACTGGGTGTCACTCAGTGCCATGGGCTGGTTTACAAGGTGGTGTTTGGTCACAGACTGGACTCGATGAGTTCAGAGTTTCTAACTCATTCTGTGGCCCACAGCCCTCCATGCCCACAGCCCGGCTATGGTTCTCAAATAGCAACTAAAAATCACGTCTATCAATGAGTTTCATTGAGTGCACCTCAGAATTAAGAAAAGGGTCAGGGAGGATTTTTGTCTCTGCTGTCATTAATATTTATACCTGTTCTCCAGCTTGGGAGCATTTCCAATTCTGGGAAATATTTCTATTCATGCATTCAGTTGCATTTGGCTGGAAGCCAAGGTATGAATAAGGTGCATAAATCTATACTGGTGCTTGTGTCCATGTTGTTATATTTCTGTATGCTTTTATATTATATAAGCAAGGCCATCCAAGGATAGCTGAGAATTCATTTTCTCTGCTAAATTTCTCACTCTGCATTAAAATTTTTCTCTGCTTGCAAGTGGTAGAGAACTAAGCACACAGGAGGAGAAAATGGTATGAAAGCATGAACAACAGAGTTGGACAAGACTAGAGACAAGTTCATATTGCTTTAGAGTTTACCTGGACACTGTGCTTTCCATGAGAAAGCTGAGAAATAAGTAAAGCAATTTTTTTTGTTTCCCTTCCCCCTTCTCATAGTCTAAGTCAGCATTTCTGTTTTTCCTGAAGCTCCTGCAGCACAGGAGGCACTCCCAGGGCAAGTTTGTATGTCCTACTAAAACCAGATAATGTCTTGACCGCCTCAGATTAAGAGAATGAAAACCCAGTGATCAAAAGGAACTAGTTAAGGGTTTCTACTTTCATTTATTCAAGTGAAAAGAATGTTGTAAAACCTTAATTTTGTGCAAATTGGCTTATTTGAACTGACATAGGAAACGGTGATAAAATCCATGTCCTTGCTTTTACTATTTAATTATACTCTCTTTGCATGCAGTTGACTTTTTCTGATCAAAAGACTGCTCCATATGCAAGAGCAAGCTTAAGAGAGATCTGAGTTTAGTCAGAAATCTGAGGCACAGATAGAACAGCAGAGTTCCCATCCCAGCTGATGAACAATGTGAGTACAATGACTTAGGGAGTCTGGCTCAGAGGTGCTGATCAGGGTTTCAGATCACTGCAGTTTGCCAGCAGAAAGACACTGGCATGACAAAATCCTGAACCCTCTGAAAGTCACCCTGCTTTTAGATACCATTACGGAATATTCTGGTTCAGTAACTTCATTCTTTTTCACCAAATCTGCATATATTTATGATTGCAGCTTGTAGATAGAAAGAGTGAGGAATAAATCTTTGAGTCAAATTGATGGGAATGTCTGGAAATTTACAGGCTTGTGTCACTGGTAGAAATGAGGATGTAACACTGTCATGGAAGAACATATCTTTCATTCTAGTCATTTTTCACCACGTGGAGATGGAATACTTTAGCTGTGATTGAGGTTTTGCTAGGATTTGGTTTGTCTGAATCTTAAAAAAAAAAAGTTACGAATGCACAATCAAGAATGAAAATCAAAGTTTTCACTTTGCCAGTACATACTGCAGCCACGTGTGGTCAGCGTTTGCAGGGTACTGTCACAGGCCACTGAGTCATTGATTTAAGTAAAAGACAAAATTACTTTTGTGGAAACCAGATTTTGAAACTTAATATTGCTGGAAGGCATGTGACCTACCCAGCTATCACAGGAATCTGTGACCCCTTCTCTGCCCCCTGTGCCAGAGGAACTCATTGTCTCAGTTGTTGTCCCTCAAGGAAATGACAGCCCAAATCCACTGCTGCCTTAGGAACCACAGACTCATTTTGGCAGACTTGCATGAAACATGAATATGGATTACTGACCTCTCGTTCCTGTGGAGAGGTCTGAAAGGAATGATTGATTATCTGCTGCATTAGCAGCAGGAGAGAGACTGCAGGTCACTTTTTAGGTAAGTGGCATCGTTGAGCTCCTTAAAAAAATCCCAGACATGTGAATTTTTCTGCATCTCTTTACAGAAACATTAGCCAAAGAGAGCATTTGAAAATAGGAGCTGTAGATTGGCATATAGGCTGGATTGTCTTACAGGAACATAGTATGGATCATGGTGGTGTTCCCCACTACAGTGTTGATACACCGTGGTCTTGAATGACATAATTTACTTCAGTGACAGAGATGTGACCACAGCTTAATTTGGAAGGCAGTCAGCCCAGCAGTTTGTCACTGTGTCTTTAGACTCCTTGCCAGTAGCAAACCAGCTGTCAAATAGAAGTTGTGTTGCTCCTAAATAAAACATTTTACATCTGAGAAGTTCAAAGCTGCCTTTTCAAATTATTTCATGCAGGGTTTTGTTCCCCACCTCCCCTGAGCAAATCCAGTTTCAGCACCAGCACTAGGTGTGTGTTACTAACACATGCCCCAGTTAACTGGGATGTGAAAGAAGAGATCAATTATCTTAAAATATCCTTTTTTCCCCATGGACTCTTCCTTTCACCTTTCATTTTTCTAAAATCCTCTATGTACTCACTGCTGGCAGATTTTATGCTTAAAGTGAGCAGCTAATGCTTGACCTGAGAAGAAAGGATGAAATAAAATAGACTTACAACTTCACCAAAGGAGCTGTGCAGAGGAGGAGAGTGCTGGACATGCATTCCCAGCCAAGCATCCCCCACTGGGAAGCACCTGTGGTTTAGCTGCTCCTGGATCTGTAGTCAGTCTTGGTACAGCCTGTCTTCTGTCCTAGCTGTCCTTTGACACTGCCCTGTTGGGCATTGTATAGCACAGTTGGCAGATTCCTTTTAGTATTTTTAGATGAACTTTTAGTTTAAATTCTAGACAAGCCTGCAAATAGCGAAATAAGACTGGTGTTTCATGAATTATTCAGATTATTGAACTTTTGGGTCAATCATCTAACAATCCAAAGGAATGTGTATTTGTTTTCCTGAAAGAAAAACCTACTGCATTTTATAGTCTAAGGGACTATTTGTTTTAATTAACAGTCAAAAAATTTGCACATTCACCACGCGGTGAGTCATTAACTGCTCAAATCTCCTTTGGAGTTGGGATACAATGGGATGGTTGAGGTGCTTGGATGTGTGTATGGATAAGAGGGGGTTGCATGGAGACCAAGGGAGCGTTACAAGCCTGTGCAGTCAGGCTCTGCCCCAGCATCCAGCAGGGCTGCTTTGGGAGGCAACGCTTGGCTTCCCTCCAGAGCCCGGATTCCAGCTCCCGGGCTCCAAACTGCGACCTCCCGCTTTTGCCCACTGACACGGCAGTGCAGACACACCTCCCTTTGACCTCTCCTGGTTTGCTTTGGGGCAGCAAACACCTGAAATTTGCTCAGCTAGTACACTAGCCCTGTACTTTTGACAGAAACGCCTGTGGTTAACCTCTGTGGGCTGCATGCTGCAGTAAAATGAAGGGTGGTAGAAGTTAAACAATGGGTGTGACTACCACAAGATGGGTGTTAGTGGGAAAGTGGTGTAACATCCAGTTAGCATTCCAGAGATGTGAAATATAATTATGATTTAAATGCCAAAGATGTAAGTTGCAAGATGAGTAACTGCAAGGACATGAAAGCCTCCCTTATCTTCCCTTCTATCCCACTCAGAATCATTTTGCACACCCACAAAACTAATATAAGTAGTGTCACTTGATGAAATTACACCTGATACATGACTTGTACCATCACTTACATTTCTGTCAGTGTGGGCTCTGTTTATACCAAAGGAAAAATTCCAATCTCATTTACAACATTTTAAGTTGGAAGTAATTTTGCTCTCAGTGGAATTACTCCCTATTTATACTCCCACTCAGATCAGAATCAGACCCAGGCTTTGAATTTTGTCTTTTTTGCTCTCATCCTTTCCTGTCATAGACAGAAGTCCTCGATCTGTAAAGGGCTCCTCATACCATCATTTATGTATCTTTGCAGAAATGGCTTATGAGCAGGTCTGTAATGCTAAGAATTGTTGACTAAATGAGCCCTGGGAGCAGCTGGTTGATGAGCATACATGAATAGCTGCTTAATGTCTTTTACATCATCCAGGATATGTGGGAAGGAGAACAAGAATGCAGAAGTGCAGCCCCATGCCTAGGTGAGGGGCTACACAGTTCTGTAGCAATTCCAGCACAGAGAAGTTAAAGAACAAAAGAGTAACTTGTAGATGAGGGAGTGAAAGCAACCAGTGGGAAAAGTAACTGTTGGTTCTAGACTTTTCAATAAAATCTTTATAAGCAGATTCTTGGTATGTTTAAAATCCAAGGGCAGCAGGTGTTGTCAGGTCTGAACAAAGGGCAATGTGCTTCCCAAGCTGTCACCTTGGAAATTGTCTGATGCATAGATCAGAATTCAAACCTGTATTTTAAATGTTTTTAACCCTGGCATTGTTCCTTTCATTTTCTTTATGAATTACATGAAAACCTAACCTGTTGCCAGCTTCTCAGAGGTGATACCTTCAGATAAAAGCAGATTTGGGAAGTGAGGAGAGGCTCTAGGTGAGGCCTGGATTTGGGACTCCGCTTGTGCTAGGTTAACCCTTGTAACTGAACTGTTTCTTTTTTGTACAAGATATGCACCTAGCAGGGGGAAACAGTACAGGTACATCTGTGCCTCTGACTGATTTCACTGTCTGAAATGGAGCTCTAGAGTGGATAAAGTGAAACACTTACTCCAAAGTGTTTGATAAGCTGGGACTACCTAGTTATATTATTGTGGAATTTATTTCCTAGAAATACCATAAACATTTACTAGAAGTACTTTCTACTGTGTAGGAAGAATGATTTTTCTATCAGGGGAAAATATGTGATTGGTTAAACATGTTAAAATACAAATAGCAAAACAAAAATGTTTGCTCTTAAGAATCAGACAAAAAACCAGTTCTTGAAACTATGAAAGGTCTTTAGATCACAGCAACAATTGAGATAAGGCTAGGAATTTATAGTTCAGGATTTCTTATGAAGAAGAACCATGAGCCAAATCCTGTGTTCAGGTTAGCATCTGTAATTCCAGCTTTGGTGAGGGAAAGAGGGTGTGAGTTGTCTGGAGCCACAGGAGGCTGGTTCTGGTCAGCCACTGTGCTGCAAGCAGCAGCTCAAGAACAGTACAGCCTGAGAAGCCTTTAGCTCAAGCCCCTCTTTTACAACCCAGAATCTCAGGAATTGCCACAGACTGCAGGGATTTGAGCCACAGCACACTGCCAGACTTCCCATGGCAGTTTGGGTGCTGCATTAGGAAGCTGCTTTCCTCATGGCCAAGAGAGCGCTCCCTCCAGGGGAGAGGTCAAGCTGTCTGAATTACTCTGCTCCAAACTGTCCATTCCCAGCACACAGGTCTGATTTCAGGGTAGATTCACCCACAGTAACGAGAGCTCCAGGTTGGCAAATGGATCCTGATAGTCAGATAATGTCCTGTCCCTGACACTTGTTGCTCATTGCATCCATGTACTTGGAAGTGCTCCTCCACCTTCCTTTGGAACAGTAAGGTACCTTTGACAGATGCAGTGCCCCTTAAGCAGAAGTCATTATTTCTGTTAATTTAATCCATGGCAAAAATGGTGTTATCCAGAAGTGGATTTGTCTCAGGGATATTTGTGGTCTGTCGTGAAATAGTGTAACCACTTATATGATAAAATACTCATTTACATAAAGCAAGAATAAGATTTCATTCTTTCTTCTGACAAATAGGCTTATCACACCTGGAGGCTGATTCAGTGGGCTCAGCAGGTACACAGTTCTCTGAAAATCAAGACATTGAGGACTTTCCTAAATCCACAGTTAGTCTGCCTCTCCTGAGTGCTTAGATAAAATAGCTTTCATCACCTTTTCATCACATCAAACTCCAGCTGAATCATTACTGCCTACTGTCAATGGTATCACAAATAAGCCTCTCAGCCCCTGGAGCCCATACAAGATTTCAGCAATATTGTGGTGGTTTTATCATGTATTTCATTCACAGATTTGCAAAGATAGGGTCAGCATTGGTACAGCGTCTCAGGAAGGGGGCCGCATAGAGTTTCGATGACTTGCCCAATGTCTGTTGCAAAACATCAGTGAAACAGAAAACCCAGGCATTCTTGTACCAGGCTTGATTCAGCAAAGCACTAAACCAAGTACTTAACTTTGAGAAAGAGCTCAAGCTGTTTGAATGGAGATAGATTTAAGTATCTGTATAAATACTTTGCTGGACTGAGTGTTCAGCTTTCAACAGCTGATTATTGTTTACAGCTATTTCAGGGTCTTTTCATATAGCTCAGCATATCTTTGGATGGCAGAAATATTTTTAAACTTATTTAATGGTGTGAAAAAAATGGCCTGTTCGCTGGCCTTTTGGCAACTCAAATGTTCATGCATATGTTGGGGGGGGGGGGTTGTCTTGCCTTTTTAGATGACTCCAGCAACTCGACAAGAAGTTCTTGGCCTTTACCGCAAGGTTTTGCATATAGCCAAAAACTGGCAGTCGGCATCAGGCCAGCTGGAGGAAACCATGAGAGAGAAAGAGTACATTAGAAATGAAGCCAGAACATTATTCCGAAAAAACAAAAACGTGAGTGTCCTCACGGTGTTGAATTTCTGAATTCCTCTTCTCTTGCTCATTGCACTCTGTGGCTGGATGCTAAGATAGGAATATAGGGGTTGAGTTCCCAAAATTTAATTCACCTTAACTGCTGGTGTGTTTGGGTTACAGTTTAAATATCATCCCTGAGAAAACTCAAACCATTTCGGCTCTTCATTAACTACTGCAGAAGTCTATAAGGTCTTTTTCAGTAAAAAAGTGCCAAGAAAAAATTAAATTCCAAAGATACTGCTTGTGTAATTGAAGCAGCTTTTGATCTTTACAAAGTTAGCTAAGTGTATCATTACCCATGCAATGGCAAACAGAGCTCAGCAGCTACTTTCTCTTTTCAAAGCAGCAATTATTAGCACTTCTTTTAAAAGAAGCACTTTAATTTTTTTCTTAAGGAAGAAATTTCAAACCCTGGTAATCAAAGGCCCTTCTTGTAATTCGAGATCACAACACTTATTTATATCCCATATTGGTCTGGGACTAAATTCAAGTAATACAAAATCAAAAAAATGAATTTAAGTCCTAATTCACACATTTCTGACTTCAAAGAGAGTTTCTGGATAGGATGATAAGAGAATGTACACCAAGCAGTGTCTTTCCTTTCTCCACTGGTGACCTTGCAGAGTGGTGAACAGGTGAGCATGTTTTTTCCATAGATTTAATAGTAGTTTACATGTGTATTGTCTTTTTACAGAGAAAATACCATGTTTAGGTGAAGAACTCCTTCTGTAGCCTCAGTTCTGACAGCCTCTGGGCCTTAACATTCAGCACCATCAAGCCCAGAGCTGCTGAGTCGAGAAAAATACCAATGTTACCATTTATGGATGTGAAAAATACAATCATTGTATCCTTGGGTTTGCCAGAATAAGCTAAGGAAAGCCACGTGCTGTGCATCGTTTACACTTGAGCTTCCAATTGCTAATTACTGTACTCATAAAAAATACTTGTTTGTGTGATCATCACAGGTAACAGATCCAAAGCTGATTAAGCAGTGCATAGAAGAATGTGAGGCAAGAATAGAAATTGGACTTCACTATAACATCCCTTACCCAAGACCTGTGAGTATAAATCACAAAGTCTTCACTGATACCCGCTGAGCTTTCCCTGAACAACAAAACCATCAGTTCCCATCACTCTCACTGCACTGCATTTTTAGATGAGATGGCATTTAAATGTGTGCTAAAGCAGAGCCAAACGTACATTGAGATGAAATTGGAGGATTTCTTCTCATAATAAGGAGTCAAAGCCTAAATGGAGTTGCATGAACTGAACTCCCAAGGCCTCTGAATATTTAGCTGACCAATGAATGTAGAAAAACATGGTAATGGAAACAAATTATAGAAGAGAATGAGAGAATAAAAATACCTAATTACATCTGCCATAGGTTCAATAATTTTTATAGCCTACATTACTGTTAACTGTTCTCCTGGCCACAAATCAGGCCTTATAAAATACCTGTCTGTACTGCTGCTTCTTTTTACTTCTTCCTACAGAAGAACATGTCCAAGATTACTGAAATGCTGGAAGTTG
Organism: Phylloscopus collybita; assembly: GCA_027886175.1. Lineage (NCBI taxonomy): Eukaryota > Metazoa > Chordata > Aves > Passeriformes > Phylloscopidae > Phylloscopus > Phylloscopus collybita. The sequence continues at coordinate 5,401,377 of JAJNNQ010000048.1, forward strand.
CAGCGAAGTCTTCTGGTGCACCATTTAATACAGTTTCCTCACTGCCCAGTCACTTCTGTCAATACTTTATGCTGCCCCCCATAGTGATATCCTCTCTACTCCTGTTGATGAGTTTATATTTTCACATCTATAGTTCCCTTATCAAGGCAGTCATGGTCAAAATTAAACTGTATTTTTATCAGACCTAGACTGTGGTCACTGTTACCATCTGTTTCAGTGTACAGAATAATGTACAGCTGGCAAACAATGTTCCTAGAAATGGGCCTAAAATGTGTGCTCTCTAATGGTTTCAAAATCCCAAAGGATCTGCTCTCTCAGACAAACTGGATGATTATTATTTTTCAAATTCTAGAAATCTCTACTGCTGCCTTTAGTCAGTGCTTTTACTACTATTTGCACCTAAACACCCATTTTACAGGATGACAGCCTCAGCAACAGTAACACCTGACTGCTAACACCTACATTTTTCAGTCATTTAGGGGGTTACAGCTGCATGATTCCCACGAACAGTCTTATGAAATACAAAGACTTTGTCAATCAAAGGAAGAGTCTGTCACCTATTGCTCCTTCTGCTTATGGAGTCAATGACATTGATTGTGCATTTTAATGTCCCATATATATAATCATGACAGTAAGAAGGCAGGCTTTCAATACATACAGTTTGGGGTTATTTTGTGACTTGTTAAGTAGGTATGAGTAGATCACACAGTGATTCAAGACATCTACTCGAGAATTTTTAGGGTTTCTAGTTCTTATTGTTCTGGAACATTGTCAGCAATCCTGTTTCATCAATATTGTGGTCTGATATCAAAGTTACTAAGGCCTAGCATATATAGGGTTTTATTAAGGCCTAAAATATAGGGTTTTAATAAACAGAACAATTAGGGCCTGTAAGTTACACCACTAGTCACTCCTCAGAGAATGCTCCTCCTGGAAATCTAATAACCTGGCTTGAGACAATAGTTACCTTCTCCAAAGTGTGAAGAAACTCAGTGACACTTAGTCTGTATTTTTCTTCCCAATATGCATCTAACTGGTGGGATTTTCTTTTCCAGATCCATCTGCCTCCTATGGGCCTTGCCCATAAACAAGGCCGTACATTGCGACACCAGGAAAAGTTAAGGAAGATTTCTAAGCCAATATACCTGAAATCTCATGATGAAATTTCATAAGCCAGCATTTAAGCTGTGATGTGTAATCACACCCTTTAAACTGTGAACTGCAATCCAGGTGATTTGTGTGCATGACTGTGAATGGTGTGGTCACTTGCTCACACATTTCCTGAGGCCAAAAAGCCAATTGATCCATTGTGTGTGATGGATATGGTTGGTTTAGTATTTATTACATTTCAACCACTGACTTGTCAATAAAAGTAACACTTTTTAAGGAGTGAGGTGTGATGCAAAGATTATTTTGACATCAGGACAAACTGCAGCAGGATTTCAAACTGTTTATCTGTCACAGGTTTCTCTGGTGCTTTGAGGGTTCTCTGTGCTCAGTTGTGACTCAGGACAGTGCCTTGTGTAAGGTCAGGCAAAATCAAGGAAGCCTGGGACAGTCCAGCAGACACTTCCTCCAGAGCTTCTGAATGCCAGTGGGAATACAGTCACTGCACCATGTACCTGCTCTCCTTCCTCGCTGCTCCCTGCTCTGCCTGCTGTCCCTGGAGAAGAGTTCCAGTTTCATAGTACCTTTATGGGGAAGTTTTGTTTCTGGACAGTAGAAAAGAGACAGCAGAAGTGTCACTACTCCTTTTCCTTTTTGCAGTCTGCAGAGGAGCGGGCTAGAGTCTCGATGTCAGCTCTTTTCTCCCTTCCTTTGGAGAGGGTGTGGATGTGAAGTGCAAAGTTTGGAATGCTATTACAAAACTCTGAGTAAAACATTCCAGTGCTGAGTTCCTCAGGTTCCCATGTATGTACTGGCTGAAAACTCTCCCTTCAGGGTATCACTATGGGAACAAGCTTAGGATGCTTTGGTGTCCTCACTGTGTGTTTTCACATGGTCAGCTTTTCAGCATAATCAGCACACTGGATTTCTCAACAATTATTTTAATTTTAGTGTTAGGCTTTAACTCTTACGTTATGGACAGAACCCTAACTTCAGCAAAAGAAAGTATCTTCAAGTTTCCTAAGTTTGAGGGATATTTCTGTTTCCCAGGTGCCTCATGAATAAAAGTAAAATAAAATTAATTTTCCTTTCACGGGCTACCAGTTGTTTTGGCTCCTTTGCAGTCCTCTGACTTCACCAGGCTGTTGACATGTTCTCTTCAGGGAAGTTAGGGGGGCTTTCCATCCTTCAGGCTGGAAACACCAGTGAGACCAAGCTTGGATGAGAGCCACACTGTATTGGACACTGCCTAGGCCCAGTCCACTTTAAGGACAGCCTATTCTGGCCTGACATTAATAGTGACAAAAAAGAAAAAAGAAAAAAAAAAGACAAATTAAAAAGACAAATTTAGAACAGGCATGTGTGTATGATTTCCTTTTAAAGTGGGAGAAATCAGTGAAATCTCATTTCTGAGCTCGTCAAGTCATTCGAAACTCTCCAAGCTCTAATAAACAATGACAAAGAAATATTGCTGTCTAGCTGAAAAGTAAGTTAGAACTGGTCCTGTGCAGACTGACAGTTCCTCCCCCAAAAATGCATTTTTAAGAGTGAAAAAAGTACAAGCAGATGAGAAAGTATAAGAAAACAATAAGAAGAGTGAATCAGAGCATGACAGGTACTGACTAGCCCAATTTCTCACTACCCTTTATGGCTCCAGTCCACAAAGGTCTCTATTCCCATATAATTATTTCCTGGGAATACCTCATGTGGGGAGTAACAGGTAAAATGCCATTGTTCTGTCAGTGGAAGCTTTGCAAATTTACTGCTGCCAGGAAGACACAAAACAAAACTTCTTTAGCCTAAGAAAGGGGGGATTGCATAAAAAAAAAGAAAAAAAAATAACATGATTGCACACACTGCTTAGTTCTTCATTTAAGTCTAAATACAGGCTTCCTATCCTAATTCTGATACACCAGAATAGGGATGTGTCAACTGAGCCCAACCAAAATGTGCAGAGGCAAGGGGTTTGAATGGAAGCTTCAGCTCACTCTTTGTCATTAAACTATCATTGAAGCTTTTGAATTGCTGGAGTGCATGTGACTAATGAAGGTACTGATGCTCTGACACATCAGGTGAGTAAACAGCCATGGAAACGAGCAGTCTAAATTTACTGTGTTATAGTCACAACTCTTTCCTAAGCACATACTGTAAGATGTAGATTATTTCAAAAGAACAGCCCTAAAATTACAGAAGATTGATACCAAATTTAATAACAACAGGAGTTTGAGTTTACTTCTGAAGGAAAATAAAAAGAAGCAATTTTTAAAAGGTTCAAATACCCTCAAGTAACTCAAATGAGTATCCACTTGCTTAACAGAGAAACCAGCAAGTAACAGCATCACATTATTTGAGATGCCTTAAAATGCTAGACAGCCTAATAATTCTTCAAAGTGTTTGAAAAATTATTAACTGGTGCTTCATCCTCATTACTCTCCAGCACCAGAAGGCAAAGACTGAAATTTGTTAAAACTTGAGGGTGTTCAGCTAAAGGAAGGATTAGATCAGCTCTTTTTTTCAAGTCTAAAGAGCAAACCCTTTCTTTCATTGCTGAAGTTAAAGTTGGTATGGAAAGGAGAATCTTACTAGAATCCTTTGTTATTGGAGGTCAAACTGGCAAACTGCCATTTTGAGGGAGTTTCATAAAAAACAATTCATCTGCAACTCAGTCCAGCAGGTAGGCAGCCATCTCAACTGGTACTCTTGTATTAGATGCCAAGCCTTTATAACTTCTGTCAAGAAGTATCCCAATGATTGCACAATATGTCATTCCTACACATTAATTTTACTTGCAAAAACAGGTTGTCCTAAAATGCCTCTGCTTTCTGCAGAATTTGCAATGCACTGGATTCACCCGGTCGGTGTACACTCTGTCCTGTACTTGCTGAACCTTTTCTTACTCCCCTTCCAGTAAATACTGTCATTTTCCAATTTATCACCCTAGTCAGGAGATGCTTTAGAATAATTTAGAAGAAAATGATGACATTAACTTTATATTCTTCAGAAATAAAAGTCCTGAGTCAGTTGCATGAACTCTCCTGCAAGGCAACTTGCAAGGCAGTAATAATTTGTTGAATACCTAAATAACACCTCGTTTCTGGAAGTTCTGTCCCTAAATCCATCATTTGTTATTTTATGAAGCTGTGCACTTATGACTAACATGAGCAAGCACACAACCTTTTGAGAAGATGGATGTGGCACCTGCTTACCTTACTGAATGTCCCCCTCGACGTTGTCTGGGGGTGAGGAAATGTTCATTTTGCTGCAGCAGCGCTCCAGTCGATCCCCAGGGCAGCATCACAGCACCAAAACAGATAGATTAGGTTACCTGATCCATCTTCCTGCCAATACAAGCTTTTTGTGATACCTTTCAGATGTGAAGAAAATAAAGCAAGCTGGACCTCACTCTCCTGGGCCCTACTATGTATCCATCAGAAAGGGTACCAGCAACAATCCCTCTTTTATCCACAGGCAGAAAGGTCACTTATTTGATCATACCTGTACATTCATTTTCAAGAATGCTAATTAGAGCAGAGACCTGCAACTTGCACTAATAACTCTAATTCTTTTAGGCACAATATTCGAGCTATAAGTGGAAGAATTTGGGGTCTTTGCATTGTCTTCTGCTTTTTCACTGTATAATTTTCCCTTTAACAGCCCAACAGTGTTAAAATCCACAGGGGTAGTGCTTTCTAAAAAGAAATTATGTACAGATAAGAGGAAGGTTTCAGTCTCCTAGGAAAATGTACAAACCCTGTCTGCCTTACAGCATCCCTAGCTGGAAATCTGTCTCTGCTAAGGGAAAAATACCTCTTGCTCCACAATCATTTTTTTATCTGCCTTGAGTGATTACCAAGGCTGTAAATCTACAATTTGAAGTAATTACAGGTGGGTTTTGTAGCTTATTTAATGAGTGGTTCTAATTAAGAAATGAAAATTCTAAACCTGTCAATCCAAGGATTCTAATACTACTATTAAAGGTACTTAATGTGCCCAAATTTTTTTCACATTTCTATCATGTCCAACTAGCAGGTGAGTTGCCTTTTTTCTTTTTTCTAAATGCATTTCAGCCAAGAAAGGTTGTGAATTGTAATGTTTAGCCAGTTTATCATTCTCCAGGAAGGTCTAGACAATGCTAAGAAAATAGGGTTGGGAAGCTAATTTCAAAGAACCACAGGAAAATATCTGTAAGACAGATATCCCTTGACAGTAAATTCCATTACATTTTCTGTACTAGGGAGGGCAGCCTAGGCAATCAGGTACTGCAGTAATCATCAGCTAAAGCAAGTCAGCCATGCCTGATCCCTGGTGAAGGGGATACACAAACTATCTCTTAAAGACTCCTCTCTTACCTCTGTATTTTGTATAATGTCTAAAAAAAGCTTGAAATACATCTTTAATTACATTCCAAGAGGTGCCTTCATATCAAATACAAACATCAGCATGCAGGGAGCATTTAGGAAATCAACACAGCAACCAGGACATTGTACACATGTCATAGCAAAGTCACTGTGTATTCACAAGAACCACGACTGTTTCATTTCATAAACTATCAATTACTGCTTGTTCACAAAAAGGGGTTAACAAGCAACCCACATGGCAAGCTATTACACAGATTTCTAACAGCTTAAAAGTAATTAATCTCCATAAAATATAATTTAGGTAGTGAATCTGATTTTTTAAAAATGGTTTCATTTAGAGGACTGTTTACAAGACTAGCATTATCTGTAAGAGGAATGAAAAACCTTCATTTTAGTGTTAACTCTTGTTGGCCCAGGCTCCCTTTCAGCAGGTGAGGTGTCACCAGTGCCTTGATACAGAAGCTGCATTTGAGTGGAAAGATCCTTCTGAGACCAGTGACTGAGCTGATCCATCCACAGGGAAGGATTTAACAGCCCCGTCCTGCCCCTTTGGCCTGCACACAGAGCTTCCATACAAGGAGGCTCATGACTGGTTTGTTATCTCTGATGCCACAGTGACCTAATTAGTGATCTGAATTGTTGATGCAATTACAAGAAGAGGCAGACATTCAAAAATACAATAATCACTACAAAATTTTTAAATGTATAGTAAATTTCTGTTAATTATATGAAAACTACAAAGTATCTCTCTTATGAAGTGTAAGAAAATAATTTTTTCAAGGACTAATTTTAATTAATTTATTGACAGACCTACTGAAACATGATTCTCTTCTTAAAAACTGTTATCTGTTTGGATGACTGTGCTGCAAACATTCATAAACAAGTTTCATTTTGGGATAGGTGCCAAATATTATTTAGTCTAATTTGTTAAGAGTAGTTTCTTCCTCTCAGTAATTTGAAACACCTGCACATCTCTGTCCCTCTTATTAAACATTCTTTAGGTGTCCCTGATCTGACTTCTTTGCTCTACTCACCACATATCAGTGATGCACCAAATGCCTGCGTGCTGCACTGTTAATGAGGTGTCAGGTGTGCTACATGAAGCTGTGGTACATGCTGTTCACTTGTGCATCTTCCTGCAGAGCAGCACTGCACAACACACCCCCAACACTTCTGCCTGACCTTGCAGTACCATTCTTAACAGTTAACTATTTTATGAATATCTGCATAAAACAAACCAGTGGTTAATAAAACAATAATGAACTGTTTTCACCTAAGCACGACACAACAAATTCCTGTGACAAGAACCAAGGCTTTTAAGGAGCTGTAGCAGCATCCCTTAATGCTTGGAGCAGGATACTGGGAATTGCCAAATGATGGCTGAACCTCTGACTTTGTGAGGCCTCCAGCAAGTCATTAAAATGCTGCAATTTGGGCAATGAAAAAAAACACAAGACCCCAAATTAGCGGATGTCTGTGTAGTGCATGTTTTTTTAAATGCTTGCCTTGATCTTTGTGCTTCTCTTGTACTGTGTACACAAGAAGTCTAATGATGCATCTTTAGTACCTTCTTGGCATGCTGTGGGGATTAGTTAATGACTGCACAGCTCTTTGAAGATGTTCGGGCTATTTTATTTTTAATTAATGTTTGCAAGCTACTTTGAGCTTCTCTGATGAAAGGGCTTAAACAAGTGCAAAATTTCAGGCAATTATTAGTCCAACATGCAAGAGAGCAAGATGAGGAAGTGTGCTGGGTTTAGTTGGGGTAGGGTCAATTTTCCTCACACTGGCTGGTCCAGGGCTGTGTTTTGGATCATGCTGAACACAGGGTTGATAACACAGAGATGTTTTTGTTATTGCTGAGCAGGATTGCACAGAGCCAAGGCCTTTTCTGCTTTTCATACTGCCAGGCTGGGGAGGAAGCTGGAGGTGCCTGAGAGGCTGGGAGGAGACACAGCCAGGACAGGTGACCCCAAATGAGTAAAGGGACACTGCAGACCATGTGAGAACAGGATCAGTGTGTAAAGTGGGGTCATTTGGAGTGATGCTTTTGTCTTCCCAAGTCATCATTACAAGTGATGGGCCCCTGGTCTCCAGGGAATGGCTGAACACCTGCCTGCCTGTGGGAAGCAGGGAATTAATTGTTTTGCCTTGTTTGTGTGCATGGCTTTTGCTTTTCCTATTAAACTGTCTTCATCTCACCCCATGAGATAGTGGGGGTAGGTGAGTGAGTGGCTGTGTGGGGTTAGGCTGCTGGCAGGAAGTAAAGTGAGACTATAGGAAAAGAAAGCAGCTCCATGTATCAGGTACTTGGAATATGTATGTAAATAAAAATAAGTTATATGGCACAAGCATACTGTTCTGAGAAATGGCAGTTCCTAATACATGTGCTGTCAAGAAGTTTTCCATGGAAATTCTGAGATACATCATCAAGGAATGACTACAGTTTTATAATACAGCTTTGGTTCTTCATTCTATCTGAGGACTGGAGGATTGGTTTCATATGCTGACAAACAGAATATTCTCATCTCCTCCCTCGTCCTACATACTCCCGAGACACAGAAGTGGTAGACAAATCCAAAATCTTTTTGCAAGAGTTGTGAAGTGGATTCCCAGTAAAATCAGCATTAAAACTCTTTAGGCCCTATTTCATTAAAAAAAAAAACAACAACAACAAACCAGCCATGCAGCCATTGAGCAGTAAAGCAGATCTTTACAATCTCAATATTGCACCCTCTCAATCATCCAGCTGGCACAGGGCTGCCACACCTCGATTTATCCAGTGTTTCTGGGGCTTGTCTGAAGGGAGTTCAATTGACAGAACATAGTTGGTTGAGTGCCCAGTGGTTGATAAGACACCTCTTCTTTCACTTGTCTTGTATACAGGGCATGAATAGATGTTCAGATGAAGAAACTTAGAACTTTCTCCAGGTTTCAGCCATATTATGGGCAAAGGATCATAAAGGACTTTTGGTAGTGATTCTCCAATTACCAAGGATTCTCTGTCCCATCGTGCACCTTCCAAAAAAAGGCCTCTCACATAAGCCCCATCTTCTGGCATTTTGTCCATTGTGTGCTCCTGTTTCATCACCTGGAAGGATTAAACAATTGCTTGGTTTTATTTTCATCTGGAGTATACTAAACTGACAGTCTGAAATTGCTCCTTTAAATAAAATACCTTTTCATCTGAAAACACTATTTCTTGCTGCCCCAGAACATGTTTCAAGCTGTTCAAGAAAAACAAAATTCTTCTGCATTTTTCTTACCTCAAACTCGAATCCAATGTGGTCAATTGGGATGGTGTATTTTCTGGCAAAGTTTTGTAAAACACCAGTCAAAAAAGACTGAGTGAAGAAGAATCCTGAGAGCCAAAAGACTGTGGGTGACCCCTTGTCAACCCAATCCTGAATAAGGAGAGAAAAAACAAATGTAAAAAAATCCAATATATTTGTGACTTGACTGTGCCAATTCACCAGAAAAGGGATGTCTTTTCAATTGCACTCAGGCAGCACAATGAGATCTAAGCTTTGGTGGGACTCTCTGCATCTTTCCATCAATTTTCTGTTTCTCAGAGACAACAAATCACAGAAGTCAGTTCTTTAGGATGAGAACAAAAATAATCACTCATTCTGAAACAACCAGAGCCCAGTGCTACTGAGAAAAATTTCAGAAAATAACATAAGCACATTTTGTTAAGTCTTGATAGTGGCCTCCAAAAACAAGAAAAGTGATTGAATATGGACACTTTTATCAAAATACTTTCTTTTACAGTCTTGTAAACACCAATCTCCTAACATGAAAAAAAGGCCAAATTCTTTTACATTCTTCACTGATCAATGTCTCTTCACTGATCACTGTGAGGGTACTCACTATAGCCTACACATCAGATCCCAGTAGAGGAAATCATTCCTGTGCAAAGATGCCAGACAAGGAAGTCTTGGCCTTGCCACACAATGCAGTAGGAGAAAGCAAACAAGGGCAGAATTTCTTCACACTACTGTAAGTTACTTGGAGTCAAAAGAAGCCTATACAATTCTCTGATCCAGCAAACAGGAAACACTGCCATTTACACAGATCTCAGACACTTCTTCCCAGCTTTCTCCTCTCCTGACTTCTATGGGGTTTCACTACCTCTCAGTACATCACTATTTGAGGTACACCCAGAATTTCAAGTTGTTTTAAGAGTGCTAAGAGTGCAAGGGAAATAATGGAATGGCGAGTTAAAAATAAAATAGCCCGTTCAAAAAGCATGTGAAAAGTGGTGTCACATTTTATGAAACTTGAAAGATATTTACAGACAGGTTTATAAAATTTCACAGTGCCTGTTATGCAGTGGTTCTGCAGCATTCTCACACCCAGCTCAGTGCCCTTTCACTTAGTAAGTCATTAAGACACCAATTCAAACTAAAATGAACCTTCTAGAAATAGAAAGATGGAAATTACCAAAAGCAGCACTGGATTAACACCAAGGGATCATGCTCCCAGCTCACCCTGCTGAGCAACTGCCCGGCTAACTGCAGTGCTGCTAATGCAGAGTGTATTTGGCCACGAGTGTGTGTGAGCAGCTCAGTCTGGAGCTACCCAGGGATCACTGAGCAAGGACAGCAGTGACACTTGCTCCATCCAGCTTCCAACTACAACTCCCCTTCAGGCTCAGTTCAGCAGACCTGGAAGAACTCCAAACGACAGAGGAGATCGGACACGTAACTTCCCAGAGGCTTCAGTGATGGATAGGATTTGGCAGCCCACATTGATGGCACTTTTCCCACTAGCATGCTGTTGAAAACATCTTCAAGCTCAGAAGACATCAACACTTGGCCTTTAATGGCTTTGCCTATATTAATGAGGCTGCTCCGAACAACTTCAGTAAGCCTTCAGAGAAAACAAAGGAATGGTCATTATTTACTTCTTACTGCTGGCTAAATACCCCTCAGTTCAGCTTGAATGAAAGGTTGATAGAGGTGGAAAATGTCCTGTCAGAAATTCCTTATCTCACCTGTAGTTATCAAAAAGCAAACAAATTAAAAGCACACACAGAGAATAAGAGACAGTGAAGAGTTTCCCTCTAGATAAGGCAAATCAAGAGACAAGAGCTTTAAAGCTTGTAGCACTCATTGTCATAGTGGGCTGTGAATATTGGGGCCTGGGTATCACTTACAAAGACTAAAGTAAGCTGCTCTACCTCAACACAACAAGCTCAAAATGGATTTAAATTCATAATCCTAGAATACAGGTCCTATTGCTATACACAGGTACTCAGCGGCAGCTTTCAAGTTTTTTTAAAAGACTCATCCAAAGCAGAATCCAACATGTTAAGAAAAATGTATTGTAAAAGGCTTCTTTAAGGCTTGTGAGCAGCTAGCACCAATGAACATATTTCAGTTTAAGAAGTACTACACAAAACAAGAGCCATACCTGTTAAATCGAATTAGTTCTTGCCTAAGAACTGTATTCATGGACTCTTCATAAAGTACTGGGTATGCCTTCATCACTTCTTCCATATCAAAGCTACTTGGTAGTTTGGATAGGATGTCCTGTGCCAAATCTTCAACAACTTCCTGAAGTCACAAGTTTGCAGTGAATAACACATATTCCTTTTTTTCCCCTCCTATTTTTATTGAATAAATTCCACAAAACACTATTGATTTTGTATTTTTTCTGTATAACCACATAGGTATTTTAGTCCATTTTCCTAAAGATACAGTGCTTTTATGCTCTTACTTGCTTTGGGCATCATCCTGTCTGTCCCTGCCTGTTTGCTTCTTCCTTCCCAATAATTTTAAATTCGTTATTTTTTAATTTGCAACAAGATTTTAGGCAATTTCTAAGGAAACAGGCAGGAGAACAGACAAGCATAATCCTATTACTGCCACAATGAAGGAAAAGATGAAGCATTCAGCATGAGCAAAATAAGGGGAAGACCCCATGAATAAACCAGCCACAAGAGAAGCTTTACTTACAGCATATTAGACATCATTGAATATTATCACTAGACAACTCTGCAGGAAATGAGGCTCCATCAATTCCACTTTTCAAGAATCCAATTGTGTATAAAATAGAAGATGTCAAATTTGAGAGGCCTGAAAGTTTATTCATCTGTATCTCAAAGGGGTGTGCATTTGGCCTGAATAACCTGAGCTGCCAGGACATGTGGTATTAATCTGTTTGAATGCAAAGTCATGGAAAGTATCTTCCATCTTTAAAGGTGCTATGCCAAATCCATCCTGCCTCTCTACAGGGGCATTCACATCTACTCCCAATGCTACAGTCATGAGATGAGAGGTGTTGGATTACTCTGAGACCAGGACATGCCAGGAAAGGGCACCTTTCTGGGGTACAAATTGATCTTTCTTCCCCAGTTACCTGAGGGGACTTGCCAGCTCCCCCTGCTTCTCTAGGCAAAGTCAGGAGCACTGCATGGAAAAGCTGGTTTGTCTCCTGGTTATCCTTGGTGATGTCTGCATTTTCATGAAGTCCAAACACTTCAGGGTGTGTTGTAATTGGCAGACTTCGTATGTATTCAACATAAGACTGTAAAACAACCATTCAGATGCCAGACATAATGCAATGTGATATTCATAAATAATCCAACTGGGATAGAACCTTCCCATTTACAACCAAAGATGGTAGTTCCCTGTTAAACACATCCAGGAATTGACTGACTCTTCACAGAGATAAATATAAAAGTTCTGAGTGATTCAAAAAACTTAGAGAGGAGTTGTTATTACCACCCTCATGTAAGTGGCAGGAGAAAGGAAAGTACATTAGAAATATCCAAGGATTGGTAGGAGTCACAGAAGCAGTAGGATGCTGGATGTGTCATCCTGACAATTGTGGGCTACACAAAGAGGTGAGATTTGAGCACATTCATTATCTCTACGCAGCTGTGAGAAGGGGAAAAGAGGATGGAAACTGAGTGTACACCTGCCATTCCACCTCTTCCTACTGATTGCTGCTTTCAAGGTCAGACTGGTTGCAAGAAAGTGCAGAAGTACCATGTAAATTCCTGAAGCCTGACTCCTACTGGCTTTCTAGAACTGTATTGGAAGCCTGCACAGGGTGGCTCTTTGCATCAGCAAAGGCCAGAGTATTGGATGATCTCCACATCCCCACTGGGGTATGGCAGATATTAAGCACCAGATTCATATTTCATACATAAGATACATTCTGGCATGATCTTATGGGGTGTATTTTCTATTTGTTGTACTCAGCATTGGACAAGCACAGTGTAGGTAAGTTCTTCCCCAATAACTGAGAGAGAATTTACATCTGTTGTCTTCTCACCTCATATGGGCCATGTGGTGGGATGTAGTAGTCACTTCCAGCTGAAAGCATGTACTTCTCCTGCTCTATGTCCTTGTTGTAGACTATGGAAAGAAGGGACAGCAGAAGACGCCTGTCTTTATCATCTGTCACTCTGCCTCCATAGTTACACTCCCCTGGAAAAAGACAAAGAAAACCAGGGCAAAAAATACCCTGAAAGTTAATGAACAAATAAAAATTGTTCTGCAGTAATGTGAAACTCTGTTAATAAAGTTGAAGCTCCAAAGCTCCAGGTCTTCCGAAGTTTTTAGGTCTTATACTTCAATTGATTCAATGGAAATTAGACACTTGAACATCTATGGGCCAAATTTATGTGTCTTGATGATGGAAGGTTTAAGGAACACTATCAATTGGTCTGAGAAACTGCTGCTCATGTTCCAAAATTCTTTTTCATAAAATATTAACAAAAATCAAGAATGACAAGTCTGACAAAGGAGGTGCCAAAAAGCAGCTTACCTCCCTGAAGAAAGAGAACAGAATAGCTACAGCAGCTGAGTTATTTACACACATCAACACCTCCTGCTTTAAACCCCTGAGTATTATCACATTCTCTGGTGAAGTGCCAAAGCTTCCTGTGTCACACTGATTGGTGAAGGTGAGCCAGAGGCCATCGATGGTGTTATTTGATGTGTATGAAGCAAAGACCAGGAGGTTTGCTGGACCATCAGGAATTGTAGCCATACACAAGTCAAAACAATGACATCTGAGAGTCAGGGATTCAATTCCAATTACAGTCCAGCTCCAACATCCAGCTCCAATGACAACCACATTGGGTGTGGAAGCCCAGTAAAACAAACCAGGGTGGAATCCATTCAGTTTGTTGACAACTCACCAGTTTATCTGTGTATCAGCTGAAAGTGCCCAGCAAAGTCAACAAACACGTGAGAAGATGTAATGTCTGTACCTGTTAGATAGGTCAGAGCTTCAAATGGGATTTCTTCATATTCATTCAGAAACATCTGGATCTGTTGCATGCTGATTCTGAGGTCAGACTCATTGAATTCGTATGGAATATTCCAACCTGTTCAATTCAGAAAAGATACACAGAGCAGTGGTGCAATGTACTGACAGCTGGGCTCAGGAAATGGTGGTGTTGGTACTACACTGCTCCTACAGAGCTGAAGATACAACTGCCAGATAGTCTAGAAGCAGCCTGGAATATACTAGGCTGTTTATCAAGCATAGGCATTTTGGCATCACAATATCCTGAAAATTATATTTTAGCTGCTTGGTACTTTAAGCTAATTTGTTGCTCTCTGGACACAATGAGAGCAGGAGTTTTAATTCATTTATTGATTTCAATTTTTAATCTGTCCCATCTATTAATACTGTTTGCAGATGACATTCACAGTAACAGTACAACAAAACAAGCAAGCAAGCAGACAAACAATCAGGATAAAAGTATCTTTCAGAAAGCCTAAATCCCTAGTGCAAACCAAAAATAGGGCTATTGATGCAACTATCCTTCTTCACCTAGATAGTTGGTCACTTTAGCAGTAGATGTTATATTAGAAAATTGCTTCTAGAAAATTCAGTTTTATTCTAAAGCAATAAATTAGTGTCTTCATACTGGAAGTTTAGTGCTTATTTAAACAGCTGACTATTAAAATAATTACAGTGGCTTTCAGTCAAAATATAACATTTCCTAACAGCAACCTGTTATGAGGAAGACAGACTCAGCTGGAATGGAAGACTGAGAACTTTATTTACACAAGCACAGAGCATAAACTTTATATAGTTATAGAAATGGAATCTCTAAGTCCATACATTTCTATGCTATACAGAAATTCTATAAGTTTTCTACATATTTGAAGATTACAGAAGAAGCTGAAGCACAAATCTTATGAATACATATCTTTTCATTACTATGTTATAAACAACACACTGCAGCTACACAGATTTGTTTCACACCATGTAAATATGCACTAGATTTGATAAAACAAAGTATGCACATAAGTAACAAAAGCAGAATAAAAGGTATATTTTTATTTACAAACATTTAAAACAGATCTCAATTTGATTGTTAGTAAGAACTACAGTAGTAAGTTAACAATTTAGTAAGCTATAATTTCCTGTAACTACTGTATAATATATTTGTTTGAAAAAAAAAGTGTTTTCTAGTCTTCCCCAGGGTAATACTTTTAGTAGCTTCAAAAGTAGCTTTGGCTGAATAAGAATCCCTGTAAATTACAGCTTTTAGACTTTATGATGCTCTGTGCAATGCAGATTGCACTCTTGTAATACTGTTAACAGTACTGCCTTTTTACAGAGAGACTCCAGCAATGCATTTCAAAAGCACAAATCTTTTTTTTTTTTTTTTTTTTTTTTTTAATGAGGTGCAAAATAATCTAAAACTCACCCAGTGGGCCGAAGTTTCTCCTTTCCTGCACAACAGCATGAAAAAAGCAAAGGCCAAAAAGCATTTTTTGCCACAGTTTTGGCTTTTGGCAGCTTTTAAAAAATGCAGGGTCAGAGATGGGATCGTTCAGGTACGAGCGGAGGAGGTTCACTCTAATGCCTTTTGGAGGCTCATTTGTCATTTTGATGCCATTCTGGAGGATACTAACAGGAAACTTTTCTGATGGGTAACTAGTTAACCACAACCTAAAAAGAAGTTTGAAAAGCACATTATTAAAAAAAAAAAAATCAGACAATAGTAACACTAGTAGTGGTAATAATAATAATAAAATTAATAATATAATCCTGCATCTCGATCTTTAGAAAACTAAGTTTTACTTGCTTAACTCTAAAGATGACATCTAAATTTGGTCTAAAATGCAGGCACAAAATAGATAATACTAGACAGGTAGAAAAGATGACCTCTTAATTATGGATCTTTATTTTTATCACTGCACATAAATTATATGAATGTTGTACTTAGGCATTCTTAGAGAAGAATTTTAATTTCTTTTTAGTAGTGTCTTCAGCAAACGGGAAATACTTGCATTAAAAAGTGCAAAATACTACAACTCTTACCTGAACTTCTCATTGGTATTCTCAGGCACTATAACTTCCTCACAGATTTTTTCCAAGGCAGGCATCCAGCTGGTTGCAAGATGGCAGTTTTGTAACACTACCCAGGTTCCATCAGTAATAGCCTGGTAAATCATTTTTTCTGCTATTGGGCCCTGGCCCTGGCCAAGTGAAACCGTTTGAATGCTTGAGCTTCCCATGCTAACATCATCAGCAAATTTTAGCAAACCTATGATGGCAAGTTTTACACATGCAAACAATGTCTATTAGAAAGTAGAATATGTTATATTTATCATTTTTATAATATAATTAAAGGTAGAAAATTCAATCTTTTACTCAATTAAAAAAAAAAAAAACCTAACAAAACCACCTCAATAACCCAGAAGTATCACTTGCTGTATCAGTCACTGTGTCTTTGAGGCATATACTAAAATTTAGGAGTATAAGGTATTGATTAAACAAAAAAAAACCGCAACCAAACAAAACCAACCAACCAACCAAAAAAAAAAAAACCCAAAAAACAAAAACAAAAAAAAAAAAAAAAAAAAAAAAATTAAAAAAATTTTAAAAACCAAACAAACAAACAAAAACCAACCAACCAAACAAACAAAAAACCAAAAAAAAACCAAAAAAAACAACCACAACAACTTAGCCAAGTTAAATGGCTAATTTCTTCTTTGGGCCAAGTGTTCAGTTCCAGGCACAACGGCCCTCAACTCTCTCTGCTGGATGGTTGCAATTGTTTATGGGGGTTGAGCTGCAAGCTGGATCTTTAGATCTGGCTAAAAACAGACCTCCAGCTTTGCTATCAAAATCAGTACTCTCTGGAAATACATCTTTATGGTATGGCTCCATGTCACAATTCTTTTGGCAGAAAACCAAAATTAAAAATAATTTAGGTGGTTATAAATAATCTGGGTGGTTACACTTCAAAGGACATTTTACAAATGTGTTTTTAAGTGTGGCCTGTACACCATTTAATTAGTAACTGAGAGGGAGGAAAATTACTGGAGGAGGGGTTGTGATGAAGACTGGGGCAAACCTCCAACACCCACAGAAAGAATTGTAATGCAAGTACAAATTATAAACTGGTCTGGATGCTACAATCTGTTAGATCCCCAAATTGCTGCTCAGAGACCGAGACATTTCATCACCACTACTTTCATTCCACCCTCTAACAGTTTTACTATCATTGTTTATATATGGACAGATGCCAATGTTTGATATTCCATCATTGCTGTATTGTACTTTAAAGATCAAATGAGGGGGCCTACACTATGAATGTTTTAGTCAGACTCAGTGACATTTAACCAGATAAAAAAGATTTTTAATACCAATCTCACCTGCCATAGGATCAGCACCAGGTGATAATATAAAAATCAAAGGGGCACAACAATTTGAATCACTGTAACTTCTTGCAAGATCAAATGTAGGTGGTTCAATAAATGTTCTTCCCATGTTTTCCACTATGAACATCTGCACTGCTGGGATAATTTTGTCAGGTCGCAAACACCTGAGAATGACCATGCGGTCTAACCCTGTCAGTGAGCTCCAGGTGTCTGGGAAGTCTTCTTCATGGGGCTTGACAGAGTCATAGATTGGCTTCCACTTGGAAGCATTGTCTCTTACGTGTTCCATGAGTCCCTGGAGGTTTGTCAGGCACGATGCACGTACGATCTCAGCCCACGATTTGTTCGACAGCCAGTCTGGAGCTGGATTGGGGTGAGGATTATCAAGAGCAACACCTCCTGTCAGTAGGAAACGCCAAACTGCATCATCTATCTGGCCTTTCCCCTTCATAATGCCCACTGTTAGAAGGAAGGAGAATAACAGCTTGTCCTTTTCAAACAGCGAACGACAGACATTATTATAGATGCTTACTGTGAAATGGTTAGTTATATTTTTAATTCTTTCCTTTAGACGTCCATCCTTTCTGCTTTTAGCAATAGATTGAACATACAAGTTAATGAACCAAATCAATGAATACTGGTACATAGGTTCAATGTTTGCCAGATCAGAGATGCAGAAGAAGACAACAGCTGAATGAACAGCAACTGGCTTATACCCCATTCGAGTAGAATCTATTTCCTGCTCAGTTGCAGAGGCAATTTTTTGCTTTTCAGAGATCTCTTCAGATAATACTTTGGATGAAGACAAAATATTAATTGCTGTTTCATCCTCTAAGATGTTTCCCTCTGAATAGGAAAGGACCTCCAGGATTTTATCTTCAATTTCCTTTAGTTGCTTCTTATTGGCTGCGCTTTCTATAATGAGTTGGTTTTTCTTTTCTTCTAGCTCAGGCTTTTCCTTCGCAGCTACAATTCCAAGAAGCTGGTCCTGAAGACCCAAAGGTGTAATCATGAAATTGAGTAGACAAACTTTCACAGCCACTTCAGGATAATAATGAGGATTTCTTAAGTGGGTTGTCATGTAAAACCTGAAGTCTTTTGAATATTCAATTATATTTTCCCCTAATTTCATGTATTCTACTCCTTGTTGTTTGAATGTTTGCTTTAATAAAATAGGTTCTAAGAAAGCATCTAATTCTTCACCAATATTTTCTAGCAAGACTGGTGTTCCAAGCTGAAGAGCAGTTTCTAACGTCCTCACATAATGTGTGTCAGATAATTTGATAACTGTCAGCTTGTTAGTTTTCTCCATATTTTTTATCCATTTGTTAGCTTGCCTTTGAGGATCTATCATTAAAGCCCACCTTCTTGAGTTAGAAACAATTACACCATTGTCAATGGAGAAAGAATCAACTGGCAATCCAGCAATCTGCCACGCACGGATCTTGACTGGATCCCCTAATGTATTACTTAAGCTAAAATCACTGGAGCATGGAATGTTCTTTTCAATACACAGATCCTGCCACTGCTTTTGACATTGCAGGCGATAATCAACAGTGAAGGCTCCCAAATAAGCCACAGTTCCTGATGACAACAACACATCCCCTACTAGGTCTATGTACTGAAGTCCTAATAACCGTGCAGCTTCTGTCCACCTCTCCTTCTCTCCACCCAGCCCACTGATCAGCTGTTCAGCTCTCACAAGCTTCTGCGAACAACGCTCAATATTATTCTCCAAGTCTTTCTTCCGGTTATTCATTTCGTCAAACTCGTCTTGCAAAGCTTGAAGGCGATCGACGACCTCCTTAAGTTCTGCTTGCTTCACTCGCAGCTTCTGCATTTGAACGTCCAGCACGCCTTCAGCCTCCTGCAAACGCTCTCGCTTTGGGGCAACCACTTTCTGGACGCGGTCGTAGACCTCCATGGCTCGCACCCACTTGCAAAGGCCTTCACAGGCAGACGAGACGTTTTTTACGACCTCTGGCTGAAAATCTGGATGATTCATAAACTTCTCTCTAATTTTCTTCATTATAGGAGCAGGAATTCTGTCCTTGTCGTATGACTTTAATCTGTCAAGGAACTTAATATCTGAAAGAAGTTTTTTAGCTGGCCCCCAGAAGTCTTCAATCATTTTACCTATATTGCAAATAAGACTAAAGTCAGGCTCAATGCACGCGTGTTCAAACTGAAAAAAATAGTTTGAAACATAGTATGAAGAATTAACGTCAATGATATTGCAATGGAATTGTACTATGAAAAAACTATTAAATAGTTTGGGAAAATCATTACCTAAAGGAATTCAGCCAGGACCTTCAGCATCACTAATCAATGTCATATTTATTAACTGCATATTAATTCTAAATCAACCAAGCACATTTAGGGAAGCAAATTACTATACAGTCTTTTTTAGCATCGTCTATTAGATAAATCAGTAACTGTGGAAGTATTCCTTCTTAATCTACATAAGACCCTTTTGGATGAAAGGCATTTATATAATTCTTACTTTCAATTATGAAGGGTCGAACTGTATAGGTATAAGGTAGAAGAAAAGTGAAAGAAAAAGGTCTCTTTCCTACCTTGTAAATCCTGTGCAATCCCACAATAACAACATTAAACAACACAGAAAAATATTGTTAGAATAATCACCTATGGCAGAGATATAACTAGAATTCCCTCTCTCAGCACAACTGAGAGTTTGGAAGCAGGGATTACAAGGGGAAACACAGGCAGATGGTGCACAGCACACCTCCAGTGCCCAGAGCTCCTCAAGGCAATGCAAACCTCAAGGTTGGGTCAAATCAAGTTGAAGACGTGACTTTGTGCTGGTATTCATATTTACATATATGAATATATATTTACAAAATACAACTGTGTCAGGCAAGAGCACTATGTTGGCATGGCAAAAGCAGCTCCTCACTACTCAGTGTACTTGTCACTGCCAGCAAAATGCACTTCCAGTGCACACAGCTGCATTCATGCCAGAAGCACCTGCCAGCACACCACAGCAGCACCCGCACGTTCCTGGGGCAGGGATAACAAAAGCTGTGTGTCATTACCGCTGCCACTGGGGTCGGGTTTCCTCTCTGCTTTAATTGACCTCATGATACAGATACTCTCCATGACGAGCTTGACAGGACCAGGTGGATTCTGCATGGATTTCACAAGACTGATGTCAGAAGGATTCAGGGTGTTAAGAGCTGCCTCTGCTGCCTCCAGAGCTGGCAGAGCCTCTGCAAGGTCTGCTTCACATTCGTCCTGTTAAGACAATGGTGCAGAAAGCTGTAAACCTCCACACAATACCAGGCCTGCAGCCTGGCCACCCCACTACAGCACAGCCTCCCAGAACCTTCTCTCTTGCTCAGTACCCATTAAATAGACTCTTCACAACTTTGTGTTCCTAGGAGACAAAACTACTTTCACAATTTGACTGCACAGTTTAAAGAGGGAAGGTTTGTAGAGAAATTAGTAACTTCTATGAACTGAACTAGAGTTGAAAAAGTCAGGCAAGCTTTCAAGATCAAAGTCTCTCTGGTTTAGCAATGAGAATTAAAATAAAGATGAGATACAGCTGTTCTTAGTCAAATCTTACAGTGCTGATTAGGAGAAAAAAGGATACTGTGTAGCTTCAATTCTTTATCATATACTCTGATCTCAGCAATTATCCATATTAAATATCACTGACATTTCCAGCTAGTTACAGAAAAAATATTGAGGAATCTTGAGGCTTCCCACAGGAAATTCTGTATTACAGAATGGCTATGGTGTTACTTCTAAAGTTATGCCTAATAGGAATACATGCAGCATATGCCAAATTACCTCAGCTAACTCTAAGTTAACTGTCATTGGACCTGGAAAGAGTATAAACCCATTATTCAATCTGCTGAGAATAAGAATATATTAGTAGAGAAATAAGAGCGATACAGCTTTCGGAACATGAACTATAAAGAGAAGTTATGCAGGACTGTGAGATGCACTCAGACTCCAAACAGCCCAAATTTACCGTGTTTATATTAGGAGCAGTCATTCATCATCTGCAATTTTGTTACTTTAAGAGCTTGGCTCGCCCCATTAACACATCATCACAGCTCCCATTTACTTGGAACCCATCCTGCTCCAGGCTCAAGCCCTTGTGCTTTACCTTAATACCCTGGGCAACAGCAGCTGCATCATTGGCCTCTTTTTCATCTGCTGACACTATTGCCTTTTTTGCATCTACTTCAACTGTTTCCTTTTCAATCTTGACCATCATTTTTTCTGTTTCTGCAGATGTTTTAATCAGTTCAGGCTGAAGGTCAGTCAGTTCTTTCTGCATGTCTGCAACCTGATGAAAACAGGAAGTCAAGAAAAAAATCTCTGCAAACATCTAAGCAGCAATCTAACTTTTTCTGCTGGCCTTCTCTAGAAAACTATCCATAGCATCATGAATATAGTGAAGAACAAATTAATAAGTTTTATTTTTATATGCTTCAACCATACAGACCCCACACTGAAATATGCATATGGCACATAATGAAACTTACTTGTGAACTTGCAAATTCAAGCTTTTCAAGTCCCACAAGATAACGAGTCCTCATCATGTCAACTTCTTCCCTTTTTCTGTTCAGCAGGGTCTTGAAAGTGAGAATCAGTTCCACGTAGGAAGTTGGTGTCACGTAGTTGTGTCTGCGCAGCGTGGCGTAGTAGCCGACAGAGAGTTCTCTCACACTTTCTTGGAAATATTTGCACACTGACACAACCCTAGGGAAAAAATTTTCCACATTACTTTGAAAATACAGTCTGTCTTTATGTCAACTCTGAAAAAATTACTCTAAGCTCGTGAAGTCATATTAGTGTTTGGGAAGGCAGAAATGTATTTTCCCCATTATTAGAAATATTTTGGACTCCTCTGGAACAGTGGGCTGATTTTCAGAAACATCAGATACGTCTGTCTTGGTATCATTGACTTGCACTGAAATCCCAGAGTTGGCTTAGCTTTGTCCATTTATAAGGACAGATCAAATACACTGGGGGCATGAGGGGCATGGGAACAAACTTTCACTTCATATATTTCTTGGGAGATAAATTCATACTCTTTTCTAATGTCGTCTTTGAGCTCAATATCCTCTAAAAACTTGTTAGCAACCATTTCCAAAGCATCTGTAGGCCAGGTTTGGAACCAATCAATGGTGCAGCAGTTTATCAGTGAAGGGAACATCCGTAATCGATTCCGAAATGCATCTCCAATAGGACTCATGGCTACAAAAATAAAAACATGATCGTTACCTAAGTTTCTTTGCAGTTAGGAAGCATAAAAAACAAATAAACCTAAATAAAAACATTCTAAGAAACAACTCATTGTATACAGACCTAAGACAATATGCAAATTTTTCTTCACCCTTTCAATAAAGAAACTGTACATAGCGAGGGGCGTGGCTTCAATCTTCCTGTTCTCCATCCTTGCTGCGCCTTGCATTTTTTCAACAATTTCAGCCTTCTCGTCTGCTGCAAAGATATTAGGCACATCACCTGTATTTAAAAGCATGTTGATATCTTCTACAAACGACTCGTCCTTTATTTGATTGTCGCAGAACAAGAAGGACACGTTGTTGTTGGCGACGCCTGCTTTCAGCATGACTTGTTTAATGTCATCCTTCCACTCGTTGATGCCGTAGGACTTGGTGATCTCGATCTGGAAGAGCTCAAAGGAGTTCATGAAGGTGGCGAGCTTGGTGGCGCTTTGCCGGCCGCTCCCGCCGACGCCCACCAACAGCAGGTGCCCGTTATCCTGTTTCAGCACCCGGCATATCCTGGAGATGTGCTCGATAGCAAACTGGAACATGACCAGGGACATCGGGGCCTTGCTGATGTTGTTGTATTCCTCAAGGTAGAATTCCATCACACTTGTCAGCTGCTTTAAGTCGGTGATTTCATCATAAATTTTGACAGAACTGCTGGGCTTTAAATAGTCTCCAAAGAACAGGGCGCGAATATTATCATCAGAGACTTTTCCGGTAGGTGAGAGATGACCCAGTACCTAGGAAAAAGACAAGAATCAACAGATCATTCTAGCTATTAGAGGATTATTTTCCTTAAAGTCCTAATAATCCTTATCTACATAGCATTACTGTTGTATCCCTCTGGGGATGGTTTACCCCAAAAGGAGCCCCAAAGCTGTAACTGTGTGGTGTGACTCTACCTTCCCCTGCTATCTCTGACCAACTGGCTCAGTGCCAGCTCTCTGTCCTGGGACAGAGGGTCTACATAAACCCATGTTCTTCCTTGTTCGTTCTCTTTGCCCCTGGAACCCCTTCAAGAATAAAGCCTTGGAACAATCCTAGGTAAGGAGTCTCTTTTGGGTCTCTTCCCCTTTTCCTGAAGTGATCTTGGCCCAAAGCCCTCCAGAATCTGAGCTAGCAGTCGGGGGCCAGGAGGGCGGAGGGCTGGGGTTACTTCACATTAATATTGCAGAAAGAACTGTTTTTCACTGTTGTAGTTACAACTTTGGTCTGGAAAACAATACTGTAGGCTGACATGCAGGTTTTCACATATGCATACCTCAGAGAGAGATACTGCTGTCAAATACAGGACTTCTTCTAAAAAGGTTTCTCAGAAAGGTACCCACTACACCCATTGGATCATCCAAATAATTATCTTGGGTAAAAGCACAGATAAATTGCAAAGATTAAAAAAAAATGCTGTGCAAGACATTTATTCCATTCCAGCTAGTCCTCTGTACCAACACAGAATCCCTCAGAAGTTATGAATCATTCTGATATGAATACTAATACTGAATAGAAAATTGTCCATACTTTTTCAATTCACTGATCAAAATATTGCTAAATGTCTCCAATACTGATTTAATCTCAATGTTTAAGTATTTCTGAAAATGCATCAGTATCATCTTGGTCCCAGCACATTACCCAGAAATACCTTATTAATGTTCTGCTTGAAGCTATTTAATGTTGTCTGTTGTACCATCTGAAAGAAAATATTCTTGTCATCCTCATCAACCAAGCGATCATAGAACACTCTGTAAACCTCATGAACCCACAGTCTGATCAGTTTATCTCCATCCTGAAAACGTAAATACAAAATAGTGGGTAAATATAGCTCAGGTGGGATTTGTTCAAAAAGAAAAGGTTAGAAATGTCCATCTGGACCCTGCTACACCTTGTACTAAACTCAGTGGGAATCTTTCAATCCCAAGCCATTCAGCACATGGTCCAGCATCTGCTAACTTAACTGGATTCCTCACCTAGTTACCATCTTGTCCTTCCTGCCAACACAAACTGGGACTCTCATGTCAAAGCATTTTTCTCTAGTGTATCAAATCAAATTGTATTAACAAAATGACAGCTCTCTCCCTCAGAGACAAACAGGAAATACATAATAAGGAAATCAGGGACTATTCTGATCTTAAATACTGTAAATCTATTGAAATCATAGTTCATGTATTATAAAAATAATACACTTTTTCCACTGCTCTCTCCTACATCAATACAATTAAACTATAACTTACTTGCAAATGAGTGTGTGGACAGAGCAGAACTCCTTTAATAACCCTGGAAAAATCCCGGAGATTGAAGACATAGTGGGATTTTGAAGGAGTTGGGAGAAAATTATCAACTGCCAATTTATAAAGCCCTGATGTCGCTTGGACCATCATCTTACCCAGCCTTAAAAAGGAAAAGAAATACAGTTTTAACTTCTGCAGATAAATCACAGGGAAAAGACAACAAAGGTGCTGAATGGGAAATAGATCCCATTACCTCAGAAACGAAGCATCAAAGCCTTGGCTGAAGTGCCAGTCAGTAACTGCAGTAAAAATCTTGGTTAAAATGTCATCATTGAAAGCACAGATAGAGACAATATTCAAGTGCCGTGTGAAGCGTCCTGCAACACACACAGAAGGATGCAGAGAGATTTAAATGTTCAAATATTTTTCCACCTTTCAGCTAGCATCTTCTAAGTTTGACTGTCACTAAAAAAAAACATTTGAATCTGGCACCAGCTTCACGATTCTGTTCCTGGCAAATTTTTGCCCTAGCAGTGAAGCAAAAGAAATAGAAACTGGTTTACATTTTCTATCAGTATTTAACTTGAAACAACTGCTTTGAATATATACAACATGGATCTCCAGTACAAAGTCACTATTACCCAATTTAAAATTTCAGCTTACCTCAGCCTTCTTGATTAAGATATGACACAGTAAAAACTTTACAAAGTCAAGAATCTTGTTATTGGCTTTCATCTAAAAAGAATCAGTCTATACATGAGTAAATTTTAGAAATTTAGCTACATCAGAAGAGTTATTTTCCTAAAGCCTCCTCAGAATACATACAATTATATCTGTATCACAGTGTTTATAAGAAGCAAAGTAGCATGAAGTACCTTATAACAATGCAGCTGTATATAGCTTATAATAATGTAGCTGCAGCTACATTAGGGCTTTTATTTACTTTTTTTTTCATTAGAAAATATAACTTCCCTTAGTGCTGTGAGAGGAATCACAGACTTATAGGTAACATTCTTGTAAATGAATGCAGGCAGCCTACCTCAGCAGCAGGAGATACAACTTCAGAACACACTTGCCAGAGACATGGCAAGCAGATGTATTCCCTCCCTTTTCCAAAGAATAGAGAACAGAAAGAATCTCCATCACTAATTTTAGAATAACTTCTGTCATTCACAGTTTAATCAACACTAAAAGAATTGTTTCTAAGGTTGATTAAACTCCCTCTGGTAAAGGTACAGATTTGAACTTGAACATAACAGACCTGTACTTGGAATCAGCCACTCAGTGAATACACCTGTAGATCCACCAGTCAGAGATAAATGGAGAATTTACCAGCAGCAAACCTGAACCCACACCATAACTTCAGTCAGCCAGATAACCACTGGCCACAGTAATGTATTTCCTACCTGTAATGTCATTCCTGCCTCCCCCAGGGGGGCCCATGGCTGTGACAAGCAGGACATCTATGATAGTGATGTGGGATGAATCTTTCCTGTCGTACCAGTGCCCGTGATCAATCCATTGCCTGAGAAGCTCAATAGCTGGCTGGGCTCCATACATCTCCTTTTCAGGCATGTTTAGGTCATCTATGGAAAACACACATTGAATAAAAAAACCTCAGGGTTTAGGAATTCAGTTTTCTTCTAAGAAGGAAAAAATAACTGAACTAGAGGTAGAAAAAGGTTGTGTCTTGTTATTCCTGCTTCCCATTGAACTAACCAAAATCAAACACCATTACACCTCACAGGCATAATTAGGGGTGATGGTTTAACTTAGTGTGGCTGGTGATTTTGTTTTATTCCATGTCATGTCCCACTGCAACTCTAAGAACTATTCTGAAGACAACCATGACTTAAACCTCTCAGCAAGGGCAGTGCTAATCCTTTGATGATCCCTGTGGGTCCCTTCCAACTCAGGAGATTCTAGGATTCTCTGGATGCCTGAAAAAAACACTGAGGCAATCCAAATGTGCTAGTCTCGGTGAACCACTTCCTTTGCCTAAGGCCAGAACAAAAATGATTTTTAAAAAATGAAAAATGTGTCTTACCCACAAAAATTATAGCTTCTTTCCCTGTTGGAGGTCCAAATAATCCTTTTCTTCTTCTGTCCAGCTTGGACATAATAATATCCTGGGTCTGGTTAGCAGAGGTTCTTGCAGAGAAGTTGATGAAATTTGGGATGTATTTTTCCTTTGGAAGTTTTAGTAGAAAGTTGTTTGTTATAGCTGTTTTTCCAGTGCCAGTGGGACCCACAAAAAGCAAAGGGACATTATGCTCCACATATGTTTTAAGAAAAAACATTTGTCTGGCAGTTTCCATTGTTGGAATGATCAGCTCAGATACCTGTTATGCAGGAAAGTAAAAAAAACAAAAAAACCATGAAAATTAAATATCTAATACCTTAATCAACATGAATATTTGCAAGCAGCTACAGGAATTCTGTAGCACAAATGCATTTAAAAAAAAATCTATTGTCTGAAAACCTAAGCTATAACAAGGTTCTAGTAGATACTATGGCCCCACTTCTTGTTCAGGGCTTATACAGCACAAGGAGTATTACCTGTATTATGGTTCACAGACAGTATATAAAGCCTGAGGAACTCCAGAGTTAAGTATGGCCTAGTTCTGTTCCCCTGCTGTGCTAAGGGAAAGGAACACTGGTATGGATTTTTTTTTCTCTTCCTCATTTTTAACATATAATTAGCATCCGTGGATTTGATATTGAGAAAAGATTTTCAGCAGCAGAATGAAATGTAATCTTACATCTCTCATGTGCTTAACAGACAAGATTATTCCAACTACAGTGGAATGAAAAGTTGAACAAGCTTAAGTTATCTTGAAATTTATCTGCAGGTCTCTGCTGTGCTTCCCTTCCATTCAGTTCACAGCTGCCACCAAAATCTGAGTGCCCCTATTTGGAAATAGAGGTGATCCAGGACTCTCAGTACTGTTGCCCACATCCCAAAGAAGTAGTAAATGTCTTTCCTTCCTTTCTCTTAGCAACTCATACTACAGTATCATGAGATCAACCACTGAAAACAGAAATGAAGGAATGGAAATTCAGGCTTTGGCTTTTTCCCATCATGGTTTCCCTGATATTAATTGCTGCTAGAGAACAAAGCAGAACCCAAATTTTAACCACCAGGCAACCTCAGGGCTCCATGAGCACCTGCAGTGCCAAACTTCCAGTGTTAGTGCTACCAGAATTCAGACAAAAGCATTCAAAGGGAGCTCACAGAGACTAATGAACTGTTGCAAAGCAATCATCAAGCAGCCTAATATAGTTATTTGTATCTCTAAATCATTTAGTCAAATAATTATTTTCCATAATAAAGATACCAATGTGCACCTTAGCCCCTGGGGCGATAACTTGCTCTTCCTTTGTGATATAGTCTGTCCACATGCTCCACCTCCCATGGCCTTGCTTGTCAAAATAGAAGTCATAAACACTCCCTGTTAATTGAAAAACACAACAGGAAAACCCACTGATAAAATTATAAAAATAAACTTCAGTAATTTTAGTGTGGGATTTACAAAACTGTGAGATAATGGAAGCTTTCTAGTACACAAGATACACACACACACCCTTATCATCCCCAAATGATTTTAGGTCAGATTCAGCCACAGTGTTTGAGTACAACAGGAGGCATATGCTACTCCTGGTTAAAAGAGCCAGGAAAGGACACCCAACTGTGCAGCCCAAGGCTTGGCAGATGGTGGCTCTGCTGCAGACTTAACATCTGCCAGGCACACCAAGTGCCAAGCTTTCTTACTGCTTTATGAAAGGCCAAGCAAGCACATCTAGTGCTTGCACGAGGCAACACCTTTTTCTGGGAAGATATTGTTTTTGTTAAGCTTCACATTTTTAGGGCGTGGGTTTTCCTCATTCATTCCATTGAGCAAGGTGCGGTAAAACGAATCAAATTTTCTTCTGCTGTCTGCATCAATGATCCCTCCAATTGTCCACACCAAAGCAAAAAGGAAAAGGGCCTGCAGCCATGAGGTGATTTGCTGAGCAGACATGGTTTCGCTGTCCTCTTCATCCAATTCCTTTATTTCATCTAAAACACATATTTTGAATTTCAGTTAAATGCCAGTAATAACATAAATCCCAATTCAAAATGCATTTTTGCAAAAGTATCCTGAAACAAAAGTAGAGCACTGTCTTCAGTGGAATGAAGCCAATCTACAAAAGGAGGATCTTGTCTGTGTAAAATACTGTTTACAAACAAAAATGAAATCAGAAGTAAAATATTTAAAAAGAGTCCTAACCCTTTTCTTCCTTCTTGCTGTAGCCAATAGCAAGAAAAACATAGAACCTACTTGCAAGATCATGTTCAGTTTTGTAATGACACCAGTTTCCAAATGTGAAAGCTCTGTATGCAAAGAACTATTACTAATACTGATCAGTGGGATCACTGACTGTGTTATTTGAACTCAACAGTAAGGAATTCCTTTTGTATTTCCCTGCATCTTATAACATGAATTTAGTCCTGGGACATGGCAGGAGAAAAAAAAAGAAAAATTGAAATAAAAACCAGGCAGCTTAGGGTACTTACCAAGAAGAGAAGAATAGAGTTTCATCAAGCTGTAACTCAGGTGAATAGGGGACGTTTTTACCATGACTTTGCAGTGATGGTCAATAAAATCTAAACAGGGCTCAACTAGCCACATAAACAGGGCATTGACCTACCAGGAAAAAAGGAAACAGCTGTGTGACAATGCAGAACTTGCCATATTCCCCACTGTCCCTCAATTCACCCTCAGTTAAACATAAGGCATCAGAAATATAAATAAAGAGCTCTTCCAGTCTAGTACTTCTTTAGAATTTGATTCTAATTTCCTGCAAGAACTCAAAGGGAGTCTTCTCAAATCATATAAATGAAGTTTTCTACAGCTCCAATCCTAATATTTTTCCAATTATTTTATTGTATTTTAATGCCCAATAATAGGGATGTTAAATTTTCATTAAAAGTTGATTCTCAGCAACACCTATTTTTATTTGCATCTACAGAAAACAGTACAATACACAGCTCAAAGAGCTCTCCTTCATGCAAGAAATGAAGTGGAAAAGGCTTTGAAGACTAAACTGTTAATGACAATAATAAAAAAGTTTTGACTCTGCAAGCCTGCCTTCAAGGTGAATGTCACCTTATAGCTAATCTTCTAAATTACACCTGTGCAAAAAATGAAGTCTCGCACCAGTTCTCGGTGTTCTTCCTGCAGGCTTGGAGGCAGAGTTTTCATGTAGGAATCCTTCAGTGGCGCCCAGCCTAACTGTTGTGGGTCCATATAGATCATACCACACCTGGGAAGAACAAACACCTATGCTAGAGGAGTACATGTGCAAGGTGGGACAGTTTAAGCTTGAATGTTCTCACGTTACCTGCTGACAGTTGCTGGAGATGCCTGCTCTAAGTCCGCCGGCTCGAAGATTAAACTCATTTTTGAGCTCATCTGAATTATTTCACCACTCATTAAGCATAACTGGAAGAAGAGCATCACATAAACATGGTCTAGTCATGTCAGTGCTGATCATATAGTCAAAGCAATGTCTGTCATAAAATCACTGAACATTCCACTTAGTGTCACTCCTCATTCATTCATTTGTATCCTTACAATACATGATATTTTATGACCTTGTCTCAACTTTTCCATGTCTTACTGTAAGGCTTACAGAGACACAGAGAACAATGCTCTAACTTTAAATAACTGCAAGAAAAAGCAGTTACGACCTGCAGCTTTTTTTAAATTCATTTATTCGTGAGGCAATTTAAGCAAGTTCAGTTTTTAGTCACAGAACCGAGTCCATATATTTCAGTTTCCTAAAAGGGTCAATAAAAAAGCCTCAGTGATCAACCTCATTTCGATAAAGGAGCAAGATAAGGCTTCTAGGGAGAATTAATGGGTTAATATTATCTAATACCATCTAAATCCACTCATACAACTGGGGAAATAAAGCAGTGCTTTTAGGCACATCAGCCTTTCCTGAATTCCACACCTCCTTTGACTAATGTAGCAACAATATTGCTACTACTAAAACTAAGTTTGTTTATTCAAGAATGAGGTTACAGGCAAAAAGGAGGCTACCTTTTTATTATCATCCAGCACAGTGTTCATGTTCTCTATCCAAACTGCATCCACGGGGCCATCAAAAATAATCCACTTGCGATCGTCTGTGGTAGAAGATGCTTGTTCCCTGAAGGCCTTTGCAAGAATTCCATCTGACCACTCATGACTCACAGGATCAAAACTGCCATACAGCTGCCCCATAGTTACGGCTTTGGGATTAATAACTTTGTATTCAACAGCAAACTCATCCATGGTGTTCGCTGTGTAGAAAGGCAAATACATGAGCTTGAGAATTTGATCGTTAGTTTTATTCAACAGCTGAACAAGATGATTCCTGAGGATCCCATTCTAGCTGCTCAAAGCAAAACACCCCAGATATTTGGCATCTAGGCAGCAGTAAATAAGAAATTCCCTTACTTGTACAAGGCAATCAAGAAGTATGCTGTAAAAAAAACAAAAACACATGAAAAGAAGAAAAAGCAGAGAAGCATAGATATCATGTATTTATAGGAGCCACTTACAATGTCCTATCAGAGGTAATTTTTTCAAGAGTATTATGCACAAATAAAATGCCTAACAAAATTCAGAAAGGCAAAAACACATTAGTATGGCTTACTAGTTTGGTAGATGTAGACAAAAACACTATCAGACAAACATACCAGACAAAAATAGTTCAATTAATAGAAATTCTCCAGTCAAGAAAGAAGAGTATAGGACAATTAACAACCTGGGCATATCTCAGCAAAGGAAAAAACAATCATAGAACTGACTTCATTTAATGAGAAGCTTGTGGCTGGACAATGTTACCTGCACACAAATCAGCCAGGGCTCCAGCCAGCACTTTGTATGAACTGGTTTTCCCACTCATAGGATCTCCAACAATCATGAAACCGTGGCGCACCAGCATCATTTCATACACCTGCCAGGGACAGCAGAGCCACTCCTTAACATGGCACAAAAGCAAGTGTTGCATGGTATATGAATGAAAACAAAAGTCTCTCTTCTGCATTCAGATGTGACACAATCAAATCTCTGCACTCTGCTGGCTGACCAAAGCCTTAAGCCAAATCAGAGGACAGACATGCTTTTATGGCAATTCTCACTGAAACAAGTTTAGAAGTCGTTTTCACCAGGCATCCTCCCTTTCTCCTTGCTAAATGTCATCCCTCAACTGCAACAGCAGCACTGCACAGGGTGTGAGGGCACTAACCAGACACTGTAGATCATAGCCCTGAAATGAAAGGGCCTGAACTGAAATCAGTGGTTACCAATGAAGTTGACAAAAACTACAGCTCTGAAGATCTGGCACATGGTCAGTCCCACGGAGGATAACTTTGGACTGCAAGAGTGGTAACTTCTTCAGTCACCCCACAAGATCTTGTCAAAGCTCAAATCAAAGCAAAACAACCATCCAACAGACCTGTAATAACCCCCAAGAAGATTTTTTGTATCATGTTAAGACTGATATTTCCTATTTTAGCTTCCTGACTAGTTAACGCTACCCCAATTTAAATGAAAGACACAGTATGATTTGAAAAGCAGCGTAAGGCAAGTCTGAACATAAGCCATGAAGTCTGAACTGCTGCTGGGGAGGCCACTGATGACCTTGCCTAGGCCACACATTTTTACCCTTGCCAGTACCCTGCCACTAGGCTGCACAAGAAAAAAGGTTAAGTACTGATTAAAAGGTCCCCAACACTAGTAAAGGGGAGGCAGTGGGAACACAAGGCTGGAAGTGAAGCATAAGCAAGGTCACCTCTTTCCAGACTTCTCAAGGAGGCTGAACAGAACTGGGAACAGAGACTGACTCCCAGTCCAGGATTCTGTTCACTAGGCTACACTGCTGCAGTTAGTAACAGATTCACTTTAATTTTCTCTCCTGAAGCACAAGCCCTACGATGTGGCTGCACAAATTAGCTCCTTCACAGACTGAATTACAAAATCACTATGACCAAAGCAGGCTTTTATTTCCTGATTATTACTTAGTAAAAATACCCCATTTGTAATAGTCCAGTAATTGGTAAGGAAACTATTAGCTATTCGTCATGACACATGAAAAGTGTTTCTGCTCTTGTGCTTTTTTTCCCCAGAAGTATGTGAAAATAAACCTGAATAATTTTTCCAATGAACCATGGCACTGGCTGAAGAGTCAATTTTTCAATATTTTCTGTTAGTGCCTTGATAAATATGTCATAGTCTGGTGTAGGAAGGACCACTCCAGGAAACAGGTCAGTTATGATACCCTGTTAAGGAAAGACAGAATAGAAAACTATTTAAACACAGGTTACAAAAAAAGAAAATACAGATAACAGGAGCTTAAGCCCAAATGTCCTCAGCTGGACAAAACTAACTTCTAGGCAAACTGTAGCCATGGAAGTATTCTGTATACATGAAATAGAAATCTGTGCCTGCAGTTTTCATAAACACACTGCTAGTGTAAAAAGAAGCTTAACCTTTACAAATTTTCCCCCATCAGGAATACACAAAATGATGTGAAACTAGTTGAAAGAATTTCAGTGATTAAATACAAGGGTATGTGCTCCAGAATTTCAGAACAGTGACTCTGGCTGTGCTTGTACCCTAGCTTTTAGTCTTCAATATTGATTGCTTTGTGGCTTATTTTCTTTATACGTCTTTATTTTCTATTAAAGCAGCATGCAAACAGAAAATTCACTATTTTTATTCTGAACTCAAATTTCTAATTGACCATAACTTAACTATCCTCATCTCTTTTGGAGCACAAAGCCAGAATACAAACTTCAAAGAATGATTTCCACGAATGAAACAGCACAAGATGATTTTTAACAAGATACCATCTAAAACATTTTATAAAATAACTCTAAAGGCACCACTGAAACTTTGCTTTTCAAAAGAATCCTAACAGAACCAAAGAGCTCCTTCAGATCAGTGGACTGAAATAACTCTACACTACTATGGCATCATCTAGATCAATGTGTTCTAATTTAAGATAATGACCCGTTTCTGTGAGTTCTTACAATGGATCTCATCATCATAAATCCAAAAACACCTTGGCCTGATACCTTACCTGAAACAATGGCACATCCTGGGACAAGAACTTGGCCAAATTAACATCCAGCAGGGCCCGGAGCAACAACACACTCTCATTTTCAGTTGGGTACTTCAGTTTCAGGTTCCCCGCTGCTGTCAGCACGGATTTCACCGCGCGCATTCCGTAGTCGTAGTGGTGCTGAGATGACAGCTGCTCTGAGCACAAACGGTAAGTGGCAACAATCTTCTGGGCAAGACTGTGGAGAGTAAAATATTGTGTAGAGTGAAAATTTCTCACCACACGAAGGAAATAATTTCCCTTCCTTTATACACAAAGTATCTGCAGTGATTCTGAGACACAGCAGCTGACAAGATGGCCCAAGACACCTGGGAAGCAAGACTGTAGGTTATGTCATACTAGAGAATGTGTGCATCACCTAGGGATTCTGCTTGATATTTTGACACATTTTCCAAATGATTCTGTGTTGCGTTGTGTATCTGGTTCTGGCCCAGCTTGGTGTTCAGCTCGGGCTCCTGGCAGCTCTGATACGCTACAGCAATACTCATTGGTGGGGTCTTGGCTCACAGGCAGTTTGGCTCACACTGTCATGGCTGTGGTAGAAAAAGGGGACTCTCCAGAGGATTTCAGAAAACAGAAGTATTTTTGGGGGGGTCAGGGGATTCCCCAGCCTCAGGCCAGTGCCTCAGACAGACCCCAAACCTGGGGCTGCAGGGCGTTTTTGTACAAAACTGTCTGGGAGGTGGGTACAAATTATTCAAACCAATAAAACAATCCAAACACTACATGCCAGCTAAATTACCTAAATTCTAACAAATCCAAAACAGGTTTAGGAGTGGTCTCAAGAGAGTCTTGCCAACCAGTGGCTGGAACTCTTGGACCTTGAAGATAAGAATTCCATGATGGACAAAGGGAAAAATTATGCATAACACAGGGATGAAACAAGAAAAGAACTAATAGAGAAGAGTCTCCAGGCATAGACTCAAGTTGTCTTAGAAACCCTTATCAAACTATAAGAATACATTCTAAAACAAGAGGCCCTTTCAAGGTATTTAAATTACACTAAACTTACAATATAAAAAACTATAATATAATCATAACTAAAGCTTATAAAACATTTCTTGAAAACCCACAATTCTGTGCAGAAGTGCACATCTGGCAACATGAGATGGTAAACGAGAATTGACAAGAAAGCAGGAGATTAAAAAGTGCTTTCTAGAGAAACAAAGCATGGATAGCCATCCACATATGCCTCAAACACACATACATGCCTTACAGAGGAATGAGGTATGTCAGACTCAACTAAGGTAGAAAATTCAGCACGTCTTACCTCTTAGAGTCCAGAAATCCCATGGAATAAAGTGAAATTTCCCCAATCAAGGCATAATCTGGGACCATCATGGCAACGGTTCGGAACAGGGCCTGTAAAGAAAAAATTAAGATACCAAATTTTGACTCTGGAATATTGTAATAAATTGTGCCTGTTTAATAAGAATAGTATCTCTCCATAAATTCAAAGAATGCAAAGAATTAATGAATCATCTGAAATCTATGAGATTGTTTTAGAATTCTATTCTATTCTGATCTTTTCTAGTGGTTCAAGAGGTCTGTGCTAAGCACTGCAGTAACAAATGCTTGGAAAGAGCAAATTCTAAAAAACTACAAATAGAGGAAAAGGGAGGTGACATTCATCTCACTTTCATAACAGACAATGGTGTGGTTAATCTCTTGAAAACGATCATGCAAAGAATTGTGGCAATGTTAGAAAAGGACCAGGACCATATCAGCCTCTCCACAGTGTCCTAGCAACTCACAAAGTGATAATAAATTTGAATTGGGATTTGGATCACCAAGCCATTGTAAACCCAGAGAATTCCTAGTTAGGGAGAGCACAGTTAAAGCTGTAAACTGGTATCAATATGACTAGACAGAGACCTTTCTTCTGTGCATTTTGCACAACCCTAACTGTTTACTAAAGCTTGGTGAAAAGCATAGCAGGATACACTTGAATAGGTTATCAGTTGTGCTGGTTTTGGCTGCAGTAAATTGTTTCACAGTAGCTGGCCTGAGCTGTGTTTTGGATTTGGGCTGGAAACAGGGTTGATAATCCAGGGGTGTTTTAGTTATTGCTGAGCAGAGCTCACACAGAGTCAAGGGCTTTTCTACTCCTCACCCCACACACCAGCCAGGAGGATGGGTGCACAAGGAGGGGACACAGCCAGGACAGCTGACCCAAGGGATAGTCCAGAGCATATGGGGTCACGCTCAGTAGAAGTAGCAAGGGAGGAGATGTTCAGAGTGATGGTGTTTTTCTTCCTTAAGCAACCATTACACATCAGCTTATTACTCAATTGATGACTTTTTTATTATTATTACAGACTAGAAGTCGCAAATTCAGTTTAATTTCTACAAGAAAGGAGGATTTCAGACTTACCTTCAGATTGTCAGGCAACTCTGCCCGTCCAGCATAGCCAGGATTCATGGTAATAAACACAGCACATGTGGGATTAAGAGAGATCTCTGTCCCTTCAAAGATGAATTTTTTGAGCTTGCGAATTATAGCTTGCTGGATGCTAAGTATTTGCTGGGCAACTACAGATAATACTTCAACCTAATACAGACAGAACAGATTGGAAAACATAAGACACTTGGAGAACCAATATCAAATGGTTTTGTTTACATATTTCGATGGCTGTGTTTGCATTCCTCCAGGGAAAAATCACCCTGATTATTAGTTATATGTATTAGTTGCCTATTGAAGGGATCCTCTGAAAGTTAGTGCCACTTTTCTTACTCAGCTAACAGAGACTGATCAACAGAGGCTTTTAAAAGCCTCCTCAGGGAAATACCATGTGCCTGAATGTAGACATCTAAGTTAGTTGGACAGGAACTCCCTCTGGAGGCCTCTAAAAGCACTTTTCCTTCTACTCAGACACAGAAAAACTGATTCACTCAATGCCCAAAATTGAGGGTAAATAATAGGTAAGGCTTGCTGATTTTAAAGTATCAATGTAACAGAATGTTGGAAAAGAAATGCTAATGCTTGAATTCACTAGAAAACCAGCTACAGCAGAAAAACAGAAAAATTAAGGAGTTAAAGATATTACTACATACAAAATAGAATTTCGTTTACTAGTATGTACTTAAATGGAATTTCATCGAAGTAATGATAAAACTTATCCAAAGTCACTAGTGACCAAATTAAACAAAACCAAAAAGACCAGAGTAAGATCAAGGGGAGAACTAGATGTGTCTGTTTACACAGTTTGATAATCAGGTCACTCAGTTAGTGACACTCAGCTCTAGTCATTACAGGAATTCCCTCCACTGGGATATGTCTGTCCTGTGCTGAACATAGACAAATGCAACTCCACAGCTGTATCTTGATTTCTCAAGGAGAAGACAAGAACATTTCTTTCCCAACAAATGAGTGGCACATACAAAAGAAAAAATTGGAAAGGAACTTTTTTTTTTTTCAGCTAAATTGACCCAGAACACAACACTTCTGCAATGCAGCACAGGTAGGCATGTGCTCCTAGAGCAGGCAGCTGAGTGCCTATTTCTGTGTCACTATCAAAACAAAGAGGCCTCACCACAAGTAAAAGCAGAAAATAGGCAATAATGCTGTCTTGTCTAAATCTAAAATTTCTTGTTCTTAAATTAAAGCTTGCTCATTTTATTTGAGTTAAAACATTACCTCAATTCTATTGAACTCATCAAAGCAGGCCCATGCCCCAGCTTGTGCCAGCCCCTTGAAGAACTTGCCCATTGCCTTGTAGTCGAGGCCATCGGAGCAATTAAAGACAACACACTACAACAAAAACAGAGAACATTTCTCAGTATTACCACAAAGTCCACTATAAAATTCTTAGCATCTAAATGGGAAGGGATTACTGTTGCTAATTTTGGATTAGAAAACCAGGATGCCATATAGACACAGTCCTAAATGCGAGCTTGTTACCAACTATTCCTCTGAATAAAGAACAGAATCACAGAATCATTAGACTGGGAAAGAGCTTTAAGATGTTCAACTGTAAATGAAGAGCTACAAAATAAGCAGCACTTGCTTAAGAATGTTATTTTAATATCTCCATATCCAAACATAAACAGTGGAAAGTAAAAAAAGGGAGTTTAGGTACCTGCTTTGCTATTGCTTTTGCTAGATCTTTTGTTGTTTCTGTTTTGCCAGTTCCAGCAGGCCCTTCTGGAGCACCACCAAGACTTAATTTCAAGGCACCCATTAATGTCCTACATTATTAAGAACATAGGCATTAGAAATAGCAATCTTTAATACCAGATTGTTTCTGAATGGATTGCTAATATTTTCCTATGTAGGCTCTCCTGAAAACAATTTACTTGTTTCTCTACCGATTTCGCAGCTTGCCCTAGAAACCCAGTATTTTCTCATAAGTGATTCCTAATTGTGGAAGGTCACATTCAGCCACTTGGCCTAAAAGGAAAGTCAAAGCTTTTATTACATGCATCCACCTTGTATACCCTCAATTACACAAGCAAATGAACAGTGCCATGAGCAAAATGGTAGAGTCTGCAAAAGCACACGTTTCCCTCAAGGGGCACTTGAACTGGCAAGAGCTTGAGGCTGGCTTTATAAATTCAGCCAATCTTTAGAAACGGATGAAAAAGCATAACGGTTGTTACAAAAACCTGGGAATCACATTGCTTTTCAAGTGAACATCTTACTAAAATGAGATCCCTGCTAACACTGGAGTGATCTGATTAACAAAACCCTCATTCAAAGGCTTTGACTCATGTCTTGAGGGCTCACCAGGACTGAAATACCAAATGCTTTTGAATATTTCAACCTTGAGGACTGAAGTATTTCCATTACAACCTCTTGCAAGCCAGTGGAGGAACAGGAAACTAATTCAAAAATCTGTTAGGGGCTCTATAATTAACTCATTTATCTTACAGGCAGGCATATCCAAACTGTGTGTCTTACTTTAGATAAATTAATTGACCAGTGCTACTCTAGAATTCTTTGCAGTTCCAATACCACGTGCTGCCAGCTCTTTTCAGAAGCATCTTGGATACAGTAGAATCTATTACTCTACTGGTGTAGAAGCCTATATATTGTAAATATTTTTATCATAATTGGGCAACATCTGTGGAAAATGTTAGCTGCTGAGGTTCCTCCTACTATTAACTAGAACAAATGAAAGCAAGCAGAGATCAATGCAAAAAAAGAAAACATTATTCCCAGACAATATGTCTTTACCTGTAACATCGATCTGTCAGTGGGGTTATAACCAGACGCTGAGAATTGCCCAGGTACTCATAACCATATTTCATTTCTGTGGTGATCATTCGCACTATCACATCGTCCTCTGCCCAGTAGTATCTCAGCTGAGAAATCCACTGGAAGTCATTCAGGTCTGTGACTTTGTCTTCGACCAATTTTGAGACCACATCACGAGCTGCAGAGCACGACAAAGATTGTTTAATAAATCTAGACACCTCTACTGTGGTAGTTTACTTAAAACAACTTATAAGTAAAGTAACATTTACTTAGAGCTATGTAAGAGTAATTCAACATTTAGAGGCTGGTTTTCATGCTAGAGAGGAACTTGCAATTGTTTTGCAAAGGGAATCAGTCCAATTGTATCTAGATTCCAGTGTCTGTTCTAAGTAGATGGGAGACCCTTGTGCAGTACTGAGCAACCCCCACTTGCCCAAAGAACTCTTGTGTTCTCCGAGTGCATTCTGAGTGCAATAACTCTGTTAAGGCTGATTCAGGTTAGAGAAAGCATTTTAGGTGCCTCTCTCCAATAGTCCACACCCAGCTCATGCCAGCAGCACTGCCCCGGGTGTCACAGGGCTGGCAGCAGCTGCACATTACCGTGCACATCGATGACAATGAGAGCTCCAAGGGTCAGCCGGGCTCCACTGGACAGCTTTCCTCTCACTAACTCAACTATGTCCCTGATCTGGAGATTGCTCTTCTCCAAGAAATCCTGTCACAGAAACAAACACAGGCTTTAATGTGATGCTGTAGCCAGCAGCTCCTAAGTTCCTGTAGGTGCAATCATTTTGGAGACAGCCCCTCCAACGAAACGTATAAATAAAATGGTAGTCTGGGCACTACACAAACATTTTAAATTATCTTTTGTACACTGGCATTTTATTTTAATATGAACACCTCAAAAATATTAATGGCCTGAAAGTAGTATAAGCAGAAAGCTGATCTTTCTTCCTAATGGAAGTGACAAAACTCTACAATGGGAGAGGAGCAGATATTCTTTGCTTTGCTTCCCCCACAAAAGAAAGGAATGGGCATATGGGACCAAATCCATTAGCAGCATGGTTTAGTTTGCTCTACTTTAAACACATGTTGGACTGTATGATGTCCAGAGGTCCCTTTTATTCTGTGATTCACTGTTCTGTGATTCCTTCTCATTTTTCTCAGCTATGGATTATCCAGTATACTTTCTCTGAAAGTAATAAACATTTTAGTTCTGTCTGGATATATCAAGTAAGAGCTTCAAGTGGTTTTAAACAATACAGGCAAGTTAAAGCTAAGAAATTCAGTAAGGATGCAGTAACAAAAAGGCTAATATTAAAATGTTGTATTTGATGAAAAGTTTATTAATACTTCTCTATTTCAACATTCAAAAAGCAGCCCAAACATTCTGTTGACAGAATTAATCTCCAAATAAATCCTCATCCACCCAGCTTAAACAGGATCACAGAAAAGCCCACTGAATTAAACAGAAATTATTTCCACTATTTGAGCATGCATTTGAGTGAAGCCTCAGTGAAGTGATAGTTAAAACTACTGTAGTGACAGAGGCACTATGAACACGTAAGAAAAGTTTCTTGTATGAAAAATCAAATTTGGCTGCTGCACCTTCCTCACCAGGAGAGTCAAGCAATAGCCAGAGAAATCAGTGGTGACCTTATCCCTCTCTGCAACTCCCTGAAAGGAGGTTGGAGCCAGGTGAGGGCTGGGCTCCCAGGTAACAAGTGACAGGACAAGGGCACATAGTTTTAAGCTGTGCCAGGAGAAGTTTAGATTGAATATTAGGAAGAATTTCTGCACAGAAAGAGTGATTAGACATTGGAAGGGGCTGCCCAGGGAGGTGGCAGAGTCACTGTCCCTGGAGGTGTTTAAGAAGACTGGACATGGCACTCAGTGCCAGGGTCTGGTTGACAAGGTGGTTTTGGGTCATGGGTTGGACTCAATGGGCTCAGAGGTCTTTTCCAACCTCAATGATTCTGTGACTCTCTGAAATAACTGCACCCTTCTGTAAAGAGAGATTTCTGCCTGCATGTTTCTCTGAGGCTTCCCATGCAGAGACAGGAATTAGAAATAAAAATACATAATGTTTAACAATGGCCCATCACTTTCTGTTCGGTACTTTAATTTACACCAGTATCACTCATAAATGAAGCAATACAATTTCCTTCAGTAGGATTTCTCCTGATACACACCAGAGTAAATGGGAACAAACATCTGCTAAGACCCAATGCAAAAGGAGAACCAAAATAAAGCACTGCACGAGTAAATTGCAATATGTTGTTGATTGAGGACCTTCTTTGCTAGAAGGAGCTGTTTGTTATTACTCAGAGTTCAGTGCCGAGAAATAGAAAGTTAGAAGAAAATCTTACTTGTAAAGTTTTTTTCCTTATAGCCTCAGACACTTCTTCTGTCCAGTAAATGCATGAAACACAAATAACTGTCTGTCCAGGCCACTGAAGTACCCACTCTTTTCGAGGAACCTTAAACCAAAAGATCAATTTCAGACACAAGAAATCATATAAACACATTAGATTATGGCACTGATAACAATTACCTTCCTCAAATGTCTTTTGTCTCGTGCTGCAAATAAATGATTATCAGCATCTAAAGCTTTAATACTTTTACTTCATGAAACTTCAGAATTAAAACTTCAGATTGGTGCTATTGAAGAAGAAAAGCTTGATTCCATTTAGCTTCAAACATGTTTTCCTGGTTAAGAATTTGAGCAACCTACTAATGTATATTTGTTTGTGAAATCTAACTTATACCATAGTTCAGGAATAATTACCTGGCTATATCCTTTGATGCTATCTTGAAGAACTTGTCTTACACTGGCCAACATCATTTCTTCTACTTGCAGAAGCCATTTTTCTACCATGCCCTTCAAGAAAGAAAACCAGTTAAGAGTCAATACACATTTCCTGATTGTATTCTTCTTCTAACGAATTATTTGGGATGTGTTAGGCTTCAATATGCTTTCTTTGGATCTGGGTGTTGTATATAAAAGGAATAAAGATTGAAATTACCCCAAATCTGATTGATAGTGCTGTAGTTTGCACTGTCTGAAGGCAGGTATATTAAGCTAACTCTAAAGACAACCCAGAAAAAGAAACAGCTGGATATGTTTCATATAAGCATAAACAAAAAGCACAGATTGCATGATCAGCCAAGCCTGCTCATTTTAACCCAGGGCATGCTTTGATCCTGCAGGATTAAGGGAAAAGAGTATCTGTAACTCACAGCATGCCCCACCTTTCAGAGGAATTTACTGCAAAATTGGTATTTTTTAGCCTCACTCTCACTTCCTAAACTCTTTTCATTATGTGATC
This sequence comes from Phylloscopus collybita, assembly GCA_027886175.1. Lineage (NCBI taxonomy): Eukaryota > Metazoa > Chordata > Aves > Passeriformes > Phylloscopidae > Phylloscopus > Phylloscopus collybita. Next base: position 5,443,667 of record JAJNNQ010000048.1, read on the forward strand.
CTAAATGGTTTAAACCCGATTCCTTCAAAAACACGCACTTTATGCAATGTATTATGTATTAATCTGATTTCATACAGTAAAATTTAAAAAAAAAATTACATTTGCTTTCACTGGATAGATTTTATCTATGAAAGGAACTATTTCTTTCTCTGAACTGATCATGCCTACGATCTCCAGATCTTCTGTGAACTCCAGTTTAGCAATTCCTTCAAAACACTTCTTTAAATGTGGTTGTACTCGAAGTGGATCCTTTGTTTCAGACAGTATTTCAAGCAGCTCGTCATTGGACAGGAAAAAGAATCTGCCAGAAAAATACAATTACTTTCCAAACATGAAAATTGTCCTTAACAATCTACTCATACAATTGGTTTTATTGTTGCTTAAGATACTAGTGTATCACAGAGGAAATTATTATCTCAAATCCCTTTCCTTCAGCAATTTTTAACATTATAAAACTCATCACATCTGTTTTTTCAGAACTTCAATGTAACCATCTTTTTATGCAAAGGAAGAATAAGGGTTCTCAAATTCAGGCAGGAAAGACCAGACAGCTCCAGCCAGCCATTAAGTACCTTGTAAAAACCCTGAATCCTGCTCCTTGTGATCATGTACAGCTCCCAGGGATCACACAGCTCTAAAGAGGGTGGGGCAGGGACATAATTGCATACCAGGCATGGGAAGGTAGCAAGCTCCTTCAAAAATACCCTGTAAGTAATAATGCCTTTCCCAATCAACGTTTACATTGTGATAGACAGATTGTGCCTCCCCATCCCCACCTGCTCCAGCATTTCACAACTGAGGAAAATGAGTTATGTCTGGAGATGACAACAGCTTTTCATTTTTTGCTGCATGTGCCTGTGTCCCACACATGTTTAAAAAATGAGACTTTTAAGTTCAGTTGAAATGGTTTGAAAGAGCTTATGGCTTCTTGTTTCTAACTTAGACCTGTTTAATTAATTTACCTTGGGAAAAATAATCTTTTCGACTCCAAGTAAGTATTCAGCCCCTTCTGAATGTCCTCTAAGAGAATATTTGCTTCCTGAAGTCTGTCCAACATCTTGGGTTGTTCAGTTGCTACAAGTACCTTTGTGTCTTTCACCTTTGTAAAAACAAACACATAGCAGAAACTGCTAAAAATTGCAATAAGTTTTACATTGAAATTGTTAGCATCAATCACATATACTGCAGGAGGCTAAAAAGCTGTAATTCTTCTCTGTAGTGTGCTTTCATTAAATATGTTTGCATTATTAATAGTTTTGCTCTTCAGACTGTCAATGTTACCAACTTGAACTTTATAGACATTAATGAAGGCAATATCAACAAATAAGATCTTTGGCACTTGCTCCTGTGTCTTGAGCTTGCTACATTGTTTTCCACTCCCAAATAAATTCTATCAGAGACACAGCACACAAGAATCATTCCCTGCTCTCTCTTTCTGGTAACACTCCTCTTCAGAGGGCTCTATTTCAGTATAGGCCTCATCAGTCACAGTCTGGGTGAGCTGTTGGACAGGTCTCAACTCCTATTTAGTTACACTGATTATTTCAACACCTTTACCACATAACCACACACTCCCAGTGTTTCTGACAAGCATCTCAGCTCACACAACACCACTCTCTAGCTCACCACTCTTACTCAACTTCTTATTTACAGGGAATTGAACAGGTTACCAAATTACACTTCCTATCCCCATTGTCTTAACCTGACATGCTTCCATGACAGTCTATATGCATTAAATTCTTGAATAACCATGCTATCACATATTAGAGAACGATCACATGAAAAAAAAAATCCACTTAGGTGCTCCAAAAGTGTGTACACCCTGTAAGTCTAATGCAAACACTCATTGTATCCAGACACATTTTTGTACCTTGTCAGTGAAGTCGTAAGCAGATCCTGAAAGCACAAATCATTCAACTTTCTACCTAATTCTGACCATTTAGCCATAAGAAAGCTAGAAAATTTAGAATTGAGCTATAATTCACCCTTCAACACCCAGCCTTTACAGAAATCTCAATACAGTAATGATGTCATCTACAATTTAACTGCAAGACTAGAATTTGTTGGACTTTAGTAAAGGATTTTCCACTTCATCGATACAAATACCCAACTGCAGAAAAGAACAGTGTATTAATAAGTAATAATGATCAATCATATTAATAATTAATAATTAATGTTCATGTTACAATTGTGCATAAAAATGCACAATTTATGGAATGTTAGCACTTACCACTTCTGTCATAATGTTCTTCCAGCAGGAATCCACAATCTTAAACTTTCTGCCCTCTTCAGGCATTTGAGCTATAATGTCTTCAGAACTAAAAATTGGTTCCAAATACAACCATGTTGCCTGACATTTTAACCAACTATCTATAATATCTTGCATTAAACACAGCTTATCTCTCCAAGCCTGCAATGAAAATATTTAGTAGTTAAGCAAAATTACAACAAGAAAAAATAAAAAATATGAATGTGTTCTTAGTTAACAACTCTCTAACATCCTATCATGTCAAAATACCTTGATGCACTTGGGGAAAGCATATTGTGAGACATGCAAGCTCAGTCAAACTGGCTTTTCCTTACCACACATTCAGCTTCTATTGGTTTGATGAAGGGAGAGCCACACACTGTCTGAGTCTTAACAATGTGATCATCCAGCAAAAGCTGGATGTCATCCACTGACGACAGGATGTTGGTGTCCTGTGAACACATCACATTTTGGTCAGTCAAATGGTGGTCACTTTATTTCACCACTCATTCAGATTCCTGTTTCCCCCTTCCCTCTGATGTGAAGATATCAAATGGAATCTCCTCTGTACACCTCTGTTTCAAAGGTCCAGAGACAGATTGTTTTGTGATAGGAAGCTGGTGCCTTCTGACTCAGTCTTTTGCAGTGATTCTTGTTTCTTCTGGGCAAGTTAAAATTTGGCTGCTGTCCAGCTTTCCATACAATACTGGGGAAGTCCTCAGGCTTACAGATTTGTTGGGATGAGTATGTGAGATCACAAGCTGTCCAGATACTGAAGTCCACATAGAAAGAGTTATAATAATGGAGACATTTGCCCAGCTGTGTGCTAAGATACAACATTCCATTGCACCACAATGAATCAGCAGTAACATCCCTTTAATATTTCTCAGTTGGTATTCAGAATCAAAGTAATTCTTTTCAGATATATATATATTGATTTGGTGTTTACTTACAGTATCCCTGTACTTTGCCAAACCAAAGTACACATTGACCCACTCCGATTTCATTTTCTCTATTGATTTCTCTAAGGAGTACTCCTTACTTGCAGCTGCTCCAATGGGTTCTAATCTAAATTGAAATGAAACATATCTTTGAAATGTTTTCGTAACGTAGCTGAAGAGCAAAAAAAAAGCAGTTGTAGGTAGAGTTGCATATCAGACTACCTTATATAAAAATTTGTTAATAATATCATAGACTCTTCAAGGAATATTTTCCCAATTTCAGCCTCACCAAGTTAGAGATATTGATATTAATAGGAAGACAAATACAGACAGAAAATTCTGAATGAGCAAATTAAGAGGTTTAGGAATACAACTGGATTTTTATGCCTCTGTGCTACAAGAACAACTGACAGTTCACACCTTGGTAAACATAGCTGATTTTACAGCATGTTCTAGCAAGCACAAAAAACCTCAAAAGAACTAATATATGGTATCTGAGGTATGAAATACAATGCCTAAAAAATGAGACTAGATTAAAACTTCTTACTGGTCAATGAATTTTGAGAGTCCACAATCCAACATGTATTTAAGGTTAGTGTTTTCATCCGTTTTGATCTCACATCCTACAATTTTACTAATCTGAAAATAAAGTAAGAAATAAATCCACCATCAAGATGCATTTTTGTAAAATACTTTCAAACAGCAAGCAAAAAAATACTAACAAAGTATTAGTTCAACACCCTGATTTTCTGCCATAAATTATTAATTTTAATGAAGCTTCTGCCTGTGGCGTTACAAATTTCAAAACTGGATCTATCGTGTCACAGGATGAAAGATATTGGACTGTCAGTTTCTGTGGCAGAATATTTCCACAGTTAAAGCAGAGTTTAAGTACCTGCTCCCAGTGTCTCTCCTTCATTCCACGATTGCAGACAATTGTCAGGACAGGAAGATGATGTTTAAATTTATCCAGCTTGAACTTCATGGATTCTGCCATGCGCCTGGGCACAGGCAAATCCGGGAAGCTCTTACTGAGTTTGTACATGGTCCTCCACATATTTCCAACCTCTTCACTAATTTCATCAGCATTCAATTGCTGAAGAGGTCCTGAATACAACAGCATAAAAAAAAAGCACAGCAGGCACATCAGCACAAGGAGATTCCCAGGGTGGTTTAATTACAGCTATTTTTAATCATTGTCCTCTAACTGGAAACTAATTGTGTTACAAAAAATTATCTTAATGCAAAATCCAAGTCAGTAACTCTATTTCACACTGCTCAACAACATTTATTCCTTCAAATTATTTTCTCATGACTAATCAACCCTCTCAGCTTCTACTAAACTAACTGCAAATAACATGTTTCATCAAATGAACATCAAAGCCTCACCATTCATCCATTCCTCAGATTTGGTATGGAAAGTAAATGCTGTTACCCAAAGCTGCTCAAAGGGTTCTTTGGTTGTAATTATAGATTGCAAGAGAGGAAATTGAGTCTTCTCCCGCCCAAGCAAATCTTCTTCATAATTAATACCCTTTAGAGGAAAAAGAAAAGTATATATTATTCCCATCCAAAAATTCCTATTGTTGTTTAAACTTTTAAACAGACAATACTGAACACAACTCTTTTACATGTCCTAAAGCCAGAGAGATCTGTTGATATAGGCCTGTGGATTTTAGCTGCATAAGGTAACAGTGTTCTTGAAAATTCCCCTGTTTTGTTCATGGAGTCATAGAGGTCTTTTCCAACCTAAACCATTATTAAGATCAAGTCCAATGGTTAACTCAGCATTTGTGGGTATCTTTTACTACTCAAATAAATTTGAAAATCCAAATCCATTTTGGAACATGATAATGTACCATGGAATTCAGTGAAAACAAGGCTCACAAGTTTCCAATCCACTGTGAAATCTGAGTGTAAGCTCTTCAGTTAGAGAGGCTTGTAGGATTTTTTTAAACTTGTGATTAGGTTTTTTCTTTTACAGAATTATCTGGGAGCTCCCACCAAAACAGGTTTTAATTGCTGTATTTATTCATGGTAAGACATTGTCTTTGTCCAAAAGGTTTTACCATAAAAATCAATGTACAAAGATTTAGATTTTTAAAAAATATTGCCTTCTTCATTTTACAGGTAGGGAGGTGAAGCACAGAGAAATGTTGGCTGAAATGCAGACACTGAATTCAGACTGAGTCCTGAGTCTGTGCTTTTATAATACCAATAGGCCTTTCATAAAACTTGTAATCATTCAATATGAGCTGCAGGCAGAAAAAATATGAAGATCCATATTTCAAGATAATATTTAAATTCATGTACTCCCTGAGCTAATTGTCATGTCATTTAAATTGTGTGGATACACCTCTCATTGTGATCATGAATTAAGAAACTTAGGCTTAATTAGTTGTTCTGATCTACCTATAAGAGCAGATCAGTGCTGTTAACTCACACTAATTAAATATACTAGATGCCTTTAAATCAGATTAATAGTGTTGATGTGTAGGACTACCAATTTATTTAAATTCTAAACTCATTTATTAATTCCATTTATTCTTTTGAGTGGGACTTAATTAAAATCTTGACCCTCGTTGCTCCATATATGGAGAAATCTCATTGTCTTACTGTGATTTAGAAGATTAGTTAAGCCTCACAAATGCCTGTGAGATCTCTCAAAGACAACCCTTCTCATTTCCCAGCAGAGAAAGCTAAGACAAACTGATGCTATAGTAAATTGGATGGAGAGCCCTGAATAGAATCTAGAAATCTTGGTCTTCAGTTTGTTTCTTAGCATTTGAAATTCCTGTTACGTGTTAAAATGTATATTTAATGTCTATCAGCATTAAATGGAAATTATACAAATAGTTGAAAAACATTTGGGTTCAATTAGAGAACAAGCAGAGGGACTGAAAACACAGCTCCTGTGCACAAACCATGATTCAGGGAAAATGCCAGCTCCCTTACATTCTGCCTCTGCCAATTCTGTCAGAATTGTTTTCTGTGGATAGCATCTTGGTACTTACTGCTGACATCTTGGAAACAGTGAAATTCAGTATTTCAATTTTAAAAACTCCCTGATTTTTTTTATTCCCCAAAATTTGCTCTTCAACTCAGTAGTTGGGACAAATAAGCACACAGGCACAAGAAGGTATTTGCCACATCTTTGTGAATTTGGAAATTTTTAAGCCATCCTATCAATACATGGCCAGAACCCTGAAAAGAAAATTGGGGCAGGAACCAAACTTCAGCTTATCCAGCACATTGTAACCCACTTTATATTTGATTAATAAATACTAACCTCAAATTCTATTAGTGCATCATCTACATTCTTATTTATCTTCTTGAAATTCTCAACATTCTTCCTCAATTCTTCCGCCGTCACGATATCCCCCCGTTTTTTGTAGCTCTCCACTTCTTTATAATAACCTTCAAGAGTTTCCTTAAACTGAGAACACCTAAGATAAAGATAGCTAAGGTAATATGATGATGTGTTTCATTCCTTTTCATGTTTCAATTATTTTTATTAACTACAACAGGCACTGTCACATGAAATCTGATCTCGGTACTAGTAAAACACAGATGCCAGTGAAAGCTCACTAATCAGTTCTAGCAGTGCTATGCCATTCACAGGATGAGAATTCAAGGATGAGAATTCATTTTCAAACCTCACAATTCATTTACTTTACTTACATCTGCTACCTCTACTACCTGGAGAAAATAAAGGAAGATGAAAACTGTGTAACAAAATGATGTGTACTGCTGTAGTAATCAATATAACAATATAAAATTATGAATATTCTGGACCAATCCTCCATTCCTCCTTTCAGATCTATTTAAGTATAGGGATACTCAAATCCACCCTCATCACCAGTATTTTTCAGAAATCTCCATAATACTACATGCTAGATTTATTCCTTACTTTCTCAGCTTCCTTCTAAGTTTTCCTTTTTTGAAATTATATCCTTTCTACTCATATTAAGATTTTTTCTTTTCTTTAAAAATACCCAGTGAAAAAATATTACTTAACACCATACCTTTCCATCAGTGCCCTCTCCACCTGACTCCTCTTGTCAGCCAACAGATTTTTACTCTTTTCAAATACTTCCTTAATGTCATCAAGCCAATGGAAAACTTTGCTGTTCAGGTTTATGTCATCATCTAAAATAAAAAAATACAGTCACCTTTAAGAAAATACCTCTTGACTAATGATTTAATAGAATGGTTTTTATATAATAAAATGGCTACTAAGAAGCAAAATAGTTAAACTATGTTTAGAAATAAGCAAAGAAACTGGTGGCTGGATTATCTTTACTGCAAAGAAACTCTTCCCTAAAACAAGTCTGATTGACAGCAGAAATGTAAAATCAAGTTAAGGATGTGAAATTCTCTAAATAAGATGTTATCTAGGTAGAGACAGCTAGTAAGAACAGTTATTTCAGAATATCAATTCCATTCAACTACACACAGAGAGATCACTCCTAACTAAATATATATTATACCTACATAAGATGGATAAATGTTAAACCATTTCTAGTCCTCAATCTATAAATGCTGAGTTATTCACAAAAGCTAGAGCATCACAACTATAGGATGAGCACACATCTCCATCTTCATATTTTTCTGTTTGTTCAGTGCATTTAGGTCATTATAACTAATGTAGGACACATGCTTATAAACTCAGCTGCAGAGAAAATGTAATTATGAAATACTGCAATTGCAAACACTCCAGTCCAAAATGTAACAGCAAATTGTCCTGGCTTCCATAGGCATCCTAATTTTTATCATAAATGAAGTCTAATAAACACAACATATCCTTGTTATTTCTACCACTGTCTGATCCAAGAGTGTGTTCTGCCTAAGGAAACAGTATCATCCTGACTTTAAAACAGGTTTGCATTCATTTAACTGCCCTTCCTTTTGAGGTGCAGCAAATAACAGACTGCATCTGTGAATCATATTTTTGCTTTTAATAAAAATGCAGACTAAAAGTAACTTCTACAGATGTATCTTCAGTCTTAGAGAACAGCCTTTATATTAACTAAGAACAGCAAACCATGTCATCATTTGGCCAGATTACATACCACTGACTTGATAATACCTAAAACACATTAAAATGCTCTGTCTATGCTGTGTGCCATTCCTCTGCCATTCCTTGCTGCACTGCTACATTTTGGCTTCTATTGAATTCTTTTTATTTCCTTTCTGTCTCTTTTGTAACTTTGCATTAGCACCCTAGAAGGTGCAACATTTAGGCATGCAGAGCCTGTTATCTATATCTAAATATTCTCAATATTCTCCTATGGAAATTTTATATTCTGTAGTTAGACATACCAGAGAGAAAAGCATAATCCATGAGGACTTGCAGTCTGTGTGCTGCTTTGTCGAGGTCCCTGTTCAGTTTAGCAACAGTAACTTCACTGGATTTCTTTAAGAATGCTTCATATTCCACTAATTGTTCAGTGTTCTGAGGCACCTCACTCATTCTCTTTGCAATAAAGTTAAACTCCTCACAAATTCTTCAACAAAAAGAGAATAGACATATCACTGGGATTGAAAAATGAAGAGAGAGGCAAGATCCAGTAAAATTATTCTGTCTGTGAAACAAAAATATTACATTTCTTCATACATTGAACTTTTTTGGGGGTTGTTTTTTGGTTGTTTTTTTTTTTTCATGGGTTCTAGCCAAAGCTCCCTATTCAGCCAAGGTGCCCTTCTTGCACTTGTCAGGTCAGCACTAAAAAACCCAGCAGATGAATAAAGGTACATCCACAGATACACAGCATCAATCCAGGCAGACAGCAAGAACCATCCATGCAAACAACAGGTACCTTTCATTTAACTGTCTGTTTTCCACCACTTCAAATTCAATCAATGTGTCTTTGAGATTTTGGGTCCGATTGCAGAGTTCCTCATTCAATTGTAAAGCATCCAGACAGAACATGGCCAGAGGAACAGTGACATCCATAGAAGCAATCTCTCTTTTCAGTTTTGTGAAGCTGTCAATCTTCTAAAAACAGAATATATTACATCTTCTAGTAACATAATACAATGCATCTGTTATTTTTCCTGAAAGCCTATAGCTGAAAATTATGACACAACTAATAGTTTCCATCCAACCAACTGGATCAATTATTCCAAAACTCATTTTTGTCTTTCCAGAGACCTGCTCTTATCCACAGATTCCAGGGCTGAAAGCTGTGCACAGTAATTTGCCATCGTAGGGAAGACCCCAAGCTGCTTAAGGAAGCATTTAGCATTTAGCATTTAGGGATGCAAAGAGTAGACAGGGCTGACTGAGGACAAGATATTCAAAAGACAAGCAGGGTGCAGATTGACCAAATACTCTGGGCAGCCTTTCTGCTAAGAAAGAACAAAACTCACAGAAGAAGGTTATAAAGAAACCTCCTTCTACATTTGCACAGCAGCCCTACAGTAAGGGGCTATGTAAATTGAGCACTACCTAGTATTCCCAAGGGCAAATTAAGTGATTTGTTCATTAGGCAATAAGTTAGGAACTCATGTGTGATGTTTTAGCAGCTGTAGGGACATGCTGCAGTTGTCAAGAACACATTACCTCAGTTAAAGCATCTAAAGAAGGACTTTTCTCCAAAAATTTTTTGACATCTCGCTGTGAATTGTTGTTCAACAGATTGCTGTACTTTCTGTACACATTTAAATACCTTAAACACAGAAGACCACAAAAACAAGCATAAGTTTCTGATGCAAAGTTTCTCTGTAGAAAGAAACAAATATACTCGAACTATCTATTTAGTCAAATAGACAGAGTTATGAAACTGAGGGTTGGAAGGGCAATGGAGTTACCAGCCAAAACTTACTTCTTTGGACCAAGTACGTTGCTTTCAAAGATCTTTTCAAGTTTGCTTATATAGTCTAAAAACAATGACTCCTGTGGTTTGACTGTGTTAAGAGTGAGATCATCTCTTCGTAATTTCGGGAATAGAATTTTCTCCACCTGAGGGAAATCATAACAAATACTGTAACAAGACACAGAATAGTGAAAAAAAAAAAAAAATAGGTGTTCTATTACCCATTCACCTACCACATTAAAAAAAAATCATTATTTGATAAAGACAGTGCAATGTGAAAAGGCTCTGATCCATAATTAACACTTGGTTACTCACATAGTTTGCTTGTGAAAACTACATGAAAATCAAACCAGTGCTTCAATATAACTTTATTGTGAAAAATGTCTTTTATAACCAAAAAGCTCAGGTCAGCACAGTTCATGATCCACAATCCTCATCTTTATCTTCTATTTTTCAGTCTTCAGCCTTATTCATATATTCCACTCATCCTCTACTATTCATATATTATTGACAGTTTTTATTAATACTGTATTTTCTATGCAGCTATAACTGATCCAAGTACCTTTGGGAGTTCCTCAGCGCTCTGTAGGATCTTCTGGAAGCAGTTACTGATTAAATCCCAACATGCTCCCAAAGGTGGCTCAAAGACAATATCAGGCTCTTTCACACAGAGTTTGACTGTGAGTATCTGAGACAGGAAGAACTGCACTCCTCGATACGGTTCTTTAAAATCATTTCCATCCTTAAGAGAAAGATGGAAAATTTTACACAGCAAGGAAATGAGCTACAGGAATAAAAAATTTTAAACTGTTCAAACTCCCCAAATATCCTTACTACACAACAACAATGGGATCATTTTCTCTGATATTTATACAAAACCTGATGTTTCAAACAAGATCTTATGATGCTGACTCCTAAATGACTCTATAAAAGCAAAAGTTAAGAAACTGGATTGAAACCTAATGGCCTTTTCTCTTAAGTCACAGAAATAAAGCACTAATTATCATACAAAATAAAATTTCTAAAAAAATAATAATCTATAATATCTATCAGAAATAAATTCTAGAATCTAGTTTTAATGGCCTTTAATTGTATAGTCAATAAGAACTGCACTATCCCCAAACTGCCTTTATAAAAATGGAGTCCTAATCCATGACTAGATTCATAATGTAGATGTCACAATAAATAAAAAAAGAACAAAACAAGCAACAAAACAAAATAAATAAGAGGACACCCAAACCAATCCACAAAACAGAACTAAAAAAAAAATTAAAAACCCAACCATCAGCCACAGAATCATCATCCAGATGCAAAGCTTAGTGGCCAGGCTTAGTGCAAGGTATGATAGTAAATTGCATCACATGATTGATTCAATTGATCCTCTACTATTCAGTATTTAACCCACCACATTTATTCATTTTGTCTTATCAGGGTAGGTCCTGGTTGATCCTATATTTAAAAAACTCATTTCATCAAAGAGGTAACTTTATGGTAGCCAAAACAGTGGTAACAACTCTCACGGTGTAATGATTATTGTTATAATTCTGTGCATTACTTGAAATAACACAGGGCACTCCTTGGATACAGGGACACCATACAGTTTCCTCTGCAAAGGAATAATAATAAATCACCTCTGCAAAGGATTACACACATGACTGCACACTTTTGTCTTCAAAGGGGATTACTTCTGTGCTTTCAGAGAAATGCTGGAACTGGTTAAGACCAAAAAAATGAAACTAAAAATAAAGTAAGCAACTAAAATAAATGCACACCCACTCAAAACTGAAATGAAATCTGCTATAAACTGTTACTTGTAACCCTAGATCTGTCAACTGATCATTCAAATCAGTAGTTCTTGACCATGTAAAAAACCCACTGAGTATACACAAGTCTTTGAAGGATATAACCATTTTCCACAGAGGCAAGAGCCATTTGGGACATTTTGGCCTTCAAAGAGCACTAGATTTTATGGCTGTACGAATTATCTCCATGTAAGACAGAAAACTATACATATACCTGACAGCACATACCTTGTGGATCATAAAAAATGCCAGAAGATCTTCTAAGGAGTTGATAACCATCTCCCGCAATTGTAACGACATTAGAGCTGCCACAGAACCAAAATAGCTTTCAACTTTCTCAGAGGAATCAGAGTCCCTTTGAGGAGCAAAATGAAGCCACATATTTTTCTGATCAATGAAAACAGATGCACAAGTTGGGATCCACCTACAATGAAATAATATGGAGACAAGGCTTTTAAAGGCTTGTTAGTCTTACTTTGCTCCTTGCAACAAAATCTAAACTCAGACATTACCCAAAGAATGAGTAAAATCCAAAGGGCTAGAAGAGAAGTGATAATTAGATATCAAAAAAAATTATACCTTTTAGGACTTAGAGGAAACCTGAGTTTTAAAGCTAAGGATGCTTGTTATAATGGACCTCTATGATTAGTTTAAATTAATAGTAATAGACAAAACAATAGCAAATTATATTGTTTTACTGATTATGAAACAATATTCAATTATTAGCACTAATGAGAAACAAGTTTGGAAGATATCTCAGGCAGCAGAATGCAAACACTTTCTATCATGTGCATCATATATTCTCTTTCTTAAACTGATTGACTTCCATTATTAAAAAAAATTATTTTCCATCACAGATGCAAATTTTTACAGATTTTTACAGATATAGAATCCACTACTCTCATGGTTAGAAACCTTCTGAATTCCAGTCTCCATTTATTCATTTGGGCCCCTCAGTTTAGGAAGGACATTGAGATGCTTGAGCGTGTCCAGAGGAGGCAACAAGGCTGGTGAGGGGCTTGGAACACAAACCCTATGAGGAAAGACTGAGGGAGCTGGGGTTGTTTAGCCTGGAGAAAAGGAGACTTAGAGGTGATCTTATAACTCTCTAGAACTTCCTGAAGGGTGGTTGCAGTCAGCTGGGGGTTGGTCTCTTTTTCCGGGCAGCAACTTACAGAGTGAGAGGACACAGTCTTAAGCTGCGTCAAGGGAAATACAGGTTGGATATTAGGAAAAAGTTTTTCACAGAAAGAGTGATAAAGTATTGGAATGGCCTGCCCGGGGAAGTGGTGGAGTCACCATCCCTGGATGTGTTTAAGAAAAGACTGGATGTGGCACTTGGTGCCATGGTTTAGTTGAGGTGTTAGAGCATGGGTTGGACTTGATGATCTTGAAGGTCTCTTCCAACCTAAAAATTCTGTGATTCTGTGATAGTTTATTACTATTCATTCTTGTAAAAGCACTCTTGCAGTTCCAAAGGTTCTGACAGCATCCCGATGTTTATTCCTCTATTCACCCCTTTGTTTTGGCAGCCTTGTGGCTGGGACTGGTGTCATCTCGGTCTAAGATCTGTTTTAAAAACTGTCCTTCATGTAAGCCAGCCCCTGAGATATTCTATTTATGTACAGCTGCCAGAGCTGGCACTGACTTGTTCTGAAGGACAGCACGAGCTTCCCCACAGTGCCTTTGAATGATGCCCTCGAACTCGGCAGGCAGCAGCGGCAGGTCTCCGCAGAGCATCTCCGCAGTGCGAACAAACCGGAGGTGGCTGTACCTAGGGAAGGGAAAACACAGAAGACATCCTTATGGAATGCTGTTTAAAAAAAAAAAAAATAATAAAATCCACAAAATATGGTCAGGAAGGTCTCAAGTGTATTATAAACACAAAAAAACCCGTAATTTCATTTATAAATATCACCCCATCGCTAAGCCGGTCAACAAGCGCGTTTCTGATTGGGGTTTTCTATCAACAAACATCAAGGGTTTCACAAGTTTTAGTTGTACTTGCTGTAATTAAAATTCTTTATTCTTTGCTAAAATTGCCTTGTCTTTTTCCTAGATTCATTAGTGTATCCAGTCATTAAAGAACATACAGAATGATACCTACTGCTTTCATTCCATATTAATAAGTAGCTATCCTGACTACTCTATGGGGGGAAAGAAAAGAAATTTCAGCAGCATGGCATATATCACATGCTATAGTCTGTAACATACAAGCTTACATTCCTGCAAATGTTTCTTAAATGCAAATAAGCTCTCAGAATTACTAATTACCATATTTAACTTCCTAAGATTACACATCTCAATTTGCAAATATCCCCAGGGCAAATTTCAACTACAGACATTTGAAAGGTATTCAGTTTTAAGAGTTAATTTTGTTCATATCAGCAACCAGGATGAGAATTCCAAATCTCCAGTTACTTGAGCACTGGACCTTAATTAATTAAAATTTAAAATGATAATTTTAAAATTATTAAATGTTATTAAAATAAATTAAATATATTTTAATAATAATTAGTTTATTGAAATAATAGATTTATTGTTTAAATTTAGGCATAGCACCTTTTAACAAAGGGTAAACAAAGGATCTTTTCACAGCATGCAACACATGTTCATTCAGTGACTGCAGGAAACAATCACTTTATGTTGAAATTCTTAGAGGCTCAGAAAAAATAATTATTTAGAAAACTAACATATTTTGCCACTTTGTATCTAGTGGCTCCCCCAGGTTCTCTGTAGCATATGTAGAGAAGTCAGCAGATCCACTCTCTAAACCAAATCATAAAATAAAAACATGCTAAATGTCATTAAGATCCTATGAACAAGCCATCTTACTGAGAAAGCCAGAGCTCTTGCAAAGTGGGCATCAGTGAATTCACTATGAAGAGATTGCTTTCATTCCAACTTTTTGTTTCTTTGTAAGAGCTGTGCCATGGCACCGGTGCACAGATAATTCTCCGGGGGAAAGGGCGTGGGGTGCTCTGAATAGACAGTCTCTTCCTCTCAGCTGGATCCAACAAGATATAATCAACTAGAAAAAAATTATATATATCATGGTTAGACTGCATGTATAGCCAAAACCTACATTCAAAGCCATTATATCTTCATAGTTCAGGAAACTGTAGAATGCTGCCCATTTAAAACTAACACAGTCATAGAGTTATTCGTATATTTTTAGCATAAAATACAGCACAATAACCAAATTACAAATTTGACTCTAAAATTATTTCAGGAAAAAAAAAAAAAAAAGAGAGAGAGAGAATTGGTTCTGATTCTAAAAATGGGAGGCAGGAGAAACAATTTTTCATTCCGTCTCTCCGTCTGATGGGATTTAAGATTTCATAAATAGGTATTTGTGGAAATTGGAATCCTACACGGCATGATTATAGGTTATTTTCTCTCAGAGATCTACTGTAGTTCTAATGATCCCAAAGGAATTCTCCATGAATGCTAAGAATAGAATGGAGATTTGCTTTCAAAGTACAGTAAATGTCTACATACTTGGAACTGCTCAGGGATTGTGAGTCTTACCAATGGCTTTCATGAGGCTGATACAATAGTCTGTCTTAATCTCTTCTCTTAAACGTGCCAGGAATCTCTGCAGCTCTGGCCTAGGGAGAATGTGAGTTGGAATACGTTTGAAAATTTTATTCACCACTTCCTTATCCTGAGGTGCCAGCATGTCTTCTCGCACTCCATTATGGATGTAGTAACAGTACCGCTAAAAAGTTTAAAAGATTACACTTATTGTAGGAATTTTGTGACAGATAATTAATTACTACAAAGTATTTTTAGCCTTTCTATCACTTGAGCTTTTTCTGTAATTGAAAGATGTTTGAATATAATGGATTTGGGGTGTCTATGATCCTTTTAAAGCGCTGACATCTTTACAGTGCTTCCAAGCTGTGTTGATGCAAGCACACAGACCACTAGAACTCAGTTCAGCAAATCAAATTACTGATCAAAAAAGTACTAGAGAACAACATGAGAGGTTATGAACTTGAGAAGATACTTAACTTGCAAACCCTTTACAACAAGAATCAGAGTAGCTACAAATGAAAAAGGAGTTGACAATATCTAACAGCAGTTTGATATATTGAGTATTTACATCTAATCCTCATGTACTGCCTGCTTTTCTTAGCTACCCTTTAGTAAATAGTTTCTAGATATCTTGCAGATGATTACTGCTGCTACTTTCACCTTAAAAAGAAATCATATAAATACCTCTATATCATCAATTGAAGGTGGCTTTTCTCGCTTACTTATCTCCTTCTCATGTAAATCCATGAGAGCAAATTGTTCTTCTGGGGTCAGTGGCTGGTTGTCTGTATAATTTATGACATGCAGTTCTGGTGTATGAGCAGGTACACTCAGTGAAATGCGATTGAAACTCTTTAACAAATCACTTTTGAAAAAAAAAAAAAAAAAGAGTACAAGTTTAGTGAATAAAGAAGCAGTAATGTTTAAGGACAGATGACAAGGATTATATAAACCACTTGTACTACACTGAGGACAAGTATGACCAAACCACTTGTACTACACTGAGGACAAGTATGATCTATGAAAGCATTTCAATTACTCAATAAAAAACTCCCATTAAAATTGCATAATACAATACACTACTTTACCAAAGGATGCAATCATACAAACTTTACAACAGCCCAGTATCACTCAGACAGGCAGCACTTTACAAGCAGTTCTATCAGAGTCACACCTACTACAGTTATTTAGGTTACCCGAGATCTCCATGTATTTTCATGGGATTATCTTACTAAAATCTTGTGACACAAAAAAGCCAGCCTTGATGCACATACATTTTTTGTAGGGACTTAACATTTCATGCTTGGATGCTTAACACAGCATGCAATAAAAAAGAAATATTAAATCACAACTCAAACCAGACTTACTGGAATATTCTGTATCTTTATATCATTACAGTATGTTACCTGTCAGAATTCCATCGCCGCTTTTTCCTTGCAGCTTTAAATGTCAGTTAAGAAAAATCACATACAGACATGTTTTTCAAAGAAGATATTACTTCATATTGGTGAAAAACAGCTGAGAAAATTAGTCACATAATGAAGTAAGAAAAAAATACAATGTCATAGAGAAGTACTGCATGTGATTATTTGGAGGGCTGAACCTAACTAGGAAATCTGAAACTGGCCTTTCATTTATTGAAGTTATGCATGCATTGGTGAATTTGTCTACACTGACTCTGAGGTGTTAAGCTTGTAAGTGTTTATTAGGGCTAAATGATGTTTTCCAGGGATGATGCTTTAGCTGATAAAGAATTAGAGAACACTGCATGGAACAAGCAAGCCTAAACTTATAAACACATTCAAATATGGATACGCAGTGGACTCTGTGATAGCTCTACCATTGAAAAGGACTTGAATTTTTTCATATTTTTCAACTTTAGGTCCTGTGCAGTAAGAGTATAGTTATTAGCTATGGAGTCACTTGGGTTTCTGTGGAGATGCTGTTCTTTGAATGGAGCTGCCAAAGTCCATGATGACTCTTGCATCAAAGGAGGATAAAGGCTTTTGTGAAGGAGAAGCTGAAATTGGAAAAACAAATGCAAAAGTTTTACAGAGAACATTAATTTAAAAAGTCTTCTTAGGGGTAGAACAGGATTAAACATCAATTAGTATGAAAAGCAAATACATAGGTCAGACATATGACCACTGATCTGTTTTTAAATCACTGTGCTCTCCACATGTATAAAGATAATTTTACAGAACACTTCAGTCTTACTCAGCCATTTTTCTGCATAATCAAAGTATTTTTGCATAATCAAAATATTTTTTGATTTTTGCAATATCAAAGTAATTTTTTGCATAATCAAAGAGAAGACAGTACATTATCTAGTTCTTCCTACTCCCCCACATCTCTGTCTTGCTTCTTTTCTTCTCCTTGTATCTGCTTAGATTTAGAAAGTTCCTATTCCTCAGGCCTTCATTAATGACCTGTCTACTTTTAACACTCAGTCCTTGTAATGGCTGAAGAATAGTACAAGTTAACAAATTCAGCTCCTGTCTTTCTCTCACAATCACTAAAGATTTTTAATAGACTTCTTTTGTCTCTTAATTCCACGTTGTCTCAGGTGACTTGGTATCTATTGATGGACTTTTCATCAGTTCTGACATCTGAACTTTACTGAGATAGCTCACATGAGATGCATGTCTCAAAATACCCCCAAAGAGATAAAAGTAGGTGAGCTCCAATCATGAATACACTTGGAATCATTGGATCATAAAGGTTAGAAAAGACCTCCAAGGCCACGAAGCTCAACCTTTGACCCAGTACCACCAGGCCCACTATTGCAAAGGATGGGAATTTGCCAGCACATGGAAAGTGTGCATACCCTGAGAGCAGGGGAGTGAGCACGTACCTCATAATAGTGTGAAGCTGCACCTGAAGCAGCAGCAGCAGCAGCAGGGCCAGGTGGGTGCTGGAATGATGATCCCGGCGACTGTTTTGGACGACTCATATTGCACAGGGAACTGCTTGGTGACTAGGCAGAAATGAAAAGCAACTTCAAAGATAGTTATGAAATACTCTGTTTCAAAAACAAAAGATTCACAAAGAAGAAACAGAGTCCTTCAGTTTTCATCAAATATATATATATATATATTGCAACTTTCCAAATTTTAAGGAAACAGCCATTCTTTGTGGTGGGTTACTCAGCAAAACACTTTTTTTTGCATTTTACAAAACTTCTAAACACCAATAAATGGCAGTTAAAAAATTCTTATTTTTATACCCCTGAAAACTACTTAAAATTAGTTACATATTTTAAATTATACTAAAAACTCCACATGGAGTTTGTAATGGTATAAACTCTGGATATTAGAATATTAAATCCTACCAGACTGCCAAATTGACAGTGAAAGAGTCCAAGTTGTGTGAACTGTATTACTGGGGAGGGGGAAAAAAAACCCTCTAGGTTTTTTTCATGTCATGAAGAAGCTAATTATAGAAGAAGCTATTACCAGGATGCTGCTGGAAGAACAAATTCCTCACAAGCACTCTGCAAAGTGTTGTACTACAAGTGGCAGGATATCTGATACGTTTGAGGATTATATTTCACCTCTTCAAGGTGACAATACTTTGAGATGACCTTCCAGGACTCCATACAAATTTCATGTCAGGATATTTTCTCAGAATTATTAAGCCTCTCAGTGCTTTAAGATGCTTTTAAATGGTAATCTTCCTTAGCATAGGCCAAAGCCTCACCTATAGTCCATTCTGAGTTTACTAAATCAAACTTGTTTAGGAGATTCACAAGGAACAATTTCCTGAATACATAGTGACACGATGAGAAAAAAGAAGTGGAAGTGTGTTGTATCTGAACACCAGTGAGTTAAATCACCATGGAGGAGGAAGTTATTACCCAATACAATTACGTTTAAATAAGACATAAACTTCTTTTTACATAATTTTAACACACTTTTAGCACATGGTTATTGCTTTCTGATGTATCACTGAAAAATGAGGCTGCTGAAACCTAGTTTTCTAGCAGACAAAATTGTGCCCTCCTTTATATCAAAGTAGAGCCTATTTAGAAATAAAATTTGAGAAAGGACTGATTTGATTTACCTCCTTGGTATTCCCCAGCATGCCTGCACACACACAGAAATAAAGACATTATCACTGCCAGACCTAACTCATTAAAGAGAGCATGAATTCCTCTTGATTAATGACTAAAGGGATTGGGCCTTAGGATACTTTAAAAATGAATAAATTATACAGTTTATAGGACATCCATTTATTCATTCTTAAAGGTACAAGAGTCATTTAAAAAGCCATCATTCATCCTAAAACAACTCCTGACATATGTCAACTAACCTTTCAAACACCTAATATCTGAACAAAGAAATCCTTAATAAAAAGTACATTATAAAGGATTAAGTCCAAAGAATATTGAACAAGAACATGTGTCTTTCAATAAGCATTCTTCCAATATCAAACCACTAACCACCATATGGCCAATTTCATCTGAAGTTTTGACAAAGTTATTGATATTTCACAGTTGCTACAGAAGGAACTTACCCTCAGGAGACTTGGGCTCTGTGTTGGCTTTATTTTGCTTTGGCTTTTTTGTTTGCTTAGAATTTTTTGGTCCACCCCTCAATGTGAGCATCCTTGTTGTTACATGCACTGAAGAAGAATGAGAGACTCATTTCAGGTACTATCCAAGGTGTTAATCAGCTTCTATCCCGGCTGCCAGAAAGAAAAAGAAAAATCAGCTCTCACATCCCCTGTTTACAACAATAAGCTCTCTCTTCCTCCAAACCTCCATGCTATTTTTTTCACCATTCCTCTCAAGCTCACTTTTCACCTTAATCTTTCTAACTCCCCCCAGATATCCTTCAAGCAAGATTTTCTTGAACTCTGCCCTTTCCACTTCCTCCAATAACAGTTTCCTCCCTGCTGCTTGTTCTCTTCTAATGTGCCAGGGACTCTGGACCCCCCAGCTGTGGTTTACAGCAGAACCACACATTAATTGCCAAGAAGAATAAGCCCATGTCAAAAAGAATGGGAAAAGAGAGAGACACCCTGCATGCCTCACACATCCACAGGATGCACAGGTGAGCAGGGTAAGGGCAGGTACTACCTGCAGGTGCCCTTGTTACCTGTCCCTCTGCCTGTCACAGCTTGCTGAACTTCTCTGACACTCTGCCTTTCAGTCCTCAGCTTGGTTGCCCCAGTTACAGCATAGCTGGTGCTTGGAGACAGAATTCCCTCCTCTATCTCCTCCCTCAGCAGAGAGGAAACAGCCCCTTTCAGTGTTGTGCCAAGCTGTGGTCAGGGAGATTCAGTTGTGGAGACAACGAGGAACTGCACAGGCTCCTTTTACCTCTGAAAGTTATGTAGTCCTGAGCCACCTGAGATATTCTAACTTTTGCATGAAAGCACTGCACAGAGCTCCCAGAGCAGTAAAGGCTCTGTAAACCCAAATATTCTTAAGAATTGGGGGAAAAAAAATTCAATATTCAAAACCTTGAATCCAAACACCTCTACCACTTTTCCACCACTCAGAATCAATCTTGAACACAACAGGTGGGATAGTCTCAATTCCTCTCAGCCTGAATGCATTTGCCTCCCACTCACAATCATCACTACATCCTGAAAGATCTTCCATCACATTCCTCCACAAATGGGAATTACGACCATCCAGCACGAAATCTAGCATAGCCTCTTAACAGCTACCCTCAAGAGGGCTTCGTACATGTTCTGCTAACACAACAAGAGTTCAATTTTAAAACCCTTTCCCATCATCTTTGCTGTATTTCATCCAATTTTCAGCTAGCTGTGAGAATGGCTGATATCCCTGAGTTAACAGCACAGTTTTCCTTATGTCTTGCCCTTATACCATCTACAAGTGGAACATTGTTGTTGGCCATTGTTCTTAAAACCCAGGCCAGCAGTGCAGGGTACAGCACTGCTGGTGCTGGTAATTGCTTGGCTAATGTGTGCCATAACTCTCCAAATATTTCTGGGCTGGCTTGCAATATGAGCATTTTCCTGCTAATTGGAGCTGACACTGGCAGGAAGACAAGCTCAATTAAGCAGCAGTTAAGAGTAACTACTGTTCCTCTGTGCACATCAACTTGGATGCTCACATATGCATGCCCTTCGAAGATGAAGAACTTATCTCTGCTGTTTGAAAAACATTAAAACCAGTTGTTCTGTATAGAGGAAGATTATATGTTTATTTTTGGCAGAAGAGATAATTACGCATAGCAAGAAAATAATTTACTAAGAAGTATGAGACTATCTTCAAAACTGCAGCTATGGCATGCTTGAAAACAGCCAGCAATTTAAAATCTCCAGTATACTTTAAACTCAGCTCTATTACATTTTATAGTGCCATTATCACTGAGTTATGTCACACTGCAATTCTGCCAGTTAGTTTTTCCTATGCTCACCTTTTTAAAAAGTATACAAACTAACAAATTTATGATATACCCTAGTGTACCAGGAATATCAATCCACTATACACTTTAATAATATGAGAGATTAACATATGAAGAGTTCAAGCAAAATACACTTGCCCTGACCATCCTCTTCTTGCAGGTATCTTGTGCTAGGCTGTTAGACCCCACAGTCCAAAATATGTTAATATGCAAATCTTACTCCCTGCCTACACAAATCTTGGTATTTGCAGAGATTATTGAAATCAGCACCTCAAAGATACAGAGCTCCAACAGCCTGATAACTCAAACTCCCCATACTTCGTAAAGCCTTTTTTTGGCTTTAATTTCCAAATTAAACATGCTATGCATTTTGTTGCCTTTAAAAAATTAATCATGAAACCTATGAGAGTATTACAAAACATTCAGTTTTGTAATACTCTCATAGGTGGCACCATTTAAATGATTAAAGCAGTCACGAGAAAAGTGAATATTTAACCCATTTCCTATTGCAATTTACAGCATGAACAATTCCCTGTAGCAGAAGCTGGGGATTCACTGGAGCCTCACGCTTGCATGCTCGCACCATCGTGACGGCTCCGGAGAGCAGCCAGGCCAAAGCACCGTGCAACGCACCTCACCGGGCATCCCTGCTGGGAACAGTCCCAGCCAAATGCCGAGACACTGGAGGAGCACGGCTTTGGCTGAAAACCCAGCTACATTCTTCAAGTCATCACTCCTCACATGGCGCGTCTCCCCTGTCAGGTTTGCCTCGTGGGCACCAAAACACCTTGAGGCGGCAGGAGAAGCTGGGAACGTGTAGGAACAAGAAGCCGGGACTGGGGAAGGTGGTTGAGCCAGGTGTTGAGGTGTTTTACAGCAGCTGCTCCAGCGCTCCTCACGGCGTGACTGAACACTGCCAGCTCCCTGCCAGCTCCCTCCGCTGCCTGCCAGCCTGGGGACGGCGGCCTTACAGACACCCACGGAGCGACTGCTGGCACCGGAGCCTCCCGGGGCCGAGCGAGCCTCTGCACGCCTCCACAGCGGCACGGAGACCGCAGATACCCTCATTTTCCGTCCTCCGCTCTAAAAAGCTGCAGGCTGCGTGTCCTAAAACAACACAAACCTCTAGGACACTCATGAGGGTGCCTGGACTGAGCGGCTGAGGTAGGGCCGGGGTGAAGGGCAGCACAGCAAGGGGAACGCGAAAAAACACCCGAGGGGCACCGGCCAGCTCCGCCAAGCCCCGGCGGCCTTTGGAGCCCGGGCCGGCAACTGCACGCCCACAGCCGCGCTGCGCCGCCACAGGCGAGCCCTGCCCGGCCCCCGCGGGGAGGAGACAGCGGCGGGAGGGCGGCGGCGCTCCCTCAGCCCCGGCAGGCCCGGCAGCCGGGGGAGAGCGGCCGAGCGGGGCCGCGGCCCGGCGGGCGGCAGCCGCAGGTGAGCGGGACCTTCCCGGGGCCGGCGCCGCCCCGCTCCGCCAGCCCCGGCTCCGGCACCGCCGGCTCGGCGGGAGGGCCGCGGCCCGGCAGCCCCGCGGTGAGGGGCCGTGTCTCCGCGTACCTCCGGGGTACACAGGGCGGGGACCCGCTGTCCGCCCGGGGGGCTGATTCTTGGGGGTGGCTGCAGCGGTGATTAGGGGGGTGATCGCTGTGCGCTGGCCGCGGCTCTGGGTGCCCGGTGCAGGCCGCGGGCGGTGGCCGAGGTAACGCCCGGGCTCGGGCGCGCCCCGCGGGCAGCTCCTGCCCAGCGCTGCCGGCAGCGAGGGCTCAACCCGCTGTGTGTGACGGTGCCGAGTGCCCAGGAGGGCCCGTGTGTGTGCAGGGGGCACAGCAGAGACACTGGCGCCCTGCTTGCTCGGGGTTGCACAGAGGAAAATGCATCTTCTAACCTGCCCCTTGTAAGGGTCCCCCTGCAACAATAGCTGGAAATTTTCAGGGAGATTGCTGAGCTGAGGTTTCCTTGAAACTGCCACAGTTAAATACGTTCAAAGCATCTGGAGGCATTTTGCCGTAATATGCCGAGTTTTGAAGCTGTATGGGGTATGCTCTCGATGCTGAGCACAAGGATACTCACACAAATACGTTTCAGTGTGTTACCGGTTTCCTACGCCCGTAGCAAGAAATTGTTCATGCTGGTGGTTAGAAGAGATGTTTTACTGGTAAGTGAATACCCTGACGGGTAAGCACGGGGTTAATGTTATAAAAGAAGAAGGTGAGACTCACCTGTATCTTGCTACTCGGCTTTGGGAGTTTCAGAAGAGCTTGCAGGGACAAGCCCTCTACGTCAAATATGCTTTTGTGAAAGTAATGTGTATCACTTCATCTGAAACCTGCATTCTCTTTTTATACAAAGGAAACCTTTAATTTTCAGAAAGCATCTGCATGAGCCTGTTACTAATTCTACCTTAATTTTAAGGGAAATTGGATGGCTGAGTGAGAAGTGGCTGTTCAGAAGACCTCCTGGCTGAGGATTAATTACATGTCTAAAGAAATGCAGGAACTACAGAAGCAATGGCACTCCGTGGTGCAGACCATCCACAGCAACGCAAATGTGGGTCTGGATTGTCATTTTATATATTTATAAAGCTACTGCTTTTGTAACTATCAGAATATCACACCCTGATTTATTTAAATGCACTCCCTGTTTTTTAAGTGAGCACTGTGAGGCCTATGGGAAGGCCTGTCCTCCCACACCATCAGTCAGGAAAGAAGGAAGCCTGTTCTGCATTTTTGTGTTTTACTGGCATAACCCTTTGAGATGGTAAAGTGGCATTTTATATATATAAAAAGAACTGCTATAAAAAGAACTAAAACTACAATACATGTTTCCTTAAGGGAAGGGAAACTACTGCAGTGAAATTCTAGTGTATAGCTATGACTGATGACTGCCTCTGTAAAAAGATTTTCTAGTAATATTATTAAATTCTTAACAACTTTCTGATAACAGACATGCCAGCGCTGTACTTAGGTTTAATAAATGAGCAGGTTGCAGCTGCCATGGATAAAAGTTGAGCATTTTTAAAATCAGCAAATAGAGGTCTCTAGTTCAAAATAATGGTTGCCAAGACACCAATGAAAGCTGCATTTATTAGAGACTTATTAAAGACTGATTTATTTTTTTACTTGTTTTCAGATTGGTTGCTTTTTTGTGGGGTTGTTGTTTTTTATAATTTTTGCAAGGGTAGAACTGGGAAGTCCCAAGAAAAACGTGTCTGTTGTTGGTAGAACTGTATTTACCCTGAAGTATCTCAAGTCCCCATGCTTTTGAAACAAAGAAGCTAGAGGTGCTCCCTAGTCCAGCTGCAGGCTGACAAAAGATCTATCCTACCTGTAGTTCATTACAGCAGCAGTGATCTGTGAAAGGTATCTGTGACAAGAGATTAAAAAAAAAAACCTAAACCCTTTTTCTTTCATCTGCAGGTTGTTGCCTTTATGAATTCTCGCATTGGCCAATATTTAGATGACCATCCTTTTGTTGCCTTATCACTCCTGATGTTTATTGCTGTGTCAGCTATTCCTGTTGGATTTTTCCTGGTTTTTGTTGTTACAACAGCTGTAATGGCCTGTATTGGTGTGATAGTCATGGAAGGTACTGGATGCATTCATTTTAAAGGAAATGCATGTAACCTTTTGCCTTTTAATTTTTTTTCTTCTGGAGGTCTAAGTCCTAGCAATTGAGGATTTCTGTGTGTAGTCCTCAGGTCTCAGTAGTAGTAAAACTCTTAATACAAGAATACTAATCTAATTAAGTGTAGTCTGTACAGGGGAAATCCTATTTTCCTTTCTAATCTCAGCCACCAGGATATACCTAAACCAGTTATCTTGAGCATGCATAGCTTTTACAGAGCCTAGCCAGATGAGGGAGGGAGATGGTTTTCCCACATTGTTTGAAATTGGGGTTATGGTAGAATGTCAGCTCTTCTGTTTGTACATAGACTTGTATAAATAACAAAGTGCTCTTTTTTTAGGTGTTGTCATAGCCATAGGTGGCATAGCCCTTCTGTGTGTGCTGTGTGGCCTGGGAGCCCTGTCCCTGGGAGTCTCTGGAGTGCTGAGTGTTTCTTACGTTGCACTTTCAACTCTGGTCAACTACTGGTGTGCAGCAAAGTGAGTAGGGATGTCTTGATCCATGCTTGGATTTCAAACTCTGCAACTGTGTTATTGCATAGTTCCATTTTTTTCCTAAATGAGCCACTGTTGCTTAATTTAAAAATGTTTCTTGAATGCTTTGAATCTTGGGCTACCCTCATGGCAACATACAGATATCTGGTCATGGGTAGGTATTCTAATGAGTGTTAATTCATGCCCTTTTTCCTATTTGGGACAGAGGAAATAAAAATGGTCTTTAAATGTGAATGTACTAACACAACATGATATCAGGGAGTAAAATACAGTAAAATATTGTCTCACTCCAATGTGTTACTTTAAATGTCATTAAAACCTACTGGCAAGTAGAATTTTGTGTAGATGATGAACCTTTTCCAGTTTTTCCTGCATGATGACCCAGCTATCTCTGCTTACCTGCATTTGTAGAGTAAGGGAGCAAAACTGGTTGTAGATTTGGGATAGGCAGGGGAGTACTTAAAAAGGAAAGTGTGGTCAAAATAGAAATGACAGGTTTTGTAGGGTACTGCCCTGTGCAAGTTGTGCCTCTCAGGACCTTGGGCTTAGAGGCCTGTTTCAGTCAGCATTGCCTCAGCCAGGCAGCTGAGAGCAGGAGGCAGCAGCAAGCTGTACTGGAGTGGCACCTGTGGCCCCCCAAAGAACCTGCCAGGGAAAAACCACCATAATCACTGAGGCATAGGGAAGAGCAAGAAGGAAAATCCCAGCTGCTCTCTTCTGGGCTTCCTCAGTTTGCTCCTTCAGCACAGCTGTATTTGCACAGCTCTCAATGACACACAAAGCTGCCCGAGATGGCAGCAGGGTGACAAACAGGGCATGGGGCCAGATCCACAACCCTGCCCACCAGTTCCAGAACACTTCTGTTTTCCATAGAATATCCAAATGCACAATCCAACATACACACCAGCCCTGTTGAGTTACAGCTTTGATATTAAAACAGATAATACCAACTATTTTTATGTTGTTCTGTCTTTTGAAAGAAGCTTAGGTAGACCAGCAGCAGATATAAACTTGTCTGGGACATCTCTCACTGCTCAGCCTTTTTAAACAAAATGTTAAAAGACAGTAATCTTAGGCAGGCACAGACAATAAAACCATTTTTTTTTTCTCATGTACACAGGGGTCAGATAAGGAAGCAGGATGTTAATGGAAGCTTACCACAGAAGCAGCCTGGCTTGGATCTTTCTGGCTTGGATCTTTCTGCCGTTACTGGGAAGAGTGAATAAGTAGTTTTCTCCCCACTTCATAGGCACTTAGCTGTACAATTCCAGCCTTTGTTATGTAATTGTTTACTCATTAAGCATTCAACCATTTTGTACTCCTGGAAACCGAGAAAAATCAATATACATCTCACACTGGCACTGTAAAAGGGATCTTAAGAATAAACAAGAAACAGCAGTGCAGTGGTAAGTGAATGTGCATGATGGGATGATCTGTACAGTTTGGTAAAGGGATGTAATAATAGCTGGTACTGTTAAGTCAAGGGCAAGTAGATGGACAGAAAGGGAAGGGAGATACTTGACATCTCAGATACTGGAGTTCTGAATGTACTCTCTTTAGTACACAGCAGTGGTCATTTTGATACAGAAGTATCGAAGTTCAGAACAGTAGAAATGTTTTGAATGTGGAAAAATATCTGTAAGCCTTAACAACCTTTGCTAAAATAGTATGAGTACACCAGGCCAATGCTTTATGTTCATTATACAGGGAAAATGGGTTTGGCATAGGTCATGGTCTAAGCTTTTATCTCCATTTAGATGTTGTGTTATTCCAAAGGGATATTTTCCTTATTCTCATTGCCTCATTATATCAGGGGTATGCTTAGGTCTTGTTTAGGTATTTAAATTGCCTGGTTTGCTTCTCAGTTGTAACTTTATGTTATTTAAACTTTTTTCATTTTTGCAAATGCTATTATATTTTTAAGCATTAAGAAAGTATCTAACTATATTAGTTTAATAAAATGCTGTTTGTTTAACCAGATTGTCTTATTAGTCTGTTTTATTCTACAGTAAAAACAATTTTTTCACATCTCATTGTAGGAAGGCTACATTTGGAGCTGAGTTTTTCTCCTTGAATAAAGTATTTTATATGACCAACATTACTGAGCCACAAGCTGCAGATCACTCCCCTTGTCAAGCCTATAAAGGAAATAGAAATGTTTAAGGTCTAAATTAGTTTTACTTAGCTTTGCCTGAACCAACCTGCTGCTTGACTAAAACAAGGACTCAGAGCCTACTTGAACTGTAATGTGCTTCACACAGTAGTGGTGGTAATAGTTTCAGCCCTTAGGCTAAGCTGGCTCCACATTTCAGGTGTGGAGTGAAATAATCCCCAAAAGATTTTCAGGAGCCCTTTATGTTAATGGCACATTAGTTCAGCAAACATTACAAAGCCATATAACCAGCCTTCCCTCAGGCAAGGCTACCTGCAAGTGCTTTCCAGGTGGCACCTCCAAAAACAGAGCAATAAAGCCTTTACACCTGCCTAAAGTTACAACACTCAAAATCTTTATAGCACAGCTCCTACATGAGTACACAGCTGAATCCTTCCCCTTCATGCCCTCATCTTCTGAAGGGAAGAGGCATTACTTAATAAAATCAGCAGACACTAAAATTAATCCAGTCCCACTCCAAGTCTGACCCAACATGAACCATTTCCTTCTGCATTTTAAGTTTATTTTTGTTATATAATTTATTCTGTCATCAGCACTTAGCAGGAGCTAAAAGTGAGTTCTCAGTTACCTGCAGGTAGACTTGGAAAAGTTTTGCTCCTGCTGCCCTGACCTTTGCATGCTTATCAGCATGTCATTTCAAGGCTTCTCACTGTGCCCTTTCACCAAGAGCTTTTTGTGCAGTGCCAGCACCAGAGTAAGGTTTTCAATTGAGAGATGCTGAAGAAAAAACTAGGTCAGCATAGAGAAGGTGTTTCACTGGAGACAGTAAGGCATCCCTTAAAAGGAGGGCAGAGGTTGTTTTCTTCTTTGAATTATTAAAGACTCCAGTAGAGCTAAGCAGTTCTTAGCAAGACAGGCTAGGGAGATGCTTCCAAGTCCCCTTTTTCTTAGTTTCTCTCTCAGCTTTCTGCAGAACAGCACCAACCCCACAGGAGACTCCCACCCCATGGCACCATTCCCAACCAGCTCCTCAGCCTACTCAGCTCTCACAGTTCTGGTTCACTGCCCCTTGCTGTAGGCATAAGCCTGCCTTAATAGGCAGCACTCTCATGGTCCTACATTCTGGGGGACCCCAAACATTCTATGTCTAAGGAGATTTGGTGCAAGCAGCTGTGCTGTGGTTCCTGAAGCAGCTGCTTGAGCTCAAGCTGCAGAGTCAATGGTGCCTGCACCTGCAGCAGGGTCCCTGACTAATTCCTCTCCCTTTTTTTGCAGCACCATCATCCCCACCCCTCCCTGCCCTGTGTCAGAAGAGAGGCACCTCTGCCTGAATGCAGGAAAGGAATCTTTTTTACTTGTAAGATGAGCTTAAACTTTCTAGATTACACACTTTAACAGGGGACTGAGAGGCAGCAGCACACATAGAGGAAGAGGGAAGGAATCCATGTGGCTCTAGGGTAAATTATGTACAAAATAAGGAGCACAATCCTGTGTTTTCCTTGATTTAAGTTTAATTACACAAGTCTTCATTCTAACCACCCCTGCAATGTCCCCAAAGAGCATTAACTGAGCCTCCCTCAGAAAAAGCTATAGTTAACCATCCCAGAAACCAGGGACAGATCTCCTCTCACATGCCACATCTGAAGTCTTTCCCTAGGCAGACAGGATCAGCCAGGGGCAGAAACCAGGCAAGAACAACCTTCTCTTTGACCTAGATGGCTGTCGCCACGTGCAAGCTCTTTGTCTCACCTCCTCGGGCAGTAAAAATAGTACAAAATACAGAAGTCAAAGAGCAAAAGTACATCTCTCTCACTGTACAGCTTCCCATACTGAGGGTACCCAAGTTGTTTTAAATACCTTCACTAGTGCAAGTTTGCCAGATTCATGTATGCAAGCTATGCAAGAAATAGCTTAGCTTATTAGAATATTAACTAGCATGTTTACATGTCACTGTAACATTATTTAGCAAACTTCAATCATCCTAGAGCAAATGTTCAAATTCCATGAAGGAGAAACAAGGAAACTACCTGAACAAGCACAAAGATCTTTCCCCCTCATTTCAGAGCAATAAGGATGGAGATAGGAAATATTAAGATTAGGCTTATTTGGGTCAGAAGAGCTAAACAGCCCATAAAGTTAAGTACAACATACTGTCAAGTACATAAACCCTCTTCATCACCACTTACCTGGCTTTTGCAGAAATACTTCATATTCCAGCCAAGTGCTAAGTCAACAAGACTTAAGTAGAGCAGGTTGTTCACTGGACAATAGCTTAAGTAACCCTTTCAACCCTAACTTCTAACAGGCCAATGACAGTACCTGACTTGTAATTATGAAATTCATAGTTTGTGTTTATGTTATTATAATTCTGATTAAATACTAGCATAAGGTCTAATGATCATGTTAATCATGGTCTCTTAGCATGACACACACATTAATACTTAGAAAATGCAGCCTGAAATTTATTGCATTAATAATAGCTCATTAATAATGCCTAAGTGAAGTAGCAGTGTGTGGCAGACAAGCCCAGAGCCTGTGCTGTTTATGCACAACATGTTTGACAAGTGACCACTGACTTGATCTGAAACCCTGCACACTCAGACCACAGATTTGGATTTGAGATGATCACTCTCCCTGCTCACACAAAGTTGCCAGACAATGTTTAACCTGAGGCTGTTACACTCCTACTGCAACAAAGCACTTCCACTCTGTCACATGCAATTATATTTTATGTCTCATTTCCTTGACTATGCAAGGTGTACAAAATAAGAACTGGATGAAAAAAACTGCCTCACCTCGGGTGGGCAGCATTACATCATCAGACAGGGCTGTCAGTATTGCAGACAGGACAGCTTTAGCTGTACTCACACAGTTTTTCCTCCCCCACTTTGAGACCCCCAAATTACATACTCCTGCTGCCCCTATTAAGTGGCCAATGGAACTTCCAGCAATCAGAAGATCAGCTCTGGCAGCAGGAAGTCTATTCCACTTTGGTTTTTCTAGTGTCCTTCTAGTCTGCTACATGCAGGAAAGGAAGGCTTCACTGTATATCTCCTTCAAAGACCTTTTGTAATGTTCTGATTCCCATAAGGACAAAGGGATTTATTTTTTTTTTTACATAAAGTTCTAACACAAATGTTGGGTGTTGCTAAACAACTTCAATAAAGCTAGGTTTTGATTTCCAGATACAGTATAGGGCTCATGTTTACAAGAGCAGCTGGAGGAGCTAACTCATACTGGAGATACTGGCACAACATGGATTTTTAAAAACCCAATTAAATGGAATCACAATTATGAACAATGATAAGCGATTCAAGAAAGGAAATTGCTGCAAAGTCCAACAGGAATTTAACATAGCAGTGGTCTGCTTCAGAACAAAGACACCCAGGAAATTAAGTATTATAGCCATTGTGAAAGACAAATCTACAATAAGGAGACATTCTTATCTGAGCAGTGAGGATTTGCATAACTAGGTGCAGGAGAGGGAATACATGACAGACATAATTCACCAAGTGACTACTCCAAGTTTATTTGGAAATACACATTAGCATACCACATTTACCATGTACGCTCTTCTCTTTAGGCATTTACAAAAAGCCAAAAAGAGTAGCATTGTGGCCAGAGAGAGAACACCAACAGCAGTCATTGCAATGCCAGCCCATGCCTCCTTGCTCAGAAGAGTGCTCCCTGCAAAGCAAGGGGAAAGGCAGTTTGTTTGTGGAGACAGATCCTCACTAAGTCCAAGCAACACCCCCAGCACCACACTGGCTCAGTACCTTGGCCTGCAGACCACTCTTCTGGCACAAAGAGGACAGGGCCCCCCAGGCTCACCACAGCAGAGTTCCCAGCTGCCATGCTGCTTTCTACAATGGTAACACAGCACAGTTGAACCCCACAGTGCAGTGGGTTATCTTGGATCAGCACAAGCTAAAATCCACTCAGACATTACCTCGCTTGCTTCTAGATGGCCTTGGGCATCTTGGTATGCACAATGAGGAGTCTGGATGAAAACGGTGGCAGATCAGAACACTGCAGTGAAAATACACCTGGGACAAAGAATGAGAGGTATGAGAGAGACATCTGCTCATTTTGAAACAACAGCTCCTCCTCATGCAATGTCACCCACCAGGCCAGGAACAGCTTTGTCACCAGAGACAAAGGCAAAAGTCTTCACTTCCAGCCTTTGGCGATAGTTGGCATAGCTGACACCACGTCCCACAGGGTGAAACACAGTCCTGTAGCTGTCTAGGTCATACTCACAGCTGCCAATAAATAAAAAACAAGTCAGAACATCAGGGTAGAGAAGGTTTGGGTTGTTGGTGTTGACTCCTTTAAGCAGCAGATTAAAGTTCAAGGTTGAGGTACAACCTACCTTCTCCCTACAAATCCCAGCACCCCAGAGCAGTACTTGGAAGGCCATTATACTTAAGGGTCTCTTACTAGAGAGGGAGCAGGGGAGAATTATGTACTCCTCCCATCCACTGCAAAAGGTAGTTTTGCTTGTATGGCAGGCCACTCACCCATCTACAACAATATTCCACTGGGGCAGAGATCTTGGGTCTTGTGCAGCCGTTGCCCAGCAGTCATCCAGAACCAAGTGGAGGTTGGGGTCATTGCGGTTCAGGACCTGGACTTCCAGGAAGATGGGCTGCCGCAGGAACCTCACTATGGGGTACTGATCCTCACGGTATGGCTGCCTGTAGGAGTCCTCTGCAAGAGCCAAAGTCATTCCTGTTAAATACCTCAGTGCAGAGAGGGGCTCAAGCTCTTCAGCAGCAGCTTGTTGGACAACTACTGTGTGTCCTAAAGGCCACAGATTTGAGGTGTCTGCTTCAAGCAGGAGGGATGCACACCAGGACAGCATAAGTCCATGTTCCAGAACAGTTCACTCATCCACCCACAAGCTCCAGATAGTTCCCAGCCAACTGAGCCCAGATCCAGCTTTACCTGGGTAGCTTAGAAGAACTAAGGAGAGGGAACCATGATTCACTGAAGAAGGTGGAGGAGAAAGGTTGTCTACTTTTACGGTGAGGGAGGCATCACCATTGCTGAAGGAGCACACAACTGTTAACCTGTAATGAGGAAGGAGCAGGTGAGTCACATATTGATGTGGGGATAATACAGCACTGGAGGGCCTAAAGGGGTTTCCAGACACACCTGAGTTCACTGTCCCTTGAGATCCTGCCCAGGGGAAGGTCTGTCCATAATGCCCTCACCTCATTCTCATAATGAATCTGCTCCCCATCAAACTGTGGGTAAGTAACAGCATTAGTGAGGGCATTCCCAAAGCCTGAGTGCCACCCCCACCAAGCCCAGCCCCACACTCACCCAATGCCTGGTCCCACAGCCATTCAGTGGGACATGAAACCGAACCCTGTCATTCAGGGGTGACTTGTAGGCTGGCCGGCACACAGGATCCCTGAGCCTGAGCGTATCCAAATCCAGCAGTGGTGTGGTACTCTCAGCAAGGACTTCAAAATCCATGTACCCATCCTGGGTGCATACAGCAGCTGTAACAGAGGTTCACATAAATTGTCACATGAGTCAGTGACAGCTCTGTCTGCCAGGAGCTGTTGGTGGGATGAACAAACCCAACACAAAGTGTAACAACGAGCCATGCTGAGGCACCACAGCACGGGAGTCAGTCCCTTACCTATTGGTGTGTGCTGCTCACAGGGGCACTCAGGGTGCATCAACATTGTCACAGTCTCCCCATGGACATGAAAGGACAGTTTCAAAGAGGACATGTAGTACTGAAGTCCTGAGCAGCTCTCCCCAGGTAGCTGAAGGACAGGAGTTACTCTCTTGAAATGTGACTACAAGAGCTCATTTTAACACATGCACCTGTTAGAGCTGATTAACAAATAAGCCAAGCCTGAGGAGCACAGGGAAGCTCATTTGCATTGCTCTAGGCATGCCAAATACCTATCCCTGCAAGAGGAATATTTTCACCTCCATCTGTTTTTGCCAAAAGACTCCAGGAAACCCAAGTTACCTTGCACGATGCTGTCTATCTATTACAAAGTCAGTTTTCATTGATCTTAATCCCACCTGCCCACAGCCAGCCACAGGGCATGACTGACTTGACAGACAATCATGGTCAAAGCTGCTGTGCTCTAGGTCTGCACCAGCACCTGTAACTCAAGGATCAGAACTCACCCTGGACTTCAGGACTCCCCTGCTAATATACAGCCTGACCCCTCTCTGTGTGTCCAGAGTGATTCCATTTTCCTGAAGCTGATCCATGGGGATGGTCTTATTCTCTACATCCACATCCATAAGGATCCCTGGAAAGGCTGGGATGGCAACAGTCATGTGTGTTGCATTACAGATTGCTGGACCTGCAAAACACCTTCGATGAATGTCACATCAATTTCCCCAGGGCAACCACAGGTCAGGTTCTGACTTTTTCCATACATTACCTGGAGCACAAAGCATTCTTGACTCCACAGCCAGTCTGTGCTCAGGAGGGCCATACATGAGCTTGAATGCCACAGTGTAGAGCACCTTGTCATTGTGCTGACAAAGAAGATGGAGCTCTATTAGACAGTGCTCAGCTCCTGATCCATCATAAAACCAGCCCCAGAGGGCCGTGTACAGGTTCAGGTTTGCTGCTATTCATGTCTGCAACAGCAGTTTCTTCCCTCCTCACCCTCTTCTAAAAACAGCTGCTGAGCATATGACTGCCAGTCAGATGTTCCCAGGACTGGCTGGGGCTAGAAGTCTGCTTCTGGAAGCTCCCACTCACTCTGCTGCTGTCTGAGGTACACTCTCTGTCTGCCTCCCCATTTCCTTGTGCCAGGCAGTTCAGTGACAGCTGTACAAAGCCAAACAGCTTTGCACACACCCAGCCCAGCAGTGCATCAGCTTGACATCAGCTCTGGCCCTGGCCTGAAAATGCATTCCCCAGGTCTACAGGAGGGAGACAGTGCTGGCCAGACAAGGGCTGGGTAACTCCTCAGTGCTGATCCTCCATTCACATACCTTGTAGGACACAACTCCAGTGGCAGCAAAGGCCACCTGAAAGATCAGGTTGTGGCCATCAACTAGAAAGTTATAGCCTTGCTGCATTGCCTGCCCAAGGCTCAGCTGATGTATTCTGGTTCCATCATCAACTGACAGATTCCAGGACATTGGAGTTGCTGGAAGCTGCAAAGCAAGAAATCCCTGCTTAGGGAAGGAAGGCACAGAAGCATCGAGGCATTATCACCCTGCCAGGCCTTACATACAAGCTCTCTGTATTGACAGTGCAGAACTAGGCTTCCCAACAGGATGCAAGTTCATCAGAGAGGTCCCTGCCTGAACTTGGAGATATCAGGCTCAGTTTATGCCAAAATCCCAGGCACTCCCCCCAGCTCCATTGACAAGGTGGAAGGAAGGAACATACCATATGCTCACCACTGAGACTTGACATGAGTCCTGGGAAAGTAACCTGAAACACAACATGAGAATTAGACTGCAGGAACTTGCAGGGCTGTATCCACACAGCAAAATCTCCACTATGGCTTCCCAAAGTAGACAGCCAACATCAGCTTTCCAGCTTCCCCTGCAACAGGACTGGAGCCAGACTGGGTGCATCATTAATGACCATTTGCAAACCAGCTCTCCCAAGAGCCAGCAGCCAAGCCAAAAGGAACATGCAGCCAAGAGACCTCCTTGCAGCTCACTGGTGCTTCCCCCAGCTTTCTGCAGATCCCAGACACACAATTCCAGGAGACAGACAACGCTGCCTTGCAAGCCTCAGAGCAGGATCTCTAGCACTCCCACTCCTCTACTTACTGCCATGAAGTCTTTTGTGCAGTTTGTTGCACCAGCAAACACAGGAGTAGTGACTTCATCTGCATGAATGCTGTCACAGTGAGTGCTGTAGGTAATATTCATCTCCTCTCCCATTGTGTCATTCACCATCAGCCTCAACCAGAGCTGGTGCTGACCATGCTGCAGACAAGAGACATTAGTTAGGAGGAGGCAGCAGTACTCACTACAGCATGAGGGCAGCTAAAAGCCATTGGGACTGAACTCTTAACTTCAGAATTGGTTTAGGTGCTCATACCAGTGCAAGGACAAGAAGACTTCTTGTTTTCAAGGCCCAAAGGAAAAGGATAAGCTCTTTAGGAAAGCAGGGGGCACAGGGTTAGGTTGAAGAGCAGAAGATACAAAGATAACTGCAGAAATCAAGAAGAAAACTCCAAGGAGTAGCAGGTTTTAGTGCCAGAAAGTCAGCTAGCCAAAAAACCTAAGCTAATAAACAGCAGAACAGAGTCTCATAGCATTTCAAATACCTAAAAGCAACAGTTACCAGTAAAGCATCTGGTTTTGGCCTCCCACTCTACCTCAACAGCTATGATCAGCATATGGTGTTAATTGTCTGTCAATACATATTTAAATTGATTGGTGCTCTGAAATTCTTGAACCTGGTCCATCTCCCTACAAGAAAACCTGTCAAGTAGTTCAAGTCTACAGGAGAACACAACATTTACAGCAGGCTCTGAGGGATTTAATGCATAGTTGAAAAAATAAGAATTTCAGTAGCTTTGGGCTTGGTTTTCTTTTTCAGCTTTTGGCATGAAGCACTCTTCTGTAAGAGTTTTAGATTATCAGAAGTATAAGTATTCTCAGTCTTGAAGAAAGTTAGAAATAGAAACCTTATTAAACCCAGTCCTGTCCAAAGAAAAAATTAAACATCTCCTAAATCCATTACAGCAGTTTCCCAGGATGAAGACCCCTTTACCTGCAGGCTGGTGCAGTTGACAAACAGGACACTGAGTATCAGCCTCTCATAATCCACAGTGTGGTCACAGGACACAACCTCCTCACCACTCTCATCTAGGAGGGATATGGAAGATAATTAGCCCTCCAGCAGGCAGGTTTCAGCAGGAGGGCCAGGGCAGCAGCAATACATACCAACAACACGCACATGCCAGGAATAATTGCTAAGCTCCCTGGAAAACTCAACTTCTATCCCATCCCTGTGGCAGGTCACATTCTCTGTAGAGGGAAGACCACCATGAGTTCCAGCAAACCCTCCTGGAGGCACACACCCTGCAAGCCCCCCAGCCAGCAACCCTTCAGAGCCCCTTCCATGGCAAGGCAGAGGGGAAACCCAAGCAAACCCAGAGCCCACGTCCCTACCACAGCCAGCCCAGAGAGGGCACATTACCCAAGAAATCCTGATCCCCCAGGCCATTAGCACAAGGGGCTAAGCACAGCAAAAATCCAAACAGGAGCAGCAACCTGCAAGGAAAAGAAAATCAAATGAGAGAACAGCAAGGAAAGAATCTTCACTCCCCTTG
This sequence comes from Phylloscopus collybita, assembly GCA_027886175.1. Lineage (NCBI taxonomy): Eukaryota > Metazoa > Chordata > Aves > Passeriformes > Phylloscopidae > Phylloscopus > Phylloscopus collybita. The sequence goes on from JAJNNQ010000048.1 coordinate 5,480,926, forward strand.
TATCCCAGACCCCACTCACCACATCCTCAAGGTGCTCCAGCACTGCTGCTCAAACCCCATCTCGTCAGGGCACCACAAGCTTGGTCTTTGGCTGCCCAAGGATGGTTATATAGGCCCTGGCTCACACAGGTGCCACCCCTCTGCTCCCCAGGGAACAGAGCACTTGCACCTGCTGCTCCTTGAGTGGGGCAGCTCACAGGAGACTGTCAGGTAATACTAAGTCTTTAGCAGGGATTGTTGTTGCCTTCTATTTTGAACACATCTTTTCCTTGCTCTGATAATGTATTCTCTTTATTCCCATGCTGGATACTTCATAGAAAAATGCATGTCTGTTTTGGCAGTTATTTTTTTAAATGGAGTTTTCTGTGCCAGCATGACAGCATTTGAGACACCAATGAGCTCAACAAGGCTTTCCTTGGGACTGTTGGTGAAGATGTCATGGGGGAAAAGATCCCCCAAACCAAGGCAAATGTTTCAGCAAAGCAAAGAGCCTGAATGCCAGGTGAGGAATTCTACTTCTGAGCACTCACAGCAAAAACTGCACAAGCCCCTGTGATACACCAGATCATGTCACTGCTGCCAGCCCTGCTGTGTGCAGGCTCTGCAAGGGATGCCCTTGGACCCACAGCAGAACAACAATCACGTCAGGTGGGTGTCAGGCAGCACTGGTGTGGGTCAGACTGAGCCTGGCATGGGTGATCCTCAGCCTGGCTGTGGGTCAGGCTCAGCCTGGCTGTGGGAACTGGCTGCTCAAGAGGACATCCAGCAGCAGTGTGTCCTGGGGCACAGAAGTTTTGCCTCCCTAAGAAGTGAAGAAATAAGCTCTTATTGTTGTTTTAAATGTTGTCATCATCTCTGAATTGTGTAGCCAGATTACCCAGTGTGACTAATTTCATTCTTCTCTAAGCCCATTAGTTCCAAAGATCTCATTAAGCAAGCAGGGACTGACTTGCCTCCCCTTGCATGGCCTTTACCATACCACATTTGGTGCTTTAAAAAGTTGCCATGAGGAAATGTTGTGCTGGATAATACCTCATGCAAAACAGATTGCACAACAACATCACTGCAGATTCATGCTCCAAGTTATCTACAACAACCTAACTGGTGATGCTGCAGCCTTACAATCTAGTTTGTTCAACTGGAAACATTTTCTTTGAGATGGTTCTCAAATTAAGAGAATCACAGTGAAATCCAATAACAAATCAAAGCTGCAGGTTAAATAATTCATTAGTTTACAACACCATGTACCATCACAACAGAGTTTCTCTTGAGCCTGGTAAGACATTTCAATTGAAAGTGGAATGGTTCTGAAGTTCTTTTCAAACACAAAAAGAAAAGCTTCATTCTAACTATCCAGGGAGTTTAAAAAGTGCACAATTTTGAGCTTTAGTCTCAAAAGAATAATCTCCATTCAGGCTGAGAAATTTAGCTCATTTGATGTTGAATCATTTATTTAATTTCAAATTGAGGTTTTTGGATGGGACAAAGATGAACAAGTACCAGGAGTTTGGAAACAGATGAAGATTTTGTTTGGTCTTTTCTTTTTTCTTTCTTTTTTTTCTTCTTTTTTTTTCTTTTTTTTTCCTTTCTTTTTTTGTGATGCCCACTTTTATGACAGAAATAATAATAAAGCTTGCAAAGTCCTGAAGCTTCTCCCCAAATGACGTGGGTTTTTCTTTACCTCTAATTAAAACTTGGAACAATAGTTTCCCACTTAGCTTTATACAGAGTAAGTTTAAAAATCAATATTTTCAGAAGTTAATGATAAAAATCACTCTGAGATCATCAAGACTTTGCGTGCTGGATTAACTAAGAGAAAAGCAAATTAAGGTACTTTTGCAGTAAAAACCAAAGATCTTGAAAATTAAAAGGACTCTTCTGCCACCAAATCACTTTTCATGGTGTATCATGTTTCCTCTCTTCTACCAGGCACTGGGAGGTATATGCAGTGTGTGAATAGGGATCATTTTACCCCTGAAAAAAAGGCCTAGTAAAAGAAATGAAATTCAGTGGCATTAAGAAACAGCTAATCTTATATATACAAATATACACACATGTATTACCTATCCTTGTTCTACAGCAGCTAGTTTTTCTAGTAGCTGTAGCTGTAGCTCCATGCTGAGCCTGGTTAAATAGCAAACAGAATAAATGGCTGCATTTTTATTAGAGAAGCATCAATGCAGGGCAGGGAACCTGAGAAAGGGCTGAGAGTAAAACTGTCTTCTAAAGTGGGGATGGAGGCTGGTGAAGCACAGCCCATCCTGACTGCCCTGAGGTGGCAGGACAGCACCAGGGACACCTGTGGCTGGGGGTGACATGGGGGACAACCAGGGCTTGGCTTTGCTCTGACCTGGAGTTGTTTATTCAGGTTCAATCCAAGGTTCAAACCTGTCACAGGATCTGACTGACTCTCCTTGTTCTCATGGGAAGAAAAAGGTTGGTCCAAGTTCCTTCCTGAAGAGCTCTTCAATCCCTGTCTGAGAAAATAATGAAGAGAGAAAGCCCATTTTGAGAGGTCTCTGGTGTGTCACAGGGGCAGAATTATGGGATGTAAATGAGGTGGCAGAATTCCATTTGGGGATTGCACCAACGCTGAGCAAGGAGTTGGTTTGTGATTCTCTAATGGGGGCACAACAAGCAACAAAACCCCACTGCTAATTGCTGAGGGTAGAGTCTCTGAGATCCAGGTTAATTCAGTGAGTCACAGAAAACAGCTTGGCAAAAAGTAATGTTTATGTGGCAGCTCCTGTGAATGTGGCCAGAAGAACCCTGAGCTCACAGCACTGCAGCAAGCTGCAGAAGCTTCTTACCAACTTTTCAGCTGCTGTTTGCAAACTGGCTTTTTATATGGCTTGCTCTTAGTAATTCTTTTGGACTGTAAGTTAGAATGAATCTAATTCTCTAAGTTTCTGCTTGTAGAGGTTGCCCTTAATGCCACTGAACTCAGGGGAAGTTATTTCTAAAACTGAGAATACTGTTTGCATTATTTGTGATGGGGAATGGACCCATCTGTTCCCAGGCAAGGACCACAGTGCCCAGGTGGGGCAGTGGGTGCAGGCCCATCATGTTTCCTTTTCTGGAATTCCCTGTGGTATCCTGAGGAAATCCTGCACGTTTTTTCTGTGTCTAAGCAGAGATTACAATACCTGTCTGAAGAGTTTTATATTTGCCAGTTTCCTGAAGGTCTCCTGAGGAAATGCAATTTACACAGCTGTGGGTTTGCCAGCTGTGGCTTGCAGACTTGTTGGGGGTTTTACACAAACATCACCCTGTTCACCATTTCCAGACTTTGCATACAAAATGGTTCCATGGAAGTTCCTGGTTTGGCAGGGGAGTGACTTGTTTTCAAATACACCATCCCAACAAAAGATGGGTTACAAAGGGCTTCACCAGTAAAGGTAATTGCTCATCCATTTCCTCCCATCAAACTCCTTACTTGGACTGAAACCTGGTCACACTGACACTCATGGCCTTTTGAAGGTTTTTTTTTTTAAGTTCTTTTTGTAGTTCAAAGTTGCAATTCCCACAGAACAGTCAGTCAAAGACACAGAGAAGGTGCCTGCATCCTCTCTCTAAGTAATCAATTATGCAACAAACTGTACATGGCAGAGCCACCTTCAGAGCCTGCAAGCATTCACCACACCACAGCCTCGTCACCCATGCAGATCTCCAGACAGAGAGCCTGCAGGGATGAACTTTGCCTCCCCATTCCCCTCCTCACAGGGATGTCTCAGCTTGTAATCATTAATGAACTATCCCTGTAATGGAAGAGTGACTGTACGCTCAGAGCTGCTTTGGGAAGCCAGAAGCTGCTGAAAATGTCGAGCAGGTATCACAAAGCAGCGGCTGATGGCAACGTGGACCTGTTGAAAGAGGCCACCAGGAAAGACCTCAACAGTTCTGATGAAGATGGGATGACACCCACCCTCGTGGCAGCCTACCACGGGTACCTGGAGGCTCTGGAAGTCATTTGCCGGAGGGGGTAAGTCAGCCAGCCTGCCCTGCTTGAACCTGGGCCTCACAACTACAATTACTGGGTGGTGTTCCCAATGCCCTGATGACCTCAGGCCCAAAAGGCTGAAAATCACAGTAATTTCTTTCAATGCACTGCCAAGAATGGTTTCTTTAGAGGCAGTGGTTTAGGTGCAGAGCCTGCAGGCAGGTCTCTTTGTTATTTTCTCAGAGGGGGGTTGAAGAGGAGTTCAGGTGGTCTGTCAGTGAAAATCCATCAGCACCCACAGGAGCACATCGTGTGTGGAGCCTACAGGGAGCAGCTTGTAGAAGCAGGGCCCTGGGACCTTTCCTTTCCTCACTGGAGAAGGTTGCCAACAACATTTGAGGATATCTTGAGACGGGATTTATAGAGAAATCCCCAATTTTAAAAAGTTTTAGCAAAAATTATCTCTCATTTGCTTCCAAGGTGCCATCAGTAGGCACTTGTGAGGATTTAATGCTGTCCAGGGGCAAGTCACAACAGATAGCTTTGAGGCAGTAACATCTAAAGTGATTATTTCTCTTCTTTTTTAACAACTACCATCCTGCTAAAACTGAGAATACTGTTTCAGAAGCTGGGCTAGGACCCTTGTAAATCGTAAAAAAAAAAAAAAAGACAAAAAATAGAAAAAGAAAAGAAAAAAAATGAAAGGAAGGTTTTCTACAGGTTTATTTTCTAGCAATAAAATGTCTGTATCATTTAAATGTCTTACATGGTTAAAATTTCTTATTGAAATGGTAATTACCTCTCCAGCATCAGTACTCTCTTGCTCAGAGCCTACCTTTTAAGCTGTGATTCTGTAATAACATCTAATAAAAGAAAATCTGCTCTTCTGTAGAAATACAGCTAATAAAATGTTCTTTTGCAGAAGGGTGAACAGATTGCAGGGAACAGTTGAATAGCTATTTGGATGTCTCTGAGTTTTCCTTTATTAAAAATGGAGTTGAAAAAAAAGAGCTTTTTTTTTTCATAGATTGCTTTATAGCTCATTGGGCTCAGGTGTGGCTGTGGTATCACAATGAAAAAGACCTTTGGACTGCGTGGTTGTTGCTGTGTCCTCAGGAGAAGCAAAAATAGATTGACAGGCTTTCAATCTGTGCAATTAAGGCAGCTCCCAGGAAATACCTGTCAATAAGGTTTGTCCCTGAACACCTGCAAGGCAGAACAACTAGATAAGGAACAAATAGCAAAGTAGGGTTTGGGTTTTGGTTTTTTTTTCAAAATTTGAGTGAAAAATATATCTCCTACCACATAAGCTGACAGAAATCACAGCAGATGACACAAAGATCAAAATTTCTGTATATTTATATGTCATGTATTTCTAAGTCATTTTCTTGGTAGAGGACAGCTTTGGGACAGTATCACCTCAAAATCTTCAAACATATGTGTTTACCTCTATTTGATTCTAAGATTTCTTGACATAATCAGCAAGATGTGTCTGTCCGAGGTATGGCTGCATTCTCACTGGTTTTTGGGGGAGAAGCTGAATCTTAGAAGATATTTGAGCTGTTCTCCAGCCAGTTAATGTTTTCTTGTGAGAAAGTATTTCAATTATTTTTAACAAATTTGTCCTTTCCTTGAGGAGGTTTCCTGACAGAGACTCTGAGGTACAGGGCAATTTTCTTTAGAGTGGCTGCAGATTTTAGGACTGTCAAGCTTTGGCCCTTGGAAAGTTAGCAATACTAACAATAAACCCCTTCCATCTTGAAATAATTTGTCTTCCCAGGGGTCAGGAGACATTTTCTCTGCTTACCTTGCAGGTACATGAATAAAGGCAAGGCCAAATAGCAGAATCTGCTCTCTTTTCTGTGAGCCTTTTCCTTGGGAAAGCAGGGAAAGGAGGAGAATGAGAAAAAACCCAGAGTAGATGTCAAACCTTATCCAAAGCCCCACTGAGCTGGGAACAGCCACTCGAGTTTGTCAATTGTTTGAGACTCAAAGGCTGGCAGGTTCCACGGGGAAAAGAGACCACAAACAGCTCTGGGGGGAGCTGGGGGAGGACGGAGGAGCCGGCGCTCCCAAGGCTCAGGGCATGGCAGCCAGCCCACCAATGTGGGAATCCGGGAACCCGGCACGCCCAGCCACAGCCAGGCAGCTCCCCAGGGCACAGCCACTGCAGCAGAAATATGTACACATGGTTTCCATCTGTCTGAGTGGGGAAACTTTCATCCTCAGCTGCCACCTCCTTGTGGCAAAGCCTGAGCTCTCACGGTTGGCTCTGCGGGACCCCTGACCTCACTCCTGCCTGGGGCGGCTCAGGCTGAAGGATGTGTCTGAAGGATGTGGCCCTCAACAAACCTGGCAGTCCCAAAGCCAGAGATCAGTGCCTGAAGGACATTTGGTGGCAGGATGTACCATGTCTTTCACAGTACAGCTGCCGTGGCACCAACCTCTGAGTCATTGAAATGCTTGAACTCCCAGGAGGGGAAATTCTCTTTGTAAATTTGGTCCCTGACCTTGAAGGCAATAAAGATTATGGGCTTCTGTGGCTGCCCTGTTTGTTGGTCACAAGAGGACACAAGCTCTGTTCTGAACATTGCTAAGGTTGACCTTGCCAAATGTGTATCTAAATATTCAAACTGGTTCTTGTCTGCAGGCCAGCAGTTCAGCTGTCAAGTCAGCGCAACAGTTAAAAATCAAGCAATACTTCTCACTGGCTTTCAACTCAATTGAAAAATGTGGGATTTTATTTTCAAATGAGCTTCTGCTTTTCAAACCCTCATGAGCAAAAGCAGCTTACAGAGAACAAAAGAGTTGAAAAACAATGGCATCTATCTGGGCTTAAACTAATAGCAATGGAGACAAATGGGTAATCAGGGCTTTACTCCAGATCATTTACCTATTACCTACTCAAAAAAAAAATTACTGCAGGAGTTCACCAAGTGTGTATCACTGTGGCAAGTGAGGAAACCTCCTAATATTTCCCTGTATTAGACATGCAGAAGGAAGGAGCCACCAAGGATACTTTAAAATATCCCATGCAAATATTCTTGAAACAGTTTTACCAGTAATTCCAATGAGCCTAAGTCAAAGCCTGTCGCTGTGGGACACAACGAATGAGACACAGACTTGTGATTCAGAAGGCTGATGCTCCGAAAAGGGGTTGGTTTATTCTCAGAACTTATTTTATACTTTTTTACAATGTGCTTACTTAAGAGGTGGGATCTTTGGACTCATTGGTTTACATCAAGGGTTAACAAGCAAAGTGCCTCCTCAGAAGAGGGAAAAGTAAAAAACAAGATAGTTTACAGAGAGTGACTTTGTTTACGGTCTCAAATCCCTGGGAAAGAGTTTAAGAAAAATGCAAACATGAGAAACAGTGACTACAAAAGCCTGAGCCCACTCTGAGTTGCCAGACCCAGGGGTGACAAAGGAAATCCCTGGCCCCCTTATGGGGAGATGCATAGGCAGTGGCAGTCAGCCCTGTGAACTCGTTTAACTCACGGGGCAGGAATTAGAGCTCATGCCACACACACAGCCACGCTCAGGGCTTGTGTAAGTGGGTGCAGCCCTGTTCTAGTGGCTGGAGCCAAGCTGAGCCATTGTCCCTGGGCAGAGCAGAGTGACACATTTTAATGCCACTGCAGAGTTTAGTGTGGCTAGCCCAGCTCACTGTGTGCTGTTTTCCAGGGGTGACCCGGACAAGTGTGACATCTGGGGGAACACGCCCCTGCACCACGCTGCCTGCAACGGCCACCTCCACTGCGTCTCTTTCCTGGTCAACTTTGGTGCCAACATCTTTGCTCTGGACAACGACCTGCGCACGCCCCTGGAGGCGGCTGCCAGCAGGGACCGCAAGGAGTGCGTCCAGATCCTGGACAAAGCTGCCACCGAGCAGAACTTGCTGAACCCAAAGAAGGTCTCCAAACAAAAGGCACAGGCCCAGAGGAACGTCGAGAGACAAATCAAGGAGTGTGAGAAGCGCCAAGAGAAGCACCAGCACGAAATGAACCGGAATTACATTAAAGAAAAGGTCGGCACAACGAATTCTTCCAAAGGAACGCACTCCAGGGTAAAGTTGCCCGGTCTGTTTGCTTCAAATACCACAAGCACTTTAACCAAAAACCTGAAAGATACCTTGAAACTCAAGACAAAAAAGACGGCTGACAGCACAAGAAGGCAGGAAACACGAAGAAATGCCCAAGAGGATGATACGAGCAGGGGAAGTGTGATGCATTTGTTTGATGAGAAAGAGGAGGATGAATTACTCAATGACCTCGAAGAGAAAAACCTGGCTGGCAATGACAGCCAGCTCTCCATTTTTCAGCGGCCAGGTCTCGGCAGGATTGTGTTTGGAAGGAATTTGGCTGCAGAGGTAAATCCTGAAACTGTGTCTTCTGAGAAAGAAGGTATAAGGGTTACAATGGCCACTGAGCTCTTTCAGTATGAAAATGCTGAGAATGGCGGGGAAAACGATGCTGAAAGCAGTGCTGATGTCCCTTGGAATGAGGAAGAAGTCATTTGGGATGATGAGGAAACAGAGAATACGCCCCTTGAGGTATTTCTGGCATCACAGATGCTGGATGAGTTTCTTCCAGTCTTCATGAGGGAAAAAATTGATTTAGATGCTCTGATGCTATGTTCTGATGAAGATCTACAGAGCATTCAGATGGAGCTTGGGCCAAGAAAGAAAGTCCTGAATGCCGTGAATAAAAGAAAACAGGCACTCAAGAACCCTGGAAAAACTGTAGATACTTGCTTATAAATCACCATAGCTGTTGTTGTAACCTACACACTGACTCATTACCTTTCCCTCTCTCCAAAGAGTGTGCAACTCTTTTCAGAAGTCTGCTAAAGCAAAAGGCAGAGAGGTTACCAATTGCTTTGCAAGTACAGCAGGGATAACAATTTTTCTCTCTGGATAGGTTGTTGGGTGAACAGGATATTAAGTAAAGTATATTCTGCCAAAAAGAAAGAACGTGAAGGTAAAAACCCAAAAGTTTTTTTCCCCTGAACTGTTTATATGGATTGGATTTCTTTTGGTCCGGGTAATTTCAAATATCAGTGCAGGCCAGGCCCGCTGCATTCCTTAATAAAAGCCTTCCTTTCTCTTCCAAAACCACAATGCAAAGAGCATTCTCAGAACTTGAGAGCTTTGAGTTTTCTCCATTTGCTTCTGTGAAATCAGTAAAACCACTCTTCTTGGTAATGATGGTATGTTAGAAAAAGAATTGATTATTGATTTTAGCTGTGGTTTATTGACTCTAATCACCTCTGAATTGATGTAAATAAGACTAATTTACAGCAAGTTTCATACTTTTGTCAGTAAAGTTTTTACTTCTGTATTGACAATAATTTAAAAATACATGAAGTATCTTCCCAAGAGATGTTCAATGTGAGTTGTATGTTCCTTTCTTATCTCATTAGACTGGATCCAATTGCCAGCACCTATCATGTCCTAAATGTCATCGAGGCTGCAATATTTTTAACTACAAGAAGCTGAGGTTTAAGTTTCAAAATTTTGGATCTATTTTGGTATACCCCTCAGCTTGGTTCCTATAGGCTGCATTTTCCATGCAAAGTCCCAGAAATGAGGATTCATATCACACACCATTTTCTGTGGGTTGTTGTCAGCCTTAGCCTGAGAGCTGTGTATCACACACACACACAGAGCTCATGAAAATAATAAAAAAAAAAAGGAAATGAGCTGTGCTGCTGTGGAAGCTCCTGCTCTTCACAGTCTGTCTGGAGGCATTTACAGCAGGGCTCCCCTGTTCCCTTGGGAAGCCAGCACTATCAAATATAGATTAATCACTCCTGTTGAGTTTTGTGAATCTAATAAAGTGCTTGTAGCAGCCATGCTCTGGCTAAGATCACAGATTTTAGATGCACATCTGTTAGCAGAACATTTTTGTTTAAAGTTCTTTTCATAGCTTTCCATTAGCCAGCAATGATTTTTTTCCTTAGGGGTATGCTGCATTTGTGGACACTAATCCTGGTTAATGATCTCTTTTTTCATGTTTCTTCCTTCCATATCACCTTGTGACTGTGATTGGTATATTACAATATCTTTTCTTGGGTGGACTTTATACTGCATTCTTCCCTGCTGGATTCCTGTACACAGCAGGTTGATATGTTCTTATATTAAGCAATCACAACAAAGTCCTGTTCTGTGCAACCTTCTATGACTGCTGTGCTCAGCACAGTAATCCAGACACCTTCCCCCCACCCAGACTCTGTCTGGTTGTTTCATTTTGGCTAAAAAACTCCCAAATGTTTAACAAAGCAAAAAGGAATCAATTCATCTTTCCTGTTGGAAGGCATATGATAGGTGGATTTTCAATCCCCCTTCCCTAAGCTGGAGGTGCAGATGCTTCCCATTCCTGCTGAGGCCAGCCCAGCCTCATCCCCCTCTGCATCCTCCAGTCCCTGCAGCAGCTGAATTCCACACCCCCAGCACACAGGGCTGACACAAGGTCTGTGCTGCTCCAGTGACTCCTCCCTGCTGCAAAGTGCTGACCAGGATGCACCTTTTCCAGCCCAGATTTTAAATAAGTGGGTTGGATTCAGCTGTCCAGGAAATGCTCTCAAGCACTCTAAGCATGCAAATGCCTGTCACCAATGGGAGGTAATTGTAGGTAGAGGAGAAGGCACTGCAGAGGGAATCAGGAACCAAGGAGCTCCAAATTGCACTGAAAATCTGCCTCTGTGCTTACTCATCTGCAGCCTCTGACAGGCAGAGAGAACAGCAGAGACCATCTGCACATAACCAACTCAGTTGTCACAGGCAGCCTCAGTATTCAGGCACCTCCTCAGGTATTTGCAGTGACTGTGGAGCTAAAAGGAACAGCACCACACCTGTAGGAGTCCCTTGTCTTCCAGAAATCCCATCAAGCGACTAAGAAGCCCCAGAGCATCTCATATGATACTTATTTTTAGGCAACTGAATCCATTTTTGATTTTTATTCTTTTTAATTAAAGAAAAACAAAGGTGCAATAGTGCTAACCCTTTTCTTAAAGCAGCCCCGTGGAAAACAAATGGGAGAAGATTAATATAAAGGAAGACTCACAGTTCAGGTTTTTTTCCAGGAGAAGATTAATATAAAGGAAGACTCACAGTTCAGGTTTTTTTCCACTCATGTGCTTTGCTGTTTTCAGATTTTATTTTTTTTAACCAACCCCTTTGTTTCCTTTAGAGTTTGGAAGCACTGGAATCCTAGCTGTGATTCCTTAGGAATATTTGTATAGCTCAGGTCAGTTGGAAAGTTTTTATCATGTGCAATCCTAGAGCAGAACCCAAACCATAAAACAAGGCAATCTCACATGAGCACAGCCCTGCCAAGCACAAGGTTCTCCTTCCTTAAGATTTAATAGTCTGCACTGGACAGACATTAAGAAAATGTGCTGCGTGGGACAACTGCAAAACTGAGTATCACAAAGAAACAGAGCACTCCCCATTTCTTCCATTTACATTTAGTGAGAGAGCAGACACTGCAACAACTTGAATACTTTTTTTCTTGTCTTCAAATAAATCAACCACAAACCAGAAAAGAAATGGACAACAAAATGAAAGTCAAAGAAAAACAGCAGTATCTATTTAATTTTAATATAAATGCAAGTTACACAATTTAATGATCTACTTATTTGTATGATAAGGAAACATAGAAATTAATGCTATTATTTCCCCTCAGAAAATCTAAAGGTGGCATCCAAGCAACTCCCATTGTAGCTGAACCAAATCCTCTTCATGACATCAGAGTTACAACACTTGAAGCCAGGCTCCCAAAATCTCCCACTGCCAGTGAAGCTGAGAACAATGTGGGTTTTCCAGTCTTTGGACTGGTTCCACTGATTTTTTTTAAAGTGCATAGTCTGTAGGGGAGTACGTGTGAAAATAAACTGGATTTGTCTTCTTCCCAAACACTATGTGTCAATTCAAATTACAAATCTGGTATAACACTGGCACAGAACTGGGATAATACTGTCATAATTATTAATTGCAAGTTTCCATGGAGTTCCTGCATAATGGAGCATCATTTGGCTTCATGTTTACCTCAGGTTAGTGTAGTTCTGCATGACTGAAGTAACAAAGTCAACACATAAACTTCTGAACACTTCAGAAATGACAGAGAAGAAACAAGACATTCTGCAAAAGCAGAAGAGTAATTTTGCTACAATTAAAACACAAAAGCTCATAGAGAAGTTTCTGTTGTTCCTTCTGATGGAATAAACAGGATCAGTGGAGTTCAGTTTGGATCCACATGAAACATCCTTCAGCCCTATTAGTGGTCTGGTACCTTTCTATGCTACCTCTGCCACTTAGAACATTTTCCAACTACCTTACACCAGGCTTATAACTGGGAATAGTATTTACATCACACCTGCACTGTACTCATTAACCTCTTCTACACTTACCTATGCACCCTCCAAGGGCTTTAATGCCAGCTGCTCCTGGCCCTCCTTCCTGTTGCTCTGCACTGTTCTACTGGCATGTTATAAAATGCCCTGTCATCCAACTCTTCCACAGCATGAAGAAACACTTAATAGCCTGCATCAAATAATATGCAAATAGAAATAAAATTTCACAAGGCACAACTTGTGAGCCTGAGACAGGAATTTGTTTCCAGGGCAATAGCTGTTTTTCAGCAGATGCTCACTCTTTTGCAAGGCAGTTGCATAACAGCACAAAACTGGAACTTTTCCTTATGGCATTGGGTCCCTCTGCCAGGAAAGGATCATGAAAATTCCTGCCCCAGCTAATATCTGTGATAATAGAACAATTAGCAATTTAAGCATGGTGCAGCCAAAATGAAAATATTTGCCTGTATACTTGAAATCAGTTTCTATGGTTCCAGCCTTCAAGAAGCTTAGAAAAACAACTTAGAGGCACCATAGATTGATAGCAAAATCTCCCTAAAGAATACAGATAAGAGTTAAATCAAAACACCTATTAGTTGTCACATTGTTTGCCACTCCTTGCAATATGAAAATGGCAATACCCAGCAAGGCATGTACTAAAGGAGGTACTGAGCAGAAACCTAACTGTGTGGAGGTACATTATTTACATAACCCCTCACTCAGAACTGTGCTCTTAAGTGAAAAGCCACTGACTCTGAGGGCAAAGGAAGGTGGATTACAAAGGGTGAAAAAAAATGGTGACTTCCAGTGAGCTGGAAGGGATGGTGTGTCCAGGAATTAAGATGTGGGCTGTGTACCTAGGGGTCTGAGGACAAGGTCACTGTCACTGGAGCACTGACACCCACAGTTGCATTTAAAGTACCATCAGAGGCAAATATGATGCCCAAGTCCATTCTTCAAACAGATGTATTTCACAGCAGAATGAATTATCCCTCTAAAAAACCATGAAATCTACACACAGGCTTCTGCTACATAAATAATTAGGGAGGAAAGGCATTGATTCTAGAATAATACCAAAATATGTAAAGATACCCTTATTAGTATCACTGCAAACATCTAATACTTGTTGTTACAAAAGAGAGACATTTATTAGCAATACTGCAAGTACCTAACACTTGAAATTAGAAGACTTTAGAAATTAGTCTCTTGCTGAAATTTTACTTTTCCTTCTTGAAAGTTCTAGAAGGGCTACATTCAGATAGGATTGGTGCCTTTCTTGTTAACACAGGATTAGAGGAAACTAAGTGCAAACGATTTTGTTGGCCTCATTGGCATTGTAGACTTCTCTCTTTAGTTACCAGCTGACCACGCATCATAAACAAATTTTGCTGCTACTGTGTCTTCAACTGCCATCCCTGAAAAAGAATTGAAGTTATCTTCAAACAGTTATTCAGCTGTACAAATAATTCTGCTTCAGAAGGGAACAGGAAGACCCAAGAGATTATCTTAACTGGACAGGAACAAGAATTATTTCCCATCCCAAACACCTACAGTGTTACATTCAAAGTCCACGGCCACCATGTGGTGTTGGGTGTGCTGCAAGAAGCTAATGTAACAGTAGGGATCTAATTTTCAGTGTTCATATCACAACTGGGCCCTTTTGGAGATGTCATGTAGCTCAGAGCATGGTAATTCATCCCCAGTGCCACCCTTTCCCAAAGCCCAGCCCCACAGGACACTGTCACATTGTCTCAGGTCAGACAGACCCCACGGGTGGAACAGCGGGGCAGTCGGGCTGGAGCTCTGCTAATAAATGCTGCAGTCATGTCTTGAACAACTGTGAAATGGAAAATGGACTTCTATTGTTTGCCTGCTTTCCTATCACTTTTCATTACATCAATCCTGCTAGATAAATAAGGAGGGAAGTAAAAAGGGGAAAATGCAAATCACAGTCTACTTTCTTGTGGACAGTGCAGTGCCACAGTGGTTCTGAAGATGATCAGCAGCTTTCCCACGCATGGGGGACCTAATAAAGAACAAGGCATTGTTTTCTGTCAGACTTGGACACAGGAGGGGCTGTTCTTACCCAATGATTTAAACACTGTTGTTTTCTCAGGCAGGGCTGGTTTTGTACCCTTCAATACCTCCCCCAGCTCAGCAAAAATCTCCGCCTGTGAAAAAAAATACATATTTATACAAAAACATAATACCCAGACATACATTAAGAGGAAAAGAAACCCTTTTCTTCTGAGTGACTTCAAAAGAAAGAGCTCCTCCAGTGCTGCATCCCAAAACTGATTACTTTCCATGGTGAAGCAGATCAACATTCAGACAAATTATATAGAAACTGGACAGAAATCAGAGGAGCAGAATGGTTTTCAAAGAAAAACAGCTGGCAGACTTTCCTCAGCCAGTAAGTTTTTTTACAGTGGATAGCTTGTTACTTGTCCAACAAAACACATGGGATTCCACACATATTACCATATCTGGAGCTCTTATTTTAAACCTCAAAAGTGTAAATCATATTTATTCTGGAGACGCATTAAAAGAGAAAAAGAAAACCCCATTGAACCTCAAAGAGTCCCTGCTGGCAAATCTGTGCAGATCATTGTCTGCTTGGCTTGTGTGGTCCATTCTTTGGGCTGGTCCATTCAGTGTCAATCACACTGAAATCTCATGGGAAGAAAGCTACAGGTTTTAATAAATAGATTTGAAGAACATTTACAATAACCAAACACTGCAGGAAATGTAGGTCTTTCAACAGCAAAACATTGTTATCATCAAAAGCCAATGCTGAAAACATGCTTCTGTAATATGGGGTCATATAATGGTAGATAGAGAGGTTGCATGGTTTGGTCACAGACAGAGGAGTTGAAATTTGAAACCAGTTGATCTTTCAAGCCCTGCCTGGCAAGTGTTAACAATTACATTTGGTGCCCCAAAAGTTTCAGTGCAGGACATCACCAATACCAACTCATTTCAAATGCAAGCCAGTTGCCACAAAAATAAAGCTCAGCATTTCAGAAAGTCTTACCCCTGATAAAATAACATCTCCTGATTCTGTAAGAGCAGCATCTCTGGAATCCACAAACAGAACAGAATTCTTCATCAGCTCATCATCCAGTTCTCTCCAGTCTGGTCTGCTTGCTCCAACAGCTAAAGCAACAAAACTGATGAACTTGGGAGCAATGTTTAAAACAAATTCAAACCACATTTTGTTCAAAAGACACATTGCATTATGTGAAATAACAGTCAATGCTATTATGGAAATGTAATACACAAAAAAATCCAGTGTTAGCCTTGGAGAAATACTGATGGATAGGACAACAAAAAAACCATTCAAGATTTGATATGTCAGTAAAATATCCTTGGTCAGAAGAGTCTGAAGTAGCTGAGGTAAAAGAAAGTCCTCTCCCTTTGTCTGTTATGTCTTATACCCTTGTTTTCATCAGATCATTACCCAATGAATTTTACACACCTTTATTAAATTATCACTTACCCAGAGAAACTGAAAACGGATCACAGAGCTTAATTTTTTATACACAGCACCAAGATCATTATCAACTTGTTATGGGCTTAAAAAAAAAGCAAACAAGAAACCCAACAAAAACTAAAAGGACTACCCAGTTATACTGTATTCAGATATTTTTTTACATGTCCAACTGTTAAGGAACAATAAATTTGCATTTTTTGCTCAAATGCCTCTTCAGACAGTACAAATGCCTCAATGAAGGGTAAAAAAAGGCAAGGAAAGGAGAGAGGTCTTTGTGTCTGTGTCGCCCCAGTGACTGCAGACCTTAATTGATTTTGTTGTATTTCTGGCTTCTGTGCCATGACACAACACAGACAACAACTTTCAATGACAAAGGACTAAATCGAGTTTGAAAAATTGGTAGGATGCTGCTGCAACGTGGGACCTTGCTTTAAATTGTTCTCTTTGAGAACTTGCTTTTGTCTTATTACCATGCTATCTGGAAAGTGCACAAGGTCATCTGAACAAGGCCCACAGTTAATAAAAATAAACAAACAGAGGCACATCCAGAGACTCCAAACAATAGTGTGGCAACATCATTACAAGGCGGGCAACAAAAAAAACCCCACTCCTCCAAACCTCACTATAATTAGAGGTTAAATTATGGTGCTCTTAACTCAGTTATGGCATCTGCATAACTCAAGTAAAAAAGTAAATTAGTGGGATCAGCCCCAAAAGAAACAAATAGAGGAGATTACAAAATTGGTGGAAGAAGAGATGACACAGCCAGGGCAATGTAACAATGAGCAGTAACTACTTAGAAATAAGAACATCTGTGTGGGTTATTTAAATGGAGAGCAAGGTGAGAATAATGACAACATGAGGGCAAAGATGATGCACCACTAAGGGAAAAGTGTTACATTCAAAGTCCACAGCCATCATGTGGTGTTGGGTGTGCTGCAAGAAGCTAATGTAACAGTAGGGATCTAATTTTCAGTGGGAAAAGAGCAAATCCCATGCTCTAGCAAAAACCCCCTGCTGGATTATGCAGGCATTCTGGCCCCAGGAGGACAGGGCTGGGAAAAGTGGCCCTCACTAAAGAGGAAAAGCCTAAACGTAAAGAACATTCGTTCTGTGAAGCACAGAGAACAGAGGGTGATGCTAAACAACGTGCTAATTAACACCTGCTGTACACAATGGGAGCAGCACGTACCATTGATGTGGGCACCTGGCTTCACCCAGTCCCCAAAGAGGATGGGAGTTGTTGCCATGGTGACTGTCACGATCACATCAGCCCCTGTCACCGCCTCCTGGGCGGAGGAGCAGACCCGCACGGGACCGCTGACAGAGCTGGCAAACTTCACTGCCTTCTCCTTGGTGCGGTTCCAGATCCTGACCTGCAGGGAGGAAAACAAAAAGATAACAGGGACAGATTAACTTGGAGAATTTCTCCTTGCTGAAACAGAACACTTAATTTTTCAGTAGATAGTTAAACATTTCCTAACGGCTGGTTTCTTGGTGGTTTTTTTTTTCCCCTTTAATGTTCTTATCGTACAAGTGAGTAAATTTCCTGAGTGTTCAGCTACATTTGAATGCCTGTTTTGTGATGCCAGAGTAACACCTCCTTGTAGAGCTGTCCTTCCAAAATGCAAATATTTCTGAAAAATACATTTAAAGGAAAGTCACAAAAAGCTTATCCAAGTATGGCATATACAGTAGGATCTTCTCAGGCAAAAAGCTATCTGAAACACCTTTGATTCCAATTTTTTTTCTTTTTAAATACCAACATTTGAGCAAGAAATTCTTGCTGCTCTGACTGTTCTCAGGTTCTGTAGAAACAGAACCAAAATATGATTAACCTTAACTTTTATGGTGGATTGACCATGGCTGGTGCCCACAAAACTGTTTCATCACTCCCCTCCCCAGCAGCACAGGGAGAGGGAAGAGAATGTAAGATGGAAAAAATTCTGGGTCAAGATAAAGGCAGTTAAATAGAACAGAAACAAATGTTGAAGAGACAGCCTTGGTGTTGTGTGAGCACTGCTCAGAAGTTGCCAACTGGGGTGTTATCAGACCCCTTGAGCTGCCAGTGCACAGCACTGTGAGGGCTGCTCTGGGGAACAGGAACTCCATCCCAGCCTGACCTGATACAACTTCACTGGCTGCATTTCTTAAATTGTGAATCCTGCAACATAATAGAGAAAAATAAATGCATCCTCTTCAGATGTGCCTGTTACCTCTTTAAACGTGAACAGCTCTGTGAAGATATCATAATGGCTGTATGCTTGAACACCAGCTCCCAAAATGCACAGCACTTCTGCAAAAGCTGGCATTAACAACTGAACAGTATCAGAAATAAAAAAAAAAAAAAAGAAAAGAGAATACATAAGGACAATACATCAACAGATATTACAAATATATATCAAAATACTACAAAAGAACACAGTATTGTTGGTCCTTTTAAACAACAAGAAAGTGTATAGACAAATATTCAATAATCACTATATATATTAGGCTTTTTTTTTTAATGCAAAAGCAAGCATCAGTAGCACAAAGCACATCTTGTCTTAATTCCAGTGTTGAATTGTCTGACTCAAGATTCAGATTTAAGATGCAAACAGCATAAACAGCAAGTTCTGGGGCCTCCTCACACTCCAATATTAACACATCCATGTGGCTGATTAAGTGTAAAACCACAGTGCTGATGTTCTGCACTGGCTGAAAAGCAGGGTTCAGAATCCCAAAAACCATCAGTACTGAGAGTGGCAGCTGCACAGGTAAACTGGTCCTGGCAGCTCCACTCTAATCCACCTCTGAATTCCCTGAAGCCATAAATCACACCACAAGCATACCTTGGCATTGCAAGAGCCATAATACACAGACATTGTAAAAGTAGGGATGGTTCTGAGCAGCAAATAATAAAACTCAGTTCTACAGTTGGTTTTGGCTTTCTGGTTTAGTTCTTGTCTGTGATTCACCAGTACTTGCCAAAGGGGAAGACAAAGCTGCTGGAGTCCAGCCCTAACCTATCCTTGTGTCTCGCTTACGCATTTGCTGTGGCCACTCACTCCTGCCTAAAAAGCTTTAGAATTGTCTAGGCTCTCAAGATTTATTCTGCTGCAAACAAATAGGAAAAAAAAAATCTCCTTGATCCCATTTTTCAGTAATAGGAATTTGTTTCAATGTGCCTTTTAAAGACTGTAAAGCACTGCTTTCAAAAGTCCTTTGCATAAGAGCGTGGGTCTTTTAAAAACAAATACCTTAAAGAAGACAAGATGACAAATATGAGCTAAACTCAAACACTCCTGAAAATTTCCAAAACAAGATGACAATGAAGGATCTGATCTTGAAGTACCTTCAGCAGCCAAGCTCCTTTGAAGCCAGCATGGACTGCATAAAAACCATCAGAACTGACCAAATACAGAATGGCCAAAATGAGTGAGGTCCTGTAACCTCCTGTCCAAGGAGTTCATTGTAAATCACTCTTGTCCTTTGGTTCAGGAGAAGCTCTTGGGGACAGGTCCTTCACTCAGTTTTATGCCAGTGTAGCTCCATTGCCATGGACAGAGTCACCCTGGCATGAAGACTGCCCCTAACAAAAAGGTGAGATCAGCCTTCACTCTGATGCAAAGCTGAGGAGTGACAAAGAGTATTTTCAGCTCTGGCCCTCCTCCTATTGCCTCAGCCTTTGAGGTGAAGGCTAAAACCCTGCTGTGCAATGCATGGTCACTTGCTCTCCTCCTGCTGTTAGCAGCCCAACCAAAACCAGGGTTTTTTTTAAAAAAAGAATCCAAACACATCAATTTCCAGCTGAAATTGAAGTGATATGAAGCAACACACAGCCTGATACACCTCACCTGTCTTTAGACACTGAAGTTCATGGCCATGGTCAGGGACAGTCATCTGGACACCTTCCAGTGACAACAGAGACACTGACAGACAGACACCTTTGGACACGTTATCCATCTATACTGGGCACCATCTATCTTTAGAGAAATGGAAATATGCTTCCCCCCTCTTTTTACAGGTCCAGTGCAACCCACCTGTCCTGTCCTGACAGCAGAAGGCATCTATCTAAATAAAATTCAATATATCACCAAAGCTACATCACCCAAAGTCATAAAGGGGCGTGTTAACACAAACACAAAAGAAAGAAAATACAGCGAAAGCCCAGTAAATTCCTAGGAAAGAGTGCAATAGAAGCCACAAAAATATAGCTCAGGTTCTTTCTCCAATCACACACAGTGTTTAAGCCAGACATGACTAACTCAAAACAGTGAATTTAAGTTTTCCCTGAACAGGCATATGTTATGATAAATCTGATTTAAAGCTGTATTGGATGAAAAGCCATTTGCATCATTCTTTCTAGTTATTTTATAACTCCAAGCCCCACTCAGAGAACAGAAGACACACCTTGGTAGCAATGGCAGAAACTGCAGCTGTTCGTTTTGCTGTAATGACACTGCCATCCAGGACCTTTAAAAAAAAATCAGACTGAGGTGAACACTGAAAAATTAATAAATACCAAACATTTTCATCCAATTTGTGAATGATGTGATATTACAGATATAAAAGATATACACATATAGAAGTTAGCAACTATTATCACAGCAACCCCAAACCATACACAGTAACATTTAAACTGGGCAGATTCTCTGTTTATTCCAGTTATTCCATATCAGCACAAAAGGAGTGAAAGTGGTCTGAGAAGAGCATTTCTCAGCTCTAACTCACCCAGCTCCTGATGCACTGCACTTCCCTTGCTTTCCAGCACAGGGAATACATGGATAGGACTCCAATATTCTGCACTCCAGGAAGACCAGGGACCAGTGGAATCCAGCAGTGGTTCTCCAGTCTGCACTGTCCTGGGTGCAGGGTGTGACAGGGAACCACGGAATTCCTCAAATGTGTATCACACATGAGATACTCTTGCCTCACTGTCCAATAGCTACTGCATATGGATTACTTATGGGGCCAAAAACCCAAGAGGTTTGGTAGAAGAACCCAAGACAGTTTTCTTGACCAGTTTTGTCCCTTTAATTAATCATTAGCACTACAGCACGATGCAAATTATCACTATTCTTAAAAAACAAAACCTTTAAATTCTTTAAATAAAGAAAAAGCAACCAGACTCTGACTACTATTGCCTGCAATGCAAATTGTAAATCTCTTTCAACTTGAGACTTAAGATGGTTCAAGATCCATTCTTTACCCAGCCAGGTGAGGGTATTTTTGCTTTCAAATGCAAGATAAACTTCTCCTAATAGTTTTTCTCTTCCAGTTACCTTCTGAGCTATCAGTAAATAGCGCAGTGAGGACAGTTTAACAGAAATGAAAACAGGCAGCTTCAGGCCAAATCCTGTTTGTAAACTCAGGCCAATTTACACCAGCTCCAGCTTCCAAGGAGCAGAAGTGAGGACTGAGAGCACGAGCAGAGAACACGACACCCGAGACTTACAGCTTTCAAAGTACCATTGCTGGGGTCAAACAGCAGGACAGTCGCCTGGTGAGAAGGCACAGAGGAGTCCTTCAGGTGCTCGTAAAAAGTCACCAACTTGGTCGTCAGCGCATCGTCCGCAGCACTGTAGGCGGGCATCACTCCGAGGTACCTCGGGGGAGAATTACCCGCGTTACTCAGGCGCCGTTCATTATCACGGGAGCTCACAGCCGGCGGACTGCGACCCCGTCACGCCGCTTTATCAAGCGACTCGGTACCAAGGGCATTTTCTGAACCTCCAAACCCGCCCACCCGGTCCCTTCCCCGCTGCCGCTGTCCCCGCCGGCCGTGGCCGGGGCAGCCCGGCCGTGCCCTCACCCGCCGTGGCGGGGCACGGGCAGCACGGTGCGCACGGGCTGCACCACCCCGCCCGCCGCGCCCGCGGAGAAGTTGGCCAGGGCGGCCTCCAGCGCCGGCAGCAGGAGGCTGGCGCGGTGCAGGTGCTTCTCCACCTCCTCGGCGCCGATGAACACTGGAGGAGTCGAGCCCATGGCGACAGCCGGGACAAGCTAGGATGGGATGGGATGGGACGGGGCGGGATGACAGCACTCGGCGAGTGCGACACGCCGCACCGCCCGCACCGCCGCTAAGAACTCGCCGGGCCGGCCCCGCGGATCCGCCCCGCCGGTCCCGGCTCCGCCTCCGCGCCCCACGCCCCTCACGGGCGCGGCGGACAGCTTGCGATGTCCGCGCTAAAATCCCGCTCGAGGACGGCTCCGGTGTCTCGGGAGTTGCTGTAGCCGCAGGCACCGCCGCTGTCCCGCCTCAGCCAGGCAGCGCTCGGGGGGGAAAGCGGCTGCGAACTCTACGGAATGGCCCTGACATAGGTTGGGCACAGCCAGCCATGTCCCGAGGGACAGCAGCCATCGGGACCCCGCGCCCCGAGGCACGGCCCCGAGGGCCATTGCGGAGGGACGTTCCCGGGCACATTCCCGGGCACATTCCCGAGGGAGCGTCGCCTCCGGGACCCCGCGCGCGGCAGAATGTCACGGCGCGCAGTGCCCGCGAGGGGGCGACACGGCGCGGAGGCGCACAGCCCCCGGTGCCCGCGCGGTGGCGCCGTTGCCGCCTGGCGCGCCGTCCGCCGGAGCAGTAGAGTTCGGGGTGCGCTCGCTGGAAGGTCAGCGCGGCGCGGGGCGTGCCGGGAAGGCGGCGTCTCCCTCCGGAACAGCCATCTTGTCCTGGCCGGGGCCGAGCTGAGGGGCGCGGGGGACGATGAAGGGGTTCCCAGTGGCCGCACGCTCCCTCTCGGTAAGCGGGGGACGGGCGCGTCGTGCGCGGTGCGGGAAAGGCGCAGCTGGCGGTGACAGCCGCTGTCTTGGCCCCGGAGCTGCAGACGGCCCGACCCCGGCCAGCCCGGGCGGTGAGGCGGGCGGGGGGCGGCGGTGGTGGCAGCGGAGCTGCCGGGCTGCCCGCGGGGTCAGGGTGGGCGCCGGGGCCGGGGCCGGGGCCGGGCCGGGCCGGCGAGCGGCGCAGCGGGACCGGCGGCTGAAGGTCAGACAGGCCGCGGGCCGGGCCCGGAGCGCCCCGCAGCGCCCCAGGCTTTGCCAGAGCTGCCCCGGCAGCGGCCAACGAGGCAAGGAGAGAGGGGAGGTGAGGGGATGGATCCCGCCGCGCCGGAGAAGCTTCAGCTGCTTGAGACAAGGTGGTGCCCTTGGCTTTGGTGCTTGGCGTGTCTTGGAGGCGGGGAGGGGGCAGAGGGCTTCCCCTCCCCAAAGGTTCTCGTGGAGCTGGCGGACAGCTGAGTAGAGCCTGTGTTGGATGTCCGCTGGAAATGTGCTCGAGTGGGATGGCCCGTGACCTCCGAGTGACAGCGTGTTTGTGAGTCAGTTTTAGATGTGCAGTAGTAGTTCATAAATAAGTAGACTTAAGAGTTTAAAACTAGGTGTCTTACCAAACCCTTGGTGAGGGAGGAAAGGAGTTTTTCCTAGATTCATACAGTGAACAGTCTCTGGTGAAGCAATGGGAATTACATCACTGGCATCCGTACAGCTGGTTGCAGTGGTGTTTTTGTCACTCGGTTTTCACCTTGAGATGCATGGGAATTAAGTTACCTTTTAGTGTGAAAACAAGAGTAATATGTAAATTTACTGGTATAAGCAATTTCTAAAATGGGTGGAAAATAATAGCATTTCAGATGAATAGTCTTGCATTTTCTGTTGCCAGCTGCTGAAGGCAAGGCTCTTGTGATATTCACCTCTTCCACGTGAAGGACTGCTTCTGGTTATTAATATCCTAGAATCATGGGATGGTTTGAGTTGGAGGGGACATTAGAGATTGTGTCATTCCAGCCCCCTGCCATAGGCAGGGAGATCTTACACCAGACCAGATTGTTCCAGGCCTATCCAACCTGGCCTTGAAGACTTTAAGAGATGAGGCATGTAGAAATTCTCTGGACAGTGTGTTCCAGTGCCTTACGACCTCACAGGGAAGAATTTCTATCTGCTTGTGTAAAAAGTCCTTCTCTTTCTCTTAAGAGCCCCTTTAAGGTACTGCAGGGCTGGACTGAGGTCTCCCTGGGGCCTTCTTTTCTCCAGGCTGGACTCCCCCAGCTCTCTGTCTGTGTAGCAGAGGTGCTCCAGTCCTTTGATCATCTTCATGGCCTCTTCTGGACCTTTTTTTTTAACAGGTCCAAACTGCAGTCTGGGGACTTGCCTACATGTCCTCTTTGCATGCAGCAGTCAGTGCAGACAGGTTGGAACTCTGAGGTGACTCCTCAGTTGCTGAACTGCCTACACCTCAGGAGTTTAAAGTTCCCTCCAAGATGTTGTGCTGTCTGTGTGCATTGTTGTAGCTCTTGGTTCAGTTAATTGCTCTGCAGGTGTCCAGCAGACTGTATGGGATTGAGAGGGATACCCACTGTAAGCTGCAAGGAGAGGAGGGGAGAAAAGATCCTTACAGTGCTATCTCTTGAAATTCCAGAGTCCTTGTGTAAGTCATAGCACAGGTTCTCAGTGATGTAAAAAACAATCAGGAATCAGTGTTTTTACTCCAGTGTTTGAAGTCCTTCACTGTATTTGTACTTTAAAATCAGATTCTCTTTCAGTATGTAAGGAAACTTGATGAACTAAACTAAATATCACTAAATATGATGAACTAATAACTAACTAATAAATGTGATAAACTAAATCCATTCTCCTATGCTTTCTTCTCTAGAAGAGATTTTACTCACTTAAAGTAGCTCCTAAAGGTTCAGCCTCAGCAACTGCAGCAAAAGTGAAATTATCTCCAGAGTCTGAGAATCTTGAGGTCAGTATAAAAATACAGGTTGGTTTTTTCCCCTTGCTTTTTAATTTATTTTTTAAAACTCAGTCAAAACAGAGCTGTGATAGTACTTCCACTGAATGAAAATAAAGAGGTTTTTTTTCTTTTTAATACAGATCACAAAATTACCAAATGGCTTAATTATTGCATCTCTGGAAAACTTTTCTCCAGCTTCAAGAATTGGTGTGTTTATTAAAGCAGGCAGCAGATATGAAACCACCAGTAACCTGGGAACTACTCACCTGCTTCGTCTTGCTTCTAATTTGGTAAGTACTCATTGCCTTTGTTGTTATGTTAACAGTAAGTGAAATGGTCAAAGGTTTATTATTGCAAAAAATAAATGGTATGGTGAAATTTAATGTAAGAGATCTTACAAAGTGGAGAACAATGTACAGTGGTACTTGGTTATGTGGTTCAGTGCAGGAGTCCTGGAATATGGGAAATAATACTCATTTATAATTATGCTTTCCTCTGGTGTCTTAAACTAGATACATATCTATATTCAAATATACATATAACTCATTTTATTTAAGCTGGAGTAAAAATCAGTTCAGGTGGCTGATACAAACTCAGTGTTGTGCATATGTGGAATATTTCTGTGTAGTTTCTCCTATTGCTGCCATCAATTCAATATCTGTTTTTTAAATAGCTAGAATTGTAAGTTGTCTTTTGTTTGTTTGTTTTTTTAAATAGACTACTAAAGGAGCTTCCTCCTTCCGGATCACTCGTGGTATTGAAGCTGTTGGGGGCAGCCTGAGGTTTGTACCCACATAGAAAGATAATCTGTGTTGGTGAGATGCAAATGAGCTCTAGGACTAAAGAAAACATAAGACAATAAGCACAACAATGTGTAGGTGGAAGTGATACTTGAGTAGTGAGTGTTGTCAAGGAAGATCTTGTACTTTTTGTTCTGTTAAGTTTCAAAGGTGCATTCATGATTTGTATTTTAAAAACACCATTCAGTAAACAAAAATATTGTGCACATGGAAGAAATGTAATTTATCTAGAAGCTTAATTTTTTTTTCTGTCTTTGCAGACTTTGAGAACAAACTTGTAAAGTCAGATTTTTTTTTCTTCCTCCATCTCTTGTGAATAGATTGCAGCCTTGGGAACAGTACAGACAGTAGTTAGCTTTTGTGATTTGAGGGTTTTAAGCCTAGAAAACAAGACTAAGAGGAATAAAAGAGGGATCTCATTGTACTTGCTTTCTTTCACTGTATCTTGAGGTCATTCAGTAAGATCTTTTAATCCAGAATTTGGTTACAAATAGTGTTTTATGACTCTACCCTTTTGTGGTCCTGTCAGTAACAAGTATGTTGAAGGAAAAGGACAGGATCAACTGTCTTTTCTGCCCCAAGAGAGTAACTTCTAAATTGCTTTGTTTAATACATACACAGGTGGGGGTTTTTTTTCATGTTGTGCTATTCAACTTTATTTGTTTTACCTTGAATTATTGTGGTATCTTGAATTCTGATGGTCACAAGACACTTGTTATTACTTGAATACTGAAGATGTGTGTTTCAGTTATGTTCGTTTCTGCTCTGTATGTGTTTAAACAGTCATCCCTGACAGATTTAAGGGGGTTAAGTAGTTATTCCAGTCTGTATCTTGTTGATTAATTTGATGAACAGGGAGTATGTGTGAAAATTCACTTCTGTATCCTTTGCTGAAATGGCTTTGTTTTTTTCTCATGTAGTGTGCACGCAACAAGGGAGAAAATGGCTTACTCTGTTCAGTGTCTGCGAGACGATGTGTAGGTATCTGGATGGGCTATAAAAGGAATTACTACCTTTAAAACTGCTTGGTAGTGAAGGGTTGTCATTTTACAGGGTGGGAGGAATATCTATTCTGGTGCTTTTGTAATAAATCAGTAAATTACTGTATTAATATTCAACTTCTGTGTCATGTTACTGAGCATACAAATGCTACAGAATTGAATTACCCTACTTTGTACAGCAGTGCTAATAATTGCTCTGGCTTGAGTCATGCATTTTGTTGTTCATGTGTTGTTTAAAGATTAACTTAAATTGCTTTCAATTGCAGAATAAGCACGTGTTAGTTGTGTTTAATGCCTTTGTAACTTTTTTTTATCTAGTGATACAGTAATGGAGTATCTCCTGAATGTTACCACAGCACCAGAGTTCAGACCATGGGAAGTAGCTGATCTTCAGCCACAATTAAAAGTTGATAAAGTAATTGCATATCAGAATCCTCAAGTTGGTAAGTGTATTTTCTGATCCACTGTATTGGCTTTGCAGGAGTTCCTTCAAGTTAATAAAAAAAAATGTGGAAAGAATAGTTCCCCTTTTGCTCTGTCACATGAATGTTGAATTTTTCAGCTTATTGATAGGTATGGTCTTCTGGTGTAATGGAACTTTTCTTAATACACATATTTTTGCAGTCTGTGATAACACTTAGCAAGTAACATGCTGAAAACATCTTACACCATTCTCCTTGACAGCTTCCATTTTAAATTCTTAATTCTTTTCAAGTACAACCAATGTGCAAGTCGTGGCTGTTGTTGACAACATATTTACAGAAGCTTATGTTCTGAAAACCATATTTAGGTATTACTCATTGGTGTGAAAACAGCATCCTACAAAAGACTCCTTGAATTTGTATGGTTATTTTGGTATAAAAACAATACATATTTTCATCACACTGAAAATAGTTCCAGCTTTAGGATTGTAAATTTAGATTCTTGTGTTTAAGGGAAAACAAAGAGAAAACACAACGCAAAGCCTCAGTCAGATCAAGCCTATTCCAGTGTATCTTGTGTTATTAACTCTCTTCATCCAAGATCACCCTGGTAGTTCTTCTCAATAAACATAATTTGTGCCACTGTGAAGCGTGTTTACCTTTGTAACCCATTAAATGGTGACAATGTAACATTGAAAAATCTCTAGCTTATACTGAAGTGCTACCATTTTTTTTTTAATTAGTCATAACCTTTTTTTTTTTAGCTTATACCAACTGCAGTTTTCACAGTGATATAATATTTTCAGTTACAGTTACGTTCAGAAACAGAACTATGAAGAACAGAATCCTTCTCTTGAGGAAAAAATGTGAGCAAATACAAGGAGAACAGCAAACAGGAATTACTAGAATGCTATTGGAATGCAAAAAAACTAATGAGAAGGGAATTGAAGACACTAGCATCCTTTATCTGAGCAGGGAGATAGATGAGACACCACACAAAGCTACAAATAGT
The DNA here is from genome assembly GCA_027886175.1 of Phylloscopus collybita. Classification (NCBI taxonomy): domain Eukaryota; kingdom Metazoa; phylum Chordata; class Aves; order Passeriformes; family Phylloscopidae; genus Phylloscopus; species Phylloscopus collybita. Next base: position 5,508,662 of record JAJNNQ010000048.1, read on the forward strand.
ACTCCAGAGAGCCTGTTCTTTCTCAAGAACAAGGGATGCCTGCAGTGAAGATGATAATTAAAAGGATGCTGCTCCCCTTCTTCTAAACACTGATTGCATTTATAGCGTGCTGTTGAAGCCAAAAAGTTATTACATCTATGTTTGTTTTGGTTACTTTTTAATAAACTACAGAAGAAAGTGGCCTCAGGCCAGATTGCTCCAGCCCAAGGATTTGGAAGCTTCCCTATAAACTGGGTTATTCCAGACCTGCTTTTCCAAATATTATGGTCCTTAAAGTGGATCACAACTCTCCTTCAGTTAGTTTCACTTGTAACCTTCATTACATGTGGCTCTTAGGTTAATTATCTGAAACTTTGTTCCTCTTAGGAGTGCTGGAAAACTTGCATGCTGCAGCTTATAAAAATGCTCTGGCAAACCCCATGTATTGTCCAGACTACAGAGTTGGAAAAATTACTTCTGAGCAGGTAGGGTTCTTTGTATTGTGTTAAAGATCTGTTTCAATTTTTTGTCAGGAATAGGTGGTGACACTTTTGATAGAAATTTTTTTTGTATATATACAGTCAGTATTTACTACCTTATTGATCTGGTGTTGAAATTATATATTTCCATGCAACTTGTAATACTGGGTACAGAACTCATAGTCACATTTTAAAAGATGGTTAATGTCAGAGGCTTTCTGTTGACAGTAAAGCTGTCAATGAAATGCAGGTGTTCTTGTATAAAAAGGTTTTGTAGTTGTCACTGGGATGTGCAATAAAATTCCATTCTATTGATAGTTCTTTTGGAAGCTTTGGGATTTACTTTAAGAAGTATAAGGGACTATGTCAGAAACACACACGATTTTTTTTCTTTAAACAAAATACCCTAAAATGCAAATTTACTGTTGCAGCTTCACCATTTTGTACAGAACAATTTCACAAGTTCAAGAATGGCTCTCGTGGGAATAGGTATGTATGTTCCTGAATGACACTGCAGGTCATCTGGGAAAACTGCTGGAGAAATTTGAGTTCTCTGTAGTAGAAGTAAACTGTTACCATAGTCTTCACTTTTATTTAACTGCTGTAGCTTTTCAATGTCATTGTATTACTTGGAGTCACTGTTGTGTTGCAGGTATAAAGCACTCTACCTTAAAGCATGTTGCAGAGCAATTCCTGAATATCCGAAGTGGAGCTGGTGCTCCTGGTGTAAAGGCTGTTTATAGAGGGGGTAAGGATATTTCTTGTATTTATTCTGAGTGACTGATTTTCTGTTTATAAATGTAGTAGTATTCAGTTAAAACTGAAAACCATACAGTTGCACTAAGTGTTGGGCATTGGAACAACATCTGACAGTTCAGATGCATATCCCATTTAAATAAGCAGAAGATTCCACCATGGAAAGTTCTGGGATAAAACTGAATCCAGCTCTTCAACAGAGTTTTACCTGGGACATCATTTTTTCTATAAAATGAAAAACAAGCTGCCATATGTTTTATCTTGGCAGTTTTGTTAAGATTCCTGTAAGAGTAGATTAAGGGCTGTCAGGAAGTGGAGGTAGGATTTCTATTTAGGGAAGATGTGTTAAGTGTTGTTTCAGAGCAGTGTCTTGTACCATTACCAACATCTGTTGTTTAGTTGGAGTATCAGATGTCTCTGTAAAGATGTGAAGGAGAAAAATAAAGTTTCCAGCATTTAATATTCGACTGGAATAACTTCAGTTTCTATAAGCCACCATAAATATTATTATGAACAGAAGGTGCACTGTTTTCTGGGTATTTGTTATGTGGAGTCTCTTGAGTTTTATCATTCCACACTGTGTATGGTTTAGGGTCAGGTTAAAATAAGGCATAATAAGGTACTGGGTTTTGTGCTAGCAAGAAAAATTTTGAATGTAAAGGACTTTTAAAAAATGCCTTCAGCCTCATGCTGCCTACCTGAGTGGATATGCAGTAACTTCAGACCCTGGCTCTTCTCTTGTTAAAGGGAAATGTTTCTTTTCCATGCATCTGAGTGTACAGTAGTTTCTAATTCAACGCTGTATTATCTTTTATTCTGTTGTATTTCTAGGAGAAATCAGGAAACAGACCAGTGATAGCCTGGTCCATGCTGCTATTGTAGCAGAAGGAGTTGCTGTTGGGAGCCGAGAAGCAGATGCCTTCAGTGTCCTTCAGTACGTTTTGGGTGCTGGGCCCCTTGTCAAGAGGGGAAGCTGTGTTACCAGCAAATTGACCCAGGGTGTTGCTAAAGCAACCAACAAGCCATTTGATGTAAGTTCCAAGGATTACTGTATTCTGATTTTTAAGTAAAATGTGTATTATCTTTGAGAGGTGACTGCCTTCAGCTAGAATCTTAATTGGTTTGTTCTTGCACACATTACAGTGTATCAGGAAGGGCTTCCAGTCTGATCTTTCCTCAGCACAGATGGAGTTTAGCTTCTTGAATGACAGTATTTTAGATCCAAATAGTAATTATTTTCCAGTGCTTGATGCTGAATTACTCTGATACTTAAAACAGTTAATGATAATATTTGTTTTGCAGGTTTCTGCATTTAACGTTAATTACTCTGATTCTGGGCTCTTTGGAATTTATACCATATCCCAGGCTCCAAATGCTGGGGAGGTGAGTTGCTGATTAGAATTTAAGCATAACATAACCTTCAAAGTAGTGTTTTGATTTGAGATAGTGACTGATTCATCTAAAAAAAAAAAAAAGGAAATTCATATGATTTCCTGTAGTTATGACTTAGCTCTGTAAGCTGGGAATGAGACTTGCTTCAGTAATATGAAGTTAGTAAAATGCCTTGAATTGCTGACTGTAATTGCTGATTTACATTTGTAAGCCTAAGTGTATCATGAAGAACCTGCTGTCTCTTGAAGCTGGCAGAACTGAGCACTTCCATGAGAAATGGTGAGACCATAGAAATTAATGCTGTGGTGCAGTTAAAATCCACACTGTTTTTTGTGCACTTTTGGGCATTCATTACAGTGTTTTTAGTTTTGTTATGAAACTGTTCAGAATTGTGTTCAGGCAGACAATCCTCACATTGTCAGCTGGTCTTCCTTTGAAGTTTCCAAGATATCAGATAATAGAAATAACATGTTGAAATTTGATGTGTGAAGAAATCTTATATTATTTCATTTTCCTTAGGTCATTAAAGCTGCTTTGAACCAGGTAAAGGCAGTTGCTCAGGGCGGTGTCACCGATGCTGATATCACAGCAGCAAAGTAAGTGTGTAAAGAATTCTCATGTGCTGTAAAGAGAATTTTCTTACCATGCAGCTGCTTGTCAAACATGCAGACTGTTATGGCTTCATCCATTTCCTATATTCCTCTTTTTCCTTTATTGGAAAAAAAAAAAAACCAAAACCCACCAAACCCAGTCAGTTCTATTTGCAGAGCCTACAATTCAATCAGAAATTCCAAGCTACTTAATAATGAGCTATTGGAATAAATAATTTTCTATCATTTTTTCCTTCAGAATAGGACTGGCTTACAAAAATAAGGTTTTCATATGTAACAGTGATTCTGCATAAAACACAACATAAACTCTTAACAAAACATGGAACTATTACAGGAGGAGCTTGACCATTTACATTCATTGCTTCTTTGTCACTTAGGACAAAATTGCTTTGCATGCATCTGTTCTTGGTGAGAAAATCAGGTTTAAACTTGATAGTTTGTCTAACTGTGCATTAGTTACCTCAGACAGAAACAAATCCTGAGCTAGAGATCTTCTGACTGTGTGGGCAGACAGTAGGTGTTCAAGTACCTGTCATTTTCATGCTTGGACTGTTTGTGGTGCCTCTTTCCTAACCACAGAATCCTTCCCTATTTAAAAAGGGAAACCTCTCAAAGTTTAAAAGGACCAAAACCTCATTGTATTTATGAGGTAGTAGGGAAGGTAATAGCAGGATTTACAAGCTTGCTCATTCTTGATGCTTTGTTTGATGGCAGAAATCAGCTGAAAGCCAACTATTTGATGTCGGTGGAGACCTCAAAAGGGTTGCTGAATGAAATTGGCTCTGAGTCCCTGGTTTCTGGCACACACACATCCCCATCTGCTGCTGCTCAAAAAATCGACTCTGTAGCCACTGCTGATGTTGTGAATGTAAGTATGTGTCAGCATCTACAGGTGTTCCTTAATCACTTTGTCAGGTTTTTTAATGGAAAACTGATGCTCCTTTCTGTGTGTTTATAAATACACACATACACTATCTTTAAAAACAGAAAAGGCAGCTCATTTACAAATCCCAGCTGGGTATCTTTTGATGTCTTTGCTTACTTTATTATCAGAAGACTCTAATACTAGTCTAATATTTTCTAAGACTCTAATACAGTTTAACTACTGTAAAACTAGTGTAGCTGGGAAATATGTAAAATTCTCATCTTCTTCACTTAAAATTACCAAAACTGCCAACTAATATTCATGGAAAACTTCATATTAATTCCAGTGCAGATGGAATTACAGGAAAAACCTGTGTCAAGGTTTTTAGGATTCCTGAGGCGAGAATAATGGATGTGTTTAATAAAACAATTAAGTTCTCACTGATAAATTGATGTAACTTCATTGCTACTGCACATCACCTTGTTGCTTATACATGAAGCAAATTTCGAAAAATCTATCATGGAAAGAAATTCTGAGATACAAAACTTGTTTTTTCACAGTCATTGCTTATTTGTATTGCAGCAACTAGCAGTAGCTTTCATAGTAATGAGATACATTATTTTATGCTGTAATAATCTAGGAATAACCATTTTTAGAGTTCATGTCTTTTGTATCCAACTGTCTATCTGCCCTTTCTGTTTAGATTATAAAGTAATGAGCAGCTGCATTAGAAGCAATTAGATTTATACAGCAAAAGGAGGATTGTTTACATGATGGTATATTACAGTAGTGCAGGGTTTGTTCTTTGTTTTAGTAACTTGAAGCTGATGCTGTGAGTAGCATGCACGCTGTTGTAGTGAATATTTCCTCATAACCACTTTCCTGATTTATTTTCAGGCTGCAAAGAAGTTTGTCAATGGGAAGAAATCAATGGCAGCTACTGGGGATTTGGGAAATACTCCTTTTCTTGATGAGTTGTAAAAACAAATCAGGGGTGGATTTGATGCAAGATGGACCTGAGTTCTAAGCCAACTATGTTCTAAATTAATTACTACTAACTTGTTATTTATGAATTCAGTTCTTTCAGAAAGTTAATCTGGAGTAATTGTGGGCTTGCACTCATCAAATAAAGTGCTGAGTTCATACATTTTGTGTAGGAGTTTTTTTTTCACTGAAAATAGTATATAAAAGGCTGATAAATCTGGCCCTGTACACTGGAGGTAAAAACCACAGTGCAAAAACAAGATCATTTTTGGTCTGTGAAAAAATAAATATGTATAAAATGATCACTGCAATGAAGACAAATGCTGTAATTACCACTGGTTATCCATGTATTATTGTATATTCAGGAAAAGTTCTTGATAGATTGTCTCTACCATCCTTATATCAATTAAGTAAAGAAACTTGTCTTCAAGCAAAGCTGAATATATTAGACCTTCGTAGAGCTTGCAGCTCCTACTTGCCTGGGACTTCTGTTTTTCCATGACTTCTCTGCAAGGAGCACTGGAAGAAGTCTTTGAGGGGATTAGCCATATATAGCTAATACATAATTTGAAGTTTCATTGGACATAAAATTTTTGAAGTCTAGGCATATATTAAAAGAAAATAGATACAATACATTGTAAGAAATTTAGGGTTTGAAGAAGTCAAGTTTTGGGCTGTTCTGAAGCAAAGCCAAGTCTTACAGACAGGATGCACATGATACAGAAGGGCAGGAGGAAGAGGAAAGGGTCTCAGCATGAAGGAGGTGAAACACCACTGGCTTCGAATGTAGGGTTTCACAATGCCCCAGCATCATTGTGGAGTACAGCATCACACTGCCTACCCAAGTGTCTGTATCAGATATTAATCAAATTTTGGATATTGCTGGTAACATGAGTGAACTCACAACACTGTGAGGATTTATACTGAGAAGCATCCAAGTCTTGTATCATCATTACTACTGGACCCAGTGTCATCTTCTGATCCTCAGTGTTTTCACTCATACTGCAAACACCCAGCATGCTGCTACTTGAACATGCAGTAATTCCCAGAGCCATTTAGTTAGCTAACCATGGGATCTTCATTTATTTAAACACTTGTTCTAAAGACAAGTTCTTCAGCTCTGAAGCTCCTCTAGTATCAGATATTCTATTGTCCATTGTCTCTTTCCTTTGGTCTTTCTCTTTGCTCAGTCAACAGAAAAGCAAGCTACATAAGGGTCAATGTTTGTTACACAAGTCCTCAGCCCACTGAAAACTTTTTTGTACTTGCTGCAGTAAATCCAACACATCACATGCCATAAATAATTGGATTCCTTGTAGCCTTTACTGAAAACATTTTTGAAGCTTGCCCTCTTCAAATTGCTGCAAATAAAATTACTTATTTTCATTGATACATATTCTTAATAATCAGAATCTTAATATTCTAATTCTAGATGGGGAGAAAAACCCCCAAAAAATCAAACCCAAACCCAAACAAACCAACACCAAATCATATATATACTTTTGTATATCAAAGGGGTTTTTTTTTCAGGGAATGGATGCAATCATGTCCTAAGAAAATAATAATAAAAAAAGTATTTAGTTCAAACTTATGTTCTGGACCTTTCCACTGATTTTTATACTCAGATCAAAAGTGCAAAACCTTTTTCTTAAGAAAAGGCTAAGAACTCCACTTGATGGTTTTTATTTCATCGAGCAAGTAGGTATTTCTTCCTGGCGCTTGCAATTCTGGAGAAAGGACTGCCCAAACTATAAAGGCACTGCTAAGAAAATTGTTCTAATTTAAAGATAAGCGTTTTCACTGTACAGCCAGTAAATTTCTAAATTACTTCATTATGCTCCAGTCTTCGCTTCATAGATTTCAATGTTAAGAGACAATTTCATGCTGGGAATTACCATAGCACGGTATCGTCCCTGAACTGTAGTTCATGAGTTTAATGTAATTGGGCTGGGGACCCATGTGAAGCACTCACAGAGCTTTCAATTTCAAGTTTAATACAGGTGTCAGATGTTCCACAAGAAACCTTTAATAACTGGTAATAGTCTGCTAGTTCTGATACGGTTCATTTCAGGTTTAAAACATTTAGCAAATGAACACCTGTGTGGATTGTTAAAGCACAGTGATTAGTCTATTGACACTTTGTAACAGTGTAATAAAGAGAAATAAAAAGCAAACAGTAAGGCAAATTAATTTCAAGCCTTGTGAAGATTTGTGTTACTTGTAGAATGAAATTACTTGAACAATAATGCACAGAATAAAGAATGGTATTATTCAAGTCTAATTGCTATATAAAGGTAATAGTCAAAATATTTTTTGGAAAAAATCTGCTGATGAATAGGAAATCTGTTTTTGCTGGAGAACAATGTATAGACTTAAATCTTGATCTGATTATGGAACAGTCACCATATCAGCTATTTTAAGATCACAGGTATTTCATCACGGTGGAATGCTGGCACTGAGCTTTATACAGTTTGTGCTAGTTTCTTTTCTCTGTAATTTTAAACTGAGTTTCTTTTGATCTGCGTAAGTGTAAATAAATCAGAGACAGGCTCAAAGCATAAATGCAGAACAAGGATATTTTCAATGCAATTAAATTTTAATATCCCTATTGGTTCTTTTTACCTGGTTTCAGCTTTCCATCATTAGCTGCAGAGCTTTTTTGAACAAGGCTTGTTATCTGGAGATATGGCCCATCCCATACCATTGTGAGGGCTAATCCTTGTTCATCCATCCCAATCTCTGCCATCAATGCTGCAATCCCTGTGTGCTGAGAGAAGTTCTCCAATGCTGTCAACGGCCCTTTGAAAAGTGAGAGGAAAACTTTACTAGCTGAAAGTGTGATATCATTCTTCAGTAAAAGGTTTAAGGAGACATTTGAGAAGGTGCTGTTCCCATTCTTAAGTATCCAAACAGTTAAGCCTCTCATCCTTAGTTACATCTTTAGACTGGAATTGTGTGCTGAGTTGCTGCCAGAAGACTCCATAAACTTGCTTTCTGCAAATAAATACACAGAAAGTAGTTTTTACTTAGAAACTTAATTCTTAAAAAGTCACACATTTTTCCAAGAGAAGGAGCGACAGTGCTGTTACTTAAGCATTCATTACTAACAGCAATATATTCAGGGAAGGCTGAAGGTAGAGAATAGGGCACAAAATAACAGAACAGAGGAGTTTCCAGCTATTAAGGACTTCAAGAAAATACTGCATGCCTATAGCAAATGGATTTTTCAAATCACCATTTCTTCCATGCACCAATTTTCTTTCTGATTTAAAGGGAATATTTCAGCTATATTTCATCAAAAGCCTTACCATTTTCTCCACCCTTAAGAAAATTTGTCAAGTATAGGCGATTTCAGTGGGAGGTAAGTACAGGGCTTGTCCTTCAAATAAGAAATCCTACTGATTGCTGTTGAACTGATCTCTATTTTGTTTGTACAGTCTGCCCTCTGTGTAAAATACTTACATAAAAATAAACAGCACAGGCAATCGCCCACTTGGCTTCCCAGTATGTTCCATATAGACCAGTTGTGCTGCTCTGGAAAAAGCAGGTGGGTGTTCACTGTTGGAAGGAAGAATTGCAAACAATTAGATATTTTCCAAGTACATGTAGATGTGGGGGCTGTTTGGTTCATTTACTTCAGCACTCCCGTACCAGAATGACAGGATCGAAAGCACAGAGCTACTGTGGCCAAGACCGGGCTGGTTTCCCACATTTGGTGCATTGTTCATTTTCTGGCTACAGATTCCCCGCAGTTCTGTATAGCTGAATCCATGGAAAAGCGTGCCATCGAAAATGGCTGTATTTGGGTGAGACTTCCAGTCACAATTAATTAGATTTCCTTCCAAAGACAGGGCACAGACACAATGCTGCGTAGCGCTTCTGAGGGGCTCCACAGCAGCCAAACCTCAGTCCTACCTCCCCTGTTCTCATCAGTGCTACAGAAGCAGCTCTGGAATTTCAGCTCACGCCCAGCCTTGCAAAGGGATAAAGAGCAGGGACTCGAGAAACAGAAGGCAGTTTTTTTGTGGTGAACACAGACCTGTGATCGTTCCCCAGCCCTTGGTACTGACCAAGAGGCTCATTCTCCGTTCCAAAACACCTCTGGGGATGGTGATGCATGGGGGCCGCGAAAGACCAGGAGGCAGAGAAAGCGTTGCAGCTCCCCGGGCCAAAGCCGGGCGGGGACCAAGCACGGCGGGACCCGCCCTGGGGCACCGCCCGCCCCTCACGACAGACCCGCCCTGGGGCACCGCCCGCCCCTCACGACAGACCCGCCCTGGGGCACCGCCCGCCCCACCCTCGCCGCGGGCCCCGCCCCCTCGCCAGGCCCCGCCCTGCCCCGCGCGCTCCGCGCCTACTGGCCGACCCCGCCTCTTACCCCGCCCACCAGCGCAAACCCCACCCACTCGCCACAAGCCCCGCCCCTCTCACCGCCCCCAGCCGGCCCCGCCCATCAGCCGGGCCCGGGGAAAGCCGCCGCGGCCCAGGAGCTGCCCCGCCCCGCCCGACGCCGGCCCCGCCCCCCGCGGGAGCCCCGCCCCGCCCGGCGCCGGGGACGGCGGGTTCCCCTTCCGGAGCGGCCGCCGCCCCCCCGCCCGCCGGGTTCGCTTCCGGCGCCGTCCGGGGTCCGTTCCTGCCGCCGCCGCCGAGCGCGGCGCGGGGCCCATGGAGCCGCGGCCGTGAGGCGCCCCCGGCCCGGGCCCGCTGTGGGAGCCGGGCGGAGGCCGGAGCCGGGTGCCGCCGGAGCCGGAGGAGATGGACAAACTGACCATCATCTCAGGATGCCTCTTCCTGGCTGCCGACATCTTCGCCATCGCCAGCCTGGCGAACCCGGACTGGATCAACACCGGCGAGTCCGCGGGTGAGGGCGGCCGGCGGCGGGACGCGCCGGCGGCGTGCGGCAGGTGGCCGGGAGAGGGCTCCGGCAGCGCCCGGGGGGCTCGGGGGCGGGCGGGGTGCGGAGCCCGGGGCGGCGGTGGGGCTGGCGTGAGGCACCGAGGGCAGGCCAGCCTGGGGGGCTGCTGGCCGCGGGGCCCGAGAGTGGCTGGGCCGGGGCCCGGGGGCTCCCCGGGCTGCTCTCTCCGGGGCGGCGGCGAGTGAAGCGGCCGGGGGGAGCTGGTGGGACCCCAGCCCCGGGCAGAGCCCCCGGCGGTGCCTCCCGGTCGTCTCGGCGGAGCTCGGTCTTCCGAGGGGTCCTGAAAAAGGCCCCGAGCCCGCTCTGACTCTGGGAAGCTGCGGGCCAGGGCAGCATCCCTGTCTGTGCCTCCCAGGTGCCATCACCTTGGACAGGGAATTGAGATCTGTCTCTGCTTAGTTTGCGGCAGGTTTGGATTCCTTCGTGCTACACTGACGTTCCTTTTGTTGCGGGGAAGTTCTTGCTTTCCTTCATCTTTCTTTTTTTTTTTTTTTTTTTTTTTCCCCGAGAATATTTCCTGCATGCTGATTTTTATCAGCTTTTAAGCCGAGATCCCATGTGTTTTTTATTTTAGAGTGTGGCATTGTTTCCTTTAAAAGAACAAGGATTTGGGCATCTGTCTTTTTACTAATGATGTAATTGTCTATGAACAATTTATTTCAGTCTGTTGATAAAGACCTGCATGTTCTGATCAGTGGAGCAGGGAGAGAGAACAGGAGGAGGGCAGGTCTTTGATCTCATGTCCCAGAGGAACCCAAAGCTCCCTGTCAGGAGAGGAAGCCAGCCTTACTGCAAACAGATTAAACTAACATAACCACTTTGACCGGTCACAGGACCCAAGGGAACAGCATGAAGCTGTGTCAGGGGAGGTTTAGGTTGGATATCAGGGTGTGATCAGGCACTGACCAGGCTCCCCAGGGTAATGGTCACAGCGTTAAGCTTGTGTGTGTTCAAGTAGTGTTTAGACAATGCTCTCAGGCACATGGTGTGATTTTTGGGGCTGTCCTGTGCAGAACCAGGACTTGGACTTCCTGGTCCCTTTAGGTCCCTTGCAGCTCAGGAGATTCTGTCATTCTGTGACTTTTCCTAAACTTATAATTTCCGAGCAAACCACAGGTTAGTACAGAGAAAACTGGTCTGGCTGTAGACTTTTGTCATAAATTCTTGCAGAAGGTTTGAAAAGTTTTCTTTGTCTGGCTTGCATCTTCCATGTTTAATATTCAATGCCATATGTATGGTTGAACTTGTTTCAAATTGTGTCATATTTCCTTTATTCTAATGAAGTAGAGTATTAAAAACTATTTGGCATTGGTGACTGTACTCTGACCAGACTGTACTTGTGGCTTATTTGATTTGCTTCTAATTACCTAGTCTAGAACCTGGACTTTCCTACATGGTTCAGAGGAAAGGAATGAGTCCCTTCCCAAAGTGCAGCCTTCAGGAGCTCCCTGGGTGACTTCACCATTCCTCCTGTAGCTAATTGTGATGATTTTCCTGCCTACAGCTAGATAAAATAGTTGGTTCTTTCCTCTTATAATTCCACCTAACAGCAGTGCTGTGGTAATGAGCCCTTCTTCATGGGCTTAAAATCAAATAAAATAGTATTAATTTCAAATATTTAAATATGTCTTTCTGAAGTCCTGCCTCATGTTAGCAGATCTTGTGCAATGTGTAAGATGTTGGATTCTCTCTGCATGTATTGAAAGGAGATAACAAAAACTATTCTGAAAAATAATACTCATGGAAAAAAACCAGTCCTTTGGGAACTAAGCACAGTCCATTACCTTCTTTTGTAAAGAAAAATGTTTTATACCTCTTTGTGATACAAAAAATGTTTCCTAAATTATTTTAAGCAGCACTCATCATTTCTTAGTTTCTTAGTAGATGATTACTTAAGAATCATCTGCAATTTCTGAGGTGCAACTGACAGTTTTACTTTTAATTAGGCTGGCAAACTTGAAATCTGTATGGATTTTTCTGAAGGACTTCACCAGTCAAAGAATGTTTTGACAGTCTTAAGCCTTTTTTTTCTTTGCTCTATTTTGAAGCCAAACAAATTGTTGTCTTGATAAAACCATAAAGGAGAGCTAGCTGCCACCCTTAATGACTCTTCTGTAGATTTTTATTGGTGTAGGATTCAATGCATTATTATAAGAGTTGTGCTTAAAAGCATTACAAATATGTATTTCTGGTGCTTAGACCTTCTATAATGAGCTGTTTGCCCAAACTGTAAAGAAAGGAAGTGTGGAGACGCCCATTGAACCAAGGACTTCCTGTAGTAGTGAATTATGAGGTGAATGCTTTTATGAGTGCCATTCATTACCCAGAGGCTGCTGGGGAGAAATATGGCACAGGAGGGCACAGCCCTGATGGTAAAACCTGTCCCAGCTGCTGGTGACATTCAGGGACTCTCAGCAGAGTCTGTGCCTGGAGCACATCCAAGGCATCCAGCTTCCATATGTGCTACTAAGAAGCAGGGTTTTTTTGGAGCATCCTGTGCTTAGCTGGTGAAAGGAACTATTTGGTAAAAGGAAATGTTTCTTTGCTTTATCTCCGTGTTCTCAGGTTCATCCCCTGTGGGAATTATTCTAGATTCTGCTTCTACAAGTCAGCCTAGTACGGAGGAGGAAGGAGAGTAATAGTGTTTCTCTGCTTGGCTGCTGTCCTGGGGGTTCTGAAAGGCAGCGTGGAACAGCCTGGCCTCCTCAATACTGCAGCTGTTTGAGGATGGCAGAGAGCAGAGGTCTTGGCAAACCTGGGAAGGCAGCACTGCATTGGCTCATTCCGAGCTGTTTACAGCCACTAAGGTTGGGAACCTGGGCTTATATTTCAGGAAGAAAATCTCTTCTGATCTGTATGCTAAACAATATGTACCTCTTACTTCAGAGATAATGATGAGTTTCAGCTAAATTGGATAGCAAAATAAATCACTGGCTTTAATGCTTCTCTGAAAAATCTTGATAGTTTTCAATATTTTTTTTAAATCAATATAGAAGGACTGATTAGTCTCCTAAATCTTACTCTTAAAAATAAGTTTTATGGTCATTTGAAAAATGTTGGCTATAAAATTTTCTCCCCAGCAATTATCAGCAAAGGATTGCAACTGAGGTTATTGAAGGTCTCAGATGCTTATCTGTCTTTAGGCCAGAGGAGCTACACCTTTGTGAACATGGGTCCAAGTCTCTGTTGGGTGCTTTTTCTTTATGTAGTTTTGTAAGAATTGTTCATTAACTTGGTTTCAGATATTTCATACATCTTTAAGATGGTAAAGGAAAGATGAAAATTAAATGGATTTTTCTTACAGTGAGTGCTCAGTGAGGTTTTGTTATTCGTGCTGTGCAAGTACAGAACACTGATAACTCCAATCTGGAAACCCGTGGCTGCTCAGTATTCTTGCACTGACTGCCTTTTCTTATCAAACTGACACTCTGTGAGAGAAATAAGGACAGAGTTGGCTTTAATTTAAGCCAATGCCCAAAGTGCCACTGATTTCAGTAGGAAGGAATTTTGCTCCTATATCTCTACACTTCTGCAAAGAACTTTATAAGCTGATAGTTTCGTCTCCATATGTTCCTTTTTTTGTGTGGGAGGGTCTTTAATGATTTTGATATTTTGTCTTCAGTAGGGGAGGAAGGGGGATAGAAGCAGCTCTAGCTTCAGCTCTCAACTCTTTTATAGGAAAAAGGGTATGAATAGTATGCACAGTTGAAATTAGAGATGTTAAAAGCTGTACATGTGGAGGGGGGTTGACAATTTGAAATGCTTTTATGGGGTTTAGGATAGGTCAAGTAATTCAAGGGAATAATTTAATCAAGTAAAATATCCCTTCAGAAAGCTAAGCTATCAGTTTGTTTATATGGCTTAGTCATCCCTTCCTATGTAGCATGATTGTTCATTTGATTCCAATTTACAGAACAACTTGTACCCTTTCTATAGCAGTCATTAAGTTAACATGGATGTCAGGATGTAGGGGTGCTTAACTGATGGGTAGCTCCTAAAGCAAGGATATACCACATCCTCCTGTGCTGATCCATAGGTCACCAGAGAACGCACACTGGAATGTTATGGCCAGGCCACTCAGCATATGCTCAGCAGAGCTGACATGGGCCATATTTGTGTTCAGCAGAGCTTCCAGTTTCATCTTGCATCTATGACAGAAGCATCAAGGTCACTTGTGTTAGGAATTGTACTTTTCATTTAAACTGCCTTCTGTATCTTGCTGTGCAATAACAGTGTGAGAATGAATTGTAGATCTAGAATATGACATTCGTTTAAAATTTTCTATTTACTAGTGCTGCTTTTCTATGTATCTTCTGAAGTGTTATGTGTAGTTCTTGGGGTTTGCATACTCAATTGCATTTTTATTCGTGAAGGATTATTTCAGATGCAGTGGTCTTACAGAAGAGCAGGCTCTGTGCAGCAAGCCATTGCTCCTGAGGCAGTTAACTCCCTGCTCCTGTGGAATAAGTTGTCTAGTACTTAGTGGAAAATTACTGATGTTCAGTGTTATTCCTCTGCATGTCATAGCTCTTCCTGAGGAATTTTGTTTCCCAGTTTCAGCAGGAACTGTAGCTTTGTTGGGATCAGCTTAATGAACTATCACAGGTGGTACAACCAAGCAGTGATTCCTGGCTCCTGCTGAGCTTGACACCACTGAAATATTTTTTCTCTAACTGGAGCACTGACTATACATGGAATAAACCCAAGACCACATGAAGGTGCTCAAATGAAACAGTACTTCTAAACAGAATAAAACAGATAAAGTAAATAAAGTACACAATTTAAAAAGGGTGTAAACTTGAGTTCCAGCTGGCATTATTGTTCTAAATGAAGTTGTCTGCTCAAAAATAGTGACATGTAAAAGTCAGTATGGCATATTCCCAGTGACTTCTGCCCTTTAGGGCCTGTGCTGAGAAACTGTTCATGTACAATGCTCCCCTCAGGACAAGTCATGGTATAGAGCAGCCATTGTGCTGTCCTCTGAAGGAGACAGCATTGTTTCTGTGATGTGTGGATAGTTAACGTTTCAAAAACTGTCTGTAAAAGGGTTCTGGTGATCATTTGTTAAGCACCTTGCAATATACTCAAGAAACACAGTATGCATCTCCCAGCTCTCCTCAGTAGAAAGTGATGGGACATGATAGGAAGCAATTCTACGAAATTACTTTTTCCTAATGTTTTTTGTGCTATCATGTAGTGACTGTGACAGGAGAAGTTATTTGCCCTTTCATGAACCTGTTTGGATTGCATGCTGAGAATACAAAAAAAAAGGAGGATGATACAGAGAATGAAGATTTATGTACCATCAGGTCCTAGAGGTGAGTGCTGAAAAGCAATCTCCAAAGCCATCTGAACATCAGAGTGTTAAAATTAGATTCTTGGACATAATTTTCAGGAAAACACATTTCTTTGATGGATGTTCCCAGGTGTGTGAGGAAGGAGGGAAAGGTTGGGGGTGGGTTGTGATGTGTTGCTGATCCCCACAGTGAGGAATGAGGACCTCCTGCTCCTAAGATGCAGGCCCTGCCAGCAGCACTTGGCATTTCAGAGATGTTACCAATGCCTTAAAAACAACAATACCAAACCCAAAGAAGATCAAGATTCTGAACCCCATATAACCTGAATACTGTAATAAGAGTGACTTGTTAATGGGTCTGGCTGGACTGGGAGGGTCAGTGCCATCTTTAAAAGGAACATTTCCATTCCACTTTGTGTCTGTAGATGTCTTTCAAGTGGATGTAGAAATGTGACAAGGCAGAGTGTTTGAATTGTGCTTGGGTTCTGTAATTGACCAGGCCTTAAGGCACAAGAAAAATCAATAGAAAGGCATTGTTGTAATAAATTAATTTTGTGCTTACTCAACCACTCAGCGTTTAAACATATGGAACTATTTTATGTGTAGGAAGAATCTCGTGAAAGAGAGCTGTGTCAGCCTGGTTATTTGAGCCTGCCAGAGAAGACATGAGAGGACCAATTGTTTTTGTCCATAGAGGAACTGATGTTTTGCATCTGCTTTTTAACAAATACAAACTAATGCTGCTCCTGCTAGGTGCACATTTTGTTTTCTCTTTAGCATGTGAAGGTACAAAACTGTTAGTTTGCCTTCCACCAAATCCTGTTGAATTCCTCACTCTCTTGTTAGAGTTAGGTAAGAAATACCTGATTATAGAGTATAGATCTGGGAGCCAGTGACTTTCAAATCTGGCATCTGGCATGGCTGACTTTGGATGTTGGTAGTACCCCAATTTCTTCCCCTGTAAAACAGAGGTGGTATCTTTATCACAGTAACTTCTGTTAGCATTACCAGCAAAGCTTTAATTTTGTTTTGTTTTTAATTTTTGTTTCCTATCACAGTTTTACTTTATTAAACTGAGAGGAAAAAATCACAGAATAACAGGCATTTCATTTGTCTTTTCTAATAGTAGGTGCTCTGGATAAGGTACTTGAGTTTCAGATATTTGGAATAACCTTTTTATTTACCTACCACGAGTGTGCACATTTCCTACAGAACTAAATTCTTTTCAGTATGTGCAGATACAGATTTGTTTTCTGTCCATCCTCTGCTTTACTCAATGAGTATGTAACTTTAAAGCTGCTTTATACACAGATGGTTTGTCTGTGGGAAAGGTGCCTTGTTGAAACTTCTACTTTGTGGCTTCAGGAAGTTACCAGAGTTCCTCTCTTTTCTTAAATCCAGTTAGTCCTGATTTGAGGTGTGTGTATTTGTTGCCACAAACGTACACTGAAATCAACACAAGAGTAACTTAAATGCATGAGTCTTAAAAGTAAGGATTCAATAGTGTGTACTGCAAAACAAAATTTAAAATTGTCTGAAATAATAAAAAAAAGGAATCCTTTTAATGGCTGGGGCTTATTAAAAACATTTGTATTGTTAGTTTCCAGCCAGCACTTACATGTGAGCAGCATTATGTAAATTCTATTTGTACTTTTGCCAAAGCAAAGAAGATCAGTAGGTCAAACTTTTAAGCTTGACCTACTTTTTTTTTCATAGGTACTTCACAACAGCTCAACTTTTTCCCATTTATTTTCATGCAGTGCAGTGCAGTGGGTAGGATTTTCATCTTAGGCAGGAGTTCTTCACCTCATTCTTGAACCCTTTTCCAGCAGTGGTTGAGACCTTTGTATTTCAGAAGAATGTAACTGGAGTGACTCATGGATGAGGAAGTATATTGAACTTCACAGAGAATACATGCTGCTATCTATGTTAGAAACAGATACAAAATTATGTTTGTAGTATGGTGGAACAAGTACAATATGGAGGCTGTTTTATTCTTCTGCAAACTAATTTGGGAAAACTATAAAATTATTGAAAATTTTGGTTCATAGAGTTTTAAATTTAAAAATAATTTTCTTATTAGCTAGTTGTAAGTTATTATTGTAATTCAGAGTGCCTACAAATTTAGTAATTAACAGAGTTTTTTATTACTAAAGGCTATATGCAAGCAAAAAAGTTCTTTGATAATTTTGCAGCAATCCCCTTATGTATACTCCAGCTGCTTTGCTCAATTTCACTTTTCTTCCCCAAGCCTCTGACTGATGGAGATATACACAGATCTGAAAAACTGGGGATATGGCCAAGAAGAGGATCTGTGCAGGGTACGTGTCTATTTTAAGGAGAAGGGAAACAAGCTAGACTGGCAAAACACTCATATTGGCCTGATTCTGTAGGGATCTGTATGGAATCAATGGTCATAGGTTATATCCCTTCTCAAAAATGGGAAGCTTTTGGGTTCTTCTTATGATATCATATTTTATTTCCTGTCTGATGTATTGTCTTGTATACATATTTTAAATTTTGTAAGTAGAGCTGATGACAGGAGTTTGCTCTCTCTTGGGTACCCTAGGAAACATCTGATTGTGATGGTTTGTCTGTGGGATGGGCTAATCCAGTAGGAAATACTTTCTGCTAAGAGTTCAAGGTTCAAAATTCACAGAGTGTGTAGGGCCTGGTCCCTGTCTTTGTGCAAAACATACTAAGTCTGTTACATCTGGGTCTTTGAGATGATCTAAAATGCTCCCTTGTGAGGGCATCAAAAGCCTTCTAGAGATTCACTGCAGTATTCAAAGTCAGCACAACACAGTGCAATAGGCAACAGTTGGCTGCTACCCAAAAACCTCATGGTAGTGCAGTTCTATGCCATAAATTACAAAGCACTTCGGGATCATTAAGGATGACAGCCTCTAAGGTGTAGTGATTAATACCCCACTTGGATGCTTAAGTACTTGTCCAGTTGAAGACAGTTCAAATTAGGCCTTGAACTTACTTGATGGTGAGCAGTTCTTTGTGCCACTGTTTGCACACTGCATTAGGAGGGCTGGGCTGTCTCTGAGCTTGGTACATCCAAGAATTTAATGATCAAATGACAGGGTTCATAGACAGTGAAGTCAGGTAGGTTATTTCTGTGGTGATCATCATGGAGCCAACTTCCCAGTTTGTATTCTTGCAGTTCTTATTCCTTCTTGGGCTTTCCTTTCTTTTGCCCAGGTTGTTCTTGCGTGGTTTCCACTTCTCTTGCTGTGATTACTTTCTCCTATTGGCAGCAACATAATTTAGTTGTATTTTAAGGAGTAGGTGTGGGATCAAAACAGGACAACTGATCATTCAGTGTACCACAGAACTGCTTTGCTGTGAATACTTCAGGAGGGCTGCTTTGAACCTAGATTCTTTGTACTTTTCCCAAATTGATGGCATGTATATTAATTTCTGCGGTAAAATCTTTGTTTACAGAGAAATGAGAGGGATCCTGACTTCATTGATAAGCAGGGCAAATACACAAGAGGGAATGGTTTCGTCTGTAGCTTTATCAGTGTGAGCTTAATGTATCAAACATTAACAACCTCTAATTGTAATGTCTTTATACCAAAGTAAAGTGAAGAAAGCTCATGAAAGGTTGTCATGGGCTTCAACTTTTCTGAAGGATGACTTTTGTATAGTGGGTGACTTGTTTGACTTGAAGATTCGCTTCGATATATTCAATCTTCTCTATACAGAATAGAAATACTCTAAATTGAGCATTAAGAGATATCTTTTCTCAGTCATAGAGAGTAATCCCACAGTATTTCCATGGTCAGTGGAAGTGTCAGCTCCAGAATTTCAACAGTGGAAGAATCTGATTTCCTTTCTTGTAGAGGAGAAAAAGCACTGCTGCTTCCTCTGTGCCTGTTGATGTGAGGAGCATTGTAGGCGGTTCATGCTGTGGGGGAAGAGAAGTCACAAGGGTGAAGAAAGAACTTTTTTTTTTTCCTTAGGTTGAATTGCATTCTGAAACTAATCGTGCACCTAAATTCATGCATTAATGATGTGCTCTCCATCGTAGAAACTTGTGGGAAGAAGCGTGTTTCACTTTGTTTTTTAAACCCACACTTAATTCAATTTAAAAACTATGCAACAAGATTGTACAGGAAACCTGAAAAGATTGAAAAGCCAAGAATTTCTAATGTGGTCCCATAAATTCCTTCAGCAGAATATTACTGGGTCACTCAGCAATTTCAAGGAGCACCCTGAAGCTCAGTACATGAAGAATGGTGAAATAGAGAGTAAAGGCCAGAAGTAGCAGTTGCTGTTTCACAAACAGAAATCTGTTGACTTATGCCCAATGTAATCTGAAGTAAATGTTCTCTGTAAGTAGATGTTCAGTAAGATGAAGTTGGTGATAAGAACAGAGGATCTCTTGGTTGTTTATATAAAACTAAAATTAGAATGGATCTGTTTCAGAATGTTAATATAACAACTGTATAAACATCTGTTAACAGATACATTCTTTGGAGCACTATATAACATTTGGTTGCTTTTAGAACAGTACTATGTGCTCAGAAAGGACTGAGCCTTGCTGTTTCAATAAAATTGTATTTTACTCTTCAGTGAAGTGCAAATTTAACTGTTCAGGAATGGTCTGGTCTGTCTTTTACACTAGTAAAAAAAAAAATAAAAGAAGACTCTCCAGACTCTAACAGTCTATTTTTGTAGATGCCAATTTGTGATAAGGGAGAAAGTGTTATCACCACACAGACAGCACCTGTTAATTGCCTAAATAATTCAGGCTTAAATTATGCAGGCTTCTAAAACAAGGATTTGCCCTAGCAAAAGCAATAAGAAAATACATACTTCAGGATAAATCCTGAATATGCTTCCTGCATTCCTGTTCTTTTTTGTTTTTAATGTTTTTGCTGTGATGTGAACAGCAGGTAAATGCCTAAATTTGGGAATTATTACTGCAGAAGAAGTCTGGGTGTTGGTTTGGTTTATTTTCAAACTTGCCTTTTATATTGGTGGGGGCTTAAAATGTTAATTAGCAAGGAAACTGCATGTCAGTAGTCCTGAAGGACAACTTGTATGTAGTTAAGCTGTATCTCAGTCTGTCTTTCAGCACATGAAGTGTTACTTCTAGATAATAAAATCTTGGCCCTGTACCTAATCCCTATTTGCAGTGCAGTTTAACCTGTATTCCCAGTTGTTACAAGTATGTCATACACAGATTTGGCAGCAGTTAAAAGGCAGAATAAAAATAATTTGGAATAAAAACTAAGGTTAAGTTTTATTTTCTTGAAATATTATTCTAGTTGCAATGAAATACATTCTTTGGGTCCATAGGTGCTGTTCTTCAGTTGATGAAAGTGCCTTATGAAAAAAGCAAGTCTAGTAGACAAAGACAGGATCATGTATATCCCCAGTGAGTACAGTGGTAGTAAGTAACCTGTGTGTTCAAGGAAGGAGCTGGAAGACCAGAAATGTGCTTAATCTTTCCAATTTTCTAGTGGTTTTAATGAAGGATTACTTCTGTCTGCAAACCTCCCTTCTCATGTCCTCATTGCTATAAATACAATCCTGCCATCAGTTATGTGATGTAAAGAAACTGCCACAATTGTTAGTACATTTGGTTTGGGGTTTGAATGTTTTGTTCTTTATTTAGCTGTTGTAATTTCAGGTAATCTGGGTCTAAAATATTCTGTCAGTAGTGGATCAAGAGAAAGTTATGCTCAGGTGTAGGCAAACCTTGAAGCACATAAGGTGTCTTTAAGCTGAGTGTTTGCAGAGCAGATGCTGAAACTTTGCAAATGTGTTTCTAACCATATAAATGCCAAAATGCATTTCAACACTTCTCTTTTCACCTTCACCACTGGGTGATTCATGAGGCCATGGAAGAGCCAGATCAGTGGGTGTCCTTGGAGCATGTCTGATGCAAGCTGAGATCAGTGCAAAGCACAACAGTTATGTCTGACAGAGGAAGATGATCCTTATTCCTCATGAATTTAATTTGTTAAAATGCACAAGCAATCTTGAAGTCAGAGCCAGGACCTGAATTTTCCCCGTATGTTGAACGCCTTTGTCACTGCCTTAGAGAAATTGCTTTAGACTGTAACCAGGAAGGTTGATAGTTATTTTCTCTCCATGAATAAAAAGAAAGAGAACAATGGGGTACTCTAGTTGGTACGGTTTGCTTGAGCATATCTAATAAGTTTGTAACACAACTAACTTGGTGAAATGATGCTTGTGGATATGCAGGAGGGCCCTGAAGCCCAGTTATTGCCAGCCTGTGAACAGATCATCTTACAAGACACTCAACTCTGTGGATCTACTGCACTGTGAGATCCAGAAGTTCTGTGTTGTTCTGGCTGTGTTGTGTTGTACCATGTGGCCAGACCCTGGTGCTGCCATTTCTGCCCCAGCCTGGCCACTCAATGGCCCTGGCTCCCGGTGGTGGTGCAGCCTCAGAGACCTGCACATCACCTGTGTAGGTGCTGAGCAGAAGGTTGGGGTAGGGTCGTGTGCTGGATAAAGAGGCATCATTTTACAGCTCTGTCTGAAGCCAAATATAACTAACTGTTAAAAAGAACACAAGCTCATCAGATGTTAAATGGCAGAACAGCTGTGGGTGTCATAGCTTGTGGCTTTCAGCTGAACATATGGCTTAAAATGGTGTGGCTGACTACCAAAATCACTTTTAAATATTGACACTGCCTTTGATCTTTCTTTTTTTAGGCAGTGAATTTTGTCAATTTTGAGTAGCTCTACTTTGGTTGGAGGAAAAATGGAAGTAACTGGATTCTTTGTTTGTGTTTTAAACTAAATAAAACATCGTTTTCTTATTTTAGGAAAGTTCTCTCTTTTTTCCCAGGCCCTTGCCACTTCAAAAACGGTAAAGATTCTAGTCCCTGACAAAATTGTTCCATTGTGAAAATGCTTATAGTGTTAGAAAATAAACAACCAGAAGGAGCAGCTTATTAGAGATTCTTTTAACCAACATCTAATTAATGCTGTCTTCTGAAGTAGGAATGAATACCTTCTTCTGAAGGAAGGAATACCTTCAGCACAGGCAGATTTCTTGGCTCTGATATGTGAGAACACACAGCCTTTGTTGTGTCAGAGAGTTGTTCCTGCATTAGTGCCTGAGGGTAGCTCTTAGAGAGTCTGGTGGTCCATCTCAAAAAAAAAAAAAAAATTAAAAAAAGAGGGGTTGCAAAATTAAAAAGAAAATAAGTAAACTCCATACACAAGCAGCAGGGTATTATAAGTTACTAGAATTCAGAATAAACCCACTTTTTATTGGTTCAAATGTCTGCAATTTAGGCATCTCTTAGAACTAATGTATCATAATGATTGTCATCTGTAGTAATAAACTTTTCTAATATGTGTAAGTCTTTCCCACTCGATGGCCCCTGATTTTTTTTTTCTCTTTAGGAAAGGAAGAGGGAGGGAGAAGACTGTGAGTTTTGTGGAGGGCGGATTTGGTTTGCATTAGGCACGACACAAACACAGAATTGAAAAATTTTGAGGCGACTTGGCACCAGATGTTCTTCAGCAGCAAGACAGGCTTTACTGCGAATATACCACAACTCTTGACATTGGCTTTAGACTTTAAAATTTGGAATTCTTCTCTTTAAAAGTCAGTAAGATTTCTAAGGAATGCCAAGTTCAGAGAACTGAACTTCTCTGGAAATTAGATTGTTAAATATAATTAAATTGGTAGGTTCCTCATAGCTAACATGAGCTGTGTTTGAAGCCAGGGATATTACCTCACCTGTATGAATATTTTTAATACTTTGTTCCTGAAGCAATTAAACATCCTTTACATCGCTAGAGCAAGAAGGATGATGCATTTCAAAGTTGGTTTGGAAGGAAGAGAGCATCAGATTTGAGAGAATGGGATAAATGGAGTAGAAGAGAAATAACAGATTGTATAACATAATCTTAAAACAAGGACTCTTATAACAAGGGCTCTTACAACAAGGTTCTTAAAAGAGGCCCTCTAGATATAGCAGGGACTTGACAAGTAAATCTAGGTCTTTATTAAAAACTGACTTTTTAACATTGTATAAATATTTTTTAGCTGTTTGCTTTATACCAATAGAAATCCAGTGGGTGTATGAATTGATCTTGCATCTGGTCTTCTTCAAAGTGAGAAACTCCAAAACTTTTTCCCCAGGGTTATGATACCTATTAGATGATTTATGAGACGAATTGCAGTGAAGGCCAAAAGCATAAGATTTGGAATACAAAAGGCAGGAAAAATAATTTAAATCTGTTTATTTTGAACTATTCTATATTCTGTGCCTTTGCAGCTGATCCTCTGTTATTCTTTTCAGCCTTCCTGTAGATCATCCTTTAACATGCATAAATCTTATTTCAGTGAGTCTTGGTTTCCTGTTAATCTACTACCTGAACCACGTACTGGAATATCTGCAGTGAAAGAATCAATCTGTTCTGCTACATCCTGAACACTGTACTTGCATGGTAACCTCAAAGTTATTTTAGCAGCATAAGTGCTAAAGAGCATCTAATCCATTCCTCACAAAAGAAGTAATTATTTTTGTAAGAACTGTACCAGACATTGTATTCTCATACTTGATTAGAGACTGGCAATTTTGATTCTTTTATATACCCTTTGTACCTATCTGGGTGTAACTCAGTTACCGTGTTGTCCTACAGTGACTGGAGCACAAATGTGGAAGACAAGGTGTTCAATTTGCTTATAGTTACTTAGTTGCATTGAATTATGTATTTGTGCTGTTTTAAAAAATGCTCTAATATGATGCTGTTTGAGGGTGTAAATTTTTAAAAATTGCTTTAGTGGGTCAAGGTTGAAAATTGAGATGAGGACTGTAATTTACAAGGCTATAGCTATGAACAGGGGTAGATACAGAGCAATTCTGTGAGCTGTGCCTGTGGGCCTCATTCAGTGGGACCAGACATCCAGAGACCCCATGATTCTGTTTGACTCTTACACCACGGGCCTTGCCATACAAGATCTGGTGGTCTTCCCCAGCATTGTTAATTCTTTTTTCCTCCTAGGTTTTGCAAACCAGCAGGATGCTGTTATCTTCTTCCCCTTCACACCAGGTGAAGGAGGTGCTTATCCTACAAAGGCATAACTTTCCCCCTAACCTTCTGCATTGTTTATCCTGAGTATGGCTAATCTCGTAAGAGGGTACAGGGCCTGATTTCTAATGGAGTTTTGCACTGGAATAAGGGGAAAGTTTAACTGTGTGGAGTACCTCCAAGGCTGTGGTAGGGAATGATCAGTACTGTCAGTTCCCTGGATTTTGGGAAAGGCAGAAAGGAGAGCCCTCTGTTTCCAAGGAACTACTACCTAGACTATAGAATTCATAGTAATTTTGCCCAAAACAAAATACACATAAATAAACCTAAAGAAGTCATTCTCCCTTCCCCCTTTGTATAGCAACATCACTTCAAGCGCCTGTTGCAGGAAAATAAATTCCATATGTAAGAATGGAAAACATCCCACTTCAACTGCCAAATTCCTTTGATGACTTTGAAAATTTTCTTCTTGGAAGTCCCTCCTCCTTGTTTCCTGTATGGGTAGGTGCATTGGAACTATTCTTTCCATGCTGTGTTGTTTGTTCCTCTCAGGAATGCCCCAGCTATGCTTTGGTCACAGTGAAAGGAGGCTTCTGTCAGAGAGCTTGGTTGCAGGCAAGGAGCAGCCAACAGGTTAAAGGCAAGCTGGCCAATTCCAACTTGATGGTCATCCTTAACACTGGTGCATAGAATTAGTCTGCCATGACCAAATCTCTGTTTTCTTTAGACCTTTCAAGTTTCCATTTGGATTGGCAACAGCTCTGCTCATTGCTGCAGCCTGTTCCTCTTAGGTGGGCCTACACCTTTTCCCATTCAAGTTTATCAGCTGAATAGAACTTCGAAATTTTCCAAAATCAAGCTGCCCTTGTCTGTGTCCCAGTGAGAGTTACAGGCAATGGCTTAACTGAGCTGCTCTTAACTTCACATATGTCATTCCCTGGCATGTGACTGTTACCTAACCAGCAGCAATGAATGTTTTAGTGTGCCCAAATAACACAGCTCCATGTACTGTGCTCATTACTAAAACATAAAACTTAGCAGTGTCCTTGCCACACTGGCAGTGCTCTAAGATTTATGTCACCAGCACCTCATTAAGAAACCTCTAAACTGTGCTTTTTACTTAGCAAAAATGGTTTAACAAGTCCACAGCACACTCAAGAAAAGCACCTCCTTTGAGCAGAGGCTGTCTGCCAGTCACAACTGGCCTTTCCAGCAGCACCACCCCATCTCATCAGGGCAATGAGGGAGGGAGGGAGAGCAGGTGGCTCTCTGGGGGCAGTTCCACATTTTAACTCCCTCACAAGGCATATTGGTCCATAATATTTATTTCATGTTAGTATTGAGCATTTTGCTAAGGATGTGGTTGATATATGGGAGGTAGAAGTCAGGAAGCTGTTGTCAAGGAATATGAGGGGTTGCAGATGCATTTAAACCCTAGGAATAGCATTTTTTCTAAAATGATGGTGAAGATTAAACTCATTTTCAAGTAGAGACAGTAGGGGAGTGCAGAGGAGGAGCAGATACCTCAGGCTGAGCAAGAGCAGTTCTGAGGGTTTGTTTCTTGGATGTTCATGTGCCAGCACAGCTGCTGAGCTCTGGGACCTTCTAACATTTGAGCCCCACCTCATTCACTGCATCTTGCTTTTACCATATTAGTTGTTTCTTGTGCTGTGCTAAGCTCCTCATGGCAGTGGCACCTCTGTGTCCATCTGGCACACTTGATCCCACGTGTCCTGGCACTCAGATAGGAGATGAACAGTGAACATCTGAGTGGCCATTACTATGCTGCTGCTTTCCAGCCGTGCTATCGCTGTGCCACTTTTAATAATTCAGAAGTGATGTAGAGGAGGGGGAGTTAAAGGGCTGCAGCAATCTTTGTTTCTCTCTGTAGAGTGTGATTCCTCCTTGGTGGCTCTGTAGTTACCAGGGAAACAGGAGAGGGATGGCAGAGCACCGCAGGGCTGGAGTGAGACCTGGGGGTCGGCTCCCTGGCAGCTCCACATCTGCACCAGGGGGGAAAATAAGGGCTTGCCTTTCCTTTGCTTGGTGCCTTTCCCCCTCTTTTCCTCAATGGTTTTGTGAAACTCAGTTGTTAAATAGGTGATGCTCCCCAGCACTGCTCTATTTGTTGAAGAGCCTTTTTGTCATTGATTCTAGTAAAAATATGCAGTGTTGAAAAATGAGCATTGCTGGTGGTTTGGAGGAGTTGGCTGATCACAAAATCTTTCTCTGAAATTAACTGGAGCCCTGGTTATACACAGTCTGTCAGTACTGAGAGGTTTTTTAATGTGTTAGAAATGCTTTAGTCCTTCAGGGAATAGATTTACTGGAAAAGACTAAGGACCACTTCAGTAACATTTACTCAGTGCAGCATTCTCTGATTTGATAAAGGTCGAATTTCATTTTTAGCAATTAGCATATCTATCCTAATCACCTCCTGCTCTAGCTGTACTGACCTGAATAATGCCAGTCTTGGAAGGGAGAGAGGCAGGTGAGAGCAGGGGAGCAGCCCCTGCACCTCAGGTTGATCTCTGTGGCACCAGAGGGCTGAGCCGTGCGGGCAAGGGAAGGTGGGTGGGCAGCTGTGTTTATTCCATTGCAAATGTATTAGGGCTGGATCCATCTGTCAGCTGCCTGCATTAGCTGGCATTAGCTGTGCTGTTTGTTCCATACCTGTGTTAGGTGCTTAGATTTTCAGTAATTATGCTGAAGTAGTTCTGAGAGGATGACATAAAAACCTTTTACTTACAGATCTCGGTGGGGCTTAGTGATTGGTTTGAGATGGGCTGTTGAGCTGTTCTCTTACTACAGGCAGAAGGACTCTGTGCAATTTCATCTCTCTCTCCCTCTTTTCAATGATAGGCTAGATAAGGGGAAACAAGATTTTCTGTAACAAGTTTGTTTACAGCTCCCTGGCAACTGTTTGCTTGATTGCTTCAGAATGGGACCAACAGAATAAAATACCATATAAACACAATCTTCATTTGAATTTCATGGCAAATGAATACTGGTTTTCCACACCAGAGATTTCTTTTGAAGTCTGAATTCAGCAGATTTGTCACTATGAGATGAGCCCCGAGGTTTCATTTCCTTGTGCTCTGTTTATGCACACAAGTGAGGTATTCCTGTGTAGTCAACTTGAACTTTAATTGAATTTATGAGCACATAATGAGGTTGATTTTCCAGTTACCTTTGTGAAACCTTCAGAAATGGTTCACAGACCTCTTGCCCTCCATTTGGCTGCCTAGAGGCTGCATACTCAAGGTTCAGAACCTAAAATATGGAGTATATCTACTTCAGATTTGTAATCCATAAAGCAGAGTTAAGAAAAAATACTGTTTATGTGCTAGCAAGATCTTAACCATAAAGCTCAGTATATTTCCTCCAAAATGTCAGATTCTGAAATTTAATTGCTGACACTTTAAACCTCTGATTTAAAACAAACAAACAAAACAAAAAAGCCCCACAAGAGTGAAACGATACACTTGGGCACCAGAAGTGATGTTTAGGAAGCCATCTGAATAGTTTCTTGCAACTATCCTTGTGTGTTAAGAAGGAATGCTACTGTGGTACTCACAATTCAGATTTTTTTTCTAGTTTTCTTCATTTTCAGTTCTGGTGGGTTTTTTTGTTTGGGTGGGGTTTTTTTGTTTTTTTTTTTTTAATCACCTTTTGGAGTAGTAGTTGTTGATAGTAAGAGAAATTGCATTAAAATAGTAGTTCAAGATGGAGTTCTCTTCTGTTTCCTCTAGATATGGCACTTCTTGGCTTAGCTTTGGTTCTCTCTGAATCTGACATGTTGAATGTGCTCTTGTTAATTGAAAAATATCTTCAATATAAACTGCAAATTGCATCTACAAAATGAAATAGTTGTCTCTCGCTAATACCCGCTCATCTACAGCAACTGTTTTGCAGTTTCAGTTAAGACACAAAATGGATCTAAGTTCAGCAGAGTGACTCTTACCACTGCTGCTCTTTCCAAAGTTAAGGATGCACTAAATTATTGCCACTATTGTCAGGAGAGGTCATTGGATTCAGAAAACATCTATTGAGTGTATGATGTCATTTTTATGAAGTCATTCTTTGATTAGAATTGCAGTTTAGAAAAAACTGACTTCTGCTGTAAGGATAGTAAAATTGTTAAATCCTGGTCTTGCAGAGTGATTGGGATTAATTTCCTGTTCTGTGATGCTGCAGTGAATAGCCTCTTTATCCCCAAACTACAGGAAACTGCTCAGTGTTTTGTATGAGGTTCTGCAGTGTGTGTGTTCCAGGGAGCTTGACTTTTAAGGACACATCTCCCCTCTGCCCCAGCAGCTGATGTGCAATGAAAACATTGCAAGCTACGGAAGAGAAGCAGTTCATGTAAAACTGTACTGTGCAGGCATGGAGCTGGGCAGGATTGCTTGTGTAGCCCTGGCTCAAGTTTGTGTGCTCCTGGTGCACAGCAATGGTGTGATTGCATGTATCTGGAGTAGAAAATGCCAACTTTTATTGGTTTTGTAGTTGTTCAGTTGGATATGTAATTAAAAGGATATATTTGAATAAAACTGAAATTTTTTGTAGTCTAAACAAATGTTGCAAGAATACTTCAACAGAACTGATTCAGTAATGGTTTCGCTTTGGGTTCTTCTCATCCCCTGGGATATGAAGCAGCACCTTTAATAAAACTCTAAACATCTAATAAAACATGATATGCTGCCTCCTAACCCAACAATTCTAAGCTCAGAAGCTGATTCTGCTGGTACTTATTGCTGAGGTGTGAGCAGAGAGGATCTGTAGAATTTGGCTCCAGGGTGCCAGGAGGTGCGTGCTAGGACTGGTTACTCCTTTGACTGTTGGCTTTCTCCTTTGTTTCATTTCCCCCAAAAGGAGACTAGAGAGTATGACAGATGTTTCTCCCTCCAAAGGACATGCTAAACTTAAGCTTCCCAGTCTTACTGTAATTGTGTCTAAGTTATCCTCTTTTTATTTGAAACAGGTCAACTGAAACACTATTTACTTGAAGTAATTTGTGGAAAAAGATGTTGACTCTAATGCTGTCCACTGTTAGGCTTTGTTCCTAATGTAGATAAAGAATAATTGTGATTATTTAGGACAACAGTTCGGAAGAAAGGACAAAATTGAGAAATCTAGAACTTAATGTTTAAGAGACACTGGAAGAAATGGATCTTAATCTTGCAGGTTAAATTGGAGTTAGAAAGATAACTTCGTTATTAAAGCTCACTAAAACTTCTTTCTAAGTCTCAAAAGCACTGACTTGTATTTAAAAGAAGACTTTTTTATTATTATTATTTAACGGAAAATGCAACATTTTGGTTAAATCTTTATGGTTCCTGTACCAGTCTTATCCTTTTTCTAGGATCTTTTTGATGGACCTTTCATGTAGATATCCCAGTTTCTGTGTGTAGTAACTCTTGTTAGCAGTCAAAAGGATTCATCAGTCTAGCATGGAGGGACTCTTCTTAATGAGTTATTGTCAAGAAGTGGGGGGTTTTTTAATGTTTTTAAAATCATACATGAATCAAATGCAGTTTCTGCTGCAAAAGTCAGAGGCTTAAAGCTAAATTTACAGATGAGGGAAAAAGATATTAGACAATTAAAGGCATTTTAGGGGGCTACAACTCATTTTGTTAGACTATAGAAGTACTTCATCTGGCACAGATGAGGGAGTGATCCTCTATGCAAGTCAGCTACCACGTTAGCAGATATTGGCAGGCTTTATTACGAGTGCTTTATCCCTTTGATTAGACCTTGATTGCCACTCAGGAACCAGATACAGCTTGCAGCCATCACACTTCAGCTTGTGCACGAGTGTGATGAAGGAACATGAAGACAGATGTTTATAGCATGCCCCCCCATCCTCCGTGTTTGAAAGGCTTACTAAGGTTCACCAGAGAAAGAATCCCTTACTTTGGGGGCAATTCTGAGCTGTGGTTTGCAATTGAGCGCCCCTCAGAGAGGATTTTGAAAGTTTACTTGCCTCTCTGCTATGTATTTTCAGGTGCTCTCACAGTTGGCCTTGTGCGACAGTGTCAAACCATCCATGGACGTGACAGGACCTGTATTCCTCCACGGCTGCCTCCCGAGTGGGTCACTACGTTATTTTTCATCATAATGGGAATCATTTCACTAACTGTCACATGTGGTTTGCTGGTGGCTTCCCACTGGCGAAGAGAAGCTACTAAATATGCCCGCTGGATAGCTTTCACTGGAAGTAAGTGACCTCAAGTGCACAGTTGACCTGTATGCAGGATAAACTGGTGGAGTCTGAAATAACACCATAGCGTTGGAAAGAATCAAGTGCTTAGGGCTCCTGCTATGCAAAACGTTCCTTCTCTTTGATACCACATCTGAGAGAAAAATAAGTCTGCAGAAATGAAGGGGTTGGTGTCTTAAGTGACTGTAATTGAGAGGAAATAATGGTGTGAAAGCAAGGAAGGCCTGACCCCTTTACCTTCCTTGGGCAGTGCCATTAATTGATCTAAGAAAATGAGCAGGGATAGAAGAGGACAGTCCTGACTTGTGTGGCTGTAGTAGTTCATACTTCCCCACTCCCATACATCCAGAACTTAATCCCAGCAGTTTGCAATCACTGAAAATTCCCTCTCTGAGGCAGAGGAGGCAGTTGGTACATCTGAGGTAACCTGTCCCTTACTCGGGTGTCTCGTGAACACCTCGTTCAGGGTTGAGGCTGGTTCAGTTCTGCTTCATGCTCACAGCAGCTGCTTTATTCAGAATGTCTGCATCCTAATTGGCTATGCAGGAGGATTGCCCACTGCAGAGCATCTGCTGTGCCTCACAGCACTGAGACTTCTGCTTCCAGAAGTGACCTGCTGCCGTGCTTCAGCCGGAGGGAGGAGTACCAGTGCTTTTCTGCCTCCCTTCATTCTGCTCTGCATGAGCACCAGTGTAACCCCTCACAGCTGAGCCTTCTCCAGCAGCCCTGTGTTTGCACAACATGTCCTATGGGGAACATAGGGAAACATATCCTATGGCTACTTCAGTGTAAAAAAACCAAAACAAAACAGTTATCATGAGCAAGGGGAATAACTTTCAAACTTCCTTTTCTTGGTGTGTGCTACAGGCTTAGCCCAGCTGTGAAATGGTGCCTTAATGGTGGGGATGACAGCAGGAAAAAACTCAAAACCTGAGGGCTTTTAAATTGACTTGAATTATGAGAAAGCACTAAAGGTAGTGTGAGCACTAACTAGAGAATGCAAGTTTGTGGTTTACACGGGCATAAATAAGGTTTAACAGAACTCTGTGACATCTAATGATATCTAATATGAGTTAGATTTAACCTTGTTTTTGGGAAGGGAATAATATTAGAAAGTGCTCAGCTTCAACAAAGGTACTTCACTGAGGCACTTTTACAATCAAAGCCATCTTTCTGACAACGTTGCTACACAGCATATTAAATTAATAGTGCAGCTCTTGCAGACAATGGAGCTATTGAAATGGTGTATCCATTGTGATTGACTTTCATTTATTTTCCAGTGAATGATTAAAATAGCAGACTTGAGTATTACTGAATATTCCATCCCAACTTTTCCAGTGCACCTGTTTATCTATACATATTTTATCTGTATCTAATATATATGGGGGAGGGTTAAAGTCAAAATGCTGTATAAAGTTAAAATGCTTACAGCGAGTTGGAGTCAAAGCTCTTGGGTAAAGAGGGGAGTTCGTGTTCTAGATATCAATGTTTTTCTTTAATATCTCGAATCATCACATCCCTGCAGCTTTAGTTTTCTACAGCTGTGATGATTAGTTCAGCCAGAAAGTGTGGTACCCTAAAGCTTTTTTGTTTTGAATTTTTTCTCTAGAGATTTCTTCAGGCTTGCAACAGGTTCATTATTAGATGTCTCAGTATAGAAGGACATTTTTATTTCAGCACTTGTCTTCTTGATATGAGATGTTTAATAATGAAACGCACTAATTTGTTCTTCTGCAAGTCGGAATTATTCATAATTCTATTAAGATATGATCTCTGCATTGCTGAAATTATAAAATTCAATGTCTTTGGTATTCATCTCCAATACATACAACTCTGTGACCTTTGCATTCCTGTTAACAAAGATGATGGGGAATTTTATCTCTGAACTCACTTGTCAGGAAAATTAATTTTGAAAAATAGAAGTGAATGGAAGGAAGAATTCTAGATTTTTTGAAAAGTTGTTTAGAGTGACTTCTGTGGTTCATTGGATGCAACATAAATTAGTAACCTATCTGTAGGTTAGTATTAGGAAATATGTGGAATCAACTTGGAATACCCTAAGCAGATCCTTCCTGTGAAGTGCCAGTGCTGTTGAGATGAAAACATGTAACTGATTAGAAGGGGGTAGGGAAGACTTTGTATTTGTATTGCATCTCATCTGCAAGTGATTTCAAGACTCAGTGGCCTCGTGCAGGCTGCTAGCAGATATTCTTCTCACAGAACTTTCAGAACACAGCACAGGACATTCTGTCTTGGGCAGGCTGGGAAGTCTCTGAGGTTTCCAAGGGAAGCTCTGGGGCTGGCAGCTCCGTTCATTCAAACGCGAGGGAGTCTGGAGTAAATATCTGAGGCAAAGGAATCCTTTTGCTCAGCCTTTTCCTTACAACTCTGAGAGCAGCAAGGAAAGCCTGGGAAGAGGTCACTTTTGCCCAGTTCATGCTGGAATTTATATATAGTTGTATAACTTACATTTTTCATGGAATTTCTGCTTGTAATCTTGTAATCTTGGATGATTCCAGGTGTTTTCAAGTACATACCTATAGCCAGTTTTTTTTCATCTGAATACCTATAAATATGAATTGTTGCTGAGAGTGGTCTTGTTTATCTTGTTTAGCTAAGAGACATGAAGAAGACAGAAGTTTAATCTGTCAGTTCTCTCTCTTCTGTACACTTCTGAAGGGATACACTCCAGAGGGTATTTACAAACACAGCATTTGCCTCATTCCCCAGTTGTTGGTGGGTTTACTGCACAGAAACTTATCCTTCTGACGTCTCTGCAAACAGCTTTGTGGAGAGGAGAGATAATTGCTGTCCTCCAGGTCATACTGTGTGAGTGACAAAAGTCTTGTACAGGTAAATGTGAAGGTTTTCCTCCATCTTTTGTAGAGAAGAGCCTTGCAGGAATCAGGATTCCTACTGATGGGATAGGTATTGTCACTCTGGGCAAGATACCATCAAAGCTATCACTGGTGTGTCAGTAGCACCACATTCACACAGGGTGATGGAGAGTGGGTTCCTTGTTGGTGTTCATCTGTGCACTGCCCAGGTTTTGTGTGATTCTTCAATGAACAGAATGTTACAAACCCATAGCTGTGCATCGTGTCTTGGTAGCAGGCAGAGCTCTGATCAGCTGCTGCTTTGCTTGTATACCAGAACTGCCTTTTGCCATCCCAGCTTCTATACCATCTCATCACTAATTATGCCCTGGGACATAGTGACACAAACTGGTAGCCAGAAAAGTGACCTGGCTTTGGTATTTTTCCACGTCTCTGACACTACTCCTATTTTGCTACCTCTGCTTCAGATTTATGTAAATCTCTTGCCTTTTCAGGGTGCTTGTTTTCCATCTTACAGTGGATAAGATGGGAAGTGGTGAAGGTGTGGAAATCTCATGTTGTCATTTTCATGGTTCTTCAGAGAGATACTGTTCAGTTCCATAATTAGAAACAATGTCCAGAGCTTATTCCCTGTGGAGGCCACACAGGTGATCTCATGTATGTTGCTGCAATTTTGGCTATTGCAGGAATTCACAGATCTCCCTAAAGATCTGTTTACATCCTACAAATTCGGGTCTCTTACTGTCTGCTGCAACTGGAAAGGGAATGAATTCTGTGTCTGCTACTATTGAATGAGGCGCTTCTCTGAGATGTATCAAGGGAGAAGATGCTAGACAGAAAAATCGTATTTCTACCTTTTTTCCAGCAGTTACCAGAGTCTGGATTTGGTTTGGGTTTTTTTCCTCAGGATTTAAAAGTTCATGAGTAATAATGGACTGCTTTTTGGAATGCAAGTAAAAATGGGGCAGGATATTCACATCCTTAACTAACAGTAGCTGTCCTGTGAATGTCTGTCTCTGGTGTTCCCCAGTGAATAAAGTGCTTCTTGAGTTGTTAAACTTTTGTACCAGGTGCTGCTTTCTAGGTTACGTGTCCCTACAGGGGCAAGCAGATATTAGAGGGAGCCCTCTGAAGACTAAGCCTTTTTTTAAGACCAGATTTCTTTTGCAGTTGTAATTAGATACTCAAAACAATTTCAAGCTAAAGAATTACAAGAACTCATTGGATTTTTGACAGCCACCATTCAGATGCAGACCAGAAAGCTCTTCTATGCTTATGTAAATCTTCTCAAGAAACACATACCCATGCTTTCCTCAGATGGACTCAGATGTTTGAGATACAATTAAAAAAAGGAAACATTTTTAAAGGATTAGATTGCCTCATGTGGAATTACACGGACCAATAATCATGTAGATTAAAACTTTCTTCATTGTTTAGTGTTTAAGGTCCGGGTCTTTGGTTCTGTTCTAATAGATGGCCTAACGAGGTGGCAGTGAGCGGGACTGTGGCAGCTGTGCAGTTGCCAGATGTTTTCCCATTGTGCTCTTCCCCTTTGAAGAACAAGCCGGCGGCGCGGGCAGGGTGCGAGCGAGACGCGAGCCCCCTCCAGTGGAACAGCTGGGTTTTCCTGCTCGGCACTGGCAGCCGAAGGAATGAGCCTGGTGCTGGCTGCTCTTGGCTCAAGGTGTTGTGAAAGCTGCTTCATGTGTTTTGGAAGGCAAGGAGCAGCTGATCTTCTGATGTGGACCATGGTTTATGAAAGCGTCCTTCTTTGTTTATGCACAGGTCCTGCTTGGACACACTCTGAATTCAGATTCGTCATGCTCAGTATCCTCTAGAATATGAGAGTTTTTTCCTTAAAACTGAGACCTGTGCAATGAAATCATAATTACTAAGATATAAAATATGTGGTAAACTGTTTGTCTTGGATATACACATTAAGAGTTCATTAAGAAAATGGGTTTAGTGTGGGCACTGTAGCTGGATAAACTGCAGCCATCTGTATTTAGTGAGGAAGAGCAGTCGTGAAGCTGCATTAAAAATATTGGTGCTGCTCCAGCCAATTGTTTCCTCCTTCTTAAAGACTAGAAACCTTGTTCTGGTGAGGCCAAAGGGGACAGGCAAGCTCCTGATTTTATTTCACCTAGCTTTGGAAACAAAAGCAGCCTGCAGCACTTCTTGCAGGGGAGCTGGTGATTAAGGTGATGGCTGTTACTATTGCCAGTGGTTTTTGATGTTGCTTGTTTGACGTTTAAGGAGGCTCAAGTAGGGAACAGCATCCCCAGGGTTTCCTCTGTCTTGCAGTGGGGGAGAAGATAAAGAGGAGACAAGGATAGCACCTGTGTCCCTTACTAACAAACTAAAAGCAGCAGGCTGTGTTAACTAGAGAAAGCTGAAAAAATCAGCATATGATGCACTTCATTCAGGTAGGAGCATTGTAACTTGGCTTGAATTTTCTATTTTCTGCGTGCCAGGTTATAGGCAGAGTTTGTGGACTAGGAGAAGCTTCAGTGTGAGCTGTGCTTCATGTTAGAAGATGTATGTGGATTTGTGGACTTGGTGCGAGAACAGAGCACGTTCAGAGCTCCTCTCTCCCCCCAGATGTAATTGGATTTGGTTGAATAATGGGTTTTTTGGTGCAGTGTTCTACTCACAGTAAATAATGTCTGAAGCAACACTGAAATACATAAAAATGAAATAAGAGTAAAGTGCTAATACTTGACTGAACTGGTAGAATCAGATAAAATTCTGGTTTATTCTCATATTCTAATTAAAAAAACCCAAAACAATTGTATATTCTTGCATATGCAATCAAACCAATTCAAAAGTTAATCCTTTTTATTGTGAAGAATATCTTGCCTCACAGAGGAGCCATGTTTAGAAATCTCATTCCCTTGCCTGAGACAGTAGAGTTCTGCACAGCTACATCCGAACTAAACAGGGTTACTTTTCCAAAGGTGTGCTACAGGAACACTGAAGTTGTCATCTGGGAAACAACACTGGATGTTCTCTCCTGTGTTTGATCAGGGTATTGAAATGTGCTGTGAGGAATCTTGACCACTATTGATACTTGAAGGCCTGTGAAATCCATAATGTAATTCTTTAACAGTAGTTCTGGATTTCTTGTACTTTCACACAGAGTCAGTTGCAAGAACAAAATGTATACATAAGTCTGCAGTGAAATAAAAACCTTCATTGCTTGGTCTCTTTGTTCACAGAGTCTGAATTTAGATTTTCACTAAGAAGCTTGAATTAAACTGAATCAGAAAACCTTCATTTCATTGTATTACAATGGGAAATTCTAAGGATATTTTATTATCTAAAGAAACATTCATATAACGTTAGGAAACTTGTATCTTTTAATCTTAAAAGAAATTGTAATGACAATCTGAGTGGTTTTTATTTTTAGCAAAGCTTTTACAGAAAAGGAATGTGTGAAGAATGGGAGAGGGCAACTACAGTTGCAAAAAGACAACTGATAATAGAAAAAGTTTCTTCAGTGTTGAATGTTACTTTATCTTGACTGGGCAAAATGACTCTAAAATAACTGGAGAAGAAATGACTGAATTTTGAGATGGTGATAGAAGTATATCTACCAATTTTTTATTCTGTAAAGAGAATTTGTGATCTAGTGAGCAGAACTGAAATTACAGTCAAAATTGGGGACTTTTGGTCTTTCTTGGGAGTAGATGAAGGATGTTTTGAAAGCATTGTGAGGCCTACTCTGTCATTTCAAGCAAGTTATCAGCTCATATAGCTCTTGAGCTCAGCTCGTCAGTTCAGTCAGGGTATTTTGCTTGTTTTTCTGGAGCGCTCTATGAACAGATAAATATTTTCACTTTAACACAGCAGTGACTATTTTTTTCTTTTTTCTTTGCAGTGATTCTATTCTGCATGGCAGCCCTAATATTTCCAATAGGATTTTACATCAATGAAGTTGGAGGTCAACCATATAAATTACCCAATAACACAGTGGTTGGGTCTTCGTATGTACTGTTTGTCTTATCCATTTTCTTTACAATAGTGGGACTTCTATTTGCTGGCAAAGTTTGTTTACCTGGCTGATGAATGTCTGGACTGCAGGACTTTATTTTGGAAAAGAGCAAGACATCAGAATTGCATTCTCAGGAGGATGCCTAAATCAGACTATCAAACACTGACTGAAAAGAGGAATGCTTTGACTTGTTCTCACTATGCACTTTGGATGAAAAAAAGGAGAGCCTTTCCCATAACCAAATACAGACCACGTTGACTAATCTCCTGAGCATACTTCAATGCAGTCAGGTCTGCACTGTGATAGGAACTAGTGAAGAATGCTTTACACTGAGAAGCATAACGCCCCATGTTACTGGACTGTTCCTGTTTTTAACGTCTAACAATTTGGAAGTCAAAGTATTTATGAACTTTGTGGTGGACCAGAGGGTTGTGGAGGAATTCAAGTGAGGCTGGCCTCACTGTTTAGGAGATTAGTGTTTTACATCTTCCTTCTGATGAGCAAAGCCTTTGGCACCAATGTGGATCAACCTTGCATTACTGCACCAAGAAGCCAATAGATCAAAACATGTTCTCTCAATGTGTGTAACAGCAAAAAGACATACATGCCCTGCTCCCCCATAAGCTCTAGGAAACACTAAGGAACGTTTTAGAGGGGGATTTCGTCCTTATATTTATATAAATATATATATAAATATATATATATTTTGCTGATGCAGTATACAGTGTGTGTGTATGTGTGTGTGTGTGTATATACACATATGTATATATATATATGTATATACACACAAATGGTTCCTGGAAAAGAACTCAGAATGCTTTGCTAGCAAAACACTGTGGTGTGCAAAACTAGAACTCAAATAGAGAAAAGCCATTTTTCTGAAGGCCACATAGCTGAGAGTCTTCAGTTTACCTCATTCTTTGTAGCAGCCCTTGATTTTAACAGTTTTTTGTAATAGGTACAAACAATCCCATGCCTTTCTAGGTGCAATTTTAAGTTAAGCTAAAATTCTTTTTATGGTAATTTATTTGTATATGAGGGTAGAAGGTGAGATCATGTCATACCTTAAAGTCCTAATTTTGGGAAACTGACACTATTTAAATTATTAGCAACTGTTGTACAGAAAATCTCTTTTTCTACTGCATTATTACATTAGCATTCATACATGTTCAAGCACAGCATTTTACCATAGGTAAGCATTTCTCTAGCACATACAAAATGCAATGTTTAAAGTAATGCAAACACTATTCCACTGCAAAGATGGATGAACTTATTTTCAGCTGAGTATTAAGTCATCTTTGCCAAAAAAATGAGCAATATAATTGTTAAAAATGTATGCCTTGTTTACTAAAGTTGTTATTTTAAATGTAGATTTAATGGCCACCCAAATTTGGAGTAAGTATTTCTCACTAAAAGTAGTTTTATTTTTCAACACAAGGATAAACCATTGAATCCACAGACATCTTCATTCACTACTGTGTTGGTGTTTGAGGGAAGCTGCCTGCACTATCAGTATTTGTTTTCCAGTTAATACATAGTTTACCTGAGATTCATTCTGAAAACAGAGAACTTCTTTTGTTTTGAGCACTGTTATTCATTGATCTTACTAGAGGAACTGTATTAATGAATAGACAGTCATTTTAGGATGACATTTGTGTTAAAATAAAATCAGCAGTTTCCAAAATAGTCACTTACCAGGTAAGCTGGAGTGTTTAAAAACAACACAGTTTGCACAATTATTTTAAACTCTGTGCCATTCAGACCATAGGGGTCCCTGCCTTTTTCCATCTCTTCCCTCTCCCCCTCCCAATGTATTTTAGTACAAAGAGGTTATTTGTTGATGTATATTTTCTTTTGAAATTTTTGACCAAACTTGCCACTGGAATGGTTTCTAAGTAATTTTTTTTTCCAGTCAGCTCATTCACAGGTAGAATGGAGTGTTTATGGATCACTAAATTTTTCTGAAGTATACTAATCTGTAAATACAGTCAAGCACTTACTTGGAAGTCATGGTTTAAATATAATTTGGTTCCTAATTTAAGCCTTCATCTGCAAGGGCAGTCTGAGGCCTCCAGTGATAGTGGTGGAGGTAAAAAGCAGAGTTCAGCTGCTTGGAATGTGTCAGAATTTTGGTATTATCACTACTGTGTCTGAAAATAAGGTATTCTCTGCAACTTGGATTATAAATTACATTTTCAGAAATGTTACACTTGTAAATAGTCCGAGATTTTTGTAACTGGAACACAGCTGGGGGGTGGGGAGAGTTTCTCAGCTGCTAAGATTTCTTTCCCTTCCCACCCCTCCAACTTACTTATTTCAGTTATTGTAACATCATGTGGATTTAGGCTTTGATTAATTGATTATGTGGATCATAATAATAATTTAAAAAAACAAAAAAACCCCACTTATGTTGGAGCATACCCAGACAGTGGTTGGCTGACTGGAAATTGATCTGATCTGCCAGTGCTATTGCTATGAATTATTAAATGTTAGCAAAGGTTTAACAAATAGAGTTACTAAATATTTGAGCATTTCAAGTCCAGAAATAGATGCAGCCAAGTGCATTTAAAAAAACCCAACCCAGTAATTGAAGAGACAGTTGTCAACAGTTGCTTTTAATAAGGTCACTAAGTACTATATAGTACAGTATTAATTTATAGCAGAAAATCATATCTTGTAAACTGTATATAAAACACTGTTTTATGGTGCAATCATTTGTCAAACTTATGTCTGTTACTTTTGTTTTAAAGTTGTGTGCATTCTTTTCATACCTAAGAGCATCACTGTAAAATCTGCTGAAAACTATTTATAGGTTTTATTTGCACAAGGTTTTGTTTTGAACTACAGAAAGTTCATACTGAACATGCCTAAACATCTGCAGACCTTTCAGTTCATGAAAAGCAAATGTTTCCATACGAATCTTCTCCAAAGGTAATCCCATATTTGTGTTGAGTGTTTACATAAACTTTTCTGATTCTGCCAGCCATTATTTTTTTACTTTTTGAAGGACAGCTCATTTCATACATCACTAGAGAATTCCATTTATTCTTTTGCCTCTTAATCCTCCCAAAGGTTTGATGCCCCATCGTAATGTAATTTGTGCACATTTTGTCATTTATTTGGCGAACAAAATGTAAAATTGGAAATTGACAATGCTTTCAGAAGGAAAAACTAATAAATTGTCTGTATAAATCTCATCATTGAGCCTCAGCTGAAATGACCACCTGGAAGCTGTTTGGCTCAGACCTGGGGAGGGTGTGCTTCCCAGAACACACCAGCCTAACCACCTAAGGTGGTTTCCCCGCTGTTAATCCAGCTGGAGAGCGATGCCGGTGTCCCAAAGGCGCGGGCAGTGCCACGCTCCGAGCCCCGGCCGCTGCTGAGGTGATGCCGCCGGGGCCGGGCCCTCCTGCCGTCCCTGTGTTTCCGAGACGTTGTTTAACCACTCCAGAACACAACTGTAGGTTCCTGTTTGCCCCGACACACACACACACGGGAAAATGAAAGCTGTCCTTTAAAACCTTTGTGAAGGATGAACATAATGAAGGAAATGGTGTCTGCAGGCGGGCTGTCCTGCCTGGGCTCGAGGCCGGGCCCACCGCCTGCGTCCCCCGGCCTTTACTGAGGGTTGTTTTCTATTGGTTAGAGCATTTTTTCAATTAATGATTTCCGAACAAATGTTAATACAAACTGTATAAAATGAACATAATTTTCTTCACTTGTATTTTTGTTATTGAGCAAGTTTATCAAAATAAATTGTCTACTAAAGCGACTGCCTCCGGCTGCACTGACTGGAACCGCCCCACACACAGGTGACCCCCCCTCAGGTGTGACCCCCCTCAGGTGTGCCCCCCCCCTCAGATGTGACCCCCCTCAGGTGGGCCCCGCAGGTGTGGCCCCTCAGGTGACCTCCCTCAGGTGTGCCCCCCCCCTCAGGTGTGACCCCCCTCAGTTGTGACCCCCCTCAGTTGTGACCCCCCTCAGGTGTGACCCCCCCCCTCAGGTGTGCCCCTCTCAGGTGTGACACCCTCTCAGTTGTGGCCCCCCTCAGGTGTGACCCCCCCCTCAGGTGTGCCCCCCTCAGGTGTGACCCCCCCCTCAGGTGCTTCCCCTCAGGTGTGACCCCCCTCAGGTGTGACCCCCCCCTCAGGTGCTTCCCCTCAGTTGTGACACCCCCTCAGGTGTGACCCCCCCTCAGGTGTGAACCCCCCTCACGCCCGGCGGGGCCCCTCGCCTCCCGCCCCCCCAGCGCCCTCAGGCGGCGGGAGGCGGGCGGCCCCGTTTCCACCGGCAACGCCGCAACAGCGGGCGGGGATCGGGCTGGGCCCCTCCGCTCCCGGTCCCGCATGAGGGAAGGGTCGGGGCTGTGCCGGGAGGTGCTGAGGGGGTTCGGGGAGTCGTTGTCACTGTCGCGGTGCCCAGGGAGGGAGAGCGGGGCACCGGAGAGCCTTTCCCCCGTCAGGTGAGACTCGGCAGAGCGGAGCGGGCGGCGCGGGGTCGGAGGAGCCGAGGGGTCTCTCCCCGGTGGGATGAGGTGATCTCGGGCACGGGACAGCGCAGGGTCGGGAGCCCAGCGTTCTTCCCCCGTCAGGTGAGGAAGGTCTCGGGGACGGGAAGGGCTGCGCTAAAACCCGCTGTGAGGCGAAGGGCCCGGGTGACCCGGGCCGGGGGGAGGCGGTGGAGCCCAGCCAGGGCAAGACTGGGATTTAATGGTTTTTGCTTGGCTCGTACCGGCCTTAAACCCGAGGGCAGCTCGCCCACCTGCTGCCAGCCCGGCTGGCTCAGCTCCCGCCGCCGCTCTGGGGTTTGCTGTGGTTAATCTCTTTTGCTGGTTCAGCTCTGTAGCCGGTCTCCCAGCAGCTGTGCACACATATAATTAACTGTATAAAATCCCTTAACACGCAGCGCCTGCAGAATAGTTCCTAAATGTGTTCTCGAAAAATGGATAATTGTAACTTCTCTTTATTTTTTAGTTTGCTGTTGTCCCACATACAATAAAAATTATCATTTAAGTGGCTGACAGTACCTTTGTAATAGTGTTTATTCCTGAGGATTTTAACTTTTTTGCTCCAATGCTGTCTTTTTACTTTCATTTTTAAGGCTAAGTCTATTGATGTAATGGATACATACATGAGGAAAATGGTGTGGTTGTTGGACAATGATCAATATTTGGAAAAAATTGGGTAAGGAAACTGGTACAAAATCTAGTTGAGACTTAATATGTGGATAGAAAATAAATTATAACTCGTATAAAGTATATACTAAATCCCTTCAAAACCTCATGTATTAAATTAATGCTTAAACAACTGTCAAAGCATAGAACCGTTCCTGCCGAAAAAAAAATTGAAATTACTTTATGACAATACAGGGGTATTTTGGGTAATGAATTACTGTCTTGTAGGTTGTCAAAATTCCATCTACAGGGTGACCATCCACCATGGCAAGATTTTGCTGTGCCTCATCTAGGCCCAGATGATGGATTGCTGGGAACACATAGCAGCAAGACACAGGATGTGCTGGTAGGCGAGTTTCCCTACAGAATGGAGCAGCTAGTACAGTAATGCAATGTAAAGTCACAGTAGGGAATAAATAAACTGATAGACAACTGATAGGCTTCCTCACATACATTTGCATATATACACAGTTTGATGGATGTGATCACTGGTGTCATGAAACTGTGTGTAGTTTCTCTGCAGAGATGAATCTGAGAACAAATTGGGCAAAACCATAAATGAGATCAACTGTTGATACTGCATTTTTCCTCCAAAGGGCAGAAGCCAGTATATATCAGTTCAAACTCTGAGTTGTGTTCAGGAGATGCTTATTTTTATTCCTCTCTAGTAAATCACTGGGGTATTTGTTTTAATTTTTTTATTGAACTCCCCTATTTCTTGTCTTC
Organism: Phylloscopus collybita; assembly: GCA_027886175.1. NCBI lineage: Eukaryota > Metazoa > Chordata > Aves > Passeriformes > Phylloscopidae > Phylloscopus > Phylloscopus collybita. The sequence continues at coordinate 5,551,931 of JAJNNQ010000048.1, forward strand.
ATTCCTGTCTGCTCTAAACTAAGGTCTCTTTCCCCTTCCTTTAGCTCACAGTCTGGGGGTATTGTGAATACTTCTTTTCCTTTATATCCCACATTCAAAAGAGTATTCCAGTACATAAAATTATGTTCTTGGATATGCACTGCCTTGCAGTAACTCTCCTTAAGACTTTTACATTTAAACACATTTAAACAGCATGTTCAAATTCTCATACTGCATGTAATTTTTTCTTACTTGATCTGTAGGGAGGACAAATGAAGAAAACACAAAAGGTGCAAACAACAGAAGAATGGATAAGAAACTACAGTCTGGAATCCTTGCAATTAACATTAGAGTATCTGGTAAATGAAGGCAATATTATTTTTTAAGTACAACGCTGCCTTTTCTGTAGTCAGTTTTAACTTGTGTGCATCTCTGATTTTAACCATGCATAGTACTCCAGGAATTCAGGAAATGGTGAAGAGATGGAGTTTACAGAGGAGACCATTACTGATTTTGAATCCAGACTTTCTGAGTAAGTATCCATCTTCTTTACTGTTTTGATGTGTAACTGATTCTGTATCTCCATTACTGCAGGCGCTGCCTTAAATCTTAATTTGTTGTCTCTGGGCACCTCAGAGTATCTCAGCATTAAATCCTTTCTGCTGAGATTTAGAGTAAGGGATAATTCTATGTCCCTACAACTGAGGTTTGGAGTTTTTTAAGTAAATGTTTTCATCAACCAGGTGTTGATGTGGAACAGTTTGCTCATTTTAGGAAGGCAGCCAGTGCATGGTCAGGTTTCCATATTGACACTGTGTAGTTGGGGGTTATACTTACTGTAACTTGGGTTAGCTTCAGGTCATGGATGCAGTTGTGATGTGCAGGTTGAAAGTATTCTAAGTGAATTTTAAATGTATAAAGTCAAGGAAACTTAAATAATTTAATTTATAGCTTCAATAAGCTGTAGAATAATCTTCACAATTGATAAAAGTGCTGCCATTTCAGCATACCTCACTGTGTCAGGCTTTTATAAAACAGAAGCAGCTTTTCTGTTTTGAAAAAGCAAAATGTATTTTCCCCTTTAAAATGTTGGCTTAAACTTTCTGTTTACCAACTTGTAGACACTATGTGCATGGAATTAAAAATCCATTGGTTAAAGTAAAACAATTTTAGAGTACAGGAAGCTTTTTTTTTTTACCTCAGGTTATAACTATTTTGATAATTAACTGTTGGAAGTCATTCTGCTTTAGGGAAAAAATGTATTTAAGAGGTTTGCCCTGCAACCAGCAGCTCTGTAAGGGTGTATTTAACATATTTTAAAATACAAGTTTCTCACAGATTTTGCATCTGTGAGGAAAGGGATGTGATGGGTTGATTGTTACATTGAAACCCAGTGTTGAGAGAATGCTGTGGCTAAATGTATGCTCTGCCTTTTGTCAGAGTGATTGAACTCTATCAGCACCGAATCCAGTGGCTGTTACAGGACAGCAGAAAGGTAACTTGAACTTTGCAGTATATTTTCAGAATGAAACTCTTTCTGGCATTAAAGACTAAATTAACTTTTGAATTTTAGTGAAAAGTGGCTTCCAGAAAGCCTTTGTATTTTCATTATTTACTACAAGTTCCACATCATACGCAGTGATGTTGACAGTGGATTGTTTTTCCTGACCTTTCATTGGTATGCAGTTTTCTGCTTTCTAGATTTAGTCTTTTCCTTTCTCTTTGCAGTTTTAGTCATCAGGTCCTCTCAGCACAATTGAAATGGGAGCAGTCAGTGCTGAGCTTAACCTCTGCCTGGAGTGGAGCTGAGTTGTAGTTCATTGTGCCCACATTGTGCACAGCTGCTTCATCACACTGTGCCTGCTCAGTGCTAATGCTCAAGAACTCCCTCTTGAAGAGAATAGGGAAAGAAGCAGCATTCCAAAATCTGGTTTCCACAAAGTTGCCTGATTTAGCCTGAAGGGGACAAAGTTATTTTTTATTTATCTTCTCAAGTAATGAATAAGCTGTCTTGGGAAGAAAGTATTATGATTCACTGGTAAGGATTAACTGAGAGCCAGTAGGACTCTTCTTTTTTCTTCTTCTTTTCTCCTTGACTTTGTCACTGTGACATCTTTATGCTAAGAAGTTTAAAATTAAAATAAATACCTAATACTTGATTTACAAATGGTGTTGTACAGAATAAACAGTAATGTTATTAAACTGTAGGTAAGCTAATATTTACAGTGACTTTTCTAAGGTGTTTGGTGTTATAAAAGGAACTAAAGTTGGACTTTTGGTTGATGTGTCTCATTTGAGTCATGGACCTAGACTACTGGATTTTCAGAAGAACCTTTTGGTAAGTAATAGTAGAGCAAATTTTGCCAATTTTAACATACTAATCAAGCTTTTGTGGACTAGAAGCCAGGAACCAAATAGAAAAAAATCTGCCTAAAGTCTTAATATATGATAAAACCGAAATTTTCCATTGTAGAAAAGTATGCTCTGAATGTTGTTGAAAGTGTAGTATTTTTTAATGTCCAGATCAAAACAAACCCAGTATATACTTCAAAATATTATTAAGGGACAAGTTATTGTTAAAGTTTCTCAATTCTATCAGCATTCTTTATGGAATAAACTTGCCTAACAAAAGCAGCTGTAGTTTTATTTCTGTGTTTCAAATAAAACTCCTTCAAGAAAACTCAGTTTCCCCATAGTCTGGTTTGCTTAGCCTGAATATCTGAACTATTGTGCAGCCCTAGCAATGATTATGTGCTGACCATTTTTTAGAAATTGCTTGGTGGGTGAATATGTGCATTCTAGATCACTGCTATTTCATGTGGTCATCAGCTGAAGAGAAAAATCAGTACCAGTACAACAAATACCCCTCCATCCTGCCCCATTAACAAATTCATTGGAATGCCATAAATTTGCAGGCTTTGTCTCTGTCCTTACCAAATATTTGAATCTCTATGAGTTTTTCTCAGAAGTCTTTTTTAGTGGCAGATGAAAATACTGCTGTAACTATTTTTAGGAAATTACTATTTTTAGTCTTTTACATAATAACCCATACCAGAATGGCATGGATAGTAATGCATTCATAATTTTTTATTTATTAGTGCTTAATAGATGAGCAGCTTTGTTACAAGAAGCAATTGTACTGCCTCTCATTCAGTACAGAAATTTCACTGCTGTGGGAGAGTCCAAAAACTATCAACGTTCATGTGTAAGTAAGTTAATTTCTCTGAAAAATCAAGGTGTTTCAAACAAGGTCTCCATTTCATTTGAGCCATCTCTTGTAGGTAATACAAGAGATGTTTTTCATCTTGTTCCTGTAGTGATTTTAAGAGAGGAGAAAAGCAATGAATTTGACATGGGGTCAGTGGTTTCAAGATGGTTTTCATGTGTAAAATATCTTTGCTGCTCCTGCGGTTTGTAGTAACCTTTGTGATCCATCTCATTTAGCACCTGAATATTCTTTTTCTTTTTTGCCTCTCCTAGGCTACGTGAAGCAAGACAGTGGATACAGGAGCTGGAGCCTGGTCGAGGCTGCAATTTGCTGAAAGCCTTAAGGCATGTCCTTCCAATGAAAGAACTGAATTCCTTGGTTCTCATTGTGGGAAGCTGGTAAGTTCATTATCTGTCTTAGCAACCAGATCTAACTCGAATACAGGGTTGGTACAAAAAACTGAACTTGATAAAAAAAAACAAATAGAAAGTTTAAGATCCAAGTTTTACATCTTTTTAGTTTTTACCTTTGAATTCCTTTATTTCTTACCTTTTTTTTGCTATTTATATTCTTCTCTTTCTTAGTATGAAGTGATGTTTTTACTTTGCAGATCACTTATCACAGCAATCTGTTGAGAGCCTGCTAGCTCTAATTTTACATCAATTAAATGTCATTAAAGACATCACTGAAAGAGTCCATGCCTCTGGGAAGATGAGAGGATAAGATAGATTTTGCTATAAAAGAGCATTAAGCATTCAAAGATTCTTCTGTCTGTGATCTTAATAGTGCTGATGGAGAACTTAAAATGTCTGATTAAATAAATAAAACCAGATGAGATTATATAAATTATGGACTTAAATTCTGAAGTTCTACTGTCATAATTTGAAAATAGCAGTATTGGAGTTGGGAGTACAAGGAAAGTATTACAATAAGGATTCTAGGAGTGTTACCTTACTCCTAGTTTACTAATTGTATTTTATTTTAAATGTGCAAAAAGGGATGGTGTAGGCTTGGCAAGATTGACACTTGGAGTAGTTGAACTTAAATTTCAGGTAACTTATTGAACACACAGTGTTGATTACAAGGTTCCAAGTTTTGCTTAGATCTGCTCTGAACAGAAAACAGGAGTTTATACTATGTGAAAAATTCCTTAATTTCTGTCCCTGGCAGAAGTGTAGCTCTAAGGAAAGTTTTTACTAGCCATCAGAGCTCAGGAAATTAAAGCTGTATGGGACACTAAGTTCTAAGCATAAAGCAAAGTTTTACTTTTTTTGGTGCCTTTGGAAATAGGGGACATCCTTACATACCAGAGTTGAAAAGTTTTCTGTCACAGCAGCCAAAGCCACAACTCCTGATTTTTAGCTTTCAGGGCTGGCAGGGAATACTTCAGAACATTTCATTCACAAGCTTTTATGAATAGGAATAGAATCCTAGTGGGTTTGTTATCATTCAGATTTTCAGGACAGAACTACACTCCAGTAGTGACATCTCAGTAAGAGATGCTTCCAAAAGCATGATATGCTAAATACCAAAATAATTCCTATGATTTATTATTTCTTTCCCAGGTTTTCCTCCTTCCTTCAGTATGGCCTTTTTTCCCTTTTGATTACTGCCATTGTTAATATCTTTTTTCTTTACTTTTTTTTAATCAGCCCTGATCAGTCTTTTGAAATATTATGTGATTATGCTCAGCAGTGTACTGTGGGGAGAGAAGTGCAGATTCACACTGTTATATATGATTGCAGCAACCCTGCTTCTCTTGTAAGTAATTGTGTTAATACTTAGCTTTCTGAAGTGCCCTGTCATTTTTTTTTCCTATTCAGCTGTAATGCCTTTTCTCATAAACTTGTGGGAAAGCTAACCTAGTCTTTAGATTTCTTGAATTAGTGTTGTGTTCTCTTCAGAGCAGATTTGCACACATGAAAAAATTGTTTGGAGCATCCTCTTGTAACTTGCTTTACTGAGTTAGTTTTTCAGCCATATTAACGTAAGACTGGTAAGCAAATGGATGGAAAACATAATTATTTTGGTTTTCTCACTATGAATATCTCAAATATTATTTCTCTGTCTCTACTGAGAACTGAATACCAACAACCCACATTATCAAAAGGCACTGTCAAATCAAAGTAACTGTTTCCCTTCCTATTTTTATATGTAGGCAGTTCTAAAGAACCTTGCAGAAGCTGCAAGAGGCCGTTACCATTGCTACTCTTCCAAGGGAGAGGTAGGTGACAGGGAGAGAGGCAAAGCATTTTTCTCTTTTTGATGATTCTTCACTTTGAGAAGGTAAAATAATTATCACCTGAGTAAAATTTGATAGTAAGAATTGGTGCTGAAAGTCTCTGTCATAGAAGTGCTGGGGAAGTGCTCAATAAACCTCTGGTTAATTATTTCTGCAACTGAAAACATTTCCTTAAATTTTGCAGTTATTGTTTACTGGCTTATGGCTGATAAAAGCAGTGGCTTACTGTAGAGTGATTCAAAGTAATAAAGTAAAATCTTGCTTATGAATGCTTACTAATTTATTTGCAGGGCATTAGATACATTTACACTCAATTCTGCTATGCCAGGCAGTCTTGTATTGATGCTTGCACAGTAAAGGAAGAAAGCTGCTTTCAGTTGGTGTTTGAACAGTAGCTAACTTATTTTTTTCCCCATTTGTTTTTATAATTGCAGAGTTTTGATAGCAGTGATTTTCATCTGCTACTTCAGGAATCCCAGAAGGCTAAAGACCTACTCAAGAGCATCAAACAGACTTTTCAAAGAAAAGTTGGTGGCTTGCTTGGTAGTAAAAGAGCAGATGTATGTATCTTTTTATTTTCAGATAGTCTGATCTGAAAGGGGGGCTGAAAGCTCACATTGGGTATCCTTGTTTACCTGGTCATCTGACCTGAGACATTCCAGACAGGAGGCAAAGTAGTCATTTGTGAATAAAATTTCAAATTATTTTTTTCTACTCATCTTTCCTATGCTGTACATGTTTGGTGTTGTTTTTTTTTTCCTCTCTCTTCCAACTTCATAATTACTAAGGATGTGTAGATTACCTATGGAGCACTCTGAAATGACTTAGAAGATTCTATATCCTCAGTAAAAGCCCATTTTTAGGGGGACCAAGCTATTTTCAAAGCATTTTGCTTGTTGGAATCCCAGCATTTGAGTTTTAATTATATTCACCACGATTCCATGCTGGATGCTTTGAATTGAGGGTAAAAATAAATTACGTTAAAACTTGGAAGAGCTTTTCTTGAAATCCATTTTAGGTTTCCACAGCACCTGCAAATACAGCACCTTCCAGCTTCTTCCCAAAGCCTCCAAAGCACAAAGGACCATTAGTTATTCAAACACCAGGCACCCTGGCCAAGACCTCAGCAGACTGGTTAAAGACATATGGATTGAAAGGTAGCACAGAAAGAAAAGCTTAACAGGTATGAAACATGAATTAAAGACAGAGTATGTGTTTTATTTAATGGGTTTTTTTTCTCCCTATAGCTAAAAAGTTAGACCTTTATCAAGTTCTGGCTCCCAATGCTTTCTCTCCTGTGGAAGATTTTGTACCTATTCTTAAAAAAACAGTATCATCAACTCTACACGAGGCAAGTAATGAGGAAATTTTATTTCCCTGGATTTGTGGGGTTTTTTTTTCTTTCTATTGCTATGTTTTTCTAATTTAAATCAGTAATTTATAAGTTAGCTGAAATTCTACAGGCTGAAATTTGAGTCAGAGATTCAACTCAAATACTTATGTCATTCTTAAGAATGCCTCAGGAAGAAATTCCATGTTACTCTGTCTTATGTTGGGTTCTGTAAACAATTAACTCTGTTTATCCTTGTAGAAACTGATGGTGCAGTTTGAGTGGTGTGATGGAACTGTAAAAAATATTCATGTTGACCTGCCAGTATTGTACAACTATCAGGTGAGTTGTCCATCATGACGTGGCCCTGTCAGGGCTGGAGTACCATCTAATTATTCCTCATTAATTGTCTTGTTAGCTAGGTACTGCAGGGATTCATGTGCAGTCAGCTGTCCATGTAAGTCTGCAGCCACTGGAATTCTTGCAGGCAGTAGTGATTGTTGAGGATTTCCTCCTAGATCAGAATGCAGATCATCAGAGAGTGGAACAAGTTTAATAAAAGAGAAGCTGTCTGGGGATGTTTGCACCAGGGTTTGCTATATTGATCTGTCAGTCCTTCACTGGCAGTCCTGACAAAGGGCTGTGGGAATGTTTCCAGGCAGGGCAAATAATTCATTAAAGAGGGAGTGATCTGAGGTCTGTGGAACTCTACAGAAGGAGAGTGTGAAGTGACTGAAATGAAAAGCAGCTTCTGTGGCTCCTTGCTCACCGGTAGATGCTTGTGTTTTGTGCTCCAAAAGCATGCTAAGTTACAGTTCTGAGTTCAGATCCCTTTTCTAGCTTGATATGCCCTCATATAAAACCTACATATACTTGGAAAGGTCATGGTGTATAGAGTTTGGACAAATTACCTTAATATCAAATTGGTACTGTTAAAGAATTACATGTGTTTGAGAATATTGTGTTTATGTTAAATGATGTGTTTTGTTATGAACACTGCCTAAAAATACTATGAACGAAGGGTAAGCTTGTAAAACCTGCTTTTTTAAAGCTCTTTTTTCTTCTCTTTTCTTGATATGCCTGAACACTGTTTTGGAACATGGTGGCAAGAGGAAAAGTGGAGATACAGATCTTTAGATTCTTTGTTGATTTTTTTATCACTGTATGTTTTTTTCATGGACTGTGTTCTTATATCTGTACTAAGAATGTCACTATCTAAATTAATGAAAATCTTCTTTATTTTTTCATTACTATGCTGTTATGTTATTTCTGTATTAAGCATTTGACAAGAAAAGACCTGAACTTTTTATCTTTAACATAAATTTTCTTTATTTATGTGTAGAAACTCCTTGCTAAAATGGTAAGAATCTATGAGAAACGAATTGACTGGCTATCTGTTGCTAGCAGAAGAATATGGGGAAGTGTTTGTGAAAGAAGGTATTGTATTTGATTTTGGGTTTGGGTTTTTTTTGTGAGGTTTGAAGTCTTAATGTGTTTGAGGATGGTGTCTATTTACATCTTCTGTGAGGCCTTACTCAACCTTAATTGCACATTTGCTCTTCTTCCTGTTTACAAACCTTGAATATGGAGTTTCAGACAGAAGGAAGGTACCTGAGGCCCCTGTTATTAGAGATTTTCTTGCTCATTGGTTAAGGACTGAATTAGCCCATCAGGCCACTGTGTTGTGCTGGGAACTCACACCCACTGATTGCCCATCACATCTGTGGGTCTTTTCAAAACTACTGCTCCCAAATTATCCCCTGTCCCTTAGCTGTGACCATCCTTCTTTGTCTCTGCAAGCGAGACTTAAAGCTGACCATGCTGAGCAGCTCATCATTAACACTTTTCTCTAAACAGATAAAATGCCCAATAACATCAGTCAGTCCATACCTGAGCAACCACTCTGGCACTGATGAGCTGAGAGAAAGTTTAACCATTTGTCTTTGGAGTAATATTCCATATGTTCCTGGAGTGTTGGCTGGGAAAGGGAAGTGTCCAACAACCCTCCTTGCTGGCAAACATCCACACATTTCAGGAGGGTTTTAGATACTCAATTACAGAGAAGGAGGAGGAGCTGTTTGGGGTTCAGCACCACTACAAGTAGCCAGTACCCGGATTATTCCATAGTTTAGGAAAGATAGAAGTTTCCAATACTGCTCCTATTTTTATTTTTTAAATGTAACATAATGTTTTGCAGATTTTTTTTTAAAAAATATAGATTCAGTGTTTATACATTTTGGAACATAGGTATATGATACTTTCCCTGACAAGTTAGAATGCACTGAAGATAAGAATACATAAACAAGAGGGATTTTTTTAACTGAATAGCTTTTTTTTTAATATAGGGTGGTTGTACTTGTTGATGTATCAGTGACAAACTCTGCCTACATCTCTCATATCCAACATTCTTTGCGACTTTTACTTGAGGAACAGATGTCAGATAAGGATTACTTCAATATTATAGCGTAAGTAACTATTTAAGAGTCTTTTAAAATAACTGTAATGCACTGCAATGAAAGAAGCATGCTGAGAGATTATAGTTACTAATAGGCCTATTTTAGTTTTTAATGGTTTTTAGTGAAGTATTTGCAAGACTAGTACTGATGGGTCCTTATTGAGTGAGGGTATGGATCAGATGTATGAAGACCAGATTAGTAATTAAAAATCACTGTTTTGGGTGAGGGTCACTGGAACTGATTGCATCATACCTGTAACAAATATTTATCCTGCTATATTGTTCATGACAGTATTAATTCAGCTGTCAGAACTTACCAGAAGAGAATTTTGATGTCTCAGGTACCATAACTGAGAGCACCCTTTGTTATTTTACAGTAACTCCAATACTGTTTAATATATTACAGTGTTAAAATCCTGTACTCAGCACTGGCAGGCAGAAATGTGGCACGACTGCTAAGCAGCTGCTGGGCAGGTGTCTGGCAGGTAAAAGTAAGAGCCAGCAGCTCATGGAGTTCCTAACATGGTGTGAGAGCAGAGCCCTTATCTCGCAAGAGAGATACAGGGAGCAGCTGAGGGTTGGAGTTCCTTTTTCACAATCCTTCCACTGAGCTTTTCCCAGCTCATGTAGGATCCTATTAAGGAAAGGAAATCAAACAAACCTTGGGTCATGGAGAAATGTGGATAATTAAATGGTTTGAAATAGAAAATAGTTTGCTTTGGTCAGTTTTATGTCTGTAATACCCCAAATGAGATTTTTCTTCTTCAGTGAACTTATTTTATCTTTTTGTTTGCTCTAAACCATAGTCTGAAAATTAATTGCTGTTGTCTTTCTGTGAAAGATTTGGGAGTGACGTTGTGCCTTGGCAGCAGGAACTGTGTCCTTCCCAACCAGAAAACTTAGAAAAGGCTTGGAGGTAGGATCAAATAATTACCCCATGTATATGAATTTCACAGAGGAAAATTGCAAACAACTAAAAAATTGTATAAGTTTATCATGTTACAAAAATAGGCTGCCATGTTCCACACTGGTTGTTCGTAGTAGCTTCTTGTTAAAGCAGAGTTGTAAAAGTTAGTAAGCTTGATGATTTTATATTTCATATGTGTATGATATATATGTACACAGATACAGGAGTGTCTGTGTAAGGAATGAAGAGGTTACATGAAGAATTGAAAATTACTTCAAATACAACTGGGATGTGACAGCTAAACAATGGGGGTTTCCCCACATACTTTGAAAAAAAAATGCCAGGTTTCTGTTTGTAGTGTCACACCTTCTGTGTTCTCATTATACCTCATTTCTGTTTCTGTTATCTCTGTTTCTGTAGGTTCTACTGTAGTAATATTTTTCCTCATAAAATTTGGAGAGAATTCTTTTCTCTTTATGCTTTGTATCTTACTTTAAAAACTAGTTTGCCATGCTGGCAATACAGAAACCAGAACAAATAATTTGTTATATAATCTGGTTTTGCTCTCTGTCATTTTCAAAAATTTTAGACTCCAGTGCAGTGTTGTTTAAGATACTTAGTTCTCTTTATTGCTTTGAGCAGAAACAAGAGCTTTTGTTTCTTCATTCTTTGAACTGTGAACATCTTGGTTTAGGTGGGTGTTGAGCTTGGAGTGCAAGGGCAGTAGAAATTTCATGAGTGCACTCAGGAGAGCTGTGGAAGTTGACTTCAAAGATAAAGATAAACAAAAATCACAGGGACTCTACCTGCTGACTACTGGAATACCTGATCAGGAAACAGTGAGTGTCACCATAGGTAACTTTTCTCTAAGTTCCTATCAAAACTAATACCAACTTTATTTTCCTCTTTTTTTCCCTGTCTCTTTTTTCCCCTGATGGCCAGTCTCACAGTTCATTGGCAGGATATTCCTCCTTTACATAGCTAAGGCAGTACAACTGTCAGGATTCCAAACTTCCATTTCTGCAGTTGTTAATCATGTGTTAGAGGTAGCAATTATTAATTATGTGTGAATTACAGAAAAGACAAGATGTGCTTTTAGGATTCCTTTCCCACTTCAGCTCTGGACATTATTTCACTTCAGATTTCTGAGTTTGAACAAGCTGATACTTTGTACTTTATCATTTCTATACCACTCATGGGAGCAAAGTCACAAATAATTTTCCAGTGGAACTCCACAGCATGCCATGTAGAGACAGCTCCTGTTTCTACCCCAGTAATCCCTTGCTTGGATCCCTGTTTGTAGTGAGTGTGCTCCGTGGCTGTGAAGCCGCATGCACAGCCTCGAGTTTCTGCATGTGGGCAGTGAGGTGGCTCCTGCTTTTGTTACCAAACCTCTGGAAATTCTGGGCAGACTAAAGAAATCATCAAAGCCCATATGGTTGATAAGAAAATGAGGGACAAATGGACAGTTTTATCCCCACATTGCTTCAGTGCACAGCTAAATTGATGTCCACAATCTCTGTCTTTGGTTCCCAAATCTACCCCAGCTCACCTCTTGCCTGCAGTAGAGCTGCTGCCACTGTAGCCAGCAATAGTGACAATTGTTGTGTGTCTGCATGGACTGAGGAGGCACTGGACTACTCAGGGTAGGTTCCTGTGCTGAACTGCTCCAACTGGGAGGATTTGTACATCAGTCAGGAAGCAGTGGAGCAGATAGAGGATTGTCTGAGGTACAGGCTCACCCCTGATGTTTCTTTTTCCTCTGTCTTACAGCACACAATCAGTGCTTATGTGGCTGAGGCTTGTGGAGGTTTTGATTTACAGCTCCATGTCTGTCTGTTCAGTGTAACAAATGGCACTGACTCCAGTGGGATTATCCCAGCACGCTATGCCAACCCAAGGGAAACTGCCAGTGCTTTTAGAGAAATTGTACAGGCAGCCAACGGGAGGTTTCACTGGTTTGGAGAAGCAGGTATGAGCAAAGGAAAGTCAGCACATGCTTCTTTTTCATTAATAAACTAATATTCATTAATGCTTTTTTACTCCCAAATCAAGTAGTTTACTTTTTTAAAGATATGCTGTACTAGCACTGAGATATAAACACAGGTCATAGTTTTATTGAGACTTTCAATCTCAATGCAGAATATTACAATGCAGCCTTAATGAAGGAATTTGTTTAGGAGTTTTTTTCTCTTTGAATTTACTATTTTCTGTTAGCCTTCTTTTAAAAGAAGTTTTAAAATGCAGTTACTGAAATGGTAGATGATCAGGCTTGCAGGAAGCAAAGATTTTTTGGTTCTCTGCAATGGTATTTAGCATGTAATACAAACTGTTGTACATTTTAAAAAAATACTTATTTTGTACACTTTAACAAACCCATGCTAATTAGCATCTATTTCATTATCAGGTATTTTTGAAAGTGATGATATTACCAGTATTATATCTGAAATGGAAAAAGCAAAGAACTACTCCCAAAAGGTATGAATTACATAAAACTTCTTAAATTACGTGTTTCTTCCTAAAAAAATGAACAGTGTTTGTTCAGCCAACAATTCAGGAGATTGGACAAAAGCTTTTTATGATGAGCAGGAATGTTCTAGAATGTGAGAATAGTGACCATAGGGTAAATATGGACTAGAAAGCAGTTGCACAATAGCACTGCAGTGACTGGTGCTGGAGTAGCCATGATTCCATACCAAATACAAGTTTACAGTTCAAGGGATTCTCCTTTTGTTGCCAATCCTGTGATGAATTCTTTTCAAGTCAATTAATTCTTCATTATGATGAAGTTATATACATTATATGCAAATAAATAATACTGCAGTCTTGTAAGTCCCAGTGTAGGGAGGGCTTGTCATTAACACAATGGCTTTGTCAATTCTGAAACAGTTGTTTTCTCAAGTGTGCTGAGGGTGTAGAACTAGGCCGTACCTCACCATATTCCATGCCTGTGACTTTTTTCCAAAGGTATCCAACAGAGTAACTGAGGCAGTATAGCCAGCCTGGCAGTGTGGTGGCTGTTTCTTAGAAAAGTGTGAATAGAAAGAGATCTGCAGGAAGAACCTTGTCCAGAGGGCTGAGTACCCTGTGGGATGCAAGTCTGAGCCACAAAAGTTGGATTTCTTTAAAAGAAGAGCTGGTGGCTATTCAGTGGCACCTTTACATACTTTGTTACCATTTTACAGTTGTGTATACTTGGTTCACCATCTTCCACTTTGTTCTAGCCTTGGTCTGTGTGCACTGCTTCCTTTTGGTTTGGTCTGTTTGCCCAGAGCAGGAAGCATTTCCCTACAGCGTGTTTGAGCAAGCACAGCACAAAGGGGTTTCTGTTCAGTTAGAGGTGTTAAGCATTGAACAGATAGGAATTTTGTTATTATAGTAGTAAATACAAAACACCTGTCTTTGAAATGTTGTTTCCTTAAGTTCCATGTGTATGAATTGCTAACCAATGTGGATTTCCATTTCAGTGTGCATTCCTAGTAGAGTCCTTGAAGCAGCGCTCAGTAAATCACTCTGTGAAGCCCCTTACAGCAGAGGGAGACTCAAATGTGAGGAACGGGAGAAAAAATCCACTGAAGGTGCCACCTCCTAAAGCCAGAGCTGTGAGTCTGGCTAGAATGGCTTGGAATGGTCCCATTTTTAATATGCTGTGTGTTATTAAAGATCCTGCCTAGCTATTGGATGCTCCCCTTGGTGAGAGAAGTGCTCAGCTGAAAATTTGAAGAAGAGCAGCACTGTGATAGTATTTTGAATTTATGTTTGCATTCAGAATGCTACATATACCAAAAAGTGCATCATACTAAGTAATCAGTTATAATGGAATCACACTGCAGTGTCAAAAGGTGTCTAAATAATCCTTCCTCTGACCCTAAAAAATAATGTTTAATGGAAACAAAGGCAAAGCACAAAATGTGCTTTACCAGATTACATCTGTTTTGCAAGTCCTTCTAGAAGATACTGAATATTGTGATGTTCTGCTCATTTGCATATGAAACAGCTGCAGGTCAGTACCATGTCTTTGGCCTCACAAAAAGCCAGCATAAAACAAGAACAGGATTCAGGATTTGTTTCCTGCCTGCTGTGCTTATTTCCATGGAGCTGCACTACTGAATCCCTTGGGATTTTGCTAGTGGTTGTTCATTTTAACTGTGCATACTTCTGTTTTGAGTAGGTGTGCACATCTGTGATATTCATAAAGGGCCAGTGCTTACTGGAACTTTCAGGTCTCATCTTTGAAATGGGAATGGCATTGTAGGTGTGGGAAAGTAGGAAATGGGAATGTAGGTGTGGGAATGTTGCAAAGGCTTCCTAGGTCTTCCAGGCTGTTTTATCAAAAGTGACATATTCTCAACACCTCTTCACAAATGCAGGAGAAACTAATTACTCAGAGATGACAATGGAGCATAGTTTTGCAGGGATTAAACTTGTAGGAAATGGGTACAGGGTTGTCTGTAGATATTTGGTGATATTTATAATAGAGTTGTATTTTAAATAAGGTATCAGTTACTTGCAGGCTCAGTGTCACAGCAAGTCTTATCCTACAGTAGGGTTAAACAAGTGCTTGTGTTGTTTAGCAGACTGCTCAGCCCCTAGAGGGATAAGCCAAACCCAAAGGAGAAACTACTGGTGTCAGCACTAGATTTTCAATAGTCAGTCAAATGCTGAGGAGGATAATAAATACTGTATTCTATAAAGCAAGGCCATTACCATACTAGACTGCTCCTTCAGGTGGCAAAATGGTCCAGACTTCTCTCCCTGTAGATGTTAGTCTTCAGATTTATGGTAGCAGATGATATTGGCAAGATAATTAAAACAGAGCAATTAGAGTTACTTAACCCAGCAAGAAACTGCAAATTGATGTGTTGTCATGGCACTCTGTGGATTTGTCAAAGCCAGAGTAAAGCAGGAATTAAAGAATAAAGAAACATAGTTCCAGGTTAGAATAATGCAGTTACAATCCAGTTGAAGCACTTTTTACATTTGTTGGGGTTTTTCTGTTGTTACTTAAGGTGCTTAAGGATGTTAAAGACAACCATGGTGCAGAGAGAAGTACTCCTGTAAGAGCACTGGCATGGCGTCCTCCTAGTGCCAAAGCAGGAATTCCACCAGGTCTGTATGGATTAGGGGCTTTTTGTCTTCAGTTTCCTTTGGGCTTTGCTTAAAAGACAGTATTTAAATTAGAGATTTAAATTAAGATTTTAGAAACACCTGGAATTGTAATCTTGAATCAGATTTATAGGAACCATCGTGCTTGTTTTGGAATTCCTTTGGGATGAGTTTTAGCTGTAATTTATCTCATTTGCATCTACACTGTGCAAGGAAGGAGCTCTGCACAGCTGTGCAATGATTTCCAGGTCCTAGGATTGAATACCTGACCTTTATCAGGAAATGTCAAATGTGTCTGATGGGAAGTAGAACCACACTGTGTTCCATACCTGAAGCCATAAGG
Source organism: Phylloscopus collybita (assembly GCA_027886175.1). Taxonomy (NCBI): domain Eukaryota; kingdom Metazoa; phylum Chordata; class Aves; order Passeriformes; family Phylloscopidae; genus Phylloscopus; species Phylloscopus collybita. The sequence continues at coordinate 5,567,501 of JAJNNQ010000048.1, forward strand.
CTCAGCACTTCAGACATTTATTATGTTATTAATTCAATGTATACATTGCCACTAAATGTGTTAGATCCCATTTTAATTAATGTGAAGGAAAGGTGTAACACCAGTGTCAGGTTGTCTGAAGTGCTGACTCTTCCAGCTGCTCCTGGGATATGGAAAGCTCTTAGACTGATTCCAGTTACTGCTGGCCCCTTAAATCCAAATTAATTTCTCCTTCATTTTTTTTCTTTTGTTTTCCTGGTTTTTTTCTTTGTATCATTGCTAACATTTGCAATATATTTTTCTTTACATTAAATTTGAGTCTTCAAATCTACTGATGTTGATATGTAGCAATGTTTACAAATCTGGATTTATATTTGCATCTGAGGTGCTCTGTACAAAGTTAACTGTACTGATTCTCCAACAAATATTAAGCTTGTTCAAACACCTAATTTTTTTTTTCAAACTAAATCCTGTGACATTCTTCCTGATGGTAATTTCCTTATTTGTAAAAATTTAATTTCTATGAAAGCCTCTTAAGTAGTGCTGTAATATGATTTTTCTTAATCAGTATCAAAGGAAGTGAAGCATTTATAATTGTGGTAATATATGAAGAGAAGAATAGGGTTGAGTTTTTCTCATGTAAGAGTTTCATCCAGCTGAGCTAAATTAATGGGGTTTTTTATCTATTATCTACTTGTAGCACAAACAGTAAAAGAATGGCCTCAGACTGAGAGTAAAGGAAAGCACAAACCCAGGAAGCAGCCAGAACTTTCTGTGTCTGTATTTTACACTGGAGAAGGAAGAAATGTGGGTATGTGTTATCAGGATGGGATGGGTGAAGCCCTTTTCTTATCAACACTTCTGTTATAAAACTGGCAGGATGAGAAGTCACTGATAACCAGAGTGCTTTGAACAGTGAGTGGGAGAGTTTCACTTACCAAATAGGATTTTTAGTTTGGATGCAGGAGGGTGGCACTTTTTGCCCTTTTCTTTTTTTTTTTTTTTAATTGTTTATTTCTTTTGTAAAGTCCTTTGGGATCTTTGGTCAAAGGTGCTCCAAGGAAAAGCACTATGAACATGGTTCAGTTGATTACAGAAGATTTGGTTTGGAATTTTTTGAAAGTGACAGTTTTTTAAAATAAGTGATCTTTTTAGGTACTTTGTTCATTTCTTAAATAGGTACAATATATCAGAAGTATCCAAAGGCAGTGTGCATAAGAAAATCTGTTTGCTCTGTCACATTGCCAGAGGAAGAGGAAATCTGTTCAAGCAAAGAGGTATTTTTCTCCTTACTAATAAATTGACATTTTGGAACTATCCATCTGAATTAATGTAAACATTAATTGTGATTCTGTACAATGTGTTATTACTTAAATTGTTCCAGTATTTGCCAACAATCAATTGCTCTATTTGTTTGTCTTACAAGTGGCTGGCCAAGTACAGTATTAAAAAGCTTAAACTGGAATTGCCCAGACTGATGTTTGGTCCAGGCTGTATTCACCAGAAGAAAACTGTGGAGTCTCTACACAAGGAAGTATCAGCAAAATACTGTTCTATCTTCCCCAGTGCAGAAATCAATGTAGGTTTGTGCAGATGTCAGGTGCCTACATTATTGAAGGGCTTTGTATTTGTTTAGTGAACATTGATTGATATTTCTGGCTTTCTAGTGTGATGTTCTCTCCAGTCTTCCCTATTCTTTCTAAATCATACTTCCACTAGCAAGCTAGAGAAGGTCTTTTATTCACCACAAAAAATCATTGAACATGTTTGAAGTCCAAACTGCATGTTCTTTAGAATGTGTAGCATCTCCTCTGCTCATACAGTATGAAAATAAATTTTAAAATTTAGGTAAAACTTTTCAAAATCATCTGTGAGTTGAAACTGGGAAAATATTGGATCCTTGATTATTTCAGTCTGTGTAATGACTGGAGAGAAGCAGAGAAAGTTAAGTGCAAGCAACAGAGTCACAGAATTTTTCTTAGCATATTTCATAGATGTAAAGACAAAAATCTCCCTGATGTCCAATGCCAACATTGCATATATAGCAGCTGAGCTCAGATTTTCTCAAGTAAGATGCTCTTGTACAAACTGAATTTTTACAGGGGGTTGTGAAACATCTGCAGTTTCACCCTAAAGAGCTGGAAACCTATACAGAACAACTGCAGAAGGTGCTGCAGCGCTACATCCAGAGAGTGCAGTGGCTTCTCTCAGGTATTGGTGTGCCTCTGGTTTTCTGTAAAGCACAGCTTAAATATATACTAATATATAGATTGTATATCTTTATATATATATACACACACAATATTCTTGTTGGCTATTTCTGGTAGAATAGATCTGAATGTAAATCTGAACCTCCCGTGTGAATAAAGGTTCTCTGTCTTGCATTTCATTGAAAGTTTAAAACTTTTTTTTTTTGAGAATACAAGAGAATTCAGGATCTGTGCAGCTGATACACCTCTCACTTGCTGGCAAAACAGTTTTTGGTCTTTGTGTGTTCATGAATACAGAGCAGAAGCTTTCTATCAACAGAATGTGTACAGTAACATATACAAGCAAAATTAGCTTTTCTTCATGTTTTGCTAAGAATGTGCCCTGCTTAGAAGTTCAGCATCACAACTGGTGAATACTGTTTTGAGCTCTCTGTTACTCATAAAAATCTTTGTTGGGAAGCATTTTGATTTTTTTGCTGGATTGTAAAGGAGCTACAAATTATTTAATGCAAGTTGCTACAATTAGCTAGTAATTAATGCTTGATAGAGCTAGTTTTGAAATGGCTGAAGACTTAATGTTAACCTTTTAACTACCTAATTGCCACATAGATTAGACTTAATTATGTAGAAATGTGTCCAGAATTACCCCTAAAGACTGAAGATTTACATTATGCTCAATAAAACAAGGCTATGTAATAACTCTTAATTAGTTTAAATGTTCTGGCCCAGGAAGCCGAAGGTTGTTTGGCACCATTTTAGAAGCAAATGTCTGTGTTTTGATTGATACATCTGGTTCCATGGGCCCATATTTGCCACCTGTCACAAAAGAACTTACCTCCCTTATCTGGGAACAGCTGAGAAAAAATGAAGTCAGGTATGGTGAATTATTGATGAAGACTGAAATCTGCACTCATTCTTATGCAATCAGATTGCTTAATAATTACAGTAATACAGCACTGAAAGACAATTCAAGTAGTTGTTGTATATTAGAGTATAATGTGCATGTGACAAGATCTGCTTTTACTGTTGCTTTTACCAGTTTTAAATTCTAAATTCTCTAAGATCTGAGCCTCTGCTGTAGGCTGATGCTGTTTTCCCTTTTAGGCTTAGCATTCCCATAGATTTTCTCTTCATGCTTTTTGACTCTTCCAAGGCTTGAAGATCTTAATCCAACACCAGGCTCTTTGATAGGGGGTTTGGTTGGGTTTGGTTTTCTTTACTGTTGGGTTTGTGTTTGGTTTTCTAAAATTTTATTTATTTACTTATTTCAAAACTGTCTTTATCCAAAGTGACTTGTATTGTTTAGAGTTAAATGTTGTGTGTCATCTTTCTCCTCAGGTTTAACCTGCTGAGATTTGCAGAAAATACAGAGAGTTGGAAAGAGTATCTTGTAGAGGCAACTGATGGAAGCTGCCATGATGCTGTGCAGTGGGCTTCCACATGCCATGCTCATGGGAACTCCTGCATCCTTGCAGCTTTACAGGTTGGTGTGCCACAGCTTGGAGAGCACATCCTGCCTTGTGGGGGTAAAACACTTCCACCTGACTGGTGACATTCCAGGAGAATTATTATGTCAAAGTGTACAACATCTTTATATGCAAATCGCTGAACAGTTGAGAGATCAAGTCACTGTTTCTGGCCCCAGGGCTCATAGAAATTCAAATTAATTGCTCATACTGAGTTTAAAAAAAAAAAAAGAAGTCAAATATCAATAGTTTTGTTAATATTTGTGTTCAGAGAATACCGGAGAGGGAAAATAGCCAGGTGCTCAAACTGATGTTGATGTACAACTCTGGCTGTGATAAGTTGCTCTGACCCAAACAGGATTTTAAATAAGCAGTGTTTGTTGGAATCTAATGGGTTTTGAGTACAATTCTTGAACTTCAGTAATAAGTGAAGAAACTTTTCTCCTATAAAAATTCTCAGTGTAGAAATCAACTGGTAATAATAACTTAAAACTGAACTTGCAATTTCACGAGATTTAAAATTGGAATCAAAAAAGAAATGTTGCCTTTAATGAATGAATCTTCTTCCAGACATCCTTGCACAATCTCTATAGAAATGTTCTGGCATTCATTGTGAATGCAGTAGAGCTGCAAGGTGTGTGTGTAGTACAGAGATATCCACTGAGTCAATTACTGTAGCAAATTTTCTTAATATTCATTCAAGTCCTGGCGAGCCTGATTTTCAGATATTAAGCATCTTTAACTCCCATAAAATGATGTAAAAATCTTTTGTCAGTAGTTCTCCAAAACCAGTTAATTTTATTATTTCAATTAGTCAATTTTTGGCAATGCCCTGCTTATAAATATGTTGTCTTATGCTACGAATTATCTACTTAAAATTTCAAATTTATATCCTTGATCTCCTTCCCCAATGAGTGAAGATGAAAAGACAAAACTAAGTTGATTAATGATGTGGCAAATATAAAACTATCTTATATCATTGGAATGGTGTTTCTGTTCTGAAGTATAACTTTTCATATAAACGTACAAATGATTTAAGATTATTTTCTGCTTTTCAGAAAGCTCTCAGTTTCCAAGGTGTAGAGGCACTGTATCTGTTGACTGATGGAAAACCAGACACCAGCTGCAGTCTGATTTTGAAAGAAATTGAAAGATTGATAAAGAAACAAGATATTAAAATCCACACCATTTGTTTTAGCTGTGCAGACAGGTATATGATACTTTGCAAGAACAAAAAAAAAAAAATTCTCTTAGAATGACTGCTTTATTTATTGTCAGAACTCTGTGCTACCAGGATGGTAACAGGGAAGGTTGTTCTGACAGAGGTGATTGCCACATGGCTGACATTTCATACAGGAATTTATAATCATGTCCTCCAACCTGTTTTGATGTCATTTTTTTGAGGAGTTCTTAGAAATTCTTTTGCTGTTGCTTTCAGAAGATAATTTTCCTAAGTAGCTTTCTGCTTTGTGCTAACAGAGGAGCTGTTGAATTCCTGCAGAAGCTTGCTTCCCAGACTGGAGGGCGCTTCCACTGCAGTTCTGGAGGTGAAGATGGACAATTAGCAGCACACAGAATATTGACAGAAGGGCTGGATGATGATGATGTATGCTAAATAAATCACTTTGTTTTGTTTCATTGCAACTTAGTTCTTCATCAGTAGAGAAAGTTCATTTAAAAAAGAAAAACAATGAGAAAAAATAATTAAAAAATTCTAAGATATTTCATATTGAAACCAAAAGGAGAAATCTTAGTGCCTGTTTTTGCCTTCCTGCTAACTGCCTTGGTGAGGTGCCCAAGCCTATGAAAGGAACACACAGTGCAATATAGGTTTTGAAAGAGGAGTAAAAAATGTATTGTGTGTCTGTATGTGGTTTTTAAGCTAACTTCAGCTTTTACTGTCTTCTTATCCTTGCCATCTTGTGTTGCATTTAATTGTAAAATCCTTATACAGTGCTTAGCACATTAATCCTGCAGCATGAGACCTGAGGCATTGCCAGAGCAGAACAGTGTTACTGAACAGAACCAGGTTCAATCCAGGCTTGCTCTGCTCTCCCCTTGTAAAACCAAGATCTTCTCTGCAAAGGGAAATTTAGAGCTTAGGATCAGTTAATTAAGGTGGTGAAACAGAAAATAATAAATAGGTGTAAGTTACAACATTTTAACTATGCTTTCAGAATCCAGTTTTCCCTTACTTTGAAGGAGATGATTTAAAGAAACTTACTCAAGAAGTAGCAAAAGCTAGAAGTTTCTTAAAACAGGCAAAATCTTGGAGGTGAGTATTTATCAAGAATCTTTGTATTTATTATTTCATGGAATGAAGACAAGAATATCTGACTCCCAATGACTGTTATATAAAAAAAAATAGACCTGGAGAATTGTCTAGAATAGGAGTGAAAGACAATTAAATTAAACAATGTTTCTTCATTGTTACTCTTCCTAACTGTCAATCCAGAACCAGAAAACAGCAATTCAATAGGAATAGCAGATAAAAGTACCTGCAAAGAGCTTTAAATTCATTATACCTGCTCAGTGAAAAGTCACCCAAGGACAGGGCTAAATAAAGACTCCAAAGTGTTCTATGCCCCTGTGAAAAAATGCTGTAATTCTTTGGAGTTTGTTTTTCTTTCAAACAGATTATTGCTTGAAAAATGGAACACAAACCAAAAAGACAAGTCTGATTTTCAAAAAAGTGTTCAGGTAAGCAGTGACCACATTTACATCATAGTTTTTGAACAGTTCATGTATTTCAGTAGAAGGGTTATATTTGATTAAATGTATTCATTTCTAGCAGTAACTTTTTCCAAAGCTGGGAACATTTGTAGTGATTTTAGTTCTTAGCTGAGATAGTCCACAGTAAAACCCCACAGAACTGAAGAACAGCTCAAAGAGAACTGTTTGGGGTGAGAAGAGCAAGGCAGATGTGTATTTGTAGCTATTAATGGTCTAGCAAGCACATTAGATGGTTAGAACCAGATGCAATGGCTGTAACAACAATTGCAGCGTGGGCTGCATGATTTATCTGTTAAATGAACAAGGCTGACTGAAAAAAGACTCCACTAATAGCAAAGACATCCTCAGCAAACATGGGACTGTCAGTACAGAGTGGTGGGAGAGGCAGCTGGGCAAAACTGAACCTCTCACAGAGCCAACCTGCTGCTTTAAATTGGCAAAGTAAAACCACAGGAAAAGAACCTGCTGGGTGGAAGTACTTTCTCAGGGTCAAACAAGACAGCAGCATTTGTCACAGAGCTCTTTGAGGAAAAACAATGGACACACAGACAGCTGCAGAGTTGCACTAGAGAAGGTTGGCCTGCCAAGATATTAATCAAGGAATTGGGTAAGGCAGATATAGAGCAAGACTGGATTTTTTAAAATCCTTGTTTCCATAGCTGTAGTTTTTATTTTGGTTCAAAAACATTGCCCTGTCATTCAAATAGGAATAAAAAAATCCAGCCCGACCTGCTGGTTAAGAATGCCTGGCTCATGGAGAGTGGGACCTGGAGCCTGGTGTGTGTGTGTGAGTGTATCAGTGTGTCAGAGTGTGTCTGAGTCTGCAGAATTCAGCATTTAAGGGCTGATCATTCATGAGAGATGCTTGGAGAAGGAGCAGATATAAAACTATCCTACAGGAGCAGGGAAGTTGTTACAGGCATGCAGAGATAAAGGCCGGTGTTCCACAACTGTCTCTGTATCTCATTGTTCCAAGGAAAACTCTCTTGCTGGTGAAGTGTATAGGAAGGCATTTCTGTTAAAACTCTCCAGAAAGTGTACAGCACTGTAGCCCCATTAAACATGTAAGGAAACTTGCTTACATTCAAGTTGTATTGTTTTTCCATTGACCATGTTTTGTCAATGGTGACACTGTGCCCATGCATTTTATATATTTTCAGTTGTATTTTTAAAGGTATTCATGTGCTTCACTTGTAGGATTAAATTTTAGACGAAGAAAAGATGCTGAAGAGGTTTGGAATCATGCCATTAACCTGCTTCTTTTCAAAGTGTGCTCACACCTTCCAGGTTCAAGCAGAAAGAAAGAAGATTTTTTCTTTGTTGTCACAGCTGCTGGCAAGACAAGAAGTTGTAGATGATAAGTGCTGCACAGACTCCACTTGCAGATTTTGCAGCATTCAAAGTAAATCAAGCCCTGAACTCTACAAAGTTTAAATATGAGTAGAGGGTAGTGTTCAGTATAGCTAATACAAAATAATAAAGTGTATGTATTAGTAGTTATACAGAGTCACAACTTCTGTTTCTCTTTTACTGCATTGTATTAATAATTTTTTCGATTAGTTGCTGGTATGTCTAAAATGACTTTTTTTGTCTGTTGGTTTCAGAATTCTTTACTGGTACTTATTATCCCTAACAGATGGGACAGATGGCTGTGATGTTAGGAAGAGAATTCTTTATGCCAGTTTTGCATAGAAAGTCCAAGAAATAACCTTAGTGCAGAAAACAAAGCTTGTAATTAATTTTTTTGCACAGAGAAGTTTTGCTAATAATTATTTCAACTCTGCTTTTCATGTTGGCAGTAAAGAAAGCTTTAGAGCTGATGATTCAGAAATGATCAGACATGCAAGGAAGTAATACCCTGTTGCTGATGTAGCCTGGTTGTGTTTGTATAACCAGTCACTGCCTATCTTCTGAGCAATTCTGTTCTTACATATCTCCTGTCTAGAAAGATTAGAAATATGTTTGCCAGAGTCAGTTGATTTGGTTTTTACTGATTTCTGTAATGATAGCTCACTAGTATTTTGTAGAAGTTCACTGTTGTCTTATAGAGGACTATATTTAATACCAGGTGTTTAATATATGTAACATAATAAAAGTGGAATCATACTTCAAAATTAAGATACTTAGTCTGTGTTTATTTGGGAGCCATTTGCATCTCCTGAGTGGATATGCTGTGATATGGGAGATTGTGTCTTTTCTGTCCTTTTATCTCTTTTGTCTCTATATAGAATTAAAAATTACTTCTGTCATAAATGTATCTGTTTAGTGTTGAGTGCTCTGAACCTGGTGACTCCTGCCTTCCATGCTATTGCCAGCCTTTTCTAGAATACTGCAGTTACACTGGTGCTTTGTGTTATGCATTACTTTCTGTGATTTTATATGTAGATGTGTGTAACTGCTGAGATTATATGATACAAAATTGTTAACTGTAAATTAATAGGGTTCATTACATTTCTGTTTGAGGTATAGATTATGGTCACTGATAAAATGAGGATTTATTCTAACAGAAATGTTAAAACAGTAAATCCAGGTAGAAACTATGAGCTTTCTGTATTGCCAAAAAGGGTTTCTTATTTGCTCCTTGGAGGATTTAAGAAATGTCACAGTCCTGTAGCATAGATTCTTACATTCCTATAAACGTACTTTAAAAGAACTTAAAAGGAAACACACTTATGCAGGTCTGTTAAATGGGATCAGAGGCTCTTTGCGAAGCAAGATCATAATGAACATGTTGGATTTTGCAAATGTGGATAAACATCAGATTATTTCAGTCTGTTGTGTTAGACTGCAACTGTCAAAGCTCTCATTTAGAGCCCTTTCCACCTCCCTGCCCCCCCCATACAATATTTGGTGTTCAGAGGTTTTACTCTATCCAAACAATTGCATTTACACAGTGTCTCCATTGGCTGATTGTCAGTGGATCTATAACCCAGAATTTGGGGCAGCCTCCATGCACACTCATCACTGAGCTGTTTGTCTTGGCTTGGGCTGGGCGTTCCTTCCTGTGGGCAGAGCACAGCGCGTTTGTCTGGTTCTCCTGAGCGTGACCTCACACCCCAAGTCGGGGTTGGGAGCTCAGGAGCATTCTCTTTGCTGGTGATAGGAGCTAAGGGCTTCTAAGCCTCCTGTTCAAGAAAATGCAATGAAGAGTAAGGAGCAGATGTTGATGTTAGAATCTGTGTAAGCACAGAAGCTGTAAAAGTCAGGTGTTACAGCATCGAGCCATTACACCCCATCCATTCTCTTTTGTAAAGTGTTCAGCCTGTGCAGACAAAGCCTTGTGGTCTCACAGGCTGCTCAAGCCCTGCCACCTCCTCAGAGCAGCTCCTTCCTTTAAAATACAGATTCCATCTCCTTACTGCCTACCTGGAAACTCCCATCCCACCTGCTCCCATCAGGCTGAGGGCTGCTCAGCCAGGAAGATGTTTTCAGGAGCTGCCTCAGTGGGGATGAACTGAGTAATTCTCCATTAGTGACTTCAGTGTCCATCTGTCAGCTCTGTGTCATTTGCTTTCCTGCTTTGTGCTTGCTGGAATGCAACCCACTGTATTCAAAACATAATAAAAGAGGAGTTTTTTAATTGACCAAAGGCATATTTTTCTGCCAGCTTGTTTGTGAGTCATGTCATTGCTGTGACTCACTGAATATGCTGATTTGTGTGCAATGAATTAAAGTCAAATGGCTGAACCAGCTGTGTGTGCAACCCCCTTCAGGAGAGTGCTGCTTTCACAGCAGGAGTTGGGAACTTCTGTGTAGAGCAGCTAATGTGCTGCCATAATTTCCAGTTTCCAGCTCCTGAGCCAGGTTTAACTGGTGCTAAGGTGTTCATAACCCTCAGCAAGGATTTCTGGCAGTGCAGGAACTCCTTCCTGCCTGGTTCAGCCAGAGCTGCTTCAGGGGACAGCTTCCAGGAGAAGGGTGGGACAGCTTGGCATAGTAACAAATTCCTCCATCCAAAGAAGCCTGAATTTGAGTCACCCCCAGCAGCTTATGCTGCTTCAAAGGAAGGTAATGCTCCTTTAGAATTTTGGTCAGTAAGACTTTCTCTGAGCCTTATAAACATGTTGCCACTATTAGCTAGATTTGTAACTACAAACTTCCAAGACTTCAGGCACCCAAAAGTCTTAATACAACTACGTCACTGGAATTTTCATGGAATCACTCTAACACATCTAAATCAGGTGCATATTTCATTCCATTGAACTTTGATCCTTTGTGAAACCATCTCAAACAGATGCTTATGAGATGTTTGCTTGCTGATTAGTTTAAATAAATAAATAAGTAACAGGAAGAGAGAGAAAGAGGGAGAATATAATTCCAGAAAATTACCAGCATCAGAAAATAGTCTTTTCCTTCCCTGTCTCTGTTACAATAATTATAATTTAGGTTTGAGGTAGTGAATGTGCTGGCAGAAGTAATTTATAAGGAGTCTGATAATGTCTGACCCATATCACGTGAGACTTCATCAGTTAGAATCTTAAATTCTACCCAGAATTTGATAAGTAGCTTAGGCAGACCTTGTAAGCCATTAGTTTATATCCATTCAGTGACGTGGGCTGCCTCTGTCACCATGGCCACTCCTAATGTGGTACCAAGGCTTTTCCAAATAGAGTAAAAACAAGCAAATAACAAACCTGCTGGAACTGCTGTTATAATTTCTTTCAAACATGCATCTGTGTAGTTTATTGGACACTTTTGTTGTCTCTGTGGTTCCTATGTGTAGCAAGCCCAGCTGTGATCTCTGCTAATTGTATAGAAACGTGCCTTTATTCACTACAATGTAACACACTGTTTTTATTTATGATGCATTTGTATTCCTTCCCTTCAAATATTGTATGAACTGTCTTTTCTTTAGCAAGATCCAAGGGCTGATAGAGGGATGTTCCTTGCTGCTGTGAGAAGTTGCTTTGTTTCTTCCTGTAATTCCATCCTGACTTGGCAATGCAGGCTCAGAGTTATCATTTCATTTGACCTGTAAATCAATCTGTGTAACATGCAAAGTAACCACGAATGCAAAGGAAATGAGAACAAAGTCATTTGAAAAGCATTTTATGGAGCACATTCCAAGGCTGTATTTATGTGTGCTTTATTCCTTCCATGAGGAAACAGTGAAATATGCAGAACTGTAACACAAATACACAAAGAAACAGGAAAAAGGAAGGATGGAGTGAGAATATTTATGTATGTTAATGAAGAATGGGGGGATTTAAGAAGAACCTGATCTCTCAGCTTTGCAGCAAGGAATAAGGATCTGCATCTTCTTTTCCCTTCTGACCTGGACTTAGAGCATGACATGGGTAAGTTGCTTTGCCTCTGTGTCTTACTCCTCTAACTTAGCAAGGAATGTGAAGAATGTTGTGTTATCACAACAGTTTGGGTCTCATATTGCATTTCTTGTTGTATCAATATTGTGTTGGTAAACTTTTTTAAGGATACCTTCATGCCTTAGAAATGTTTGATAGGTACCAATGTTCAGCATTTGGTTATATGAAAAATATTCTGGAGTTTCCTTTCCCAAATTCAGATCCCAGTATTTACCTTTTTGACTAAAAATTCTAAGCCCAACTAGACATAGAGGAGAGCTCTATTCTTTTTCTCTTCCATTAACATTGCAAAACCTGATTTAAAAGCTTTTTAACATTTTTCTGTCTTTTCTCCATAAAGGGTGAATATCTTATTGTTGTCATTTCCCTTCTCTCTGCTCTCTGTTACTTTAGACGTTCTTTGCTATGAGGGTGGTTGTTTTTGTAGTCACAAAGAGATAAGTTCCCTTAGCCAAAAGTCCTGACACCCTACACCCTACAACAGCTCTGCCCAGACTTCTCTGGGGCTGCAGTGGGGATCAGCACCCTGTCTCACCACTCTGAGTTCACTGACTGTGTCAGTACTTCTGATGGGGCATCTGCAGGTGAACAAGTGCATGAGCAGGTGCTCAAACACAAGGCGAGCTTGGACAACTCTACTAATTTAGGGCTTTGATACAGAATTTTTTAATAAGTCAAATGAAGAGAGAGTATTTTTGTATGGCAGGTATTTCAGCAAAGCCCTGTGCGTGAGTAGGTTTAAGAGAGAACTTAGTCTCTTCTGATTTTCTTCTATTCCTCTGCCCTTGGGCAGTCCAGAACATCCCATCCTGCTTGTGACTCACACCAAATATCTGGCTGTCATCTCAACTCATGCCTCTGTTGAGCTCTTAATGCTCTGGTTACTCTGTTAAAGTCTCCTTTCTGCACAGGACCTTCCACACTTGAAAACTGTTCTTCAGGTTACCCCACAGCTGGAGCACAGCTCCTGTTCTGTGGCCTGGGAGGGCAGAGCTGTGAAGTTCTCAGCACCTGCTGAGTGACCAGGACACAGACCTGGTCTCACACATCTGCCTTCTGGCCCATGGTTTGAAACCCCTCTGGGGTTCAGGACACAGCAGTGTCCAGAGCCAGCACAGGGACCAGGCTTTGTCTGCTGGGGACAGAGATTGTCTTGTCTGTCTTAGGCCAAATCCTCCTTACTCAATTCAGGCCTGGCTCTAGCAGCAAGTGGTTTGAAATGAACTTGTGCAAGCATACTGGGCTCCTCTATGAAACAGTGCAATTACATTTCAACATTGCTTTACACTCTGGATGTGAGTAATCAATTAATTTTGATAAGCAAACACAACATTTCAGAAATGTGTGCCTCCTCCATGTAAACAAATGGACAAACTCCCTGACACCTTCCTGTTGTATTTTACAGTCATCTGCTACAAGTACTGGATGTCTTGTTTGTTTCTATGTGCCTACATGAACTATGAATGGTCATAGGGCAAAAAGTAGGAAAAGACAGCATGGAGTTGTGATTTAAGACCAAAAGCAAGCTCCAATCTTAATGCAGCAGCTTTTCTCCTGGTAACTTTATCTTCTGTTTCTTTCAGAAATACTTAGCAGGATGCATTGAATAAAATATGACCATCCCTCTTTACTAAAGGTAAGAGAATAAACATAACAGGAGAGGTGCAAAATACCAGTTCTGAAAACTCCTCTGAGGTGTCTCCTTCTTGCCAAGGTGGAACCAAAGCCAAGTTAAAATGCTCTTTGTTGAATTTCACCAAAGAGTGAGGTATTGCTATCCTTTGAATAAGTGGACAAGCTGCTTTGACTTGTGAAGGAGGTCTGGAATAATTCATGGATAGAATGGGCACTTTATTTCTTGCATTAAATGGTAAAAGCTGTCAGTGCTGTGGACAGCTCAAAACAGAGTGTTTGGTGTTCTTGGGCATTTTACTGTGAACTGAGCTTGACATTCACTCAGCAATCCCAGAAGTGCAGATTAATTTGACAGGTTCAATATTCTGGTTCTAATGCTGACTATGGGGACTTTAGAACATGTGTGTTAATGCAAAAATGTATTTGCCTAGGTGTCCATTTGAGTTCTTGTCAGCACGTGAACATTAAATTACATTTAAATTGCACTTGGTTACCTGTGAACATGAGATATTTCTAACATGCAAAGTTTGAAAATTGTAGTAATTTATATTTAGATGTGGGAGTGTTTCTTTAGCATCTTAACTACTGTTTTGAGACTTAATTTTAGACACACCCATTTAAAAATGTTGGCTTTGGCTTCTCGTTGTTTAATTTGCAAAAGCATATGTGTTTTAAAAGTGCTTTAAAATCTTAGGACAGAGCACATATATTATTATTAATAATTTAATTAATTCATTCATTTAAAATGCATTATTTAACAGTACATCACCTTTTCCTGTGCTATTGTGTACAAGGTAGTTTATTACCTTCATTCATCTTGGAAGCCAGAGAACAACCCTTGTGCCTACAGTCAAGCCTCTCTGCAAATACAAAATTGGGTTGTGGGTGGAGATAGAAAAGTCAGGATGAAAGTGTTGAGTAGCACTGCCAAACAGGATTTTTGTTTCCTCTCCAGTAGTTTATCTACAGAACAATGGTACCAACCTTCTATTTGTGTTGTGTAGTGTCCTATACTTTTACCAGCTAAGTGAGAGGTCCCATCCTGTTTAGAATGGTCTGATGTGGAGAATTTTTATTATTTTCCTGAAAAGGAACGTGAATTATGTACAAATTAAGCCCTGCCCTTTTTTGGCTCCCAGCCAACCACCAGCTACAAAGGAGCAGGAACAGCAAAAGGCCTGAGCACACCTGAACTTCTGTGTCTGCCTGAGAGCACCTGATGCCCTTGAGTCACCAACTGTCCAGCACAGAGATCTCTCACCCTCTTACCTGGACAGGAAGGCCTGGCAGAGCGCTGACAGCAGGATTCTACCAAGGGTACTTACTACTTCTTTAGCTGTTTTTAAAAAAACTGATATCTTTGGCTTTAACTTTGTATGGAAAGTAATTAGAACATTTCTGATATTTGAAATAACAGTAGGGGAGCTAAGAACAACTCACACTACATGTGCTGCATGAGACGTGACTATGCTTATCATGCAGAGTACATTAATAAATCAGAATAGCTCCTACAAATTCAGAGGAAAAAAAGGAATTTACTGATTCTGAAAAGAAGCATTTTCGAAAAGAAAACTGATTATGTTCAATTTTAAAACAGTTTTCTAAATCCATGAAGCAGATTAATATAGTAATGCTATTAGTGCTTTTTAAGAAAGAGATTTCTAGAAAACTTTAAACTTTTTAATGCAGCCTCCAGCTTACTTAAACCTTAAGGAGGTATTAATGAGAAATATGCAAATATATACCATTTCTCAAATATCTTTGTAATATATGTGATAAAGTTGCCTTTACTTCTCCTTACAGTGTGTAGAAAGATGTTTTTTCTCAGAAGACAAGGCAAAAGAATTTTATATGGCTTAAGATTCTTGCATTGCATACTCTAGATATACGAATTTATGTTTCCTTGCTTGAAAAGGACAGCATATTTGTTTTAGTTGTATTACATTAGTTGTAATTTAGATTTTGTTTGGAAACATAGATTATTTTTCATTTTTGAAATGTCAGGATGTTTTTCAACATAAGGAGCTTGTGTTTTACAATTTTGCCATTCAGTTTACTGGATTGAGTGAAATTACTTTGGTGTTAAAACCACGTAACAGCTTGGAAAATATCATTCTTTCTTGTGTCTGAAATCTAAAACCCAACATATCACAAACAAAACTATAAAATACTAAGTAATCAGTGGCTGAAGTAGTCCATAATTTTGTGTGCTGTGGCTGCATTTTGTGTTACTTTTCTAGAATTTTTTTGTCACTCTGGAAGTGACAGAGCTGCCAGCTCCCAGCCATGCCCCATTTCTGCCTGAGCTCTGCTGAAGCCTGATGTAAATGGCTCAGAGCAAATTGTACTTAACTGTGAGGCTCCTCTCATATGAGGAGCTCTCCAACTCTGAGAAAACCAAAATAACCTGCAGAGATTGGGTCCATGTTCCTGTCCTAGACTGCAGGCCCCCAGATGGGCTCTCACTTTATGGTGACATGACTGATTGCAGATTTCTTCTGGATTTTTATTTGGGGGTACAAGAGCCTAGATCCCGATGTGCAAAGGCCAAGCATGGAATCAGGACAACAGGTGCTCTCTGTGGGGGAAAATTAAATTTCTTGGGCAAATTAATAATGTAGAATAAACTAATTTGCAATACAGAACAAGGTGTACAGATGGGTAACACCCATGGAGTTGTTATCCTAGAATGATATTCTAATCAGTTTTCCCAACTAGATGAACCCACAGGGCAGATGGTTTATCTCTTCTGCCCCTTGGTGGTTTAGCTGTCTATGAATGCCCTACTGAGAATAATATGGTCAAAAGTGAGTGAGAACTGGACAGAAAACTAAATATATTTAATGTATAACCAGAAGAGCTTAAAATGGTAACAAACTTTTATCACTGTTGAAGACCTAAATGTGAAAAGAAGTTGATTTTAAAAGTAGAATGAATTCTTTCTTATATCTAATGTCTTGGTTTATTTTCCTGACTAGTAGGATAACATCAATTTGGCATTAATATATCAGAAGTTAATGAGTTTTCAAGGATAAAATGTTTGATTAAGCCAAGTATAAAAAAATGCCATCATAGCTGTTAAGGTTAGATAATTATAATGGCTCTAAAATCCTGTAATTTTTCCTCATTTCTATATATTATGAAATTTAGGGAAATTAGGAAAATGCCAAATCTTGGAATATAAAAGTATTCAGACTCATTCAACATTATGCATAGAAAGCCCATTACCAAAATTACGAATTTATACATTTTAAACATATTAAGATAATAAAACTAGGATGGGAGCATTGTAATGTGAAAGTAATTGAAATTACCCAGGCCTCAAAGCATTATGCAGGAATTTTCAAGAGATCTTCTCTGCTACAGTCGGAATGCCAGAGGGATCCACGGAAGAGCTCCACAGCAGCCAACCCTGCGAGAGCCAAGTGACGGAGGCTGCTGAGCTGCTGGCTCCCAGGAGCAGCAGGACAATGGTGACAGGAGGTGGAGGCTACCTGGGATACAATCTGGGATGTGCCCTTGTTAGCTCAGGAATTGCTGTTGTGCTCTTTGATGTTCGGAAGCCGAAATGGGAAATTCCAAGCGGAGCGGATTTTTTCAAGGTACGTTGGAGTTACAGGTCTAATGCTCATTAGCGAGGCTTCCTCTTAAGGGCCTTTGATTAAAACATTTATGGAAAAGCCTTCCAGGAAAAAAAGAAGCTGTGGTAAAAGGTCCTTGCATGCATAAGTACCTGATTAACGGATGGCCAACAGGGTCACAGTGTCTCGGTGTCACCAGTGATGCTCTGTTGGGAGGTGCCATTCAGCACCCCGGGGAAACAGTGAACAATGAAGGGACAAAGGTTCCTGCTCAGGGGAATTATTTCAAGTAAAAAGGTGAGAGCCAAGACAGGGCAATAAAAGGGATCACAAATGCAGAATGACTGCCATGCAGAGAATGATTGAGGAAACTGGGATTTCCAGGCTGGGAAGGAGGTGACTCAGGAGCGGGAGAGCTCTACAGGCTGTGAGTGGCACTGTTCACTGTCCTTCCAGTACAAGAAAGGCCATCAGGCAGGAGGAGTCAGTTCAGCACAAACAAAATGATGTAGCTTTTCGTGCAGTGGGTAAAAGGCATGTACAAAGCCTCAAGAAAAATTTACCTCCATTGGAAACTGCTGAATAAATTAAATTAGGCTGAAGAAATCTTCTGAATGAAAATGCTTCAAGACTAGAAGAGCATTCTGGGGGAAAGCATCACATTTGCTTGCCCTGTTCATGCTCTTCCTGCAGCACCCATTTATGAGCACTGATTCTTTTTGATTTTGAACAATTCAAGGAATCACTGTTTCTGAAAAAAGGGGGAACACAAGAGGTCTCCAGTATTTGACAGCTCACTGCCATGTGTGGAGGACACATTCCCCAGTACCTCTCACAGATACTCCAGATGCTCAGGTTTGGGCTCTGGGGGCACTTTCTGGGTGCCCCTGCCATGTCACACAAGCTCTGGCTAAACCCAGGGTACTGCTCTTTTCTCAGAAAAGCTGGTCTTTTCTGTGCATTTACCATAAGAGCCTTTGCCAGCCCCGTTGGAACTGGGAAGTTGATGGCAAAGCTGCAGGGGATCCCAGGACCTTGGTCCTGCCGGCTGTCATTGTGATGCCAGTGTTTCTCCTGTGGGCTACATCACCCTCTGGGGCAGGTGGAAGGGAGCCAGAGGGGGATGGATCATTCCGGGGAGAGCAGAATACCAGGCTAAGCAGATCTTGTCTGACTCAGGATGTTTTTAAGTTCAATTTCATAAACAACTTTTACAGAATATGGAAGAGGGATAAAGTATTATTGAGGAACCATTCAAACACTATAAGCTTGATTTGTTAATGCCATAGGTCCACATAATTTGATTTAAGTTTGTGGACTGATGGCAATTTACATCTTCTAAAGGAACTCAAGATGTCACAAATGTTCTTCTAGAACAGCTTTTTATTATAAATCAATTTTAAAAGAATAAGTATTACAATGTGTAGGAGAGTTACCTGGAAATTTGAACTGAATTTGAGTAGAATCCTAATAAATGAATCAATAAGTGACTTCAGAGGTTGGAGCCTTGAGCAGTGATTTGGAGATGGCTGATATTGTTTATACTGGTTAGCTCCTGCAGCATTGCATTGAGAGTGGGAAGTGTATGTCAGCTGTATTTGTGAAATACTTTGGCAACCTTAGGAGAAAAAAGTTGGGAGTTAAAGACTGATTAGATTAAATTAGCTCTTAATATTACCTGCAGTTGTTTCTTTTGGGGTTATTCTATCAATTCCATTACAGGAAATAATATAATATTTAATATTTTGAAATATCAAAAATCTAAAAAGAAAAGTACTATATTTTTATTGTTATCTGTATGTATGGGGAGCACTGTTAATGTAGTATTGCCAGGTATACAAAAATGCAATATAATACTCTAACCCATCATAGGATTTAGATGCAGGTGTGCTCAGTGAAATATGGAATTTCATAAATACGATTCTAGTACACTAATGTACACTAAATAAAGTATTAAATATATATCCATTGTTCTGGGTTTTTTGCTCTTGTACAAAACTGTAATTAAAGTTACAGTGCACCAAACAAGCCTTAGATGGTTAAAAAGACATTTGTGAAGACAGCACAGATTACATCTCAAGGTGCCAACAGAAATGGGGTTTTCCTATTTGGTGATTCCAAGGCAAACAGCTGAACCCTTCCTGCTGTGATTTATTGTCCCTGGGGCTGGATTCTCCAGCCCTCCAGCACTTGCTGCTCCCATTCAAGTCAAACAAGTTTTGCCAGCCCGGAGGCTGCAGGACTAAGTGTGAAAATATGCATTCTAATTGAAGCCAACAAGAGTCATCTTTGTTTTGCAACAAAATACTGGCAAAATTCTTAGTCATTGCTTTTTCTGCCTGTTCATAATATTTATTTAATTGTTGTTAAGTACTGTGAAAAACAGACCAGAGTGCCTTTAGATTTTCCTTACAAACACAGTTAATACAGTTCTATAGAGAATGCAAGGAGCTCTATCTGTCAAAAATCCATTCTTTTCTCATTTTACAGGGTGATGTGAGGGATTATGAAGCAGTGTTTGAAGCATGTGAAGGGGTTGACTGTGTTTTCCATGTAGCTGCATGTGGAATGTCAGGATTGGAACAAGCAAGTACCAATTTTTTTTTTTTTTTTTTTTTTTTTTTTTTTTTTTTTGAGAAAGAAAAAAATTGTCTGCACATAACAAAGAATGTAATTTTACAATGTTTATGTCAGACAGAAGTCATTATAAAGGCCAAGTCATCCATACAGGAAATAAAGGGGGTTTTCTTTAAAAAATAAAGTCTAAGTGTGAAAGTAATGTACTACAAAATATTCTAAAAAATGAGATAATAGTTTTAAGATCTTGGATAAGAAGGTATAGCCTTCTTCTCTGATCTGAAGAAGAGTGACAGCATTGCTCTAAAACTAATACTGATGCATTTTCTACTTGTGAAAACTGGAAACTGAGAAAACTGATCACAATCAATATGTTACTCTGAATAACAGTGATAGTCACAGAAGTTGTTATCAAAAAAGTCATGAACCTACTAAATTATTTATAGGAACAGGACAGATTGCCACTGCAACAAGAACTTGTGAAAGCTTTCAGGGACCATAACCCCTGCCTGTAATTCTTTTTTCTATATCATGGATTATCTGGGGTGTGACAAAATATTGAAGTATAACTATTTCCTTTTAGATGCATTTTATCTTTCATTTTTCAGCTTTCTTTGCTCACACACTGAACAAGACAATAAAAATGAGAACTGCCAGAAATCACTGTATGTCAGACAGACAGAACTGTAACATAACAAAAAGACCTCAGCTATTCTAGATCTGACACTGTTACCATCATATTGTAAATGTGACTTTGATTAATTAAATCTTGTGCAAACTCTATTTCTAGCTTCAAAAGAAAGATCAGATTGAATCCATAAATGTTGGTGGCACAAAAATAATAATTGATGGTAGGTACCTAGATTTTCTTTCTCTGCATCTGACCCAAATATCATGAATTAAAAAACTTTCTAACTGGATGTTTCCTGTGGAGATCAGGCAGTAAAATGAGGCTCTTCTCTCTTTCCTGTCAGAGCAGGATGTAAACCTGAGTGTGCAGGTCCCATTAAAGCTGGTAGATTTGCCACTGGTTTGAACTGGGGATAGATTTTCAACCTGAACTTCATTCCTTGGCAGTCCAACCAAAGCTCTCCTCCACATACTGGTTATTTTTTCCCTTTACTCTATGTAATGGAGAAGTGTTATCCTCTTTCCTCATAGAAACAACATGAGAGCTGTTGTACTGTTCGTTGTGTCATAAACATTAGGTAACAGGCACCATAGATGTGTAAGTGTATTTGACTGTTATTGTATCACAGAGATACAATATTAATAGAGAAATATTATTAATAGAGAAAACCATCCATCCTTTCTGCTTACTGTAATCTCTTTTTATTATACACTGAGTTTTAACTACTGTCTCTGGATGATGCCAGTAGATCTCTTTCAGTATATCCAATTCCAGAAAGAACATTTTCTGAGTATACTGTAAATACCAAAGTTACCTTCTCTTTTTTCCTCAAAAACCAAATTGGAGGGGGTGGGAAAGGCAGCAAAATGGCAGAATGAGTTTTTATTTAGACTAATTTTCATACTCCCTGTGTGTTATTACTGAAAAAAAATGCAGAAATTGAATAGTAGACAAGTAAAACTCTAAACAAATTAGAAGGAAGAGTTGCCACATATTCTCTTCTTCCTTCCCCAACCTCCAAACCCACACAAATATGTCTTGTCAAATTTCCATAGGCTCCCAGCAAACCATGACGCTGGGAGGAGCAGAACCTGCTCATCTGCATTTTAATAATACACATTATTGTATTTTTTCCCAAATATTTACAACAATAATTAATATTTATTATTTTCAAAAGAAGCCAATGAACCAGCAGGACAGACTGCTCTGCAGATTCTAAAAATTCCTGAGTTTGCATTTTAATTCACTTCAACTTAAGAACACTGTTAAACGAAAAGGAAATTTACATTATTCAAGTTTGCAGTGACAGATATGCAGCATAATTTAGCTACACTGTCTTAGCTACACAAGACTGGAATCCCTAATTAAGTCTTTGTTTTGCAAATAACATTAATTTCCTTTGTACTTAAAGCATGGCTGATTATACACTAGCAGGGTGTGTTTTCCTGTCAACACCTCATTTGTCACTTATGAACAGACTGGGACAAAGGCAGTTTTGTGCCATGTGGGCAGAGCTGGCTCCTGGGTGACTTCGTGCTCCATCAAAGTGGGGTGCAAGGGGCAGCTCATGGAACTGAGGGGAACCCAGTGGCTTTGGAGTGGCTGCTCCTCACAGCACTGCCCCAAGGGCTGTAGCACAACAAACGTTCTCACTCATCTCCTTTGTGCTCAGTTTGTAAAGTGAATGTGTTTTAAGAAAGGTTTCTCAAGGAGGAATTTTTCCTCCAGCAAGATAATTCCTCTACACAACTGCAATCCAGTGATATGATAGTTACAGGTACCTCATCATGAAACATTTGGTGACCTCAATGTTTAATATTCACACATTTGGGATGAAAAATTCTCACTGAATGGAAGATAGTATTATATTAAGGTAACATTAAAATTAAAATATTACCTTTTTTTCTATATTTGTAACGTTTGTTTTCAAAAAGAAAATCTGCCAGTTCAGTTATTTCTCCCTCTTTATTTTTTTTCTAAAATACTTTATTTTGTGTATCACTGTAGTCTGCAAACAAAGAAATATCCCTAGACTGATATATACCAGTACAGTGAATGTGGTGTTTGGAGGGAATCCTATTGAAGAAGGAGATGAAGAAACTGTACCATATTTTCCACTGGAAAAGGTACTTTGTCCATGGGATGGTGTGGCATTTACTGTGCTCCAAGGGGTAGATTGTGTGAAGGCTGTTCTGAGAGCAGAAGTTGTTGTACTGTAGATGTTCTCAGTACATTCAGCACAAAAAGCATTAAGTAAATATGGACTTAAATTCACTCTGAAGCTAAACTCGTGCCACTGAAGTGTAAGTCTGGTTTTTGTCATAAACAAACCATATATTTACTAAATCTTACTATTTCTAGTCTTGTTTTGCTCAGCTGATACCTGTGAGCTGGCTAGATTGAAATGTTGTCAGTCATAAACAGTAAGTTTGCCTTCACAGATTCAATAATTATCCTGTTCTGCTTCCTTATAGCAATTTAATCATTATTCCAGAACGAAGGCAATTGCAGACCAAATGGTTCTTGCTGCTAATGGAACTTTACTCAAAGGTACATATAAAGCATTTGAGGTCTTTCTATCATTAGGAATGCTCTTCTATCATTAGGGGCTTTTCTATCATTAGGAGTGCCAATGGGCATTCATTTCCCTGGTCGCTCATTTATCAATAGTATACTTTAACTGAAATAAGGATTTATTTGTTCCTATTCCTTTCTTTGGTGGATAATTAGCTGTTCTGGTAACACCAATTTGTAAGCACTGTCCCGTGGGTGCTTCTTGTAATCCCAATAAGGTTTTTCAGGCTGCTAAGATCGGGTCTGTCACTGCTACTGAATTCAATTTCACACAGAAACGAAATCAAGTTCCCAGGAAGCCGAGCCACACAGAATGGTCAAAGTGAGCCTTAATTTTGACAGTGTAAAATTCAGACAATATGTGCCAGCCATCACAGTCTGACAGTGACCTGTTGCTCTCTTTCCAAGGAGGGGACAAGCTCCACACGTGTGTGCTTCGCCCGCCGGGCATCTACGGACCAGAAGAGCAGCGGCACCTGCCTCGAGTAGCCGTATGTGTTTTGTAGTCAGCTCTGGAGGACACCACAAGTAGTTGTAAGGGCATAAGACAAGTGGTAGTACCTTGATTGCAGTTCTTAACCATTCCTGCAGGAACGTGGTGAAAGCTTGGGGACAGGTGGTGTGGTGCAGGGTAACAGATCGCAGGAAACCAGCACTGTGGGCCAGGATCAAGCTGGGCTTCTCAGTGAAAAGGAAAAGTGGAAGGCTGAAATGGATGGTAAAAGAACTACTTTTCCATCCCTATCATTCAATGGAAATATTGTCTTTTAAATATGCACTTTAGTTTCTGCCAAAAAAGATAACGTCACTATATTTTGCCACTGCCTATCAGTGCAACCGTCTTTGATTTCCAAAACCACCCACTAGCTGGGTTTTTTCTTGTGGCACATTTCCTGTGCTGTAATTGTACACAAATACAGCAAATTCCAAGTATTTGGGTTGAGACAAAATCAGTATTACAGTGCATAATAAAAGAATAATGTAGTTATCTCATGTTTTCTGTTTCTACAGATAAATATCCAGCGGAGGCTTTTTAACTTCAAGTTTGGGAATCACAAAGTTCAGATGAACTGGGTTCACATAGGAAATCTAGTGCAAGCTCATTTACTGGCTGCTGAGGCTCTCACCTCGGAGAAGGGCTATGTAGCTGTAAGTAAACAGTAAAATCTTTGTGTCTCAGAAGCTTGAGTTCTCAAACAGGTTTAATTTTTGATGCTTTGAGATCAAAGAATGTCCAAAAAGTCATATGCTAAATTCTCTAAAACAGCAGTGACAGATATGCAGCATAATTTAGCTACAATGTCTTAGCTACACAAGACTGTAGCTATACATTTTGCTCATATTTTGATGATTTTGTTTGGTTTGAAAATACATAATTCCCTGGGTTACTGGAGGAATCTGTATTTTAACTAGCTTAATATACTCACCATTACACAAGTCTATATATCCCCTTGAAAATAGGTTCTGACCCTAGATGCATAAAATTTAGAGCAACCATTCTGAGGCATTCCAGTTGAATTTTCAGAGCTGAAAATTCCAAAAAGAGATGTACAAAAATAATGGAAAATTTTAAAAATTTTTTCTTTTTGTTTCTACTGGTCATAATTGCAACACCAGTCTGAGGACTGTGAGGCATTACAGAACTGACAATGTTGCAGCAGCTGCTGCATTCACAGTTCCTGAAGGTCCCAGATTCATTTAGATTGGTAGGAACATACAGACAAGAGGTACTGACCCAGGTGAACCCCTCTCCATGTGTTCTCAGTCAGTTCAGTGCTTGGAAGCCACACAGCTCTTTTAGGCTGATGTCATTCCCAGAGTCCCAGGTTTGCTTGGGTGCTCAGGTGTTCCTGGTACTCAGACTCCTCATTCAGAGCACAGCTGGAACTCGACCTCAGCTGGGTTTGTTAAATGCCATCAGTGCTGCCCCTTCCATTGGACTCACAAAGGTAATTCTGTGCCCAGCACATCATGAAGAACATAATGCTCCAAGAGCTGGGCTACTACACAGGGAAACTGAGCTCTGATCTACATTAACCCATGGTTAATCATCATGAGCTCTACCACCACTGTGGGGTTGCCACAGTGAAGCCCAGTGAAGGCAGTTTCCTCTGAGTACATTCACCTTGTGCATGCTGGTGTGCTGCTCACAAAATCGTGACAGGTAGGTAGGCATGAGAGAGACAGAAAATGCCATCCTGCACACAGTTTTGTCACTGTTTTTCTCTGCTTTTTTACCAGAGTGGTCAGGCTTATTACATCCACGATGGTGAAAATGTCATCTTCTCTGAGTGGATTGTGCCTTTGGTATGTACTGCACAGCCCTGCAGCTCCCAGCACTGCATGGGCACACGTCCTGTCACTGCCTGACACACCAGACCAACTAAATGAAGTCCAGTGCACATAAATTACTGAATCACTTAACATTAAACTCAGTCCTGTTTTCCCTGCATATCCCAAAGTCCCACTGGTGTTAAGGGAAGTTTTGGATACATGTAACTGCGAAGTTTGGCCTTACTGCTTTGGGAGGTGCAGAACCTGCTGCAGGACAGAGCATTTTATGAAGCAAACAAACCCACAGTGCATGGCAAGTTCTGCCACTGGCATCTGGCAGGACCCTTACAGCCATTGCTTATCCCTTTGTCCTGGCATCAGCTGCAGCACAGAGGGGAAGCTCATTCAGAATCTTATCTTAGAAGCTGAAAAGAAACAACACCATATTTTCAGAAATATCAGGCTGAGATTCTAAGAGCATGCCAAAGTTTTGATCCTGCAATGCCATCATAGATAATGGCTGCAGCAGAAAATTTGGCCTCTATTTAACTGTAGTTCAGTATTCCAGTGTGGATCACTTCCCCCTTGGAAATGGCTTTTTATTCCCCTTTACTGTCCAATTGCAGATGAAAGGTGGGAAGTGGGCACCAAAAATGAGCAGTGGGCTTCAACTGCATTTTTTACTACCTGTATTGACAGGAAGACTAGCTGGGAAAAAAAGTTTAGATACAAGTTTTATCAACACTCTTTTATTTTTTCCACTCTTGTGCCTCATTTACACCTGTAATTTGGTATAAGGTCTCTGTTATTCTTTCTTTTTATACCATTTTTAGTTTGAAAAATTAGGCTACAGGAAACCTTGGATACATATTCCTGTTCTCCTGGCTCATATAGCAGGTAAAAAATAAGATACATTCTTAATTATTGTGGGTTGCTTGATTTTTTTTTTATATATAAAGTGCAGGGGCCCAAACTGCAGGAATTATTTAACTTAACATTATTTTAATTGAGAATAATCATTTGTGGCACGTGGTATTAATTATACCAGATAAAGTTTAAAGGCTATTCATAAACTCATCATGTACTTTATAAATTAAACAGTGCCTTCTACCAGTAGGAACTACAGGATGTACAATGTAAGCATTGTCTCAGTTTATTGTTATCCAGATGTCTCATTAAGTAATTTCTGTTTCACAGCCACTGTGATGGAATATCTGCACCTGATACTAAAGCCAGTTTTTAGCTTTACACCTTTCTTGACAAGGAATGAGGTAAATATATAAAAAAAATAATGTTTATATATTTCTGACTCAAATTCTCATTAAGAGAATTGATCATGTGGATTGTCTGAATTGCAGCTCTGTTTTCTGCCCTGGTTCCATTGTAGTATCATTGCTGATATCTTTCCATCCAAGTTCTAGCAAACTGGATATTAAAGTCACTGCCATAATTGTCCTTTTGGCTTTTAGGTGTGGAATGTCACTGTAACTCACACTTTCCGAATAGACAAGGCACGAAATCAACTCGGTTACAAACCAAAGAAATTCTCATTCGCTGATTCTGTGGATCATTATCTAAAAACAAGACCTACCTGCCAAGAAGATCACACATTCCTTAAAATGGTGTTTGTTTTTGTCACTTTGTTAAGTTTGATCGTTCTTTCTTTCTTCTAAAATCAAATAACCACTCACCTGTTCAAGAAAACCTCATTTTGTTTCTGAGTATTTATTATCTGGTCATAGTACATTCCTCAGCCACTCTGGACTTTGTTATTCATATTACTATGATGACACCTCTCTGACCTCATTAAGAAAGAAAGAAAACTCAAACAAACAAACAAACAAAAACCCTAGAAAAGTGAAAACTTAGGACATATCAGGAAATGTTCCACAAGAGCAACACAGTGTTACAGCAAAGGACTTCACCACAAATGGGTGCAGGAACAGTTTTAATGGATCTTCATTCAGTGATTGTTTCATGCTGGGAAGCATTTACTAAAAATGATAATTCAGGACGGTGAGAAGGGGAAGAAGAGGAACTGTCACATGACAACAGTGCTGTAACAAGTCCAGTAGCTCCAGTGAAGAAAAGGATGACTAAACTCTTCTGATGAAGCTACGGCTACAGCTACTGTGAGGAATTAAACAGACCTGGGAAACAGTGCAAAAAATATGGAAAGTAAATATTTATAAATAATAGGTGATTAGAGGAATGAAAACCATATTTATGTAAAACAGTTTTATTGTTCTAAAGCTTTGTAAAAATGTAATAAATATCATTATGTGTGTTTGTAAATCAAATAATATCCTTTCGATGCTATAATAAAAAATAACTGAACCAAATATTGTTTTTAAGAAGCCTGTGGGAAGGTGGAACTCAGCCAGCTGTTACTGCTCCCTGGAATCACATTCCCCACAACCCTGCAGCAGTGCTGGCACACACTATGTGTTCAGGGAATTGCATTTTGGAGTGAGCAGAGAAGTCAAGCACCAAGACAGGAGTGAGAGTCCAACCTCTCTCTCTTCCCCTTTTTCAAGTCTTACATCAGTTGCATCTTGGGTGGATTGCACTATGTGAGCCACCTATGCTACATGCACACACACCAGGTGTAGTCCAGACAAACCTTAAGGATGTCACGAGTGTTTTCTTAGGAACCAGCTTTGCTCTGACCAGGGAGCAGCTGCTCCCTCTCTTGCACCCCACACAAATCAGGAGAGTTGGATTTGCCATGGTGGGTCATGGAGGACAATGATGGAACAGCTCTGGCATCTGATTATCCCCACTCTGTATTCATTTTGCCTTTTCTTAGCTTCTTACAGGATTTTTAAGACCAGTAAGTTTTTAGAGATTCTCTCACTCTAAGTCTATAGGATATTCAGGAGTGCCAACAGCAACCCTAGGGGAATAAAGCTTACAGGTAAAAGACAATACACAATGACAGGAAAAGGCGTAAGCAACCACAATTAGCACTGCAGCTTGTGTAAGCAAAGATTCGTTTTACTCTGGTTTTTTTTTTCTCTTCACTAAACAAATAGTTCTGTGTGCAGTGCACTAGCGTCTGCTTAATTATGGATTTGCATTTGGAGATTGTCCTTGTCCATACAAAATGATCTCCCAATGTACATCTTCCTTTAGCAGAGGCACTGCTCAGCCCTCTCTCCTATTCCTGGCAGTTGACAGGAAGTTTAAAGAAGCTCTGTGTATATGAGACCTTTATCCAGGTTTGATTAAAACCAGTTAAATTCACAATTTATCACTATGGAGCTGCAGCTGAGCCAGCAAGTGCTGCAGGCAGGTGAATGTAAGCCTTTACTCCCTAGGAACGCAGAATAAAAACCCACAAGTGTAAAGTTACTTCCCAGTGAGAGCATTTTAGCTGCATGCAAACATTCAATTTGGTTCTAAATTAGTTATTTATAAGTCTTTCATATTGCTTTTATTGGACTAATAGCTCGGGATGCATCCTGGATTACACCAACAGTTTTCACAAGAGTGCAGGCTCTGGCCTCATTTGGATGCTCCTCAGTAAGGACTAACCAAGGAATTCACCAGCTTTGTGGTTGTAAGTCCCCATGGAGTCCCATCATTTCAGTCCTGTAACACCAAACCTGTGGTTTGTTATTTTGGGTAGGATGCTTTTTACATCACTTCTATAAAAGCACTGATTAACAATAACTGGTTTCAGTACATTGAGTTATCTTTCTTACTGATGCAGTATTTGGGATTTTAAAACAACCCTCAGTACCAGTAGGGAATAGTCAGCTCTCTTATTTCTGGGGGTTTTTACTGAGTCTCAGTTTAAGCTGGGTCTTGTTTGAGTTACTCCTACTCTAACATAACTGCAGTGTGTCTTTAAGTGATTAAAATTTAATATGAACATTCAGACATAGCACAGTTGTAACAAAAGAGGTAAACGTGTTCAAAGCTTAACTTTGGCCTGGAATGTGTAACTGAAATTCTGCAGCTCCTGACCCTTTTCACACCCTCCCAGGCTCAAATGACCACAGGGAGGCTCAGGTGGAAAGGCACCTCAGTGCCTGTTTGTTTATTTGTGCCTCTTTGGGAACTCCTGCTGTTTTGCAGGTGTCTCAGAAGTTCTGCATCTCTATGAGCCATGTCCCGCCACCGACTGTCCAACCAGTAGGCAGGAGGTGGTGTTTTTTTCCTGAACAACCTGTTCAACAGGTACCTCCGTGTGGCCGGAGCCCTCACTACTGTCAGGATGCTTTTGTGCAGCAGTCACAGCTGTGTGAAGACACCTGCAGGTAAGAAGCACCATAGGATGCTCTGGGATCCCAGGGATGCTCTGGCAACCCAGGAATACCGTGACCTGCTGCGGGATCCCCAGGATGCTGTGAGCTACAAGGATGCCGTGCCATGAGCGGAATCCCAGAAAAGCTGTGCAATCTCACAGCTGCTGCAGATGAGTGGCACCCAGGGGTGCGGTGGGAGCCTGAGGGGTGCGGTGGGATGTCAGGGATGCTGCGGGATGAGAGAGCGCCGGGGATGCTGCGGGACCCCGCGGGGACCCCGGGGCCGCTGCGGAGGCTGTTGGCCGGGCCGGGCCGGGCGCTCCCGGCTCCCGCAGGCGCTGCCCGCGGCCGGGCCCGCGGCCCCAACGACCCCAACGGCGCCGCCCGCGGGAGCCGCCAGCGGCCGGGGGACGGGCGGGGGCCCGGCCCGAGCATGAGTCCCTGTGCTGCCGCCCGGCCCATTTGCAAGTGAGATGCAGGCAGCCCCGGCGGGGCTCGGGTGGCTTTGAATGTTTAATTGCGGCCGGGGCAGGGACGGGGGGTGTCGGAGGGAGTCGGTAGCCAGAGACTCTGAAATGTCCTGAGTAGCGGTGAGAAAGCCCTGGAAGGGCAAGAACCTCCATGTTCAGGAAATAAGTGGTTCACTATTACTTTTTCTGAATGTAGTTATAAACCCTTTCTATAGTGTAGCAGCTATTTTATTCAAGTTCCCCTCGAAAGTGAGGGATTTGATAGCCTTGTTCTCTGATACACCTTCTAAAGTTATAACATAAGGATCAGGCACCCCTCTCCCCTCCTGAAATCCTCATCTATCTCAACTCCAGCACTGCCAATGATGACAATTCAGTGTATTCTTAATTTATGTTAGCTGCTGGTACTTAGAAAGAAGCTGGAAATACTACTTCTCTCAGATGTTTGTCTTGGCAGTAAACTGGGGACTCTAAATTTCGGGTTGCTTTTGTCTTTATCTCTCTTAAACAGGCTGCATTAAAATCAGATTTTGCTGCTGTGAATAGATCTTGTCAACATGAAAGTCCCTGAAATTGTCTGCATCCAGGAGTGCTATGGAGCAATTTTCACCATGTAGAAAGAATTGCTGTGTCTATCTGGTAGTGCTGGGCAGTAGTTCATTGACACAAAACCAAAAATGAGTGCCGTAGCAACACCCTATCGCCGAAACTCTGACTGGAAACGGAAAAGACGTCCTACATTACTGAAAAGAATCAGCATGAGAGCCGTGGTGACAGGAGGTGGTGGCTATTGTGGATACAAGCTGGGATGTGCTCTCGCCGACATAGGAGCTTCTGTTGTTCTGTGTGACATACACAAGCCTTTGTGGATGATTCCCAGTGGAGTGGTGTGGATCGAGGTATGATAAATAATATTTTCCCAACAGTCGAAGTTGGTTCATTTGCCTTTTCTATAATGTCTCACTAGTTTTTACAGAATCCAAATGCCTAATAGCCAATTATTTCAAATTTCAGTAACCTTTTTAACTGTGTGAACATCCCACATGAGTTCTGGTGAATGGATTTTAGTGTATCTGAAATGAGGAAACCAGCAAAACCTGTAATGCACAGAGCAGTTTCACTCCTGACTCCTCAGGATCCTGCCTTCATCTAGGCCTTAGCTTAACCACCTGCAGAACAAGCACAGGACTATTGTGAACCTTAATGAATGTCTTTAAAGTCCTTTGGGTTCTATGGAAGAAAAGCATAATATCAGCAGGTATTGAGGTGTGCCCAGTTTTGAGTCTCAGGATACTTGTACAGCAAGTACAGTCCTATATATGCATTATATATATGGATTCCTTCTGTGTTAACCTACTGTGTCACAAATGCTCACCTGCAGCTTTGATTTCATGTCCAAACATCTTTTCTTATGTGTTACAGACAGATATCAGGGATTACAGTGCCATACTGGCAGCCTGTGAAGGGGCTGACTGTGTGTTTCACGTGGCTTCATATGGAATGTCAGGAATAGAGCAGGTGAGTCCACATAGTTTTGGTTTTTTCTGTGTGACTGCCCACACTGAGTAAGAGACTTTGATGCTGTAACACTGCATGACAGATTTTCTCTCTTCATATTGCCCTGGTCCTTTGGCAAATTGCTCTGTGCAAACTGTAGTGCCAGCTGCAAGCACACTGCTTGCAGAGTGATTTCCTCCACATTAGAGGTTTCACCAGCACCCTGGGAAGGTGTTTCAGATGGAAATGGCACTGAAAAGTTCTGAAATATTGTGAAGAACAAAAGGAAGGACAAGGAAGGCTAGTTCCCTCCAAAACCCTGATTCTTCCCTAAAACTTCACATGATCTCCTAGGTATCACTAGGAGGAATAAAACCTTAACTAAATTATAAATTATTTCATATATCTGAATTATAATAATAACAATATTTCAAGTCTTTAATTGTTTGCCATTGGGTAAAAAGCTGTGTGGATGCACTTGATGTAGGACTCTGAGTCACAATTTTATAATTAGAGTTACAAGCACACACACACAAACACACGCCTTTCTTACTTTATTTAATAAGAGGAACTTTAGTAATTACTGGATAAAAGTAATTCTATCCAGTAATTACTAAAGTCTGGATAGAACAGCTCATTCAGAGTTGTTTGCCACTGAGCAATGCATAGTTGGAATTGCTCTGGTTAGAGGCAACTGGTCACTAAAGTGCTACTGAAACACAGATATTTAACATACTCCTGCACAATATATCATAACTGGACATTTATTTTTAGAAACCCTACAATTTTCTTTGCTTCGAGCAGACTAGTCTGTAAAAATACAAGAAAAATAGAGGTATAGTTTAAAAATAATTATTAGACTTCTTTAAGTCTGAAACAGCAGCCTAAATGACATTTCTAATAATCAAAGCACTAAATTATGTTTATTTGGGGAAATTTATAACATCCCCCTATTGAATTGAATATGCATTATTACTAAAAAAGGCACCATTTTTTTCTTTTCCTAGTTGCATCAAAAAGAGATTGAAAGTGTAAACATCAATGGAACAAGATTCATCCTTAATGGTAGGTATTTAACTGTGCCATTGGGTGTTAGTACAGCATATCAAGCATTATATCCTATTTAGAGAATAGGATATAATAGTTGGCCTTTTTTGCACACTCCATTTGTTACCAAGTACTTTACATTGTGGGCTGAAAATGAGGAAACACGTCACAGGGGGATTTATACTCAATTCTGCTACACGGTGTGGTATGAGAGCAGCACTGTAGTTCAGCTACTTCAGCTTTTCAACATCTTGTTGGACTGATGTTGGAATCTGTATCCATGTAAGGAGTTAACCAATTCTCTGTGTATTTTGTAGCAGTTAACCTGCTTGCTAACAACTTGTGCACAGGCACAGGCAGCTCTTGAAGCAGAAGGACTTCTGTCCTGATGGCCAGCAGGCTGAAGGAGCTCTCCTGAGGCACAGTGCTAGCACCCAGCTTAGGCTGTGACAGGGAGTAAAGCACTCCCTTCTACACTGATGTCTTCCCTTTAAATGTGCTCTGCATTTCAACTCACCCAGTCACAGAATGGAAGGATTTTCTCTCTTAAGATTTAACACTTCCTTAGAAAAAATGTCACACAAACTTTATTTCCCATATATTATTCCACTAAAGTAATTGACTTTCTACATTGCTGCAGCCTGCAAAGAAAAAAACATCCCTCGGCTGGTCTACACCAGCTCAGTGAATGTGGTGTTTGGAGGGCTTCCTATTGAAGATGGGGATGAGGAATCTCTGCCATATTTCCCAATTGACAAGGTATTGTATTCTATTTTCAAATTCCTCTGTTTGCTTCCATGTTTCTGAAAAAGCCTGGAGTTCCTATGACAGGGTTTGGCCTGATGCAAGCATCCAGGCACAAGAAAGGCAGGTGGGATGAGAGTCTGAGCAACCTGGGCCAGTGGGAGGTGCCCCTGCCCATGGAAGAGGGGGTTGGAACAAGTTGGTTGCTGAAGTCCCCTTCAACCCAAACCATTCTGTGATTCTATGCAAGAAAAAAGAAAAGTCTTTACACTCATTGAAGGTGCTATTCACAACCTTGGCACATCAGTTTTATGTACACTGAAGTATGTGTTTCTTTGGTTTCCTATTAAGGCCTTGATTTTGGAAAATAACTCCCACAGTGCCACATTAATATCAGGGATATTCCACCTGGACATGAGGATTCTGCTATATGGCTTGTTACCTCTTTAGCTATTTATTATCTACATGATTTTTCTGGTTTTCCCTTAGAGGATGACATATATTCAAGGTAGACCTGATCTAGAAAAGCAGCCTATTTTTATATGGTTTTATTGCATTTAATTAAAAAAGAAAAAGAACTTCTGTCTGCTTTGCATACACAGTTGGTTTTTTTTGTGTCCTTCCTCTCTCAAGTACTTCACAGTCTTTCAAGAAGTAGAGATGGAGATAAAATATGAATATTTTTAATAACATTTTAAATAACATTTTCTCTGGGACAATGCCACATGGAACTGAGCAGGATGCTTCAGACCAAGTGTAATGACTTTAAAATTTGGCTTTTGACTTTTCCGTTACCTGAAGAAGAAATCCAGATTACAAAGTAGTGATCAATTACATTCCTGGCAGCATTCAAAGCATACATATATTTATTGCTTCTCAAATGTGCTGAAATTAATTAACCAGATTTGCATACACAAAAATCTTTCCTTACCCTAGAAATATTCATGTGTTTTACCCTGAACCTAATACCCCACAACTTCTGTATTTTGAGGTATTTGTTGCCATCTGCTAAGTGAAAATGAGTGAAGAAGAGTTGCCTCTCTGTCCTGTCATTTTTGGAACAGATACAAATGTGTTTCCTTTTTTCTCTGTAGCTCGTTGACCATTATTCCAGAACCAAATCAATTGCAGAACAAATGGTACTAGCAGCTAATGAATCTTCACTAGCAGGTACTTTTGTCTGAGCATGAATTCATGGTAGAATTTACTCCTCCTCTTCTTGTTCCTCCCCAAAATCCTGTGTCCTGTATCAATCCTTAGTAGACAAGATTGCCCAGCAGTTATGAAATTAAGTTACCAACTCCCTCTCACAAGTATTTTCATTTAAAAATTACTTTTAATTATTTTTAAGTTCCTACAATGTCTGTAAAAGGTTTTAGCATGGTAGCAGTAAGTTCAGTATGTTAATGAAAGATAGTAAGACAACTATAAATTAAACAAAACCAAGTGTTTAATGTCACTGTCTAATGCAACGTAAGTAAAACACGAATGCTGATTAAGATGTTACATACTACACAGCCCCTCAAGTTATATATTAAAATCTGAAGTAGCTACCTGAGCCTAGAGCCTGGAATTATTTATTAGTGCTTCCCAAAGTTTTCCATGTTGAGGAAGCCAGTTATACACTTGAGTACTTAAGCTCACCCATGAGATACTATAACTGCCAGTGCAAAACAAATTAATGTAAAGTGCAACATGATTCTATGTGACCAAGTGATACTGAGCTAAATTTAGCTGTGGACAACTTACAGAAAAGACTCTTCACTTGATACTTGCAGAGGGCTAAAACAGATAGAAAGTCCATGATGAGACTTTCTATCTGTTTTGTTGGGACATCCCAACAAAATTATTTTGTTTAAAATAAGAAAAGAGGTTTTCCCCCTCTCTATTTCCTTAGCAGCTCTTCACATCAAAGCCCCTCCTAGTTTCAGGATCAATACACAGTTCTGCATTTGTCAATGAAATTGAACCAGTCAGTGTTCCAAACATCCCATTTTGATCCTGTGCCATAGCAGGACTGAATATTTTATATGTTTACAAGTACTATTAAGAACAGTTGTTAGCAGATGATGAAACAGCCAACTGATGTCCATGGGGAGATTTGACTTTGATGATCCCACTGAAATTGTCAGGAGCTTCTACCTCACTCCAGTGGGAGCTGCATCTGCTGTTGAGGGAACCTTACAGCTCTACCTTGTACTGCTAACTAAGGCCACTGCTTCCCATCAATAATTTTGTGTGGGATTAGTTGGTTTTATTCCACTGTCCAAGATATTTCCAAACAATCTGCTCACTTCAGCAAACTCATCACCACAGCCAACACATTCATTCACTACTCTGGCACAGGGACAAGGGACTGATTAGAAAGAGATTTTTAAACATCTGATATTTTCTAGGAACACAACTATGCTTGCAGGACTTTTCTGAATCTTATCTTGCTATTTTGCATGCTCTGATTTCTCCCATCTTAATATCCAGCTACTAATGCAGCACATTTTGGTTGTTTTTTAAGGTAGTTAAATTATTATTTTAAATTATTGTTTTAAATTAAATTATTGTTTTTTGAGGTAGTTAAATGAATTTAGAGTAAGTTCTTCTGCCCCAGCTTGGTTCTTACAAAGAAAGCTACAATGTAGTGATGTGCAGGTCTCTTAAGAATGATCTTGTCCCGTGTTCCAGGAGGTGGAACACTCCACACGTGTGTTCTTCGCCCACCAGGAATCTATGGACCAGAGGAGCAGAGACACTTGCCAAGGCTTGCAGTATGTCATTTGAATTTTTTAATCAGCAGAGTTTTCTATGATCTGGGTAAAACCTGAAAGGAGCATCACTTATTTGTATTATAAATTGACTGATCTTATTGGGTAGCAATTCAACAATTCAATCATCTGCTGAGGATATTATAACTTTTTTTTTAACAAGCATTATATCTGTAAAGTGTAGATTTTAAAAGCCTTTTTTTTTTTTTTTTTTAATACAAACACATGAAAATCCAGCTTTATAATTTAATGATTACTCTAAGATTCAGGCCAATCCGTGATATTTCAAATGTCTGTTTACATGCAACTTACACCAAATGGTTTTAAATATTAATGAAGAGATACAGCAAAATATCTTATTTCCAGTCTCAACTATTAAACAGCTTTCACTGTCCAATGAAGCAGGTTCCAGAGTTGGAAGCAGCCTCTGGTACAACAGGTTACTGAAGGGCAGCAGCTGAGGTGTTCACATTTTACTCTTTTTCACTTGCTTTTAAACTGCAGGGACAACAGATGACATTTAGAACATGATCCCTGTAGAATTCTGTGAGCTGGTTATTTTAAAAGAATTAGTGTAATATAAAGTTATACACAGCTTTCAGGAAATAATAGATTCAAGCTGACCACGTAATGGATGTTTTTGGGTTGTGGCTGAGGTAGGAAATTATATTGGAATCAGCCAAAATATACTTTATCATCCTGTAAATAATTTTAAGAAAGGAAAATGTCATTTTAGTTAAATCTGAGATGGCTTTTTAGCCCCTCTAAAAAGAAAATGTTTCAAAATTTCTATTTGATTTTGAGTTTACTTGTTTCAAGCCAATTTTAAGGCATTATGCAAATGTCATGTTTTGCAGTTTCTAAAATTTACCTGTTCAGTGAAAACTGGGACACTTCCTTTCCAGCCAAAATGTACCTCACAGTTTTTCCTAGCCAAAGACATTTGATAAATTTGATCCAATTTAGTGAATACTTTCGATTCAGTTAGAACTGTATCTTACCTTTCCATACAATATTTTACTTATCCCCAGGACAGACTGTATTTTTTGTAAATTCAGGACATACTGCAATACATCTTTTGACATTTTCTCATGAGCAGTTGCCTTGAATATTTTTAATTGATTCATGTATTTAATTTTTTTTAAATGTAGAGCTAAACCTACATTTAGCTGGACAAGAAAGCACGCTTTACCTCATTCTAAAACCTATTTTGTTACGGTTTCATGTTTGTTTATATCTACAGAAAATTATTGAGAGAAGGTTACTTAGCTTCAAGTTTGCAGACCCTACTGTTCAAATGAACTGGATACACGTAGAGAATTTTGTACAAGCTCATATTTTAGCTGCTGAAGCTCTCACTGCTGAAAAGAACTACATAGCTGTAAGTACACAGTAAAACCACCACAGATCTCATCTGACTGTGGGTCCTGCCACTGTATCCTGTGCTACAGTAACCACTGCAGCAATTAGAGCTGTTGTCCTTCAGCTTATGTTGTTGTCTGTGTTTTCAGCTGATAAATGTGCTATGAGCAATGTGGGATGGGACAGTGTTGGCTGTTGGTGTTGGTTAAGAGATGGAATATTCAGTTCTGTAAGAATATCTCCATCTTGGCATTTTTAGAATGCAATATTTGTCATTTCTGAAAGCTGAGCAAAGAATGTTTGCTGTGTTGGAAATGAAACTGGAAGTTCAGGCATAT
The DNA here is from genome assembly GCA_027886175.1 of Phylloscopus collybita. Lineage (NCBI taxonomy): Eukaryota > Metazoa > Chordata > Aves > Passeriformes > Phylloscopidae > Phylloscopus > Phylloscopus collybita. The sequence goes on from JAJNNQ010000048.1 coordinate 5,604,955, forward strand.
TCATCCTGTTCCCCTGTACAGGTCCAGATTTAATGTTCTGAACTGTGATGGTCAGTTCTTCCCAGACCAGGTGCCAACAGACACACATTTAATTTGGGTTCACTGCTTTCAAAAACAGTTACAACTGTTTTTCTCCTGGGTTTTGATCACCTAGAAGCATTGCCCTGAGAGTATATTAGAAAGAGGTTCAAAGTAAATCTACTTTTTTCTAAAACCCTGAAAGCAAAAGGAAAGGAGGAACGTAGACCTTGGTTACAAAGGAGTCTTCTGGATTCCAGTGAGCCTTAACTAGACCCAGAGCAGAATAAGTCCCACACTTTGGTGGACACGTGCCAGCAGCACCAGTGAGATCCAGCACCAGCCCCAGTGGTGTCTCTGCACAGTCAGTACAGCCACTCTGAACAGGCACATCTGTAATAAGCCATTTATTCTGAGGCATGTTAATCACACAAACCACCTGTTCACCAATTCTGTTGCACACAAGAGTGCAACTGAGTGAAACACAAGCAGAGAGTTTGTGACTTGCATGTGCATCTACTCATAACCAATACTGCTGTATTAGTTTTAAGCTATTCATAAGGGGTGAGATAAAGAAAAATAAGTCAATATATATCCAGTATTATTTTTACTGACTTGTCTCTTCTCTACCTCCTTAACAGAGTGGCCAGGTGTATTTCATTCATGATGGCGAAAAATCCAACCTGTTTGAATGGTTAACTCCACTTGTACGTGCAATACTGATCTCCAAGTACATTAATTTCTTTAACTGTAGGCAACTCCAGCTTTTGTGTGCATGCTACATTTTGTATGTTTGCTTTAGGTGTGAGAGTTCCACATGGAACTCTCTGAATGTGGGTTTAATTTCTGCTTGAATTTCAGTGTAACAAAGCCCACCCAAAATACTACATTAAAGCAAATGTCTTCCCTGAGACCAACAGACCATCTACACCAGCACCCTGTCCTGAGCTGTTACTGTCTTCATTTCTGGGGCATGCAGATGGGAATAAAGGGCATTTTGGGTGGGCAAAAAATATAAGTCTTAAGTATTCATCTGTTCATTCTTTTCAAAATACCATGTTGTTGTTAATGATAGGCTCCAAACCATAAACATGGCATGACGTTAAATTAGGTTTCAGCACACATGACATTTTGATTAATTATTGTAATTTCCTTTCTTCTTTTAAGATACGAAAATGACATAGTGTCTGTGGGTGACATTTAACTGGCATTTCCTTTAAAATGAAAAAGAGTAAATAATAAGAGCAATGATTAATTTTTCTGTTTTAAGCAATGATTAATTTTTCTGTTTTAACAGTAGATAGTTCCATAAATATCTTCTACATTGAAACTTTAAAGCTTGTTTGAAGTTTCTGGAGTTCTTCATTATTTTTAAATCTTTTTCAGTTTGAAAGATTAGGTTGCAGTAAGCCATGGATACGTATTCCTACTTCCATAGTCTATGCATCAGGTAAAATATTTTATCAACATTTCTCTTTCCTGTTCGTGCTACCCTCATTCCTAGCTGTAATATAACATTAGTTTGCCCATAATTATCATTTTCATCTATAAAAAAAATATTCTGTGTGCTCATCTAGTGTTCAGCAGTGTAAAATTCACCTCTATGCAGTATATTGAAACCAGAATGATCTCTTATTCAAGTCCTGCTAAAACAGGTTTTATGTAGGACTTAACAGATGTATACTTTGTGGAGTTAATGATACAAAAAGTTAAATGTAAAACTCCATGACTTTATGAAATATGCTGAAGAGTATCTGCTTTGTTGCACAGTATTTGTCTTGCTCTCTCCAGAATCAACCCCCCAGTGCAACTCAGACAGAATTCAACTGTTGCCGTACTTTTTATGAAGCCTCATGCCCTTTTCACTAGATCTGTGCCCAACCTTTTCCCTTTCCCAAATCCTTTTCCTACAAGCACAATAATTAAGATTAAATCCAGCCCCTTGTGAGCAAGTAGTCCTGATGGTCTGTGATTATCCTTCCTGAGCATTTAGAGTGTGAGATAAGTCACAATCACAATAGCAAAGCAATTCACTGTTCTTAGCTCAAGTGGAACTCTTTTGTTATGCAGCCACATTCATGGAACGCCTTCATGCAATCCTGAGACCAATTGTTGACCTGCCCCCACTGCTGACCAGAAATGAGGTAAAGTCTGTGCTTGTAAACTTTCCTTAATTCCCATGGATCCATACATGTTAATTATGAAGGAGACTTTAACTCAGTAGAAAATGAATTCCACCCAGTGCTACTTCAGCCTCCAGCTTCTAGGGCAAATACACACATTGTGTACAATTTAGGCAAAATATTGTGCTTGGTTGCCATGATTTTTGAAAAGAGCTTATGCTTGCAACCTGGGAGAAGCTTCTTCAGCTCCTCTCTTCCAAGGGTCAGTATCGTGTATGACTTGGCTGGGCCTTTAGGCACCACAAGATGGCTTTGATCTGCCTCTTCGAGTACCTAAGCAAGAGAACAATTGCAGAACATTTTTTGTGGACGTTTACAGATTCTACTTTGCATCTTTTAATGCCTCTTTGTGCTTTCAAGAATCTCCCTTTGAGTGGACATTTTTAAAAGTAATGTATGCAATACTGATAGGATATTGATATAATATCGTGGGGGGGTTTGCATTTTACATTTCCTTTAACTGTGTCTTTGCTAGCATTTACAGTTTGTTCCAGTTGCCTGTGTAGTCACACCTTTGTACATTGACTCTTTTGCCCCGTAGGTACAGAACATTTCTGTAACTCACACATTTCGAATTGACAAGGCACGAGCTCAGCTGGGGTACCGCCCACGGAAGTATGACTTTGCTGATTCTGTGGACCACTACATTAAATCCAGACCACAACCCTCGATTTACCAACTCATCCTCAAAGCTTTGCTTATTTTAATTGTCACTTTAGTTTTCACTTACCTTTTTTCAAAACTTGCTAGCCTTCCAGTTTTCCATTTTTTTAAATGAAGACGACACTGACCTGCATAAACTGCACGGTCCCAGTATTGTCACCCAGACCATTCTGACCTCCACAATAGTTACTGGCACAGTGCAACAAACAGGCAGCTACTTCTAAATTTACAAACCAAATCACAACAGATGAGTGGCTGGACCTGAGAAATTAAAATACAGTAAGAAATAATTGCCAAATCACCGAAACACAACCAAAGTCAAGATTGTTGCCTCTCTTTCATACCAAGACAACAACTTTCCAAATCGATTGCTGAAGTAAATGAGAACCTGCAGAAAGAACAAGAGCTGCAGACAGCCTGCAGTGCTTCACCAATGAAGAAAACCGGCTGAAATAAGGAGAAAGACTGACCACAACTTCTGTCATGGCTCACTACCTTGGAGAACTGAAGAAACAAGCAAAGGCACAGACAGAACAGATTACTGCAAATAACACACACCAAGCCTACAGAGATTTCACATTGTGTGATTTCATGAATTAGCTCTAGCACACCTGAGGGAAAATAAAAGTGTACTTGAAACATTGCTGAAGTCTGTGCTGTGCTTCTGCACATTGTCCCAGAACTGCTCCCTGCCCTGCCCCTGGTATGTGCTGTTAGGGCTTTTCAGGGGTCAAAACTGAGTATTTTAGTTAAATTGGAAGTTACTAAGTAAGTTACATTAGTTAATTGTATTTATGTCACAGTAGAGGAATCTGCTGCTATGCTTTGCACAGGTCTTTGTACAGCTTCCTTCACCTCCTGTAGTTAAGGGTAACAACTAACACAGTTCACTTGCTCCTCTGCTGAACTTAAAGCATAAGTCTCTTTTGGCACCAAATTTCTGAAGTACAGCAGCTGTACTGAGCAAATCCCTGCAGCAGCTAAAGTGAACAATGCTTTTCACATTACTGTTCAGCTAAAACGAACCTAAAGCACGGTCCAGAAGGTTCCAGCTTCTTCCCAACCACCACTCACGGTGGGAATTTATCAGAGAAATCTCCTTCCCATCTGCATCTTTCCAACCTGTAACACGGAGAGGGCACAACCAATAGCAAGATGTGAACAGTAGAGAGCTTGGGAAAGGACTAGGGATGAGAGCTTGAGAAATCATGGCCTGGAGGGGAGTAATCATGGATGGATTTGAGAATTCTGGAAAGGGTGCGAACACTGGCACCTCCCCTCAGCCCAGGGCAGGCTGCAAAGCCCAGGTGCCAGGCCCGCGGGTCGGGGGGCAAAAGCAGCGTGGAAAGGCAGAACCCCTGAAAATTACAGTTTCTCGTTTCATTCTTACAGCATGAGACTCACACAGAGGATAATGCTTTTTCCCTAGTTCGTATCACACCTTTTTAATATTGATTTTAACAACTATCACCGACAACCCCCCGCACCCACGGCCCGCGGGGCGCGGTCCGGGCGGTGCCACTCGTACGGTGCCGGACCCGGGCCGCCCGCCCCGGCGGCTCCCGCGTTCCCCCCGTGCGGGTGGCGAAAAGGAGCCGCCGCGGCGGGGACAAAACAGCTTGGCAGCGGTGGGATTCGAACCCACGCCATCGAAATGACTGGAGCCTAAATCCAGCGCCTTAGACCACTCGGCCACGCTACCGCCTGGCTGCTCAGGCGCCCGCTAGGCCTCTTTGACGGGGGCACCGGCGCTATTTTTCCCATCCATCTGTGCACATCGCAGCCCGTGTCCGCAGTACCACACCGCCTGCGGCGCCCGCCGCGCCCCGCGAACGCCGCTGCTGTTGCCGGCCCGGGCCCCGCGCTCTCCGTGCCCGCGGCTGCGGCGGCGCCGCCGGGCCCGGCCCAGCGCAGTCCCCAAACCCGCCCGGCAGGTGGCGCCGCTGCCCCGCGCCCGGCGCTGCCCGCGCACGTGTCCCCGCGCTCAGCCGGAGCAGCGGCCGCCGGCCGGGCTCGCAGCGCGGCTCCGGCTCCCTGTCCCGGGCTCGGCCGGACCTTAAGCCTCGGCCCCTTCCTCCCCAGGGCTCCGGCCGTCGGGCTGCGCCTCGGGGCACTTTGTCCGCGGCAGGCTCAGGCCGGCACTTCGGCAAGGCGCTACGGTGCGGTCTGTGCCCCACAGCAGTCGCGGCTGTGGTGGATGAGCTCCAGGTCCTCGGAAAGGGCTTTGCCCGGCTGCACGGATCCGCAGCCCCAGCGATGGCCGTGCTGTGGTCACGCAGGGTCGAGGGCAGCCCTTGGCTGGTGCATTCGCAGCCGCGAGAGCAGGTGTGCACACAGCTCCTGGCCAGGAAGCGGGTCCGTCCTGCCCCATATCAGGCACCCACTGCCTTCCCTGCCCGCCGCAGTCGCCTCTGGCCCACCAGAGCACAGGTGCTGCCCAAGAGCTGCCAGCTCGCTGCGAGGCCAGCGACCTTCCCAGGCAGCTGCTCACTTGGCATTGCAGTGTGTCCTCAGCTGAACCATTCCCACCCAGCACGGGAGGCCCCCGCCACCTTTATCTCGGCGGCAGCTGATGGTCGGGGCTGCCTGTACACAGATTATTGTCCTGCCTGTACACAGATTATTGTCCTGCCTGTACACAGATTATTGTCCTGCCACGTCGGTGCCTCACTTACCTGCTGCTCAGCTCGGGCACGGTGTGAGCAGGTGCTTTCCCTGTCCACCTCAATGACAGAGCTGGCTTTGGCAACCAGAGCCACATCTGGTCACTGGTGAGTAGAAAGACAAGGAGGCCTGCAGGAGAAATTTGTATAATTACTTTGTGGACAGAGCTAAAAATATCAAGACTAAATGCAATGCAATTAAAACAATATGAAGAAATTATATCCACTATTGCACAGAAAGTCATGCATTGGTGCTCCAGGAAGTTTTAGGTGTGTGTGTTACATGCACCTCCCACAGGACTGGAGTGAGCTTTGTGACCAACTTGATTTACCTTGTACGACCAGATTGTCAGAGGAGTATGAGGGCACAAATTGTCAGGAAATTGATTTAAAGGCAGTTTTTAAATCTGCAAATTTAAACAAATGCAGATTAAAATTGCTCTGAAAGTTAATATCATATGGGGTGTCCTTTCCTTTTTCCTTTCAAGAATCACAGTTCCCTAGAACTGTGATTTCTAAAGGGAACCTTATGTAAAATTAGCATACTGAAACTTTACAAGCTATAGTGCTCTTGGAAAAAAATAGTGCAGTGCTGAACATACTAATGGAAGAATAACATACTAGACTTGCAGGTCACTGATTTCCTAGGCTGCCATTTCAAATTTAATTTTTAATATCTTCAAACAACAAAAAAGTAAATCAAACTCTTTAAATGTAAAGGATATATCACATAATGTATAAATAGAAAATTAAAACTAGAAGATACAGTATGCCTGGGCCAATGCCTGATTTCAACGTGTCTTTAGTTTTTCATCATCACTGACTGTTCTTTTAAGAAAACGTTACAGAGAATAGAAGCTCCAGCCTTAAACCTGGGAATAAGTACACCCTTGCACCAGGGTAGCAGAGCTGGCTTATTTAAAAGCATGAGAAGGCATAACCTATGTTCCTGACAGAGCAGAATGTTCTCCATGAGGATTTACAGCAGAAGGCAGCCCTGGGGTTCCTTTACGTCCAAAATGATGCTGAGTATTTTGTGTCCCAAGAGGGGCAATAAAGCTGGTGAAGGGTCTAGAGGGTAAATCCTATGAGGAGCAGCTGAGGGAGCTGGGGGTGTTCAGCCTCAAGAAAAGGAGGCTCCCTGCAACTCCCTGAAAGGAGGTTGTGGCAACATGGGGACCAGTCTCTCCTCCCAAGTAACAAGACAAAAGAAAATGGCCCCAAGCTGCATTGGGGGATTCAGGTTGGATATTAGGAAGAATTTCTTCACTGAAAGAATGGGTTAAGCATTGGAACAAGCAGCCTAGGGAAGTGCTGGAGTCACCATCCCTGGAAGCATTCAAAAATAAGTAGACGTGGCACTTTGTGGTACAGTCTAATGGCTATGGTGTGATTCAGTAAAAGGCTGGTCTTGACCTTGGAGGTCTTTTGCAACCTTAATGATCCCGTGATTAGCCTGAGTTTAAAGCAAGCTACTCTCATGGCGTGTTCAGTTGTGCTCATGTATCACACCAGTTACAGTATTCCATTATCAGTACCCTGCCATGGCAGGTGGTGATTTTTTAACCACTATCAACACATTTTCACACAGTGGGAACCAGACATCTGGCTTCTGCTAGGCCTTCAGAATTAATTTGATGAGCCTGTGCTCTTCCCAGGCCCTGCCATGAAGCATCCCAACATCAGCCCTGCCGGGTGCTCTCCTCAGGGTGCTCAGCAGGGCTGACAGCAGAATGAGAAATGAGGAGATGCAGGTTCTGGGGCTCATGGGGCAAAAGTGCTCAGTTATTGATAACTTTTAATAGTGATTTGCAGCTGGGAGATGAATAGGACCTCATGAGTTTTTCTGCACAATCACTAACGTTGCAAATGTGTTTCAGTTTAAACTCTGCACGAATTTGAGAAAAAAACGTGCTCTTAAGAAGCAGCATTAAACGGGGGCTCAGTCAAGTGTCTGCTTGACATTCTCAAACCAGGGCTGCAGTCTCAGCATGGTGCTGGAAATTGGTGACAAAATTACAGGTACCCTCAAGATGCAGGTGGTGTTCCTGCACACGTGTGCTGCTCCCTCCAGTCCCCATGCTGAGACACAGTTTAATTTATGTAAGTAATGGCAGGCTTTCCTGGCAGAGAGTCAGAGCATCTGCTCTGTGTGTTTTTAATTAAATATTGGTAATCTTCCTCCTGAAGATTATCTCAGCAGCAGTGTTTTTCTGCTCTCTTCGGAGAGCACAGGGATTGTGCATTTTTCTGTCTTTTCTGTCTGCAAGAGACCATCCATCTGTCACAAAGGACGTACTCACATCTTCCAGTCTCGGTTCTGCAACCCCTTCTCATGGTAAAAAGCACTAATGATGATTATTTACATGAATAAGGGATTGAACAGCAGTAAAAAAGGCAGACTCTTTGCAGGCTGCCAAGTAATACAATTAAGCCAGAACCTATTTACATTCATTTTCATGTAACTCTTAAAAGGATAAGGAGTTTTGTTTAAATTTTCCACAAATTCTAGCTTGAGGAAAAGCTTAAACATGGGCATTTTCAACCCAGAAAGCCAATGTTTTAGGACGAATGCAAATGTGGGTGCTTTGAGGAAATGTGGTCTTTAGAACGTGAAATCTGGTGCATAGTACTGCCATTTCTTATGGGGAAATGCGCAGTTTAATTTAGCTTGAAAAGACCAACCTGACGCGCAGGCAGGGCCCGTGGTCTGCTCCCTGTGCCTTCCCTCGGGGCTGGGATCTTCGGGGGGCTGCCGTGCAGTGGGTGCTTCTCATGGGAGCACCTGCCCCGGGACACCCCCTCCTTTCAGCTCCACACCCAACCGGAACAGAAATGAAAGCAAATTCGTGTGGCTGTCCTGTGAGCAGCGCTCTGGCCACCTGCACACCCGCTGTCCTTCCTGTCCCCACTCGCCCCGGGATTCCCTCATCGCTAACAGCTAACGGTGTTAGCTGGGGGTTCTGCTCAGATTTTTATCGGTTTTCTCACTGGAATAAAGTATCTGCCAGGGTCCCGGAGCCGCTGCGCTGTGAGGCGCCCTGCGAGTGCCCACGAGGCCGCTGAGGGAGCGGGAGGCGGCGCCTCGGCAGGGCCGCGGGCGGTGAGGGGCGGCCCCGCTGCCCGGCTCCTGCCTCCTCCCTCCCCTCAGCGGGGCGGCTTCTCCTCCCTCCGCCTCCTTCCCCACAGCGGAGCGGTTTCTTTTCCCTCAGTTTGTCTTCTCTCAGCGGGGCGGCAGCTGGGGCCGGGTACGGCGGTTCTGGGCTTGCTCTGTACCGGGTTGTGCGGCGGATCTGGGCTCTCCTAACCCGGTAGGTGCCGTGGCGGTGCCGGGCCTGACCCGGCGGCGGCGGGAAGCTGCCTCAGCGCCGCCTGCGGCGGGAAGGGCGTTTTTAATTGCGGAAAATGATGATCAGGGGGGTGGTCAGAGCCTGCGAAAGGCCGGCGGGCAAGCTTCTGCGCGGGCCCAAAAATAACTTGATTTGTGATATTGGGAAGCAATGCTGCGCTCGCACCTGAAGATTAGCGTTTCGTCCATTTGTATTTCCACCACAGCGCGCATAATTTGGTGCTTACGCTGTTTAAAAGTGCCAGGTGCTGTCTGTGACCGTGGAACAGCTGCTGTGTGCGGGGCTGACCGCCACTGACTCTGCCCTGACAGCTTGGGGCTGCTCCAGGAGGGTTCGTGTATGCAGAGTTCTTCAAATGCCTCAATGCGCATAAAGCACGGAGTTAATTAGCAACGTGGGGTACTGAGCAAATGCTTACAGAAAGTCAGCGATAGGTAATTGTGCAGAGTATTTAAAGCCAGTTGAAATAACAGGTCTATTAATGGCAATGGAAGGATATTTTAAAGTGATCTTGGCGATTCCTTTTCTGTCCTTTTCACCCCCCGTGTTTTGGATACTCTTAGCGTAGTGTTTATTTGCGTTTATGGCAGCAGAGTGGACTTGACTCGGAAGGGCTGTTCTTGTGCCTCACTGCCTGCAGCTCTAAAAGCTATTTGTGTATTTGAAGCCATGCTGTGTTTCCTTGTACAGGGTTTTGTCTCAAATGCTTCGTACTCTGAGCTGGTGCAGCTGAACTCACCCCTTTGCTTCATGAATTTTGCATTGTTGCTCTCTCTCACTCAGACTAATACAATGATTATCTCAGCTGTGCTTGCAGGCAAATTGAATGGGATTTGTGCCATGGTGTTTTGCAGTAGCGATACACTGGAAGGAACCTGTGTTAAAGGCTTCTCATTAGAAATCTAAAACCTTTGGTAAGACAAGGTTTTCAAAGATAGACAGTGAGTTGAGATATCTCTGGGGTTTTTTGTATATCTTGTTTTTTTATCACAGCTCTTACCTAGACTCACTGAACCTGTTTTCTTGCAGTGTGTGGTACAGATGAGAACAGATATTTGCTTTGTAGGGGTCAGTTGGGTGTTTGGAAAGCACAGTAGTTCTGTAATATGCTACAGGACAGTAATATAGATAGTGGGGTTGTTCTGGACATGTTTACGTAGCTTTGGGTCTGTAGCTCATAAAGGTGATAATACTTTTTAATGTGCGTGGTCTGTGTAGTTGCTTAGGTTAAATTTGGAATCTGTACTTTAAAAGAATGTTAATCTGAAAGGTGACCTCTCTTTTAAGAAAAAAATGATACTTACAGGTATCCTGTTAAATGGCTTTAACTGATATGGTATTAAACCAAAAGGGATTTAGTATTACACTAAGGAGAGCTGGGTCATGCTTGCTTTAGTGCTTCTCCACAAGGCAACCTGGGGCTTCTGTTACAGGGCAGTTCCTGCCCCCCTGTCCTGTGTTAAAGAGTTGCAGGAGGCTGTGTTTGAGCTAAAACAGTGAATTAGAAGCAACTGGAGATGCTCCAGTTGTCCCTTCTTTTGCTGACTGGAGCATTCCTATCACTCAGCTCTTTGGGATAAATTAAGGCAGATTTAGATGCTGAGGCCGCTGTAGAACCTTGGTCAGGAGTCTTACTAAACCCAGCAATGCTTTGTAACAATAGACACCTACAAAAAACAAGTCATGCTTTAACAGCCCTGTGATGTGAATTTTCCCTGCTGTTTATCTGCATGTTGTCCTTGCGACTCACCTGCCCCTCCTGGTCGTGTGGCTCTTGGATATTAAAGCAAGAGAGGGAAAAATACTTGAAACAGGCATTGGGAAAACAAAAAGTAATACAGACTAGAGCAGATTAAGAACTGTATTTTAAATTATCTGCATTTTGAATCACATAGTACAAGGCTGATAAAAAATGGAATGAATTTTCAAAGTGGGTTGGAGTGGGTAGTTAAAATTACAGGTTGTGTGTGATAATGCAGGCTGGCAGGCTTGGTTCAGTGCAGTCTCACTCTCCTTGTTGCTTAGCCTTAGGAATGCTTCTTAATTGATATTAAAGATTAAATGATCAAAACACAACAGCAGTACTAACAGAAATTCCTATATAGTACAACTTCTGTGCTATAATGCAAAAGCACAGAATATAAGCCTTGGGATGAAGCTCAGACTTTTTTATAAGGCTTTTTGTCAAGCAAACTGTCAGGTTTAGAGCAGTGTTTGTGTAGTTCAGAGTGTGGTTATTGAATTCTGTTTTAAAGACTATTTTATGTGAGTATGGTTCTTGGTACATACACTTCCAAAGTAAACATCACAAGTACTTTACAAGAAATATAGTTCCAAGAAAAACCAAGACACTTTTATAAACACCATTAGCTTTAAATAGAAACTGATTTGTGTGGTGATATTTTATTTACACAAGTCACTGCTGCACGAACCTGCATTGCTGCTGCTTCTCAAACTGTCCTGAACCCCATGGATCTGCTGATGTGTGTGCCAGCAGGAGCAGAAGGGAGTGCAGGACAATATTTGGGTGTAATGGGGCTGTCCTGTGCTGTGGTGTGTCCTGGATTGGTCACGTCCTTGAAGCATCATTTGGCAGCTGCTGGCTGTGTGTGTGACTGGCAGTGGGGGCTCTCCAGCACTCAGTGCACACTGGTAAGATGATCACAGTAAAAATGGCTCTGGCAGCTGAGGACACTTCCCCTGCCAGGTATGGGCTGCTGCCCCTTTCCAGAATCGACAGCTCCTGCATGGGCTTTGCTGGAAGAGCAGGTGAGCACTCCAGAGCTGCTCCAGTGCAAAGTGAGGTGAGTTGGCTGAGACCTCCTCCAGCAGTGGTTTTCCAGAGCAGCTGCTGCCTGAGGGAATACTGGAGTTACCTGTGTTGCTGGCTGAAGCGTGGGAATGCTGCCCCCGTCAGAAGAGCAGTAACCAACAAGATAATGTTGCTGGTGAAAGCTGCCACATGTTAAGGCACTGTTCCTGTGGTGACCAGTCTCTCACTGACTGGGGAGTGAGGTCTGCAGCTGTGACTGCTTCTGTAGGAGTGTATTCATCTTCCTGTTTCATGCAGAAAGAAGACTGAAAATGCAAAAGGCTGAGGAATAACTGTAAAGCAAAACTGAAAACCTTAGTTTGTGGTTGTTTTATTAGACTAGCTGTGTGAAAAATCCTGATTTTGCTGATTGGGTGAAAAACTAAATGATGGGACACTTAGAAGTGTCTGTTTCAAATTACATCCTGTTGCTCAGCCAGCATCAGCGTCATATTTTGAATATTCTTACTAATCCTCTGTTTTGTACATGCCAGTATTTTCAGAGTATGCTTGTAAACTTCAATTTCTTCCAATGGCTTTAATCATTCCTCCACCTCATTTTTCTGCAATGTGCTACACTTTCAGCAGCCTGTGGGCCATTGGCTGTACGTGAGCTAAAAGCCAACTTAAATCTTGTGGATGATGGAAAATTTTTCTGTGTTGTTCCTATGGTACTCTCTAATTCATTGACAAAATTCATTTGATAATTTGTACACAATATCCTTGAGAAGACTTGTCCTGAAAAGATTTAAAAATTTGTCTGGGGCGTTCGAGGTAAAACTCTCAAGTTTTAAGACTAGTGTTGTGAAACTCAGCATTTTATATAAGGAAGAATAAAAATATTTGGAGGAGGAGATAACCAAGGATAGAATAATACTAAGCTCCTATCTTCTCAGTCCTGTAGCAGTTTAAAACCAGAATTCTTCTTTTTAGCAGCTCTAGCAGAGGTGTTCAAAACTCCATGTAGGTACTTGAGGATTACTTTTACAGAGCCAGATGCAAATATATTTCTTTTCTGCCAGCGTGCTGACATCAGTGTCATGCATTATTTGTCCTTTTAATAACAACCTTTTCGTTTTTTCCTCTCTCACCCAGCTTCTTCCCCCTGTTTGCATGTGCATTGGAGTAGTGGGTGTTCCAGTCCTTGCAGGAGTTAAACCAACCTCCTGCAAACATGGCAGACGAGGACCTCATCTTTCGTCTGGAGGGGATTGATAATGCCAGAACCACTCCAGCGGACTCTGGGAGTTATCTTGATGCTGAGAGTGATGATGAAGACAATTATTTTATCTGTCCAATAACTGACGATCCGGTTTCCAACAAGTCTGCCAGTACAAAAGTAGACAATTATTACAGCAGCTTAGCAAAAACTGAGCAGTATAGTTCAAGCTCTTCTCCCAGAAGCTTTAGCTTTAAGGTAAGTATTGGCTCCAGTCTTCATTGAGGTTTTGGTTTTACTTAGTTGGCATGAGACATTTTCTAACTGCTTCATCTCTTGTAACTAACACTTTTCAATCAAGATACTCATCTGTTTTTTCCAGACCTGCAGTTAATTCCATTAAGCCAATAGTCTGACACTGCCATGGAATTGGTTACTGTCCCTTTCAGTTCTGGGGGGATTGTCCTCCACTCAATCCAGAACAATTCACTGCCATTAGGATCAAACCATTTACAATGCAGTATGTTGATTGGGAGATTCAAAAGATAATACAATTGGTGTAAGAAAAATTGGGGCCTGTCAGAAAATAATTTATTATGAATTTCACTAGTCTGTGGTATTTTTAGTTGGACAAAAAAATTATAAATTATGAAATTGTAAGTTTTTACGTTATAGTTCCTTCTTAGGGAGCTTTTGACATGTTGGCTTTCATGCTTGGGCATGAAGACACTGGAAATAGTTCCTGGCAGTGTCCACAAGCAGTATCTGACATTTTTGGGATGAACAGCAGCTACAGCATTTCAGGAGGGTCAGAGGGGCTGTAGCTGGTGCTTCCTTGGCAGTGTGTCCTTTTTCACAAAGATCAGGCCAGGCAGTGGAGCCTCAAGTGGCATCCACTCTGTTGCTTAGATACTCTAAATAAACACAGTTTGTGCTAAACTGGCATGTCTCTTAGATTTTCCTATATCTAATGTGTTTTATTAACACATTTCTTATTATAAATATTAACATTTATTGAATAGATACTCTAAACTCTTGGTTATGCCTAATGCATGCTTTAATTGTGAAAAAATATTGAGGGTTGTTTCAGTCAGATGACACTGAATAACACATTGCAAGTGAAACTGGCTTGTCTGCAGGAAGATTTTTACCAAAGCTATTTAACAGAAACATTGGAAGGTACATATGCCTAAGGAAGGAGAGGAGCAAAAGCTTAGTATAGAAATGGGACAGATGTTGGTGTATGGTAAACTAAGCAAGTTAAGACCTGATAGGGAGCTTAGTCTTCATTTGTGTGTACATTTTAACATGTACTAAACATTTGCCTCTGGGTCTGCAGTGCAATTTCTGAGTCATATGGTCTGAGATAAAACTGATAAGGACTTCAGAAATTGCAATTACTTCCTCCTTCCTAAGCTGTCATTTTGCTTCTGCAGAATGTTTGTACCCAAGTTTTGGTCTCCACAATGTCTAGTTTGGAGTTGTAGCTCCTGTCACAGATAAATTTCTTTATGTTGAGATGTGGAGCAAGCCAGTCTCCATCTCCTGTTTAAGCTGCAGGAATGGTGACTTCCAGCAGAGTGAAGCAGACAGGCAGGGCTGATATCCTAAACCCCCCAGCCTGGCCTGTCAGAGTCTGCCTGTCAGACCTCAAAGCTAAAGAAAAGCAGTGTGGGCTATAGATAATGAAAGGCAGAGCCAGATGGAGAAGTTGCTGTTAACTCTCTGCTTTAATCAGGACTCAGCAATGTTTAATTAGCTAGTTAATAGACAAGAGATCCTTTTAATAAATATTTTGCAATAAAAAATTACTAACTTACCTCAATAGGTTTGTTCACAGGTGTTCTAAGAATGAACTTCTGGGAATATAAATTGAAGACTGACTTTTAACTGGAAGTTTTCTGGGTTTTGTTTTTTTTTTTTTTTAACTAACAAAGAGAACCAAGACTCTTTGTCAAACATTTGTCTTATCACATGTATTTTCCTGCTTTCATGTCTCTCATGGATCCTTTAGAATGACACACAACATCGTTCTAAGCATGGCTCTGTGGTTGACCATGGTCGGGTAGGTTAAAAAGAAAATGTCAACACCATATCTAATAGATGCATTTTGATTTTTTGGTTTGGTTTTGATTTTTTTTTTCCCTTTTATGGACTTGTTTTTGTTCCTTATTTTATTGTTTGCGAAGACTGCCTCAAACCATAAGAGTCATCAAGTCAAAACTAAAAGAGGTACCTGTTAAATGGAATAATACCCATCCTGTGTTCTCTACCCTGAAATTTCACTGTATGGCAGCCATATGCCTCCAGCAGGAGAAAAATTGCACTGTTAGCACCATTTCCATGAAATCCAACTAATGTTTGTTTGAAGATTAGGATACAGCTTTTGTACAAAGCTCAAGAGATCAGGCACAAGTAATTAACTTATTTTAATTATCATCTAACACGAACATAAATCACCTTTTGGAGAGGGAATCTGCTCAAGAACAATTTGATAGAGCTGATCAACCAAGCAGTTCTTGTTGCTGTCTCTCCTTATTTCTGTCATAGGTAATTAAGTATGGAAATTCTCAGGTCCATATGAGCTGTCATTGCATGACCTGAGGCAACTTCATTTTCTTATGAAATGTGTAGGAAATCTTTCTCAACATGTCCTTTAAACTTGTTTTCTTCTTTGTGTTACTATTGTCAGAAAGGGGAGCATTTGAATTGTTTGCAAAGTATGCATATTTAAAGCTGAAATTCACAATAAACATGAACATTTAAAGCTCAGCTCCTTCAAAAACTTCCTTGATGCCGTTGCTGACATAAATTTATAGTGTATTTTTTAGTAAAAAAAGACTGATTTAAATTCCTGAAAAAAAACAAAAATAATGCCAAAATTTTAAAAGTTACTGTTTCTGCACACTTGGAGTTCAGTCAGAGAGGCAGTAATAATATCTCAGAGCTCAATACTTCTTTATTGCCATGGTGCAGAGTCCTTTTTCTCCTGTTCACTTTGCAGAAGGCATTTGGCACATCACAGGGTCATATCTCCAGTTTTCTTGGAAATATACAATGTAAGAGAGGGAGAACAAAATGTTAAGAGTAAAGCATCCAAATTGGCTGGTAGAGAGAGACTGTTTGTACTCCAGAAAACTGCTTTGGTATTTTACTCTTGACTTGGTGAACATTGAAATAGCTACTTGTCTGGAATTGTTATAATAATCAATTTTTACAACATTCTAATTTCTTCTTTCTCATGCTGAGCACAGTCTGGGACCCTGGGGTTCACAGAACTTCTTACTTTATCCATATTAGTTGTATCTTTAATGGACTTTTTTTTTATACTTTTATGCATGCAAAACCAGCATATGCTGCTAGGTATGAAGAGCTAAAAATCAAAACAGAAAAAGCGAATTAATATCATCTGGGTCTACCTTATTGCCATTTGCAGAGCATGTTAGAGATATCTGCAAATTACCAAAGGTTTTGTAAATTGTGTCTGGTATATGCTGTGTCAGATTCTGTTCTCACTAACTTTACAGTGGTGCAAATTGAACTGAAATCTGTGCTTTATGTATCTGAGCTGGGTTTCAGTACAACTGAAACTATAAAAAGGTCAGAATGCTCTTTGGTACTCCCTGGTCCCTGCTCTCAGTAATGCCTTGGGGGCTTGTGTAGTTGCACATCTCCATAGCATTGGGATCCTGATGTGCTCTAGAAACTGCTGGTTTTCTGAGCTGCTGCTGATTATAGATAAAGTGCCAGTCTGTAACTTCTTCAGGAAACCTGGAAACATGCTATTGAGAAGGCCAAGCACATGCCTGATCCCTGGGCAGAATTTCATCTGGAGGACGTTGAGACAGAGCATGCCACTCGTTACAGGTCTGTGGGGCTTCCTGCCTTGGATGCTGATATTAAAAATGACTGCTGGTTTGTGCAAGGGCTGAGTTGGTGTAGTGCAGAATATCTGGCTGAAGAACTTTCATATTGCCCAAAGTAATGGGTCTTAACTCAGTCTCCTGGGACTATGTAAATACTGCACACCATCAAAAAAGAAACCTTTCAGCAAACCATTGTCACACTTTCTCTCTCACCTAAGCAATATCTAGGACTTTCACTGTGTAGACAGGAAGCAAGGCTGAAAAGTATTTTCTGGTTGATTTATTAATGCCATAGATGTAATCTAATAAAGAAATTATACCAACCAAGAAGCAGCATACTTAGTTTGAATAGTTTGGGAGAGAAAGTAACATAACCCTTCATGTCTTTCCCAAAATAGCAGTTTCAGTGTTGCTAGTCTATGCAGTATTGTTGCATGTGGCTGGAGTTGAAATACTTACAAAGCCCAGAATAGCTCAGTGTGGTCTACGTGCTAAAAGGGAGTTTGGCCCTGAAACTGGTTTCAATGCTTTAACGTGAGCTTTGCCAAAATATTTACTCTACTGACACGGGTTCCTGGGAGGAAGGGTTAGGGGTTAGAGGCCAGTTAATCACCACTTATCATCAGTGCTTTGGGAGGCCTCCCTTCTAATCCCATACCAGTCATGCAGTGCTGCTCTTCCCCACAGACTGCATCTGCCCCTGGTCAGCCACACAGTCCTGAAATAGTTTGCATATTTTAAAATACAAATACATGATAATTTTGGTTTAGGGCTGCTCAACATCCTGCTAAAAAGAGATGGCTCTGATACTGTTACTTTTACCTTTTTATCTGCTGCAAACTGGGGTGATACATAATTTATAAGGGAGGATATGGGGTGTCTGCTTGCATGAATTACTCTGTGCAGGTTGGGGGAACCAGGCTGGAAACAATCATGTGTTGGTGACTCAGCTGCTGTAGTTCTCAGTTTGGTTTTCACTGTGTTGGGAGTTGAAGGGGTGGGGAGACACCACAGTCTCTCTTTGTATTATCACAGGGTTGTGCAGGGGCTTGCTCCTCCCTCAGTGCAGTGTTGGGCAGTTCCTGGCCCCACTGCTTCTCACAGCTGGTGCTGCTCACATTCTCCACAGCCCCAAGGCAAATACCCAGCCAGAACCAGGCTTATGCAACCTCAGGGTTGGGGGAGACAACCTGTCCAGTGTGTAGAGCTTGGTGAGACCCTTTCTGCCCTCAGTGTGCTGCCTGGGCTTCACAGAGGAGGTTTACCTTCAAAGCAGATAAAGCCTGATTTGCAGTGTTACAGAAGTTCACATTCTGCTTTAGAATCTGTTCATTAACAGGAAGGTTCAGTGTCTCTTCAAAGAGCTAAATGTGTTTCTGCTTGCTTGCCCAAAATGAGGAAGACCAGAGTGTAGCAGGATGACTGAAAGTTATTGTGTGGGAGTGTCAGCAGCACTTTGCAGAGTCAGTTACAGATGAGGAAGGATAGGTGCTGGAAATGGGAGGATTTGGGTTCCCTTTGCATTTTTCTGAGATGTATCTCCTGATTTTTTAGGTACAATGCAGTTACTGGGGACTGGGTTGAAGACGAAGTCCTTATCAAGATGGCTTCTCAAGTAAGATCACACTGTCCTTCATGTTTACTAACAGCAAGTTTGTAATTTCCTTTCTGTTCCTGAATAGTGGCAGCAAGATGTTTTCCTCATAGAAATTTTGAAGTCTCAATGTAATTCTTTTCTCCTATCTCTTTTTCTTTGTATCCTTCTCTCCAGAATAGAGTAGAAAATGGAGTCAGACCTTCCCTGTCAGCAACATGAGGCATTTATTCCATTCCTAGTGATTTCCCATTCATGTCACCCCTCCCATTTCCTTCTGGCATCATTTCTTTGCCTGGCAGTAGTCCTACTATTTTGTGTGCTCCCAAATAATTTCTGCTCTTAGAATGAAAACCAACTGAATTTTCTGCATGTGAGGGTAGAAGGCACTGTCATCTCCCAGTTAAGCCCTGGGGTTGGTTGTGTGTTGTGGTTGCCTTGTTCTGCTGCTGGCTGAGCTTCTGGCATCTGGGGAGATGATGCTCTCTTTGGCATGGAGGCCTAAATGCAGAGAGCATGAAGTCTGTGGAGCTTCTTTAGGCAGTCAAACAGACCTGACTACCTAAGGAGAAGAGAGAGAATTTAAATAGCTTGTTTAAAGCACATACCATTTCTTCTCCATGGGCTATTGGCAGGGAGAGTTTATCCAAGTGCCTTTTCCCCAGATATCTGCTTACACTACCAGTGGATTTTCATTTTTCTTTTCAGAAATATTTCTATAAAGTCTGTTTGAAAGCTGCTTTCTGCATGGTATAAAGGGGAAGTCGTAGCTGTCTGTTATTGGTTAGAAATCAGCTTTGTGGAAATGGCAATGCTAGCTTTTTGTTTTCTTCTTTTCCCCAGCCTTTTGGCCGTGGAGCAATGCGGGAGTGTTTCAGAACGTGAGTATCTGCCCACTTCATCTCTGTTGGCCTCCTCGCAGTATTTTTTTCTGTGGTGACTGGAATTTCACTTAGATGTAGTGGAAATTGTGTAAAGCTCAACTCCTTTCTAAAAGGCTTTGATGAGGGGTTTATCCCTGTTTGTGTGACTCCACCTACAGGGAGTGGAGTTCAGAAAGGAGAATGTTCTCTGAATGTTCTATTTCAAGCATCCCTGGGATGCAAAATATTCAAGAAAATATAGTAACAGCCACTTAATTTCTGTGTTCCTTGTGTGCTGAAATATCTTAAAATTTGATATGAGGTCCTAGGTGTGTGCAGCCTGGAGACCAACTTGAGGCCTATAGTTAGGCAGAGAAAAGAGAAAGAAAGAATATTTGGCTGGTCCAGTCTCACCTGGAAAAGCCTCCATTGGTGAAGAAGGTTATCCTCCTAGAATTTACTTTGGATCACATATACCAGAATAATGTTCTGAGTAAGGCAGAGCTTGAACACTAACAGTTGTGCTTCCCAGAAAGATGAAGTGAGGGAAGACAGAGGAGGCACTTTTCCTTCCTTGGAAATTGTTATCAAATGTTATTGTGGGGATCGGCATCCAGCTATAAATTGATGTGTGCTAAGAGATTACCCCACCCCTTCCAGGCTCTGAAAACAAATGTTTCCTGGAAAAGGTACATGTGTATGCTTAGAAACATTCCCCCTTCTTCTCATATGTGGAATTCAGGGAAATTGGACTTAGTGTGTGGTTTCAGCTCTGGAAAGACAGATGCCCCTGAAATATGGAAATGTGAAGTTTTGAACTTGGGCAAAAATGAAGGGAAGTAATCCCTCAATGCTCCAGTTAGAATTGTTTCAGTATCAGTTCATGCTGGTGGCTCTGTTCCTGCAAAGCCAGCTGGAGACAGTAGTGAATGAAGCCTAGGAAGTAACAAATCTCAGCCTGCTGACATTGCTTTTAGTTCTTGTTACTCCCCAAACTCCCTATTACACAATATTTTGAGTCATGCCATAAACAGAAATTTGTTAGCAGTTTTGCCTTAACCTCTGATACTAAAAAAGCATAACTTGAATGTCAGCCTCCTACTGCTGGGTTTCCCATATGTGTCAGTGGTACAGTGACATTTCCCACCTGGAGCTCTCTGCTAGGTTTTTGTAACTCTGCAAGTGTTTAGTTAAGACAGTGACAGCATTCGCTGCCCATAGCCCAGTGAATCCATATGAGGATACTGACTTTGGAAAAACATGAGCTGGCTTGTTTTGTGCAGAGGAGTGTGTTCCTTCAAGAGCTGGGAAGGTTTGGGATCTGGCTGAAATTCTTACCTCATTTCC
This sequence comes from Phylloscopus collybita, assembly GCA_027886175.1. NCBI lineage: Eukaryota > Metazoa > Chordata > Aves > Passeriformes > Phylloscopidae > Phylloscopus > Phylloscopus collybita. The sequence goes on from JAJNNQ010000048.1 coordinate 5,625,473, forward strand.
TTGTTCATTCTTTCCAAGGCCTCTGTAGCAGTGACTGTGTGCCCATCCCTGCAGGAGGACAGGCAGCAGGAAGTTGCTTTGCCTGTAGAGTGTCCCCTGTACCAAGACCTCTTCACCAAGGTCTTGGCAGGGAGAGGAAAAGAAAGAAGGGGGGGAAGGGTTGAGAGTTTGAGTGCTGCTACTAATTAAAGCACCTGCTTAATGCATTTGTTGGCAGCCAGCAGATCCTTTCTTATCAAAGTTTTTCTGTGCTACACACTACCATTCCCCTACCCCAGCCCCCCTGCTTTGGAGGCATCTGTGGATTAAAGATTTGCTCATCAACAAAAGGGAAAAGCTGCATCATGAGAACTGTCAGGTGAAGTTTTCCTGCTGGGAGTATGTGGGTCACTGAGCAGTCACTGCTGTGTGTTGAGAAGCAGCAGATTGCTTTTATCCCAGAAGAGGTTTCTCAGTTCATGTTTGAAAGGCCACTCCCTGTTAAATTCTGCAGAAATAATTATTGACATTAGAACAGGTTGTTGACAAGGCACCAACCCTTCATACTCCAGGTTTGAGAGGAACAGGAAGAGAAGGGAACTGAGAAAAGGAGAAAGTTCAGAGCACAGGTAGCTGCAGCTAAACCAAACAGTTTGGCACATCCCAGCCATTCCCGTGGGATGTTTCATTTTCCCTTGTCCCCTTCCTGTGCTTCACGTTTCAGGTAGAATACCTGGTAAATGACTGAGGGTAATGCTGATCTTGGAGCCTGGCTCTGTCCATGCAGGCAAGGAAATGGGAAAGGTTGAATTAAAATCCTTAGGTTTCTTTTCACCAACAATTGATTTGTCTTTCAGAAAAAAGCTGTCCAACTTCTTACACACTCAGAACTGGAAAGGTGCCTATAATTATGTTGCCAAGCAATACATAGAGAGTGTGAGCAGGGATGTTTATTTTGAGGATGTTCGACTGCAGATGGAAGCAAAACTCTGGGGAGAAGAGTACAACCGGCATAAGCCACCAAAACAGGTGCTTGCAAAGTTCTTACTAAGCAAAAAATGCAGTATTTTTGTTCTGTTGGGTTAGTTTTCAGACATAATTTACAGGGAATTACTTGCTCATGTTCCATCACATTTAAATGCTTGGATAGATTCTTTTGCCCTTCTGTGTTTTCTGTTAAATGATTTTGAGTGGAGTAAATACAGAAATTGCTTTATATTCCCAGGACTAGGGGCTGTGTGTTTGTCTGACTGTCCTCAGCTGTCGACTGAAAACCAAAATAAAATGATGTTTGTATTGCTCTCTTTGATGTGTGCCCAGCTGCTTTTGTGATAACCAGAGATGTCACAGAATTTATTGCCAGCAGCACTCTCAGCAATACACTTAACTCTTAATGCCCCCAGGAAAGTAGATGCTTAAATCTTGCACATCCATCCAAACATCAATACCTAGCATTGATTTTCTGAGAAGAGCTGGAAACCTGCTGAAAACCTTAGCAATTTTAATGGCCAAAATAAGTGGGTTTAATATGTAGGATATTTGCATTGCCTCCCATATGAGGGTTAGTTAATAACTACCTGGCTCAGAACAGCAAGATGAGGTCTATAGTGAAGCACACAAAGAGAAATCTACAAATCTAGAAGTTTCAAATGCCATGTTGGAGAAAATATGTAAGTAGAGTGAGAGTTGTGATGGTTTCTGCTTTAGGAATGTGTGGGGGACAGAGAGAGAAGGTGAGGCAGGTATCAGAGAGATACCTGAACAGTAGGTACCCTCAGCCCTTCTCTGAAAATACATTTCTTCAAGCTGTGCAGTAGTGACTGCATGTTTTGCTCTCTGGGTGCAGACTCTTTGCAGAGTACTCTTAAGATTCCCACAAGATAAAATAGAAAGCCAGCACTTGCTAAGAATTTTTTCAGAGGGGTTTGTTGCAGAAGTGAGCTGTTTTGGAGTGACTCCTTTTAATTTATGGAATTCCTCCAATAACTCAAGAAGCATATGACTCTTCCCCCACCCCCCTGTTACACAGAAGGATCTTTGCAATTTGTCAGATTCTTGCATGGGGAAAGTTTTCACAGCTGGAGGATTCACACACGCTTTGATCTGAAGACAGTATTCTGTTAGTCATTGTTTGTTTTCTTTCCCTGCCCAGGTGGATATAGTGCAGACCTGTATTATTGAAATGAAGAACAGGCCTGGAAAGCCTCTCTTTCATCTGGAACATTACATTGAGGGCAAATACATCAAATACAACTCAAATTCTGGATTTGTGCGAGACGACAACATTCGCCTAACTCCACAAGTGAGGCTTTGTTTCGTGCTTTCCACAGAGTCTGCTGCAGGGAATTTCTGGGCTCCCTCCAGAGGTCTTGCATTACTGCCAAGAGAGGAAACTGCAGGCTCTGCAGTACAATGCCAGATTAATTTCTCTGTTTGCAGTTTGTCTGCCCCTTACTTGGGGCCTGCTCTTTCAAGCGCTTAGAGCTTCTTTATTGGATTTCAGTTGATTACAGTTGAGTTGAACAGGGTTAATACTCTTTGGAAACCTTAAGTCCTTTGATTATAACTGCAGGCATCAAAATATTTCAAACTTTCTTCAAATCGAGGCAGTGAGAGAGATCTCTCATGTACTGTGCACTGAGTAGTGTTTTGGTGCCGCACGTAATACACAAGAGGTGGCTGGTATCCAATTCATGTAAATTAATCTAGTCCATTTGCATATAAAAATGCAGGTTTTTCCAGCTGCAGCCTCTGAATAGCTGAATCTGAGTGGCATATAGAAGTATCTATACAAGTATGGATTTCAAGTGATTCCTGAACCTTGCAAAATAAATTTAAAATACTATTGAAAAATGCAAAGTGGTCAACGTTACAAAGAGGTATTTTACTGGGCCTTGAGAGTTTTGTTCTTTACATTTTTTCCACTATTTTTAAGGTATTTGTCACGAGGCTTAATGTAAGCAGAGAATTTATGTTCTGGGCTGTCGTTTGTGCACTGAATCAGTGCCGTGCTTTCACAGGTTGGGAACAAAATGTTCCCTGGTCTTTGCTGCAGTTAAAATGTTTGTCTATCACCACCAGTCACCTCCCCCAGGCCTGGCAACGCTTTTTTGGAGGCCTTCCCAGAAGATGCCTAATATCTCAGCTTTATTCTAAAGAGAAGGGCTTTTTTTACCTGATTCTTGAAATGTGTTTTTTTTAGAGAGCACAAATGTACATTTCATTATCTGATACACAAATGTAGACACAGAGCAGTTGTCAGGGGGATCCAAGGGGAAGAAGAATTTGAGGGGATGCTCACATTTATTTATGGGGTTTTTTTCCAAACTGTGGCAGAGCTAATGCTTGTTGACAGAAGGGAGCAGTGTCCCAGAGATGCAGAGCTTGCACATCTACAGGCACAGCCAGAATGTTTATACAGAAGTTATTCTGCACTGGCTTCAGAGCCTGCTGTTATTCCCTCTGCCAGCCAGTTCCCCACTACCTAAGGTGAAGACTGTAGTGCAAAACAATCTCTAGTACAAAAATAAGGAGTTAAGCAATCTCTTTTCCCCTGCCTGCACCCACTGCTGCTGTTTACCCTGCCTTTTTTAGCCTCTCTGTGAGCTGGAGCAGGCTGGAGAGACAGGATACTACGTGCTTTTAGTCTCTCTTGCTGCTTTCATCATGGTTTTTATACCAGTTACATTTCACTGACAGGGTTTTCAGAACTTCTTTTCTGATTTATAGCAGGGGAATATGTGTTGCTGTTTTCAGTAGGTGAAGGGAGGGTGTTCTCACACATCTTCTGTGGTTCTTTCCAGGCCTTCAGTCACTTCACGTTTGAGCGCTCAGGACACCAGCTCATTGTTGTTGATATCCAGGGAGTTGGAGATCTTTACACAGACCCTCAGATCCATACAGAGAGTGGGACAGATTTTGGAGATGGCAACCTAGGTAAACTCAATGATTCTGTTTCACTAAAAGATGCTTCTCTTTCCATCCCAGCTCTGCTGAGTAGCCACTGCACTGGGTGAGCTGACACATTTCTGAGGGTCTTGCAAACAGCTGGGGAAGTCTTATTGTAAGGAGTCCTGTACAGGTTGGCTGTCATATAAGGGCAGTCTCAAAATGAGAGCTGATCTTGGCTCATGTCTCCTGGCCTACTCCTAAACAAGTAATGCAGTTAAGTGGTTTCTACAATGTGAGAACAATAATCATGGTCTTTGATTTCCTTGCCACATTGCAGGAATGGATACAGCTGAATGCAGAGAGACAGGCACCATGTATTTTCAAAGTTCCAAGTGTCTCTATGTTGCCCGATCCGAAGAAAACACAAACAACCGAAGTCGTTTATGCGGTGCTTTATTGAGGGCCCGGGAGCCTGTGGACTAGCGTCCAAAGACAGAGCCCCATTCCACAGAAAAATCACAGGGTTTTTATATGTTTCTCTACATGATTTCTTCATCATAACAAATTCTTACTTCATTTTCACTACTTGGTACAATAATCTCTCTGACATTTAGGCTTCTGCCAAAAGGTACATTCCCTAGATAAATGGATACACTCCTTAAGATAAGTGATTATCTCTTAGCTACACAGCTTACATTACAAAATCTGCTATAACAGTTCATCTGCAGGTTACATGCGGCCTACCAAGCCTTAGCATGACTACTACTAATGTCAACTAATGTCAACTATTAATGTTTGCTACTATCTTAATACAGTTTATTGAATCAAATGGCAACAATTCCCCCCTTTTGAGCATTCTTCAATCTTCTGCAAGGATGCTCAACTCTTAGCCATCATTGGTTCCTTCAAATGTTGAATTTCCTTGCCCAATGGCATCTTCATACTTCGGAGGAGGTAGGCGCATCTCGTCGGCTCTTGCTAAGGCTTTCATCACTCCTCTGGTACGTTTTGTTTCCTTTTCAATGACTCCTAAAACACACTTATACACTAACCAAATAATTAATAATAGAACTGCAAACAACAGAATATACTGTATTACTGACAAAACCCATCCAGAAACCTGAAGTCCCAGAGACTCAAATATCGCTCCGATCCAATTATGTTGTGCTTCTTTTTCAATTTCTTTTGTTTTGGATTCAATTGTTTCTAATTGGGAAATATCTTTTTCCACTTCAATGGTCATATTTGGGATATGGATGCAGCAATGGTCAATTTTCCTTTTTAGATACTGACACACCCCATGTTCTTTTAACAATAGCATATCTAATGCCATCCTATTCTGTAAAGTCATTCGGAATGTAGCTTGTAATTGCAAATTCATATCTTTGAATCCTTTCTTGGTGGCCACTGCTAATCTCTCAGTCTGCCCTAACAATTTGCATAGCATTTCTCTGTTCCTATAAGAGGCTATAGGTGCAAATAGTGATTCCAAGCCCACCCAAATTTAACTCCGCCATCAGGTTCGTGCCATTCATTTTCTAGTTCAGTGAATTCATCTACTTCTCTTTTCTTTTGGTTAGATTTTAATTTTGATTGTTTCCACAGGGGGCAGAGGGTTGGGACTCCTAGAGTAATTTGTGTCACAGGCCCATCTATAGGAATATGTGTCGTCCATTGTCCATGTCCCATTACCCAAACTAGATTTCCTGGACTTCTAATTGTAGTATCTTTACAACTTACGGCCCTTTTAATTCCATTGCTTCTGTTCAATGTAAAAGTCTTTCCTGTAATTGTATGATTAAATTTCCTACATTCACATCCCCATTTAATTAATACCCTAAGAGGAGCTAAACTTATCTGACTTTCAGGGGTGTCACATGTAATAACTTTAGTACAATTCCAACTTTCTCTAGTTTCTTTAATTTCTCTTGTAGAGGTTTCTGTCTTATAGACTTCCACAAGAGTTTGATTTTTACTTCCTATCCATTGTATACACCAGTTCACTGTTCCAATATAGCTATAGTGTTCCAATAAGCTCGGACCCCATATGGCTGTCCAATCATCCCAAAACACATGCTGCTGGCTTATATTTTGACACTTAACTTCTTGGTAAGGTTGCTTTGTTTTAACTTCTTCTTCTTTAGCAGCATACAGTGCGGCATGCCATACCTTTTTAACAGTCACTATTTCCTTTTCTCTCCTTTCTATTTGACATACAGTAGAAGTGTTTTCTGCCACCTCAGGTGGTAATGTAATGGGAATTATTCCCCATGGAATTGGTTCTCCTGCTGCTTGTGGGAGTGGCAAGCATGCTGTAATTTGGGATACGTTTTGCACCATCCCAAAATCTCTAATCAATCCTACTACCAAATTCTCTTGTCCATGGCTTTGATGTACAGCTACTTCTGTATCTCTCAGCTCTCTATGCTTCTTTTCTATTAGGGATACTAACTATTGGGTTGTTTTTCAAACAAGTTGGACACATGGCATTCACCCATTTTGCCAAAGTTAACATCTGGTTAGAAATTACTTCTCTTTTTAGAAATTTTACCAATGCCTCTGCTCCCCAATGGCATTTATTATGTTCAGTCTCTAAGATGGCTCTCATAATTCGGGTGGGAACTATAACTTGTCCCATGGCTGTTACATACAGTTGCATTCTTTTGCGCTTTCAGCAGTAATGCTAGTTTTTCATCATCCAGAGAATACTTCGGTTCCTGAATCAAATGTGGAGTTACAGGACTCACCTTAGTGGTTATCAAGGCCATTTGGGTCCACACTTCTTTGGCCACTTCTCGTGCTGTGACATCAGCCAAATTGTTTCCTCGATATATTTTTCCTTCTTCCTTCTGGTGACCTCTCACATGCATTACTGCAACCTTTTCAGGTTGGTGTACTGCATCTAGCAAGGCTAGAATTTCAGTTCTATATTTGATAGTAGTTCCTTGAGAGTTCAGCAACCCCCGTTCTTTCCACAAGGCGCCATGAATGTGCACAACCCCAAAAGCATATTTAGAATCAGTCCATATATTCACTTTCTTTCCTGAACTCAGCATTAGGGCTCTAGTGAGTCCAATGATTTCAGCTCGCTGAGCTGATGTTCCAGGGACCAAGGTCTTTGCTTCCACTACAGTTGTAACTGTTACCACCGCATATCCCGCATACCTGGTACCATTTTCTACAAAGCTGGACCCGTCGGTAAACAGTTCCCAATCCGGGTTTTCCATTGGGACATCCTTCAAATCAGTCCGGCTGGCATACACTTGTTCAGTCACCTCCATGCAGTCATGTGCTAGTTCTCCTTCTTCTTGCACACTGCGGAGAAATTCTGCTGGGTTAACATGATTAGTCATTTTCAAATCCCCATCATCTTGTTCTCTCAGAATTGCTTGGTATTGTAGCATTCTGCTGGACGAAAGCCAGTGACTCCCCTTTTGTTCCAAAACTGCCAGTACCATGTGAGGCACGAATACCTCTATTTTCCTTCCCAAGGTCAGTTTCCTGGGCTCCTGGATGAGGATCACTGTGGCCATAACTGCCCGCAAGCATGACGGCCAACCAGCACTTACTGCATCTAGTTGCTTTGAAAAATACCCTACCGGGCGTTTCCATGAGCCAAGTCTCTGGACTAGCACTCCCAGTGCCGATTTCTGTCTCTCATTCACATATAACTGAAAATCTTTATTTAAATCTGGAAGGCCTAGTGCCGGAGCTTCCCTTAAGGCCTGTTTCAAGTCTTCAAAGGCCTTTTTCCTCTGTCGATCCCAGTTCAACTGTGGTTCTTTCAAAGCTTCATATAATGGTTTAGCTAGAAGTCCAAAATTCAGAATCCACAGCCTGCACCATCCCACCGTTCCCAGAAAAGACCTTAATTCCTGATGGTTCCTGGGAAGGGGAATAGCACAAATAGCTTCCACTCGATTGACTCCCAACCATCTCTGGCCTTGGGTGATTTCACATCCCAAATATATTACACTGTCTTTTATTAGTTGTGCTTTTTCTTTTGACACTCGGTAGCCAGCCTGACCCAGCATATTCAACAGAGCAATAGTTAATTTCAGACACATTCCTTTTTCCTCTGTTGCTAGAAAGATATCATCTACATACTGGAGAATGACATAAGAGAAAGGTGACTCTCTTACCTCAGCAGTCTTCCACTCTTCTAATTCTTTTGCCAATTGATTTCCAAATATTGTGGGACTGTTTTTGAAACCTTGCGGCAATCGAGACCAGGTGAGCTGCCTCTTTCTTCCAGTATCAGGACTTTCCCATTCGAATGCAAAATATTTCCTACTTTCCAATGCCAGAGGGATGCAGAAGAAAGCATCTTTCAAATCAACAACTGAAAACCATTTAAATTTTTCCGACACAGATGTTAATAGAGTATACGGATTGGCAACTACTGGGTGAATGTCTTTAACAATATTATTAATTGCCCTTAAATCTTGCAATAGCCGATACTTACCATTTGGTTTTCTAACTGGAAAAATAGGAGTGTTAAAGTCCGATTCACATTCCTGCAAAATCCCTTGTGCTAAAAACTGAGTTATCAAAGGAGCAACACCCTTCTTAGCTTCTATTTTTAGAAGCTTCTTGTTTTATTCTAACTGGCTGAGCTCCTTCTTTTAATTCTACCACCACTGGCTGAGCAGCTTTTGATTTTCCCGGGTTCCCCGTCTCCCATACCCAAGGTACTACAGCTTGATCTACTTCAATAGGAATAGGGGAGGGATCAATTTCCTTTATTACAAACAATTTAGCAATTTCTTCTCCCGGAACTTCTAATTTTACCCTTCCATGCTCAAATATAATTTTAACATTTAATGATGATAATAAATCTCTGCCAAGCAATGGCTTGGGACAATTAGGCATATACAAGAACTGATGGTCTAATTCTTTCCCTCCAAATTTTAAATTTAATGGTTGCAAAAAGAGTCTTTCTTCCAATTGTCCTGTTGCCCCTACTACCTGTATGGTAGTATTGCAAATAGGTCCCAACCTCTTATTCAAAACCGAATGCGTTGCCCCCGTATCCACAATAAATTCTTGTTCTTCCCCATCAATATCAATTCTAACCTTGAAGTCCTGTTCTAGTCAGCTTTGATTCTGGTAAGTGCCAAAACCAATGCTTGAGCGACACCTTCTGGATTCATGGGGTAACCTGCTGATGTATTCACTGGCGCTCCTCCTTGGCACTCCTCCCAGTCCGGCTTTTACTGGACACTCATTTTTCCAATGTCCTATCTGACGACAGAACGCGCACTGATTGGGAGCGATCCCTCCTTGCTGGGGACCGGGAGGGGCCATCCCCTGTCCTCCAAATCCAGCATTCTGGAATCCTGCCCGACCACGACCAAAGCCACGACCGCGCCCAAAACCACCTCTGCCTCTTCCTCTGTTACCGGCTTGCTGCATTATAGCTGTTATATTTGCCTGCTGTTTCTTGGCCGCTTCTTTTTCTCTGTTATTATAAACTTTCCAAGCCACTTCTAACATTTTATCCAAATCCCGAGTATCATGTCCTTCTAGTTTCTGCAGTTTTCTACGTATATCTGCCTGTGTCTGACCTAAAAAGATTAAAGCAAGCTGCAATTTTCCTGCTTCACTGTCGATCTCCAAATCAGTGAAGCGTCTAGCTGTTTCCTTGAGTCGTTCTAAAAACGCCGAAGGAGATTCATTCTTATCCTGCCTAACTGAATACAATTTTGACCAATTTAGTGTTTTAGGCATCCCGGTCCTGATTCCCTCTATTAACAACTCCTGATACTCCCTGATAGATTCCATTCCTCCAACCCTGTTCGGATCCCATCCCGGATCATCACTCGGAACCAAGTCATTCACAGTCCCCCTAGCTAGATGCACTCTGATCATTTCCTGAGCACGCTCTTTCATTGCCCGCAACACCATCTCTTTCTCAGTGGAATCCATTAAGGTATCTAACAAAACTTGCATGTCATTCCAATCTGGATTCTGGGTTTTAATAATCATTTTGACCACCCGTGCCACTCTTTCAGGATTCTCACAGTAACTACCTGCTAACTGCTTCCAAATCACCAAATCTCCTGGGGAGAAGGGCACTTTCACAAGCACTTTCTCTCCTTGGGGACGCATAACAACCTTTCTAGCATTTCCTGGTACCACTGTTATGTTTGCCACTTCCTCCTCCTCCTCTGTACTGCTTTCAGGTAACGGTGGATACAAAGAGGAATGGAGTGAGACAGAGGGGAGGGGTGAGACAGCAAGGGGGGGTGAAGTGGAAGGCGCACCTGGTGACACCATTAAAGACAAATCCTCTTCTGCCCGAGAGGTTAAGGCTAAGCACTGAACACATTTAGATTTCTCTTTACAACCCCCGCACTCAGATTCTTTCATTTCCAATACCATTATTCCACATTCAGTCTGCCATTCCTTTTTACGGCGCAGTAAATGAAACAAGTCTAAATACTGTATTTCAGCCCATTTTTCATTTTCTTCCAAATAGTGCATCAATGAATTTATGGTATCATAATCCACAGTACCATTCTTTGGCCACGACGGCCCTTCTCGCTCATATTCTGGCCACCAATGATTACAATAATCAATCATCTTATCCTTACTCATCTCCTGGAAAAACCCTTCACTTTTCCACCTCTTCAGTAAACATCCCAGCGGAGTATTTTCGGGTATACCCTTATTGAACTGAACCATAGACTTAAGTGCCTTGAGTGGCATTTTGAACATACTTCACTTACAACAGTACAACAACTCAACAACCGATAGCAACAACCAATATGCAGCAACGTGCAAAACAATAATAACCACAATCAATATTGACAGTTTAACAGAATCAATCATACCACATATTCACACAACAAAAATAAATAAATACCAGACCAATCCAACTTGCCGTGAGGGGCAAGTGCCGGACCTGTGCAGCTTTCGCCGTGTCTGACAGCCGGCGCCTACGCTTACCAGACCAACCAGACCTCTTAGCCCAACCCTGCGAGGATCGCCGCCTCCTCTTATGAGCAGGCACCCAAACCAGAACCAGAAAATAAAGCACCTTCGGGCTTTACCTCTGGCAGTCGTCCGCCAGGCGCAGGGGTCGGGCACGAACCGATGACTCCCCGAGAATCACTCGGTGCCGGCGCGGAGTGGATCAGAACGCGAACCGCCCCAGCCGCCTCCGGAGTCCTGCCGCGGTCGCCAGAAAACTGCTGCCCGATCCGAAGAAAACACAAACAACCGAAGTCGTTGATGCGGTGCTTTATTGAGGGCCCGGGAGCCTGTGGACTAGCGTCCAAAGACAGAGCCCCATTCCACAGAAAAATCACAGGGTTTTTATATGTTTCTCTACATGATTTCTTCATCATAACAAATTCTTACTTCATTTTCACTACTTGGTACAATAATCTCTCTGACATTTAAGTTTCTGCCAAAAAGTACACTCCTTAAGATAAGTACACATTCCTAAAGATAAGTGATTATCTCCTAGCTACACTGCTTACATTACAAAATCTGCTATAACAGTTCATCTGCAGGTTACATGCGGCCTACCAAGCCTTAGCATGACTACTACTAATGTCAGCTAATCTCAGCTATTAATGTTTGCTACTATCTTAATACAGTTTATTGAATCAAATGGCAACAATGCAGTTGGATTAGGTTTTTGTTATATCTTGTTCATACGTAGCTTTCCAAGATTTTTCACACTCTCTCATGCAGGGAGGGAGTGAAAAGCTCTACAGGTGTTGAAAAGGAAGTGGGTTAGGCTGTGTGCTACAAAGCATTTTCTCTCTCTTGAGTTTTTAGGAAAAGCTTTGGGACTTCCAGCTTTTAGTAAGTAAATTGTAATATAAAGTTTGAGTAAACCCTTTCTTAACCTTTTTTAATGCCTTAGGTGTTCGAGGTATGGCCTTGTTCTTTCATTCTCATTTCTGCAACAACATCTGCAAAAGCATGGGGCTTGCACCATTTGATCTTTCAGCCAAAGAGAAAGATGCCTTGGATTATAATAAAAAATTGCTTGTAAGTATTTGATGAAAAAGCGTAATTAAGCTGTAGCTTTAATTAACAGAGAACCTTGTAACACAACGTATATTTGGGACCACGTAGATCTTTGAATGCTGAAATAATTTATGAGTTTTGGATCCCATAAACCTGATTTATTGCTTGTTGCAAATTGATCTCAGTTTCAGCTGGTTTTGGTGAGAATGGGACTTGATGTAACACTTGGAAAGAAACTCAGTCCTAAACAAAACTCTCTCTGACACTAAAAATGTCAGGGCTTGATATTTTGTTGCAGTGTAGAACTTTTCAAAGCAAACACTTCTGTATACACGTGTATATTTATAGAGAACTCCTAATAAGCATTCACATTGGCTTGTATAGCACGTGTAGAATATACAGCAGGATTATTGACAGGACCTTCTCATTGATTTGCCAAGGAATCTGCTCAAACAATTCTCCGTGGCACAGAGGAGAAGTGTGGCAGCAGCCGAGTGAGGACGATGTCTGGGAGTCGGCCCCCGCTGCTCTTCCGCCTGTCGGAGAACTCCGGGGATGAAAGCGCGAGTGATGTTGCTTTTGACTCCCTGCCCTGCTCTCCCTCCTCTGCAACCCCTCACAGCCACAAGGTGGACATGCTTAGTGAGTGAGCCTCATACATCACTTCTGAGGGGCTTTCTGAATATTGGAGTTTGTTGTATTCCTCTGGGGGAATGGTTTTTCCCCAGAGCCCCCTAAAGCTGTAACCTTTTAGTTTAACCCTACCTTTCCCCTCTCTCTGACCAATTGGCTTAATGCCAGCTATCTGTCCTGGGACAGAGAGTCTAGATAACCCCCTGCTCTTCCCTGTTCATCCTCTTTTGCCTTGGGACCCCCGTCAGGAGTAAAGCCTTGGAATATACCCCTGAGGCAAGAGCCTCTTTTGAATGTTTTACCCAATCCCCTGAAGTATTTCCCCCCAAAGCTCCCCAGAAACTGAGCTAGCACAGCAGCCCAGGGGGGCGGGCAGGGGGGTAGTACTTCAGGAGTTGTCTTACTTTGGTTTTGTCTTACTTTGTTTTTAAGCACCAACAGCATTGATTTAGTCCAGAACAGTTGTTTCTACTGCTCCTCTTTGAGCAGAAATAAAACTGAAACTACTTCTATGTAGATAATTAATGCACAGATGCTTCTGTGAAAAAAAAAACAGCAATAAAATTATGATATCTAGAGCTTTTTCCTCAAGCATGTTATCCTTATAGTAACAGCAAATATTTTTTTCTCCTAGATTGGCCTGTGTTCAGTGAAGTAGATAACTTGGATCAGCTTGACAACAAAAGGGTGAGTGTCTTTCCAACAGAAAATGAGGTTGCAGTTGCCTAATGAAATGTCTTTGTAGGACTTCCAAAAGGTTTTGTTTCTGTAAAAGCACATCAAGGTGCTCTGCCTGTTTATATTGTTGCAGATAATGTTACCTCTGTGCATTTGCTGTTTCTAGTACAGGGAGAACATTATATCTTAATATTTTAGTATTCATTATTTTGCCACCAGAAATTTATTTGAATCTGGTGTATTTTAACAGGTACTACTTAAAGCACATGTCTGTTCCTCTGCCTGCATGTTGTCTCTTGGGCATTTGTGCCAACTGCTGTGGTATGAAAGCAAAAGAATCCCTATGGATTAGGTCTCTGCATATACTGGTACCATGGGATGTTAGAGAACCTTGCCTGAGGGGATGCAAGAAGTTTGCACTGGGCATTTTCCAGTGCTGGGCCTTAGTGCCAGGGGCTGTCAGTTACTAGTTTATCACTGAAGCTGAAAACTATGTTTAATGGATTCTTGATTTGATAAAATATGCAAACCCTTGATCTGTTTTAATGTATGTAAGGGAGAAGACAATCTTAGACTACTTTATGTATCATTTAGTCCTGCCCCTTCTGACAGAGGTAGCACAATCTTTTCATCCAGTATAACCATCCAGTATTTTTCATTGAAGCAGCAAAAGGTTTGCTCTGTGAGAGATGTCAAGCTGAGGTCCTTGCAAAGTGTAGTGCTAATGCTGTTCTTGACTTCTGTAGGATTTTGAAAATGGTGGAGACAGTGGATATCCCAGTGAAAAGAGAAGTGAGACAGAAGATCTGGATCATAGAGAGAGGGTATGAACCTGACTGATATAGCAGAGTTGGGCCTGTTCATACTTAAACTGTTTTTGTAGAAGAATCTGTTTTTTTATCCTTCCTGATCTGATCCTGATCTAGACTTTGAAAACAGAGGAAACAATGAAATTCCCCCATGTTGCAAAATTACTTACTCATATTGAGAGTTAGACTCTTGCAGGGAAAAGATGGTTTGTAAAGAGTAACTTAATTTCAAATATTGTATTTGATTAGATGTTCTTGTGTGGGTTTAAGTATTGCATATTGCATTTAGAAGGTGTAGCCATCTTCTTGTCATGTGGAATCCATGAATATGATCTGCTTTCAGACTCATTTACCCTCTCTATTTTGTATGACTTGAAATATTACAGAACTTAACATTGTTGCCAGATAATAATGTGGAACTTTAGAATTCCTGGGTGTTAGTTGGTTACTCCTCTAAAATACAATTATTTAAATAAATGCTTTTTGATCTGGTTATCTTAACAAGATACTTAATTGGAAGACAGGAAAGAGAATACTGCTTCCAGAGATACCACTCCTTTTGTCACCTCCTTGTGGCAAGGTATTTGTAATGGCATCTCCAGCTTACAGGGTTAAAGCCCATGTGTGCCAAGTTCTTATAATTTTTGATATGTTTCTTAATATATTGTGATATCATGGAAAGAAAAGTATCCAGTGGAAATGGTTTTGGTTACTGTCACTGTTAATTCTGCAGGGTAGGAATAGTCTAGAGGCATAACTGGCACACATCAGTTGCTGCAAATTGAATGATGCAAATCTTTACATTAACGTAGGGCCATTCAAACAACAACCGGAGGCAGGAGTCTGATGAAGACAGTTTGGGAAGCTGTGCAAGGGTAAATAAAGCAGAAATGTTCACAGACTGAGTTTGCTGCTCTGCTTGTCCTTTGTTCCACTCATCTGCCACATAACCACATCACTAAACCAGATGCTGGTTTCCCTTCCTTTTCAGCTACAGAAAATGTTTATTAATATCAACTTACCACTCTTATTTCCTTTTGTCTTTATTTTTCATTAAAGTACTGTGAAACAAATTATCACCCCTGTAGCTGACCTCTGTCATAAGTTAGTAATTGTGCATGGGTTTCTCACTTGAAAAAAAAATTACAGCTCTGTGGATTTTTTTTTCTGCCTAGCTAAATTGTATTTCCTTTCTGCACCTTATTTTTGGAATTGCATCTTGTATGTGGTTGTATGATTTCTTAAAAAAATGCAGTGTTTGAAACAGATACACAGTGAAGAAGTAGATGACTACTGTCACCTAACTGAGTTAGGGAATACCAGACCTTGGATGCTTTTACAAAATATAACTTCTGTGATAATTGGTCTTGGGTATAAACTTAAACAAATAACTACTGTGAAAGGAAAGAAAAAACAGAGCTTTGACAACAATTCATAATTTATCTAGATACATTTTTCAGAATTTCCTTTTAATTATTATATATTCCTGTTTCAAAACATTAAACAGCTTTAACAGACTGAAGTTCTGTGCCAGTAATCTTTCCTGTTGTGTTTTCCCTGTGTACCTGCAAAGCCCTTAGTTATGATAGGATTGGTTTCAGCTACTGTTTCCCACCAATCCATTACGTTCAAAAATTTCTTCATTTGGGTTGCTCCTCCTGCAGAAATATGTGTATCTGCCTGTAATCTTCTGCACTGTTACATGTCATTTTTCTAGAGTTCTAGAATGCAAGCTGCATTTAAAGTGTTGTGAACTGAAATTCTGGACAGAAAAGTATGGGTTTCATTTTTTTCTTGTGCATGGATAACTTCAGTGCTTGCAGTGCAACTATTCAGTCACTTATTTCTGTAAGTAACTTTTTCTGATTCAGAACTTTGAGGTGATTCTTCAAAGTGATGATGTTCAAATTAGAAATAGAGGGGTTTGCTCCATTCCTTTAATGAAGAACGATAACCCTTTATTCAGCTACTAACATGACTATTGAAAACTGTGTTTTAAAATATAGTATTTACTACTAAGTAACAGTATTAGTAGAGGTTTTGATTCCTGGATGGTAATCCATGTGGATGGGAATTTAAATTTTGAATATAAATAATAGTGTATTTTTTATTTCAGATCAGTGTGGAGAAATGGAATCTTTACAACTCTTCCAGAGTCCACATCCACAGACCATCCTGTGTTGCCCAAGAAATTCAGAGGCTCAATGCACTGGAACTTGAAAAGAAAATTGGGAAGTCAGTCCTTGGAAAGGTAGGATGGGTCTGCTGATACTGTTTTTTCCAACAAGAAGCATCTTGTATTTATTACTTACATAGAGGCGTTGCCCTGCTTGCATTTATTTGTGCAGTTGAAAAGAACACATCTATACCTTTCTGTCACCTACTTATGTTGTATAAGGGACATCTGAGTTCAGGAACCCATGAATTCTATCTGCTTTTGGCCTTGCAACATCTGGGCTCCTTTGGGAAGAACCCTGCTGTTGTTAGTCTGCCTTTCCAGAGGCATCACACAGGGAACATACAGTGGGATAGGTGTGGTGTGCCTGACCCACACACCTTGCACATAGGCAAAGCTGAGCTCCTGAAAACTGGTGGCATGGACTGACTCTTTACTCCAGACTATTCCAGATAATGCAAATGTGAATTAAGTTTGGGGTTATGTGTGGCCTTAAGCCCACTCCTATAACATGGTGTAAATCTTTCTGAACATCCTGAGAGCCTTAGATGTTCTCAAACCTTTTGGTGTAGGAAGAAACCTATTTTTCACAGAATTATTTAGGTTGGAAAAGACCTCTTAGATCATCAAGTCCAACTTCTGACCAGTCACCACCTTGTCAACCAGACCATAACACTCAGTGGCATGTCCAGTTGTTTCTTGAACACCTTCAGGAGCAGTGATTCCACCACTACCCTGGGCAGTCGATGCCAATGTTTAACAACCCTTCCTGTGAAGAAATTCTTCTTGATGTCCAAACTGAACATCCCCTGGTGCAGCTTGAGGCTATGTCCTCTCATCCTGTCACCAGCTGCTTGGGAGAAGATGCTGACCCCCATCTTGCTAGAACCTCCTTTCAGATAAATGTAGAGAGTACTAAGGCTTCCCCTGAGCCTCCTCTTACTTCAGGACACACCTCTAAGGCCTGGTAAAGTATGAGCAGAGGGGTTTTGAAGGATCAGATCCCTACATCATCCCGTGTCTCTCCTGTGCAATTGTGTCCAGGTTCACCTGGCCATGGTTCGC
The DNA here is from genome assembly GCA_027886175.1 of Phylloscopus collybita. Classification (NCBI taxonomy): domain Eukaryota; kingdom Metazoa; phylum Chordata; class Aves; order Passeriformes; family Phylloscopidae; genus Phylloscopus; species Phylloscopus collybita. The sequence goes on from JAJNNQ010000048.1 coordinate 5,642,690, forward strand.
TATCATGAGGCCGGGCGCTTCTGTGAGAAGGACGAGGAATGGGATCAGGAGTCAGCCCTGTTCCACCTGGAGCATGCTGCAGACTGCGGGGAGCTGGAAGCCATCGTTGGGTTAGGCCTCATGTGCTCTCAGCTGCCACATCACATTCTTTCTGAGGTCACTCTCGAGGTATGGAAAATGCCAAAAACAGCAGAATTGTGGTCCGTTGTTAAAATTAACATGAGAACAGCAGGAAATGGGGAGGAAACAAAAACTGTAGTTAGGTGTTCTGTAGGCTCGAGAAAATAGATTACTTGCAATTAAGAATTTGGACAAAAGAGCAAAAAATGATGCTTCTTTCTGGTTTTGCCAGTAAATTACTGCATACCTTTGCTTTTGAAGCTTTTGAAACCACCTTTACTGTTCAGCTACTTTGTTTCTTGTGGCTGTGCCAATTTCTCAGACATGCTAAATACCTGCTGACTTTGAGAAACTGTATTTAATGGTAGAGGGATGAAGGGGTGATTTTAGAAACATGCATTTTAAAGGTTTTCTTTCCTTTACTAGGATACAAAGGAGAACAGAAATAAAGGATTTAATTACTTGCTGAGAGCAGCAGAAGCTGGAGACCGGCCTTCCATGATTCTGGTAGCAAGAGCATATGATACAGGTGTAAATCTTGGTGCAGACAGGTACTGTGCATGGCTGAGTAAGTTAACTTCACTGAGGCAAGGCTGGGGCAATGATTTTTCTGCCTCTGTTATATACATGAGTTTTATATTTTGCAGAACAGTGGTAGTCTTTAAATTTCCCACTGTCAAATAATGTTAAACTTTTAATTGAAGTTCACCGAGCATTCTCAGTGTGCAAAACAACCGATTTTCAAGTATCTATGAAAGACTCTGCAACTTCAGGTTTTTTCCTAAATTGGTTACTTTCACAAATATAAATGCCAGACCAAAACCATACAACTGATAGTGAGGCTTAGACTCTGGAGTTCAGCAAAACACTTCAGTCTGATACTTTCTCCTGTAATTCCTGCGTAAAGTGACCCCAGCCTCATTTTCCTGTAGAGACCTAATGCCACCGTGCAGTTAGTGAGTCTCCACGAGAACATTTGCTTTCTTGGAGAGCATCAAGGCTCTGAGAAGCCAAAATTGGATGCTAAATCTCCAGTACAAAGTACATTTGTTTCCTAAGGGAACCATCTTCAAAAATTATTTTTGACTTCAGAGCCCAGGATTGGAAGGAGGCACTGCACTGGTACAACACAGCGCTGAACATGACCGACTGTGATGAGGGAGGTGAATATGATGACACTCAGGATGAGCCCCGGTATCTGCTCCTGGCCAGGGAAGCAGAGATGTTAATGATGGGAGGGTTCAACCTGGATAAGGATCCACAGAGATCAGGTGAGGCTTTGTTTTCTTTCTGTTATCTATAATCTTGCTTTTCCTTCCCTTCTCCCCCAGCATGTACCCCAAAAGTAATTTTTTTTTTTTGCTTCAGCTGTTAAAAAACATAGAGAGGGTCAATACCTTCAGATTTAATGATGCTGGATGTAACAAGGCTGGTAACAGTGAAAGAAGAGATCTTGGCAGGGACAGGGTAGTGGGTGGTGCCAGGTCCAATCTGTGGCACACTGAGTCACTGCCAGGCAGCCTGCACTCCCCCTGAGGTTGCTCTTCTGGGTCACTCCCCTGAGCTGCAGGTTGCTGCTTGTAGTTTGAGTTACACCCATGACTCCCAGGCCCTACACAACATTCTCTTAGTTGCTGTGTAACCTACATGTTAGATGTGTGTTCTGGGGGGCTCCTGCAGGCTGGTCCTTTTCCCAGTCTTTCCAAATACATTGGGAAGCCATCAGCAGCCAGTTGTAGAACTTTCAGCTGGAAGAGCAAAGGCCAGATTCCCAGCTAATGTAACTCTGACACTGTTAAAACACACCCATACATCCGGCCCTGCAGTTTGACCTCAATTTCTCCCTTTGTCCTGTATTTACTTCAGGCTAAAGCCATGTTCTTTCTTTACTCTGTCAACATAACTGATGTTGTTTCCTCTCTAGGTGAGCTTTACACAGAGGCAGCAGAAGCAGCCATGGAAGCCATGAAGGGCAGACTGGCAAATCAGTACTACCAAAAAGCAGAAGAGGCGTGGGCGATGATGGAAGAATGACACTGAAATTAAGCTGTTCTTGTATATATTTTTTATATAGACATGCTGCATTTGCAGCTAAAAAGATGTATTTTTATGTGATGTTGCCAGGTTGGGGGTTTTTTTTTGTATTTTAGTTTTATAATTTTTTGAGGGTAGAAATCTAAATGTCAGTAGTAATGTGGGTGCAATATCATACTTCTGTTTGTGTTTTAAAGCTGTAACACACAGACACTTGGACCTTTTGTACTTTTTTTACTGTTAGATCTGAGGGGCCTAGTTTTTTGACAAAAGAAAGTGAGGCCTTATTGTTTAAGTTTTACATGTCCTGTTTTTTACTCAGCAGATGATCAGTTGTGTTTACATTTTTCTTCTCTTCCCCATATACAGAAAAAACATTTTCCTAAATTCTCAGCATTTCTTCATCATTCATAGTGTATCTCACCAAATTTGCACATTAATGTAGATTTTCCATTTATGGATGCAGCTACTGATGTTAATAAGTAGTCCCATTCTTTTTTGCTGACATTGTTGGACACTCAAATGAATTTCAGGTGGAATCCTTAGTTTGGGAAGGGGTAGGGAAAATGATTCAGGTTGGCAGTGAGGATATTCAGGGTGGAATGTTTTATTCATTACCAGCATTGCATATTATACCATTAGGAAATCCTTCATGCTCCTGATGAGGTGAGGCATCCGGCTACCTCTCTCATTTTCACATTTTGCACCATATGAAAGTTCACTTGTATAAAATTCTACTGATCTTATATTTTTCCAATCATGTACAGTAGGAAGGTTTGTAATATATGGGTAGTTTGAAGTTAATTTTACAGTGGCATCTCCAGTCTCAGTGAAGCTAGATCATCTCACTTAAAATGAGAAGACATTTTCCATTATTTCCACATGGATGTTTGAAGAGCTTAGGAGATGTTGATTCACCTATTTCTATGTACAGAAAACAATTTATATGGTTTCAGTGTATTTTTAAATGGTATTTTATCTGCAAATGGCATTTAGAGAACAGTTTCTGGTTAGAAAGGGAAAACAGTATTACCCCCAAACACTTGAATTTGTGTCCTCTTTGCCTAATCCTAACCAGTGAGGGGGGGACAAATACCTGGTGGTGGTTGAATTATCACTGCATAGAGATAAGTTTCTTCAAATCCAGTCTTTTATTCCAAAGCTGCTGTGCCATCTATATGGAGAGTACAGAAGCTGTTCCTGTTCCTTGCTTGTGGTTAACAGTCATTTTGCAGGAGATTTAAGATGGAAGCTTCACCTCCCTCCTTGGCCTTGCAGTCTCCTGAGGTGTAAACTGATGTGCAAAGGGGCAGCCCCTGTCAAGTGCTGAATGACCTGTAATGCTCACCACTTCAGCCAAGCTCTTAAAAAAAAAAGCTGAGCAGGCTGTGAGAGGCTGCAGGATTGATGAGGATTCCTCACATGCATAGCCAAGGAATATTAATTGCTTGTAAAATCGTTGTGTTCAGGGGACAGAAATCAGTTCCTTTCCTGTGTGAGTGCCTGTCACTGGAATCAAATTGTGCTCCCGTTTTCTCTTTTTTATGGCAAGTGGATCTTGACTTGCTGTTTAGACAGCATCCAAGGGTGATGTCAGTAACAACTGCCACTGTCTGAAAGAGGTGAACCATTCCTGGTGGTTAAGGGAGGGTTTGAATCCTTTCCAGGAGGGAAGGGAGAGTTACCCTTGGATGTTGTTCTTCTGGCTGGTGCTGTAACCACCAGGCAGTTGTAGCTGTGAGCAGCCTTGCAACAAATGGCAACATCTTTTTGCTGCAGATTGCAGAGGTTGTGGGAAAGTAGTGCCCATGGCCACCTTCTGTTTTGTTTTGTTTTGAGAGTGAGGGTGGAGCTCTTCACCTGTTAATGGAGGAATTTCATTTCTCGATCTCAGTTGGTCAGTGAGGTACTAAAATGACCAGATTTTTGGACCTAATATTTTTTGTACCTAACATGCTGAAATAGAACCAGAGGACTGCAATTCAGAAGAATGTTTTCAGTGCCTATCCAAAGTTCTGCTTTAGATGCCTAAAGCCTCTCTGGGATGTGGCCTTTTTTTGCTATTTCAGTTCACAGCATTAAGGTATCAGCTGTCAATGAAAGGTGAAGCTGCTCACCTCTGAAGACAGTTAAATAGTCTGTTTTGTGCAGAACTTGTACAGTATAGGGACAACAGCAAAAACAGACAAAAGGATTTGTTTCCCTCATAAGGTGTTGATGCCAATTCTTTGAGATTTTCCTTGAGAAGGAAGCATGTATGACAACACCACTAACCACATAGGGAGGAGATTGAAAGTGTCTGTCCAGAATGTGCATGCAAAGGATGTAGAGTGTAATTATCAACACTTTTTGGTGTAGTTTAATTTGCTAAATTCACTAGTTCCTAAAGTTGCTGACAGCTCTGTGTTGGTCTGGTATGTAAATGTGCACACAACTCAGTGCAAAAATTATTATGGTTAATTCTTTGTTTGCAAATACTGCTTCTTGGTGATGAAGAGTACCTTTGTTCTAAGGTGTGTCAGATGATTTAGCCATACAATAAATGGGACTGTCAATAATATGAAAATGGAAATTGTTTACAGAAATATTCACTACTTATTCTGTGACATTCTTTTGAAGGGAAAACCAGTATATTTTAAAGACTTTTGCAATGATACTGCTTTGTGCTGTATTTTTAATCTATTCACAATGAATAAAATCTGTATTTTTTAAAAATGTGAAAATAAATCTGAGGCTCAGCCTGCCAGAACTTACCTGGGTTCAGTGTTTCCAGATGTCAGTGGGAATATTGCTTGGGTGAGGACAGTGAGATGGAAGCCTTTGTTTGTATGTCAGACAAGCAAATTCTGCTTGCTTGCATCACTTAGTCCTCTCATTCACTTTGTCTGGGTTCATTCTGGCTAGTCAATAAAATTCTTCTTTTTGTCACTTTTCTCAGTAGAGTATTACTTATTTCTTGTGGATATTTGCTTTTGGTTTTTGGATTTTTTTTCTTTATAAATTGCCAAAATTCAATCCTACTTTCATAAGGTTCCAGAAATCCTCTCTGTTTTTTTTATTATTCCATTCCCAGTTTCATTCCCTTTCAACAGGCAGCTGTAACTAACTGGGAGGAAATTAGGAAATCTAGTATTAGATGTGTAGCAACAAAATCTGTTTTCCTCCAGGAAAAAATGGTTGATGTGCTCTCTAATTTGCATTTGATTACACATGTAGTGTCTGTAATCGATGGGGGATAAAATATAAGGGCAGGAGGGCTCATTTGTAGGGTGCTACAGAGGCCTCCCTGTGCCTTTAGCTTTTGTTTAGTCCTGAGAATGGGCTGAAAATTCCTGAGCTCTGTGACTTGAGGTGGGCTACAACATCTAATGATACAGTCATCCTGCTATGATTTATTTCCCTTTCTGTGCCAGAACAATATGTTTGATTCAAGCCCTTTCAAACTGGTAAAAAGGGAGTTGTTCTTGTTTTTTTATTGCTTTACTTAGGCAGGTGGAGCTTCTTATACCTGTGTAGTTTAAACAATGTGAAATCATCCTCTAGCAAAGGCACTGTGCAGTAGCAGAATTTCCTAATAAAAAAGCACCATCTGGGCCTCTGCACTGTAGAATCACTAAGATGAAAAATGGTGAAATTTGGCGTAGTTTTGAGATGTAGCTGCTGTCACAGAGATGGAGTGTTTGGCAAGTGTGTAACAAAGTAAGAATAGCATTCTTCAGAAACCATGGAGACAGCAAACTCTTATAGCTTATAAAGTGTAAATAAGCCTGTTTCTTAATTACTGGTCTGTGGGACTGATTTGCATCTCTCTTCCCCACAGATGTAATTTCACTCAGAGTAGAATGAGTGCTGACAGAGCCAGGTGTAGTTACCATGGGTCAAATCAGGACTTCTCATCTGAATTTGGACAGACAGCATTTAATTTGAACCTCTCAGGATGGATGCAGGGCAGTGCTGGCAGGGGTGAGTCAGGGTATTTTCAAGTTTAAGTTCAAGGATATCTCTCATTTGCTCCTGCTGCTGGACCTGACTGCTGTGTGAGGACAGCTCAGGGTTTTGTAACTGTTGGGCCTGGCCCTTAGTCTGGGAGTGTTTGATACAAGTGTTAGGTCCTTGCTGTTCTCTGGCTGTCCTCTGCCAGGAAAACAACGTAATGAGGCTGGTAGCTTGTGTTATAGTTTGAGTTCCCCTCTACACTAATTCTTTTTTAATTTGGAAAAGGTCCTGTCATAACTAAGGTTGCACAGATTAAATGAAAAAACTGGTGACCCAACTGCCCCCTCCAAGGGACAGCCTGTGCTCTTACCCCCTGTCTGTGTCACATGGCTGATGTGAATAACCTTGGGTATACAGGCTTCCTTTGGTGCTCAGGAGAAGTGTCTCTGTGGACAGGCACAGAAGCATTTCAGGGATAGAGGCTGAGCTCAGCTTTGACAGGGCAGAAAATCACTTTTCCAGGAGGATGTTGGTACCTTGCACTGCCTGGGCAAAAGGACCTGTGCGACTGAGCAGCCCACACAGTAAGGAACAGTTTGTAGAGAGTGTTCTGTGCAGCCTCCTGCACACACACACACACACACACACCCCCACACACACACACCCCCACACACACACACACCCACACACACCCCCCCCCACACACACACACACCCCAGGAGGCTGCTGAAACTGACACTGCCTGAACTTTTCTGCCTGAGCAGGTTACAGGTGATTTGCTGTGTGAAGCCAACAATTCAGGTCTGCCTATCTTCCCTCCCCCCTGAACCTCTCCTGCTGCTCTGCAGTCAGCTCCCTCTGTTCTTAAAAAACCCCACATCCTGAAAAGGCACTGAACTGAGGGTGTGAAACTGCAGCAGCACTGGAGGGGTTTATTCATGTTTATATGTGTGTGCTGTTATTCCTCAATACTTGTATACTCAATACTGAATGCAATTTTTAGCAAGACTGTGCAGTGCTGCAGCCTCTCACAATGAGGGTGGTGAAAGGCTGGCACGGGTTGCCCTGAGAGGTGGTGGACGCCTCATTCCTATAAGCATCCAAGGTCAGGTTGGACAGGGCTCTGAGCTACCTGATCTGGTTGAAGATGTCCCTGCTCACTGCAGGGGGTTGGACTGTCAAACCTTTTTTAGACACTTCCAACCCCAACCAAACCATTTCTTGATTCTACATTCAGTAGCTCCCTGGAAAGAGAGCTGGCACTGCCAGCTGCTGCAGGGACAGGCTGTGGGAGGTGCCAGGGGAAAGGGTTGAATGATGCTGTCAGCAGGGCTCCAGCAGGTTTATTTTCTCTATCCTATTTAAGTGAATTGCCACAAGGACAGAATTAAATCAAGCTGCACTAAGGCTTTGTGGTCTTACACTAGAAAAGCTGGATTTTTTTCTCCAAATACAACCCTTTAGTTGTAATGAAGTGGTGAAAATAATATTAATTCTTTAAGAAAACTTACCAGACTTTCAGGCCAGACTCCCAGAAGCGCGTTCATGGAGCACTAGCAGCTGAGGTGTGCTACCACCCCTTTGCACAAGCGTACCGAGTACTGCTGTGCTGGTCCATCTACTGTAAGAAAAAGAACAACACCCCAGCCATAAACTGCTAACTTCTGACTTCGCAAATTCAGTGAGTTGTCGCTTTGCAACGTAAAATTAAAATTTTAGAACACGTTTTTTAGGCTCTCAGAGGGGGTGCCCGGGCGATGCCACACGTACCGCGCAGGCGGCCGTGCTGCTCCGTGGCATCCACGTGGCAGCGGGCGCGGCGCGGAGGGCTCGGGCACAGCTGCTCTCGCCCGTCCCTGCCTGGGTGCATCGCGCAGCTCCGAGTGCCGCTGCTTGGAAACGGGCTGCAAAGGATCCCCTCGCTTTTTATTTTTCGGGTAGGTGTGTGGGCAGAGCAGTCGCTGGGGGTGGAGAGATGTGGGAAAGAGGGGAAAAAAAACTGATCCGGAATAAAAGTCTCGCCGAAAAACGACGATGCCGTGGCGGTAGCGTGGCCGAGCGGTCTAAGGCGCTGGATTAAGGCTCCAGTCTCTTCGGGGGCGTGGGTTCGAATCCCACCGCTGCCAGCGTTGGTTTTTTTTTTTATTTTTTGCGACTCGGGCCGGCGCCATCGCCCCCTGGCGGCGGCGGCGGCCGGGAGAGCATTGTGGGTAGGAGGAGGCGCTGCGTCCCCACGTGCCGGCCCGGGGGCCACCAACATGGCGGCTGCCTGACCGCTGCCCCGCCGCCACCGACACGGGGAGCGGGGGAGCGCCGCCGCCGCCGCCCGCCCGGCCGCACGCAGGTACGCGGGGCTGCGCTGCTTTTGCGCCTCCCGGGGCTGCCCGGGCACCGGGGACCCGGCGGGCGGTGGCGGGGGGAGGAGCGCGGCCTGGGCTGGGGTGGGCTCTGCCGGTGGGGAGGACGGCGGAGCTGAGACTGCGAGGAGTCGGCACCGCAGGGGCAGCGGGGGCGCGGGGCCGCAGTGCCCTGACAGGACCCGGCACGGGCTGGGGCGCTTGGAGGCCGGGTGGGGTGCGGCCGCGGCCCCTCGGCTCCCGCAGCAGCACCGGCGGGTGCCGGCCGGTCCTCCGGGGGCTGAGAGCGGCGGCTCCGGCCGGTCCTACCGGGGCTGAGAGCGGCGGCTCCGGCCGGTCCTCCGGGGGCTGAGAGCGGCGGCCCCGCAGGTCCCACCGGGGCCCGCAGCCCTCCCGCCCGAGAAGGGCTCAGCGCACCCGCCCCGAAGTGCAGCGGCTGCCCCTGCCTGGCACCGGCTCTGAGGGGCTGCAGCCCAGCCGAGCCGTCCCGCCCAGGGGGGATTCGCTTCGTCCCCGCCGTCAGAGCGGGTTTGGGCGGCTCGCTGTGGCCTCTCGGCGGGGCCCCCTCTCCCCGCAGCCCTGCGCTGCCGTGTCAGGGGAGGGCGGCGGAGAGCGCTGCCCGCGGGGAGCACCGCGACCTGCCCCGGCAGTGTCACAGCGGCGGGAGTGACCCCTGCCCCTGGCTCTGCAGGCCTGGCACGTCCTGCGCTACACACGTGTCGAGGTGGTGAAAAAAAAAAAACCAAAAAAAAAAGGGTTTATGCTTGATGCATAATCTGTTGAACCCCAAAGGGTTGCTTCGCTGACATCACCTCCAGAGAGAGCTCCTGGTGCGGAGGAGCCCTCCTGGGTTCACTGCCAGAAGATGACTGTGCAAAGCTGCTTGCAGGCGAGGAGAAAATGAAGCAAGTAATTGGGTCAAAGTGATAATTATCATAAATGTATGGAAGGTGCTTCTTTTTGCAGCTTCCATTTTACTGTGTGCATGTGCCTGAGCGAGAGGGTTGCTCGGAGCCCCTTCCAGAGGAGCCCGGGTGCCAGAGTGAGTTGTGGTAGTGATTCAGGAGATGGCACTTTTCCCATGGTGCTGTTTCAGCATTTTTACTTTCAGGTACTGATCCAGCAGGAACTTTTGGCCTTTCCTTGGCACTGCATGATTATATGAAGAATATTTCAGGTTTCAGTTGTTAGCACTTTGGATGCCCATTGTGACTGACAAATTTAGGTAAAAATTAAATACTGGAGCATTTCTTGCAGGCCTGACTAAAAGTCTGTGTGTCAAATGATGTGCAGGTGTGCAATTTACCTTCTTAAAGTTACATTTAAGTCTTTGGGAGTAAAATAAAATTCAGTCTCTAATACTCAAATGCCCTTCTAAGCTCAGAGTGAGATGCAGGATTCAGTTGCTTCATCACTGATTTTTACAGTTCTTTAACCACAACATTTTTCTTCATTGGTTCTACATTGGTGGTGTTATGGGCAGCTAACGAGCAGTTTCATGGATTGGTCCTTGCATTGCTCACTTTGCAGGAGAAATGAGAAGATGTATATCCCTTGCCCTACTGCGAGCTAGTAACTCAGGCTAATAATTCACATTATACTTTGATTTGCATCTTAAAGGGAAGTCCCTCTTAAGAGAAAGCAGTTCTATCAAAATAATTTTGAACCTGCTGACCATGTTTGCTGTCTCCTAATGTTTGATTCCATTCTATAGCTCTTGTGGTATCATAAACATATGTATATGAGAAATTACCACCACTCTATGTATGTATATGTATCAGACATAGGATTGTGTCTGCATGCCTTCATTCTGATTCAGAGGATTTCTTCCAGTTGCATGACTATTACAAGTTGTGCTGGGGCACACTGCTTCCTATTTATAGATGTGTCAGTCTCACTTTCCAGTAAAAGGATCTGTAGTCATGCTTTGTCTTCACAGGACTAAGAAAAAAAATGTAGTTTCTGTAATACAGCATTTCCCCCGAGTAGTGACAGGTGGATTCACAAAGAGATTTTGTGTATAATTGCATAAGCAGTGTTCAGTGAGGGACCAGAGACCATGTCCTTCAGGCTAAGTTCCTCTATCCCTCCTCAGCCCAGAGAATCTTAATTTCTCTTCTCAAAAGGTGAAATAACTTTCTCAGAAGAGAGAGAACAAGCCTAGCAGATACTTGGCATGCAGGGTGTCAGGAAGAGAAGGGTGGTTCCCTGTTCTCTCCAGGGTGTGAGGAAGGAGGGATTGGACCCAAGTGTCCCACCTTTTGGGTGTTACTACATGTCCTCACACATCCTGGGCATCCTCCCACCATCAGCTCTCTGCTGAGTGCAAACTGCAGTTGTTCCATGTCTGCAGAGCTGTCAGGTGTTGGGCCAGCCAGGGACATGAGTGGGGAAAGCAGAAATGGAACTGACAAACCTCATTTCTTTAAAACATATTCATGTGTATTTCTGGGAAGAACTGGGTGCCTGATCACAGAAAACACAGATGTCAGTCAGGTATCACATACTCAGGGTTTTGCTCACAGCCCAGTCTGTGGTTAAGGTACTGGCTTTTTGCTGTGAAGGTGTTTTGCATTTCTACAAAATGATTTCAAATAGGAATCTAAAATGCTAATTCATAAATTTTCAAATACATATGTATAGTACAAAGACCCTGGGATATGCTGGTGCATAAAGGAATGGAAAATGCCAGCTCAGTCCTGGGAGGGGCACTTTTTTGGTAGCAGAGAATCTGTAAGTGAAAAATACGGAATTATATTTCTAGTTGGAATGGCAGAAACACTGTACGCCTGAATGGATGTCAGTAACACCAGTATCCAAAATGTCTAGCCTCACTGAAAGGTTTTTTAGGTAACTCTGTGTACATTAATGTGATATTTGAGCAGCCTGTATGTCAGCTGGAATATGCCAAGCTGCCTAAATTGTGTGGTGGCTTGAGTATTTGAAAAAAAAAAAAATGCCATTGTTTAGATGTAACATGGATGCTGGGTTCCTTCTTTCCCAACTGCTCGGTTCCCAGCTGATCCTGGATGCTGCTTGTTTCTCTTCCTCCATAGGAGGTCCAGCAAAGAAGCAAGCTGTCCTCAAGGAGTAAGGACAATAAGGGAGTCCTGAACACAGATCTTGTTTCTTTGCCTGATCATCTTTGTTGCTAAAACTTTTCCTTTGTCAGTTTGTGAGAGGTCTTATTTTTTTATGCCTATCTTGACCAGTATTGGCTGATCAACAGTGTCTTTACATTGTTGCAGTGGCATCCCAAATAATTTGTAAATCCTTTTGTTTGATTTTGGTAGGGTAAAACTATTGTTGCTTTAGCTGAGAGATCATTTTTTATTCAGAGGTCTGGACCAGGCACGGCACTGACTCCAGCACTGGATTGAACATAATGAACTTTTGTTCCAGAGTATCCAGTGCTCAGTTAATATCAGAGTCTTAGTTTCGTTGGAGTTGGTTGCAAAGAAAAAATCTGTCTGCTGTTCTGCTGGTTTCAGAGGACTCCAAGAAAGGCTGAGCAGTGTGTTCTGGAGCTCTCATTTAGCAGTACAGCCTGAGGAGTGGCAGGTCAGGGGACAAGGCTGCAGCTTGTAAGAGATGATGAAATCAAAGTCAGGGTATTCCCAGACTGGAATGTCCGAGAGAGTGACCCTGCAGGGCCAGTTGTGGCTGAAAAAGAGCTGCTCCCTGTGTGTTACTGTTACACAGTGTAGAAAAGATACTCTTTATGCAAGTGCACAAGGCTGTCTTTACCTCCCTAGGGCGCTGGCTCAGGGCATTCTTAATAACTGCAGCTTCCACAGGAGTTACAGCAGTTTACCTGTTTTTGAGGCATTTGCTCGTCTCTGTAATTTTGTGGCCTTCAGTCAAGATTGTTGAGTATCAGGGACCTCTTCATGCAAACACAGATATTCCTTCAAAATACAAACCAAAAGATTATCACTGAAATGAACCAAGTTCACTTGAACAATACTCTAGGGCTGTGTGTGGTATGTGACACAGATGAAATGATTCATATGACATTCCTGTTTTCTTTCAGGTTGTGCCAAGGAATAAGCCAAGAAAAAGCTTTGTTTTATCCTAGCATGGCAAATGAAGAAGATGATCCAATTATACAAGAGGTAAAAGTGCATTGTGGCAACAGTGATTGTACATGAATTCTTTTATTATTTTTATTATTACAATTCCCAGTGTTCCTACACTGCTGAAACAGTGTGTCATCAATGTCAGGGGTGGTCTTATGGCTGGCACAAAGAATTATGTTGTGTGGGCCAAGTATATGGCTCGTGGTATCTGTTTTGTCAGAACAGCCTTGTCCATGTTGGCAGATGCAGCTTGGGTTTTTCACCCTTTGTAATCTGTCTGTGGCAGAAGAGAAGGTGGGGAATTTGTTTTTACCATTGTGTGCTTCCAGTGAGTTCCATTGAAAGTCTCTGGGAGCTGAAAAAATCGGAATGACTTCCATGAGTTAAAGTCTGTTAAACATGGATCTACAGTGTTCATGCCTTCTGCTGAAGGAAGGAGTTGTGTTCTGAGTCTGGACTTCTTTAAAGGACTGCTGTGTCCCAAGAGGTAGCCACCACTTGGCATCTGAGTTTACACACCAGAAGCACAAGGAAGGGCAAGTCATAAAAGGTGAAAAGCCGTGAGAAAAGGAGTGGCAATTGTCAGGAGTGTATCTGAAATGGCAGCTTCTGTATCTCTTATTCATGAAACATCTGTGCATTTTCAGTTCTGATGGCCAAATGCAAGTATTGAGCCAGCTTGAGGATGTGGGTGTCTCCTGGCTATTTTAGAAGGATTTTATGCCGAAATACCAATAACAAACTTACCTTTCAGTCGTGCTGCCAAACTGAGAACTTCCTCCTCTTTCTATAATTGTGATAACAGATTTGCTTCAGATCCTTGGAGGAAAAAATTCCTCTTTCACATTGGTTTGCCAAGTTTCCTTAGAGAGTCTAAACACAGCTAGAGCCACTGTCTGCTGCCTCTTTGTAGTGGGAGTTTTAGATTTGGTTTTTAAAAAGGCCAATTGCAGGATTTCATGTCAAAGTCAGCAGAGAGGAAACTTTTGACAGGAGAGTCACGGATCTGTTTTATATTAGAGTTCATAATGAAAAACTAATGTTGTCAATATTTGAGCTCTAAGGGTTTTACTTTTATTACAGTTGGCATCTGATGAAAGTTACTTGTTTTTCTTTTTAGATTGACGTGTTCCTGGCCAGAAGTCTACTGGAGAAGCTCTATCTGTTTCAGGTATTTCAGTTAACTTTTATGCAGTGATAGTTTGTTTAAAATAAATGCAAAGAGCATAACATAATGCTTCAGTCTGCCCAGGTCTGCCAAACTGTTTGGGTCTCAGTTTGGAGGCAGGAGTGAGGCTGGTTGGTGATGTGGGTGTGCTGGAGACCTGGCAGCTTTAGCAGGATGCTGCTTTGGCTGGGAGATTTCACTGGGATACCACACTCTCCTCTCCTCTCAGCATTGCCAGAGGGCTCAGAAGAGAGACTTGTATGGCTAAACCTGGGTCTGCTCTCCTGATCAGCAACATGTGGCCTGTAAGCTAACATTTACATGTATAAACCTACAGATATTTTACTTCTACTGACTCTACAGAGAGTTAATGCTGAGGGATAAGGTTTTCTTTTTCTGCTGGACTAATGTGTGGGACTGTTTTCCTGTGTTACAAGTTATTGTGGTGTGTGAGGGGCAGGAAGGGGGTTGTGAAGTGACAAAAGCAGAGGGCTGGGAGGAAAACAACAGACTTTCTAGGTCATGCTCCCAAATCCTCTGATGACTCACAAATCAGTCAATTAATGTCTTTTTTTGGTGTCTTGTCTCTGAGATCTGGCAAGTGGATCTGCATATGAGGAGACAGGGGAAATTGAGTTAATTTCTGTGAAATTCTTTGATCTTTAAAAGAAGAGGGGTGTATGAAATGATCTCTTTTCCAGTATCCCATTCGCCCAGCTTCCATGACCTACGATGATGTTACACATTTATCAGCGAAGATAAAACCAAAACAGCAAAAGGTTGGTCATTGTTTGAGTCCAGTCTGTGAAAGTTGGGTTTTTTTTAATGATGTGCAGAATGTACTTAAGAAAAACACATTGTGCTATTAAGCTGGTCTAACCATGCAGCTACTTGCAAGACCAGATCTCTGTGCTTGAAGGTATGAAGGCATTTTTATTGTGTCTGTAAGGTAGAGTTTAGAATAAAAGTGGTTTATAAATCATGGTGGGAAAGCCACTATTTTAATAGAAATAGAATCACTCAGGGAAATATAGTTACTAATGCTATAATGCTAAATCAGTCTGTGGATGCTTGTGTGAAAAGAGCTTGAATGATAAGGTCTTTACAGTGTTCAGAGCAGGGTTGAAGAAGGATTGAGCCTTGGAGCCATCCTCTGTCTTTCAGTGTCAGTGCAATTCTTGATTTCTCTCTTGCCTGGCTGTGAATCATCAGGAGTCCTTTTGAAATCACTGGGGCAGTACAGGTAAAGTATAGCCAAAGCCAGAGTCATTACACTTGCTTGCAAATGTATCCCAGAACTCTGGCTATTATTTTACAATGTCTTATTTAAAAACTGCAGCAGTAGATGTCTGTGTTACTAGAATTTGCTTCTGGGAAATGGTTAAGGGAAGTGCTTCAGTGAACTTTGGAGTTAGAAAGCATGCTGTGTTCATGAAATCTTTTATTAAATTCAGCAAACATTTGCACTGTAAGCCCTGTGCAAACCTTTGTAAATATGCTGTCTCATTCAGGGACTTGAAAGTAGTTCACTTTATGAATAACATGAAGGGAAAGAAAAAATAAGATGGTAGCTGTGATACACAGATTTATAAAGGCTTTGACACACCCTGAAGAAGACTATGTGCTGTATTGTCATAGGGTATAAATAGAAGTATTATATAGGAGAATGCTTATTTTTGGATATTTGTCTGAAATTTAAAGTTGAAGTGGGGGGGAATAGTTCTTCTTATAACTAAAGATTTGGAGCTAGTCACAGTGCTGTCACAAGTGAAAGTCAGGAGTAACTGGAGTCAGTGCTAAATGCTGCAGTCTCCAGTTAGCAGAATGGAGGCTTTTGCCTCTGATGAGGACAGAGTTCCTTTGTATTCTTGGTAGCTGAACTAGGAAGAAATCCATCTTTGAGAGATTCTGAATGGTTCCTCATTGATGAGGAGGCTTGAAGGAGGTTGCTTGTGCACCTTCTCTGTTCTGATAAGGAAATTAGACTGATAGTGTCATGGAAGGAATCCAGCAAAGTGAATGTGTATTTCAGGGCTGCCTAAAGAACTCTGCTTTTTCTGATCCCATTCAAGTCCATAGGAATTTGTGTATCTCCAGCTTGTTGTTTAAATGACCTCACTGTACCAAACCCATCCATGTGCTGTTCAACTCTCTGTGAGATTTGCCCTGTGGATTTGAATGCTTATGTACTTAAATTTGCTGTAAGCCTGTAGAAATGTTTGAAAGTGTGGGGTTGGGTTTTAATTGATATGTTTGGGGTCGTGCCATGGTAATTACCTGTCTTTCCCTGATATTCTTTAGGTTGAACTCGAGATGGCCATTGACACTTTGAATCCCAACTACTGTCGCAGCAAGGGAGAGCAGATTGCTCTCAACGTGGACGGCGCATGTACAGATGAAGCAAGCACCTATTCCTCGTAGGTGTCCTCTTTGCCTTCCTTTCCTTCTTGGGGTGAGCACAGAGATCTGTGTGTCCACCAGTGGCTGTACAGTTACAGGGGCTGCTTTGGACACTGTTCTGTAGCAAGAATTCTTGAGAGTAACCTACATTTTTGGGGGTGCGTCATGAATTCAGATTTGCAGATACAAGTGATGGATATTTGTCTGGTGCAGTTGTTGAGAGTCCATTTTGAGAATTGGTGCTTTCAGACTTTTGGCACCTGCTTGCCACATTGCCTGTGGAATGCCATCTCACTGCCCTCCTCTGTCTGCAGGAAGCTGATGGACAAACAAACTTTCTGCTCTTCCCAAGCTGCCAGTAATGTTTCCCGCTATGCAGCTGCTGTTTATAAAAAAGGTAAGTTTCTCTTGCTTAACCCTCACATCAGTGAAACATGCTCATTTCAGTGCTAAGATAAGACCTATTTGATTTTTTTCTTGGCATAGGTTTTAATTGACTGATGGGTCTTTAAAGAAAGAAAATTTTCCCCTATCAATGTCCCAAGAGTCTAGCAAAATTGTAAATATCATGTGAGAACACCCTGGGTTTGTAGATGCCTCCAGAATCTTAACAGTTCATGGTGGACTGAAATAATATACACTTGTAGCATGAAATTATCAATTTTATTTATATTGCTTTCTTAATCTAATTCTGTCTGTCTTATTTTCCTGTTCAGCACTTTTTGTCCCTCTCTTGACTGCCCAGGCCATCAGAGAGTTTTGGTCTGATGGTCATGTGAGATGACAATATGTAGATGATTTTCAGTGATGACTGTTTTACTATGGGTCAGACCTGTGGCAGAATGTGGCACTCTACAAGGTCTGATTTCAACAGAAAAGGCAAAATAACAGAAACAGGTCTTGGTCTTTCATATTCCCTTGAAATCCTGAGCACTGGATGAATTTTTCACTTCAATCCCTTTTTACGTTTTGCTGTATTAAATATTTATGCTCAATTGAAGCTGTGGCTTTACAGAGACAGGGAGATAATGAAAAGTAGTGCCCTTGTGTAGTGGAAAAAATCAATTCTACTAACATTAATTCTCTTTTTCAGGTGAACTTCACTTGACTCCTCTACATGGAATTCTTCAGCTGAGGCCAAGCTTCACCTACTTGGACAAGGCTGATGCAAAACACCGAGAAAGAGAAGCTGCTAATGAAGGTAAATTCTCCACAATTGTGTTTCCTTAGGGGAGGTGAGATAAAAGTTCTCTCTATAATGTGCCTGATGAGAGTCATTCTGTTCTGAAGATGTTTATTCTAACAACACAGTCATTATTAGGCCATTTCTCAGATTGTTTCACTGATTTTGGGTTGTTTTTTTTTTTTTTTTTTTTTTACCTAAATGCTTTTATGGGCACATTGTAGGGGATTGGCAAAGGGATGGGAGGTGCTGGGTAGTGACACAGGGTAGTGGTGGGGACTGTGTCACCACTGCCACTGGAAAGGTCATGGCCACAGGGTGTCCTGTCACAGGAGCAGTGTGGTGCTGTTGTACATGGCATGGCTTGGCAGGCTGGGGTTGAACCCATGGAGTTCTCAGTGAGCTTTCTTCCTGCGTGGGCCCCCAGACTGGCTTTGGCTCTTTCACTGCAGTGATCTGTTTATTTTTGTGTTTTCTGGCAGGTGGTGATTCATCCCAGGATGAAGCTGAAGATGATGTTAAGCAAATTACTGTATGTCCACATTTTCCTTTTTATGCTGGTTCAGGCAACATTTCACAAGAAAGCTTGACTATTCAGAGTGAAATGAAAGGACAGCAAACCTCAGCTAGTCCTGCTGACCCAGGCTTGGGTGGGGGAGGCCAGGTGGAATCACCCTTGTTGCACAAGCATAAAGATGGCACAGAGAGCAGGAGGTGATTCATTGGAGCTAGGGCCCCTAGCTTGTTACTGATACACCAGATCAATAATGCAGATGGGTTTTTTCCAAGGGTTTTAGGGCTGTATTGAATGAGGGCCAAATCTTCTAGGTCCGATTCTCCCGCCCCGAGACTGAGCAAGCTCGGCAGCGACGTGTTCAGTCCTATGAGTTCCTGCAGAAGAGACAAGCAGAAGAGCACTGGGTTCACCTACATTATTATGGCTTGAAGGTAGGTGTGTGCTGCCTCCTGAGGAGGCTGCCTGGGCCTGAAGGCTCAGCCAAGTCCAGAACTGTTTTTAAATCTGGGCTCATGGAAATCAGGGAATCATCAAGAGATAATGAAGAAGAGGAAGTCTGTAGGCTGGAAGAGACCCTGCAGTGTTCTGTATCTCCTCTGCTGGAGAATGCTTTGGGGTCTCCACACTTCAAAACTGGGAGCTGGACAAATATAAAGAGGGGATCTGAGTGTAAGAATCACTTGGGTCTTGGACTGTAAATTGGACTTTGTGAAAGACTTGGGAAACCCACTCAGTCAGGTGTGAGAAATCCTGTTTGGCTGACTTGTGCATGTCTGTCAGGAGGTTTCAAAGGCATAGCAAGGGAGATGTTCCCACATCACACGAACATCATACAAGGGAGTGAAAGCAGAAGATTGAGGTGGAACACTTGAGTGGTGTAATGAAGACAGAGTGGTCATAGTTTGGAATGAGAAACCCAGCTCTCTGGCATTTTGTGTATTTTCAGCGTGTGATAATGACTCCTGTTTTTTCCCTGTCTCCAGGATAGCCGTTCTGAACATGAGCGCCAGTATTTATTTAGTCAAGGTCATGGCCTTGCTGAAAACACAGAATTAATTAAATCTCCCAGGTAATGGTTTGGTGGTTTCCTACAGAAATAGCATTAGTTAGTTGGGATTGTTTTCAAAGTAATAAGCAGGTATATTCTTTAAAAATCTGATCTTTGAAAATCCTATTCATGATAAAAGTTGAATTGTTTAAAAAATACAGAAACAAACTAGTTTTCATCTTATTGAGGTTGCTTTCTTTGTTTCCCTATACCCTTGAGATTAAAAACTCTTGTTTTTACTCAGGGTTGTAGCTTCTTGTACGTTATCACAACTCTACATTATTTGGACTGTGAATACTGCAAAGAAAAATTAAAACAAAAGCAGCTTCTGGTTAATATAAATTAATACTCTGAAGCCAATAACTTCCATTGTTAGCAAATCTTATAAACGTTCCCTTTGAGATTTGTGGGGATAACTGAAACTATTTGAAAGGTGTTTGTGTTTGTTTCTTGGTGACTGCAGCTCTACAGGAGCCTTCCATAATGCAGTCAGTGCTTCCCAGTCATCTGGGACAGCTGTGGCCCAAGTAAGAGTGAAGTGGCAGAGTCTGGCTCTGGTTAATGGTGTGGGTGTGTTTTTCTTAACACTTAACATCAGTAAATCAGTGATAGGTGTTCTGAAGAGTCTTTTGGATCTGATTCTTTCTCCCAGACACTGGTAATTGCATGGGTGGGACAGAAATTTTGCTTGTTGCTGGCCTGATTCTCTCTGTGGGGTTTCACATGACCCTGCTGATGGCTGTCAGACCACCTGTGTTTCATGTATTTCCTTGTGCAGATCCTCTGTTTGGACACCTCTGCTGTGCAAAAGAGCTGGGATTCTGACTCCCATTTACTTCGTACTGTCTCTTGGGGCAGATGAGTGTCAGTAGCTTTTACTAGTTTGGAGGAGATGGGAGTGGAAGGGAAAGCTCTTTTCAGGCTGGTGTTTGTTTTGTAGATTCACACAAGCAGGTTTACTGTAAGTGAGAAATTACTGTACTCAAACCTGGCAAGTCCCAAGACAAACATTTTAAAGAATGTGTTTCCTTTCCTTCTAGTGAATATTTAATGATGCTGATGCCTCCAAGCGTAGAGGAAGAGAAGTAAGTGTTTGTGCATAATATTCAAAGTTCACATTGGCTGGATTCTCTTTTTCATGGGCTGAAAATCTGTTTGTTTATCTGCAGTGACAAACCAGTGGCTCCAAGCAATGTGCTTTCTATGGCCCAGCTGAGAACTTTACCCCTTGCTGATCAGATCAAGATCCTGATGAAGAACGGTTTGTAGCTTTTGTAAAACATTTGCACTTCACTTTGTGACTTCTAGTTGCCCCAGATAAGGTGCCTTCCCCAGTATTACCAGTTCTGTCACCCCACCAGACAGACTGTCTGGCTCTCTGATTCTCTGAAGAATCTAAATCCCAAGCCTTCCCCTAAAAAGAGGACAGCTGACAGGACTGCTGATACATTTGCGATCAGTTTACTATTGGAAAAAATTCTGATTTGATGATTATTAATACACTTATTATGATGATTATTAATACACTTATTTCAGCAAGTATCTCCTGGAATGTGGGGTCTGAGCACATACAGCTGCACTTTGGCATTTTCTGAGAAGTTTTTAATGAAACACACTTACTTCATGAGTGTCACCTTGGAATTTTATTTTATCTCTTCAGGATTACTCTCTGATGAGAGCAAATCCTGAGAAGTTTGCCTCAGGAGCATCCTGCCTTGTCAGGTATCTCTTACAGATGATAAGATCTGCTTACAGATATTGCCAAAGACATAGGTTGTTGAGGTGGTTGTTTTTTTGGGTTTGTTTTTTTTTTTTTTTTTTTTCCTTGGTTTTTTGGTTTTTTTTGTGTTTTTGTTTTTTGTTTGTTTTTGTTTTTGTTTTTTTGTTGTTTTTTTGGGGGGGGGTTTTTTGGGGTTTTTTTTTGGTTTTTTGTTTTGTTTTGGTTTTGGTTTTGTTTTTTTGTTTTGTTTTTTTTTAATTATTATTTTATTAATACATTAATTTGTGACCAACCCACCCACTCAACTCTGCTCCAACGCTAGCAGATACTTTAAGGACAGATGATGCCTACAGCGCAGGATGGATAAAACTGAATAAAACCAAGGTTTTATTTCTTTCCCCAAGATAAACCTTTGCCCTTGCACAGCCCGAACCCCGGTTCCTGTGCCAGTGACGCTGTGTTTGCCTTGCAGTGAAGGTGATGCCGTTCTGTGTTTGCCTTGCAGTGAAGGTGATGCCGTTCTGTGTTTGTTTGCCTTGCAGTGAAGGTGATGCCGTTCTGTGTTTGTTTGCCTTGCAGTGAAGGTGATGCCGTTCGCCAACCTGCTGAGCCTGCTGGGCCCGGGCACGGACGCCACGGCCGTGCTGCGCTGCGTGCAGCAGGTGGCACTGCTGGTCCAGGGGAACTGGGTGGTGAAAAGGTACGGCCCGGCTTTGTCCCCAAACAGCCCCGCTGGCCTGCAAAGCTCCCATTCCGTGTGCTCTGCCTCTCGGTGCAGTCAGCTGTTCCTCGTGCAAAGCGTGGCTGTGGAAGGAGAACGCCTCAGTGGCGGTCCCGAGCGGGGTTGTGGCTGAGCAGTGATGTAATCTGTGTTGTGACAGGTTTTGGGTGTCTGCACTCACGTTCTTTTGTGAGAGAGCTGTTCTGAGTTCTTCCAGAGGTTAGCGTCAAATAGGAACACAGAAAATGAAGCCAATGTCAGCTGTAGCATTTCTTAGCAAAATTCAGTCCTGGAAGGATCTCTGTGAAGTCTCATCACTGCTCATCAGTGGATGCTGCTCTTGTCACCTGAAAACTGCCTTCTAGAAGGCATTACTCAATCAATCAATCAAGCAGAGTCTACCACATGAATTGGAGTCAGTATCATCTTCCTGTTTATTATTCAATTCCTATTGGGAATTGAAGTCTAAAATGTGGTACAATTTTTTTAATTATTTTTTTTTTTACCTGGGTGGAGCCCTGGATGCAGAGATTTACAACCTCTGGAATAGCTGTGTTAAGATGAATGGCATCAGCTGCCAGTCCAAGTGTGCCAGCAGGGTGTTTCAGCTATTGTGGTACAGGCCTGTGTTAGCAATGTGACCAGCTTTCACAGCAACCCTGCTGTCCCTCCAGCTGTTACAGGAGGAAGCTGGGAGCAAGTTAAAATGCAGGATATTAGCATTCAAATTGTTCTTAGGTTATAAGTGATTCTTTGCTACTAGTCTGAGGAGGGTGTGTGGATCTGTCGTGGATGGGGTGTTTGGGCACAGAGCAGCACACATCAGAGCTTTGAACAGAGTGGGGACCCATTTCTTTGGCCTGGGTAGGATCAAGATCATGAACCTGAGTTGCTGTGGGGCTGTGGAGAGCCTGGTAACACATGTCATCAGCTGGCCCTGCAAGCAGACAAGGACACAGAGTAATGTTGGTCTTGGGGCTGTTGGTTCAAGTATGGCATTTTGTAATATTGTTCTGTTAAACCCTTGATTGCTGGGAAGGAAATAAAAAACTCTCTTGCCCATACATCAGCATTTTGGCTAAATGCTGCCTTCAAGGCTGCATACCAGCTTAGCCTAAGCACTTCTTAGGATCACTCTGGTCTTGTTTACACGGATCCAAGGGAGGGTAGGCTTTGCAAGAACAAAGCAGAGCTTGTAGCTGTGTTGCACACACCTGCTTGCCACAAGGCTGTGCTTTGCTGGTCTAAGCCTTTCTGCACTAGTGTAATTGCAGTGGTGTAATTACACCAATATTAATGCCTTTCATGAAAACCACGCTTTGGATAAAGGTATAATTTAACTGCAGAACAGGGAGGGCATGTTCGTTATGTTAATCTTCACTAATGCCATTTTTCTGGAGTACCTAGTAACTAATTTCTTTTCCTTTTTAATTAACAGTGATGTTCTCTACCCAAAAGATACTTCTAGTCCCCATAGTGGAGTTCCTGCAGAAGTGCTCTGTAGAGGGAGAGATTTTGTTGTAAGTATAAAAGTGTTTGTTGCTTTTAAAGGGAAACACAGGTGAAGCTTGCCTGGGAGGCCACAGCATTGCAAAATTCTTCTGCTGTACTGCAGTGAGGTGTTTCCTCCAAGGAAGTTGTTTGTGCTTTAATCCTGATGGTGTTGTTACAAGTCTGCCATGGGAGTGTTGGTGTAGGCTCACATTGTGTCTGGCTGGCAGGTTCAGATCATCTGTCATTAGCAGCATTCATCCCTCTCTAACACATGCTGTAGAGCACTATCACATTGCCCCCACAGTGTGGGGCTTGCAGAACAGCCAGGACTGGATAATGAAGGGCTTGTTTCTCCAGCTCTATTTCCTTGGGCTCAGGACTGAGGGCTCAGGAGGGCAGTGTGGGTAAGTCCTGTGCTCCCTGAGCGTGCACTGTTGATCTTTAAAAAGGACTTTATTCCCTAGGGCTGCTAATCAGTGAAAGGACTTTGTTCCCAGGCACCTTTTGTGAGCAGTAGCTGCACATGGAAGTTGAAATGAATACGGGTCCTATAAACACACACATAACCACAGCAAAAAGGAACAACCTCTGCATTGTGTTTATTTTCACTAACCATGGAAAGAATTAGGTTCCTAAGTGGTTCCTAAGTTCATAATCAGTTTATGGCTTCCGCCCCACCAGAGCAAATCTCATGAGTGCACAGCTCCCATTTGTTTCAGTTAGACCTGACTGCTTTTGCAGAGTTTGTTCCTGAGGTTTAGCTCTGAACAGCAGAATGCTGTGCAAGAGTCTTTAAGGGCATTACAGTACTACTGTAAGATCAAACTGATGGTGATTGAAACTGACTTTTCCTTGTCTCTTGATGTCTGCCCAAGACACTGCCCATATGGAGACCTGAATTCAGGTGTGACCCAGTGACATAAGTGTTCAGGGCACAGCAGATTAGGTGACACGTCTTGCCTGAAGTTCAGGGGCCAGAATTATTATGCTCAGTAAAGTAAGGGATACTGTTTTAATTTGTTTAGAATGAAAAGATACATTATTTTCATTTGAATTATGTCAAATATACCTTCCATGAGAAATGGATCTGTGTGGATCTTAAAGGCAATTAATTTGCTGATGAATACTACAAAAATGAAAAAGTTAAAATGTTACAAAATAGAAATGATCAATATTTCTGGCTTTCAGACAAAAGAAACATCTGGTTTTAAGACTCAGAAATAGTATGTAATGCTGTATAGCATCTGTGGAGAAAATGTGTTCTAGCTTAAAAGGTAAACTTTATTTCCCTGGATGTATTTGTGTAAAGTAATTAGTAAGTTCAAAAAACATTTATGGACTTCTTGTGCTTTAAAACAGAAATACCCTGTGCCCTAAAGTGAGTGGATTGGGTTTGTGTGTTTGTGGGCAGAGAGAAGCTGAATGGGAGAGAAGGAGGCAGGGATGATGTCATAGGGCAGGAAGAAACTGTCAGTAATGAGATTTTGGATTCTTAACAACGTTACTAATACACACAGACTAAAGGAGGCTGTAGCTTATTTAAGTGGAGACAGGAAGAAATGAAAGGTTGTGTCCAGGCAGTGTTCTGGCCAAGTCCTGTCAGCCTGCCCTCAGCAGCTGCCTCTCAGGATTTGGACCTCAGGAGCTGCTGTGCAGAGCACCTGGCTGTCCCCTACCTGGGGACAAGTGTGTGAGTGACAGGACATCTTGGCATAACTGTGGGTGACTGTGATGGGGATGGAAGAAGGGAACAGGTGCCCTGTAGGGGCTCTGTGCTGCTGAAGGGCAGCAGTCATCAGCCTCCTATGTAAGAGTACATGGAGAGTGTCTCTAAGCTGATGAGGAGGTGTGTGAGAAGCTGAGCCTCAGGTGTGACTTCTGGGGTCCCAGCATCACTGCAGTGGTTTTGTTGGGCTTTTTTTGTTTTGTTTTGAAGCTAAATGGAGTTTGAGTTCAAGAGATTCATCATAGCTTTTGTAGTCATAGGTTTGCCAAGGCACTCTGTGGACTCTCAAAGCTTTTGGTCCTGTGTTCATGGCTGTTTGAGGACAGAAAGAGCCAGAAAATGTTTTTCCTCTGGCTGGCTGAGAATCACTTACTTCTACATTCTCAAAAGGAGTGGGGGTTCTCTTTTGTGTGAGCAGGGTCATTGCTACCACTTCAGTAAAGCCACTGCCACATGCAGTTATTGGGTTTTCCTCTTCTGTTCCCTTCCTAGATGTGGAAGTTCACACAGGACCGCTGGGTTGTGAGAAAGGAAGTAGCAGCAGTTACAAAAGTGAGTGGATTCCTTTTCCTCCTAAACCCAAAGGTGGTGATAAGTTGGCCAAGTGCTGCCAGGCATTGTGGGTGTAGATAGTGGATGCTGCTGGAAGCCTTTCCTCTCACAGTGCCTGCTTTGCTCTCCATTTGGAAGGTATAGATAATACTCTTTCTAGAGAAAAACATTCTGAGCAGCTCCCGCAGGTTTCCACAGCTCCAAGACTGGCCTTGTAGCTGAGCCATTGGAATGCATCTTGTCCCCTCTTGTGTTTCAGTGGAAAGCTGGGCACAGTTTGGACTGAACTGACTGAAGGTGCTTACACAGCCCACAGAAGCTGCTCTACTTTGGGTGTCTTAAGAGCAACTCCTCTGTTGGCATTTGTCAGTTACAATATTGAGTAAAAACTTGAAAGCAACTCAGGCACCTGAGCATTCTGTTAAAAGTGGCAAACAAATGAGAAACATTAAGTCAATAGGACAAAACCCAAATTCTTTAAAATGCACTAAAATGACAAAACACAAGTCAGTTTGCACAGACCATATATTTTTGGAATGCAAGAACAAGTGTTCCAAAAAAGCTGGGCATATGTAGGTGCAGCATGTCTGGCCTGCAGCTCTAAAATAAGATTAACATTGTAGAATATGCTTCTCTTCCCCATAGAACCTTTTCATCTCAGTTTGGAAACTCCCTTTTCTTTGCAAAACATGCCATGAGCTATTTGACTCTGGGGTGATTAATCCCCACTGCTCTCTGAAGTCCTGGGCTTTTAACAGTGTGTGAAAGTGTTGGAGCTGCAGAGCAGGATGAGTATCTCTGACTTAGCTGGGTGTGTGCCCACAGAGGTGCTCCACATACACCAAATCAGCCCAGCTCTCCTGTCTCATGCACAATGCTCATTGCTGCATCTGTCCTGTGTAAACTGACTTCCATGTTATTTATGCATTTTCTTTTTTCTTTTAGCTTTGTCCAGAAGATGTGAAAGACTTCCTAGAGCACATGTCTGTGGCAAGAATAAACAAAGGTTGGGAGTTCATGCTCCCTTACGATGAAGATTTTGTTAAGAAGCATCCAGATATAGTTCAGAGGCAGCAGATGCTGTGGATGGGCATTCAGGCCAAGTAAATAGTTTACTGTATTTTGGGGAATAAGCTGAAAGCAAAGCACTGTTTAGGACAAAGGTTCTGTAGGCACTGATAGATAATCAGTCTGATCTGTATTGCCTCCAGGCTTCTCCCTCACAGTGCCCAGGCAGTGGTGGGGTGGGGGGTGTTACTGCATCACTCAAGTCATTCCTGGTTCTTGGTTCCCTGGAGAGGTGGAATGTTGTAGCTAATGGCTAAAGCTGGCATGGCTGCATGCAGGCATAACAACTGAAACTGTCCTGGTATATTGTGTCTTTGTCTTGCAGATTAGAAAAGGTCTATAATCTCTTAAAGGAGCACTTGACACCAAAGAAACAAGAGGCACAATCAGGTAAATGGAATTGTGCTTGGATCATGTTGAAGCACTTGCATGTATTCATCCACCCATCCATATTCCTGAGTGATATTTTGGAGTTTCTCTCTGGTTTTGAATGTGGTGGAGACTGGTCTTGTTTAATGTCTTTTCTTTCTTACTATTTCCTCTGGAATATTTAAGACAGATCTTGGTCTGTACTAATGTTGTTGAAGTTGGGGTGACACCAGCTACTGTGGCATCCTTGTAGCAGAGCCAGGAGGAGTCTGTGGCCCTGGGAACTCACTGACACTGTAAAATCAGCTGGTTCTCTTACCCACTTGCTCATTTAAGGAAGCTTGTGGGAAGTAACCAGCTCCTGAAAGGAGGACAGACAGGGCCAGTGCACAAATAATTCTCAATTTAATGTTAATGTAACTGAATGTGAATGAGGTGATTTTTTACTTCCCTGGTTTGCAGTGGGCTCTCTGGTGTGGTTGAGAGCCAAGCAGTTACTGAAGAATGTAATGGCAGGAGGCTGTAAGGAGGTGTGAAGCTGTCTCTTTTTGACATCCTTCTCCACTATAGATGCCAGTGAGAGTATTAAAGTAGCTGCTCCAAAATCCAAAAAGATTGTGAAAACTTGATGTCCCAGAGTTTTATCTGGACATTTGGCTCAGTGCCGGGCACTGGAGCAATTGAGGAGTGTGAGCAGAACTGACAAAGGAACATATGAATCCATTTCAATACCCCATGTCTGATCTGCTCAGAAGGATTAGGTGTTGGGTTATTTGGAGAGGATTAGTGACAGCAGAGAAGATAACAGCATGTGTGCTGGACAGGCCTTTGCCTCAAACACTGCACTCCTTGCTTTGGCAAGGACTGGATTCTTCTGCTGCCAACACACCCCTTCCTTTCACCTTTGGATGGCTGGGTGTGGAGAGGGGAAGAAGTGCAGGATTCCATGGAAAAGAACTCCTTCCTGTCCCTTTCTCCCCATTACTGGATAATGACACTAAGCAGAGGGTCTCAGCCTCTTGTGCTGTGCACCTCGTGCTGCCAAGGGTGTTCAGGTTCACTATCAACCCTTCCACACTCCTCCCTGTACCTGGTGACATCCTGGTGCTGCCTCTGGCAGGGGCTGCACCAGGCCCCACCAGCCACTGGAGAACCTAAAAGACAAAGAGAAGAGTTGTTGGACAAGAAGTATTTGGGTCACAAGCAGAGAGGTGTAAGCAGTCTGTATCCTGGTTTCCTGAGCTGTGGAAAAGGCCCTGGTGATTGAACAAACACACTTTACTTCAGATTCCTTGACTGGAACACCCTTCCCCAAGCACTTGGCTTTAGAAAAACAAACATACGCTGCCCTCAAAACACCAGCAAAACCCCCCAAAATTAATGTAAAATCTAATCAACAGACTGAGTTGATGTCTGAGATTTCATAAGCAGATGATGTTTCCTGGTTTTATTTCACTGTGAGCCCTGCTGAGATTCATGGTCCCTTTTGTTTCTTACCAGCTCATCCCTTGCTGGTTTCTGGGGAGCAAAGGGTCAACATGGCTAAAGCAAAGGTCAAGCAGAACTATGGGCAGCTGGAGAAGGAGTTCCAGAAGCAGAAGGCAGAGATGAAATCCACCGACAGCTCGGCCAGGACGGATGTTCCCAATATCCGCATTAAAGAGGAGCCGGTGAGCGTGGAGGAGCCCATGGATACCTCAGCCCACGAGGGCCTGAACAACGGCCTGGTCAATGGCCTGCACCCAGCCCAGGGCTCCATGGAGCCTGTCAATGGCCACCTGCCCGGGGGCTGCATCGACAGGGTCGCCCAGGAACTGAAGGCCTTTGTGTCCTCGACATTTAAGAAACAATTTGTGCTCACCCTGAGTGAGCTTAAACGGTTATTTAACCTTCACTTAGCCAGTCTGCCTCCAGGACATACCTTGTTCAGTGGCATTTCAGACAAAATGTTACAGGACATGGTGTTGGACACTGGCTGCAAACAGATTTTGGTGCCTGTAAGTATGGTTTTCTCTTGGTGTGCTTTGGGGGAGGGATGTGGGGTGGGGGGCAGTGAAACATCTGAGATGTGAAGTATTTGTGTGCTGTGCTGGTGGACTGGAAGGACAGATGTACTCAGAGTAACTGGACAATACTGGAGGTGTTGAAGCTGCTGGAATTCTGTCTGGGGTCCTGCTGCTGGCAGGCACTTGCACTCTGCCCTGTTATCCTTGGGGCTCCATTTCCACATTCAAGGTGTTGGGCCACAGTGGTTTGCTGTCCCAGCTTGCTCCTGTTAACATGATCTAAGGCAGTCCCAGATTGCCATCAGCTCTCCTGGAATTGCACAAGCTCCTTCCCTTGGGAACAGGGACCCAGCTGGGAAAGGAAAGGTGACATTGACTGCTTGGGAGCAGCAGTGGCACACCCAGCAGAGCCTCTGGGAAACTACAAAGCCCATCTGCAGCAGGTTTCCTTGGCCACTGGGTTTCCTCCCAGACTGTGCAGAGGTGTCTGTTTCTTTGTCTGTATGGAAATGACGTGTGTGATTGCGTGAGACAGAGCAGGGCTGGGAGACTGGGGATTGCTTAGGAGAGCAAAGGGAATCTGGCATCATGGGAAAGAGCCTAAAAGGAAATTAATTTTACAAGGCATCTGGCACTACTGATTGGGTTACAACCAGAAGGAGCTTGGGAGCAGCTGCCTTTGGGGAGAGAGGAGAAGGAACGTGTGAACTGCTCAAAAGAGCAGGAAGCAGGAGGGCTGGGAGAGCCTGGAGCATGGCAGCTGCTGGGGGGCAGCAGGAACGTGTTCAGTCGTGTGCAAAGTACATGTTGTGGCACCTGGGAACTGAGTAACAGCCTGGAAATGTCACGAGGGAGAGCACCAATTGTGGTGCTTTCTGTTTCCTCTCCTGGCAGTTTCTGGCAGTCCTGGAGTGGTGCTTGCCTGGAACTCAGTGCTGGCCAGGCTCTCCCCTGCACCTGGTGTCATGTGTGCCTCTGCCATGCTGGTGGTAAACAGCTGAGGTCATGCCTGCTCTGTTACTTGGGACTGGGGCTTCTTTGCTGTGGAAATTTGGGGATTTTGGAAATCCACGCAAGAAGTGAAAGTGAGATGGTTTCTCTTTTCAAAAAGCAAAATAAAATCCTGCTGAAGAGAGGTGGCCAGGAACTTCCTTCTTTGTAGAAAATGCTGTCACAGGAGACCTGCAGAGGTGCAGAAGTGGTCCCTGGAATGCCTCTTGAGGAGACTGTTGAAAGTTTTAGTTCTGCTGACTCAGAATTTACTGTAATACTTCAGCTCTTGTGTAGGAGCCTGTACTGCTGTCAGCAATGTAAATCATTGCCCCTGAGCCTCCCCTGATGCTCTGTGCAGATGGCAAAGGTGCTGGGGTTGGGTTTACTCTTTGCATGGGCTCAGACACTTTGGTGTTTCTTGATTGTTCCCCTGGACAATTTTGTCAGAACCCAACAAGGGCGCCTGAGCTCAGGGAAAGCCTGGAGGGTTGTTCAGCATGGGATTTCATAGGTACTCATTAGTTTTCTGTAATTGGAAGTGCTTTGGTGATAAAAATCAATGATCTGAGGTAATTAAAATGATGTTCTGTGGGGGGTGAAGACACTCTTGGCTTGAGTGCTTACCTATTACAGAAAACATGTGGCTGAAAACAGCAATTGAAACTTTACCAGGGAAATGCAGGATCTATTACAGAGCTGACCAACAGCACCCAGGGCATGAGATGAACAGTATTTGTGGGGAGCCAGGAGAGGCCACTCCAGCTGCAGCTGAGGCCGTGGGGATGCCTGCAGGCTGCTGTGCTTGCTCTGCTTCGTAGCTTCATCAAGCAGGAGGGGAAAGCACAGGTCAGGAAAGAGCAAATCCTGAGCTGGTGCTGCCGTGGGAGAGGGTGAGGGGAGGGGACAGCCACAGAGGAGAGGAGAGAGAGGAGCCCTGGGCAGGCAGAACTCGGTTCTGTGCCCTGAGCTGTGCAGGCTGAGCTGCTCTCCCACCCCATGGGAAGTGTCTGTGCAGGACTCTGGCTCCTGAGGATCTACACCCATTTCCTGCAGGCTGGGGGTGACTGGCTCCTGCTGTGGCTCCCTTCCCATGGCCCGTGGAGTGGCAAGGTTCTGCCCAAAACTTGAGGATATTTTTGAGGCCTCAGGAAATGATGTAACTGTTGTGTGTGTGTCCTGCCTGGCTGGGCTGACAGGAGGGGAGTGCAGCCCTGCACTCACAGAGAGCCCTGCAGGCTGCTACCAATGCCAGGCTCCCTGAGAGGTGAGATCAACAGTTTACCTTTAGGATTACTCCAGCTGATAAGTTTTTTTTCTGGCACACTCAGCCCCTTCCATCTGGTTTAGCTATAATGTGAGGCTGCCTGGCAGTGACTCAGTGCTTGAGTGAGACACTTCCCAGAGCCAAGGGCTGCTCCCTGAGAGGTTCCACTTGAACGTGGCAGCCCTGGGACCTGGGGCAGCAGGGAGATCATCTCCCAAGAGCCTTGCACTTGCTCCAGGGGCTTAGAGCAGGAAGGGGCACAGGGCAAATATTTTAAAAAGGATTTTAAGGTAGCAGAGAGCTGTATCAAGGTGAGGCTGGGGAGATCAAGGTGACACAAACCAGCAAAGGGACAGCAGATGGCAAGGCAGTGAAGCTGTTTGGGCTTCGTGTCTGTCTGAAGAATCCCTGATGGCATTTCCCACTCCCGTGGTCAGGCTGTGTGACAGGAGCAAGCAAGCAGGGAGCTGTTGGCAGCAGTGCTTGCAGCAGTTTGCAGAGGAAGGCTGGCTGGGAGGAGATTCTGTGTTTTTCTTCCCAACTAAGTATTGTGTTTGTTTGGAGGCCGTTTCCTCAGAGAAAGGCTGGATAAACACAGCTGTGTTTCAGCCCTGTGGCTGAGGCAGGAGGAGTTTGCACACCAGGGCTGTGCTGGCTCACTTTGTCGAGCCCAGCAGGTTGTGCCTGGGTGCTCCCAGTGCCCTGCTGCACTTTGCCATTCCTGCTGCAGCTGTTGTATGGAGTATCTGATTTTATCTCTGCTGAAAACCTGCAAGAGAGATTATTCCTCAAAAGCAAGTGTCCTTATGGGAGGAGAATTATGTCAGGTGCTGTGAGCCTTGTCAGCCTGAATCCTGGCTCTAAACCAAGTGTAAAACCTTGTTATATTCCAGCCATTTGGACTAACCTGAAAGTCAAAGCTGCTAATCCCACTAGGCAGCTCCCACTGGACAAAACCCTTCCCCTCTGCAATAAGATCACAGGCAGAGCATGAAAGGAAATGCTGATCTTTTCACTCTGCGATGCACAAGTCTTTTGGCTGGTGTGAGGAAGGCTGAGAAGAAAGGTTTGGTTTGTACCAGCAGCCAGGATTGAGGGATGCTGGAACAATTGGGACTGGCTTGTTAGCTTTTCATAGATGATTGATTTAGGTCGTCTGGGCGGTTAGCAAGGAATAAATCGTTAGTGACAGACAGGAAGAGACATGTCAGGAGTGAAGGCATATTCCAGCAGTGCTCATTAGTCACAGCTCCAAGGGGAAATGATAAGGCAAATGGATGTATTTTATTTTTTTAGGGGGGGAGACAGTTGTGCTGCTCCCTGTCTGCAGGGGTGTGAGGCTTCTGCCTCAGAAGAAATGAATGTGTTTCTCTAGCTTGGCACACAGGGGAAAAACAAAACATGCAAAAGCACTGTCACTTTTGGAGCCTGAAATGAGCAAATATCTGCTCCACTGTCTGTCAGTATTCAGTCTTCTGGAGTCCCGTGATCTGCCCCAAAACAGCAGAAGCACCTGCTTGTCAGTAATGCTGACTTGAGGTTAGTGAAGCAGATAACTGCAGGATGGAGTCAGAATCTGTAAAACCTGCCACTGTAAAGGTAAAAACCTCCAGAAGGACCTTGCAATGCACTTGATGCTCTCAGCTGAGTATCATTCTGGATGGTCTGGAAGCAAACACTGCTGACAGGAAAAACCTACAGATATCTTGCCATGGGATGCCATCAAGGTCCAAGCCCTGGGATTGTTCTCTTACATGGTGGTCAGCTCTCCACCGGTGGGAAACTGTCCCCATGCACAGTTCATGGGATTCCAGCATGTCCAGCAGTTCTCTTGAAAGCCCAGCTGTGGTTGGTGTGTGACAGATGTGGCCCCAGTGCCCTGTGCAGGTTGTCCCACCCTGACCAGAGCCATCAGTCAAACCTGAGCATGTTGAGACACACCTCAGGGTGCCATGGTGCTCATCCCAGTCCTGGGGTCACAGGTGTCTCACAGACTGTGTTTCTGCTCTGTCAGTGGGGCTGTGAGAAGGTGCTGAGCAGGCACAGGGCTGCCAGAGCCAAGGCACCCCTTCCAGTGTGGGCTGGGACAGCAGTTGGGTTTTTCAGCAGTTATTATTCCATGGCAGCCAGGGTTTTGATTCAGTAATGGGTGTCCAGGGATACAGTATCATGGAATCATTAAGCAGAACTCATTAAATAGCTGGTTATTTTTAACAGCCTCTTGTTCTCAGTTTCCTCCACAGACTGCTGCCTCACCAGATGAACTAAAGGTCTATGCACTTTGGGAAGCTGGTGACACTTATGATCAGGTAAAGACAAAATAAATTACATTCCCCACAGTATTTTTATTGAGCATTTGGCATTGTTTGCATCTGTCTTTCTGGAACTGGTACAGCGGATAGTTTTCCTCTTTCTCTATTGGTGTTTTTAACACCAACCTGTTTCCAGCTGAAAGGAGACTCATAACATGTTGTTAATCATGTCAGTGGCTATTTCTGAAGAGAAAGAAAGGATTCTCCAATGCAGGCCTCAGACCAGGATCCAGTTCAAGGTTTTTTTTTCCTTTTAATGGTAATGCAACGTTAACCAGAGATGAACAGGTGTGTCTGTTTATACCTAAGAGTAGGAAATTATTACAGCATGTGTGAGCATCTGCTGAGTTCTGACTGCTGTCAGAGTAAACGAGGTGAAAGGGAAGGTGCCTAAGAAAGGGAAGGTGCCTAATGACCTGTGATGGGCAGTGCAATTCCTAGCTCCATGAACTGAATACATTTTTATAGGAAAGAGGCAAGCACTAGCCAACCCCTTGCCTGGAGTGATGTGAATTCCCATGGAAGCATTTGAGAGGAACACACTACAACACCTTCTTAAGTGTGGTTTTGTACCTGTGGGGGTGACCCAGGTCACAGGACAGGTGCAGGTGTGGCCATGGGGTCTGCAGGGACCCCTGTGTAGAGCCCTTGGAGGATAAGGCACTGCTGGAGAGCAGGAATATATGGGATGGTTTCGGGATTATGAAGCAAGAATCCTCTAATGTTGTTAAGGGAACGCTCTGTACAGACTAAGGCACGTGCAGTTTTTATAGAAAGATAGGAACAGTTGTTTTCTGTGCACTTAGGATACATTTTCTTTTAAAGCATCGCCAAGTTTTGCTTGAAATCTTTTCGAAAAACTACCGAGTGCGCAGGAACGTCATCCAGAACCAGCTGAGTCAGGAGTGTGGGGAGGATCTAAACAAGCAGGAGGTGGATAGAGTGTTAAAGGTAAGCTTCTGTTCACTTTGGGCTTGATCCAATTAATACATGAGTTTTAATGCTTATTTTGAGCAAAGGATTATATTTTACCTTGAAGTGACAAATGGTAAGGATGATGGAACAGTTGTTGTTGGAATGTGGATAAAGCCTGTGTTTCAGCTTGTTTTCTTAAAAATGCACTTCTCTTATTCTGTCTTCTTTCCCTCCAAGGAGCAATGGCTCACACATTATTTTGTATTATTGCAACAAATCTCTCTGTCATCTTGGAGCAGCAGAGAGTAGAGCATAGTAAATGTGATATTTGAGATATTTTTAAATAATGCAGAATTAAATATTAAGGAAGTGGGGGGGCTCTGCCCAGTGCTCTGAGTTACCAACTGACTGCTGCTGGTTAGTGCTGAAAGAGCACAAGTGCCACACGTTCAGCAGGAAGGGCATTTTATTCTCTAGCAGGATGTGCAGCTTTGCACAGAGCAAAACCCTGGCCAAAACCAGCAGGCAGAGTGGTAGTTAACACATCCCATTGCAAATGTTTATTTGAATCCTTTCATCTCTCTTTGAAGATGCACCATTTACTTGCTCAAGAAGTTTAAGGTATAAAGTACAGACCACACAGGCCATGACTTTAAAAGAGATGCAGGATGGCCAAGCAGAAAGTTGCCAACTAATGTAATACTTTAATCATTGTGGCTGGGCCTTTGCTCACTGTCACCCACTTCAATAAGACAAGTGCTTAAGTACTTTATTACATTGTGATCTGCAAATGAATAATAGCATCTTTGAAGAACTACTGATCTGTTGCTTTGATAATAAACAAACTGGTCTTGCTTGAAAGAACCCGGTCGTCTTAGCAGTAAAATAAGCTCAGACATTTCTGCCTGCTAGACAGTATTTCCTTTGGCTCCCTGTGCTGGGGGATTTGTCAGTGTCTACATGAGCTCAAGTATCAGCTCTCCTGGAACATCTAGACAATGTACTGGCATTAGTTTTTCATGATGCTGTTGCTATTTAACAGATAACCTATTTCTAAAAAAAATGCTTGCCCCTAAGTCATCAGGCGGTTTTTATGTAAGTCAGTAAGTCAGTGGGTGACCAGCCTTGTGTTGTGGCAGGCTTTATTGCCCTGAATACATTTGTCACAGGAGTAGGGGAAATTACCTTTGTTTCTGAAATAAAATTTAGAAGTATGATTTAATGAAATAGGAAGATTCTCTGGCTTCTTTAAGCCACAAGAGATTGGATTCCACTTCGAGTGAAATTGGATTTGTTGACTCCTATTTCCCCATCTGCCTGTGCTCATTTTTATACACAGAGGAGCAATGACAGGGTTTGTATTTCTGCATTTGCAAACCCTCTTTCTTACCTCTGGGTTTGTTTTTGTTATGGACAAGCCCCAAGACTGCAGAAACAAAGATACACTTAAGCTCCACAGCCTCAGTTCTGCAGTAGTACTTGAGCCTGTGTTGAATTGCCTAAGAGGAGGCTGGAGCAAAAGAAAGGGAAGCTGTTAGCTCAGAACTCCAGAGACTTTGTGCTCACCTAACAGAAACAAGGAAATGAGCCCCAAGACAACCCCAGTTCCTGTGCTCCTTTGCTGAGGTGCTGTCCCGCCCTCAGCATCGCACACGTGTGGTCACAGCAGGGCTCTGAGCTTTGACACTTCATAGAAGGGGTTTCTTAAAAGGCTTCAGATCCAGTGACTGCCCTCGGTCTCCTGCTCTGTCCCACTGCTCGCCTCAGTGGGAAGCTCAGCCTCTTCCCTGAGCTTCAGCCCCTCTTTATCCCTCCATTGCCCTGCTCCTCCAGCCCTCACACACCCTTCCCTCCCTCAGCTGGCTTCTGCACAAGCCCCAGGTTCTCCCCCAGGCTGTTCCTCACTGCCTTGGCATCATTTGTCCCTTTGTGGCTCTCAGCCTTCCCCGCCTCGTGTGTCTCCTCCACTGAAGCCATTTGTCCTTCAGGATGGGGACACCCCGTGCCCTAGAGAAGGGCTTGTTACTGATCATGTTTATTGTCCCAGTGCCACCAGTTGTTCCCAAGACTTTATGGACTTTAGAATCATAGAATCTTCAGGGTTGGAAGAGACCTTTGAGATCATCCAGTCCAACCAGCACCACTGTAACCAAAGAACATCACCCAGCACCAGATCCAGACACCCCCTGAACGCCTCCAGGGACGGTGCCTCCACCAGGCCCCTGGGCAGCCCCTTGCAAGGCCTGCTCAGGAGCCTTTCCCTGTCTCCCCAGGACTGCTGCGTCAGCTACGGTGGGATGTGGTATCTTAAGGGAACGGTGCAGTCCTGACAGCGGTGGCAGCGGTGTCGGGTGATCTCGGGGACGCAAGAGGAGCCCGCAGCGGGTGGCACAGCCGGAGCAATGCCGTGGCCTGGGCAGCCGGGGCGGGATCTGAGCTGCTCTGGGGCACGTGGGCATTGCGGGCAGCCACTGCCATCCCAACAGCCGGAGTTTGCATGGCCTGCGAGGCGCGGGAGCGGCCGGGGAGGCACCGTGGGACCCTGTCTGCAGCTTGATTAATCTGGGATTTCTAATGTATTGCAATTCTCCTTCTGTTTCGTTATGAAAAAAATAAAACCATATAGTGACACAGACATGATGGAAAATCATGGTCTAAAACTTTATTTTGTAAGTAACGCCAATAAATTAAATTTGTTTACAAACATCCCAGTTTTTGTTAAATCCCTGGATGCTCATACTTCAGTGTGAGCATTGTCATAGCCCTTGCAGCCCTCTTCAGAGAGAGCAGGTGGTCGTGTTCATGGGAATGTCAGCCTGGGAGGGGGGAACAAAATCACTGTCTGTGAACTCTGTACTACATAACCATTGTTCTCACCTGTTGTCTGTGAAATGAGTTATTTGGAGAAGTACCAACATCTGAAACATGGGGAACAACTACTGGATTTCTTCTGCTGGTGTGGGGTTGGTTTGAGGGACTTTGTGCATTACTGTGTGTGACAGGGCAAGGTAAGTAACCGAGGGCACCCTCTGGAAGGCATCCAGCTGTAGTTACCACACGGCAACCATGTAAAACCTCTATTTTGTGTAATTTTTAAATAAAATTTTATCTCAAAGGTCAATTCTACCCTGCCTTGTATTTGTCCAAGAAGAAACAGAAGCTGCTCTTTTTACATCTTGAAGGACTGGGGAGGAAGGACACGTAGAGAGCAAAGTGCAGTGCAGTCCTTGAGCTCCCTGGGCTGTGCAGCAGCAGGGACAGGGACCCAGCCCTGGTGGCTCGTCCTGAACTGGCCTTACCTGCAGTACCAGCAGGAGTAGCTGCTGTGGGCACTGCCCAGCACGGTCACTGCTGCTCCTGTTCTCTGCTGCAGCTTCCATCACATGAGAAGCTCAAGGGGATTCTATTGATTTCATCTACTTATGCTCAGAAAAGGCTGAGTTGAGTTGTTGACCAAAATAAGAAGATTAAGGTAGTTAATCCAGATAAGATTGACTAAGAATATTGTTACCATACTTATGGCATTTCACATTTTGGTGGAAAATGGCTATTTTTGAACTGCTAAAACTCTACCTTATTCAATAGGTTAGTGTAGTTTATTAACTGCATCAATAAAACTGGGATGTGTTTTATATCCAGGCAGCCCAGGCTGGCACTGACCCAGTGGCTGTCTGGAAAGCTCTCTGGGAAAGCCACGCTCCAGGAGAAGGTCTAAGAAGAGCCCAGCCTGGAGGGATTTATTGCACAGCCTGCACAGGTAAGAGCTGCAGGACAATTGCCAGAGCTCGGCAATGGCACAGGTAGCTAAGGGGGAAGTACAGTACAGAAGAATAAAGAAGTTTTGAGGAAATACTTTTGGTATTTTTAAAGCATAGAAATTGTTTCTATCAAGTGCTCTAAATTAGCAACAAGTAATAAACCACTGAAGATCACCCATTTAAGCAGAAATCTGGAACTGCTTTTACATGTCTTCTGCCCAGCAGGTGTGGTTTGCCTCAGTCCCTAAAGTGGTAAGGAACACTCGTAGTGAAGCACTTTGTGCCTTTCTCAGGTTACTGCTTTCCAGTCTCCCAACTGGTGTGAGACGGGTGCAGGTGCCAGGGACACAGTGACAGGACAGTTACCTCATGGTGATGCCTTGAGTTTTAGCTTTCTTGTTTTTCAGATTCTCTGCTGCCCAGGGGTGTAGTTCTGTGCCTCATGTTAAGTGCTAGTAAGCTCTCTTCACAGAGTAGGGAGACAAAACAAATCCTTTCCCAGACAGAGACCAAGGACAACTTTCAGGCCCAAAGCATAAACAACGGTGGACTGATCTAATCATCAAGCCATGGCTGCGATCAAGATTAGCAAAATAACCTTGTAAAAGTGTTTATATTTCTTAGCTGGGACCTATTTCCATTTCATTATTCAAGTTCGTTGTATGTAGGAAGCAATAGATATTTAGTCAAGCTTCAAAACCTGTATACAGTTGTATAGAATTGTTCTGATTCCATTAAATATGAGAAGTTAAAAAAAAAAAAGGTCACGCAGTATTACATTTTTATAAGTTTGGGTCCCTTTGCATATTGAGGCTTAATTGTCCAATTAATCTTCAGGTTGTTCTTCCCTCCAGTCCCCTACTGTCCTTGGTCTTCAGCAGGAAAAGGATTTGTTTTGCCTGCCTACTCTGTGGAGACTTACTGGCACTTAATATGAGGCTCAGAATTACACCCCTAGGCAGCACAGAATCTGGAAAACATAAAAGCTCAAACTTAAGGCACCAACGGCAGAGCAGCTTTTCTGCTTTCCCTGCCCTCACCTCTTTTTTGAACAGCACTAACAAAAACCACAACAATGAGGAAAAACTACTTACTTCCATCTGGATTTCTGTCCTAGACAGGCCTGTTCTTTTCCATGCAGCATAACTTTTCTAAAATACAAGTTTCATGGGAACTCCATCTGAGCTCTGTAGGAAAGATGGCAAGACTAGATAATGCAGGTGCCATCTGCACCAAGTTCAGTTTCCTGATTAGCACATATGGATATAATTACTACTTACACATGCAGCTTGACTGGATTATTTATTTGCTTAGAAAAATATTCAGAAGATTCAGATTCCCATTTTTAAATAATTTTCAGACTGCAATACATGTTTTAGAGAAACTCCCACAACATGAAGTCTTAATACTGCACCTGAAGGACAAGCTGAACAGAGAACAGCATAAGGCAGCAGAGCTGCAGCAGTAGCAGCTGGACTAAAGCTGAGAAACTGTCAACATTCTGGGTCAAGGATTTGGTACCTTGCAGCAACTCAGCAGGAAGCTGCTTCCCAAGAACTGCTGGCCCCATTAAGCTATGAGACCCTTACAAGGAGAAGGATGTCACCTTTCACTGTGCCTTTTTTTCTTCCTCTTAATTTCTCTGTGTTCCAAAGAACAACCTTCTCCATGTTGTTTTTCAGAAATTAAATATTGTATGAATTACTACTAGGGAGTGGGAAAGCAGAGAGAAAACAAGTGTGGTCCCATTTTCAGTAGGATATGTGCTGGCAATGTTGTGTCCATCCTCCCATCCCCCCAGGCAGCATGGAATAGGTCCAGAGGCCAACACTGGAAGCAATAGATAAAACAATACAAGGTTTTACCTAGCCTGTCTCCTCAAGCACTTGGAGTTTGTGGTATGCAACATTAAAAGCTACTCCACTATGTCAATGCTACTTCTAAAGTTAAATAGCTAAATAACAACTCTCTAACTTACCAAATACACATAAAAACGTACTTTGCAGACATTCCACCAGAGAACCGTAGGTCCCAAATAACACATAGAGTCAATTCACAGTATCTTGCCTTAAGACAAAGTGCCCTACAAAGGAACCGTATCTAAAAAGCCACACAAACTTTACATCAAGTCCTTTCTTAGTAGGAAGACATTTATACTAATCTGTGGGAGAGCTTAGTGATTGTGAGAATGTGGTATTGGCTTAAAGCAAGCACTGCTTTCCACCACCGTGCCAAAGCAAGATCAGCTGAACTGCTCCCCTCGTGGAGCTGAGGAGATGCTGCCCCTGGGACTGGCCAGGGCTTTGCTTTTGTTCAGTTTCTACATCAGTGTAGTCACAGGGCTAGATCAGCCCTATGAACTAAAGGAAAGCTTTATTCTGGTTCTTGTGAGAGATTCAGGGTTCTTAGCTCTGTTATTTCTGAAGTGGATGAAGGAAACAAGTGTCAGTCACTGCTCTGGCCAGAGATGAAGTGTAATATGAAGCAGTAGTGTAGCATTAAGCTATGACGTTGGTTTGCTTTACAACCACTAGTTTGTGTGACAGTGCTAAACATTAAATCTACTGCTACACAGGAACAGGGAACCTAGCTGATAACTAACTAGCTTGTTAACTACAGGGCTACCAGCCAATCTAAAACATTCATTTTGAGTGCTCAAGAAACACATCAGTTTAAGGGGTCTTCTGACATTCACATGAAGTGTGTTCTTGACCAACAGATAAGGTTATGGCTGAGAGGAGAGAGTCTTGTATTTCGCTCTGTGTTCATCTATTTCTTCTTTTGTTTTTCTGATACAGCTAAAAATCTCCTTGAACAGTGCTTTATATTCAGGGGGAGCATTTGTGGAAGAGTCACTTAGCTCAGCAATTGTGAATTCTTGACTGCTAGCTGAAAGATCATACTGGGTGTTCCCCACATTTAGGTCTTTGGAATACTGCTTCAGTGTTTGTACAGCCTTGTGTTTCAAAGAATCTTCATCCATTTGACACTTCTTCAAAAGTTCCTCGTACTTCACTTTCAGAGCATTGTACTGAGCATCAACTTCATTGAGTACAGAGATTCCTCGCTGCTTGACAGCTTCAGCTCTCCTAATACACGTTTCTTCATGGCCCCTGAGAATGTCTGCCCCGGCAGCGCTGCTCAGGAGGCTTTCGCTGCTGCTCCGTTTCAGTGCCTTCTTCTCAAGCTCCGATACTGTCAGAAGTCCATCATCTGCCAGGCTCTGACCAAGCTCCCTGTCTAGAGATTCCTTGAATGAAATGAAGAAGGATTCTGGCACCAATTTCTCTGCATTATGGAGCGTGTTTTCAGACTGAAGTATCTGTCGCA
This sequence comes from Phylloscopus collybita, assembly GCA_027886175.1. Lineage (NCBI taxonomy): Eukaryota > Metazoa > Chordata > Aves > Passeriformes > Phylloscopidae > Phylloscopus > Phylloscopus collybita. The sequence goes on from JAJNNQ010000048.1 coordinate 5,683,760, forward strand.
TTTCAGCTACTTCTGCTTCCAGCTCCTCCGCACGAGCCCGATACAAGTCAGTATCAACCAGCCTCCGCTCCAGGTCACAGTTTTCTTTCACCATAAGACTGTATTCCTCTTCCATGGTTACCCTCTTCTCTTTCTCTAGGTTCAGCTGGGCTTGCAGAACTGTCACTGCCTTCTTTAACTTCTCGTTTTCTTCTTCTAGAGGACTTAGCTGACTATCCATCGAAGTAATCTTTTCTGCAAAGACGTGATCGTAAACAAAATACCTGCAGAAACAAAATGAGGATTATCACACATAGGAAGTACAGCTGACCACACCTAAAGTTTTCTTGTCCTGGGTAACTAATGACATATTTAAACTGTGTGCTAACACACTTCAGAGCACTAACAGGGGCCACTGCACTGACCAATCAGTTGATTTAGTAATCAGAACAGAGTTTGTAAGGACTTACATACCATCGAACCGAGCTCACGGCTTAGGCCGAATGGCAGCTTGTAAACAGTTTCATGTTACAGACAAGCAGATTGAATAATGTAAGTTTTAATTATCATTTAAGTTTAAATACACATTGCCTCCCTGTACCATGCAGTACTTTCTGACACTAATTTTTTCTACAGCTCTCCACTCCTGTAACTTCTGTCACTATTGATGTAGAAACAAGCTTCACAATTGACAAAGCAATGCTGGAGGCTGGTGTTTCCACAAGCCTTTGGCAGCTTGAAGGATCCACTTGTCTTTTGAATTGTCAAGAAATAACTTGATTTATTCTAGAGTATTACCTCCATGTAGAGACAACAGCTTGTTCTGTCTGTAGAGGTGCTTCCTTTACAAAATTGCCCTCTAGGCTTGCAGTTAGTCTGAGCTTTTACCAGGTGACTGTCCTGATGGCCCCACTAATGCAGTTCAGCTAGGTCAAATGGCTCCACGTTTAAAAGGCAGCCCAGCGCCCCAGGCACCATTTTCCCAGTTTAGGTGTCCTTTTAACCAGCTTAAGTTCAAAAAAGCTAAGGAACTACCCATGGACATCCAAGGAAAGAGTAAGTTACATGAAGTATTTTGCATTTAGTAAGTTTGTTTTTCAGATTATCTGTGTGTTTGCTTTTATCTGACTGAAAACACTGGAGTCTAAATTGTTGTAAGCTTTCTAGGCTACCATTTGATGTGGCTGGCTATGGGGAGAAAGTGGAGCACCAATACTGGTGTGGTCTAGAAGCAGGCCAGAAGAAATGACAATACCACACAGCAGAGATACTTTGCTAGTCGTGAACATCACGTTAATTTTTTTCCAGCTTGCCTGGTATCTGTGCTCATGTCTTAGGATTTAAAGTTTTGCTTAAAATAGTTTCAGTGTTCATTACTATGTAAGGTAAAAAGGCTTACTGGCGGAGGTCATACAGCTCCTTCAAACACGAGAAACTGTGCATTGATCTTGGCTGCTCAGATCTCTCCTGGCTCATCCGGCCTCGTCCAGGCTTTTTCAGTTCTTCCACTTGGCGCTGCAGGTCATCTATGTGTGTTTGTAGGCTTTCAATAGTCTCTGTCAAGCTAAAAGGTGAAAAGACCTTTAAATAAAACTAACCTTTCAATCTGCCAGTATTGTAGAACATCACTAGCCAGAGACAAGACACCCAATGACTACACAAATACACCTGGACCGCTCTTACTGATATTAACAGCTGGGAGGAGGGAACCTGTAAAAGTTTGTTACCTTATTATCTTTTGTTGTGAAGCTCTACTCTCTGCAACCAGTTTTTGATTAGTGTCTTCCAGTTCTCTTGCTGTCACATCCAGCTGCTCATAGACTTTTGCATGCTGGTCATTCATCTGCCGCAAGAGCTCCACTTGCTTTGTGAGGTACTGCAAGACAGTTCTGCTGTTACTGGTTTACTCTTGGAACACAAGCTACAGCTCCTGCTCTGCATTTTTGTTCACAGAGAGAAACTCCTGAGTTTTCCAAATGTAAATACCCACATTTGCTTTGGTAAGCTGAAGAGATACTATCAGTAGCTCTCTAGGCAGCTTGCCTTTGTCACAGAGGTCACCCCAGGCTGATGAAGCAGCCCTTACCTGGAGGAGCTGGGTTTGATGGTGCCAGCTGTCTTTATCTGTGCCCACGCCTTCTGCATGGGGCTGTGCTGCAGTCAGCACTGATAGAGCCTTCCAACACAGCCCTTACCTGTCTGCTGTATCCTAAAGGTTGCACTGTGCTCCAACAGAAATTTATTAACTGTGTTGACCCAACAACTTTTTCAGCATTAAAACTGAAATATTGGATAGCACCATCCATAATTAAATGTATTTTCAGCTGACCTAAGTTCTTCCAGTCTGAAGGAGCACTAGGTTCAGCACGGCAGAATTTAGGCTGTGGTCACTCTTAAAACAGTATGTGGGCTAATATGTATTAGCAAGTATAATCAAGTTATTGAATTCAAATCTTAAAAATTACTCACAGGGAACTATTCCAGTTACTGTAATCGCAAACAAAGGTCTTCTGGCCTTTTTTAAAAAATAAAGCCTCACATGAAGTATTCGCAATTTAATCCTCTTTGGTTTTACAATTAACTACACAGACTGTTTAGTTTCCTGAGTAACATCAAAAAGCTTGGAATTCTTAGTTTAACCAGGTTACAATCACCTACAGCTCTTCAAAAAAGCATCTCATATTCTCCCACCCAGGACATGAGTATTTACATGAGACAGTTCTTTTCTGAGTCTAACCCCCTAAATCTGAAATACTTTGTTCTTACACAGAATTTGTATTTTACAATATATTCTGTATTGCTACATGTTAAGTTTCTTAAAACTAAGCTTCAAGTAGGAACATCCAGCAAACTCCTGGGCAGAATTACTTCTCTTTACATAGGCCTGTTACATACTCAAAACTTCTAATATTCTACTTAACCTTTTACCTCATTAAAAGATTGGTGGGTTTACATTTTAGGCAATTTAAGAACAGATAATAAGTTAATCTAGGACTAGTAACTGCTCCATACAGACTTCTAGAAGATCAACATGATAGCTGTTGGCTAGATCCTTTTGTAGCCTGTGCACACATGACAGAGGATTTACACAAAAATAGAACATAGATTAGCAGTAGAATCTCAATGTGACCCATTTCAGATTAACTTTCCCTATTGGTTATAGCTGAAGGAAGGAGCTGGAGATCTTCAGACTTTCTTCAGCAATACAAGTGTGGCCAAGCACAGGAGGCAAGGCTTTGGTGCCTGAAGAGATGTTGCCACTTATTATAATGGGCTTTTGGAGACGTTCAAGATGAATGGAGGGGGTGAAGCACCTCCACCTCCTCCACCTTCCATCTCCAATATCTTCAGGGCTGGTGTCCAGGCCTGGTATAACCAGACCACCAAAGATGATGTAATAAATACTTATGGAAGTTCACATTTAATCTACGTCCCCCTTCAACCAAGCACCTAACATGAAACAACACCTTGCATTCTAGCACATGAAAATTGGATGGTGTCAGGACTTCCAATGTCTGAGTGCTGAGAACAGATTCAAGCAGGAATAAAATTGCTGTTTCCCTGCAGCCTTTATTACATCTACAGTGATTAGTTAGTGGCACACGTGTCAGCACAAAGGTCAGCTACAATGATCCAAAGCTGTAAAATGCTTAATGTGTTAGTATTTAATATACGAGATGTAATCTTAAGCACACAACAGCCTTTGACCCTTCCTTTCCAGTGCAGACAAGGCAGTGCCACATTTCAGAATGATTTCTCAGCCTGTTCTAGACTTTGCTCCCCTTAAGATCCAAATTAATAGGAAAAAAAGTCCCAAAAATTTACATGGGTATACAGCACTGAAAAGCTAGTACAGAAATTCAGCAGAGTAGCTACAGGAACAGCTGAAAGATCACATGTAGGTTACAGAGACAAGCAAATGAAAATTAGGAAAAATCAAGCTTAGAGACTGAATATGCCATTTGCACATGTATCCTGTGCAATGGGGTATCCTGTGATCCCACAAGAGACAGAAATCCTGATATGGAAATAATAGACTGAACTGCTTTACACCTTGCATATGCAAATTTTATTCCCATTTGTTTCAGTGAATTCCTGTAACAATTCCTTCTGCCAGAAAGCTAATATATTCAGTTCCTCAACTAGAGGGTTTATCTGGGTATTTGAACATGGGGTTAATTTTCCCTTTTCTGCCAGAAGTCCAGATGCAAGAGAAACTTCTTCGGAGAAGAAAAATTTTGTGTTGCTGTTACACTTTTAAATGGCACTGGGGAAAGAGAGAAGATTGAGACAGGAGATAGGGCTGAGAAGACAGCGTGTTACTACAGCAGATACAAATACAGCCTTTGGCTCAACAAGCTGGGCAAAGAAAAGGTGCAGGCACTATTTATATGTCAGAAGCATCACAAAAAACTGTTTCTCCCACTCTCTCCCTCTCTTCTTGGAGGGTGCTAATAGGACAATCCAATACACATTTACCCTCCTTGAGGGAGAGGAGGAAAGAGATTGAAGAGGTATCAGATAAACCCTTCAAAAAGTAGTATTGTTGAAGTCTTGGTAGAGCAAGACATTGAGAGAAAAAATTAATCTGTCATGTCTGAGTTTGTCTGACTGCACATGTACTTGACCCTGCAACACACCAACTATAGATCAGTGCTGGAAGGACATTTGTGACACTTCCTGGAGCTGAAGCTCTTTTATGTGGTCTATAAACACTGAACCACCAGAACAGCTTAAGCAAATAAACTGGCTTAAACCAATAGGATATTGCATTCTTAACAGCACTAGACTATTTCTGTAAATCGATGTGGCACAGCAATAACGTATTTTCCACATTTCTAGACAGTGTTAAAATACAGCTGCTTATTAAGTAGCTACACTCAATGAGCCAGGTTAGTTGCCTATCACAAAGTTCTGGTGTGTTATTTCAAAAGGCGTGTTGTAACTGTGCTGAACACTTTCTTAAATATGGTTGTTCATACAAGTACCTTGTGTACAGTATTTGTATAGCACCTTGGAGGTGTTTGTCTTCTCTACACCTTAAGAATTGATCTTTTTACAAAAACTATTCATGGCAATGAGGTATTTTCAGTCTCTGCATAAGTAAATACATCTTCTAACTCTGTGGCAGTAATATAAATATCAGCCATTCCAACCATTGTATCTCAGAACGAACAGGATAACAAAGATTACAGTTAGCACATAATAGAAGAAAGAGCCAAGAGATGAGGTACAAATCAAAGTAACTCCCAAAAACACACCCACAAATCAAACCTGCACTCAGAAATTGCTCATCACTTACTAAAAATGCTGCATTTGTATTGACTACTTTAAAGATACCTGTAATTCTGTAATTATTAAGGTTAGGATTCTTTCAGTTACCTGTTGCCACTGCAATAGTTTTCAGTCTGAAGTTGCAGCTGTACAAACTGCCCATCTCTAATTGCAGTACTGCAAAGATTTTGTAAAAATCTGGTACGTACCAGTCACAGCCTGGCCCCTGTGATTCACACCAGAACCAAACTGAAATGCTGACTACATTTTCAATACGCTGTCAGCCAGAAAAGTTCTGAATATTTAATAATTTAATTATTAAGAGATCATGCATTGCTCTCTAATAGCTGAAAAAAATCTCATTATGCTGACAAATGCTAGGTCTGCACGAACACAGGCAATATTAAAAATAAGAGAAATTGCCAAAAATAGCCCGTTTTTTCCACTCTATTATCTAAAGATGAGTGATTTTAAAAGGATGGTTATGTTTTTGGGTTTTTTCCCTGGAAAATATGGAACAATACATCCACTATATCCTATATTTAGATCCTACTTAAGTGGAATTTTTTTCTGGTCTTTTTTTTGTTTTGTTTGTTTGTTTGTTGGGTTTTTTTGTCTTTGCAGGGTTTCTTTTACATTGAAATAGACTTTAGCTCCTTTTATCACAGCTCAGTGTACTGGAAGTCCATATCCTCAGATTTTACTTAAATCTCACTTCTATACTTATCAGCATGTAAATTTCAGCACTGCAGTCATTAGAATTCTCACGTAATATTTTAAATTATTAATGTATTTATTATCATATAATATAATGTCATTTTACCTGGAAAGATCAGCAAAGTTTAGCAATAAAAACAACTAAAGTATCTTTTCTGTACAAAACCAAAAAATACCAGTCATTTGTCATTAAACAAACCAAATCCAACATTTAGTGGCACAAAGCTTCTGGAAATCAGAGTTCTAACTATAAGCCACCTATACTGGTTCTCAAAATCTCAAAAGAGCAGAAGTGGTGAAAGATTTTTCAGTATTTTCCATTAGGTCTCAAGAAATTCAGATCTTAACTTATACACTGTATATTGCAGGTCTGGACACTTTCACACAGGGACCCTTTAGGTATTTTACCTCTATCTCCTGCAATTGCTCTTGATTTGTTGCATACATTTGCTGTAAGGATTCTTCTAGTTCAGTGTTACGGTCCAGTAGTGTCTTCCCAAGCTCAGCAGCAAGGTGAAGATCTAAACAAAGAAATCATGTTTACATGTAAGTGAGAGAAACAGTGATGTAATCTAATTCTAAAGCTTGTTATCAAATACTTGAGGTATTTTCTTACTGCTGCTATAACTGCTCCAAGTTATCCCCAGTACCCAACATGGAAGTTAGCTTCTACCCAAGTAGAACATTCATCTACCACCTCTAAAGCAAGTTAAGTCAGCCCTGAGACCCAGGGACACTCTTATGTCATGAAGCTTCCTCAGTTCCTCTGTGGCCCTTCAGACACACCCAGGCCAAAGCTGATGAACTCTTTATTGACTTGACTGTTCCTCCCCATTCCCCTCTCTACCAGAGTTCAGGTCATTCAGGATCAAAGTGCTAAATGAAAGTTTTAGATGCTTTTTATGGTGAAACAATAATATCAAAAGACATAAAACTGATGGAGACTTGCAGCTATTCTGCTTTTCAAGCTCATAAAGCCAGGTGACAAGAACTGTTTTATGTGCTCCAAAACATCACTTTAAATGTCATTTCTTCTCAGGCACTTAATCTCTGTTTCACTTCAGTCATCTTCAATCACCTCCAGGGTGCAATGACTGTAGTTGTTGCAAATTAAGAAATAAGTCATCTGAACACTCAGCTCCATTCTAGAGGGAAGCTTGATATTTGCTCAACAGCATCAGAAGTGCTAGATATTCTGTATTATTATGTTGAAAGACAAGTGTAATTTAAAAGCTAACATAACATGACAAAGTAATAAGTCTTGGTATTAATGCTAAAATTGTAGTTACTCTGTGGAGGGTACTACAGATGGATGTAGTGTCAAGGATCCAACAGATTTCTAGAAATCTCTTATTTTCTACCTCCTTTCCATCACATGACCTGCAGGCATGCAATACCACTGAGTTAGCTCTCACACAGAGCTTGTATCATTAATTGGAAAGAGAAGCAAAGTCAAGAAAAACTTTGAGTCACATCAAGAAGCCTTAAATTAATGAACAGGAGACATGTATTGCATCATCAGCAGTTAACAGCCAGAGAAGCAAACATATTAATTCCATTTGTGATGCCCTTTTTTTAACATGTTATGCTACCTCTTTCCTGCCCCCTCTCAGTTATCTTATCAGCTAGGAACTGTAATACACACAATACTGCTCCAAGATTGTTCTGTGCTAACCTTCAGTTTGGCAGCCTGTCCAAAATGATTACTCCATCTCCACACATAAGCCAAAGACCAAATTCAGACTTACAAGGACAAGTCAGTACAAACATTTGTCTATGAAGCAGTAGATGTCCAATTCTGGCAAAACAAAAGCCGTGCTATTCTTTATACATCCTTTAGAGCCACAATGCGTAGTTTCCTACCTTAAGGTCAGATTCTTAGCATAAATGCCATAAAAACAATTTAAAAGAAATCCCACTGTACGGGAGTTCTTCAGTTTCAAAAGATGTACAATTAGAAGGCACAAGGCATATTGGTCTATACTTAGGAGTTTATCCTCACATCGCTGGTAGCACCACTCATTACAAAGCAGGATTAAAAGTATTTGGATAAGGAAACCTTAAGGCATCCTGCTTAAATTTTTCCCATTTGGTAAACAGATTGCACATTGTTTACCCATGGACAGAATAACTCCCAGTCAAACACCAGGCTGCTTGTTCTATCTCATTACAGAATACTGTAGTCTTCAAATTCAGTGAATTCATTATCCTATAGAAAATGGAGTCCTGCTTCACAAGTTCTTGTACTGCACAGATCTTTACTAGGAGCCACCATCTTTAAAACAATACTAGCATCATTCGAGGCAAAGACTAAATAGTCTATTCTTTTTATTTTATTAGAGTAGAATAAGAGCTTTAGAGAGGATTTAGGATTATGTTAAAGACATAATGCATAATGGAATTACTACCATTTCCCTTCCCATAGTGAAAGTTTGTTTTCATGTTTAAGTACATTTAGGAGTTTACAGCTTCATTCTTAAATGCCCCCTCATCTACTAATCAAATAGCACATACCATACAGTACTTGGAATACAAGGTGAATAATAGAATTCGTGTCATACTTCACATTCATTCTGTTTGTTAGACTGGCAGAAGCACAAATGGGTTACTATGGGAGAAACACTTTTATAATTGAGGCAATTTATTTCTGAGGGGGAGAATACAAGTGGGAGCACTGAGGAACATACAATAAAACCTTAACTCTAGAGAAAGCAAGTACTGAATTCATTTTACCTCTTCTAAAACTCAAAATTTTTTGCATCCATTTTTCTACATGGTCAAGTACCTGGAAGCCCTGTAAAGAGCAAATTTTACAAGAGAGATGTGTCATGTATGTTTTCCAGATACAAAATGGGAAGTATTAATTTACATTTCTCTGGAGAGAGTTATAGTAGAACACTGGAAGCAAAACTGCATTTTCTGTTGTAAATTTATGTAAAGCAACAGCTAAATTCTGACAGACATGCCTTTTTACTTTTCACCATAAAGATGGAAGCAGAGAGGTTTTTAATAATGCAAAATGCATATGTGGAGATCTAAAGATCTTCACTTTAGTAACTCTGATTAGTTGTACTGCTGTTTAACAGCTCCATCAGAAATCTCCAAAACACAACTTCAAGGATGTCTTCTGATGTTGAACAGCCCTCACTTACCAGTGCTGCACAATCTCTTCTGACTGCATTACCATCATTGAAAAAAAGATAAAACCAGTACCAAAACCCTTCCCTTCTACTTTTTCATAACCCGCCTAACAAAATTATTCAGAGAATTTTCAATCTAAAACTAAGTCTATTCTTTTAAACAGCAAAAGGCATTAATTGTGCAAGATTTATAAGTAAGCCTACAGTAAGTTTACTTAACTGTAAAATGATTTTTTCTACTTAGTTTCCTATTTCCTATTCTGTATTCAGAACACCCTCTGTTCTGTAAAAGTGAGTAACAGCAAGATGCAAAAAGAGCAGTCCATATAAAAAAAAATTCTTTTTTAAAGGTCAGCATACTTCAGCAAAACAATGCAGAAGGATGGCTGTTCCCATCCTTACAAGAATTCCACGAGCACTTTATGCATGAGCAGTATGCCAGAAAATCCCATCTTCATTGTCAAGGCAAAAATCTTTGGTACATATTTTGTAGACTTCCACATTTCTCCAAAACCCCTACCCTAATTTTAAGTTTCAAAGACCAACTGACAAGGACTTCAAGCTTGTTTCAAGGTGCTTTCTAATGTTTTACAACCTAGGTTCTCATAATCATACTCATCAGTCTTTAAACATGCACTGATTGTTTGGGTTGTGAGGAGTTGCACGAGACCTTGATAAGCACTCTTACTACCCTGTTTACACACATCCGTGTGTCTTCGCCTTAGCAGCAGGAGGAGTAGTATCCTTCAGAGTCCAGAAATAAAATACAGCACAACGTTTAGAAAACATTCCTGTAAGGAGTTTCTTTTTTCCATTTCAACTTGCCCATCACTTTATTTTCCTTCTTTTCCTTTTGGCAAGGCTATTTGTGACTTCCATTAAGGCTTGAAAAGAGAGAATCCCCAGAAAAAGATAGTCCACATGTTGAGACTACATTAACCAAACCCCCAAAACTAACCTCTAGAACGGAATAGTGTTTCTTAAAAGCTGACAGCAGAGTCAACTGGTGATTATTTCACTCATTTCAATTAGAAGAAGAAAGTAGAGAAACATCAAGAAGGCAAGAAGTCAGTTGTTAGACATTGTGAAGTCTCTTTATAGGTCTTCTATTCCATAAACACTGACATAGTAAAAACATTACTGAACCGTGTCTTCAAATTTTTTACTCTCTTCCCTTTGACAGCAAACTGCAGTTTCAGGATCTTATTTCAACTGATTTGGTTGTATCCTAGAGCCAGGAAAACATCAATTTTGGGTGAAGAGTACCTAAATACAGCTTTCAAACAGTTAGCTATTTTATATAGCGTACAATTAGAGAGACCTGGTCCTGTCTCAGAAAGAGTTTCTGCTGTCAGATGCCTGATCTCAGTGTGAATACTGCTTAGCTTTCTCTAAGGTTTGCAGTACAGCAGCACCCACCAATCCCAAGAATTAATGTATTTCAATATAAAAGCAAAACGTTTAAGACTGGAGCAGGTTTGCAGGAAGCCACTTCACAGCTTTGAGCCGGCCTTTCAAAACAAACTCAGGATTAAGAACAAAAAGTAGAACTAAGCAACTTAAGTAAATACCAGTCATAAATGCCACTAAGCTCCTAAGGAAATTGCACATTCTTTCCATATCATGCCTGTTAAGACACTTTCAGTGCAATTATACTTGTATTCCTGTGGCTCCTTTCTCATTTGTGAAATGAACAGCATTTACCTCTTGTATGTAGTGTTTTAAAATCTACCGATGCAATTACGTACAGAAGCTATACATGTATATTGCTGAGGCGTAGTGGAGTTATTTGATATTTTAATAAGAAAACCTAAAGAATTTTTAATAAGGAACCTGCAACTAGTCGAGCACTGCTACGACTACAACTTCATCGACTGGCAGCCCTTACAAAGAACTCAACAGGGCGCAATACGGCATCCTACCCCGGCTCTTCCAGCGTCTGCCCCGAACAGGGCACCTTCACCTTCTGTGAAAGGTGCAACTTTTCGGAGAGCCGCTTCTCTCCCTCCGGGCGGAGAGAGACCCCGGCACCATTCAGCTCGGCTGCCGCACCTCCTTCCCTCAGACAAAGACGGCCGCAGTCGTTACCGATGACAGCGATTCCGCCGCGGCGGGAAGCGCGGCCGTGCGGGGATCCCGAGCTCCGAGCCCGGAACGACCGAGGCGTCGGCCACCCCCGGCCCCCGAGCGCCCTCCCCGCCGCCCCGCCCGCGCCCCGTAGAGCCACGGTGCCGCTGCCTCCTCGCCGCCCGCCGCGGCCCCTTCCCTCACACGCCCTCCTCGCCGCAGCCCCTGCCCTCACACACCCGCGCCCGGCGCTTCCCCACAGCCCCCTGCCTCACACGGCCGCTCTACGCGGCCCCTGCCCTCATCCTCGCGGTGCCTTCCCTCACACACGCGGCTCACTACACACCTCACACGCCCCCCGCCACCGCCCCGGCTCACCTTGCTGCAGGTCCTGCTGGTCGTACCAGGGCTCATCCTCTCGGATTTCGAACTCCTCCACCAGGCTGTCGGCCAGCATCGCGCCCCTTCCGCTCACGGGCGGCTGAGCCGGCGGCGCCCACCCCACGATCCCCCTTGCGCCGAGCGGGGCAGAGCGAGCCGGCAGCCGCTCCCCGCCTCAGCAGCCGCCTCCGGCCATTGCCGAGCGGTTCCGGACTTTGCCGAACCTCTCCCCCTTCTGGCCGGGCTGCGCCGGCGGCAACGTGGCAGCTCCTGCCGCCGCCCGCCCCCCGCCTCCCGCGATTCAAACACAGCACCCTCGCCTCGCCTCGCCGGCGGGCGGCCAATTGGGAGCCGCCCGCTGCACAGATCGAAAGGAGGCTACACCAATCACAAGGCGAATTCATATCAAGCGGCCAATGAAAGCGAAGAGAGGGCGGGCCTGGGGCAGTCGCGCCCCGCCCCGCGGTGCGCAGCCTCCCGTCAAAAGAGGTGGGTCGGTGCCTCTGGAAGGGGCGGTGGTCGTCGGCGCTCGGGGGCGTTGATGGCGGGGAGTCGCTGCTGAAGGTTGTTGGCTGCCGCTTGCGGCGGAGTAGGGCTGGCACAGCCCGGAATGGGACAGTGCAACTTGGTGTAGGGAGAGCTGGGCTCGTAGTTGCCCCCCGTTGGGAGCGCTGAGGGAAGAGCATGAGGAGGGTCTCGGCGTGGCGTCCAGGTGCGGGCCGCGTCCCCACCCGAGTGTGGGAGGGGAGGGCGGAGCGGGGAGCCTGCAGTCCGAAAAGGGCTGGCTCCGTCCCCGCACCTCGGTCGAGGGGCCGCCGCTCGCCCTCGCCTCTTTTCCGCACAAAGCGGAGGGAGCCGTGTTTCCTGTCCGGGGACCTGCTGAGAAAAACGAGCGTAACTTCCCCATGATTGACATTCGAGCCTTTCCAAAGGTGCAGTCCTGCGAGCTCCTCGAGCCCCGCGCTTCTGAAGCGCAGCCCCACAGCGCTCGCGGAGCGGACACCGGCCGCTGTGAGCATCCCCCGAGCCTTTCCCCTCAGTGCTACCCCTCGGGACTAGCACCGCGTGTATTCTGGCTTCCGTCTCATGTGGTGCCAGTCACGTCAGGAGGATGAGGAAGATCCGTGTGTCCAACCAGTCTGTCAGGGCTGTGAGCATTGCGCAGCGGTTTGGGACCCAGAACGGCAGAGCAGGATCTCAGCTAGCGCGCCTCAAGCAACGTTTGCTATTATCTCTCGGAATCCACTTTTCTTCTTTAGACTCTTGCTCTAATTTCTTTTAGCAATTGTCATCCTGCTCTGGGAGAAACGCAGGTAATGTCACACTGCATCTCACTGGCCCGAACAGCGTGTTCTTTCGGCCTCTGTGTATTAACACAGTTGTAACCACTAGAAATTTCTGAAACCGATTTGCCTTCTGTGAGTCACAAAATGTGCACCTGTGCTTTAACCTGCTCAATATAAAGGCTGACTACTAAGAAGAGGGAGGGGATGCCCATGCATGATTTCATTGTCGTGCTATTAAAGGGAACATCTGGGGAAGGAAGTGTGGTACCTCAACTTCTAATTGAACCCATTTCATAAACAAGGTGCGGGAACAGATGTACCAATTAGGGTAGAGTTGTGTCAGGTCCTGCATATTACAATTAGTCATGGTACTAGAGGTCAGTTTGTTCATTGTTAGAAGATTTTTGTTGGAGAAATTTCAGATATCTTTCAAATTTTTTGAAACTGAGGGAACGATTTTTTTATTTGTGTCAGAAGGAATCAAGTCAAACAATTTAGAAATAACTGCTGGTAATGTTGGTGTGAAGCACTTTTATTCTTGGTGTTTGTGGAATTTAAAGGAAAGTCTCCCAGTTCTCCATTTTGAAGACCTGTGCAGGGTGCTCCAGAAGTGAAATGTCTACCTTTCCAAAAGCCCTAATATATAAATAATTTCAGTTAGTATATTTATGAAGGCTCAAAAAAGCAAATGTGACACTTGCTAAAAACATGCTCATTGTAATGACTTTCATATTAATATCAAAATTATTTTAAAAAATAAACATTTCAATTGTACATCTTTTTAATAACCTTTTTCTTCATTTTAGGTTTCTCTGTAAAAGATTGTGAAACCAGACTTGCTACAAAAATGCAAAATTTTGTCCCCTGAAAATGGTATTGTCTTTACAGATGTAGAAAAATAAGTTTGAAGATATATATACATCATGGTCATTCTTAAATATTTGAAGAAATCGGTCATATTCTTAGCTTTAACAAAACAAATTCTAGGGTTCCAGTTGTTTGTCAGCTTGATTTTTTTTCTTAGCCACAGAATGAAGTTACCTCCTCTTTGCGTCATGTTTCATATCACAGCATCTCACATATATATGCAGAAGTGCATCCGTGCTTTATTTGCTCTTCAAGGAGTTAATTTTCTGTGGTTGGGGGATGAAATAACTGCCTGTTCCATCTTCCCCAGTCCCTACCTGATTTGTGGCTTTTGCGTGGTCCTTGTCTGGTGATTCTGAAGTTCCTCCCTTCCTGCACAGCCGCCTTGTAAACCACAGGAAGGCTGGAGACAGCCTTGGCTTTCATTTCCTGTTTCTTCCATGGTTATTTTTATGAGGAGTTCAGGGACCTGCTTATAGAGCTGCTGATCAAGCAGATATTCAAAATAGGTATTTTGATGGATATGTGAAAATTGCATGTAGGGTAAAAATGTTTAATATGCAGAGGAGCAAAGTGTGGACTATTGACATAAAGCAGGTTGTAACGCTCTAAATAGTAAGGCTGAAATTTAAACTTGAGGTATCAAAATTAATAGCAGACAGCTTCCTTCAACAGATGCAAAAGTGAATAAAGCCTCAGTTAAAAACAGATACCTGGGAGTAATTATGTATTGGGCTTATAGAATCAAGTGTGGTCAAGGGCTACTTTTAGGTAGCTATTAAATAGCTTTAAAAGGTAGAGGTTCCCTGGAGCTGGCTCTTTTCATGGCATAGTTTACACCAAACATGCTAAGGTAATTGATGGAAAAGATCAGCATCTTAAAAATTTGTTGTCTGAATATCTGATTGATAGATGAAAGAAATCGGTATTCTTGGGCTGAATCTCTGTTATTTGGGCATACATAAAATGCTGTGTGTGCTACTTGCTACACTTTATTTACATGCAGTCTTCATACCATGAAAATGTTAATTTAAAGGTGTTTTGTTTTAATTGTTTTATGGTTTATTGGGTGAAAATACTGCTTCCGTGACTTCTTAGCCATTAATATTTTAAAACAGAAGGGCAAAACTTGGTATTTGTTTTGAAAGAACGTGCATGCTGCATTTGACATTCATAGCATTGGAATACATAAGGAGTTGAGTCACTTCATTCCAGCACAGTCCATAATTTTAAGAACATATAGCTAGTAAGAAAGATCTAAAATGTATGCAATTACTTTGAACTCTACACCAAGGTGAGTGTTTGCAATAGCAGGTTTTTAAGTGGAGTCTATACATAGGTGAGGAAGGGTTTCTTAAATTTTTGTCTACTTGTTCCATTGACTTTTAAGTACTGATTGTACTTGGAAATGTCACTTAATAACTTATTATTTTGGGCTCAGTGTCATAAATCAGTAAAACGTGTTTCTTATTTAGAAAAAAAAAAGGAAGAATGGGAAAATTTTCCTCCAATAATCCATTTCTGCACCTCTGAAACAAGCAAATCCACCATGTTATTTTAATTTGGAAAATTATTCTAATTGTAATTCTCTTTTGTAACTTGAGGAAGAAGAGAGCTGTACTCCTGGAAGATGAAGATTCTTTGGGGAATTCATGCTAATGCCCTGGCATATTCCATGACTACCTTAGGTGCTGGAATGATGAATAGCATTTTTAATTTCTACTATGTTAAGCTTTTCCTAAACCGATACAAAATTTCAGAAAGTGCATTTCATATAGCACAGGTACTGTACAATGGAATATTTTGATTACTGTGTTGTGCTATGCGTCAGTGTTACTGAAACAAAGTGATTCTTTTAATGACAGATTAATTTCGGAATCATTACAATTAATTAACAGTAAATTATATTTGACTTTAGTTAATCCATAAGCAATGGAACTTACACATAAAGCACATTGCTTACAGTCTATAGAGTAAAAATCTCCAGACTTAATTGCTGAAAAGATTTTTACATTTGATAGCTTGAGGTAATTTCTAAACTGATCTTGCACCTCAGCTCTATAGATAAGTTTGACATTAGTGCTTTCCTATGAACTGTTTAAGTACTTAAATGCTGCATTTATCCTGGAAGTCATTATCCATGTGAGTAACTCTTGTTGTAAATGGTCTCCTGAAAGTAATGGACCAGCTCATGTTTTGAATTAACTTGCTGTGAGAATAATATCTGAGCTTTGTGGGATGAAAGCCCAGATATATACAGTTTTGAAAGAGCGAAGTCTTATAGACAGTTTATTTCAAATGTAGTTGCTCTTATTCATCTTATTTTTTCAAAATTTCTATAAACCTATGAATACTGATAAGAAATCATTCTAGAGTCTGTTTTGACCTGAGTAGCTTTTCTATGTATTTATTTCTCTGCAGCTTTTTCTGTATAGCAGTTTATTTTATACAGAGAGGTCTATTTTAAATAAATACGTTGTGTTTGTGCAACCTCTGCAGAAGAATGACAGTAGTGACAAATTCCCTTGTCTGTGGCAGGTGGTGTTTATGATCTGGAATGCCATCAACGACCCCCTCTTTGGCTACATCCAGGACAACTCCCGGCTGAAGTGCTGCGCGCGGCGCCAGTTCTCCATTTTGTACGGAGCCCCTTTGTACGGCCTGGCCTTCCTGCTGCCCTGGTTCCCCTGGAGGCCCTACGAGGACGGGGACTGGCTCTGCGGCCTGCACCTCGTGGTCGCGCTCTGCGCCTTCGACGGCCTGCTGACCTTCGTGCTGCTGGCGCAGTGCGCGCTCTTCGCCGAGAGCTCGCCCAGGCACGACGGCAGGCTCCAGCTCATCAAGTACAACCAAGTGGCCACGCTGCTCGGCTCCACGAGCGTTCTCTTCTGCGGGCTCGTGTCGGATAACATGGAAAACTTCGCTCGCTTCCAGGCTTTCAGTGTTTTGATCGCGGCGCTGGCGACGGCCTGCATGTGTTGCACGGGTAAATACAGCACGAGTCAGTATGAGCAGAGAGAAGCTCATACAGGGGATGCTAACCTGGAAAACGGCGATGGAGCTTTCTCCTTGGCCTCTGTAGTTTTGTTGACGAAACAGATCATGACAAAGAACTTTCTGTGTTTTGTAACAATGAACTTCTTCCAAGTCTTCCACCTAGCCTTCTACAACAATTTTATGATGATCTTTGCGGATAATCTTATTCCTAAGGATGTCCTTTCTTCCTCAGTAAGAAGTATCATGTATGGAGCAGGATTTATTTGTCCTCAGGTAGGCAGTCATACCCCTTTATTTCTAAATATGAAAATCTGGTGTTTAAGTAGTTCGCAGTATCTATTTAACACTTGAAAAAAATGCTGTATTTGGCATAAGGCATTGGCCAAAAGGAGTACTAACTCTCCCCAGTACTCTAGAAGAATGAAATACCTTTGTGCAGGCTGATCAAGTGTAAGAGTTAGAGAGAGCAGACAGACAGGCTGGTAGAAAATCTGTTTAAAACAAAATGAGACAAGAGTAGGCAAGGAATGAATGTTTTGTATCCTCCAATTCTTATAATACCTAAGCATAAAGGAATGAAAAACATGGCCAAGATCAAACGTTTCTAAAAGCAAAATCTACAGAATTCTCAATTCTTTTTTGTTTAGTTTTCTAATACTGTGTATTACAAATGAAAGACTAAGCTCTTCTTCAGGAAGTTTCTGAAATAAACTGCACAAAATACCAGAAAAAAATTATAAAGTATGAAAAGCATTGTTAAAATATGTGGTATGTCATGGAAACCAAACAAAACTCTAAATAGATGCTTTTGGAGAATAATACATTCCCATTTATTTTGTTGTTTGGTCTTTGGTTAGCAGTATTTATTGGGAAGAGAGACATACTTTTAAGAGCCCAGTCAGGGATGAGGGAAGAAGTAATGAACTGAAAAGAGAAAGATAACCCAGAAGAGTAATGTGTGAGAACAAGAAAATTATTAAAAGTATATCCCACAGAATGTGACCATATTTGTTTGCAGTAAATAAAAATTCCTCTGTTTATTGCTTTCTAACTTCTTTCTCTAGGTCTTTAAAACCTTTCTCTGTGTTTATTTATTGGATGTTGAAAGTCAGGATACTCAAAATATGAGTATCCTGACATTCATCATAGGTGCTGATGGTATTCAGGATTTTTAAAAATCAGGTTGTTGTATTCATTAAATTATAATGGGTTTTGTTAAGTAATCTTTATAAGAAGATAAATGTAAGTGCAACTGGAATTAGCAGTTCAATTTCAGTTCCTATTTTGGCATTTGCATATAACACATACAGATCCTGGACATACCTTCTCTTCCATAACACCTTACTATCTATAATTTCAACTTTTGTCCTTATCACAAGTTTAATAGTTTTGAGGTTTTTCCCTATACCATAGACAGTTAGATAATGAACTTTGGAAACAAATCAGAAGCTACAGAAGTTAGGAAAGCTTAAATATTTTTTTCTCTTAATATATAGCAATCACTTTTATTGATAAAATCAGTGTGACAGTGTGAAAAGAACAATCTTTCAGAAAATGCGTCTCTCTCTGCTCCCCAGAGACTCTTTGTCTAGAAGGTCACTGAACCGTAGAGGGTTTGCTGTGACCTTATTTTTCTCAGGTTTTGTCCCTTTGAGCTCAAGATACAATAAGAGAATTCTCTGATGGCAATGTCCTGAACTTCACTTACTGGAAAAACACCCGACCCTTGTAAAATAAAGCTCCTTTTTATGAACTCTGCTTCAGTGGCCTCTACTAAACTAGAATTCAGCTTCTGACTCAGGTTCCTTCTAGTAGGGGATATGAGGAATACAACCTGCCCACAAGGAAAATGTTGCTGTAACATAGACAAACAACTTTGAATTTGCATCATTGTTAGTATTTTCCTTACAAACACACAGTCTTAGAGACGTGCAAGTAGTGAGGAATTTTCTAAGTCATAAGTACTTCCTGAGACGGGGTTATTTTGCAATTACAGGGAGACAGGAACATGGTGTTTACAATAGCAGGCATTACATGATCCCTTAGTATTTCTAGTGGAGGCACTTTTCAGCAAAATCCCTGAAAACAGCCAGGGGGAGAAGTATGTTTTAACTTTCTTGTAACAAGATGTTTTTTGTACACCAACTTTCCAGATCTGTTTTACCTCCCTGATCAAGTAGAAAATTTGAGCTTTTTTACAATAGCATTTGCCATGGTAATCTTTGTCTGACCGTAGCATCCTGGTTTTGTTTGTTATGTTAAAGCAGTTCAGTGTGGGAACAATTGTATGAGGAGAATTCTTTCCTGTTCTTCATCTGAACATTACCTGGTTCATCTCTGTAACACAGAAGAAAGGAGAAAATGTGGATCTTCACACAGTTTGTATATTTGTGACAGAGATGAGGACCATGTACATGTAGATGGTGACAAAGGCCCCTATAATAAAAAGAACATAATTCATTACAGAATGTCCTATTGAAAATGAAAAGTGAGGTACAATGTAGAAGAACTTAAATTTTGTTCCTACTATAATTAGCACTTAATATAATTTTCATGAGTTAGCCAGTCACTAGATTCTCAGAATCTACTCCTCACCAAGATTAGCAAAATTAAAGCTCAGCCATGCACAAGCACTGGCCTCTGCCTTTCTGTGCTTTGCTAGTAAAGCCTCTAACGTGCTTAGTTAAGGCTGTCCTGGTGAGCTTGCTTTGCCAACTTAAAAATCATGCTTGATTTCTAAAAATGTCAATGAAAATAGTAATATTAATGAAAAAAGCAATTACTGAAAATACATCTTCTCAGCAGTTAAATGGCAAGATGCTTGGTTCACAGTTATCATATTGCAAAGCTAATACTTTAAGGGATATCAAAAGTAAAGATCATGAGCATTAAATAATAGGCATTGTTGGAAACAGTGTTTCCTCAGGATATAGCAGTTCTCAGTGGCTAGTTTTTGAGTGAAAGGAGACTGTACCTAGTAGAGGTAGCATAGAATGAGCCAGTAGAAGGTTGTCTTGGTACAATTTCTATTTTTTTATTTTGTTAAACTTCTTAGAAAGGGCTGTTGTTTGGGTTTTTTTTTTTCTTTAAAGGGTATTAATTATGTCAGGTCTGTGTTTTATAGCTCTCCTAGTGCTGGGAGACTGTACTGTATCTTTTCATCCTCTCTGTGTATATATTATCTTTTCAGTGCCTTGTTCTTCTCAGTTATGCTTCGTTGAAGAAGTTTGGTTATTACAGAATCATCTTGTTTTCCTTTTACTATGAAGGAGTAGCTGCTGCTGTCATGTGTCTTCTAGGGCAAGAACACTATTATCTGCTGGCATTTTATGTCACAACAAACATGTAAGTAAATCCACTCTGTTCATAGATACAGCTGAAATACTTCTAACAGAGCAGATGCTTTTATTATTATGAAGATTCTGCCTCTGCTTTCATGGTTTTCATTCTATTTCACTTATCAGGAAAGTGGAAACTCCAGTTACAGCTTTTTTGTTCCTCAGCTTTCATTTTATTCTGTTTCAGCTTTTAATTTCTGCTTAAAGTAAATAAAAAAAAATCTAAAATGCAAACGGCAATTGCGGTTTGCAGGCACACGCCTCCAGTCACTTTAGCCTCAGATGCAAGGGAAGGAGAATCTCATGTTTTCCACAGATGTGGAAGAGCTCAACAGAGGAACTCCCCAGGGACTGTTTGCTAGGAAAGCTCAGTCCTCACCCTGTATTGCAGGAGCACTCGTGTGCTGCACTGCAGGCAAATACTCAGGTGTCTGTTGGGTAAAGCAGCACTGAGTCCCATTTCCACTGGTGCTCAGTAGTAAGGTGCCAAGCAGTAGTATTTTCATATAAGTGTATAATGATACATGGGAAACCTTATTTCAAGATAAAGAGCTGTTTGTGTCAGAATATTGTTACAACACTTTGTTTTTATGTCTTCATGTTCTCGTTCGTTGTTGTCTTTCTGCATGTTCTTTCCTGCCCTCCTTTCCTTTGTCTTTCCCTCCCCACCCCGTTTTCATTCTTATTTTCAGTATTGCAGTCATGGGCTACTCTAACACTGAATTGTGTGAACAATAAATTGAATTTCGTTATCTGCATGTTTTAAATGATGAAGATGTGTTTTGATTGCTCCAAGAAAAAAATCTGAGGTACCTAAAGACTGTATGTTTAAAGTGCTAGTTGTTCAAAGTGCCTTGATAGTAAAAACTCATCACACCCAAAATTGAATAAGACACAGAAATTGTAAAATTTGAGTTTATTGTTTCCTTTGGCTATTCATTAAGAATCAGCTTTGTGTGTGTGTTTAAATGCATATCTATATACACTGTAAATACATATATAGGAATGCATTTAACTGTTCTTTCTATTCTAATTCTTCCACCTTGAAGTTTATCTTCCACGTGGTCATGTCTTTTCCAGATTTCAAGGGCAGATTTTCAGTTTCCCCTTTTTCTGAGGTGTTTCTTTTCTCCTGATTGTTTCAAATAACATTTACTGATAAATTAAATTCATTGTCAAAGTACTCACAACCTTTTACACCAATGTCCAGCAAAAAAAAAGAAGAAAACCCCCCCCCAAACTTCTAGGTTTGCATATTGATTTCTAACTCTCAACTAATAAGAACAGATCTGGTAATGCTTTCAGCTAGATCACCATGTTTTAAAGAACATCTCAGCTTTGTGTGTTTGCCAAATATCAGTGTTGGTGTGTTTGTGCTAGAATGTCAGTTACAATTTCATTATAAAGTGAATATAAGAACTATGAACATCTTCAATATTTTGTTTTTCTTTAGGGTAATTGTGCAAGCTTCATTTAGCTTGTTCAATTTGCCTTTGGCAGATATTGTTGATGCAGATTTAATAAAGCACAAGAGGAGGTATGTAAGTCATTACATTTTTTAAAACATGCTGTTTGCCTTGTTACTCTTTGGTAATAAATTATGTCAAAGTAAAGACAGTAAATGATCTGGGATCCTTGATACAGAAGTACTTTTTGTGAGTAACTTAGCATGAGTGAAGATCAGAACTTGAGTAAAGTTTCCTGCAGTTACTTCATAGGGTCATTTAAACAGATTTTTAGATCATTTCTCTTTTTTCTCATACTGTAATATAAGCCAAGTCCTTCCAATTTTTGTGGCTTTATTTTTGTTAGCTTCAATTGAATTACTTTGTAACCAGATACGTCTATCATCATGTGTGGAATTTTCTGAATAAGGCCTTTTCAAGATGGAAAAGGTGTTAAGAAAGCTTTGCCTATGCTAGGTAAAGTGCAGATTTCAAAGTCTAACTGGTTCCTTTATCTCCCTGAAATAAAAGTGATAAAACCTGCTGCAGAACAGCATATTGCAACTCATTGATCTTTTGGGTTTTTATAAAGTGCAGGTATCTTCCTGTTGGTTCCATCAATTGTTATGTAAGTGTAGATTCAATCCTGTTAAAGAACTTGCCCCTCCAAGGGAAGATCTGTTGCCTGCATAAGGAAAAAAATTGCCTCATTTTTCTGACCTATGCATGCATAATCTTCAGTTGTAATTAATTCTCCAAGCACTGTTCAGTCTAATTTAACTTCAATAATTGCTCAAAGTGCACAAAGTTGAATTTAAGTACGAGTCACTTCAGAATTGGGGCCTAGCTGTGTCTATGTATATATGTGTGTGTGTGTATTTATATATATATACATACACACACCCCATAGAGGTTTGTAACCTTTAATTTCCAAATAAATTTCATTATAAGAGTAGATCTGTTTGCAATAATGTGTGAATTAGATAAATCCAAGGATCATGATATTTAGCATTTGCATATTAACAGGATTTCAAACTTTTAAAAATCACAATTGTAATTAATACACTAATAAGTTTGTGTTGTGCATTATTTTTTCCCCCAAATATTTTAGATTACCACTTTCCTCTATGGTTTTTGGTACCAATGCTTTATTTACCAAGCCTGCCCAATCTTTGGCTCCAATGGTTGTGGTTACAATACTAAACCATTATGGATATTATAACCTGAATAATGTACCTGGTCATCCTGATATAAGGTGAGTTCCAAAGATACTTTAAATTCTAGAAAATAACATGAAATACTCCTGTAATCTAAAAAGCAAATTGATCAGCAATTAGTTTGCATCAACTGCACTTCAAAAACACAAACACTTTAAAAATAGTCATCAGTTGTTTTTGTCTGTGTAGAAGTACAAATGTTTTTTAAAGAGTAAATCATTTATTAAACAATATACATCAGAATATCTACCTAATTTTGAAAAGCAAAGGATACCTTTCATCCCTGGCTTTTTGCAAAAAAAAGAAAAAAAAATGTTTGAGATCACCTAGTAGCTCTTACTAAGGTACATGTTGTCCTGGCTTCTGCATTTTGTTTACCCCATAAACCTACTTTCTTTAGTGTATAATGTTAATCAGATCCATATTTTTGTTTGAGAGAAAGCAGTGTAACCACTGGAGAGAGGGAATTTGCCTCAAGTAGGAGTGTATAATTTTGGCTCCAGTTCTCCTTACCATTCTAATGCTAATGATTTCTTTGCAGTCCCTGGAGACCTTAATACAGCATAAAGCTGTGGCTGCTGGTTAGCTGGACATGTGTGGGCTTTTATAAAAATAAATTAACAGGGAATAACCACACTGAAAGGGTCACAGGCTGTATTTATGACCATCAGGAGGAAGTGGCAACATAAGGAATAACTGAAGTTAGGGCTAAATGGAAAAATTAGTCCTGATTAGGATTTACTTGGGGAAACAACATGAATATCCTGAGAGCTACATAGCTCTCCTAAATTTTTCGTAAAAACCTAAAGAAACAGATGAACACAGTTTTATATGAACTTTTGTGGAGACAGGTCTGGTCATATGTCACCTAAGGTTAGGAGAACATTCTGTGTTTGAGGAATTTTCTAAAAAAATGTATGAGGACAAGCATGACATAAAAGAACAACAGGTGGTCTTCAGAAATGCAGCCAGACAGAAGCAAAGGCAGCTCAAGTGTGAGGCTATGTGTGAGAACAGCTTCTTTTAATACATTCTGTAGATAGCCAGTGAGATGATGTGAAGAGGACATGAACCTCATTATAATGTCAGATATGATGAGTGATTTTTGCAGAAGAGTGGGAAGTTGAACTGGATGTGGATATGAGAGGGCTGAATGTATTCATCTTGATGATTCAGAGAAATTCAGACTGAAACATTAGAAGTGCAGTTTTGATCCCTTTCAATCAGAGAAATGATGCCTTTGTGGATAGATTTTAAATCACAGTAGTCATAAATCATTTTTGCCTGGTAAATACCCCCTGGACTATAGCAACAATAAATTTATTATATACAGAGTTGAAATACTTGGAATGCTCAGTCTATAAAACCTGTGTTTTCACTTGAGTCATGCTGAAATTTTATTTATTTCACTTGGGGCAGGAACAGCATAAAATATACAAAGCTGAGACTAGTGAATCAGAGCACCTGAAATATATTATGTATTTCTCTTGCCCATCCCTTCAAAAATAATTTCTTTAATATGAAGCAGTTTGCCTGTGTTTCCTGTATATGTAGTGTGTGAATGGGTTTTCCTTTGCTTGCAAATGGAGTACAGGGTTGATACACAATCCATAAAGACCAAAAAACTCAAAGTTGTTTCTAGGGAGTCAGTTTGCCCTTGGCAATGTACTCAGACCATTGACTGAGCTAAAATTACTTATATATATTAAAAACCCATTGGCTGATCTTGTGTTTCAGCCATAGGCAGACAGTTAAAGTACACTTGCCCCAGGACAAAGTTGTTTGAGGACAAACAGAAACTGAATACAAGAGATTGTTTAAAATATGCTCAAACTGTTTGAGGGAAAAAAAGGCATTTCACACACGTGAATTACATAAAATGAAGTATTATGACCCATGCCAATACAATCTCAGCTCTGTGTTTCCTCCTTCTCCAAAGCTGGCAATATCTATTAAGTGTTTTGGAAAGCATTTGCTTTATTAGGTGTAGTGGCAGTGAATTGTGAAGATAGTACAGAGGACCCTTATTCTGCATTAACAAAATGTTTGGGCCCTGAATAAATATGTCTGAAGAGTTTCCAGCAATGTTGTTTACTGGGACAAGGCAGAATATGAAGTCTATACACCATTTCCTGCCTTATGAATTATTTTTAATAATTTATTTTACTAATAATTATTACTTTTTCTTGACCTGAGAGTTAAACTGTAACATCAATGATGGAGCAGCTAATCCTGGAAACCTCCAGGCACAGTAAGGACAATAAAATCATCAGTAATAGCCAGCATGGCTCCACCAAGGGGAAGTGATGCTTGACCAGTTTGATGAACTTCTACAGTGAAGTGACTTGCCTGGTGGGCAGGAGAAGGCAGTGGATATTGCCTGCTTGGGCTGCATTCCTAAGGACCAGGATGGACCCTCAGGGAGTTTGGGGGTGACACAAAGCTGGGGCTGTGGCAGATGCACAGAGGGTCACACTGCCATCAGGGGGATCTCAGCAGGCTGGAGAAGTGGGCTGGAATGGTACCTGGGGCTGCATTAGACAAAGTCCTGCCAGCAGGGCAAAGGTGATCCTTCCCTCTGCTCACACATTGTGCCACATCCTTAGGAAATGTCAGCACTACACAGAAGTTAAGCACTCTGTCATGGGAAGTGTTTTTTAATATCCTTAAAATTTGAGCAATACTTCGTTGAATGGAGTGTCCTGATTTTTCCTTTCTTCTATCATCATAGCAAAGCAGTATGTGTCCTGTATGGCTTGAGATGTTTTTTGTTCTTGTTTGGGTTTGTTTTTTTTTTAGTTTGACTTGATTTTTTTTTTCTTTGCTGTGGAAAAAATGCCTAGTTTAAAACCTCCCTCTTCTGGAGAGCCACTGCAACTACCACCAGCTTCTCCTGACTGCTTTTCAAATTCATTCTTCAGAATAAAGTTATTTGGCAGCAACTCTTATTTATTGAAGGCACTTTAAGCTTATGCTTTCATATTGAATTACTGAACTACCTGACATTCTGCTCAGAGTGATCTTAGGGCTGTTTAGGGAAACATTGTATGTTTTATTCCTCCATGTGCAAAAAAAAAAAAAGGTAGATGTGGAAATTTCTTAAGTTACTTGTTCAGCTGTAATTGCAATAAAATCCAAGCTCTGCTCTTGATTTATCCCAGTCCCTTAATGAAATATTTTCCCGTTCCTTGTTTTGTGTACTACAGATATTTGTTTCATAATTCATGCAATAACTTAGGGTTTTACAGTACAATAGGTAATTATTTTCTTAAATCAGCATCATTCCAGTGAAACCAAATGAGGATTGCACATTGTGAGTGATTTTGCAGACGTTCTTTGTGTAAAGATGCAATAATGTTAGTACTGAAAACTGCAATCCTCTTTTGTGTGCAGAACAGGCCAAATGCAAGTCCCAACATCCTGTTAACTGTGTGTGAGTCCTGTTCTCATCGTTAGGTGGTTAAATAATGTGTCTGTGGCCTCCCTGCTGGCACTGCTCCTGCAGTCCCTGGGGGCAGTTGTGCCAGAGCCGGGCATGCTGTGGGCTCCTTCCCCTGTAGGTGCACTGGAAATGCATTTGGATACAGGCCAGTAAACAACTCCAAATGGTAAATTATTGTCACTGCCAATAAACATTGGCTTTGGACCAGTGGCCTGCTAGTGAACATTTCCAGTCATAAATGCAATTGCCCAAGTGATTAAGTGATTCACTTGTGAGCCTGTGGGCTTTTGTTTTCTTCTGTAGCATTAGCATGTACATGACTTGAGATAAACTGTGTTCATTTATGTGTCTTTGCTAAGGACAGAATCTGGGCTTTGTTGGAGGTTGCAAACATTTTTTTCTGTTAAACCGAGTGAGACATGAGTTGATTCTTTCATGATTCAGAGGAGCTCTTAGGTTTTATTCAGAAATCTGCTCAAGGTTTGGGGTGTTTTTCACAGATTTCAGTTTTTTTGGATCATGTCCATAGCTGTTCTGAGTCTCTTATCTCATTCCTGAATGCTAAGGAAAAAAATTAGGAACATAAACTGCTTCATGGAGAGAAAGTTCACTTAGGGGCTGTTTCTCAGCTTGAGTTGACTTTCCTGATATTTAAGTAATTAGAATCCCATAATTAACAAAATGCAAGTAGATAATGATTCCAGCTACTAGATGAATGCCAAAATGCATGCTTTGAGCTGTCAGAAACCATACTGTTCATAAAAGGGAGCTCATTTAATTCCTGTATTTTGTTTCTTCATTCATATTTGCTGATGCTTTTATTTATTTTTCATTAGAGAAGATTTAGATGAGGAAATGCCATGCATTCATTAGAAAAAATGAAAACTAGTGTTAATTTCACATGTATTCTTTCTATGGCTTATATTATCTTGTAATCATTTATTTTAAAACAAAATGAAATAAGGCTTGATATTTCAAACAGCCCTTGAAACCACACCTGATTTTTGTGCAATTATCATTACTTCTATCTAGCACTCAGCAACTAAAACAACACACTATGTGAATAGTTAGTAGCACAGATTTCAACTCAAATAGATTAATTTCATGTTAAAAGGTTTGCTTCCATTTTCTACTTCCCTTTCTCTTCCCAATTTTTCAGTCTTACTAAAGCTTTTTGGATGCTCTGTTCTATAATTGGATAAAATTTGCTTAAATTGCTTTCTATATTACATAATCAGGGAAGTAGTGAACAGGATTTCTTAGGTTGTATTAAAATTAACTCCTTGTGTGCTAATTGTCTGAATTCCGCCCAGCTAGAGAAGACAATATATAATACATGTCTGTATGTAGAACTAGAAAATACAGAAGATACTTCTATTTCTTTTACTGTGAATTGACTGTATAGTAGCATGTCAATGTGTTTATAATGAGAATCCTTTAAAAATAACTTGTTTAGTGACCATGGAAGTTAATCCTCATATTGAAAGCTGTGTTCTTATTTGTTTCAGTAGGTCATTTTTAGATCTCCATGATGCCATGTTCTACCTGGTCTGTCTGGTTCCCTTCTGCATTGCAGTCCTACAGATCCTGACCTGGACTTCCTTTTCCATCCAGAACAGCCACCTGGCAGCTCCACAGTAAATATGGAACCAGTGGTCAGTGCATCTCCTGTTGAACCACAAGAGAGTTCAGTAAGTTTTTTATGTGAGAAAGCAAAACTGCAACATGAAACACAGTTTGAGCTGTTTCAGTAAAGCTGCATTTTCAGTTTCTGTAGACTGTGAGTCCCATTCAGCCTCAATGCTGAGCCTTAATGCAAGTTTTTTTCTAGTTCAGTTGCTTTCTATTACGGGATTTTATCCTTAATTACTTAATTTAAAGTAATTTCTAGTGTATAATGATTCCTGTTAACTCATTTGAAGAAAGGATATGGCAGATCAGGGAAAGGGATCTCAACCCAGCACCTGGAACTCAAAGGAACTGTATTTTCTGAAGCTTACTGGTGGATTAATTTTGCCATACTGATAAAATGGTAGATCTCTGAAGTTAATCTGGAAGATCCCAGTGGACATCCCTCATGGATGGTGGGGAGATGAAGAGAAAAATTTAGATGGTGTCTAGCTGGCCAGTATCAAGACAAATCTGACAGCTACCATGGGAAGATCCAAGAGTAATTAACTACCCTGTGAAAGTCTGTTTAAGGCCAAAGAAGAAAAGGATTCAGATGCTGTTTAGTATTGCTCAGCATGGAAAAAGCTCCATAAGTTCTCAGTGGCTTTCTGAATCTCTGGTTGGTGGAAGGTCAGTGCAGTTTTTTGGCTTTAAATGGGAAAATAATGATGAAGGTATTCTACAGTTAGTGCTTCATACAGAATGTCACTGTGGCAAGGACAGCATTAGTCTGTGGATGTAGGATTCAGCTCTTGGACAAACAAGCACACACAGTTACTAAACCAAGCTCTACCTCTTCAGTGGTGTTACGTTGGCAAACTCATTAGGTGTGTGACAATTTAAGTTAGCTTCTGAATCATCAAGTTGAAGTTAGTTAATTTCTGATTAAATCTTACTAGTTAAGATTTTAAATGAATCTTGTGATTTTTACAAAATAAATGGGTTTTGACAAAATTTCAGAAACATTGAGTCCTCTCTTCATTTCACATGTTGGAATAAGATACATTAGCATGTTTACAGTACTCCCATTTAATCAGCATTATTCTTCTTCCAGTATATCCATGGTGTAAGTGTGCAGTGATAAATGCCTCTAGCATAATAAAATCACTGCATTCTTGTATTTTGCTTTGCCTGGGCACCTCTCTTAGGGAGTGCCACTGAAAGTACAAGAGCATTGTGTGGATCCCAGTTTTAAAAGGCTGAGCCAGCTGATTTTCAAGGCTCTACCCTTACTGTGACAGATAACTCGGAAAAGAAAAGAGTGTAAGAAATGGCTCTGCATTTTGGTGGACACCAGCATAATTTCATGAAGAAGTTTGAGATCTGAAATACCAGAGTTGAAAAAAAACATTCATTTGTGCCTCAGCTTTTACATTTGCAGAGCAGAAATAACACCATTTCCTTGCCTTTTTTGAAGTGTGAACTGCTTTCAGGGCGATGAATGAAAAAGCAGGAGTTCATCATTAAATATTTAGAAATCCAAATGAATCCTTTGATAGGAATATGAAGATTTATGTTAAAATGTAAGAAGCCAGAACTGTGGTGAAGTTTGAAGCTGCCTTATCTGTTTTTTATCTGTCTTGTCAGAGATACTGTTGCCCGTTTGCATTGTGCATGCCAACAGCATTATGTGCACATCCAGCATCACTTGTGTAAATACTCTGTGGATAGGTAAATACAAATACCACAGCAGACACAGCCTGTGTGTTTAGGTTTTGAATTAGAAAAGATCTCCTACCTTGTATGTATTTATTTCATGTCTGAAATGCAGGAACAGAAGTTGAAGGAATTTAAGTTAATATAATCTCTGTTTCATTATATGAAACAGTCTTCCCCCTGACAGTTCTTTTAAAATGGTAATAATAGTCTCTTTTATCTTTACTGTTTCTGTATTTTCTAAATT
Source organism: Phylloscopus collybita (assembly GCA_027886175.1). Classification (NCBI taxonomy): domain Eukaryota; kingdom Metazoa; phylum Chordata; class Aves; order Passeriformes; family Phylloscopidae; genus Phylloscopus; species Phylloscopus collybita. The sequence goes on from JAJNNQ010000048.1 coordinate 5,713,484, forward strand.
TCCCATGTTCATCTATCCTCATAGAATATCTATTTTAACATGTACAATAAAATAATGTTATTGCACCACAAATAGGGTTTGTTAGGTGACTGTGTTAGCTATTTCTAATATTATTAGAACATAGTGTACAACTGGAAGAGTACCATGCTATACAACAGGAAATCTAATAAGTGGCTTTAAGAGTCAAAATTACATCAAGAATTCTTTGAAATCTTCAGAACTACTTTTTCTGGAAAATGTCTGGTACAGTTACCATTAATTTGCTGAAATAAAAGAGGAGTAAGGAGTGATATGACTCAATGCACTGTTTGAATAGGCTCTACAATCTGCTGCATCTCTAAAATTCCTACAGGAAAAGTACATAATCAGATATTTCTAAGCAAGGCAGCCTGAAGATAGGAGACATTAACTGTAGAATAAATGTGTTTAGAAAAAAATCTGAGAAATACAATTGAAATTATTTATTATGTAAAATATTAATAATTTTCCAAATTTATTATGCACTCTTCTTGCATTTTTCTGTCCTATTTCCCTTGTTGTAAGGGCAGGAGAAATGTCTTTTAGAGCATCAATAGTCAATCTCAAAGAGGACTGGAAGAGTGCTTTAAATTTGGGTGGTGACCTTCCTTTAGGAATAGAAGGTTGGCACTGTGCTGTGACTGACATTGCTTGTTCTCCATTTCTCTGTCACCCACTAAACTTTGTTATCTTCTGCTAAACCTACATGATTGGTTTTGGCTGTGAATCAAGTAAAGGATGATCAAAGGCAAAAGTTCAGTGTCTTGCAACAGCTGGCTTCCTTGCTTTCTCTCCTTATTAGTTGACAGTATCTGAGCTTGAACTCCCACTGCTGGAAAAATGCCTCAATTTAATCTTGATAATTTAAGAGTGTTAAAATAGTCTCATAACTGATAAAGAGGCTATAAGTGTGTGTATAGTATAAAATATGTAATGCTGTGGTAAGCTCAGAGGAGAAGGAATGTGATGCTTGAGTCCCATTCTTGGAGTTTCTCTATAAACTCTGAGAACATGGAACTTAATACACTGAATGAATTTTATTTATTGAAAATCAATAAGCAGAAGTGTCTTGCTAGACTTAAAAGGATGTTGCCCAATAGGCACTAAAGAATGTTAGTCTAATATAGTAGTAATAAAATATATGGTCAGTGATAGAGTGAAAATATTGAATAAATGACAACAAAGCATATTTAATTTTAAGTGAGGAAAAATGATGTTTTGTGGAGCTTACAGGCCCACATCTGTTCTGATCTTGTACAAAATGACTGTCCCAGTCTCCTGCTGCCCTGACTGTGGAACTGCTCAGTAATTCCTGACTGTACTGTGTTGACATGGCTGGTAGGAATGTTTACATTTAAATACAGTTCTCCAGACTAAGGGGTGCTGTCAGGAAAGACAAGCAGGAAGGGGAAGGAAAACTTCAGATAAGCCACATCTCCACAAGTCCTTCTAGGCCCTTCCTTGCATGCTGAAGCCAGCTCAGGGAAAAGGCTCAGTAGTACATGCAGGCAAAAGAATTCCAGCTGGTTTGGTAAAGGAACATACAAGTGAGACTGGGGGGAGTTATCCTGAAGGGCTGGAGAGACCCACAACTGGGCTTCCTGGGTTACCTTTGGGGGAGAGCATTTTAGATATCTGTGTTTACCTTCAAGACCTCTTTCTAGTAATCCCTTTCTTGCTAATGTTTAAATAACAGAAGGAAAAGTTGTTTTTACCACTGCATTTTATTGGGGAAATTGAGGATTTACATTGTAGACTGCACGAGGCTGTGCAGCCAGCCCTGCCACCGAGCCTGCTCCAGAAGCCAGGCTCCACAAAAGCACCAAGGGCTGTGTTAAACCCTTTGGGTGTGTTTGGGACCTTTTCAGCTCCAGGGATTCAGTTGATTATAGAAATTTACCACCAAGACAAAGAAAAAACACTCTCCAAATAGTGGAGCAAAAAGCAGAAGAAAAAAAAAAAGTGATTCCACTATTTCTGGCAATCCTATCCCAGCACACTAACTGAATGACAAAAGCTTACTTAGACCACAAGTGATTTGCTGAGATTGTCCAGCAGTTGGTTACAACTCCAACAGCTTATATGCAAATGACTATACATCAAAATTATTACCTAAATATGCAGGAATAGTGAGTTCTTTATGGCTTGTCAAGTGAAAAATATGCTGAGTATACAACAACTGCATCAGAATATTAATGACAAATGTAACACTGGGTAGGAATTTTGAAAAATTCCATTGAAACACACCCAAATTGTATGCTAATGATGCAAAGACAAAAGCTAGCAAATTTCTTAATTTATTTGGTATGCAGTCAATTATCTGTATTTTTTTAATGTTATAAAACAAAGATAGGTTTCCCTTTGAACAATATGTAACGAATCTGAAGCCATTTTATTTACTGGTTTATAATATTGTGAGCAGATGTCTGTTTAAAAAGCGGCAAATGTATTTTTTGTCATTTTCGATTTTGATTGCAGAGTTGTTTTATTCCTGGAGGGAAAATATAAACTAGTCTCTCTTTATAAATATGAATAGGCATGGAAAGGAGAGTTGTAATCCCAAGCCAAATAAAAATAGACCAAAAAGGCATTCTAGCTCATCTAGCTATTGGAGAGGGAAAAAGAAAAAAAGAAAAAAAGAAAAAAAAAAGAAGAAGAAGAAAAAAAAAAAAAAAAAAAAAAAAAAGCACAATCTTCAGTGGAAAACTGTCTAAAACTCTCAAGTCAAAAACTTTCCTCAAGGGGGTTAAACATCAGTGAAAATGAACTGAACACAAAAATCCTCTGGCAATATTCTGTTGTTGCTCTGGTTTTGCCGATTTCCCAGGATAAGCAAGGTTGGATGTGACCAGTGCTCGATCAGAGGAGGTTCCAGGTAAAAGCCAGGATCCCAGAGGGCTCTGGCTTCCAGTGTCACCCTCACCAGCAAATGAAGGAGTTGCGACCCAGCCATCAAATCTGCTCAGAAGGAAGGGCCGCGCTCGCTGGCGGCTCTTTACAAACGATCTTTACAAACGATCTTTACAAACAATTGTTGGACCCGCGGCTCCCGGCCCTCAGCCCCGCGCGCGGGTGACAGGGCGGCGCCCGGCACGTGCCCGAGCGCCGCCGAGGCTGCCGCCGCCCGCCAGCTGCTGCCGGTGGTGCCCAGGGCGGGGACGAAGGAGGAGCCCGGCCGAGAGGCCCCGCCGAGCCGCCGGCAGCCCGCCCTGCCCGGCCCCGCTCCGGTTCGAAGGCAGCGCGGCCCCGCCCGGCCATTGGCGAGGGAGAGAGAGGCGAGGTGCGCGCCAGGCCCCGGCGTGTCGCAGCGAAGGCGTCCGGGCGGGCCCCGCTGCCGCGGCGGCGCGTTCCGCCCGGAGCGTGTGCGCGGGCCCCGAGCGGAGCCGCCGCTGCCATGGAGCGGGGGGGCGGCGGCGGCGCGCGGGGCTGATCGCGCCCCTTCCCCATGAGACTGTGGCTGTGCTGGCTGGGCTGCTACACCCTGCTCCTGTGGGTGCTGAGGAGGACGATGTGGGCTGGCCCGGCCCGGTACCTGCGGAGCCCTTTATCCAGGTCCCTCTACGTGAATATGATGGGCAGCCACCGCCAGCCAGCCCCGGACGCCAGGGAGAACCACCAGGTACAGCCCCGGCGGCGGCCGCGCTGCCCGCCCCTCCCTTCCCTTCCCTTCCCTCATCGTGCCGGGCTGGGCGGCGGGGGCGGCAAAGGGACCCCCCGCCCCCGGGGAGCTCCGCCGGGCAGGGGCGGGGGGTCCGCTGAGGGGAGCGGCGGGAGAGCGGGGACCCCGGTGCGGGCTGAGGGAGCAGCGGGCCGGGCAGCGCAGACAAAGAGAGGGAACTGCTCTGTCCTGCGGTGAGAAAGTTGCCGTGCGGAACGCGCCGCGGGGCGCTACCGGCACTGAGGGCTCCGGGGGCGCCGCGGGGGGATCGGGGCGAGCCCGGCGGGAGCGGCGGGCGGAGCAGCGCCCGTCCCGGCTCCCGGAGCGGGGCGGGTCGGGGCCGGAGCTGCTCCCGGGAGAGGTGCACCCCGGGTTCTGGATGTGCACCCCGGGCTGTGGATGTGCGCCCCGGTTTTTTTCAATGCACACCCCCCCCCCATATGTCCGGTGAGCCCTGTGAGAGCGCTCCAGTGAAGTTTGCAGGTGGTGGTGACGGGGGTGGGTTTGTAATCACGGAGATGTTTGTAATTAGTACCAGTGCATCTAGAAGAAAACCAAAAAAGTGGGAAACTGAGACTCCCACAGAGGCCTTGGAGCAGTAGGAGGTGGCAGACTAGGAGTGAGTTGTTGCAATGTGATCCGACTGCGATAAAAGGTTGGTGCTATGTTTGGGTAGTGTGGCCGCATGGGTCGGTACCTTGTGGAGAAGTTAGGGGCCGTGCCCTTGCCATGCGATTGTTACGTGATAGATTTTATTTGGAATGTGTTCAGATCCACACTGTGTTTTGGTAAAATGCTGCTGAGAATCTGACAGGAGTTAGAAGGGCTAATAAAAACTCTTAGTGCAGAAGGAAGCTAGCAGCTTAATCTAGGTTAAATATGCAGAACCGAGCTAACGAAGGAGATGTAGTATAAACACTTGAGGACTGCTATACAAAGGAAGACCATAATTCTTCCTGCTGATCCATTCCTGCAGTCTTCTTACTGCTCTGGGTGGGTGCTGACATCCAGAATCCTGTTGGGTGGATGTAGCCCCAGAATTTAGTGCTTGTGCTCTGCTGTTGGGATCATTCAGGACATAAGTAGAAAGAGAAGCAGAATTCAGGTTTATAGGAAGAACTTCCTTCCGGTGAACAAAGACAATCTGAAAGTCTTTTGTGTTGTTATAAGCTATAGTAGAAAGACAAGTCAGGGAAATGTGTTGTGGAGGTGCCTGTGTCATTCACATTGGTCTACAGTGGATAATCTCCATCTCTATTTTATTGGATCTAGATTTAAATGTATTGGTAACGGTATTGATTATTTAGTACATTTAGTAAGATTTATGGTTACTGAGTTTGTGGGGTAAGCAAAGATGTTTAGACCCCTGGTACTTTGACTCTCTGTAGTTTTACTGACTTAACTAGTTTTATGTGGATTATCTAAAATAAGTTTTGCATCCTTTTACTAATATTAGGGAAGAGTTGCACTGTTTACAATTTTTGTAATAACAAAGGTCTTAGAACAACAATCAGAAAATATTTAAGAGATTGACACACTGTCACATAACTAGTGGCCTTTCATATGTTGTACATGGAGGAAAACAAAAGCAGTTTCTGTTTTGAGGAAGTAGTTCTGGAATTAAGCTGTTTTCCACCATTTTTTTCATTTGAAATTTAGATTGGAGGTTTTTTTTGTTTGGGGTTGTTTGTTTTGTTTTGTTTTGTTTTTTTCTCTTATAATGTGTTAGAATTTCTCTTATTCACCAGTGTTATATAGGTAATTGTCAATAACCTTATTGGCAAGAGTAATCATGAGAGGTCATTGAATCATTAAGGTTGAAAAAGAACTCCAAGATCATCAAGCCCAACCTTTGACCAAATACCACCATACCCACTAAACCATATTGAGAAGAAGAAATTGGAGATCTGTGAACAACACCCAATTTTTGGAAACAAGCTTCTGTTAGTTGTCACCATCATCCTTCTGCCAGTGGTTATGTCAATATTTAAGAGTCTTAAAGACAAGACTTGTAGGACTGTTGTTTTTCAGTGGAATTGCAGGTGAGAGTTCAGTGCAGAACCCCAAGGTGTATGAGCTCAGGTGTAGTCATGCTGCTTATGGAACAAAGCCTCTGTTTCCCAAGGCTTTGGGAATGTTTTTCTTCTGGATTGAAACTGGCAACACATTGCAAAAGGCAAATCGTCTGAGCCACACCAAACATGTTCAGTGGAGTGAGGCAGCAGCCTTGTGAGTGAACCTGACACATCCCAGCCTGCTCCTCCACTCCTTGGGATCATTTGCTTCTGCCATGCTCTTGGAATTGGCTTCTGAATGAATGGACAAAGTACACAAGTTGCTGCTTTAGTGGTTTTTCAGGAGCCACTGAGGATTCCTTTTGGGAATCACTGGCCTATGCTGATTTTTATTTAACAAGTGCTGAGCTGTGGTGAGAAGAGGCCTAAACTGGTGAATCAGCAGTCTCAGGGATCCCTGTGCCAGGCTCAGAGTCTGTTTTTCAGAGGAAAGGATCACTCACTTGTCCTACCCACAAGTGTGTTTGAAAGTACAGCCGAGAGCCTCATTCTGCCAGATGTGCACTCATTGTACAGGTGGTTTTCAAACCTGAGCAGGCACGTTTGCTGCTCAGCTGAAGGGGCTCCCTGGCTGCTTTGGCCAGTGTTTGATGGAGCCCCTGCTCATGAATCTGGCATAGGAGCCCTGCTGCAGCGTGTGCTCCCCTCTGCTTGCTGGCACTGCTGCTGGGAGGCTGCAGACACTGCACTAAAAATCCTGTCCCCCTACAGTGATGCCTGGAAGTTCCACTGTGCTGAATGCTGTGTAAACCTGCCTTGAGTGAATATTCCTCTCCCACCAAGGCAAACAAATGTGATGGGATCAGGGTCTGAGCACATGTGTGTTAAATCTTTGAGGAGTTACCCCAGTTTCTGTCCTTCCACGTGCATTTTTTACAAGGTTCTGCTAAAACTTTATATCTCACTTTAGGATACCTAAAGCTCCCTATCTGCACAATGAACACACACAGTCAGATTAAGGAACGTTATTGCAAGATTTAAGGGGGAGAGGCTGTAGAGAATAATTCTTGATGGTAGAAAACAGACACAATGGCATTTTATGAGAAGGACTGGCACTAACTCCATGTAAGTGTAGGAGAGTGAAAAATAATAGTAATGTTCTTCATTAGAAAGAAGTTTATTTTTTTTCAATATAACTTTTGCATAGAGGACCTATGTTGGCTTTCTAGGGAATTTACCTTGTAGATATCTTCCAAGTACAGGGTACTAATTAAGACAAAAATTAAAAGCACTATTTCTTAGCAAGTAGTCACTACTCAGTTTGTTACAATTCTAAGTTAATTGAACCCTGAAGTTTGTTGGAAAGACTGTAGGAAAAGCTAATTTTTTGTATTTATGGAAATTGGTAATATTTATGTATGTATTAGTTTTGACTGCTTCTGGGTTTACATTGCTGAACTTTTTAAATGATCCTTTATCTCTTTCTCTAGTGGTATGTCTGCAACACTGAACAGTTGTCTGAGTCCCTTCAGCCCATTTTTGTCCAGAGTTACCTTGACCAAGGAACACAGATCTTCTTAAACAACAGCATTGAGAAGTCAGGCTGGCTGTTTATCCAGCTCTATCACTCTTTTGTGTCCTCTATTTTTAGCCTTTTTATGTCTAGAACTTCTATCAATGGGTAAGTGAAAAGTCGATCTTGGGTAAGCTAAATACAGTTTGGATTTAGAGTTTTCAAGTGTTCAGCCCTACCCCTTGATCTTCCAGCTTTTCAAAATGTGTCATTTCCCTTTGCTGCTCTGTCAGGTGTGAAATGCCCTCCTGTGTTCATCATGCCCAGCCCTCTTAACTGATGAACACCATTTCCAGTGTGGGGGGACAGAGGAGGTAATGGCAATTAATAAAACACAGAGGATTCTAATTGCATTTTGTAACAATTACTTCAATTAATTTTCTTCTAGCAGAGTGTTCTCTTTGTGTCTCTTCCCTCAGCTTTCTTCTCCCCTCCCACCTTGCCCTTTCCCTACTGCCACATTTTCTCAGTTACTGTTGTGATTGTCCTGGTTGGTGGCTGTATCCAGACAGTTCTGTGTTGTACCTAAAACTCTCCCTACTGGAGAGTGTTTTCCTGCCCTTGGCAAATCATAGCACATTTCTAAACAGTGCAAAGCTGGCCAAGTGTTGTGTCTGTGGAATATTGTCCTTTCTCTTATTCTCTAAAACAATTCCACCTCAGTTTGTGTGTAAGCTGCGCTGGAACAGACAACTTCTTATGGAGCATGTTTGACTGATGAACCATCAGCAAAGCAGGAAAACATAAGTGGATAAACCAGCATTCTTCTTATTGCATCAGCTGCAGGGGAGTTTGGCTGTTCATGGGTGCTTCAGTATTTTCTTCAAACGAGGCAGTGCTTTTTTTTTTTTGGCTCACCTTACCCCATTCAAACACGTTTAACAGCTTATCAGCTTTGACCTTATGAAAAATGCATTTTGTTACATTTAGCCAATTTCTCCAGTATCCCCACCTCTGCACCTGCTACATACTTCTGCACAGTCTGATACAAGATAGCAGCTGTCTACTGGGGCTAGAAAAATAGTCTTTTCCTTATTTTCTACCCAGATGACTTTATGAGCTTCCCTGTGGTGTTCTTAGTTATGTGGAGCTTTATATAAAGGTTCCTTTGGTCTCTTCTTCCTTTCTCTTCCATTTTTTTTCAAAGGCTCTTCAGGGCTTTGAATAACACCTCATAATGCTGTTAGGAATAATAGCTATGAGCCAATTATACAGTGTGGACTGACACATGTGTGCTGCAAGGGGGCTCTACTTAAATTGGATGTAGTCTGTTTATTTTTATACATTTGGTATCCTGCTTAGTTTCTTCTCTGTGACTTTGTATACTCTGTCCTTTTTGTTTCTTTGGGTTTTAGTAGTCAGTCTTTCCTAGGCCAGCTCCTTTTCACATTTTTTTATTCTTTGAGTCCTTTTTGTCTTTGTTTACCTTTTTTCCTGTTTGGTTTTGGCTTTTTTTTTCCCTGTTCATTGTCTTTAAATTTAACCTTCTATCCAACAGGAGTTTAAAGAACAGTATTTATCTACCTGCAGTCTATTACTGTCCACTTCTTCTTCCTCTGCCTGTTCTTCTAACTGTTTCATCATTGAATTCTGCTGTGACAGCTGAAACGTGTCACTGTGTAGTCTTCAAACAGTTGTGGGCGGATATGGCATTGACTTGATCCATAAGGAATCCAACTGTCACCTCTACCCAATTCCTTAATGAGTTGTCTGTTTTCTATTCCACAGCTTCTCATGTTGAATGCAGGATCTGCAGATAGCAGCAAAAGCCATTGTATCATAGAATTAAAAAAATCTCTTTTGCCCCTCCAGCAGCGTTACCCCCGTGCTTTCTTTAAATCTGTTCCCTGTCTTCCCTCCTCATTGCACATCCTATTCCTCATTCATTGTGCATACTTCTGTGTCTGCAGCCATTTTATTTCCTCTGTTATTTCATCTTGGGTTTTTTTTTTTTTTAAGGTAGGTGGCAGAGATTCAAATCAGCAGATGTGACAAATAAGGTTCAGTCTTTATCTTTCCTACTCTTTCTCTTCCCCTTCTTTTTTTTCTTTTTTTTTTCCCTTCACTTAATGCAATCATTTTCTTGAGCTGCACCCCATGAGCTCTTCCTTACCTAATCAAATTCCTTCTGGAGTCTTAACCACTGTAACTGCATGTGGCTCTGTGTTTGATCTCTTACAAGTGCAAGGCAAGTTGAACTGGATTCAAAATTTATCTGATTGTCTACTATTATGTGTGACTGGTTCCTGCCAAAGCACATTCTAAATTTCTTCATTGCCTGTCCTGTTAAAGTTTGTACAAAATTGGTTATTTCTCTTTTTTACATTTTAGGCTGCTGGGAAGGGGCTCGATGTTTGTGTTTTCCCCAGAACAATTTCAAAGACTGCTTAAAATAAATCCTGAATGGAAATCCCACAGACTTCTCGATTTAGGGGCCGGAGATGGAGAAGTCACTAAAGTTATGAGTCCTCACTTTGAAGAAATCTATGCCACTGAATTGTCTGAAACTATGATATGGCAGCTTCAGAAGAAGAAATACAGGTATCGACCAAATAATTCCTACATCCAGACATTACAGCAAAGTAATCTATTTTTTTGTAATTTAATGAATGTTCAGTGTTTTCAGTCAATTCTTTAATTGTTTGATTGTTAAGGAAAAGGTTAGCCTTTACAAAAGCAGAAAAACAAACACGTCATGATCCCTCTTACCAGTGTTGGGTTTTGTCTCCTTTATTACCTGATGTTTATCAGTCAGTATAAAGGTTCATAGGGCTGGACATGTAGCCATGCTGATCATTGATTTAGTTTTCTTTTACAAAAGACCAGAAGAGGTTGTGTCTGTCTCTTCTCTAAATGGTTGACCTTACCTGCACTATCAACACATCCACAGGGAATTTTTGTCTTCAGTAGTTCTGTCTGAAATCAGCTTGTTTTTATTTAACAGACTGTATCTCTTTCTCTTTCCTTTCACAGGGTGCTTGGTGTAAATGAATGGCAAAACACAGGATTTCAGTATGATGTTATCAGCTGTTTGAATTTGCTGGATCGCTGTGATCAACCACTGACCGTACTAAAAGATATTAGAAGTGTACTGGAGCCAACCAGAGGCAGAGTCATCCTAGCACTGGTTCTGCCATTTCACCCCTATGTGGAAAATGGTAAGTGCACAGATTAACAGCTGTTTAGGCAGGTAAAGAAACCATTTGTAAGATCTAGTATCCCAAATTAAATGTTTTATGAATAACATGTTTGTATTTGATTTTTTGTTCAGAAGTATGAAATCATAGGTAAGTAGGCCACATGATGTAAGCTGTTTTTTTAACTCCACAGAATACATTGTTGGCACCAACAAAAACCTCAAACATTGAAGTCACAGATGCTGTTTTGCAAGTTACCACATTTCAGCCAAGTTGGAGCAACTTGGGAAAACTGGTTACAGCCTTTTACCTAGAGGTGACCCCAGCTGTCTGTAGTGACCAGCTGAGCAAAGCCATCAGAACTGTCTAATGCTGAGTAGAGCTGTTCAGGTCAGGATGTCTCAAGTGTTCCAGATGAATCCCACATAAAATTCATAGGAGGAAAACTTCCACTTTCCCACATGAGGTCTCAAAGTAAAAAATATGGACCCCTATAAATACAAAGTATCAACCACTATTAATATTGTATTAATTTACATTGTATTAGTGATAGGAATAAAAAAGTAAAATTCAGTGCCAAAACTCAATTATTCACCCTACTTGGATTTTAAAAAAATACATGAGAGATTTTGAGATGAAGCTGTCCTTATGACTAAACTTCCAAAGAGATTAGAAACCTGTTTAGATGCCTGTGATTGTGGATTCAGGCTGAAGCACCCTGAAGGGGGTTTGAATTCTGGGAGGCTGATGTTCATCAGTCATTGTTCTGGTTCTCCTTGAGTGTTAAGACTTGTCTGTGGAAAGGCATGGATGCCCAGAAATTACAGAACTAATCATCTTCTGGCAGTCACAAATACATCAAATTGAATCTGGTTTTTACACCCTAGTGGTATTTTGATGGGAGAAGGAAAAAAAAAAAAAGTATAAGAAATAATGCCATCAGATGAAGAATTGCTTAAGATACAGTATTTGGCTTGTAATGTTGTAACTGTTTTGAAAAGTAGTGTGTCTTAAATTATATTTGGTGTTTGACTTAGGCATCTGTAAAGTATTTCAAGCATATTTGGTTACAACTTACTCTTCCTATAATGTGAAACAATATGGCATTCCCTTGTAGGAATCCTTTAAAATTCTAGATACCAGCAATGTCTTTCTAGTCTTTCACTGGCATACTAGAACCAAAAAATGAGAAATGGCTTCAAAACTCTGTGCCATTGTCTTTGGCAATCACTATTGCACCCCACATCTACTTTCCTGCATTTTTTTTGGGTAGCCCATAACAGACCATGTACAACTCCCTGGCTCAACAGGAGGGGATGAGTTAGGGAACAAAATGTTCTAAGCCTGTTTATGTCCTTCATCATTAATCTCCTACCATACACTGGGAGGAGAATAGAGAATTAAATTTATAAACCCAAGGGACTGGAAACCTGTTCTGTGATTGTTGAACACAGTCATTCCTAGTTGTTGAAAGTTGAAATGCCTTTGAAAGATGATTTGTTAACCCATGTTATAATTTTATTTGTGATGGTGACTTGGCAGATGAGTCACTTTGCTGAAGGCAGTTTTGTTCCTTTAATATGTTTGAAACTTAAAAACATGCTCAGTTTGTCTGTTTGCCACTATTGTGGATGTGGACCCATATAAACTGTTAACAGTGCAGGTTAGCATGCACAAAAGTTAACAGCTTTCCCACTAAAGATCAGTTTAACTGTGGGCTAAAGAAACAGACAATTAACTGCCAGACTTTTCATGATGCAGAAACCATTTTAGAATTTCAGTATTTTCATTCAGCTTTTCTACATGATGATGCATTTTAAAAATAGATATGTACATATGTTTTATATATAACAAAATTATACTTGGAACATTCAAAGAGGAGAACATTCCATGGCTCAAGTAACTTCTTGTAACAGCTCATTAAAACCAGCTTGGACCCATGTAGTGAAACTTTAATTTTGTAGAAGGAGAACAAATGGAAAAGCATTAGGACAGGTAAGATGTTTGATCCAGTGATAGATCCATAGATAGAAGTGGAGAAATTATTTTAATCAAAATGAGATATTTGGGTTATTACATGCAGTATAATGGGATGGTAATGGTGGAAGCTGTCAATGGGAGTAACATAAAACCTACTCTAAGAGAACAAAGCAAGGTGGAGGAGGAATTAAAATAAAGATCTGTGCTCACTGCTTGTGGAATGACAGTGACACCTAGAGTCCAGAGGAGCTCAATCATAGATTCTCTCTGTGGCTTTTCAGTTTTATTTCAACATGCAGAACAACCAGGAATGCAGTTACTGCAGGTGTCTAAATTTGGCAAGAGAGCCTGATGAATCATCAGGTATTAGACCAGTCACTAAAACAACTTCTTTTTAATAGGTGTCTCATAAGTCATATAAGAATCCTTTTTATTTTCTAATACAGACAGAAAAAGTCATTATTGGATAATACATGACTGGGCTGGTGTAAGTTTCTCTAAAATAAAAATGTCATGCCATACTTCAGAAGTAGTGAACACTGAGAGCTTAGGAGTGTGGAATTTCCTTGTTGAACATGTTAATACCCTTGTGATTGATTGACAGGGATGAGAAGGCAAAGGTGTATATTCTGTCCTCCTGGAATACTATTAATTGAGCTGGAAACGCAGTAGTGTGTAAGATGGACCCTTGCTTTGTCTCAGTTGTCAGTTCTCATCTTGCAGAAGTGAGAAATGCCACTTCATTTGTTAAACAAAGCCTTGCTTTGTTTAAATTACGATAAAAGATGCAGCTGCTCTTTAGAAGGGAAAGTGCCTGATACCAACAGATACCTTGTAAAAGCGCTGATTTTGCAGATTGGGTAGGAAGTAACTGCTGAAAAAGGTAATTTAAAAGAGAAGTATACTGCCTTTTACTGGACAGTGTAGTTCTTTTTTTTGTGCTTGAGTCCATGTTGAACAGGCTTGTAAAGGCAAAACGTGGTGCTCCAGGTATTCCTGACTTGGGATTGTGGGACTGGGAGATGGGGGTTGTCAGCTTAGCAGGTGAATTTTAGTATTGGAGAAGCAACATTTTCACAATGACAACTGCTTTCCTAAACAGGTTTGGAAGACGCACTGCTCCCAAATGAGCTCTGTCAAGATAGTGCATGTGTTTATATTGTCAGTTTTTTCTGCCTCTCTGATACACAGGTTTTGCTCTGTTTAAACTGTTCCAAGCCTTATTAACTGTTGCTCTGTAAATGTTGCCTCAATAACTATCCCATTAACATGAACAAATCCAGAATTTCACCCATGAAATGAGTTTATTTTCTGTTGCTATCAATTATCAAACATCTTTCACAGTTGCTCAGTTTGTGTAAAATGGATACATAAAAGTTTATGTAAAGAGAAAAAAAGAGAATGAAATCTAAACTAAAAAAAGGAAACTTTTATGAGATGAAGTCTTTTCCCAGACTTCTTGGAAATGAAGTATGTAACACAGATGTGAGGTACAATGCAGTGGTTCTGGTGATCTGTTTAGAAAATACTCCTGAAGAACACTGCTCTGCAAGGTTTTCTCCTCTCCCTTTAAAGCAATGGAAGTCTGTGAAGAAGCTTGACTTCCTCACCTGCTCCTCTGCTTGCAGGAGAACTGTTGAACAAATCTGAAGTGCTGGACATGCTCATCTGTTCTGATAAACATTGTCATCTTCCAAATCATCCTAGGGAAAGGAGTGTTTCATTACTGAGGTGATAATTTTTTTAAAATAAAGGCAGAATTTCTTGTTTTAGCCCAACTCCATTTCTTTAGTGTTTCAGTAAAATCCTTTCTCGTTCATATTCAGTTGTTTTTGTCCATGTGGTATCTACAGGCTTCAGAACACATTTCTTATCCCACTGGCTTTTCCTAATCTCCAGGGAGCACAGGGGCAGTAGAACAGAGCCCATATTTTCATATCTGATGGTTAAACCAAGGACCAGGTCATGTCAGCAGGAACTTGAGGGCTTTAAAGGGGTAATTACAGAGGGAAATGATTGGAGCAGTTTGGAAATAAATGAAGTAAAATATATATAAGAGTAGTGCTTTACTTTGGTCTGTGCATCATTTGGTTCCTCCTTGCATCTGTGATGCTCTCTGTGCTCAGAATAGGAAAGAGTTAACATTGTTTTTCAAGGGAAGCAAGATTTTGAAGTGATTTTCTATGCTTGCAAATATATGTGATTTCTAAAGCTGTGTGAATTGGTGTTATTTGCTTTGGGTTTTTTTAATAATATACATGGCACGTGTAAAATTATTGTCATATAAGACTTAATGGCATAAATTTGGAATGATGAAATAAGTCATGTGGCTTTACCCAGTGATATTGAATACTTAGTTTAGGCTCTGCTTGCTGGAGGAAGGGAAATACATTAAATATATTACAGAGCTTTTATAATAGTTTCATTATGTTTCTGTCCTCTACTCTGGGTTAATGGAGCAACAGGAACTGAAAAAGCAGTTATACTTTCCAAATATAACCTCTTTCACAGCTCCAGGCATTTTACCAAACAGTACAGAATCTTCTTGGCAAAATACAAATTTGTGGCAGTTTTAATTTTAAATGTATATGCATACATTTAAAAAGGGGAGGGGGCAGTGTGTATATACACACAAATGTATAAATAAATACATGTAATTGTATGCATATGGCCATGTAGAATGCTTTGTAATGTCTTTGGCTGTCATTCAGAATACTTTTTTACATCTGTGTCAACTTTAAAGGAAATAGATCCAGTAAACTCCTAAAACCTTTTGGTTTCTCTTTGTCCCCATAAATTTTGGTGTTGGTAGGTGGATACTCACAAGCTGTTGGCAGTGTTGAGCAAATCTCTGCTTTTGAAGTTCTTGAGCAATTGCTTGAAAAACTTTCCGGCCGCTATTTATTTTCTGCAAATTATTTAAAATATTTTGGTTCAGTGCAACGTTTTGAGTTGGAGGAAACATCTTTTTCTACCTTTTCTAATTTAGGTTTTTTACCTGGATACATCTTTGGGAATGTTACTGAGTAGCATTTTAAAAACATGCAAGTTTGGCAAGCAGAAGGGTTTTAAATTACATTATTATTGCATACTTGTTACTTAACATAGTAATACGTATTACTTAACATATACACCTCCTTTAATGGATCTTTAAATGCATGGTTTCTGATTTTTATACAAAGATACGTAGTGGTGGAGGTTGTTGTTAATTAATGGCAAAACCTGTTATTGTCAGAAGTTTGAACAAAATTTACTTAAAACCTAAAGGAAACAGTGTGTTAGAGATGGCCTTTACAGAGATTAAATTTACTATGCATCCAATGTGTTAAAAATAAATTACCTGATTTATTAAAATCAGTTAAATATAAATTGACAACTAGTTTTTTACAAATCTAAAGTGAAGCCTTAGCAGCTCAGAATGTCTCTTTAATGGAATCATAAATTAATCACAAATTTGATGCCAAATATACTTCAAAAAGACAAGAAGAAGAAGCTGTGAATCACAGACAATAACATGGTAACATACACAGTTCTCTGTTGTTCGGTCTTTCCCACTTTTCTTTAGCAGCTTTGGTTTTAACTGGAGGGAGAGAAAATAAATGAAAAAGCAATTAAAATATAAGATGAGAAGTTAGCAGACTTGTTAAGATTGTTGCCCTTTCGCAGTGTCAGTTTGTAGGTGAGTGTTTCACTAGATCAGCTTACACCATTGGAAAAATCAGAGAGGTTTTCACATGTGTGAAGCCTTTTTCAGCTCTGGTAGTAGATACTGCCAGTGTTTTTGCTTTGAGCACAGTGGGACCTGCTTGAAACACTGCTTAATTCTCAAAAATAAACCAATGTCATCACAGATCCAGTTTTTCCCCTGAAGACAGCTTGTTTAATTTTTCCCACTGTAGTTACTCTTCACCCTTCACTCTGTACCTTCACTTCTAAAGAAAAACAAATGGAAAAGCCAATCCTGTCTTTATGCTTAGACAGTAGTCACTACAGGAAAGAGCCATTTTACCATATCATACCAGTAAGGACTGTGAAGTCCTGATTCTCCTGTCAAAGTCTCATTATCATGTAAGGATTCCTGTTGTAGCTCTGTGTGTTTGTTTTTATCTAAACACAAATTTTGTTCTAGATTAAAAAAAAGCACTAATTACATAACTTTTAACCATGTGCATTTTAATGAGTTTGTTTCTGTAAGGATGAAACTTCTTCCAAGTCTCTGATATTTTTAAATTTTACCAAGGTCTCTCTTCTGTACCTGTATGAAGAGAATCAGTAGACAAGCAAAGTCTGCAGTAACTTTACTGCAGCTCATAAATACTTTGATGTGAATTTAAATTGTTTTACTTTTACTGGAAATTTATACTCTCAGGATAATTTTAACTTCAGAATATCTTTTATTTTAGACACTTTACTGAAAAAAGAAAATGTGGTTGCTGTTGAGAGTTCAGGTATGTGCCACACAGGAGTTCACAGATGTGTGTGTGCAGCACATGGTCTTCAGCCAACCTTCTCTTTAAACTTAACAATAATAGTTATGAAATCTAGAAGTGTGTTTTTATTCCCCTTATGGAGATGTTAAAACTGCATCGATTTACAAAATGAACAAACTCAGAAAAATCCTGAGCCTACCTTGTCGACCACAAAGGAAGTGAGCACAGCAGAGCTGTACAGGAACAGTAAGGACGAGACGATGATCATGGAGATGAATTTTCCATTGCTGTGCTGATTCTCTGATCCTTTATTAAAAATGAGTGTTAGAAAAAAGGGCAGTTCTGATTCACATAATTTTTTTAAGACTCTGCATTCCAGCTCCCTTTCTCTGAGGAATTAAAAAACCATATACCATCAATATTTTTCTGGTTAATTTTCAGTCTAAATTCCTTAGTGAGATCATTTTCCTTTTGTTTGCTCATATGTTTGTAAGGGCAATGCAGACCTGTCAGTTTTGATTACAAACCTTTCCTTTAGGGTTAGGGAGAGAATGGAGTACAGTTTTCTGCTCCTGTAAAGGTATATCTGAATAAAGCTCACAGCCTTCTGTTCAGAAATGGAAGTAGAGGAAGGAAAGAATATAAAGAAAGTAATAATCCAGTTTTGGGGTTTTTTTTCTTTTTTTGTTTTAGGCATGTAAAACTGAAATGTAGTTTCTGAAGTTTCATCACTTTCTTAACTAGAAGGTGACACAAAGGTTTGGGAGTTTTTTCTCAGGCTGGCAGAGTGAATCCCCAGGTCTGAGGCCCTGCACTCTCTTGCACGTACTTCTACTAAGTGTTGGTTTCTCTACTTCCCTTTTTTTGTTGATACTTCCTTTCTCACAGCCACAGAAGTCTTTATGTAAGAGGATGTAGAGGGTGGTTAGACAACACAAGTGCCAAACTTCTTTCTTTTGTAGAATTCTAGAGTCATCTTCATCATATGACAGAACAGCCTAATTAGCAAATGAGTTGAGATGCTTATTTGTTGAATCCCTCTGGTTTTATTAATACCATTTTAATGTAGCTGTACTACTTCTAATGGGTTTGTTGGTATTTCCATCTTAAATGTCATTCTTGAAAGTATAAACAGAGTATTTAGAAAATATAATTTATTTCTTCTAAGATGCTTCATTAAGAAGGAATGAACAACTGACCTGTTACCGTTAGTACTGTTCCATCTCCTGTTTGTTTGGAAAGGGGTGACTCTGAGTCTAAAAATGCTATTCCACAGATATAAACAGCGCTGTCATCTACAGTCAGATCTTTTATCTCAAGTAAGATGTTATTTTGTGATGAATGTACTTTGTACTTCTGATGATCTCTGCATTCAGGGGTACACAAATCCTGATGTGTATTAGTTAAAAAGCGAAACCACAGAACTTGATGTGGGGATTCAGAGGAGCATCCAGAGGTGGAGAAAGTGCACGTTAGGGACACATTGTTCATGGAGGAGTCAGCTTGCTGAAACCTGGGCTGTGTTACAGTCACTCGGCACTGACCTGCAACACCTGTTGGGAAGGAACAAATGGTGATGTGAGGGACAGCTAAAAAGCAAGGTATGGTCTAAAAGGAAAGAAAACCAACTACTTCTGGTTCATTCAAGGAAGGGTGGGATGAAAGGAAGAAACCAACTGTGTTTTAAACTTGAAATTATTAAGGTTGTTTTCAGCAAACTTGTTTCTAGATAGTTCCTACAGCTTGCACATGTGCTCATTTAACGCTTTTATCTACAGGGTAACGTGCTTGGCTTTCTATTTTTTTGACAAAATAGAGAAGATGGATAGATCTGAAGCAGTGTGCATATTTCCTTTGGCACTGGAGAAGACCAGAAGAATACTTTGTGCAGTTCCTAGCCTGAGATTTAGTTCTGCATGTTTGTGGGGTACTGGCCAGTGGGGGGTGAGTGTTGTGTGACTAAGTGCAGTGCTCAGTGGAGCAGTTCTGCAGGGCTTTCTCTTTCACTGTTCCTGGTCTGAGTCAAGCCAGACAAGCTGAAGGCAGGCAGTGGAAATGTCATAAATCAAGACATTTATAATTTAGCAACTTCATAACATTGATTAGAATTCACAATAGTTCCTAGACATTCTTCCACTTCATCACATATATTGACTCTAGGTTTCTAAGAATAATAGTGCTTGTTAGTTCTGACATTTAAAAATGTGTGCAGAGAAAACAGGAAGGTTAATCAGAGAACATTCTAATTAAGGAACTAAAATGTGTGGTTTAATATGACTAGTCTGGAAGATTTTTTAAGTCCTTATTGAAATCCATGTGAATTCTGTTTTAGTATATTTAAATTTATTCTAATTAATAGTGTAGTTATTTAAACTATGGCACTGAGGTTATTGCAGTGAGAATAAAGGTGGTATCTAAATAACATTCCTTTTCTGCTTGACAGAAAATAGCAAACTAGAAGATAAATAAACTGAAATGCCTTAGTGTACTGCTGATACACAATTTGTAAACCTGTCCACGGTGAGCAGTTAGCATTGTCCCTTCACTGTTTTTCTCACTAAATCCAATCAGTTTCAGTGTCTGTGACTTTTACAGGACTAAAGTGAAATTGATTCTGTGTCAGGTCCATATCAGAGCCATTCCACAGCAGCTACAGCAATCTGAAGATTGGAAGTTGTGCGTGTACTTGCAGCCGTGTGGTGAAAGGCAGTAGCTTGTGCTTCTGCAGCTGATCCCCTTCCCTTCCACCTCATCCACAGGCTCTGGTGTCCTTGCAGAGCAGAACTCCATGGCCTCAGGTGCTGCCTGCTGAACTTCCCAAACCCTCCTCCCAAACAAAACACAGTTGCTCTAAAACCAGGCTGCTGCTGGGGTCTTCCAGGCAAGGAAGTGCAGCAGGATTTGACCCAGAAATCACAGGTTACAGCAGTGTTTCAGGCTTTTGGAAGAAACAAGCATTTGCTAGCAGTTGTGTGCTTTGGAAGTCATATGATAATAGCAGAAATTAACTTGATTTTCAGCAAAATTTTTCACTGCTTTTGTTTTGTAGCTGTGTTGCGAATCATAACCACAAAATTCTCAGTCTCGTTTAACTGCTGTTATGTGAAAAAAAGTAAGAAAATTTTTAAAAGTCTTACCAGCACCATACAGGATCCAGTCAAACGCCAGCATTAGCACATTTTTTAATTTGTTGAAAGATGCCATTTCTTGTGTCTCTGTGGAAATGAATCTTCTTGAAGGAAGAGGAACTTAGGAAATACTTGGATTTGCAGAACTGTTTTAATCACAAGATGTAGAACTTCCTGTTTAGAAGGGTGTTTACTATTGCATTTAGCAAAATGGTTAAAGGTACAGACCAAACCAGAAAGCTTTTGTTTGTTTTGGATGACATTACTTGGAAAATGAGTGAAGAACTTTAAATTTTTAGCTCCTGAGACTTATACCTATAATCCTTCAGATTATTTCATTGGCTATAACAAATAACAAGATGTTTTCCAGCATGCTACTAATTAGCTTCTTAATTTTATATGACCCTAAGCAGCCTTTAGCAGATCAGCTGGTAGGTGGCCTCTGAAGGCACAAGGTAGCCATCCATTGTAATGTGGTGATCTGCTGGTGAAAGCTTCACAGCAAATTGTAATTTTCAACTTGCTGACTCTAATTACTGTAATTACCTCTGTGCCTCTCTGCTGGACACCAGCCTCACCAATGGCAGTTACCTTTTAGTCCCTCCTGGCACTTGTAGTTAAAAATGTAAAAAAAAGGTAACCTTAAAGAAGCTGCTTTTGGACAGCAGGGATAAACTGGAACTGATCTTGCAACAGGTCTACGAGTGGTGTGGCAACCTCCTGTGTGGAGAGGAATGGAACATAACTAGTGTAATTATGCTTTCTGTCAGAAAATGCAGCACAAAATAAAGTTTTCTTTATAATTAAAACAAAGCCGTTCTATTTTCTCAGTAGGTGGCAAGTGGGAGAAGCCCTCAGAAGTTCTGGAAATCAAAGGGCACACTTGGGAAGAACAGGTGAACAGCCTGCCAGAAGTTTTCAGTAAAGCTGGTTTTGCCATAGAGGCTTTCACCAGACTGCCCTACCTCTGTGAAGGTGACATGTACAATGACTACTACGTGCTGGATGATGCTGTCTTCGTCCTCAAGCCCGTGTAAGCCTGTGGGAAGTAAAGCTCCACAGTCTAACCCAAGAAGCAGCCTCTGAAAGAGGGTTTTGATTTATGGTTACTTAAAGGGAGGGAATTTTGGGATTGCCATGCTAAATAAATACCATGTAAGGAAGTTAAAGGCCAAAATACTAATGTATTTCTTTGTAGTGTGATTAGCGGGGGGGGGGAAAGGTTGTTTTTTAAATGGACTCCTCAGCTGAGAATTTCTTTTTTACCAGCTCTTAAACCAACATTGCATTCTGTAATCCAGCAGCAATGGGGGATATTTTTTTATACTTACCTGCAACAGGGATCATATCCAAACAAAAGCAATAGTCTTTATAATGGTGAAACTGATACAGTGTGAACTGTTGTGAAAGAAATCAAGCAAAATCTGGCAATAAAGTTATCCATTCAGTTCAAGCTTTGTTGAATAAAACTGTTGAAATGGATAATCTTCCATGCTAAGTTACTTTCTCTCTTACTGTCATTCTTCACATTTTTAATCATGCTAATAAACTTTTTTGAGATTACTTTTGCATTAACTTCTGTGTTCATTTTTGTAACCATAGCCATGCTTGTCTGCAGCAACTCCTCTTTGTCTTGAGAATCAAGCTTTCAGTTGCAGCACAACCTTGTATTTCTTTAAACAGGATTTAATTATTGTTTAATGGGATAACAGAGCACCAAAAATGTATCACTTTTGGTTGGGTTTCCTTCATGTTCTTTCCTGTTAAAGCCTCATAAATCCTCATTGCTTTTGCATTTGCCATTTTCCAGCTAAAGTGGTTATGGTAGAACTTGTCAAAACTGCACTTTAAACTGATGGCTGTAAAAACAAATCCTCTAAGCAAGTTGTTGCCAAGTGTTTTCAGCTTTAAAAAGTTGCAGGTGATTTCTTGCAAATTTTCGGAGTCAAACTGCCTGTGAGGATCAGGCTGTAGGGGCTTGAGAGTTGAGCTAGCTTGAGACATTTTCCTTTCTTCAGGAGTACTAAGTAAATGCTATTTATTTTAACATGTCTTGTTTTAAAAACTGTTTAAGTGGATAATTTCTGGCAGTTGGTATATGACTTCCCTTTAAAACAAGAGACATAAGTAGTACAGACCTGGCAGGTGTATATCATGCAGTGCTTCTGTTGCAAGTGTGAGAGCAGAGAAACCTCAGGTAAGTAAAGTAAGAACTGACTTCTGTTGCTTTTGAAGTCTAAAAAGTTGTCTGTTGTGAGGATTTTTGGTGGTTTTTATAATTATTGGTGATTTTATGCCAGGTAGGATGTTTAATATGTCATTTTAGGTTTATCTCAAACTCACTTTACCTTGATGGTTAATGCCAATTTATTAGCTTTTTGTTGTCTGTCATCTTTGTGAAATAGTATTCTGCAGTATGGAGCAAGGGATTTGACTCCTGAAATTTCAAATTACTTTTCAACTGTAATTTAGACTTAGTGTTAGTCTCATTTCAGAATGTGCTGGTACATTTTGGCACATAGTGCAATCAGATTTGTCTGTTGGGAAAATGAGCTATGTATGCTCTGGAGTGAATCCATTAATTTATCTTCTGCTACCTTCATTTTGTACTCATCTAGTAGTGGGAAAATGTTTTTTAATGTGTCACGAATTTAGGTTAAGGTAGCAAATATGTAGTAAGACAAACTTCTTCAAAGGTACTTAAGTGTTTTGATCCCACATGTTAAAAATCACACAAGAGACTGCATTTGATGTCTCTCATCTTTTAGTCCTGTCACTGAGGATTTCAGTTTGTAATGGCATTGAGAGGTTTGGGAACAGAAGGTGCAATGTAAATAATAGGATTGGGTTTTTTTTCTTTTCTTATAATTTTCCACTTCGTTCACTCTATTTAACCAAGTGTTCTTACACTTAAGATGAGGAACTAAAACACAACCAATAATGAAGAAAATCTTTCTACAAAGCCTAAATTCAAACACCTGCTTAGTCCTGTTGAATAAACAGAATAACCCTTAGGACTGTGCCTACCTTTTGTATTTCTAAAGCCAGAGTTCCGTGGGAGAGAAGGGACTTCTTCCTCCCTGCAGGCCCTGAGAGGCATTTGTGTGCAGTCAATGCTGCTCACAGCCCACATAAAGAAACTCCTGAGTCCAATAGTTCATTAAATTGCCCCAAATACTCTAAAATGCCATCTGAGGGAACAAGTGTTGCAATTCCAATGTCCAAATTCATTACTCCTGGGTTTGGGAATCCTGCCTTGTCCCTGACCTGCTGTGGGTGACAGTGCCCATCCAAGCTGCACTTCAGTGCTCTCACTAATGTGCAGCCTTTTCCCCTGGACAGTCACTAAACTCTTCTGTTCTGTCAGGGTGGACTGGCTGTGTTGCACTGCACGAAAAGAGAGGCTGTGCAAACACACGATTTAGCCAGAAACTTCCAAAGCAAAGTTGGAACAGCTTCATCCCTCAAAACCACAGCCCCCTTCTGCTGTGTGATCCCAGACACAGTCAGTTCATACTCTGAGGAACCCAGGGCCACCTGAGATGGGGGAGCAGGGCAGCACCAGCCCTGTGTTTCCCCTGCGCAGCTCGTTGAGCTCTCTCCATCTGGGGACAGAAGTGTCCCCTCCTGCCTGCTCTGGGAGGGCCGAGCCCCCGGCGGAGGAGCCTTTCCCGCCCGCCCTGAGGGCCGGGTGCTGCTGGGCTGGCGCCTGAGGCTGCAGGGCGGTGCTGGGCCTGGCCCCGCTCTCAGGCTCCCCGGCTGGAGCCGCGCAGCTCCCGCAGTGCAGGGGAGGAGGAGCACACGGCAGAGGCAGGTAAAGCTCTCTGGGGTCCTGGTTCTCCTTCTCTTCTCCTGCCCGCTCTCCCTTTCCAGCCCGCGCCCCTTGCGGGTTCCTCCAGTGCGTGTGGGGCTTTTCCTCAGAGCCCAGGTGCGAGGGGGAAAGTGGGCACCGGCGGTGCAAGGGCTTATCAGCAAGGCTGGTGATTTGTGAGGTCAGCTTTCTGGTTATCGAGCTTCAGATAAGGCAGCGACTGCATGGAGTGAGTGATAAAATGTCTAGGATTTCTGTACGTGGAAGGGTGGCTGTTCTGGGAGTGAGAGGAGAAGGAGTCTGGATGCTGCCCATAAGCGGGGAGTGCTGCAAGGGTGACTTGTCAGAGATCTCAGCATATGCAAGGAGGGATCTCCGGGGAAATGCTGGATGGGAACTGCTGGAGATCCCCACAGCGTGATTTGGGACTGTCTGGAAGTCGCTGTGAACTGCAAACCGACCAGTTTCACTCAAGACATGGACTGCTTCATCCCACAGATTGTCTTGCCAAGCAGGGCTGTTCCACAGCAGCCCTTTTTATGCACCTGCTGGTTGTCCGCTTGAGTTAGTCAGGATGAAAAGGCACTTGCCTTAGCATTTAATCTCCTTATATATGAAGTTAGCATGCTTTAATTAAAATATACTCCCTGATCAAAGTGAATGAATTGGAATAAACAAATCGGGACTGATACTGGAAGCATGATTTAACCTATGCAGAGTAATCAAACCTTCCTGGAAAAATATTAGGACACAGGGAGAAACAAACACAAGTAAGCTCATTGTCTAGGAAACTAGATACTTCTGAACGAGAGACATTTACTGTGGTGCTCCCAAAAGAGTAGCTGAAAGGGGTTTCAGTGTGTGTAAGAACAGGACAGAGGTGATAGCTTCTTAAAGTCTAATGTTTAAATTTTTCATCGTCTGTCAGTTTGAGTCACTCCTGTTACAAGACTGGAGTTAAGTATTTGCAATAGACTGAAGTATTGCTGGAGGCTTGTTGAAAGATATTTTCATAAAAGAACACCTTGGTACATGAGATTAAACAGTCCAAAAAAGGTGTCATTTATCAAATATTCAGATCTGTAACTCGAGCTGCGGCAGAGAACTTTGGGGGGGGGGGGGAAAGAGAGGCACAGAATTCAGCAACAAAAAGAAATGCAAAAATTCAGTGTCTTGCAAATAAACCTTTGAAAAGAGGGAAAGGGAGACAAAACCAAAAAAAGTCTCTTTATGGTCAGAGCCAATTTGGCCAATGGGACCCTCTGTGTCATTTGTTAAATCAGAGACTAATCCCAGTGTAAGAAGCTGCAATCTGGATCAAGGCATCATCTAATATCTCAGATTAATTAGTTGTTTTACCTGTGGGGGTAGTGACTCTCAGACTGAGCAGAGGGCTAGGCTGAGGGTGCAGAGGCAGAAAATCCTCTCTGCAGTGTGGATTGAAGCAGCTGATGGCCCTCAGAGCTGTGGTGGGGACATGGCTGCAGAAACTCCTGTGTGAGTGAAACCTGCCCAGTCTTTGCTTCCTTTCCACCCCTTTGCATTACTTCTGTGTGTATCTTTGTCCTTCAAGAACTAGACCAAAAGCAACACATTCATTTAGTTTGGGACAACAGTGAGACTCATTTTTTTTCTGGTGGCAATCAGTGACAGCCCAGTGAAAAGCTCTGGGTATCCCATTATGGCCCTTCCAGACAGTTCACCTTTCAGTGATCTTTATGCTGCATAGCCCAGGGCAGCAGGGATAGCAAGAGCTACCAAAACATCTCTTTCCACACAAAGGTGGTGGTGAAACACTGATGGGACACTTCTTGTGAGTACAAAGACCACGGCCTTGATCCATCCTGGTGAAGTGACCCAGTGTGTTTCCCTAATGTATGACTTTCCCTCTGCTTCAGAACAGCATAAGGATGTTTTCTCCCTTTTTGCCAAATGTGGCAGCAGGGAAGGGGAGCACTCCTTCTCCCTCCCTGCCTGGAGCACCCTGCAGGGACATGGGACCAAGGCCAGGCTGTCCCATCCCTGAGTTCAGAGATCTGCAAAGGGAGGGTCTCAGACCAAGTCTGCAGTGATACTGCAGGCAGTTTACCCAGCTAAGAAAAGCTTAGGGTTTGTGTGAAGCTTCTTTATAATTTCCTTTTTCATTCAATTTCTCTTCTTTTTTATCTGATTTTGAAAGGATTTGTTTGTTTGTTTTAACAAAACTGCATTGAAGTAATATTTAGGTGCAATGTCGCTTGGTAAATAAATGGTGCTACAAGGAAGAAAATTAAATGGGCCACTTGCTACAGGGAGATAAATCTGGCTGCATACACACTCTTGGTGGACTTGTGTTTGCATGAAGTGTATCTCTATCCTAGAAAAAGATCTAAATTAAGAACTTGGGAGCAAGCAGCTTTGGATTGTTCTGATCTCTATCTGTACTCCATAGCGGAGGCTGTCTCTGATTTATAGCTATGAAAGTTTGGGGTGAATATTGCCTTTTGACTCTGTTTTTCCTATTTTCCTTTTCAATCCAAGTATCTTTTTATTCTTAAAAACACCAGAAGAAATGTCCAGACTTTTGAAGATGTGTTTCTTATTGATATCAATGAATCATGCTGAGATTACTCGCAGTCAGAACTCTGAAGGTAAGACCAGAACTCCTGTCTGAGGGGTGTATTTTGTGGCATGGAAAAAGCTGTGTGTGACAGGTGCTTTTTAGTAACTGGCACCATAGTCTCTGCTCTCTTGGCTTCATGGAGCTATGCCAGCAAAGAATTTCACCAAGACTGATTATTGTTGAATAGTCTTTTTTTCCCCTACTGTTTTTCTGTAAAGAAATTGAATCAAAACTACATTAAATGTTTGCAAATAACTTATATATGTATGTGCAATCACTGCATACAATAAATGTATTTTTGTGTAACACAATTGATAATACATTAAATTAACTTCTAATAATGGGATAATCTTTTGCAGATTTGCCTCCATTGTTACACAAAGCTGTGGTTAGTATTTTTATTTGATCTCTCTACTAACATTTTATATTGTAATCTAAAAATAATTTATTACATATATTTGTAATTTTTCCTTAGGAGGAAGTAATTGCTGGAAAATATCTGAATGGTAATGTACACAGTTATTCCCACTTACATTTCTAAAATGAATTAAAACTCAGTATCTCACCATAACTTCTTATGTTTCATTTTTCATGTGCAGCCCTCCTAGATATACTTTATTTTCAAAGGTAATGTATTACTCTCCCCATCTTAATTTTTCAGTATTATCTTGCACTTCAGATATGATCTGTTTCATTTCCACAGAAACTGGAACATTATGGATGGAATGAAATTGGCACATATGATTACTTGATTTGGGTCTCCTGGGAGGAGTATTTCCTATTAACAGGGAAAAAACCTGTTTGTCATGAAAAAGAAAAAAAAAAAAGAATGAGGCTGAAAATAAATACTTGCTGCAGTTTTCAGAAGTTTTGATAATTAACTTTGCACACATGGGTCCAAATGGCTTCTTAAGGAAATTAGGTGCAGTTCCAGATTTCTGTCCACCTCCTTCTTTCAGTGTCACTCCATCCCCCATCCTCCAGCTCCTGCTGGCTTTTGAATTATTTGCTAATTTTTGTCCAAATCTGAAAGAGCAGTATAAGCCTCAAAGGCCATTCCACTCCTACATATTTTGAGAAAATCAGTGGCTGTGTAAAGAAGACACAGTGAAATTAATGACTCTGCTGAAGGAAAGGCAGCAGTTACTCCCTGTGCTTTCTGCAAGCAGATCAGAACAGGCATAATGGGGTGCCAGAAAGCACATGCCTTGGAGATGGTACTAATGGCAACACCTTGGAAAATTGAGGGTTTTGTGGGTGGTTGTGGGATTAGATGGAAAAAAAACCTAATTAATTCCGTTCCCCATTGAACCATGTATTTTCATTGCATTCAATAGATCAGCCATTACTCTGGCTAGGCAAAAAACTGAATACTTTTGTTACTATACTATTAACGTGACTTTTTGTTTCCCCTTTTATTTTTTTACTCTTGTAATCTGCCATTTAACTTTTTGTATTATTTTACTGGCATTTTTTGTCCTGTTTTCTGTTACAGCTCTAATGTTTGGACAGCAGATCTACTTACAAAAGTCATGGCATATTTTCATGCCCAGGAAGTTATGTTTACTCTTAGCAGCCTCCAGGTTTGTGACATTTAAGATGCATGAAAATTTTTATTTGAAAAGGAATTAAAAAACCCTCAACCTATCTCTGTAGCCAAAGCTAGGTGGCCAATGATAGAGGTAATTAACACATATACAGTGTAGCAGCTAAATAGGAAATAGGAATAGGTTCTCTTTTTCTCCAAAGATTGTGGGAGTATGCAAAGTAGAAATAATACTAACAATCTGCTTTTCCTCTGATGGAAAGCAGGAATTAGGGTTTTTCATGCTCATTGTTTCTGAGTTGGGTGTATATAAATGCTGTTTCCCCAGAAAATGATGGGTTTCTCCCAGGTTTTGACTGGCTGCAGTTCCCACTGCTCTTTATGGAATGAGAGGCTCCAGAGCATCCTATAAAATGCTTCCACCTTTTAACAGCTTCTCAGTGCTGTTTTTGTAAATAATCGATGTGGAAGTGATGCAGGAAGGAGTTGTTGTTCCTCCTGCTGCTGAGGATTAGTGATGAGCTGCTTTAAGTGGAGCTGTACCCAGCTAATCAAACCTGAGCCCCTCCCTCGCTACAGACACTGAAACAGGGAAATGTCAACTGTGCCATCCCCGAGCCTCAGGCATTCCCAGAAGCTCCACAGTGCTTGAACCCTGTCCCAACCTCCGTGTCGCTGTCACAGCTCATCCTCACCTACATTTTCCTGCCACTGCCCCTTTCCTTTGTCAGCTTTATTGGCAGCCTGAGGCTCTCAGCAGGCTGAACCCTGAGGCATAAAGAAACTATGTTAATATTTGGTGGTGGTTAAGCAAAGGCAGCAAAGAACAATTGCAACTCAAATTCCAAACCAATTCCGAAATAATTCTGTCAGGAAATAGAAGGGATTTTACTCCAGTCTGCTGCTAATGAGCCTTACATTTATATTTCTGTTCCAATGTTATGATTCCCCTTCAATTTTTCCAAACAAGTGTGAGACTGTTAACTGGTACTGCAGCTTGATGTGAGAGAGAATATTTTTGGCTTATGACCTGGTAGAGACTTTTCCTCCCATCTAATTGCACATTTCCTTCCCTTTTTAAAGTTATACACACATAGTACCTGATTTTGTTTAGGCTTTTTTTTTTTTTTTAGGTCTTTAAAAGTTTCATTTTCACAGCTCTGCTGTGTGAAGCAGAAAAGCTTTATTACTCTTGTTTTATGAAGTGAGAAACTGAGGCATCTTTGTTAAAAAGCTCCCTCGAGAGGACTTATCCATGAAGCCAAGAATAGGATTTGAAAATTACTGTCTTTCAGAATGCATTTAGATTATTTTTGTTTTCAGTTTGTGTGGAGAATAGTTATTTTGATCATTGGCAGCACAGACAATACAGAGCTAAGCACTTAGTTCTCCTTGAGCACAGATTTCCAAGGAGTAAAAGTACACTAGTATGAGTTTTATGTGTATTACACATATTTTTCTATACTTAGATGTCCATAAAAAGTTACCTGAAGAACCTTTTATACCAGCCCAGGCAACTACTGTCTGAATTGCAACAGCTTGATCAACAGCAGTTCCAAACTGCAATGAAATACCTCTTCAACAGCAAAAAGGAGCATCTTGTAAGTGAGTTTCTACCTGTGAAAAGGAAAAGCTGCTGTCAGTGGTTTAGATAAATGGAAAGGGACAGCCTGGGGGGCTCACAGTGCAGGCCCTGCAGTTGCTTACCTGGCTTGGATTGGATTCCAGGACTCCCTCTCCTCTTAGGTTAGACTTAGTTCATTTAATTCTTCCTGTCTAAAAGTTGCTGCAAGTCCAAGACAGTAATTAGGATTTCCACTGTAATCACTCATCCCCAGAGAACAGTTCAAACTCCTGGAGTAACACCTAAGGTAGATAGGGCCAGTTACTCTCAGGGAGTATCTTCTTGTTGGTGGCTGTAAAGAGAGCCAAGATGGCTAAAGAGGGTGAAATTAGTAATTTTGTTAATCAGCCATTTGAAATATCTTACTGGGTTTCATTTTGGTTTTGTAAAAAAACTCAAGCTGGTCTCTACCCAATGCCAGAAAGGAATTATCTGAAGGAATGCACATAACCAGTAGTTTGCAGCTGTTTTCCATGAGAACAGCATCATATTCTTTGTAGAGTGCTTTCTGTCAGGCCTCAAAATGAGCAATATATTGAATTAATCAGAGATGTTAATTTAACACTCTGTTGCTTGCAGGAAATAGGAAATATTATTCTTGACTGGAGCATGACTAGAGAGAGAATTTTTCAAAGCCCAGGAGTAAACAGGACCTTGTTCCTTGTAACACTGGATAAATGCTTCCTGGCTCTGAGTGCCCTGGACTGTGTGGATATCCTGAGTCAGGTTCTGCGTGTGTCAGCAGTGAACTATCTCCAACCTGATGTCATTGGGAGTCTCCCAGACCTTCTGCTGGAGGATGCTTTCAGAAACTTGTGAGACATTTATTTTTCAGACACAATTAACACTATGTTGGATTTGCTGGCTATTTAAAAAGAGGTTGCTATATGGTCTCAGTCTGTTTTCCAGATACAGCTTTCTGCTTGTGTGTAAGGAATGCTGTTTCTAAAATCATTTGTCCATATGTCATTAAAAAAAAAGAATGGTTAACTCATTAGTGAACTAACATGCCTGTGTATCACTTAGATCATCATTGTTCAAGGACCTCTATGACAGAACCTCAGCAAGCACTCAGAGAGCTCTCTATGGCTGGATGAAGCAGATTCTGCAGAAATCTAACAACATGAGTGGTATGTTACAAAGTGTTTTCTTCTTGCTTATCATAAGAGAAAAGCACTCAGCAAAAGGCCTGTCCATTGTGTTGAATTGTTTCCCCAGTTAACACAGGTCTGTGTAAGAGTAGCTATCTGGAATACCTTTTCTGCAGAACACAGTAAATACAATGTGTTTGTTACTCATAAAAAATAGTTGTCCAAAGATGCTTGAACTTATAGAGTAAAATCATGCTATTGTTAAGGCTGGAAAAGACCTCCAGGATCATCAAGTCCAACCAATGGACCCTTCCTCTGTTCTGCACAGAGCTATACACAGTCTTTTTCTAGTACTCCAGTCTTTTCTCTCTGTACTGTTTCTAAGGCTGAAAGAGGATACAGAGCCAGGTGTTCTGCCAAGGTGTGTTCTCTTTTGAACTCCTGTTCAGACTAGAAAAACAGCTCTGGCTCAGGATACATTATCCACTGCACTGTTTAGAAACACAAAAGAAATGCAGGACGTTGTGGAACCACATGGCACCAACTCAATCAGCAAAGGGACAAGATAAAACCAAAGTTAATGAATCCTGATTGGATGCATTTTCCCACACCTGTTTGCCAGGTTAATGTGCCTGAAACAGCTGTTCCATAGCTGGGACAGGCAGGATGGGCTCCACAAGGGGGCTGTGCAGGGCACTGAACCATCTGAGCTGGTGCCTGGGTTTCACTGAACATCCCAACACAGCTGTCCTGGGAGCTTTTAGACTTTAGAGATGTGTGTTCTTCCTCTCCCCCTAGAAATCAAAGGTTAAATGGCCACTTGCTTCAGTGGAGCTAGATTTGCCTCCTGGGTCTCCTGCCATTTCAAAATATCAGGATAAACCAGTGAATTGTGGAGAGGAGGTTCATGCTCCTGCTGTGAGGTGATGTTAGTGCCAGTGCATTGCTGGGGAAGCAGAGATGCAGAATTTGCCTGGCGCTACTTAGCAGTCCTGGGAAAATCCTCAGCATCATCTTGGGTTGTGTCTGAAGCATTGGCGAACCCTCAGTTTGGGGGAGATCACCCAGCTTGGGAGGGACTGGGAGTTTCTGTGCCTCTTTTTCTTCCCTGGCTGCTGCTTCACATGCCAAAAGCAGCACAAATGTGGGGAATCCACCCTCAGGGCATCAAGTGTGGCCTGATTCCCAGCTGGTTGTGGCAGTGTGAACCATCAGCCCTGGGCAGACACACTCAGACTGGAAGTCTAAAGCTCCCTCATGTTTATCTGCACTCCCCAGGCCACAGCAGAGTGCAGGAACAATCCTGCAGGAGGGTGATTTATTCACTTTATATGGGGGTAGACTGGGACCACCTGGGATAAGGATCAGTGTTTGGGGATCACAGCTGCCACAGCTGGTAACTGCAAGGCTGTTCTGCTAAACATCCTTAGCATAGTCAACATCCTTAAAAGGTGCTGGTTTGTCTTTAGTTCTCTTGTCATGTCTTTCAACTCCTGTAATATTCTGGGTAATGGGAGGTAATATCACTTTAAAAAACGCAGGCCTGACAGGTCTGCTGGGATCATCATCTTGTCTCAGTTAAGGAGCTTAGATCTGTGTTTTCAAAAAAAAAAGAAAAAAACACTTAATGGAGTCCTTCAGCTTCTGATAGATGCGAGCTGTTTTTTTCCTGATACTGGAAACTCTTCAAAGTGCACTGATGATTTTATTTTAACAGAGTTGTGAGTAGCAGCACTGCCAAGGAATGTGTTCAGAGGTGTCACACACTGAGCCATCCAAATTACAACACCCTGGAGAAAACAGTCTTTGTGCACAGCTCAGGGTACCCATGGAGTCCATAAATATGTTTCTTCTCAGAGATATTTGGATCTTGATTTCATTTGCAAGCCTTGGGAGAATGTTACTTAATGAATGCCATTTTTTAACTGTTATGCAGTGTTTTGTGTTTTTGTCAGCCTATTTCCATGTAGGTATTTGAACAGTTTTTCATTTTCTCCATTACTGCTACTGCATATTGCTGAAATAAGTGGCATCATCAATAATAATATATAAGATATATAAAGTATCATGCCTTCTGATGTTCTTAAATAATGCAATTGATTAGGAAAAGTGAATTTGAAAAACACTGCTCCATATTTAATACTTTGGGGTAAATTTTTCCCATCCCACATTTTATCCATTCTTTATTTCAGACACATGAAACATTAATTGTTTTTATATGAGAAAATTTGAGACACTTGAAACACTATTTCATTTTCATTAAAAAAATTTATGGACTCATAAAAGTGTGATTCTAAAATGTAGCAAATGGAAGCAATCTGACTCTCTCTGCTAAGGATTTTTCTGATTTGCAGATTTTTAATTGTTTACCAATAACAATATACTGGGTAAAATATATTTGAAAAGTAATTACTTTCTTAACATTGTAGTGAGTGTTTATTTGTACAAAACAGAGATCAATGAATCAACTTCTTGGGTCAGTGCAGAAAGCTTATGGATTTTGGGAAGATACATGGTCCATCTCCCATTAGAAGAAATTCTGAAAATTAGTCTCAATGAAGTAAGTAACAAAGTGTGGTTGGATATATTATTGCCAAGTGATGTCAGCTACAAACAATATGAACACAAATGCAAGCCTAAACATGAAAAATAACTTTATATTTTTTAATTAATTAAATATAAAGTGAAAATATAGAGGGAAAATATAAATGTATTCTTTACAAAATACTGTATTTTTAATTTTAAAATGCCTGTCATTAATACATAATTGTTTATCTGTATCAGATTTCTGTGACTTCTACTGAAAAGTACAGGTGATAGCAGACCCTCAAATTATATGACATTTTGGCAGAGAACCACTCAAATCACTCACTCAGCTTTGCCTTCAGAAATACTGGTTTATCCAAATCTTCTTCCTTTCTCTATAACGTGAACAGGCTCAATTCATTTCGAGTGTCAGACACAGACTTGATAGGATTCACTGTCTCCCAGTGCTGATGTGTGGTTTTGTTTGTGCTGCTCAGATCAGACTGTTCATTAGCTACGACAACGCAACCAAGCAGTTGGACACGGTGTATGATATCACACCAGAGCTTGCACAGGCCCTCCTGGAAAGGATAAACTCGTCAGGATTTGATATGAGAAACACTTCAACTATCTACAGGCAAGGCTGCTTTACCTTTTTTTTTTTTTTTTTTTTCTAATGGCTGTCTGTGGATGGAACAACTAACCAAGGAGAAAATGGAAATTGATAGCGTGGCACAGCTTTTTCATTCCAACAGAAAAATCTAGGCTGAAATCCAGCCCTGTTTAGCAACAGTGAAGAATTGCTACTTTATGAATTTTTGGAGGTGTGCCTAATTAGCTAATGCTTTGTCTCCTGCTCCACCGTGAGAAGATGCCTGTAGCATTCGTAGGAAGTCTGCAGCAGTATCTGGGGGATCCAGGCAGAGCTCCACCACATTGTAGAGCAATAAAATAAACTGGGACAGCAGGACATGAGTTGTCTTGGCTGCTTGAATCGCAGAACATGGAGGTGTTTGGTGGAAATCATGTTACAGTTAGGATTGAAGGAGGAAATCTCAACTCCTGCCAGCCAGGACTGCAAGTGGGTTTAAATTGACATGGGTGTCACCAGAGAAGCCACAAAGTGAAGCAGTGTAAAGCTTGCCCTGCTGTCCTCTTTGTCCTGCAGTGTAGAGATGAGCCATGCTTAAATATGTTTGAATGTTAGGTATTTAAGCAGGAAACTGAATTTCCAGGGTGTCAAATCTGCATTGAACTAACTTTAGCAATAATAAAAGACCAAAATAAACTGCAGTGAGCGTGAGAAAGCTCTGCACTCCACATTTGCATTTACACTGTCATATCAATGGATATATTTAGTCCCCAGACAATGCCGTCTGAAATTATTTGTAGTCTCCTTGGGGGATACCTTGGAGTTTTAAACTAATGGAGAATATGCTTTATGGCTTCAGAGCTCCTGTCATTACTGCAGTGCAGCTCGCTGACTTCCATGAGGCATTGCTCATTGTCGGAGGAGTAAGCGAGAGAAGATTTATGCCCACGCTCTAAATTTCAATGTCAGAAATCTTAAAAATGATTTTGTCACTCACAAGAGCTGCCACATTCTCACAGATGAGAGAAATGTCATGCTCCATAGTCCTTAATATATTCCATTTTTACAACACACTTAGTTTATGTTACTAATTTTAACCATACTGTTGATTTAAATGCACTTTTACTTTTAAGAAGTAGTGTTATTCATTTCTGCTAATCCCAAAGGAGATGAAGAGCTTTTCATGGCTATGCAATAATGCATCAGAATGTAATTATTTGTTATAAAAATGCTCTTATAGATGTTTCTTTGATTTGTATGTTGGTTTGATGATCTCCCATGAATTCAGATGTGCTGCTGAAGCAGTGTTTTGTTATATCGCTGGCAGTTTGTTGTTGAGGGACTGGAGGAGCTAAAAGCCTTTCTGTGCTGCAGAATTTGACTGAGTTTGTGGCAGTGCTGCAGCATTGTCCACTGATGATTTGATTCACATCTGGACATTACTGCCCAGACTCTGCTTGTGCCTGTCTCACTGAACTGCAAAACACCAAGGACTGTAGCAGGAAAGCTGGGTTTTGGCCAAATCTTTGAGAGTCTTGTTCTGTGTAAATTATAAAAACAAAGGCTGAGACTTTACAGGGAGAAAGAATTGACTCAGGCTTCCTACAAGCCAGTTCATCTTCATCACTATAAAGTTCAAAGTCCAGGCATAGTGGTGCACAATTCAGAGCTCTTTCTTTGCAGAGCTGCAGGTAAAGTCAGTAAATAAGCACAAGGTCTAAGCCAGAAAGATACCTACAGCAGGCACTTCCCCATGGTGGTGTGACTCCAGAGGTTAATGGAAATGTTGACTTAAATATTACAGCATGGGAACTGTGAAGGAAAATGAGCTCAGTCCAGAACTTTACCTTGCAGACTGCTGTGCTGGCACAGCTGGGCAGTGAGCCTCAGTGTGCTTTCTCCTAACCAGTGTTGAACTGGACAGGTCTCCATCCATCAGCCAGTCCTGTGTTTGATGTGAAATACAGGAGGCTTTGTTTAATCCTAAAATGACAAAGAGGACATGTCATGCCCCAGCTGCTGCTCTGAAACATAAAGGGGTTGTGTGGCATGTGAAATCCAGGCAGGACATAGAGTTCAAAACATCCAATCAAACCAGATAAGAACTCAGCAAGGCACTTCTAGAGACTTAGTAATAGCCCTCAGATATCCTGTCCAGGGAAGTGGAGTCATTAACTGAGACAATCCAGCCATGGACAAATGGAACCAGGACAGGTAAATTCTCAAGCACATGCAATCCAGGCAGGATTCAGCTGAATACAAAGGCCAGTGCATGTTCTCATACCCCCATTACAGGCCAAGTTTTAAAGACTGCACGTTGAGGCACTCATGACAAACAGAAATGGCTCAAGCTGTGATCACAAGGAGAGGGTACCAAGCTGTGTTTCTGTTTCCCAACAGTGACACCCTTTATGTCAGAAGGGAGCTAATGTATTTCTGCTCCATAGGCTGGGTTTGTTGGTTTGCTTTTATGATGACCTGGAACAGATGGATGCAGCTGTGGCCCGGGCTCTACTTCATCAAATGATTAAATGCAATCAGCTGAGAGGATTCCAGGCCAAGGTTCATGAGGTGTGTACAACACTTGTTCTTCTTGCCTAACATGATCCTGTGAACAGAGGAGGAGAGATGTTCTTCTTAAATAAGGAAAGAAATGAGTGAAAAAATTACTGAGACTTAAGAAATAAGGGAAAATATTCTTGGGAATGCAAAGAATGGAAACCCATTTTGAATGCTTATTCTTTTCTCATGCTGTTTCATATTCCCGTTCCATATTCCTTTCAAAACTGTGGTTCTATTTTTGAAATTTTATGAAGTGTATGAATATTTGCCAATGTCTATTCCAGAGATTCCAGTTAATGTTTTGGGTGGTAATGGAAATTGGTTCTTGGCAGATTTTTATTTCCAATCTGCTCTTTTTGTTTGATTTAGCTCAAATCTCAACTCATGAAAATTGCCATGCAAAACCAGACATTGAATGAAACCCTTGGATCTCTGTCAGATGCTGTGGTTGGACTAACTTCAAGTCAGCTGGAATCTCTGTCACCTGAAGCAGTGCATAATGCTGTTGCAACATTAAACCAAGTCTCTGGGTGGGCAAAGAGCCAAGTTATGATTTTATCCAGTAAATATCTCTCTTATGAAAAGGTACCTCTGATAACAACTTTCCTACCTTCTGTTTTTAAAAGTGAAATGGCTTCTTCTCAACTGTAGATTTTGAAAAGTTTAGTACAAAAATTCTATTTAGTTAGTGGCCTGAAAAATGTGTTTGAATCAAATAAAAGCATCCAAGATTGTACATCTCAAACTAATTCTCCAGTAACAGAGAGAATGAGTATTTGGATTTGGCAGTTGTATAAATTATTTTGTCTGTGTCACTGCCCTAAGCAGAATTTGCCTGATCAGAGATCTCAGGCTGTATATTCAAATATACTGTAATGCAAGGAATCAGGTCCTGGTTGAAGTTTCAGAAAAAGGAACTTCTGAGAAACATCAGGCGTTTGTTCCATGGACAGGCACAGAAAATACATTCCCAGGCAAGAAATGTGTTAAGTATTTAACAAGAATTTATTTATTGACTTTTGCTTTCAAATATATCTGCTATTCCTGAGAAAGCTTCCTGCTTGCTTGTGCTGTTCTCCCTGCAGGTTTTATCATTTTATAACGTGAGCCAAATGGGTGCCTTGGTGACAGGAATTGGCACCCGGTCACTCCACAGCATGAACCCCAGGGAGCTGGCTCAGCTTATTCGAGGCACAACGTCCCAGCACTTGTCAGACTTATCTCCTGCACAGCAGCAGGGCATCCTCAGGAAGGTGATTATAAACTCCAGTGTGTGGCAGGTTCTCTCTGCACAAGAGCACAGTAACCAGAACTGTAGAGCATGAATTAAACCAAGATGTGCCCTTTAGCTCAATGGTTAATGGTTCTACTGCTTTTTGTTCTGAACACCAAGTGTATTTTGAGGGCTCTCTCTTGTTTATTTCCGTTGTGTTTTTAATACTGTCGTGTTTTTCCTTTATCCTCTTAAGAGAAATATTACACTGAGTAGAAAGA
This sequence comes from Phylloscopus collybita, assembly GCA_027886175.1. Taxonomy (NCBI): domain Eukaryota; kingdom Metazoa; phylum Chordata; class Aves; order Passeriformes; family Phylloscopidae; genus Phylloscopus; species Phylloscopus collybita. Next base: position 5,751,271 of record JAJNNQ010000048.1, read on the forward strand.
AGGGCAAATCCTGTAAATCTAAGCATCAGTTCAGAAATGCCATGTATTTCTGTGTTCCTCTTTTTAGATAGCTGCATCTGGAGATTTTTCTTCATCAGTCAAAGATATACAAGGAGCTTTCTTTAAAGAAGTCTCTCTTTCTGGTTTACGGAAGCAAACTGGATTTAATTCTTTGATGCTGAAAGAAAAAGAACTGAGAAGCAGCCAGGTAAAAATTGTTATGCAGTTCCCATTCCACTGCAATTTAGTGTGATGGGAGAATTGGAAAAGTGGTGTAATATATCTGTGTTCAAAGAACAAAGGTAAAATGAAGGAACTGCCCCATTTATATCTCAACATAAACACCAAAGAGCATTTAGAGCCCAGGCAGCACTATGAGACAATGCTATGGAAAAGGAAGCATTAATACCCTGAATTTAAGCCCCCAGGTTTCTGCCATGTAAATTTTCTCTTTCCAGTACTGTATATTAGACATTTGCATGTAAAGTCTTTGATTCTGTCCAGAGAGATGAAAGTTGGATCAGATGATCTCCAGAGCTCACTCCAGCCCTAAGTTTTTCAGTGGTTGTGGGCTGTGTACAGGTTTAACATCATCCCATAAAGCCAGTCAGTGATGGCTTGTGTTGTGAAGAAAAATTTCAGCTAAACTGGATGCAAAACCTTTTGGTTGCTCAAGCTGGACCATAGAAGTACCTTTAGAGTATATAGACAGCTCAGAGTACAAAAACCTTGCAGTAGTTACTCTTTCTTACAACTGGATTAACTAGAGTTACCTTTAATTATGGTGGGTTTATTTCCAGGCTTTGTATCTGTATGAATTACTGTCCAAGGAAAACTATCCTGTTGACCTTCTAAGGTATGGACTATATCTCTTTTGAAACGGGGTTTAAGACTAGTTTTTTTTTTTATATGAGCAACTTTGAGGTAAAACAATACGTGGTCTTCAAAACCAAAAATCAGTATCAAAGCATTGCAGAGGTTTGGATGTTTTAAGGCTTAGTTGATATTTTTCAATTTGCTTGCATTTTTACTTTTAAGAACCTTTTAATTACAAGAAATGGGAGAGGTGAAGAGACTGTATCTTAGGATGGGATTGTGGGGAGTAAGGACTGGATCCTTTTTAAATATTCAAAAGATTGAAATTTGCCTTTCCTATCAGCACAGGACAGCTTGTGAAAGGAGTAACTTGTCAACTCTTTGAAACTATGGACACAGACATATTTTTAGACAATTTTAAATTCTTTGAAATGAATCTTCATCTGCTTTCTCCATATCAGGTAAAACAAAAAACAGAAAAGACTTTATGTACATAAACATACTACCCAATATCCAAATTAGGAAGATTAGAATTGCGTTCATTCTATTTTGTCTTTGGCTTTTTCAGGTTTTTTTTCCCAGAATCCTGTATGTCTCAACTTGTCTGTTAGCATATTTTATTTAAAACTTTTATGTGTGAATTCATCTGTTATCTTACTTCATTTTGACAATTTCGTTTGTCGCTTACAAATTGCAAGAAATTCCTACAGCTCTTCTGACTTGTTAATTCATGAGTAATCTGTTTGGAAATACGTAGAAGTTTCAGAAACATACAAATGTTCTCATGTTCCCAAATACAGAATATTTCATCTCTGATGTCTATAAAAAGAAAACTAAAAATGCCAGATAAAAATGCTCTCTGAAGATAATATGCAGAGTCTTATATATGCTAATTTGTATATATGCTGCAATAAACAAGTCTTATTTTTTATTCTTCTTCAAAATTGCTAGAGGTTTAAGATCCTAAATTTTTGTTGCTTTTAGGTTAATTGTTTGGCTTGGAAATTTTGGAAAGTCTCCAATGCATCCATTCCTCCCTTCCTTTTACTGGCGCTTCCGTGAGTTACATCTTAATCCATGTTAACTTTTCAAATAATCTCCTCAGTCCTAAGAAAACTGATGATTCAAATAAATGGTAGTTTATCAGAAGTGGTCACTGACTGTAGGCAAAATCTGTCTCAAGTGAAAGTCGGTCATACTTTGTGCCTTTTAGTACAGCACATCTTTGTCACAATTGGGGATTTTTTTCCCCCTAGGTAGGCTTATTTGGTTTAGGTTTGCTTATTTGTTTGGGGGTCTTTTTGAGAGTGGATATATAGGACAAAACCACTGGATATTGCTGAAATATTGCTCTGTATGGTTAGAAACATTCCAGTGTGATTCAAGACATTTGTGTAAGTTAGCAAAACTTAGTGACAGCTTTTTTCCTTACGAAAAAAAAAAACCACAAAAACTTGTGTATTGATGAGAATTCCTGAATTGTAGAACTTGTTTATTCCTTCCTTCCTTCCCTTCTCTGTCTCTTTCCACTTTCACTTTCTGTCTCTTACTCCCTTTCTCTCTTTCATTCTGTGTGCCTAAGGGGGTAAAAGGAACTGAGAACCCTTCTTTTTGTGGAATATTTCTTAATTGAAAAAAGTAAGGAAAGTATTCCATTTGAAAAGGCTCTACTCTATTTAACAACTATAAAACAGTAATAGAAGGACTTTAATGCAAGGCCTCCTACAAACTGCAATACTCAGTTATTTGGCAACAACTGCATGTTGCTTGTTCAGAGCCATCAGAAGTTACTGGTGCTGTTGCCTACAGACCCTGGCAAGGCTGAGCCTGTGTAGATGTGGGCTGTGCCTTTATTTGCAAAGGTTGCCTGCACCTCTGTGTGGAGAAGAGCATCATTTTATTTAATTTGGCAGGATTTTTAGATTTTGATAAAAAGGAAACCTACTCTAAAACTACTTGTGGTCCTTAGGCCACCCACCACACCCTTCATTCATCAGAGAATTAGTCCTAATCAAATGGAGAAAGGGAAAAGCTTCTGACCTGTAGACAGTCTTGTTTCATATGGTGTTAAAGCATCTCAGAGCACTTTCATCCACTTGCAGCTATTTATAATTCTTAGCCATTTTTTGAAGTTCACTTCATGTCCTGATGGACTGGAAGATGACAGATGTTGAAGATGAGGGTTAATTGAAGTTTTTTTGGCCTGTCTGGTTTATGGTTTTTCAAGTCCAGCCTTGACTCTAAATATTTCTGTCATCACAGATTTCATGGGTATGCTTGTGGGTGTATGAAGGTCAGGTTTGCATTCTAAGACCTTTTGAATTCTTTCTGCAGTTCTGAGTACCTGGAGTATGTTACTGGCCCTTTGTGTGTCCCTTTCCTTGAACGTCTGGGGAAGATTGGAATGGACCTTCTGAACCCAAGCCATCACAAAAGGGATGCTGTCCTGCAAAAAGTACAGGAGTGCTTGGTGGGTATGGCTGAGGGGTCAGCAGAGGAGGAGAGAGTTCTACCACCTACCTGAGTTCTTCACCCATCCATCTGTATTCTTTGTTGGGGAGGGGGGGGTTATGTACTGTTTCAGTTCTATTGTTTGCTCCTTAAGGAAACATTTTTACAGCTTGCTTAGCGATTTTCCTTGACTCCATGCATGTTACAAAGTGTTCTCATGAAATGTCATTGCTGGCCAGCACTGACCAGCCTGGAGCTGACCAGTTTGCACCTGGAGCTGTTCCCCTGGCTCCAAGCAGTGCCAGTCCAAGCAGAGCTGTTGTGGCACAGGGAGCTCCATGGGAGAGGTGGTGGTAACCAGGACTTTTTGACTTCTGCTGTCTGGAAACTGCAGCACTCACCAGTTTTTAGGGGAAACTAGTTCTTTGATGCTGCTGTGGCTGTTCCTGTCCTTACACACAGTACCAGCTGTATAATCCCCAGTGTTTTGGCAGCTGCTTGAGAAACCCCTCAGAGCTCAGCTTTCTAACAGCAAGAGCCTGGGGCCCCTCTGCTGCAAGGGGCCGGGTGAGGGCTGTGCTGCCAGACAGAACTGCACCAGCTCTGCAGGTGATGGGTGGTCACATTCTTTATGTGTGATTCAGTATGGAATAAAGAATACTGAAAGCTCTGAGAAGTGATTATGAAATATCACCAGTTGATTGGTAAAACAGAAAATGTAAGGCAGTCTCAGCAGAAATTGTAGATAGAGTTGCCAGTGCAAACTGTTGTGTCTTTGTTCCTCACAGCTTAAATGATGCAGCTGAGTGGTACAGGGCAAGAGCCAAGGTTAGCTCTGCCAACAGGGCAAATGCTTCTTGTTTCAGAACAGCTCCATTGCTGATGAATATGATGTTGACCTCCTTGGAAATCTAATCTGCCACTTACCTGCAGCCTTTCTACATGGCAGAATGTCCCTGAAGGCAATGGCAGCAGCCCTACATCAATTCAAACTTTGCCAACAGCTCAGCCATGAGCAGACGACTGAAATTAAATATCAACTCCTTCAGTTATATGGGTAAGGTATTGGATACACCACCTTGGTCATGCTGGTGGTTAGGCCATGCAAACACCAAGCATTTGCTTTGCCCAGATGAACTGCAGTGGAAACAGCACAAAGCAGCTTCTGTCACTGCCCAAGCTCAGAGTCTTGACCACTAGAATGACATTTCTGTTCTTGTGTGTAACGTGATAACTGTGGAACAAAATCCAACCCCAGGGACCCCCTGTATGACTTAAGTCCCAGAGGAAAAGGAGAGAAGGTGTAATGTTTGAAGGGGGGCAGGCAAATAGGCTCACTGGCCTGGCAAGAGAAAGGGGTTACAAGCAGAGAATGGTGCAGGAACACAAGGAATGGGAAAATGGAAGTGGGACACTTGGTGTGCTGGTGTGAGAGGACAAGTAAAGCCGACTGCAAGCCCCTGTGGCAATAGGAGAGAGTAGAGAAGAAGCAGAGGGATATAAAGTTTGAGCATCTGAAGCAGCAGAGTGGGTGGCGTGTTGGGTGTCACGAAGGACTCAGATTAGGAGGGTGAATGGAACCTCACTGGTATCAGTCATACAAAGAACAAAGCCATCCTCTATCTTGCATGAATGTACTGTTTCTGTCTTGCATTGTCCCTTGGAAGTATCTTGCATTTGAAAAGGGAGACTGGATGCACAGTTTCTAACCATCCTTCACCCTGAAGCTGGTCACTTGATCCACCTAATCACGTTAGATGCTGTTCATCTTCCTGCTAGTCAGCATGCTTCTTCTGTGAGAGGATAGCTGTGTTTTCCAGCAGATTCCATCCCTGCCTTGATCTTGATACAAATCAGTTCTATTGAATTGTGCTGCACTGTGCTAAATAAGATTTGATTTTATTTTATGCCATTTAATTTTGAAGATATTTAAACATCCTTATGGTGAAGCAAATAAAGTTGTTTGTGGGAACATGAGCTAGTAATATATTTGTTACTACCCTCTTCTATAGGCTCTGTCAGGCTGAAAATAACTTAGATAAGTGCTTTATTAAGTCACCCACCAAATGGGTTGACTAACATTTGTCAGATTTGGATGGTGTTTCTACTTCTCTTTTGATAACCATTTTGTAGACTACTATTGCAATATGAACTGACAGAAAATGGTAAATTTTCTTTCAAAGAAAGAACTATTTCTCCTTATTCAAACACTGTAATGCTAAGAACACTTGATTATTGCGGGAGAGCTTCATCAGCACCATATTTGAAGGGTTTTTCTGATTGTATGGTGAGTTCCACTAATGCCCTATGCCCAGAGAGATGAAAACATGCAATCTGATGCTTATAACAATGAATCATCACATTGGCATAGAACTGTCTGTGTTGCCTGTATGATAAAGTATCACAAAAACACGGAAGTTTTTGTATTAATTTTATTGTAACATTCTTTATTAAAATAATTTTTCAAAATATTTTTTCAGATCCTCCAACAACTGGACAGCAGAAACAACATTAGATGTTGGACCATTCATAGCTCTGCTGTCAAAAGAGGAATTAAATGTCCTTGCTGAAAAGGTATGCTTTTATTAAAAATTTTAAATTTGTAACATATTTTAGAACTTGGATTTGTGAATGTCATAATGCAGTCTAAATTATGTAATCTGAATGCTGAACTAGGTAAATAATTCTTTTGTCAAGGAACCCTTTATTAGTGTTTCACATATTCTTGACTCCATCAAAGGGATTTCTTCTTGAGAGTAATGTTACTATAAACAATTACTTGCATGTGTACAATGACAATTGTACATTGTCACACAGGAAAAGAAAAGGGGGCATTTATAGTGATGCAGACACATCAGAGTCATTTTTAGTACTTTACACCTTGCAGTGCTCTTTACTCCATCCTCCTGCCTTCCAACCATAAAAGTTGTGTTTCTTATCCTGTTATTAATGGAATCATACTGATCAAATTAGCATTTACTCATGTGGCCCTTTGCCCTGAGGCCAGTGTAGCACAAGTAACAGTATCTGATGGCCTCAGCATTGCACTTTGTAGTTTCCTTGCCCTCTTTAGTTCATATAATCTTAATTTTTTTTATGCATAGGAGTAAACTATACTGGAATGAGGGATTCATTCTTCAGCAGAAATATGTGAACACAGTCAGCAGCTTTTCCACTGGAGATAATGCTTATAATTGACCAGATAGAATAGGACTCTTCAAAGGAAAGGAAGGTGTCTAGCAGGGTGGAGGAGAGAGGTCAGAAAAGCCTAAAGAAGGCAAACAGGTCAAAGTTATTTCTCATAATTTAATTGGGTCCCTATTCTCAATCCGTATACTTACCTGGCAAATTTAAGACAAGTGAACTGAAGCTTGAAATAAAATTGTGGAACTCATTGCTCCAGGAGGGGCTGGACACAGATGCCAATCAGGCAGTGCTCAGGTGTTGCCAGAAGCTGAGGGGGCATACAGGAGGGAGAATCATTTGGAATTTGCTTTGTTCCTAATTTTTTCCCGTCAAGTGTGTGCTGATGACCTTTCAGTAGCAGCCAATTACTCTTTTCTGAAACATCTGCACAACGGGACAAGACTGAACTGTTACTAACCCTGCTTTGCTAAAGTCTGCACAAGTCTTTCTCCACAAATTGATTTGTTTTAAAAGGGAGAGAAGCCTTATTTATTCTTTCTTTCCTTTTGAAGTTCCCAGATATCATTTTACAAGTAGCAAAGACAATTGGACCAGTTTCTTCAGCTGAAGAGCTTCTATCAGCCGTGTTCGAGTCGGTCTCCAACGGCACTGGCAGCATCCATTTGTCTCTCAGCAGAACTGGTCAGTATTGCACTGGGGGCCTCTGCAAAGTGCTGCCATTTGGGGCTGAGATGGTGCAATTCAAACAGACTTTGTCTCACTTTGTCATCAAATGCATCCTGAGAAGCTGGACAATAAAAGTGAAGCACTGAGTAACTTAGAGACTTGCAGCAAAAAACAGTGAGAGTCTTCATTCTGCCGCTCATCAGAGTTGTATAATGCACTAATAGCTGAAACACTTTCATTACAGGATTGCATAATTGAGCATTTCCTGGAATCTTTCTGAGTGCACAAAGGAAAAAGATGAATGTTTTGGATTAGAGGGGCCTGTTTATTTTTAATTTTTTTTTTATTTTTACTTCATAGTCTAATTGAAACCCATTGAATTAAAAACCTGTAAAGGTGATGAGTTACCATTGTGCCAAAAGATTGCACACAGTTAATCCTTTGCCAGACATGAGCATATGGTGACTGATCTGTTCTTAAATCTGACAGTGGTAGGACTGTGTTTTTTCTGTCCAAATGGACAAAGTTTGTAATCATCTAAAAGGTATTTTAATTAGCAACCAAACTAATCTATTAGAATCTCTGGTGACAAATGGATCATTTTCTTTATACAAGATAGATACTCTCACTATATTCTATTATTATAATAACAGTTATTCTTTTTCTTATCTGAAATTCACCCAGGCAGAATTTGTAAGCTGTGCCATCCTGTGCCATGGAAAACAATCCTGCTGTGGGGGAAGCTTTTGAAAAACACCAGTGGGAATTTAGACCCAAACATATTCAAGGAGTTTGATATGGTCTGCCTTTATCTTTGAAAATCTCCCTCTTGATTCTCTGCCTAGCAGAATTGTGGTTCAAGCTCTCAGCAAGCCCTGGGCCACCATGGAAATCCATCTGCTTGTATGGCAGGAACTCTGAATGATGACTGTGTGTCTCTGGGAATGAATTTGCCTCTTAACAGTGCTGTATTCATAGGCAGAGAGAGGTGGAGGGAGTTCTGAGAGTTGTGTTTTTTCGTGGCCTAAAACAAAACACAACCTCAATTGATCAGAGGAGTCATTACATAATCATCAGGCTCTAAAAAAGGCAGGACTGAGCTGGTGAAATAGCAGGGTGTTAGTTCACCTGTATGCATGAAACTCATTCTTCCTTCAACAAGTAAATCAGCAGACCATAAGCCATATTTCTTTAGACATGGGCCACAGGACTAAAGATTCAGCAGCAGATATTGCAGTCTGCCTGTGTCCTTATGTGTTCTTTTTTAAGCCTCTGGATCTACATGAATCCCAAAGACTTCTCTAATCAGCCCAGCTCATGTCCAGTGCAGTTGCAGAGCTCTCTCATCTGCATTGCAAGACCAATGCAAACCTGCCAGTGAAGCTGATGGTCTTTGTCAAAGTCTAACTTGGCTCCAAGGCTATGGAGGTGCACGAGCTTGGGGTGCACGAGCTCAGCTGGGGGGAATCTGGGAGATGAGAAGTTGAAGGATTGTTTGTGCTACTCCAAGAAATGCTTCTGCAGCCCAAACCTGGTATTGAACTTCTGTTACCAAACATAATCTCATCAGCTCCATACAACTCACACAGCGGTTTCAGCAAGGAATGAAGTTTAATTACTGATTTCTGAATCACTAAAAAAATTGGGTATTATTGGGTATCTGGAAAATTACTCCAGAATAACATTGATGTTTTTCATGCCACCAATGCTACTCTGTGTTTCTCACAGACCAGTGGTGAGCTCATGTTAATAACAGCAGCAATTACCAGTTACAGAGTTCTTGCATCTATGTCTATAGCAAGATAAAAAACAAAGGTTTTAAGGTGCTTAAGGCAAGATGGAACATGAAAAGCAAAACTTGGGAACTGTATGTCTGAGATGCTACCAGAGAGCAGTGGCAGTGCTGGAGAAGGAATTCAGGTTTCTCACCACAAGCACTGAGATGTTATAATGTATATATGTTTTTCATCAAACTAAATATATAGCAAAAGGAAGGGCAAAGTGACATCAGGTCAAAAATCTAATTAGTATTTCCCTCTTTAATCTCATCACTGTATCTGGTGTGTTAAAAATTATAAAATCAATGGTTTTTTTTCAAGGACACGAAGTCCTAGGTTTTAGTGACTTGGGGAAGGGAGCTGCACTGTGTCTGGATGGGCAGTATTTACATGAGAAAAGCTGACCTTCTGCAGCAGGGGAAAGGGAAACAATGCAGCTTCACAAGAGAGAGGTAAAGGGAGAGCAGAAGATCAGCTGGTACAGTGGAAGCTGAACAGCATTTTCATTTGCTCAACAGATTCAATCTTTTCAGTGTTCTACCCACTACTGCAGCTTCCTTTGATGCAAATAAATCCCTCCTCTGCCTCCTTTCAAAGTACAAATCTACTTTGTACATCCTCGCTTTCATTTATTTATCTGGGGGAGCTTAGCTGAGGCACAGCATCTGTGAAATTCATGCTTTTTACTGGTAATGACCGCATCCAAAGACATGTAGGGATTATTTGGTTTAGATAATTATTTAATAAGGTTTTCCTAAATTAGTGACAGGAGAGGGAGCAGTAAACAACCACATTAGGATTCTTATTTTTGCTTTCCATCAACATTAGAGGTAGATTATGCCAACAAAGACTAGGATTTGTTAAAACACACAGTGGAAACTGCCTGGTTTGATAATGCATAGGCCCAGAACCTAGCTGTAAATAAGATTTTTAAAGGCAGTTTGTCTGTCCAAACAGTGCTGTGGTAAGTGAACAGCCCTCTCTAGATCCTGACATTTTAACAACAGCCTTGACATAATGACCAAGCACCGTGCTTCTCTGACACATCCAGCTTCTGTCTTCATCTTGTTTAAATGTCAGGCAAGTCTTACAAGACATATATCTCTATCAGGCATTTGAGAGTGCAAGGACCTCTCATGTCTGTTACATTCCTGTTGAGTTGGATTCACTGTTTGAATGTGATGTTTATTCAGCTGAAGCTCTTTTTGGTGAACTTCCACCAGGGTCATCCCAAACATTTGCATTTCACTCCTACTGAATCAAGGCTCCCAGCAAATGGTGGCTTTACCTCAGAACAAGCCCTTGCCTGGGTTTGGATGCTTTTAGAGAATTAAATGTGAAAGAAACTTGCAAGATACTGGTAGTTCTTATTGCACACATCCATATTTTAGTTTTATTGTGGCATTCTGCATTGTAACTGTTCTGAAATGTATGTCTGCTCTTGTCCAGCATGCACTGCCTTTGGAGTACAAAGAATATAATCAATGTCTTGCAAATTAGGCAAATTCTAGTTTTATATCCAGAACATTAATAATATAAATATTTTCAATTCTTAAATTACAAAATAATTTATCAATATCAATCAGCAGCAGTTAAAATTTTTGTAGTCTGTTGCTCTCATAAATATTACTATTGCTTTGATTTTTTTTGTCATCTCTTTGATGAAAACTCTTGCTATTTGACCTTTTTCAGATTGTCTGAGAACCAGAGCTCCTTCTTCAAATGAAATAATTAAATTAGGAGAAGCAAATGTCTTTTGGTCAGTTCAGGAACTGAAATGCATGGACCCAGGGACTTTTGACAAAAATGTGGAACTTCTTGGGGCTGTCTCAGGTTTTAACAGCTCCCAGCTGACTGCCTTGAAGGAAAAAGCCAAGCAGGTAACTATCCTGTCTGTGAAGGAAAATTAAATCTGTAATTTGATTTGGTGTTATTGGACTATGCAGTTCTAAAATAACTGTGCTATGTCAATGTCACTACTGCCACAAGAATTTCTATGGCTTATTGGAAAAATAATGTGAGGTAGTGATAGAAGACTATTGCCCTTGCTTTAGAGTCAACAGGCAAGTAGTTCTGAGCTATTGGCAGCTGGAAAAGTGAAGTGTTTTTACTTTTGAATTGCTTTTTTGCTTGCTTCTCACTTCCCTTTCATAAATGAAAAATCAGCAAGCAGTACTAGGGGCTGTTGATTGTCCTGCTGAGAATTACACTTGGCATGTTAAACTGCCTACGTGGATGCTAAATATAGCTTACAGTGGGGTAAACCCAAACTGACTGGAAGGCAGTTATTGGCTGAGCAAAGCTCCTTCCCCCTTCTCACAGACAGGGACAGATCCACCAGTGGGAAATTTTAGGGAGGAAGAAGCCCAGCTACATTTTATCTTTACCAGAAGCACAGTGGACAGAGGACTGTGCTGGGGGCAGCTGAGCACTCTGGCTGGATCTGGGTCATCAACAGAGCTCTGAGCAGCCCTGCCTGAGCCAGTGTGGGCTGGCTGAGATGTCAGACTTTGCTCCACCCCTGTTGTTGCCATTGCACTTCTCCCATGGGGGTGACCTCCTCTTGCTGCTTGGTGGTTGCCTGCACTGCCAGGGAGCAGCAGGCAAATTCACAAATATACTTTTGGTTCAGCAAGGAAAAGCCTTAGAGTGCAGTAAGACAAATTGTTTTGGTTGCAGAAAAACTCAGAAGTGAAGAGGGTACTGGCCTCAGCCTGGCTCCAGCTTCCTGTCAGCAGCATCTGCTGGAGGTTATCTGTTCTCTGCTTCCATCTCTGCATGGCTACTCTGTAGTTCCCTTCTGTCAAAATGTTCCAACATGTTAAAGTCCTTTTTAGGTTCCATCAGATCATTCTGACAGAATGAGGTTGGGAAGCATCTACAAGTTGCAGTAGGCTGCAAGTAGTACAGAGTGCAAGAGGCTTGGAGACCTGAGGGCTGTGACCTCTGGAGGAAAGCAGGAGCAGGGGACAGCATGGGCCTGGGCAGCATCTCCATGAACCAGCAGCTGCAGCCAGTAGAGGAGCTGACCAGGATTCTGGGTAAATAAGGCCAGCTGTGCAATTTTCAGCAGTGAAGCTCTGCTTTTAAAAGAGTGGAACTGCAGGTGCTTGAAGAGAAGTGGCACTGCCCAGATTTCAGACAGCAGATGGTGGCTCTCTGCAGTTGTGTCTCTGCTGCCTTGTACGAGGACAACTGCAGCAAATGTATTCTTCCCAAGTCAGCATGGACACAGGTGGGTAGGAAAAGGGGAAAAATGTAATCCTAGAAGAAAATATAAACAGTGCCTCCCCTGACATAGTGGAAGCTACTATTCTTTACAGCAGTGCAACGTATTGGTGTACTTATAGGGTGATATCAGTTGTAGGGAAATTGCCAGCAAGGTTGATCCACTCACATTTCTGGCTATATTCAAAGACACACAGATCTGTGGTGCACTGAATAGCAGTATATTCTGTGTCTGTTTGTACAGATTTCTGCTAGACAGACTTCCTGTATATTAATTTCAAAACTGTGGTGTTACACTGAGCATGAAGCATGAGAAATGAGACAGGACAGGCAAAGCTCTTTGAAATTACATGCATAGATGCTGTTATGTTATTAACATCTTTGATTAAAGGTTTCATTAAGCCTGAACTACTCATTGTTCCAAACTAATTCAAAAAGTCTAGTTATCAGATTGTGTCTTAATGAAAGTAAGAAGCTTAGCTCACTTGTAAGTGGAAGGTCTCCCAGCTCTGCAGCAGTGACAGCTGTATGGATCTGTTGTCTCTAGGTGAATGAGGACAAAGGAGTGTTTCAATTTCATGTGTTGTGTTATTTATATCATTCTGCCTGAGATTTCACCCAGCACTGTCAGGTAATACTATTTATGAAGTACTTCAAATTCTGTAGTTTATGGCCTAGATCAGGAAACAGACACTTGACATTTTTTCCTGCATGTGTTTCATGTATCTCTTAAGCTAGAGAATTAAAAGCTTTAAAATTGGGCTAATGCTTTTTCCTATCTATTTTCTTTGGAAAAGATTGAAGTTTCCCAGACTTAGACCCTTTATGACATTGTAAAACCAACATAAAAGGTCTGGTGGAAACTCAGTTGGGAGGTACAAGTCCAGCAATGCATCTCTTAAACAAATCCTTAACCTGAGGGTCATAGTTGGGAAAATCACCCTGGCAGCTCTGAGACTGCCCTGTGCTGAATATGAATGTTGGTATGAGCAGCAGAGAGCCTGCAGCTCTGTGTAAGGAGTATTTCATTTCAGAGATCCAGATTCCTGAGCTCTACTTTTATATTTTCTGGAGATTGTACAGCTCCATGTCTATCTGATAGTGCAAACACTATTTAGTAGGCAACTGCAGAGATGCTCTTCAGCAGGTCCCCACTATCTTTGTCCTTTCTAACTTTTTGAACAAAACTTAAATCGTAGCTATCCTGAAAACGGAGTAAATATTTTCTGACTCAGGGGGTAACCCAACCCTGGGCTTTTAGTTTTAATTTTCTAGGTGGAGTTAGCAGCACAGTGTCATACTAGAAACCTGTCATGTATTCCCTGACACAAAGCAGAGTTGCTGATGTACCTGAGAGCTTTCAAGTGAGCATTTTTTAATGCCTGTCTTGTTCAAGTCACTTCCCCCAGCCAAAACCCAGTGTCTTTTTCTGTAAAGGCAATTGGCCACATCTGGGGAGATACTGACCACTGTCTACAGTCTTCTACCACTGTCAACTAAATGTAATTGACAGTTCTGGCCTCTGAAAATTCAGCTCTTGATGGACTTTTATTATTCTTTACTCAGGCAGAACTTTTCCTGATACCAAAATTTCCTTTGAGCTGCTTGGTGACAGCTTTTCAACCACTGTAACTTTATCACAAATAAAGTTAAAAGCAGGGGAAGTTGTCAGATTGCATACGTTGGTACTGGTTTAGAAGAGCCCTTGCTTATTTCTTTGGGTTTTTTAGGAAGCTTTACAAATTTAACTGTATCTGTACAAACACTTTTAAGTTACTTTTTTATTCTAACATTGTATGAACATGATCTAGAAATCAGAACTTTAGGAACTGGTTCTTTGCATTACTTGATTCTCTATTTCATCTTTCCTTGTCAGTGACTGAGCCAGGGTGACTGGTCACAAAAGCAGCTTACAGTCAGTCCCCTGGAGTGATTGCAGCTGGGTAGAAGCCTGGGTAGTGCAGGTGCTGCTTTTTGGCAGTATAACCATGTGGATCTAGGCAGATTCCCATTTTTATTGTTTTTAGTGGTTTTGCTCCTACAGCCACACTTCCAGCAATTCCTATTCTGATTCATCAACAAGTCCAAGCTCTAAAAATTGCAGCATTTTTAGATGAACTAATCATTATTGAACCTCAAAAACCTTCACAATATCCAAGCTCTGCGTTTTGTGTGCAAAGAAGAGTATTTAGATTTTAGGAGTTTTAAACCAAGGGGTTTGAGAATGGTGTATATAAAGGAAGAGTCATAATGATCTAACAGATATTAATGACTCATCTGAAGGTTTGGGGGTTGCTGCCAGACTGGAGGAGTTACCAAATCATCTCCCTGGGCCGCATTGCTCTGGCACTCACTGAACAGGAAATCACAGAGCTGGACCTGCACTCCGTCGACACCGTTTCTGTTCTTAGTCAGCAAACAGAGTGGACTCTTAGCCAGGTGAGTGAGTCAGTTACTGAATGGTGTGGAGTTACTGCTGATGAAAGGCTCTGGATTCATGTCCCTTGGGACTCAAGTCCTGGAATTGCCTAGAAAACAGATCCAGGGATCCACACTACTCCCTGCTGCATTTCTGCTGCTGTGACCCCAGTGAAAGTGGCCAGGTAGGTCAGCACTGGTGTCTGCCTGGCTGGGGCTTCCCTGGGGAGGTGGCCAAGACAGCATCACTGATATTTGGGGAGGGGATGAGTGTGTTCTTTAGCACTTGCCCACTAAGCAGTGGAAAGAGGTCAGCAGCTCCTCTCACACTGTCCCTGGAATAGACACTGCTCCTAGGAGTACTAGTCCTTCCTAACTAAGGACAATCACTGAATAGGTAATGTGCCCCAACCCCAGCATCCATTGTCCTAGAAGCCCTTTATTAGCAAATACACTCCTCTCATGTTCCTTTCCTTGAATAACTTCTAGTTATGTTATTATATGTGTTATTAATAAGAGTTAAAACCCTTTATTTATATATGCAATTGGCAGCATATTTCTGACTTTGTGGCCCATACCATCAGGGCTCTGTGGCTGCACAGATGCTGGCATGGTGGCAGTTCTGGCAGAATATCACAGATCTGTTTAATAGATTCATGTTCTGAAGGGAGCACTTGGGAGGATTTTATACAGAACCAGTTTGCTTTTGAGGTTTCCTGCTGTCAGGAAGAGTAGTTAGTTAAAAGAGATTCACCCTGGGGAACTTTGGTTGTCTACAACTTAGGCAGCTACTTAAGCTAGTTATTTGAAGCTCAGCATTGTGGATAGATTAGGAAACCTTGGAAGATGCTTGTTTCTTTCACAGGCTTTGGAGGATGCCATGGTGACATGCTTAAGATGGACTCAGTTTTTAAAGGGTTAGTTTAAAATGAACACCATCCTAAATTACTTCGGAAGCAAAGGCACTGTAGTACCAATATGCCATTCATATCTGAAAATTAATCCTAAACATAGGTCACCACTCATACATGGCACTTAAACAAGACAAGTCATACTGAGTATTAAAAATAATAAAAAAATTACATACCTTTAGGTGTTTTATGTTTTCTTGTAGCTATTTAACAGATTCTGTGGGGCAATCCAGCACCATTTCTTCTGATGAAGGCTTTCCTTGTGACCTGGCAGAAGAAATACAGAGTGTTTTCACACCATTTGCATTTAGCAAGTGGTTGGGTAACAGTGCCCTGTTTTAGTGTCACATGTAGGTGGTGACAGTGCTCCTCCTGAAGGCCATGGCCATACATTGGGGAGGCTCAGGATATATGTTTATGCTCCAGAGCTTCTGCTAGGATTTTAAGCATCTAGTAACAAACTCTTCAGTAATATTTACTGTGTTCATGCATGCTATCTTACTGCTTTTGTAGGCAAGAGCTATTTTGCAAGGTTTTCTAGATGACTCTGGCCAGACCATCAGCACACTAAAAAGTTTTGATTTAGTTGGATTAGGAGCTGTTCTCTGTGCTTTGAACTCCACGGAAATCACATCCATAAGGACTGCTGAATTCAGGTACTGCATTTTATATCTAATGAAATATTTATTAGTAACTCTATTGATAAAATTTATTGTGCCATTTTTGTTCCATCAAGATTTTTAGAGCCTAAAGGACAACTTTTTACATTTTAAATGCTTTTAGAAAAGCAGGTGGCATGCAGCAGTTGTTTAAAACATATTCTTTTATGGTTTTCCTCTGCCATTTATATCCCACCATTTAAGCATTGCATCGAGAAAGCCAGGTTTTTGCTCAAAACCTGGATGTATTCAATTTTTGTACATATATTTTAAATTGAAAATGGGTTTTACAGTCTTCTTACATCAAGCTAAGTATATTCCAGGCCTATTTAGTACTGCATGTAATTGCAGCTTGTAATGATGACCTTGTTGCCTTTTGCAGTGCTGCAGTTGCAAGAATTGGCCTGTTGTTTTGTAGCACCCCCGTTCTGAGGCAGTTTAAGATGATGACAGAATCTGTGTTTGGTGCTGCTACCAGCTGGAATGGCTCTGTTTTACAGGAAATTGGTACTATAGCAGGTAACAAAACTACGACTCCAGATGGTGATGGTTGTGAGCATTGCTATTCACTTAGCTGGGGATTTTTCTAGACTGGCAAAAGGTATTTCTTCCAGAGGGGAGTCACCTGCAGGGACAGACATCCAGCAATTTCAGAAGCACTAAGGAAAAGTTGGGATATTCTCTGTAATGTTCTGTAAATCTGGTCAAACTGACCTTGGGAAGCACAGCCTGAAGTTACTTGGGTCCTGTAAGTTGGAAAGGGTAAATCGAGGAGGGCAAACCCAAGCAGGATTCCAGACCCAGTCACTCTTTGTGACCCAGGCTGTGCTGGGAGGAGCTGTGCTCTGGCTGCCCAAGCATCCAGCCTGGAAAGAAGGGCTGCCCAGGGGAGAGCACAAGGGCAGGATTGGCCTGGAGTGATGCTTCTCCAGAGTGCTCTTGTGGCCTTGGAGATCTCCTGAGCCAGAGGTCACTCCCAGTTTTGTTCCTGTATTTGTCTCCCTGTTATTTTTTAACTGCACATTGAACTCTCATAATTTTTGGCATCCCCAATGCCTGTGGCAATGATTCCCCACTGTAACCACACAAGAAGTCACTGCCGTTGCATGATTATGCTCCCTAACTGTGGATCAGAAGAGACTGTGAATGAGCATTCCCTGATAACATTGCTTGTGATTTTATAGGTTTTTATAATTCTCTTTTCCAAGACAAAGTAATTCAGGTAGAGTCCATTCTATCTCAATGGCTAAGGTCAGATGATATATAATGTTGAAATGTAATGAAAGAAAACAGAAAGAACCAGCATCTCTCTATATAACACCCTGGAATAAACAATTTATTATATATTTTTAAATAAATCCTTGAAGTTTATATTACCTTAAAATAAATTTAATAAAAAGAACATTAACAGAGTTTTGTTTCTATTATGTGGGTTTTTTAGGTGGTTTGAATGAGGATGAATTAAAAGCTTTTGATAAAAGCTTGATGCCATATTTCCAGCCATCAGCAGTAAGACATATACCTCCTGAAATTTTCCAAGTAAGAGCTTGATTACTGAAGAAGTTACTAAATTTCTATTGTTTTTACTCTAGTATAAGTAAACTGCAGCACTGATTTATAGGTTTTGGGTTTTGACAAAAAATTTTCTATGGTCTATTAAGTGAGAGACCATCAAGGATCTGGAACAATAACTTTCAGCTGTATCATCTGTATTTGTGATGCCCATGAAATATGCTAGACAAGCTTTATTCATCCTTCAGAATGCATCCCAAAGAAAAAGCAAGTATCACAAAACAGGGAATGGACACTGTATCTTCCAACATTTTATTCAGATCTGAATTTTTGTCTCTGTTTATTAACATTTGCAAGGATGCTGTAATAGCTACAGATTTCTCTGCTGACTGTGCAAGAGCTGTTTTATTAACCTAAAATCTGGCACCATTCTCCTGAGTTAGCTCTGAAAAACAGATTGTGCAGGCAGATACAGATCAGAATGGAATTACATCTAATTACAGCAGTACTGAATGTGGACCAGAAATTAGAACAGGGATCCTGAGATCATTGGCCCTGACTTTCTTTGACTTAGTGACAAGATTAATACTCTGCCTGGGCTGGTCTCTTTCAGATGCTCAGGCAAGCAATGTACTTATGGACAGATGAGCTAAACAGAGAGTTAACTGTGTCAGCTCCCATAAAAAAGAAAAACTCCTTGAGCACTAACTGTTTGTGCACAGTACCACTGACAGTTCAGATAAGCCTAAAATGTCCTTGCAGAAACTATTTCTTTGCAAAACAGCTCTATATCATCTTGTAGAATTTCTATCAAACAACGTTTTTGTTAGTAAGAATAGTAATGATACTACAAGAAGTGATTAACAAAGAGCAGGGTACCTCTGTGGAAGAGCTTTCTGTATTTGAAAGATTCAAAGAAGATTTTGGTTTTACACAGGTGTTTTATGGCCTCATTTTGCAGCTGTATAAATTATTCAGATTTTGATTTATGAAAAATTACATTGTATTATGGACTTCAAGTGAGTTAAGAAGGTGCTCAATTCAAAATGTCTGAACCTGTAGGCATTTTCATGAATTTGCTCAGTTTAAACCAGCACACCATTTGGTAGACAATGAAAAATGGGCAAGGGTTTGCTCCATCATCTGACCTACTTGCAAGGGGAATTTTGTCTTTCCAAAGTAGAACCTGGATGCAGAATTGTTGCAAGAAAAAAAGCTTGTTGTGTAGGAGGATTAAAATGCTTCTGTGACTGCAGAATGTTAACTAGAACTAAAGCAATCCAGCCTGCCCAATAATGCAGGCTTTACAAACTGGTTAATTGCTATGTGATATAAGATAATTACTGTAAGATTATGATTGCCATGTTTAATTTTTAAACTTAATATGAACAAACTGGGAAGATTTTTAATCTAAAAGAGAAAATTGAATAATAAGATTAAAGCATGGGGTCTTTTCATCTCATTGCTCTGCTGCTAACTATAATCAAAGGTCAAATGTAAGTCTAAGTGAGGTTGCTTGGGAGCAGATATAAGAGGAAATAAATGAAAACACAAGAGGTTGCACAACACCATCAGTCTTTGAACAAATCAGAAAAGAAATGGCTGGAAAATTAAACTCCAACAATATATTGAAGATGTGTACAATACAGTGCTGGCATAGAAAGCTTCTCAAGCTGTCAGCTCCCAGCATCAAAGAGAAAGGTGACAGATAGATGAGTGGTCAGGGAAGTAAATGAATACAGAGGATTCTTTTAAGCTCTATTGAGCTCTTTTATAGCAACAAAATGTTGAAGGCTACTGTCCTTCATTCCAAATGTAAGGCAGCGCTGACTTCTGATTCCTTACCTGCCTTGTATAATTGACAGCCTAAACCAATTTTTCTGTCTTTTGTTCCTCCCAGGCTTTGTCCCCAGAGCAAATAGCAAACCTGGGCCCTGAGAACGCCGCCATGGTTACAGCATTGCAGCGGGAGCGTCTGGATGCAGCACAGCTCCAGAGCTTGGGGCTGGCACTGGATGGAGCCAGGAGCAGCAGCCCAGGGACACAGAGCACTGCAGGAGCTCCCCAGGAGGGGCAAACCCCTGCTCCCAGCGGTGAGTGGAGTCCTCCCTGCTCCTGCCCAGGGGAGGGGCACACACCAGTGGGGTGTGAGGTCTCACAGTGTTGTATCCCTCTGGCATTGGTCTCCCCTGTGAAACCCTACCTGCTCCTTGACTCTGACCTATGGCCTTTGGCCATAGGTAACCCCACCCCCTACCCTGAAATGGATAAAAGCCCCCTTCCCTCCGAATTCTCCCTCTTTGGCCTTGAGATCCCCAATGTGGGGCACCAACTGAAGTGTTCCCCTTCCCTCTGCCCCCCAAGGCCAGCTGCTAGCTCAGAATTTAGGGAGGTTTGGGTGAGGGGATCTTCAGGATAGGGAAGTAATCCAAAAGAGGCTCTTACCCTGAGATATGTTCCAAGGTTTATTCCATGAAGGGATCTCAAGGCCAAAGAGGGAGAACTGGGAGGGATGGGGGGGTTTTATCCATTTCAGGGTAGGGGGCGGGGTTACCTATGGCCAAAGGCCATAGGTCAGAGTCAAGGGGCAGGTAGGGTTTCACGGGGGAGACAAATGCCAGAGGGATACAACATCACAGCACGCACCAGGATCAGGCTTCTGTTCTGAGGGTGGGTTACAGTGAATTTACTGATCAACTTCTACAGTCGTGCCTCAAATCATGTGCCTGACCAAGACAAACAGCCAGGAGGATGTTGGAGCAAAAGGTCTTGGAGGAAGACTGTCAGATGGCATTAGCAGCTCTCTAGTAGCATTACACTTTGCTAAGCACTAGCTTGTGTAAAAGGTAATCTGAAACAGTGAGCTTTTCCTTCTCCTTCTTTCCCATATTCTTTGCCTAAATTTAAGGTATGGGTCTCCATCTCTGGATCTTCAGGTCAGAACCTTTATGAGCAACAGAATGATGTTTGAAGAGCTGCAAGTGGGAAAGGAGGTAGTACTGAGATGGATTAGCATCTTTATCCAGACTGTAGGACCACTGAATACTTTTTCCTGTCATTCCCATCCTATTTGGAATTAAGGCCTATTAGTATCTGTAGATAGTATAGACTATATACTTCAGTTGTTTATTCTTTTGCTTCATATTTCAGTTTATACTGGGCAAGTCACACTGGCAATGTCAATGGATGTGTTACAGTGAGAGAGTTTGCACATAGTCAAGAAAATGTTGAGAACTTATCCCTATCAGACAGCAAATATTGTTGCTTCCTGTGACACCAGTGAGATGTAAGCTGTTGGAGGAGAGAGAGGGAAGCCAAAGTGCTGAAACAGGAGTAAGGGGAACTAACTTGCTATGATGCCCTTGCAAGAATTAGAGCACCTGGGAAGTGCTCTTAGCCCAACTCCCTCTCACATATGACCTCTTCCTTCTGGAGGTCTGCCAAAGGGAGGAATTTTCTGGGTAAAGATCACCTGAGTTCTTCAGCTTCTTGTCCATTGTTCCCATCTCCCTATGAAATGCTTCTCTTTGGAGCTGTGGATGTTAAACTGGAAGTGACATCTCGAGACCTGAATGTAACTAGGTTGCAACTGCTGGAATTTGCTGCACCTCTTTGGGGTGGTGTAGATAAGACTTCTAGGCCTGAGCTGTAGCGTGACACTAAGAAATAAAGGCTTCTGCTTTCCAGGTGCTCCTTGTTTGAGTGGCTTTGGCATCTGGCTGTGTGCTGTGTTTACACTGCACCTGCCTTTCTGAACCCTCAAGGGTTGAGCTTGAGGTAAGTGATATTTTCAGTTTGAGGTAACTTTATAACAGAAGCACAGATCACCTGTAACAGAGAGAAAGGACTCTGGGACCCTCTTCCTGCTTTGAATACAAAGATAACAATCCTTTAATAATTTTTCTGCATTACAAAGGTGTCTTGTACCTTGGTTAGACTATCTCTGAATCTAATCAAGGGGAAAACACTTTATCTTATCTTTATTGTGAAGCCAAACATAACAAAGATATATTTGAAACTCCATGTAACACCAGTCAATTACTGCATTGTTATTTGGAACATGTTCTTGGTTTTACTCTGTGTTTTGCCCATTCCAGGCTATTTATAAGATTTTATTCCACAAATACTTCTATTTTGTAGAGTATTGGTATTAACTTCCGTTGGATTTTAACATTTTGACAGGCTAATATTTAAGAGGACTGGTGGACTTCAAGTTTAGATTCCAGTTAGGCAAACTAAATGCTTAAGTATTCTACTTAGTCTTTAAGATTGCAAAGTAACGCATGTCAAAAGACTTAATATTTTTCTTTGCTTTGATTTTCAGTGTCCTGGAGCTTACAACAGAGATGCTAGAGATAAAAGAGTGACAGCTCAGCATGAACAGTAGAATCAAGAGGCTCTGAGATTTCTGAGTGCAGTGTGGTTAAATTCTTACAAGCAAGACCCTCATCTGCCATCATGATGAGAACCATCTCCTTTCCATAGCTTTACCATTAGCAAGTAACACAGTATCCATGCAAATACTTCAAGTTTAAAAATTGGAAATGGCTTATCTATCTCATGAGAAAATCACTGAAATATAGGATTGTGTGTTAGGTAGGAACTTGAATTATAGGTGGGACAGGTAGCAGGGGACTGTTATTTGGAGGCTGATGTCTGATACCCAGTGCTAATTTGGTCACACTGTTGTGTCCTTTTGTTGGGTTTTCTTTTACTTCAAGTGTACATTCCCTGGAGAGGGGCTATCCTTCTGTGTGGTGTAGTAGAAACTGCACTAAAAGTTACTGCTGCTGCAATAAAATAGCTTCATCTCGGGGCTGCTGGTTTAAATCCTGCTCAGACAAGAAGTGATAACAGGCTCTTAGAATTTTAGCACCTCTACAAAACGTGGTTTCCCCATGGCTGTTTGTATTCAATACAGAACTGTTGACACTGAGGGCATTGGGAACACTCTGAGTATTTCATATGATGGTATGCACCATGGAAAACCTGCTTATGTTCATCAAGAGACAGTCCTTTCACTCCAGGTGGGGTTGGAGTGCACACCTAGGAATACTAAGGGGAAATTGTTCACTGGGCCTATGTACTACTAGCACTGCCAATCCAGTATTTTCCACAAGACCTAGAATAAGGAATTTCTCATAATTATAAACCATAGATATTTTCCTGTGTTTTATCAGCATACAACTTAAGTGTCTAGTATTAGCTTCTCATGTCACACCTCAATATTTTAAACAATGGGGGGGGAAATATTAAAAACCCTCTGCATGTGAACATGCATTTTGATGTTGTTCAACATGATTTTAAACCATGAACACATGGCCCAATTTTCCAATTTGTCATTTTAAAAGTCTTATTTTCTCTAGACTAAAAAAGGCAATGCATGAACTGAAAAGTTTAGCTTTTTCATTCGGGGCTCTACTGTGGTAAATGCCCTTCAAAATGTAATTTGTATTTCTTTATGGCAAACATTACATCTGGCTTCTCAGCCCTGAAAGTAGAATTGAAATTTTTCTCAGGTGGGGAAGCAATAGGAGTGGGAGGGAGGGAGAGCTGGAGGGAAGAAACCAGCTGCTGCTGGGGCAAGGTAAATGTGAGCTCTTGCTGCAGTTGGGAGTAACAGTTCCCACCACAGTCTCATACATTCTGTAATTCCTGCAGCAGCAGGGGCTAACTTGCTTCTCAGGGCTTTGTTATTGGCAAAGTAGGCAGTGAGAGCCGTTTCTCACTCCCTCCTTTCCCTCTCCCCCTTCTGCAATCTGCTGCTTTGGGAACTGCCATTGCCTGTATCTAACCCTGGCAAGTGTGACATGATGTTATAGATAATACTACGTGCTTTAGTTCTGCATCTTATAAGCAAAAAATTATGATTGCTGCAAACTGCCTGGCACTTTTTTTTCCTCTAATCCTCACGGTAAGATTCCAGCTTCTCCAGCTGTGTTTCCTCTTCTGTATGCGAACAGGAGATTGAGACATATTATTTAAATAGAAAGAAGTTTGTTTTATTAATCCCAGCAAATATATGCAAATGTCCAGTAAAGCCAAGAAATGCTTCAGTGGATCAAATGCATTATAAAGCTTTATCTGTGTTTTCACATTAGAAAGTTCTGCCTCACTCAGATGTGAAAGTACTAAAAGGTTTTTTGATTTTTAGAAATTGCCTGACTTGAATTCTGTGTGCACTTCTGAAGATGCAGGAGAGTGTTTTCGTGTCAAGAAGACAGCATTTCCAGTTCAGCTGCTTAGGTCAGATATGTGACTTAGCTCTACCAAGCCCTTCAAAAATCTATATGAGTTGAAAGTGATCTTCTTCTGTCAATATACCTGGGAGTGATTCCGTTTGCAATTATGTGAGTCAGAGTTTAGCTTTTAATTGGAGCAGGAGTGAGCTCTTTGTTTTGTGCCATCTGTGCTGTAGTTTCTTTCAAGCATAAGTGCTTTTAAATAGCTGAACTGCTCGATTATTTACGTATTTTATTAATTAAATAATTACATTAAGAACTTTGGCGTTGCATTTACGTTTGGTCAAGGACTTATCTATTTCTTACAAGAGTACTGTAGGAGGGGTAAATGTGGAGCACTGACTTAATGTTGTACTGATTTCACGGTGAGCTTGCAAATCCTGTTTTGGTCCATGAGATGGTGTGAGCATCTTGGATGCCAAGTATTGTAGAAAAGCAATTTTACTCCTGCCAGTGTACCTCTTGTAAAGGTCACTGATGGAAAAGCCCATTCTACAAAATCTGGGATTCATGAGACACCTCCATCAAAACTTTTGAAACCGAATTTCTGTGGGAAGAATAGCTGGAAAGGGGAGAAAAAGGCATGGAGAGCACAAGTATGTATGGTATGTAATCTGTGTGTGACCTGCTGTCCATTCACAATCCTGCACACTGCCAGAGGAAACTGAAACATGTGCACTTTACTTCCGTGAAACAAACCACAGAACCCCTCAGTGCAGGCATCTGTCACCTCTGCAGATGTGTACTGCATACAACATGAACGTGATCACTTGCACTGGAATGCATTCATGGGAAAAATGCCTCTCTTCTTGCATGATCAGCATGAAGAATATACTGCAGAGAAATGTGGTGTAAGATCTGATTCTTAAAGAAATGTTGCTGTTTGTAGATGTGGGTAACATAATCAAAGATCAAATGTAAGTTCAAGTGAGGTTGCTTGGGAGCAGATATAAGAGGAAACAAATTAAAACACAAGAGGTTGCACAACACCATCAGTCTTTTGAACAAATCAGAAAAGAAATGGCTGGAAAATTAAACTCTGACAATATATTGCTTAAGCTTAATTTCTCCTACATTCTTTTTAGTTCTTTTAGATCTTTGAGAAAGAAAAAAAATAGGATTATGCATAAATCTGCTGTTGAATATATGTCATGATATTAATTTTATCTGCTTATAGTGAGAACTGCAACTCTCCTCTCCACTTGTGACTCCTCTGATGGTTGCTGGGCAGTGCCATACATCCTGTAGGATGGACATCCAACCATCCAACTGCTGACAGTCACAACTTTGGTGTAGGTCTGGCTCCTCTGAGTGCTGTGAGCCCTGTGACAGGTGACACAGTCCAGCAGTATGTAAGAGGAGGCATTTAATTTCATTCCTGTGATTGAATGTAGGATCCTTCAGGATTTAACAGAAGGGAAGAAATACTTTTGTTGGCTTATTATTTCACTGCCTGATACCTTTATGTTCAGAGTTGTGTTTAGAAAGAGAAAAAGGCTACTGGTTCTGGATCAGCAAGAGAGAAAATATCCCTATGACCTGATACTGAGGTAAATGCCACATCTGTGGTACCTATAAGCCCTGAAAGGAAGAAAACAACTACTCATCCACAGTGTCTGAAAAGTGTCCCTGTTAAAGCTGGTGTTCTGTCTGTTGACAGGTTTTGTATAGTGCATAGAATGTTTGACTCCCAGTGATCTCAATCTGTCACATCAGAGCTAACCAGCTCCTCAGTGTGAGGATCTAAAGATACTGTTAAAAAAAAAGAAAAAAAAAAAGAAAAAAAAAAAGAAGGCGGCATTCTTGCTTAATTTTAAGAAGCCCTTTATGCCTGTGTATAATCTGCTCAAATATTCCAGAAGCAATTGCATACTGCATGATGACAGATTTAGCTTATCACTTCACTGCTGTGCCTAGGGATTGCCCCCCCACCCCTCGTTTACTTTCCTGTAAGACAAATTGCAACCCCATCACATTAGGCTGGGACCTTGTCAGAGTCCCGCTGGCTGCCCCCTTGGAGCAGATGTGAGACATTGCTCAAGGTGTGCCAGCCAACCCAGTGCACCTGGGGCTAAGGGAGAGGCCTGACTCACTCAAATGGCCCTCAGAAAGAAGCAAGGAATCAGCAGTCACCTGGAATGTGTCACCTGGCCATAGTGCACCGTTGGTATTTTGGCTCATGCTGTGTTGTGGTTATAGATACCACACACTGCTTCCCAGTGGGACACTGCCAATTTCCCCATGGCAGTCGAGGAACAGCCATCAAACTGCAGCACCTCGTTCCCCTGTCACAGACTGTTCTCCTTAGAAGTAAAAATCAGATTTCAAATAATCTCTTCCTTTTTTTTTTTTTTTTTCTTCTTTTTTTTTCTGAAAAGGTTGATATTCCAGGCTGGTACTCGACTTTAAGGATTGGGGTCTCTTTATTTCAGTGAAAATGTTTACATGTTTCTGATAAATTTGTGGGGGATTTTTTTGGCATTTCTGTTTTGGGTTGGTGGGTTGTTTTGTTTATAAGCAAGATCTGTAGGCATGGGATAAGGAGAGCTAAGAACCTTATAGTCCTGATTAGTAAAATATTCTCATCTGTGCTGTATGATGTGGGACAGCCTTGGGGACTGTTTACTTCAGTGCTGTTGGAAGGGAGGGTTCTGACTTCCTTTTCCAGTAAGGCAGGAGGGAAACTGGATAGAAAAGACAGATGCAAAGAATAAACAAAAACTCCACTGGAAGTTAAATTTCTTTTATTTTACCCTAGAACATTTGGAATTGCTCCTCAGAAAGCGTATTTTGTGTGTTGTTACACAGCATGCTGTTGGGAAGTGCAGATAAATAACAAACTTATCAGAGAGCAAAACAGACCTGTGTGCTCTCCAGGTATCCATAATTTTATATTTTAGTTAAGACCTTGATCCATTATCAGACCATCTATCTACTCAGTCCTTAGAGAAATTATGAGACAACCTCAAAGACCCCACCGGAGCTTGCCTGGCATCAGGACACGTAGCAGTTTTGCACCATAGGATATTTTTATTAAAAAAAAAAAAATCACATCTGGTTCTTTATTTGTACCCCAAAATAGCCACAAAATGTATTGCATTTTTTTCTGCAATGAGTAGAAAGCAACTAATGTCCATCTGTCTCTTCCTGCCCCTTTCTGTTTAGCATCAGTCTGCTTTCCCAATCCGGATTAATGAGAGGATTTTCTTGCCCTCATGATGCAGGAACACAGGCATGTTCAGAGCTCACAGTCCAAGTGACTGAACATTGAAGTATTAACTAGAGGAATTGTGATCGATGGAGTTCTTGCTTTGCTGGCAACAGTGTAACATTTATCTTCTAATGTTTTATCTGGTATAATTAGCCTTACAAGTACTTAACAACATCTCACTTAATATCCGTAAACTTCTCTTTGAGGGACAGAGAGAAAAAGAGGGAAACCAAAAGTAAATTCCCATAGGAGAAATATGAAAACAGTGGAAAATGCTAATCTGTCACAGATACAGCAGGGGAATATTTTCTGGTCCTGCTTTCCTCAGTAATTTTTAACCATTGTATATGGAAGTGAACTGTATTGATTTATCAAAGAATAGCAATTGCTAGGGTTAAAATCCCATTGGTTTGATGCACAAGCTGAAACTGCCCTAGGTCATCTTTAACTGGGGCCTGACATGTTTCAGCATTTAATCAGATGTCAGAAAACAACTTAGATCACAAACAAATTCTGAATATGTACTGCATGAACTGAGGAGGGGGTTGAGAGAATAGTGTCAGCTTTTAATGTATCTATTAAATAGATTCCAGATAAGCATCTGTCAGTGGTTTTGTTAGCTGCTTTTATTTCAGTATTCACCCTTTCAGAATTGTCGAGATCTGACATATTAAATGTACACATTTCAGTCAAGCCTGTGTCAAACAGGCTGGTCCAGCCACTGCTCTGAGACATATCTATGTTTTCAGACCTCACACGTGTGTGCAGTCATAGAAGTGCCTCAGCACTGCAGCTGCTGATGTTATGGTTATGAATTTTCACTTTCTCCCCTCCTGTTGCAGTTGGAACCACAGATTTGGAGAGTTCTGCCAAATGCTGTCGTCTTCAGTACAAAGTCTCCAAGTACTATATTTGGGGTTTTAATATGTATCTTCAAGCAGGCAGCTCACTGGTGGTTACATCAAACATAATTTGATGCCAAAAATTATTCAGTATCTGTCTAAAATAATTATTCTGTTAGGGTTCAGCTCTATAAAACTTCAAATGCAACATACAACCTCTTCTCTTAGGAAGTGATAAGAGATACTATGGAGCTTGTTAAGGAGTTGTACTGCTGAACTTGTAAACACGGTGTTGTAAGAGGACAGGCTTTGATTCCTAATCTCTGAAAATAAGTAAATTTGTTTTTGTCACACTGTGGGTATTACTAAAAAACTCAATAGCAGGTACTAATCAGTTCTCTCTTCTCAGGATTATGTAAACTCTTTAAAGATTTCTGTGTTTGTGCCACATTTTCAACAGAAAAATTAAAATATTGTAGTTAGGATCCTTTTAATAAATTTCAAATAATCCATAACCTTCTGCTGTGGGAACTTTTCAGTGTATCATTCTGTAACAGTAAAGTCCTTACCCTATTTCCTCAAGCAGAGTGTGAAACAATGTAAACTAAGAGATTTTAAAGAAAGGAGCTACCCAGCAAAGCACAACTGTTTACGTGGAATAAACTGTTACCCATTTTCTACAACCATTGGAAATCCTATTCCTGGGCAGCTATTCCCATTTTTCTTTGCTATTGTTCAAATTGTTGGGGTTTTTTTACAGAGAACATTGGAAAGTTATTAAGAGGAGATGCCTCTTTTGAACTGCCCACTGAACTTTGCTTGTCATGTCCTGTTGTAGGGATTAAGGACTCTGAAGAGGCAGCATGCTGACTCTCAAGGCATGATTATTGAAGAAATAATTGCCTTTTTTTTTCCCTTTTTTTTTTCTTGTAAGTTTACACAGAATCACAGAATTGTTAGTGTTGGAAGGGACATCTGGAGATCACCCAGTGCAACCCTCCTGCCAAGGCAGGGTCACCTGGAGCAATGACACAGGAATGGGTCCAGGGAGGGAGAATCACTGACCACCCTGAAGAGCCTGTCCCAGTGTTCTGCAGCCCTCAATGTAAAACACTTCTTCCTTGTGTTGAGGTGAAACTTTTATTTTAGTTTATGGCTACTGCTCCTTGTCCTGTCACTGGGCACCACGGAGAAGAGTCTGGCGCCATTCTGGCACAGGTTACCCAAAGAAGCTGTTGCTGCTCCATCCCTGGAGGTGTTCAGACCAGGCTGGATGGGGTACCCTGGTCCAGTGAGTGGCATCCCTGCCCATGGCAGGGGCAGAACGAGATGATCCCTAAGGACCATTCCCACCCAAACCATTCTGTGATTCCACGATTCAGCGAACTTCTTGGCGCCCACCTTTGAGGTATTTATATGTATTGATGAGATCCCCCCTCGGTCTTCTCCAAACTAACAAGGCTCAGCCCTCACAGTCTCTCCTGAGACACTCCAGACCCCTCATCGCCTTTATGGCCTCCGCTGGACCCTCCCTAGTAGCTGATCTAGATTTTCACACTGTTGGCCTACACAACATAATAAAATACACATATAACATAATATATATTATATTCGCTATTTTTTATATATATATACACACAGATCAGCTGCTCGGCCGCCCCAAGGGCTGAGCCCCGCGGCCGTCCCCCTCGGCTCGCCCGGGCCCGCGGCAGCCGGGGCGGCCCCGCCGTGAGGGCGGCGCGGGGCGGGGCGGGGCGGGCGCTCCCCCCGCTTCCCGGCGTGCACCGGCGCGGGGCTGCCTGGCCACGTCCCCGGGCCACGTCGCTCGGTGCCCGCTGAGCTTGCGCCATCTTCGCTCCCCGGCTCCGGCTGCGCCGCCGCCTCTGCCGCCGCCATGAACATCTTCCGCCTCACCGGGGACCTGTCCCACCTGGCGGCCATCATCATCCTGCTGCTCAAGATCTGGAAGAGCCGCTCCTGCGCGGGTGCGTGCGGAGGCCGCGGGGCGGGACTGGCTCGGGCGGCTCCGGGCCGCGGAGCCCCGCGGGAGCCTCGCCGGGGCCGGGCGGCATCGCCCCGAGCTCGCCGCGGCCGCGGGGTGCTGCGATCGCCCCGGAAGGACCGCGCCCCGGAGAGAGCCCAGCGAGCCGGGGCGGGGGGGGTCCCGCCTGTCTCACTGGCCCGGGAGGCGGCCCCGGTGAAGCGGGGAAAGGCGGGGAAGGGATTGACCCCGCTGCGGCGCCCCCGGGGCGGGCGGGCAGAACTCGGCCCGGTGAAAAGGGGCGATCGCTCCCGTCCTCGCAGGGCGGGGGGCTCTGCCCTCCTCCTGACCTCCCCGCAACTCGGCCCCCTCCAAACCCAGCGCTGGCGAAGCGGGTGAGCAGCCGGGAGAGGGGGAAGGAGGAGGTGCATCCCCGCTCCGGGGTGGGGGTGCGCCGGCGGGAGCTGCCATTCCCTGAAAGGTGTAGTGGTTGCCATTATTTGTACTTTAATCCCTGTGCACCGGCGCTTTGGCTCTGTCCGGGAGGGTCGCTCCTTCCTTACGTAACTGCCCGGCGGCAGGCGAATGAATGGGGAGGCCGGTTTGGAAGGGGTGGGAGGAGGAATTCGCCCCCCTCCCTTCATCCCTCTGTCTCTCCATCCCTTCCCTCGCCTGCCCTGGCCGCACCCGGCCCCTGGGCCGCCGGTGTACGCGGCAGCCCCGGCTTTGCTGCAGCGCCGGCCGCCGCTGGCTCGCGGTTCGCAACCTCTGAAGTTTCCCCGCTCTCCCCTTCCCTCCGCGGCGGCCTCACTCTCCCCCTTCTCCTTCGCTTTTGTGCAGGAATTGAACTGTGTGTTCGTGCCGCTGTTAGGGCTGGTGGAGGGTTTGCTGTCGGCCGGGCCAGCCTGCAGTAGGAAGCGGTAGGAGGGAGATTCCCGGCGGGAGCCGCGGGCCCGTGTGACGTGGCAGCGGGAGCTGCGCCGGGTCGGGCCGGGCGAGCCCCGCTCCGCTGCCCCCCGCTGCCGCTGCCCCCCTCTCGGAACGGGCCTGCTCCAATTCCCTCTGCCGTTGTTCGCATTCCCCCTTCGGCTGTACGGTGTGGTGGTTGGAGGGAATTGCAGGCAGTTCCCGTAACTGCAGCATAGCTGGTTTCTTTCAGAAAACGACTGGGAGTTGTTGCCGTTCAAAATGGGCATTTCCGTGCGCTGTGTGTTATGTTGAGCGGACCACCCGCCCTGGGAATACCGGTTTTGTTTTGCACGGGAGTTTGACTGTGCACTTGACTTTGCCTTCTCTCCACTGAGCTTCTCCTTCTTTAGGGAGGGCAGTCGTTCCTGAAATCAGTTTACCACGTCTGATGATACTGTTCAAATACTGGGTTTGCACTGTTGAACAGATGTATCTGTAGAGTTTTCAGTTAAAAGCATGAAGAATTAGTTTTAAGTTGTAACCTGAAATAACTGAGAATGGGGAAATGAAAGAGATTTACACTACAGGTAGCAGGAAGTACTGGTTTTGTATGTTGTCATGTCAAATCACTGGCTAAATCACTTGGTAGCACAAAAAAAAAAAAAAGAGTAAATGAATAATTTTGTTTTTAAAAAAGTAAGCTAATAGCTTTGGTTTTAAACTGACTTCAAGTAAAAACTGTTCCTAACTTTACAATAAAGAGGTCAAGCCAGTGACTCCATGGCCCACATGCAGCTGTAGTGCAGAGCTATTGTTCCTGAGGTTGTGGAGCACAAGAGCACCTTCCTGATGAATTTACCTGGCTCAGGCTCTGGTGCATCACAGGAATCCTGCCTGGATCTGGCAGGAGAGGGCCTTGCCTCCTCCAGCTCTTGGGTAGAGTTTTGTCCTGTGTTTGAGAAATGCAGTTGAGATTATAAAGAGTAGGAAGGTTAGTGATCTAAAAACTGAATATCATTTACTGTCTGAAGAAAGAAAATGAGAAATTCTATTGCAAGGCTGAAATTCATGTAGGGTTTGAGCCAAGAGATTCCTAAGTGACCTTTGGATATGAGGTTATTTACACAGTATAGTACAATGTGACCTGGTCCCATCTTTCTGCTTAAAAAGTGACCTGATGTTGCTTTCCTTAAGCCAGTTGTGATTGAGAATCTCTACTACTAGGGGTTTATTCATAAGAAAGCAGCCTCACAGCAATCATTGTACAGCTTTCTCCAAGACAGAAAAGGAAACAGGCCTGTATCACATAGGTGATACAGCTTTCCCCTTTCCCAAATGTCCCTGGACACAAACACACTTGTATGAGCTCTTTCAGTAGAAAATTTTTGCTTAATTCATTTTTCTGAGGGGGAAAAAAAAAAAGCGCAGGGTCGTGTTTGTCAGGGGTTGTTTGTTTGGTGTCTTCTAGTTCTGAGTCCCCAGGAATAAATCCAGATTCCTGTTGCTGCTGTGGGATTGGTGTCTGGGGCCTGACAAGTTTGTCTAGAGTGAGAAGACCATGAGTACCTCAAAGGAACACGAGCAAAGAATTTTGTTTTTGGCGCTCTACTCTGTTCCTCTTAGTGGTTCATTGTTGTCACTTGAGGTTTCTATTGATGAAACCTTTGTAAATATATATTTGCATATGTCTGTAAAGTCATACACGACAAGATAAGCAGTTACCAGTAAATGCTGAGCAGCTACAAAGAGCCTCTTTTTAGAGGGCTTTCTGCCATTTCATTACATTGTATGGTTATTAGAGCCATTTATAAATTAAATAAACTTATGCCTCATGGTTATTGGTGACTAAGGAAACACGGGCAAACCAGCTGCTGCTTTCCTGTGCACTTTTGAAGCAGCAGAGGCTTTGAAAATAAATAAGGGCTTCTAACTGCTGGCTGAGCTGCAGGCTGTGATCCATGAAGAGCTGGCAAACCACATGGTGCCGACTCCTCTCTTCTGGTTGCATCTGTGTGTGTGTCTGAGGCCTTTGTTCCAGGAGAGCTCAGAGGCCTGTAAAAGCAGCTGGAAATGAGGGAGACAGCCTGTGCACCTCTGCTGCAACCTGCTGGTTTTTGAAGACTCATAGTCCCCATTTTCTTTCTTAAGAGGTGACTCCTCTAATTGAGGAAGATAGGTAAGGCTAGGCTCATCTGCACGTGGAAGCAGTCTCTGTTTTCTGTGTTCGAGAAACTTAATTTTTTTTTTTCTTATTTAGTCGATAGGTTGAAAAGAGAACAAGGGGAAAGCAAATCAAATCATGACTTCAGAATTTTAGAGCTGGCGGGGAAACAATTTTTTGTGTGTCTGGTTATTTGAGTTTCCAAATTTAGAATTTGGAAAATGTTTGCTCAAAATAGCAGTTCAAAAATCATTAGGAAGAGCCATGGAGAATGTAGTAGGTAACTCCATTATTGACATCATGTCATAATTGGGAAATTCATGAGACTTGAGAAATCCTGTGCTTTCAAACACTGTCCTGTTCCAACTGTATTTTCTTACTCATTTCAAGTCAAATTACATTGTTTGCACTGCAAATTACTGCCTGAAAATTGATTCACATTTCTCTGTGCCGTTTATCTAGTGTTAAAGGTGACCTGCAGTTGCAGTGCTGTCAAATTATATGCTGTATACTCTAAAAAAGTAGTGTAGGTAGTAAATGTGTAGTACTTTTGCTAGGTAATGTAGCTGTATCTCAATTTTATGTGTCTACTGTGGGCCAGATAATATGCTAAGATGAAGACTTCTGACAGTACTTTGCCATAGGCTGCTGCTAATTTGTCTGTATTTTCTCAAAAACTGCTGCTTTAGGTAGTTTTGAAATCTTCTCTCTCTTTTTGAAGGAAAGTATTCTCTTTCTCAGTTGGAAAACTTATCTTTAAAATTAGGTTGGGTTTTTAAATTGGAAGCACAGGAGTCTTAATGTTGGTACTTGTTAGCGGAAACAAAGAAGTTGTTCTGTGGCTGAGGTGGACTTGGTACTAAACTAAATTACTTTATTTTAAAAAGTCTGTGAAGTTTCCATGGCAAAGTATGGACTGACCTTCCTTAGAAGAACTTTTGTTTGTAGGTTTTGTGGCTGTGATGTGCAATTCATAGTTGGTAAGTGCTGTACACACTCCACAGCTCAGTGCCTCTGCTCCTGCCTGTTATTCCTGAGTCACCACAGCAAAATGAAGTTGACAAGAAAGTACTACAGTTTCAGCTCTGCCCTCCTGCCTGGCTGTGAAAATCACCCGAATTAAAGTTTCATGCTGTGGCTCTCAGCCAAGCTGAGAAGTTGAAGGAGTTTTTCCACGTGTGAGGATGAAACAAAATGGAGAGGTTTGGCTTTTCCAAATTTGAGCCCAGAGCTTTGGAAGAAGACATAAAAACATTCTTATTTAGTTCAAGAACTAAATAGTGTTTGTGGGAGTTAAAGAAAGGGAGAAGGATGAGAATAAAGTCATTGTAGCCTCAGTGTGTTGCAGTTGCCAGCCCTGAGCCGGGGTCAGTGCTGTGACACATCCATTGATACATTTCCTAAAGTTTTGAAATGCATCAGAGTCATACAACTGTGTTTACCTGTTCCCTCACCCTGGTTTTGCTCCTGGTTTAGATGTTTCTCCTGGTTTGCCTGTCCCTTCATAGGCCTTTGGTTTACAATTTAAACCTTGCCTAGTCTGATCTAGCCTATTTACTTGAAAATTTGTTTTATCTTGGGTCTAGGGTGAGTTTCAGGATTTCACAACTATTCTGAAGATTCAAAAATCAGTGAGAGTATTGAAAGCCTTAATAAAAACGACAGTTTTGGGATTGAGGAGATGAGACTGGCAATGGCTTAGAAGAATTTGTCAAGTATATTATATGTGTTTATGACCGTATATCCAGATCCAAATTTATAGCTATTATCAATAATTAATGTCTCTTATATGCTTTTTTTTTTCTGTTCCAAGTTATTTGCTAAAAGAAAATAGCATGCTAAATAATTTAGCCTTCTTATATTCTGTAGTGTGATGCTGTTCTGTAATCTGTCCAAGTGGATTTCTTTGTCCTATGGATTCTGACCTTAGGACAGCTTTGCTTGCTGGGAGGTTTTATTGGCAAGTTGTGATGCCAACAGGCACACCTGGGATGAGCCCAGTGCTGCTTCAGCTGTCTGTGCTATGTGGTTGTAGTTCAAGAAATGTCAAATGTATATTTTTTTTCTAAACTTTGGGAGATGGTTTGTGGGTTTTGCTTTTGCTTTTTTTTTTTTGGTGGTTTTTTTTTGGGTTTGTTTGTTTGTTTGTTTGTGGGGGTTTTTTTGTGGGGGTGTTTTGTTTGTAATACTTGCAGCTTGTGTTTTACAGCTTTACAGCCTGCAGGTTTTGAGATGGTTTATGTTCCCTGTACACTGTACTTGGGCTGTTCTGTAGGTGGCACATCAGGCTCACCTTGCAGACATTTCCCCGTATGAAAGTTGCAAACACACCATTTTCTAATTGC
Organism: Phylloscopus collybita; assembly: GCA_027886175.1. Taxonomy (NCBI): domain Eukaryota; kingdom Metazoa; phylum Chordata; class Aves; order Passeriformes; family Phylloscopidae; genus Phylloscopus; species Phylloscopus collybita. The sequence goes on from JAJNNQ010000048.1 coordinate 5,786,548, forward strand.
TACTGTTTCAGCCATTCTTGTACTTTATAGGTTGAATTCCTTCATCTGGAGCAGCTTATTCCATGTTCCTTAAGCTGGAGTGAAAAAGGACTTCAATAGCCATAGCAGATTGCCTTCTGCTAATTGCTTTATGGCACTGTTAATAAAAGCCTTTCTAGAAATATCTCTGTATAAAAGGACAAGGATTTTCAGCCTTGCATCATAACCCTCTCCTACAGAGTATTTTTCCCTCTTGTTTTTTGAACCAGACTTGCATGCTTAGCTGAACAGATTCAATTATTTTCGCCCTGGATGACTGAAAACAAGAATAATTGGAATAACAAGATAGAGGCACAGAGTAGGTTGTTTTGTCCCCCTGCTGTGACACACCACCACATCAGTATTATGGAGCAATGCTTCACCTCAGTTTTCGGAGGCTTTTAGTGACTGATTGTGCAAAGCTTTTATGCTTCTAACTGTTCTCTAGTGCCTGAAGTACAAACAAACATTTTGACATTGGGGCTTTGACCTAGAATCGAAAGTTGCTTTGAAGATGCAGTGTAGATGTCTGACATTTTAGCTCACTTCTCTCTCTTTTTAAAGTTTTGTTTCAGTACGTAATAACAAAGTGGGTTTGATTGTTTGATGTTTTTCTCACCATGTGGCCAATTGAATCTATGAATTGAATGCCTTATGTTTTAAAATGTATGTATTCCTCTAAAATCCCATTATTGGTGCCAGCAGACCACCTGCTTGTCACTGGGTCTGTTCTGTCTATTGCCCTTGTACCTTTCCAGCTATTCAGCATCTAAAGATTGTACTGAGGCATGTGACAGCACTCTGAGAACTGAAAGCTAATGCAGGCTTGCCCAGTGATAATACAGAACAGATAGCTTGCAGGTGATATTTTTGGAGGTGGCACTACCTGCTGTGAGTAACTTCTAAACCTTGTGTAGTGCCAGCACTTCTTCCAGTGCAGGGTAACTTATGTTCACACCACTGAGCTGTATGGGCTTAGAATTCTGTTTGTACAGTTTGGGAACTTGGATTTTGTCCTAATTTTGTGATCAACTTGCTTAAAAATAAAGGATATATCCTTTCTCATCCTGGTCATCAAATGTTTCAAAGCAGCTCATCACTTTCTGAATGATTAATTATTTCCTTTATCACTTTAGGTATTTCTGGGAAAAGCCAGCTTCTGTTTGCACTGGTCTTCACTACCCGTTACCTGGACCTCTTCACTTCATTCATTTCATTGTATAACACATCTATGAAGGTAGAGTATATTGAAGAGTTAGAAAAGCTTGTGAGGTTGCATGCAGAGTGCATAATTTCATTAATAAAAACCATTTTTAATGGCCCACTGCATCAAAGTTCTAGATGGGCTTTGGATAAAGAATGTGGAAGATGGACTCAAAATCCTACTTTTTTTTCTGCACTCTACAGGCAATTTTAAAAAACTGTTTGTATCAGGACTGTGACATTTAGAACAAATGGCATTTTGGTTATTTTGGAAAAACAGTTCAAATAAACTGTATTTCTCAATTGAGACATTGAAGCTCAAGTAAATCTCCTTTTATTCACTACAAGGTAAATTAGTATTCAGAATGCACTGCCAGAATTGCAGCTACTGTCTGGTCAGAGACTGATCAAAAGTTGACCAGAGTCAGCTCTAAGGAATGCAGCTTCTGTGAGTTATACCCCTGTCACTTGCCCACTGAATGTCAGTGAGCCTGAATTTAAGTTTGTTACTTATCATTCCTGCAAATTCTGGTGCTGAGTGCAAGAAAATAAAGCAATAGTCTGGGAGAGGGCAGTGTGTTTGTGTTCTTTTAATCCAGTTCCTTTGTTCTTGGATTTTCTTGATGCTTTTCAGCTTTAATGTAAAGGGTAGTACAACTTTGCCAAGAGGAAAGACTAAAAGAATGAATACCACAAAATGTACGGATGAATTAGGGAAATAATACTGTAAAGTAAAATTTTGTGTCTTAAACTCAGACTTGCTTTCCATCAAGTGAAATGTATATACTTAAGTTTTAATATTAACAGTCTAGATTAAGAACTGTGGGTTAAATTAAATATTCTTGAAACAGAAGCTTTTTCCATATGAAATTTCTGATTAGAAGGTACCATTAGGTGCACTAAAGAAGCAGGGAGGGGAATTTTTTCCATTTATTTATTTACTGGTTGTGATTCAGGACCATGACCATATCTTTGTTCTGTACCTCTCCTAACCAGAAAAGAAATGAGTGTGGAAATACCTTCAAAATGGTAGTCTCTATTTCAGTTTCAAAGGTTACTGCTTAGAAAGACTGTTGGATATAATTGTCTTTTCAGCCCATTATTGTAGTGTCAAGATGAAGCTGCTTGAGTGTCCCAACACAATTTTGTGATATATTTTTATATATATATAAGAGTATATAATGTTACACAGTTGTTGAGAATAATTGAGGACTTGAGGGAACTTCAGTTGAGAATTCGAGAGCTGGGATTCTTGAGATGAAGAAATTTGTAATATAAGAAATTTGGATTCATTTCTTAGTGTCTTCTATGAGCATACCTGCTGTGATTAGTTTACACCCATAGTAAATGTTCCCTGTATCCTGTCCTGTGGTTCTTTATCTCCACTCAGCTGGGGTGCTCATGTAGCAGAGCCTTTGCATTCTGAGCTCCTTAATACAGTATTTGTAGGATTTTGTATTTGTGAGCAGAGCATTTAATGATTGATAGCATCTGCAAACAGTGGGGTTTTTAATCTGTTACTTCTCCATTGCAAAGAACCCTTTTTTTGATGTGAGAAATGGTTTGGATAATTTAATCTTTGTGCTGAAACTGGCAGAAGCTAAAATATTTGTCTAGTCTGCTGTACTGTGTTGACTGCAGGACAATGAGCTCTGTCCTGATGATGGCAGATTGACCTTTAGAAAGTCTTAGATTCTCTCTAGTTCTGTTTTCTCACCTGTAAAATGAAGCTTTTTGCTTATTCCACAGGGAAGCCATAAAGTATACTGTGCTATAACCTTTCAAAATGTTAGACATCAGCTCAAATTGAATTCTAGTTCATTGCTTCTCTCAGTCTCCTAAGTCTTGCAGGTCTTGTGGCTTGTTGGTTGGTGAAGAGCAGTGTCCAGTTGCCACTTTTCAGATTTTAGAGACGTTCAAAGGTCCAAAGCAAATCAGCTACCCTGTGATATGTTAAATGGTTGTCTGAGTGGGGCTTATTGAGTATTTTTTTAATTGCCACATGAGCCACACTACGCTGGGCTTTTTGAGTGTAGAAAGGCCCCTTCCATTATTATTGTGTGCATGCACCTGCACATTTTTAACATAAATGCTGGGGGCCAGTGCTTCCCCTGCAGTTGCAGGACATGTATTCCTTCTCCAATCACTTCCTTAGTTCTGGAAAGGGTTTTCACCTTTGGGCAGTCCCTTCAACCATGGGTCTGTGATGCCTTTAAAGCAACAAAACCAGTAGAGCCCAGAATCACTCGTTTTGAATTCCTACTCTGCTTACAGAAGTTAAGCACCACCAACAGTCTGCAAAACCACGTGAACAATGCAAAGAATCAAAAAAGACCACACTCAGTGCTTATTCAGGGAGTGTGATATAATCCTGGAGCCTGTGTGGATTGTTCTGGGGTTGTTTCTTTCCTTGCCCTCAGCTTATCTACATCGCTTGCTCGTACGCCACCGTGTACCTGATCTACATGAAGTTCAAGGCCACCTATGATGGAAACCATGACACCTTCCGAGTGGAGTTTCTGATAGTTCCTGTTGGTGGGCTTTCTTTTCTTGTCAATCATGACTTCTCTCCGCTGGAGGTGAGTTGATTGTGGGCAGGAAATGATATTTTTTCGCTGAAATATTTAGAATGTGAGGATGAGCGTTTTTAGCCTGACCAGTGAATGGTTGAAGGGTGTCTATGTTTAGTAGGTTCAGGCTAATCCTTTCCTCAATGAATCTGTGTGGTGCAGATGTCTGTGCAAATTTAAGGCACCACAGGAGACCAGCATTGTTATCAGCATTGATTATTTTACTAAGCAGAACACTGTGTTTTTCCCAGTACACTTTGATGGCTGTATTAATTCAAAATTCCTTTTGTTCTGTTTGTTAAAGAAATCCCCAGGAATGCAGTGTGTGAATAGTTGGTGCCACCTGGTGAAAACAACAGGAATTATACTACTACTTAAATTTTATAGAATTGCAAATAGTCTAGAATATTAAAAAGAATTGCATTATATTTAAAATGCATCTATGTGCTTAATTGCAGAAAAAATTATATTAAAATGTAATTACAGAGAATTAAAACACGTAATTTTTTCCTACAAAATAGAAAGTAACTTTAGATGGTTGTTCTACATGGACTAAGCTGCATTTTTATATTGAGATTAATATTACAGAATTAATATTAATTAATACAGAACATAAGGGAATATGAATTGCAACTCTTCAAGACATATTTTAAATTTTTTTTCTGTGTTAACTCCCTCTTTAAACAAATAGATAAAAAATGGAAGAACATTAGAGGGGGGGGAAAAGACTTCATCTTCCCTGCAGCTTTCACAGCATGGACTCTGTAAGCTGCATTTCATGGTAATGTGAACTGGATGCACACAAGTTCTCTCACAAGTAAACCTGTGTGTGCCAGATCAGCAGAGAGCTGCTTTGGAGAATCTGCTGTCTGCCAGGAGAGTTCCCTCCTCCCATCCTCTACTTGATTATGAAGCTTTGACTTAGCTTTTCCTGTACCAGAGCAAGTTTGCCAAGATACTGAACCTGTATGAATAGGTATTCATCCATAACATTGTTAGAAAGTAGGAAATCAAGCCAAGTCAAATGTTCTCTGTCCTGCTCTTATCAGTAAGACAGTTGAATATAGCTTTGTTTTTTTCCTTTCAGATACTGTGGACCTTCTCCATCTATCTTGAATCAGTTGCTATTCTCCCTCAACTTTTTATGATCAGCAAAACTGGGGAAGCAGAGACCATCACTACTCACTATCTTTTCTTCTTGGGTCTGTACCGTGCCTTGTACTTAGTCAACTGGATTTGGCGCTACTACTTTGAGGGATTTTTTGACCTCATAGCTGTTGTTGCTGGTGTGGTCCAGACCGTGCTGTACTGTGACTTCTTCTATTTGTATGTTACAAAAGGTAAGTGGTGCAGAAACTTGCAGCTTCAGGTTGTGGAATGTGGCAGTTAACAGGTTCATAAGGATTTGCTACATCAGCATTATGAGCTCATCAATTCTGTCTGCAAATTAGTTCTGCAGTATCCCTAATTGTCGAGTATGCTTTCTGATAGTGTGGGCCACTTTGGAGGATTTTTTTGGGGTATGGGTAAATGTTCTGATGAACTTTTGGAAAAACTTAGATGTGGCTAAATACATATTGCTATTGCCTTCCATGGATAAGCATGATCCTCCTGCTTCCCCTGGCCATGTACACTGTTAAGTGCAGGTCCCATGCTTGCAGACACCTTTCTCAGTGTAAAGTGCTGTAAGAGCTGAAAGTGTTTTGGAGGTTTCTGTTTGTGCTGAGTTAAGAAGCAGACACTTGTGCTGGGTGCATTAATAATTCTGCCCTTACTCACATTTCAGCTTCCATCATGTAACCACAAAGCTGCATGGGGCTGTGTTATTTTAGTCATAATTCTTAAAGAGGCTGTGGTAGGGGGCTGGTATGTGCTATGAGGATGAAAAATGGGAACTCCAGGATGCTACAAGAGGGCAAGGCTAGAATTGTTAATTCTAGTTTTACCAGTATGTATTGAAGAGAGAGAGGCAGCCTGGGAGAGGACTGTCTGCAGTGGACCCATTTGGTGTGAAAGGTTTTGGTCCCTTTGACATTTTAACAGTGCTTCTCCTGCATCACAGCTTGGTTTTGCTGACTGTTTTCTTTCCCACTTTTCCTTGCAGTTCTCAAGGGAAAGAAGCTCAGTTTGCCAGCGTAAGTGCCAAAACATCACCAGCATCTGTCCTTTTGGATGCTTGGACAGAACAATCCTTATCACAAGCAAAGGTGAAGATGCTTGAGACAGAAAGTCAGAAACACAGCTCTTTATAGTGCAGGTAGTCATCAGCGGCTCTGTAAGAACGGAGGAAAAACAACCAGCAGATTTCTGTTTGATGCATCTTGCCTTTATCTTTTTTATTACTATGTATAAAGATTTTTTACATAAAGAAACTTATACTGTATTAATAAATTCAGTGTATGGTTTCAATTGGAATAGTTCCAAAAGTGAGATTTTTGTGAGATTGTTTATGACCAGGAACAAGTGCAAACGTTTTTTTAATTTTCAAGATTTTCTTTGAAATGACTGATTTTTTTTCTTTATTTTTTTTCAGTGCACAAATATGTGCATCCTTGATGGATGGTAGTCATCTGTTCTTTCCCTTTGATTCAGTTTTCATTCCACTGTATTTATTTTTTTTTCCAAAAGGCGAATATATGTCAACTCTAAATCCGAAACCACCGATGTTTGATGTGATGTGCTGGTGCCCAGTCTTTGTGCCATCTGCTGACATGGAGTTCCTTATTCAAAATATGTGTTGGTGCAAGAAGGGGAACAGTCACATTTTGTAGTTGTTCCCCTTCTAAAACAGACTGATGGCAAGAGGGCAGTGAGGAAATCACTTGGGGCCACAAGGACGGGCTCTTTCCTGCTCTGCCATGATGTCTGGGAAGGTAATCCCAATAATGAAAGCACTTGGCAGCCCAGGTTGTGAGGGGTGAGAGATGTGATTGTGTTAATTAGTGGCAAACGTTTATGACCATGGTGTTTGTTCAGGAAGAGAAGGTTAAATATCTTGGATGTCCAGCCCTGCTCCACCATTACAGCTGTAGGAATGGGAGGCTTGTAAGTTGTTGATTACAGAAATCTGTGGGTGATCATTTTAAACAATATCTACATTTTCTTATTAATGAATGCTTTATAAGCAACTTCCATGTTCAGCTTCAAGTGGTTTTCGATGTCACTTTTGGACAATTAATATTTTTTTTATAAACTTTTCAGAATCAGCAGCACCAGTTACCATTCTTCATCCTTTAAATGATTCCCTTTTTTTACTGAGCTGTTGCATGATTTATCCTGTGTTACCATCCTCAATAAACACTTTATGAAATGGTGAAAACACTTTGGGGTTTTTTCTTTTTTTCCTTCTTGAACATGAAAATTTTCTGTTTGCCTCGGACTGGATGAGAAGTTGCAGTGAGGATGAGTTGCTTAATGTCACTGCTGTATTAAAATAAAGTTTTTAAGGCTCTGAGGGGCATTATCACTGGTGGAAGCAATGATGGCTGAGCTCTGATTGTTCAGTAAGAGTTTGGTGTTTGCATGTGTTTTATCTCCAACTTAATCTGCCATCATTCTCTCCTTAGTGAGTGCTGCTGTCATTCCTGAGCCCAGCTGAGCAGTGTCCATGTGCAGCTGCCGTGCTGCCCTCTCCTGTCTCACCTGCTCCAGGCCCAGTCCGGCCCCGTGCTGGGAGCGGAGCCCGCTGAGACCCGCGCCTCGCTCTGTGACGTCACCCAGCGGCCCTTCGGGAGCCTTGTCCCGGGTGCTGTGACGTCACGGGGCAGTGACGTCCTGCTCCAACCTGCCCCGCGGGCGCGCCCCGCCCTCCGGGGCCTCACTGCGCACGCGCCCTGGGGCGCCGCCGCCTCTCCCGCCGCCCCGCGCGCGCGGCCCGGGACGGGGCGGGGCTCCCTCCAGGCGCGTGCGCGGCGCGGCCAGCCCCGGTCGGGGCGGGCTCGCGTGACGTCACGGCACCGTGACGTCGTGCCCGCCCCGGCGAGCGCTGAGGCCTGAGGGGGAGGGAGGGAGGGAGGGAGGTGTGTGGGGCTCGGGCGGCCCTGAGGGAGCGGCGGCGGCGGCGGAACCCACACTATGCCGGGGCTCGTGCTGTTCGGCCGGCGCTGGGCCATCGGCAGCGACGACTTCGTGCTCCCGGGCGCCTTCGAGTTGTTCGTCAGGCTGGTGTGGTAAGGCGCGCCCCGGGGCCGCTTCCCGGCAGGATGAGCGGTGCCCGCGGCCCGGGCGCTGTCGGTCCCTGGCACTGCACGCACGGTGCCGCTGCCGCTGCGCTCCGGGCCGCCCTCACCCGCTGGGCTTCATCTCCGTGTAGCGCTCGTGCGGTTTTGTAATTAATGCGGTGACTGCTTTGTGTCCGCTCGCCGCCGTGCTTTGGGATCTGAGGAAGGGAGTACCGCCAGGCAGGGAGCCTGTGGCTCGGTGTGCACTCAGCTGCATTTTTAATTCCTGCTGAGTGTTCGTGTAGTGGTTTCAATCCTGACGCTTCCCTTATGTAACAGGTCCTTTGCTCTTAATCTTTGTGCAGTGCTTTCGTTAAGACGACCACTATCGATCAGGTGATCACTTCGCAGCAGGCACTTGTCCCTTCCTGCCGTAATTGTTATCTCACTTCCCGGCAGGTGGATTGGCATTCTTGTCCTTTACACGGTTCACAAGGGCCAGTTTAACTGTCCCGGGGGAGGATTGCTGCACAGCTACCTGCTCGGCCTCATCATTCTTCTGGCTTCCATAATATGTGCGTTATCTGCTCTTGTATACCTCAGCATGCAAGGTAAATAGTTAATAAGGATGTTCTGTGTTTATCTCGTAGGATTGTAATAGATGTGTGTTTTTAATCCGGTGCTGACATTAAAAGCCACCAAAAAACTGAAGTGTTTTCATGGTAGTCAGACTTGAAAAACTCCATCAGCATTAACGTATTTGCTTTAATAATATTACCTTTGTTAGTCTGGAATCTAACATAATGAATAAACACAACAGCTTAGTGCAGCTAATGGTTCATTGCCATCAGAGCATCCTGCAAACTCCCTGCGTGACCTCCCATGTAACACTGCTCCACCTCCCTGACAGGAATTTAGGGAAGTGTATCCAGAATCATCTGAAGTATCCTGTTAGTTCTGCCTTGCATAGGCAGGTTTATTCATGTCTTGTGAAAGTCCCTTAGGGCTGCTTGGGGAAAAACACACACAGAAAAGTTAATTGTATAAATGTAACAATAAAACTGACAGTGAGTACTATTAAATAGGCAAGGACCCACAGCTTCAAATGAATGGCTGAACAGAAGTAAGGACCCCAGTGCATCTTATAATTATTTGTAGAAATGGTTCATTTTGGGTTAAAATTGCTAGGAAAGCTTTTTTTCTGGTGAGGCACCTGACCATTGAAGTAATGTTAAGAAGATTAATTTTAAATATGTGTGTGGTCTCTCGAGTAATGGATGAGACTCCACAGTTTCTCATATGTTGGTTCTCATGACACACTGAAAATAGGTATTTATGCTTCTGTAAATAAGTATTTATACTTTCTTCCATTTAAGCAATTTTAAGAGTGCATGAAGAGAAACTATGACAGAGCAGAGGTGTGGATGATAATCCTGGCCTTGAATCTGACTGCTGGTTTTCCTAGAGTTTCCAGAGGAGGGGAAGTAAGATCAGCCAGACCTTGATGTTTGTATCAGAGTTTCAGAGAATATGCTGGGTTGGAAGGGACCCACAAGCATCATCGAGTCCAGCTCTTAAGTGAATGGGCCCTACAGGGGTCAAACCCGTGTCCTTGGTGCTGTTAGCACCAGGCTCTAACCAGAGGTGCAGAGGTGAGAGATGTAACTGTAAATAGCAGTGATAAAAGAACCTTGTTCAGTATGAAAGTACAGCTGTGAGGCCATTCTAGCTAAGAAATGGAAGAATTCTGAGGCGAAATTTCCAGGAAAACGAAGGGTGAGGTGTGCTGGACTGTGGTTGGAACGTGTGGGTTTGGGTGTGCTTGGTCTTGCACCAGCCCTTGTGCTGTCCTGGCAGGTGGTGATGCCAGCAGGGAGCCCTCACAGCCTGGGGGTGCTGCTGAGAAAGGAAAAGTTGTTTAGAGGAAGCACAGTTGCATCTGATTGTGTCTGTGTAAGCAACCACGCTGCTGCAGGACAGGCTGCAACCTGGGAGTGGGAAAAAGCAACCTCTGGACTGAGGGCTTTTGAAACAGCTTTATCACTGGGTGTGAACCACAGCTTTGTAATTGGAAAACAGTTCCCAAAGTTGTTTTTGTTCTGCAGCCTTTACAAATTACTTGTCTACACCTGAGCACACACACCCCGCTACCTCATTACCCTGGGATCAGCAGACTGGTTCAAGGAGATGAGCTGGCCAAAAGTTACTCCCTTTTTTATTGCCTTAGAGTGCTAAAACGAGGAGGTTATTAGTAAATTAACAATACAGAAAATAGCCTGAGAAGTATTTGTCCTGGTAATGATCCTTCTTTTGTTCTCCTATTATTATTTGGTAGCTATTAAAAAATCTTCATTGTAGCCCAGCAAACTAACATCTGAAAATGAAATATTAACCAGCTAAAAGCTAAATAGAATAATAAAAGCAGGCCACAGGGGTCATGAGGAACTGTAGGTGAGCAGTGCTCCTGGATGCAGCTTTGGGTTTTAGTAGAGTAGATTTTAGGAATCCCAGCTATAAATCCATTGTTGTTTTTTCTTAGCTTCAGTGATAGCTTTCCATTAATATGAAAGAACTTCATAGTTTCACTTAAGTTTCTTACTTTCTGTAAAGCCCAGAAAGTTCATATTTCCAGATAGGATTTTATGTACTTGAGGTGCATTTGTGAACAGTTCTCGTTTGAAATTCTCTCTCTGATTTCAGGAACAATTTCGAATCCAGGCCCAAGAAAATCACTTCCCAAAATACTTTATACTCGCCTGCTTCTCTATTTCCCTGAATTCATCTGGGCTGTTGTAGGAGCTGTGTGGGTGTCAGACAACAGCGTGCAGTGTGAGAAGACTGTGATAAATGGCGTCATTGGGACAGTTATTGCAAGGTAAAGGTGCCTCCCCACAAGTGAGCTTGACAGTGTGTGGGAAAAGGAAAATCAATTGGTATCCTTCCCAAAAAAAGCTTGCCTTGGGAGAGAGAGCATGTCCTGCAGTGAAGGAACGGGGGTGAAGGTCAGAAAGGGTAAGAGGGGCAGTGGGAGTGTAGAGAACTGGATAAATATGAGTAGTGTAGTAACCTGATCGCTTAGCTGGTGGTGAAAAATGGAGCTGCCACTCCTCTGTGCTGCTGCTTCCAAAGCACTGGCCTGTGATTCCAGGTTTGGTGCCCTGTGTGAACTGAGCCAACAGCCTTGTTCTGGTGCCCAGAGTATTGCAAGTGTGGTCCAAAGAGCTGCAGCCTCAGGACAGCAGCAGAGGTCTCCATACAGAATTCCCTACCTGTAGCCACGATTTGTGCCTGCCATGTTTTGGTTTTAGGAAATTCTGTTCCCAGGACAGAACTGGGAACAACAAGATCATCCTATGTGTAAACAAAGATGTTTTCCACATGCTTTCCCAGAGGAGGGACTTTGTGTGATGGTCTCTGCGAGTGACCAATGGTTCCAAGGGTCCCACCTCTAAGGTGGGCACATTTGTAAAAGGTATAAAATAGGTTTGGAAAATAAACCTGGGGGCTCCTCCTTAGGAGTCCACACAGCCTTCTGATGAGGCCGCGTCTCCTTCATTGTGTCCCACAGCGACACATACCCAGCTTCAGTTTCAGCCTGCCAAGATCTGTAGTTGGGATTTCTTGCACACTTGTCAGAAGTGTCTGGTTTCACAGTCTGTTGTCCCACTCCCTCCTGTCTGACAGCTGGATTATCATCATCTTTACCGTCATTGGAGTTGTCATCGTCTTTGACCCCCTCGGGGGGAAGAAGACATTCTACCTGCCCGACGGCGTGAGCCGCAACCTGGAGAGCAGCCAGTCGGGGCAGCTGCTGTACAACGTGAGGAGCTCTGCCACCAGGGTGTGGGAGAAGAGGATCAGGCTGCTGTGCTGCTGCATCGTGCAGGACGATGACCACCGCGTGGCCTTCACCAGCATCGCCGAGCTCTTCCGCACCTACTTCTCGGTGAGGGGGAGAGCCTTGCTCGTGTGCTGAGCTCTGCCACTCTTTGGTGTGGGATGGTTTTACAGAGCCTTCCATGTCTTTGTACAGGACACTGATCTGGTGCCAAGTGACATAGCAGCTGGTTTGATTCTGCTCCATCAAGAGCAGGATAAAATGGAAAATTGCCCCAAAGAGCCTGAAGAAGTCCTGTGTCATTCTCCATCGACTCTCACGGTAAGATAGGGTTGGTGCAGCCTTTGGTGTAATTATTCTAGGAAATGGTGCCAGATCAAATTGAAATGCACTTCTTTCTGGAGAGGTGTTTAGGGTTTTTTATTTGTTTGTTTTGTTTTGTTTTTGGGGTTTTTTGTGGGTTGTTTTGTTTATTTTTTAATAAAATTAAACATTGTAATAAAAATTCTTAACAATGTACATTATTAATAAATACAGTGAAGGCAATAAGTTTGTTGTCAAAAACCTTTTTTTCTGCTTTTGCATGAGTAGAACTTTGAATGGGGATTTAAGTGCAAAAAAAGGAACCTTTTAGGACATTTGATCATTGTTGAACAGTTGGGAGAGAAAGGGAACAGAGGGAGAATGAATATTTGATACTGTTTGCATAGAACTGAGAAGGTGATCTAGTATGTATTGTGGGTTGTGTGTCTGCTGCAAATAACCAGCCAAGGTAAGAAGCAAAAATAGCATCTTTTAAATGCTTGCAGGTGGTGGGTTAGTTTGCTAACTGATTTTTCCTCATCTTCAGTGGACAGGTGCCTTTGTAAATTTTTCCCCTCCTTTTAGCCTGTGTTTCATAGATGTTTGTAGTTTTATATCAACCAGTGCACCTCTGTCAACTTCCTTTTGAATCCAGCCAGTTGTGATGGGGTTGTGCTTTAAAAGTCTGTACCAGAGAGAACTGCTGCACTCTTTAGCCTTCCCTTGGCCATCCTTAGGTAACATAGTGGGAGTGATGTTATTTTCAGCACTGAGCTTATCAATGTATCAGCATTGGAAGAAGCTGATTCAGTGAGAGCTTTTCAAGATCCTTGAGCTGTGCAGCTACATAAATAAACACAGACTTTTTCCTGAAATACAAGTGACTATTTTTAGTTCCTCTTAGACCTTGAGATTTTCCTTTTGGGTAGTGTGTATTTCATCATGCCTTGATTTTCACTAGCCTGTGTTCAGCTTTATTCTGAGGCTGCCTAACACACCTTCCTCCCTTTTTCTGCTTCTTTTTTTTCCCCTGTGTGCTTCCAGACAGATGATTTGGATGTTGAGCTGGAGAATGCTGCTCACTACATGCTGTTTGCTGCAGCTGCCTATGGCTGGCCCTACTACGTGTACACCAACCCATATACTGCACTCTGTAAGCTCAATGGTGACTGGTAGGTTTGACCCAAGAGCTCAAAAACACATAGCTGCCTTTTATTTAACTAGTCTTAGAAGAAATAAAATAGTGACAATAGCAGTATTTTTGTTGCATTAGATTATAGCAGTCTTGGGAGTACATGAGTTTGACTGCTAGAGTTATCTTTTACAAATTCAGAGAAACAAAATTCCAATGTCTTTCCACCCTCAAACAGATTGGCTTCTTTTTCATGGGAAAGGTTTGTGATTGAGATTAAAAAAAAAATTAGTAAAACGACAAAGAAAGAATTGGGATTAAATGAGACATGTTTTAAAATGGCTTTTTAGAGGTGCCTTCTGGGCACAGATTTACATTTAGGAATAAAAGTCTATCAATAGTTTTCTCTGTCCTAAGGAATTAGCATAAGTTCCCTGTCCCTCTGGCCTCCTTTTTGTTCCTTTTGACCCCTTTGCTCAAAAATGTTTATGGTCAGTATGTCATTTTTCATATTGCTAGGTAGGATTACTGTATGTGACCTCTGATATTTGTGAGTAGAAGAATGGTTTTTGTAATTACTAGTAAGAAATATCTATGTAATCCACTGAAATATAAATCACTTGGAGAAAAAAATTATCACATAATACTTGTGGCTAAAACATGAGATAAGATTGCTGTGCAGATTTTTGTTTGAATTTCCTTTTTGCTTGTTTGTATTTTCTCTCAGCGGTGTGTAACCTTAAGAATTCTTTTCTTACTGCACTGTTTGCTCTGCCAATGGTCCTGTAACAAGGCAGAGGTAACATCTTACATCAGAATGTTTACTGGTGCTATTGCAAAAAGAAAGCAGTTTTGGTTCCTGGCAGAAGGCCCTCTGCAAATTTAACTGAGTTTGATTCCTTGAAAGGAAACCTAAAAAACTGGAAGATGAAAGTTTTTCTCTTCTGTGTTTGTTAGTTGCAGGAATAGACCAACAGATTCTGATATTACGGGCAGTGATCGTCATAACTTTCACTTTGGATCCATCCTAAAAATAACAGGACTGCAGTACAGAGACTTCATTCATATCAGTTTTCATAACAAGGTAAACAATCTGGGCAGGCATTCAGCTGTAGTGATTAATTCAGGGAAAGCAATGGGTGAGGGGTCTAGTTTGCCTTCAGCATTTATGAAGTGTAAGATGCAAAGCCAAATGAAAACATTCAGTTTGTATTTCTTTTCTAATCTGACAGAACAGCCACAAAACCATTGATATAAATCTGTCTGAGTATTGAAAAAGGGCACTTAGATAACCAAATAAGAGACTAATTCAGCTTCTTTCCATAGTACAGTAGGGAGCTCAGTAAGAGCTTCCAAAAGGTGAGAACAAGTGCTTGCTCTTACAAAATGTTGGTGTCTTTACTGATTATGCTTTTCTCCTCCAGATCTATGAGATTCCATTTTTTGTTGCTCTGGATCACAAAAAAGAAGCTATTGTGGTCGCAGTGAGAGGAACTTTGTCTTTTGAGGTATCATCCTTTTGATATCAGTAATTAGCTTTATAGAAAAGAGTGAACTCCCAGTACCCTGGGGAAATTGTGTTAATGCTGGCACTTGTTAAAATAACTCACTCATAGGTACGAGTCTTCCAGGTTTAAGTTGTAAGCCCCCCTGGCCTTGGATGGGTAATATTCCCTGTGCTACTGGAAGAGAGAGTGGAGGACAGGCAGGGGTAATTCCCTGGAGTGGAGGTGCATCCATAATGGGGTGTCTCCAGCGGGCAGTGGTTGCCAGGCTTGGAGCTGTGGTTGCTGTGTGTTTGCTGGGTTGGTGGTGTGTGGTGGGACGTGTTGTGCTGCTCACACCCTGGCAGCCAGCTGGTGATGTCCCTGTGACAGGGGTGAGCAGCAGAGCACAACCCATGGGCCACACAGCCCTGCAGGGAGCTCTGACCAAGGCTTTGTTCACAGGACATTCTCACTGATCTGTCAGCAGACTGTGAAGACCTGACACTGGAGGAGGTTCTGGAGAATGGGTTTGTGCATAAGGTGTGTGCAGCCTGTGGCTCTTCATAGATCAGCTCAGCAGCAGCAAGCTATAAACACCTGGGATCCTGACTTAAACAGAATATCCTTGTCAGATGGATTGCACAAATTATTTCAGTGTTTGGTGCATCAAACACTGCCTCTGGCACTGCAAGCTAGAATTTTTAATCCTCTTGTCAGACTTAATGTCCTTATGAAATATCCCTGAACCTTTTTAACCCATACATACAGACCTCTTGGTTATAACCAGATCTCTGTCAGGAGGATGTTAAAGAGAAGACCAGCTTTGCAAAAAAGTTGTTGTTCTGTGATGGTGTTGTATTTATACTGTCTATGTATCACAGCTCAGATTAGACCCACCCTTCTAACCTGAACTGCTTTCTTGTAGGGAATAACTCAAGCTGCCAATTACATCTATCGAAAACTGATAAATGATGGAATTTTAAACCAGGCTTTCACAATTGCCCCAGTAAGTTACCTTCCAAATAATTTGATTTGAAAAGAAAAATTTGGTCAGAAAAATTACTCACAGCTTTTTCCATGTTCATCTAAGTTTGTCTTTCTGTCTGCAGGAATATAAACTTGTGATAGTTGGTCACAGTTTGGGTGGTGGGACAGCATCTATCTTGGCCATCATGCTCAGGAACTCCTTCCCCACGCTGAGGTGTTATGCCTTCTCTCCCCCAGGAGGGCTCTTAAGGTGAGAGACTTCTGTTTCTTGGTTCTGTGTCTAAGCTGTAAAAGTCTAGGCAGCTGCCAGGTGTGTTAGCAGGTAGCTGTGGGCTGACTGTGGGATGAGTCTGTATGTTCTCCACTCCCCACTCAAATTAATTTGCTCCATCTGGAGTTACAGTTGAGTTCTTGGCAGAGCATTACAGAATGAAACACATCTGGGGAATTGTGGCAGGCAGTATAATTAGAGTTTAAAGTAAATGCTCCAGAAAAATACTCACCTGACTTGTCTGCCTTGGCCTGTTGGACATCCACACACGCTCAGAGTCAGCACTGAAGTTACTCTGTCATCTTCAGCAGGATCTGAACACCCACTGAGGCACTGACTGCAAACAGTGCTGCCACGTGCTTGTCATTTTACTGAATTATAGTGATCATCCTAAAACTAAAGTATGCTTATCTCTTAGTGCATCTAAACTGCCTTCTTTCTTTTTTTTCTTTTTTTTTTTTTATTTAAGCAAATCACTTGCAGATTACACTAAGCACTTCATTGTTTCAGTCATTGTTGGAAAAGACCTTGTTGCAAGGTGAGATGAAAATACTTTCACGTTGATATTTGGAGATGTGTTTGATAGCAGACAATAAGAGGCTTTGCTTTACTTTGTTCTGTGTGTTTAAACAGGTTAAGTATGCCCAACATGGAGGATTTAAAGAGAAGAATAGTGAGGATTGTGGCAAACTGCAACAGGCCCAAGGTAACCAAATGCAGTTCCTGGTTAAAATTGTGGAATTGTTACTTGGCTTAAACCCCAGATTTAATGGAGTTTCTGCTGGTGTCTGTATTTTTGATCTTAAAGCTGAGAGTTACAATTGTGTTTTACAACAAAATTGTTTGCTTTCATTTCAGTGACATTTGTGCTCGTCTCCTATCCTGTAAAGTTGTGTTGTTGGAGGCTGGGATTCAGTAGGACTCCCAGTGTACCAGTTTACAACACAAAGACCTGAAATTATCTGTTTACTAGTTTTGCTGATAAAAGGAAACTATTAAAAAACAAAAATGGGAAAAAATCCCCAAACAGCTAAAATTACAAAAAGTCAGTAAGATTACTTTAATAGTGTAATAACTAGTACCAGTAGGCAAGCAAATTACTGATTTTACTTATGTATTACTGTCAGAATTCATTTGGAAAGCGAATATTTCTCTGTTACAGTGTTAATTCTTTACCTCTTTTTACTGTTAGTGGGAAACAGTTTTGAACATGCTGGATCAGTCTGGTGTCAGGCAGGATGGTGCTACAGGTACAGAGGTGTGCCTTAAAGATTCAGAACTGCCATTTTTGAACATCCCAGTTTGAATCTGCCATACCCACAAGATTTCCATGTAGTCCCAGGCATGAGCATAGGGTCTGTGTGATGTCATAAATACAGAGTAAGATAACGGACAGTCAGAAGTTACAGGTGCAAGAAAAGTTAAACCTGCAGAGCAGAATCCATGTGGAATAATTCAGCTGGTAAAGGTGGTAATGTTCTCTGTAGTATAACTGGAGGCTTAGGAGCCATACTGTTGGAATGTTGCTGTGGGGAAAATTCGGGAGGGAGATAATTATCAAGCAAAGTTTGGGGAGCATGTGCACAGAGTAATTTTTAATCCTTTAGTTGTATTTTCGGATGAAGCGTGTGCAAGCACACAGAGTAAGTTACTTGAAGAGATGCCAAACTTCAATTGGACTGTTCTTTTCTCTGATTTCAGTACCAGATTTTGCTGCGGGGGTGTTGGTACGAGGTGTTTGGAGGGGATCCTGATGATTTCCCCACAGAGCTGGATGGAAGGAACCAGGATGCCCTGACCCAGCCCCTCCTGGCCGAGGAGAGTTTAATGGTTCATCGATCACCTTCGTACAACGCCCTTGAGGAGGAGTCGCACTTGAATTCACCCCCTCAGTATCCTCATCTGTATCTGCCTGGAAAGATTATCCACATTGTTGAAGAATGCAGCTCTAGGAGGTAAGTGGAATGATGAATTCCCCTCTCCTGTCTCCCTAAAGTCTACTTACAGCTCCTTGTCCCTTTCAAAGTACATGTTTCCAGCTCTGTGACTTACCTGCGTGTCCAATAGCCAGTTTTGGTTATTGCACATTGCCCAGTTTTCAGTTTCTATTCTGTGCCTCCCAGCTTCTTTCTGTTTCACTTCAAGCCCTGGACACTGTTCTCTTTATGCCTTATCCTGCCTGTTTATTGCACCTGCTGAAGTGAGGACTTTAAACAGTAAGAGTGGCAGGTTCAGCTTTGCCAGGCTGCAGTTTCTGCCCAGGGCTGCAGCTCTGCAGTGTGTCCTGGCAGTGGTGAAGTGGTAACAAAACCCCTCATTTCCCTGAGCAGTCCCGTGAATGCTGGTGAGCAGCAAGAGGTGCAACACTGCCTGTAATGCTGACCCAGCCAGGCTGGAGAGCTGCAGCTGCCCCAGTACCAGTGTGTGCCCACAGAGTATGTAGCTTTTCCTGTCCCTTGCTGCTTTTCTGTGAATGCAGGAAGCTGAGACAAAGGCACCAGAAAGCTGAAACTGCTGGAAGAGTGAGGATTGTGGCTTTGTTGGGGCCATGTTGTGTTCAGGGTTTGGTTGTTTTTGTGGGTTTTTTTGTTGATGTTGAGGTTTTTTTAGACAAAGCAGCCTGAAACAGCCCATTCAATAGATCAGTGTTTTGTTTAAGCTTCACATCTTTAATTTCTAACAATTTTAATACTGGTTTTACAAGTTAGATACTTGAACATCTCTGACCTGGGCAGGTTTTCCCAATGGCTGCTCTTCTACTTTATTGAGTTAACTTCTTTTCTGTCTTTTACTCCACAGCACAGCAGTTAATAATGGGAGTTTTTTTTAAGTGGGCCTACCACACAAGAGCTCCCATCACATATTTGGGATTTAATTTTACAGAATGGTGCATTCTATGTGCATTATTAAATCTATTGCCTGGTCTCCTATTGATACCACTATGACTTATTTCCTAAATTTGACACGAACCACGTGAATGTGCAGTGTTTAATGCCCTCCCCCTCCTTGCTCAGGCTGTATTCTGTGTTTTTGGGAGCAGGATTATTGGAATCTTTGATGGCTTCTTTGCCTGTTCAAGCACAGTGTCACTTGGTGCAGTTCTGCCCTCCGGGGCACTTCATGGCAGCAATCCCAGCTGTTTGCTGAAGGGCAGAGCTGCAGCTCTGTGGGAGCCCACCTGCTGCAGTGAGAGGGTTCCAGTTCCTCCCTGAGCCGTGCCAGAGGCTCCAGGTTGCCTGCTCCAGTTCTGACACAGCCATTGTATTTGTGTTTTTTCCCCTAGGTTGTGTTCTTCAGATATCAAATACACAGCAAGATGGTCAAACGAAACCGTCTTCAGCAGCATTTTAATAAGTCCCAAGATGATCACAGACCACATGCCAGATGTTGTGCTCAAAGCTCTGAACAGTTTGTCTCAGGAACATGGATCGTGTCTGTCTTGTCAAACACGAGAATACAACCCCGGTGCAGTATAACCACAGCTCGAGGACGACCTGGGGGGCTTTTTTGCAGGTTTCAGGTATTCAGGACACATTCCACTTTCATGCCTAAGTGGATTTCAGTACTTTTCTCACATTGCATAAAATGAACAAGGGTCTTAGTGCCCTTGCCTCTGCAGCGACCTCGGGGAACGTTGTGCTGGTGAAAGCACAGATTGTGTCTCTGTGCTGAGGGCTGGGCTTTTCCACAGCGGATCAGGATGAGAAGCTCCGGCTGAGCCTGCGTGCGCTGGCGCAGCAGCTGAAGGCTTGACCAAAGTGAATGTGCGTGAGAACGATGTGGCCACACATCAGAGCAGAGCCCTGCCAGACCTCACCCACCACCTGCGGCTCCACTTCTGCTTCCGCGCCCCTTCCTGGCTGCCTGGGCCGTGGCAGAGGCGCGGGGCTGCGGGGAGGGCGGCGCTGCGGCTCGGGGCTGCAGGGTGAGTGGGGCCGGCCCAGGCGGGGCGGGCTCAGGCTCAGTGATTGCACTATTTTTTCTTACAGATTGTGCTGGGATCCCGGGGCTGCGGGGGAGGGCTTGTTGTGGTTAAATGCTGCTTGGATATACATGTGCAATATTCTTTCATCTACCTGTCTTTTGTATGTGTTGACCTACATCACTGCTTTTATTGATTTTAAACTAAAACGACTTAATGAGAAAGAAAAAAAAAAAATTATCATTCAGGCCCTGGCATCATGTTGGTCACCAGCTCCAGCTACTGAGCACTCTGGTTCTGCCACGAACGTGTAACCAGTTGTAACTATTTTTAAAAAGTGAATTCCTTGTTTCTAATGTGTAATTATTTTAATTTTTTTTTCTTTTTAAGGCTCAGCAGCATTTATTTAAAAGAAATTGATGTAAGTAAAATATGATGTGGTTGAGAATTAACTTTGTGGATGTTCCTGCTGTGATACTCGATATGGAGACAAAATTAAATGCCGAATAAAACCTTGGCTCCTGTGCAATGACAGGTACCAGTGCTGCTGTCAGAGCAATGAGGGCAGGCAGCACCAGCAGGGACGGTGCTGCTTTTGGGGCCTGTGGGGTGCCAGAGCACCAGCCTTGGGTGCAGCTACTCTGGAGGAGGGGAGGCAACACACAGAGCAGGGCTTTAAATAAAAGCCTGGAATCTGGGGCATTTAAGCACAAAGTGTGACCGGTTCAGAGGAAAAGCATTTCTGTTTGCATAGAGTGGAGTGGAACAGAGCCCCTGCCCCCCACTGCCAGCAGCTTTCAGCCAGTGCACAAGCAGCAGCAGGAGCTGTAACAACTGCACTGAGAGGGCAAGGCCTCTGCAGAGCTGCTGCCAAGTGCTGTGTTTAGTCCGGGTTCTCAGAGCACCATTGCCAGCCTGGGCTTTGCACACTGTCCCTGAGGAGCACGTGCAGCCCTGGGCTGCTGGCCTGGAACATGAGTGTGTGCTCAGTGGCACAAGAATGAGACACTTGCTCAGAAACTCAAACATTACCACGCTTGTGATTCAAGGATTTATTAAGTCATACATGCAAAACATACTGCCAATTGCATTAGCAAAAGATCAATGTAAAAACTTCACAATTTTGCAACTTTTATTTTTAAATTTTGCTTTAGTGGTTGAAAGGGTGTAGTTCAACATCATATTCCTGCCAGTTTGGAAGGTACAGAACATTAGCACTAATTACAGAACCTCACAGACCCAAGTTACCGTTACGCAATCGATGCTGCACATGGAGTGACAGAAAGAACACTTGGCTGCATTAGTCATGTTACAGTGGGGGGACCTTGCAAATAGTGATGGTTGAAAGGTTTGTCAGTTACAGAGGTTTAAAATATAAAAACTACTAAAATGTGTAAAGCTGCTTCACATGATTTTTACACCTAGTTAATAGACTAAAAGCTTCTCAGAAAGCATAACTTACTGGGCCAGAAATAACAGGAAAATGAGGATATGCTTGAACATTCTAGTCTAAAAAAAAAAAAAGAAAAAAAAAGAAAACTTCTATCAATGAGAAAGTTTTAAAATACAAGTTATATTGCTCAGTAAGAAGAGATTCTACAAGAAAAGCATTTACTACATAAAAGTGGGAATGACTGATTCAGAATTGTACCTACATGAATGCCCTACTTGAAATTCAAAGGAATTTACCCATGAACACCAACCTCTCTCCACTACTGCACCTCTGGGAAAATGGTTGCTGAGCTACTCTGGCAGTGTAGTGTAAGTCAGCTGTACAGTGTCAAAATACTGTCTGGCACTATCTCCTGCTCCAACCCAATATTCCATTTATTCATCACGATACAATGCTGTCAAAAGGACTAGATACACTTCAGTAAGAATAGTTATTATTTTCAATCACAGCAGCAAGAACTAGATTGCAACCAAGCCCTTACCAATGATAAAGCATTTACACTGTGACTCAGGGCTGTCAGTCATTGCCAGAGATGGGTGCTGGCTGCACCACGAGGCAACGGCTGCGCTGGGAAAACAGTTCAGAATAAAACACATCAGAGCGCAGTGTTCTGCTCATTCCCCGGCACTGTTACTTACTGTGAAAAACTAGAAAGAGATTTTGCATTTCCTACCAGAAATTAGAGTCATTTTCAAGAAGAATCTTTAAAAAACAGTTTAGTGCTTAGTGTTTGTAGCACAACAATGCGACTTAGTTCAGCAGATAGTTTGGCAACATTTAATTGAGCAAGAAGAGGATTTTAAAAATAAGGCTTTACATAGGTGTGTCTTTTCAGGAGTTTTAGAAGGATGCAAGGTAAGGATCATACTTGAAAGAAAAGAAACCATTAAATTGTCAATTGGTTCAAGAATTGATGGAAAAGAACTAATTTATAACAGAAAAAATTGGCATGTGAATGCTCCATTGTTTGAGCGA
Source organism: Phylloscopus collybita (assembly GCA_027886175.1). Lineage (NCBI taxonomy): Eukaryota > Metazoa > Chordata > Aves > Passeriformes > Phylloscopidae > Phylloscopus > Phylloscopus collybita. Next base: position 5,808,867 of record JAJNNQ010000048.1, read on the forward strand.
AGCACAGGGCTGATGGGGTGGGGGAGGGTGACGTTTACAGCAGCAGACATTTTCTCTTCCTCTTCTTTACAGGAGGGGGGCACAGCACTGCTCGGATGGCTTCATCAAACACTGTCTTGAGGCCTCGCTGCGTAAGTGCTGAGCATTCGAGATATTTCACTGCGCCTGGGGGAAGCAGAGACACAGTTACCGAGCAGCTTTGCACAGCTCCAGCAGCACTGCTCCCAGCCGGCTCCACAACAAAAGCCAGGCATTCCATTTAATTAAGGTACAAGGTCTTCCACAAACACAGCCTAGATCCGGCCAGCAATAACCCCGGTGCTGCCATACCGATCTCTTTTGCCATGGCAAGGCCCTGTGGGTAGGTGATGGGAGTCAGCTTCTTCTCCTTCAGCTTTTCAATCGTGTCCTTGTCATCCCGCAGATCCAGTTTGGTGCCCACGAGAATGATGGGGGTGTTGGGACAGTGGTGCCGCACCTCAGGATACCACTGCAAGAGACAAACAATAAATGGTGTCTATCTGTGGGGAGCAGAGAGCCCTGAAGGCCCTGGGACATCACCTGAAAGCTCCCAGTCCTTCACTTTCCGTCAGTCGGAGTGGTGGGAGCAGCCAGATCCCATCAGGGCAGGGTTAGAAAGGGGCACATCACTGTTAATGAAGCCAACAGCTATTTCCATGTACTTTTAAAACGTAGCCCATTAAAGGCTGTATTTTCCTCACACACCAGAAGAGCCCTGAGCCCCCTTGCCCGTGGAGACACCTCCGTGTGCAGCTGAGTTGTCTGAGGACGTAGAATACTCCCACAGTCACAGAGTACATGCAGAGTGGCTGATGCAGGGAACAAACAAGTGCTGTCAATCCAATTTTTACAGGCATTTGTTTTAAAATTCTTTTTTTTTTTCAAACTGTACTAAAAGGAAAGCTCCTGTTTGTGATTTCAGCACCTTGCTGGCTGAACACTTAAATTACTGTTATCAATGCATCAAGGAACAATTCGTACTTAAGTGTGTCATGTGCCCTGAACTTCCATGACTCACAATCCAGGCAAACGGATTTCTGCTTTTTTCAAACTGCATTTCATGAGGACTGTGGGGAAAACAATTGAAAAAAAAGCACCTAATATTTTCCAAGCTGTGCTGTAAAGTGAACAGTATGGTGAACATTCAGAAATGAAAGGGTACCAGCTCGCCCTTACCTTAGCACGGACATTTTCAAAGGAAGCTGGGCTCACAAGGGAAAAGCAGATTAAGAAGACATCCTACAAAAGAAGTTGACAGAGGTCAGCCCAACAGAAACCTGCAGAGTGTCATGAACAGGCCAGTATCAGCAGTACCTCCATCACACTGCCAGCTCTACCACACTTGCAAAAGGCAAGGTCAGCAATACAGTTGCACATGACAATCAGAGGCAGCTTTCCCAGTGGGAAATCCATTCCCAGGCAGCTACAAGCAGCCAGAGAGAAAGGGGGAAACAAATAACAAACAGATTGCAGTCACATTTATAATCAGCTACTGCAGTAGCCAGCAACTAGGACACTAATACCACTGCCTTTAAAGGGTTTTTTTCTCTAAATGTCGTTTCTTCTTCATGGACCTCATCAGCACAGGATGTTGCAAATCACCTATTAATACACAACTCTAAAGTAGTCTTAAATTGCAAAGGCCAATTTCAACAGTACTAAATTAAAAAAAAAAACAACTTCACCCAAGAATTTCTACAATTATCGCTTCCACACCCAAAGCAGAAGCAGCTTGTTGAACTTCTTATAGAACTTTACTTCTACTGAATGCCAGTAGAATAAGATTTTAGAACTTCTCTCTAACCAAATTAGTATTGAAAAGGGCATTAAAAATCTCAAAGCTCCTCCCTTTCCTTTCTAAATAATGAGAAAGCAGAAAGAAAAATGGGTCTTTCAGGGGTCTTGCACATCTTGCTTTTCAACTGAAGGCAAAAGACTGAAGGTAAGAGTGGGTAAAAACATTTCAGAGCACGTGTTTATAGTAACCACAGGACACAATTCAGGTTTCACAGATGACACCCTCCAGGTCTGCAAGCATTCAGAATAACCCCAAGACATTTCCCCTGTCTGTGCTGATGTAAACTTGCTCTATGACCCAAAACTCGGAAGGTGTCTCCCAAACAAGCCCACCTTTCCCCAACCTACCTCTGCATCCGTACTTATTCCGGTACCAAAGGTGCTACAGAATCAGGCATTGCAGAGTGTTAGTTGATTGTGCTGCATTTCAAGGCATTTTGTTAGGTCAGCAGCTGACATCTCACTGCTAAGCACTTGCAACCCAGTTGTTCATGCATCACCCAACAAGTTTCCGTAGCAGCGTCCCAGAAGAAGAAAGAAACAACATCAAATAATGTGATACTATGGCCACTACTTCTGTTTTCCAATTCTGCAGGTTTGTGGGGGCTCAAGGGCTGCACTTGAGGAGACCTCTCCTCCTCTAGCTCCAGAGATCAAAAGATTTGGTGTAACCACAAGGAATTACTGGAAGATCTCGGGTGTCTTGCACACTAGTAGGAAAAGCTATTTGTTTTCAAGAAAATATTTAATCTTAGCAACTCATAAATTTGGTAATAGAGTTCTCAGATCTAGCAATCTGATAGTTCCAAGGAAAGTATTTGTTCAAAAAATAGGGGCCAATTTATCACTATCATAGGCAAGACAAGATGACAGAACTTGGAACTGAAGTTTATTTAAAGTTTTACATACGGCAATAGGTTGATCTGTCAGACTGGAAGATATATTCTTACCATTGGTTCCTCCAACCTAATAACAGTAGGAGATAAAGTTACTCCTCAAATGGATTTAAGGGAAAATGCTTTCAGTCAGCAATTTCTGCTCACAGATATTCTCAAGGAGGATTTTCTTCTTAAGAGAGACGCTGCCCTGTAATTCAGCACAACCAACTGCACCCAGAGCAGACACCAGCCTTCCCCAGAAACCAGTTCTGCACTGTCAGGGGAAACCTGCAAGATCAAACCTCTCCTGAAAAGCACCCAACCAACAATTTCTCTTTGGTTTGGTCTCCTGAGGAAACAGACATGACCACCTTTTCTGTCCCAACTTTTTCCTTCCCCAAATATTTGGAAATAGTGGTAGATTTTAAATGCATTAAAGAGAAGATATTAAACTCCTGCATATTTTAAGGAATAAAAATAAAAATATGAATAAGGAAAAAAAAGATACCAATGAATGCCAAGCCCACTGTGAAGCTGTTAACTGCTGGGTGGCTGATCCCAGCACACACTGCCCAAGTAACCAACACCTGCTGCTTTCACCTTGCCCAAAACATCCTTCAGGTGCACAAATTGAGAAAGGAGGGCCACAGGAACATGCAAGGGCTGAGTTTTAAATAGCACAGTGAAGGAAAAGGGAGGCTGAACACAGAGCCTAAAAAAAGGGCAGGTTTCATCAGCATCACTGTTCTCTTCCTCTGTGCTTTTTATTAGTTTTGTGGGGGTGATGAATCTTTGATACTGCATAAGTCTGAAATCTGAAGACTTCTTCACAAGAACTTCAAGACTTACCACCCCGTTTCATTTTCTGCTGCAAAAAACCAATCCAAATAACTGAAAGTACTCCAAGCCTGCACTGAACAGTTATACATCTTGCACAGACAACACTTTTTCCCTAAGATGCTTACACATGGAATTCTTTTCCAGTCTACCAGAAAGCCAGTTACTTTAGCAGGCATTCTGTCCCTTTGTCACAGACATTCTGTCCCTACTAAAGATCTTTCATCATACCTTCTTCTACTTTTTTATGATGTTAAGCAAAACAGAAGTTTTAAGTATCCTATAAATATCTAAGTATTAGAGAAAACCAGCTTTCCATTGTCTCTCCTTCTAAAATAGACAGGTATTTCTGGCATGTCAACTGTAGTTGCCCACAACTGGCAAATTCATATCAATCTTGTGTATCATAACTGATGGGGAAGCCTAATGACTGTAAGTTAGTGAGCAGTGAATTAAGGAAAATTGTGAATTAAGGACAGACTACTGAAAATAGCACCAGAGTTCCTTAAATAAGATTCACATTATTCAAGAGAGCAGTTATGCTATAGAGTGAAACAATTTTGTATTTTACATTAGTAGCATTTAATATATATTTGACAGTCAACAACAAGAATAATCAGTGCCAAAAAAACCCTGCAAATTACCCCTTCTTTACTTAGAGCACAGTTCCATCAGGTAAAAGCCACTGCTCTGAACAGCTTACAAAGCCACCTCTACAAAGATTAACTGTAGCTGAAGTCACACTGGAAAGAAGAGAGCAGGTCACTTCAGTGTTTTCCCTGAACATGGAAAGATGCAGGATGCAGGCAGGACTTCACCAGTCGCACACAGGGAAGACAGAAGCACATTTGTATCGATGTCACAGCACAAACTACAGCAAGCAATAAAATAACCACGGGCTCAAGTACATTGGAAAGCTGGGACACCGCAGCCTCTGTCAATACCAATAATCTCTTCATTCAGTGCTGCCTCTTTCACATGTAGAACATCTTCACACAGACTAAACAATATCAAGTGCTTAGCAGTGACAGTGTCAGGTTACAGCCAAACATCGCCTAAAACCAAAAACAATCCCTGCCTTTGGCAGGCGTGCTAACCTTAAAATCAATGGACTAGCTGATGGGACTATTCACCAAAGTTTTTTGAGTTAGTTTTGGGGTGTTTTTTTTTTTTATTTTAAATCAAGCATTCTATACAACTCTGAGGCTGCAACTACACAAAATCCACCCTGTGCACACAAATGCACAGGGCGTGCAAATCGTTTTACAACTGCACACACCCCAGAGGTTATAAATGACAGCTACAGCACATGAAATGAAAGAAGGTCACTGTTACTAATAAATACAAACTCCAGGAGTGACAATGTTGGCCTTATGTTAAAAAAAAAACACTTTATGTTAGACAAAGCTGAAAAGACTGCTCCTGGTTTCAGCCTGCAGCTCTTACTGTTTGAGGGTAGGAGAGTGGACGTAGTCTGTCATAGTCCTCTTGACCAGCTGTGTCCCACAAACCCAGGTTGACCGGTTTTCCATCAACCATTACATTGGCAGAGTAGTTGTCAAAACTGAAAATAAAGAGAGTTAGCTGCATTAGCTTGCAGTAAAATAAGGCACCCAGGGATTTTTCCCCCACAGAGGGAAGAACTGGGAAAACTGAGGAAGGGAACATTTTCATTGCATCTGTCGGCTCCCCAGAGACAGTGAAGTTGTTCTTTAAATAACAAGCATGATATTGGGTAATGGAATAAAAAATTATACACAACAGATTGGTCCGGTCTGAGCAGAAGTGATCTCTGTCATGGCTCTTCCAAAGGAAGTGTTAATCCCAGTGAGTACAGGAAAGCAGGTGATGTACTTAGCAAGCACTTTCCAGTCTCAGTGGGACATTCAGCAAGTTAATCTGTCTCATGGTGTGAGATTTAGAACAGAAGATGATACAAGAGCAACAACCAAGGAATCCTTAATGACAACAGTTGGTAAGAAAAAAGCTAATTAATCCTACTAATCAAAACCCCCTCCAATGAAATATCAAAGCTCATAACCAGGGGCCAGTGGAGGCATTGTTTTTATCCCATCACTGCTGGGGGTGCAAAGGTTTTTAATAACTCATTAAGCCTAAACCAAGTTCACTGGGAACACAAGACACTGCAATGCAAAAACTCGAATTTAAGCCCCCAAAAAAAGAAACAGCAGTAACTAAGGCAACAAGGCCTTGGACGGGTAACAAAAGTCATCTGTAAACCTCATTAGAATGTATTTTGTTGTCTGAAAAACTCATCAATACTTCAGAGAGCAGCACAGCCAGATGAAAATACAGAGACGTCTGAAAAGGGCAAAGAAGCTGCACATGTATAAAACACCCCCAACAGGCCCTGGAAAAGAGAACTGCACTAATACTGATACTGACAAATCCCTATGTGAAAGAAAAAGGGAAGCACCAGAATAAATGAGTCTCCACAGTCTCGCCTGAGGAGCTAAAGAGCCTGGCTGGCTTAGCACAGGATTGGCAGGAGCACAAAAAGTGGCAGGAACAAATAAACAAAAAATCACCAGCCATGTAAGACAACTATTTCTGACTATGATATAATGTTTTACAAGCTGTTCAGCCTTGGGATAGCTTATTATGAATGGCATTAGAAACAGAAGCACACTATTTTGGAAGAGAACAACATCTGGTAAAATGTTAGTAAATGTCAGTCCCTAATCAGCCAGGCCCAGAGGGCAGAGAGAGCCAAAACTGAGGGACCACCAGCAAGCACTGGTGTGACTGTGCTACAGCAAAACCTCAAAGTGTTCCTTACACACACCTGAGAGGTGCTTGCAGCCAATTCAAACTATTCAGGTAAGGAATCTGGAATGGCAGCAGGCACTGAGAAGCTGACAGAAATGAGTTCTTTGGATTTTATAAGTACTTACACCGTGGGTATATACTCTCCAGGAAATGCATTGGTTGTGTAACTGATGAGTAGGCATGTTTTACCTACAGCACTGCAAAAAGAGAAAGTTCACATGTAAAACACATTCATCTTGAATAACATGAAATAATATTCCTTTTAGGGGAAGAAGACTAATTATGTCCAGACACCTAAGGACAACTGAACATCTCCAGTCACTACTGTGCAGGAAAACCGCTGACAGACTGCAGCTTTAAAATTACTGGCAATGAAAACACACCTAAGTATAAACATCCATTTTGTGAAGTGATAAATTACCAAATTTTGTTAATTTTTAATCACAAAAAACCCTAACAAACCCACATGTATTAATTAGACTACTGACATCTCCTAGTCACCTGACTGAATACTCAGAAAGATGGCCTTCTTCCAATTCTCTGAAATTAAAAAAACCTGAAAAGTACTTCCAAACACCCTTACACAATTCCAAAACTGTTATCTTTTCAGGAAAATGGCATAATTCTATATAAGTGAAGTTAAAGAAAGCTTGAAAAGTGTAATTTCTCAGCACATCATTACTTTTGAGTATTTAAGGAACGAATACAAATGATAACTCTCACATTATTTACTTGCTATTGCAAAGCGACCTCCCCACATGTGTTCACCCACTACTCAAACATTTCATTAACTGATTTATAGATAAATTACATTCCAGCATTGGAAAACTTGGAACACCAAACCTCTTCCTACTGATCCAATTCACAAGAGCCTCAAATGGGGGCAGGGCAAGGCTCTGTTCCAGGATTCCTTCAAAACTCTGGCAGCCAGCTCATTCCCTCTGCACCCTCCTCCCCACATCTTATCTGGAGTCAAACACTTGACTAACGACAGCATTCAATTTTTGTTACAGTTTCAATTAAGTGCTGGAAAACTTGAAATTGGGCCTTATTTCTTTTTTAAAATAGTCTCTGCAAAGAGTGTTCGTGACACTGCAGACTGGTTCCCTTGCAGGCTTCCCACTTGCAGTGCACAATCCTTTGACCGTGTGAGAGATTCCGGGGGTGAGCTTGTTCCTCCGAGGCGATGCTGCCAGCCAGCCCCGCAGCCCGCCCGACCCCCCTTCCTGCTCCTGGGCAGGGAAAACTGCATTGTCTTGCAGATGTTTTATCACCACAGCGATTTGCTCAAAGCCAGTCAGCAGTAACTTTGAAACCCTGCTGCACCTACACGTATGATCATGCCATTAGTATGAGGTTTGACTCATGAGCCTCCTGAACTAAATCTTTCACAAGTGAATTTGAGCTTTGTCATATCCATAAGTCACAGCTCAATCTCTAACTAAAGTCTCTCCATTCAACTTTAAGCAGTTCCTCACTGCATTAGCCCAAGAGGTATTTTATAGCTTCGGACATCACCTGAAATGCCTGAGCTATGGAAAAGATGCTTCAGCGTGCAAAATTATCTGGGATTTTGTCCCACACACCCATTTTTAATTGTAATTTGCTTTACGTTTCTGAGCCAATAGCTGGCATAACACCCTATCCACTGCACCTCTGATCATACCATGCAGTTTTCCATCCTGCTTTTCACACCTGCTTCTAAGACACCAGCTGCTCACAGAGTCTGAGGCTTTTTCCCTTTCAGCACACATTCTCTTTACAGAGCTATAATAGCATCACGAAAGGAGGCATTTAATTCTGCTCTCATTAAGTACAATCTCTGAACATTCCCTTGTTGTAAATGATCTGAGATATACTTGTGCTCAAAAAGTAGATGGATTTACCCTTAAAAAAAAACTTGTGTGGGAAACAACCAAGGAGCAGTTCACCACGCAGATACCTGTTTAACAGCTGTCAAAAGAGGAGATCCCATCTTAGCTCCTGAACTAACCCTCCAACAAGCCAGAACAAGGAGTTAAGGAAAGTTATTCCTCCCCCATAAGGACAGCTTGCTATTTTAGCTGCCTGCTGATGAGTTAGATCAGTTTGGATGTGCTGCTGAGTTGCTCTCACAACACCACCGAGCTGGCTGTGCTGGGCCAGCTCACAAAGGACAGGCAGGAAAACCTTCAGGATGCCGAGCGGAGCAGCAGCCCAAGGCTTTGGGAAATCTCTTGAGGCGCAGAGACAACACATTCTCACGCTTCTGGAACCTGTCTGGGCTGACGCCTCAGCTTCCAGTAAGGTCATTACAGGTAATTTGAGCTTCCAACAAATGAATGTTGAACTCAACATTTTCAGCAGCAGATCAAGAACTATTCTGTGCATCCAGGCTCCTTTGCCCACCTTGCACTGAAACTCCCGAGTCTGCTCTGGCTAATCAAAACAGCACAGAAAGGTGGGGAGAGATTTCATTCCAAGTTCAGAAGTGCCTGCAGTGTGTTTCTGCAGCACCAATCAGCCAGAGTCATTTAAACAAGAAAAAACACGTTCAACAACCCCATTTCAGACTTACTCCATATCCAGGTTTCCTGCTTTCCTTGCCTTTTGGCTCGCTGCCACATGAATCAGATCATTATGGTCATCAGTCTTAAAAATAAACACTAATGCCTACCTTTATAAAGTACATCCTCTAAATGCTTTATCAACTTTAGACTACAAATTTCTGTAATAAAGCAACTTCCTTGAAGAGAATTCCAACTGTTTGGCAAAGTTTAAATCCTTGCACATAAAGGCTGAGACTAAGAATCTAAAATAACACCAAGATTAGTCATAAGATTTCTAGCAACTACTTAATCACAGCTCTGTCCACCCACTATTACATAAATGAAACTAGCAACATTTGACTGTCATTAAAAACATGGCCTACAGAAATCCAACTTTAAATGCTTAACAAAACTACCTTAACAAAAGACAACACCGAGTCCCTTTTTGACTCCGAGTAGCACCCAGGAATCAATGTATTTGCCTAACCACATATGTATTAATTCCTAAAAACAAAACGTATCTTCTCTTCATTTATGCTAACAAGTAATATGAAATTTCCCCACTGTAGTAGAGCTCCTTGGAGCCATGTTTTACCTGCAAACAGGTGGCAACCTTCATAAAGGCTTTGCTTGTGCCATTTCTTTCCTTCTGTGATGCACATGACCTACCTCTCTGGCAGACATGATGCACAGCAGCCCAGGTCTTTGCTCAGACATTACAGAGTCGCTGAGATTCCCTGGTACCACCCTCAGATCCAGAGTTCAGTACCGCTGCTATAGGAGGTTTAGCTACATACGGCTCTCAGATAAGCTGTATTACTCACTGGGCCACACCCTCTCCCAAATACGCTCTTCACTACTTACCAAACAAATACTTTTCAAAGAACTATTTCAGTAACACAAGTTACCAAATTTCAAGTCACTACACTTTCTCCAGATGGCACGGGAGAGACCTGAGGTGTTCAGTGTCTCGCACAAACACTGCACTACACTCAGTAAGAAGCCAATTACCCTACACACACCCTCCCCTTCTCCCCAAGCCATCAAAGCAAATACACACAAAAAAAGCACAGCTTTAGCAGACAAGGCCCCAGATCAAGCAGAATTCCAAACAAGGACTCCTAAATTACTGCTCTTACAGCATTTCCACAACCAAGAAATGCCTACAAAAGAGCACAAAGCGCGACAACTTCTGTGTCATCTAATAATTGGTAATTTCTCCAAAACACAGAACTTCTCCAAACATTATGCAACATGCCTGGAGATTCTGTACCACTTAACAGCTGCCTTTTTGGAGTGAAAACAAAAGCTGCTAAAAATAACTTCCACCAATGCTTTTTCTCAAATGTCAATCAACAGCAATTCCTGCAGTTACTCCAGCGGCTGCTCTTCATCTGTCCTGCACATTCCTCCTGCTCTCTATCATGACAGCTCAAAGTAACAGTTGTCATTTATTTTCTCCCAAACAATCCCCACAGTAAAATAAAAAGAAACAACGAGAAAATATGATAGCCCAAGTGAGCACACATGTCACACACACTCTTCTAGTCAAGTTAGTTTTCTAAACATACACTAGTCAAAACTCTATGAACAAAACGTGAGTTACATATGAAAAACAGCCTACTCATTAACAAATTAAAAAAATAACCACAGGTACTTCTAAAGCTTTGTTTATTTTTGTTTCCAGCAAATCTTTGTGGAGGGTACATAAAACAATACCCAAGTTTTATATTACATAAGCAAATCTTTAACCTGCATTGTTTTACAGGAACACTAAAATTTTGGCTTTATCTAAGCCAAACAAGACATTTCCTAGAATACCTGCAGTGCTAGAGCTCTGGAAGCAACAACAACACAAAGAAACACAAATAGTTCAATGTATTTTAAAAACAGCGAACAGAGAATGATACAGAGCTACCAAAAATGAGCAACAGTACCTGGAAGAACTTTAAGAAAGATTTGTTTCTAACTAAAGAGGAAAGAAAATAAATTAAACTACTGTATTTTGTTCACACATATGTACAAAAGTCAGGTAGAACTACACCACCTACATTTCCAAGACAAAGAAAAACAAAAATGCTGGAAGAGGGATGGTTTACAAAGCAAATGACCCAAAGAACTCTTCTGTTGAATGAATTACTGAACACTATACAGCTAGTTTGTGCTGAGAACTCACTTCTAGAGGAGGAAGTGGACTGAACATTTCCCCCATGATGCATTACATTTATTCACAGCATTGTAAATACAGAGTTCAGATGAATTAAATATACAGAGAGAACAGAAAAACAACTTTGTTGGGTTTAAATTCAATATAAGCAAAAGAGCAGTCCCTTATCCAATTACACTACTATGACAATTATTTATTGAGATACCACTTTCATGTTCATATGGCTCCAAATCTTACATACCCAGTCAAAACACGGTTTATCTTTCAGCCATACTTAGCTACCTTTTTAGGGATTCTACATTGTTAAAAAAAACCACAAACAACAACCCCTCATACACACAAATAACTTGAAAATTAAGGCACCATGTGAAATTACAGACCACTGTAGCAAGTCCATTTAGCTACACTTCACTCCTCTGTCATCTACAGAAGTTTGCTGTGATACCAATTATGCTCAGTCTACACTGGGATTTTTGTTTCTCCTAAAGGAAAAAAAAAAAACAAAAAACAACAAACCAACCAACTCAAACTGCATAAGACAAGTCTTGTTTTCCAGCTGGCCTGTGATGTTCCCCTGAGCTCTGACATCCAGTAAGAGAAAGAATCCCTCCGAGCTGAGGGAAATAGTATCGTGTAGAATATTCAAAAAGACCAAACACACAAACTCTTTTCTCAATTCCAGCACTCCGAACACTGAAATCCAACTGCTAAACTTATGAGTTAACTCAATTCTAAAAAGCATTCCCAACTTGTTTCACATGTAAGTAGCACCATATTAAGACACTGTAGGTGTAACAGCTCTTTAGAGACAAGGATATCATTAACTATTTGTATTTCAAGGGCCTATCAGTCTCCTTTAGACAGGAGTCTTACAAGACCAGATGTCTGCAGACAAAAAAAACCAGTTTCTGCCCAAAAGCATTTATGATCTGCATAGAGTTCAGCCCATTTCACTCAGTTTTACTGCAAAAGTCAGACGTCAAAAATCAAGATCTTAAAAGGCATTGTTTGTTACTTTCACAAAAAGGATTTCAAATCAGTATTAAGTTTCTCATATAATTAGAAACACAGCAATTATTTTAATACACTTGCACTACTTCGGTGATGAAAGAACACCAGCAAGCAGTGGCAGTCCAGGGACGCGGCCCGGCCTGCCCGGACAGTCCAGCACACCCTGTTCTGTTCATTCACGGCGGCCGCTTCTGCCCGCACCAAAGCGAAACTCTCGGTCACCACCACGGCCCCGGCGCACCGGCCCCACGGCGCTGCGGGGCTCGGCCCGCGGACGCGCACGGCCTGCCGACCCCCGCACACCCCGCTCCCGGCCCCGCCGTGCCCGCGCTTCCCTCCCCGCCCGGCAGCAGCAGCAGGAAGCCGCGGCCGCCACCCACCCGCCCCCGGCCCCCGGCCGCCCGCCACGGCGCGGCCCCGGCCAGCCCCGCTCCCTCAGGACGGCCGGGCCGCGGCCGCGCCCCGCACCGGGATCGCCCACACCCCGCGGCGGGGCCCGGGGGCCGCTCCCGACCCGCGGCCCGACACCCCCCCGGTCCGGCCGAGCGGCTCAGGGCCGGGCCCGGCCGAGGGTCCCTCGAACTTACCCGTCGCCCACCACCACACACTTGATGGCCTGCATCGGAGCTGCTGCTGAGCGGAGCAAGGAGCGGCAGCCGCCTCCGCCCTGAGCCTGGAGCGGGGACGAGGCAGCGGCACCACCCAAGGCGGGGAGGGAGAGGGCGGACTGCGGGCGCAGGAAGCGGCGCCGCGCTCACATCCGGCCGGGCCGCGCCGGGGCCGCCTCGCGGGCGGTGCCTCGGCTCGGGGCGGGAGCGGCCGGAGGGCCGGGGCTGTGCTACTGACCCAGTGCAGAAGAGGGGCCCCGGGCCTTGGTCCGTGTATGGTGTATTCAGGTGGAGCCGTTCTGAGCGGGGATGTCAGCGCTGGCACTGCTGGCACAAGCCCGCAGCCCGGTCAGGGACAGGAGGTTTGGGCATCGTCCCACAGCAGCCCTGTCGCGTCTAACAAGTTGCTGTCGAACACAGAGCTGCCTTTGACACCACCATGTATCCCGTCTGTCACACCCATCATGCAGCAACCTCATTCTTGGCATCTCTTGAAGCACGTTAATGTTGTGTTTATCCCACAGACGTACTGAACACGTGTAACTCAGGTCACCGCAAAGTTCCCTCTGTGCTGCTGTGGGCAGGTGCCCACTTTCCCCAGCCGGGCAACTGCCATGGGACCATCTCTCTCACTGTGCCACCACTGCAGAGCCAGATTGTTTCCTTTCATCCATGGATCTTCGTCCCATCCTCCCTCCTCTTGATATGTCGTGCGTGACATTAATTGTGCTGAGAAGTTTTGGATCAGATCAGTGCACGTCCAGTCTTCTCGAGATGGGACAACCCAGGGATTGCCAGGCCTCATAGAGCTTTGGGCTCTTTTTTCCCTCAAGCAAACCAGTTCTTTCCATGAAATAGTGAAGCAGAAGTCAAGCAGAGCAGGTCTGATGATCCCAAATCTTAATTTCTACAATTAGTTCTTGCCATAGTTCTACTTGCCGGAGCATGTCGTGGTTGGGCTGACACACGGCAGCACTGCTCCCTTTGTTTGCACTGTTGTCTGTTCCTGGAAGGAAGTGTGGGGTGAGGACCCCTGCACACACTGCTGCTGCAAAGTGAGGATGAACGAAACAACCATCGGGGGTGCTTTCCCAGTGATTTGATCTCCTCTTAACTTCCGAACATCTCTAAATTATTTTAATACCACACAACGCAGTTTCATCAGCGGACAGAGCATTCCTAGACAGTTAACTCTCCTTCATTTTTCTTTCATTGAGCAGAGATAATCCTCAGATATTTCCCATCAGTGAGGAAATCCTAACACCATGAACTGAAAGGCTATTTTTGCAACACTTGTATATCCGTGTTCCCTCACACAGATGGAAGCTGAAATGAGTTGTCACTTAAGCTAGATATCTTTAAAACCAAGCCTCTGCCGCTGCCAATGGCCTGGCAGCCGATCTGTAGCCAGCAGGAGGGAGCTGCAGAAGGGAGGTGTGAGCAGGACCAGGGGAGGCGTGGGCAGGATCATCGCGCTCCTGCTGCTCCCGGCTGCTGCAGCAGCCTCTGGGGAGATCATGCACAGGAACAGAGCAGCACCACGAGTGTCTGACTGATGTCAGACCCAGGACATGGGAAGATTCGAGGGACAAGTAAAACTGCTTCAGATTTTCCACCACCTCTCTCTTCCTTCACTGGTTCTTTTTTTATCCAGTGTATAACAGAGGGATGATTGGAGATTTTTCTATGAAAAAGAGGTACAACAGCATTTACAATATAATTACCAAATAGCACAAAAAGACAAGGATGAAGGCTGTAACAGACAAAACACTTTAGCACAAATTGTTTTATGAACCTGTCATGAAACAAGCATTATCTTTTCACATATGTTCTTTTCAGTGCTCATCCCCCCTACTGTTTTGGGATCAGTTGTCTTCCACTGTCAAAAAATACGTTAAAACACAGGGCATGGTTTAAATAGATTTTAAGTTAACAATTTTATACTGAATTTGGTATATAATTGATAATATTGGAAAATAGAGAAATACTTTCTGTTAGCCATTAAAAACAATATTAGAGTTTGGGTAGATGATGATAATGGCAACATATTTAGAAAATTTTCCTCCACACATTTGTAAATATTTATTTCCTCACATATTATAAAAAAGGCCATTTGGAATTTAAAAAATTTTGCATTTGAAATTGTAGCTGATATCTCTCTTACAGTAGCTCTATTTGCCCTGGCAGACAATTGTGTGTATGCTCCTTAAAATACACAACGTGATAATTATTCTAATGTGAAACATTACTATATGTCAGCTACATTTTATTTTATCCTTGCATCTTTTTTGGTTTACCTAGTATGTGGTGTGTTTGTTTTTAAAGAGAAAAAGATAACTTTATTGTGCTACAAATACTCAGCACTTTGCAGGTATGAACTTTCCCCTGAGAATGAGAAAAGAGAGCAATGCGGATTATTTTGAAATATTAGTTTAACAAAATAAACTTATAGGATGAAACATACGGCAAAGGAGTGAGAAGCTAATAACAGACAACTTATTAGAAGAATTCTCAGTTTGATACATATAACTGCAGTGCTGAGTTGTATACAAAATAGTTACAAATGCACCTCACAGAGGAGTAGGATGGAAGAAAATAATGAATGGCAGTGACATTATCAATCTTTCCATACCTCTGATAAAATCATGAATCATACAGCTGAAAGCTTAGATCAGGCTTAATATTATTCCATGCTCTTATCACCTTGCCTTCTCTCACCATTACAATTGTTGTTGAAAGCCTTTTTCTTAGACATCAAGAAGAAATGGTTATTTAAGATTGTTTGGGAGTGCCTGAATGTGTGTATTGTGTGTGTGCTGGCACTGAGGGAGGATTATTCTCCTTTGTGGATGGGGAGTGGCAGGGTAATGATGCTGATGCAATACTAGGAAGTTCTAATCACCATGACACAGACTATCAACATTACAGAGACAATAATTATTTGCACTTTTGTAGTATCTTTCATCCCCAATTATTACTGTATTGGTTAAGTGACAGCTCAGTAATAAAGCCACAGAGAAGCAGAGAAGGCCCAGTACACACTTTGTACAGGGAAACAAGCAGAACACCTGGCAGTGATTCACAAGTGTGCTCCTGACTCACAGATGACATCTCCTGCTTGCAGAGGTTCAGTTCAGTTGCCTCCAGGACACAGCGTGTACAATACTGAGGTCAAAAGTAACCTTCTATCCTTAACAGTAATGAAAAAACTGGTTTAAGGTGAAAAACTGTAATTGGAATTCACAATCACTGGAAACCAGGACTTGGACTGAAGTGTAAAAGCCAATTCTATGTCAAGCAAAGGTGTGAAGTGTCAGTGGTGGGGAATAAGGTTTTCAGCATATTGCACCCTTCTCTCTTTAAATAATTTCTATTAAAATCAGAAGCAAAAAAAACCCCAAACGTCATGCAAAACAGAGAGACTTACCTTACTGGAGAAAACGGTGTTCCCAGGTACTTTTTCATCTTAAAATAGCTGACATAATTGTCTTTAAGAATTGTAATTAAGGCTTGACCCTAATTTGAGTTGTGGCAAAAGTCAGGTATTTAATGATGTAGTATTAGGTACACAGTAACTGATAGAAAGACGTCAATGTCAGACAGCAGTGGGCATCCAAAATTCCTTCCTGGACTCTAGTTCCACCTGTGGTGTTACCCACCTTTCTGCCTGTCACTCTCTGGTTTTTTGCTTAATGATGTTTGAATTCTTTAGTTGATATCTCTTTGTCAAGCTAATGGACCACAGATTTTTAATTGGGTAAAGTGACACTCTTGCTGTGGAGGAAATCCAGAGTATCTTCACTGAACTTGGGCAGGTACCATAACATAAAATTAATGTTAGAAAATATTTTAATCCACAAGTAATGGATAGATGTTCCAGGCAAACAGTTTTGGCATGATTAGTTTCCTGAGTGTTGAAAAAACCCTGTACTTGCATGTGATATGTACACTGTTCAAATATAGCAGTCAGTCTGCTCTAGAGGAACCAAAGCCAGCAATAAAAAAGGAACCACAACTTTTAAATGTCAGCATTTGCTGCATCAGAGAGAACAGATTAAAGGAGCATGGAAATAAAATGTTGGTCTGTAAATCTTTACATTAAGAATAAAGCATTGTAAAATAAATGCATCCCATTCATGTGATTCTAGCATAGCCGATTTCTCTGGTATATGTATAAAACAGAAACAAGTCCTGTATTTTCCTTAGGTAGCTTCTGATAAATCTCTCTTCTGTCAGGAATTTCAGTTACAAAAACCACATAAGGCTTTGCATTCACTGATGTCTGCCCTCAGGTTTAGCAGGCAGTAACAGACAGTGCTTCAACTGTTGTTGAAGGCCGTGGGACTAAACACAGTGATCCCTGTAAATGGCTGTGAGCTTTCTGGAATAGAGGCATCATTATACATTTATAAACAAGGACCTGAGACTTCTCTCTGTGTCTCTTCAGTTCTTTATCACTGGAACTCCCTCAGCAGAAATATGGGAATAAGCCTTTTATAGGCATCCCATCATGCCCTGAGGTGAGGCATTGCTGAAACCCACAGCCATGTAAGCTGCAAATGTCCCTCAACTTCCACCTATCTGGGCATCAAGCATTTCACAGAAACGAGCCTTAAAATGTCAAGAAAAAGGATATAAAGGTTTAACCATGACATAAGCCCATTTGGTATTACTAGTTTTGCTGCCTTCCATTGTCCAGTCATTTTTCACATGAATAAAACCGCAAGCTACAAGCTCTGATCTGGCCCCTGATTTCCTTAGAAAGATTGAGTGTTTGTTTTGCTCCAGATTTGCAGACAAGCTTATGGACTTCAGCAGAGCTAGGACCTAAAAAAAGGACCAACCCTTCTGTGGTTGGTTTGTCTAAGAACAGATGGAAGGGGAAGAAGCCTACTTCCCCCTGTAATGCTGCACAGCTGTGACTCACATCCCAACTGAACAGCTCCTCTCGGAGTGGAAAACAAGACAAGAACCAGACAGCTTCAAATAATGCATTAGATCAAAACCAGAAATTAAAATCAGGGGTTCATCATATAGCACGGTCAACATTGGAAACAGAAATGCACATTTATTACAGAAATATGACAATTGTGAAAAAGCGACGATTCTGGAATCTACTACTCACTGGGACAATTTCTGGAAATTCTGAAGAACTTTTAAGAATAATAGATATAGTAAATAAATACAAAATAGCTTATTTTAGCATAAATAGAATATACAAATTGTATGAAAACCTACAGTGGTTTTTTTCCCCGATGATTTGATACTGATAAGCCGCTAAGTTACAATTTTGGTGAAGGGGAAAACTTCTCAAAATAAGATATCTGATTTATCCCCCACTTCCCAAATATAAAAATTACAAAATTGTTTTGTTTGTAAAACACTCCAGGCTAACAGTGACATACATCAACCACCTTCTTTCTATTTTACCAAGAGATGCAGCTGGGTACTTTTGTGTATTTCTGCTTATTGCTGGCACTTGGGTATTTTGAATTATTTGGAGATCCAGCCTTTAATAAACTGATTAAAAATACCTGTGTTGTGCCTTTTTAATGTTGCTGTGTTTCTGTGTGTCATAACCCAGCAGCTGGTGTAGGAGTTGTCCCTATTGTCAGTGGCCTCCAGTGTACGTGACTGTAACTTGCAGACGTGTTGTGCCAACCCAGTGTGTTGTGCTGGTCATCTTCTAAAGAGGTTTTGGAGCAGGAGGGCTCTCAGCTCCACATCATCACAAACTCAGTGCTTGTGTCACCAGGGACAGTAAACTCTCTGAGGGGTGCCTGGGATTCCAGAGTGTCCTGGCAGGTCACTGCTGGGGAAGGAAGGCACGGCAGCAGCAGACAGGCACCACAGCTGATGACAAGTTTCCTTTCACTCTTAAAAACCCCACTCACAAGAAAGCATTTGTTGGAACTATCTGGCTTTTTTTTTTTTTTTTTTTTTTAACTGAACTTTTATTCTATGCAATCTGAAATATTTGACTTCTCCCCTCTTCCAAGTGCCTGTTTGGACTTGGCCTTTTGCAATCGGTTAATGTGATTTTTTCCTACATAGCAGTGGATATAAAAGCCACCAGAAAGAAAGAACTGTAAGCATAAGTAACCCTAAATTGTCTCATTTGCACACTCACTGTTCACAGTTTATCTGTGTCATTATTAGTTCTTGGAGAGAGACCTGGAGACCTGATCTTAAGGACAAGGATTGTTCTGTGTCACATTGCAGAGCCAAGAAAAGGAATTTTTTTCATAAACCTGCGAAGAACTACTAAACATCATGGATATACATTGAGAAAACTTAAGGGGATCTTCTGAAAATGTAATGTTGACTCAACTCAGTAATGTTGACTCAACATTTTTTCTTTGAATACAGGAATATCTGGATTCCTGAGAAGAAATTTTAGGTAAAATGAAATACAACATGAACAGTCTAGAAAAGATAAAGATGTTCTCTGATGTAACAGAAAAACAGAAGTCAGGGCTGAGAAGCAAAAGTGAGATGATGACATTAAAGTGATGGAAAATGATCTCTACAGGCATCAGCTGCAAATTGCATGTCAACAGTTTGGGACTTCTGCATACGAAAGTAATCAGTGTTTTAGCTAAATTGAAAATGATTTTACCACCATGACAGAGCTGAAATCAAAAGGGGAAGTGCGGGATGCCTTTGAGGTTCACTTTCACTATCAAAATAATTAGCTAATTTCCAAATTTTCATGCGACAAAATCTGGTACATCTCTTCAATTGGTATTCAATTGTATTATCTGCTAATTTCTTTGTTGAAAAGCTAAAGACTGTTTTATCAATCTCACTATTTAATTAAATAATTGGATCCAAATAAATACTGATGCTAACTTGTTATTATGACCTAATATAGTAATTATATTGTCTATTTTAGTGTAGAAAGTAATTTACCCTTAATCAAGATTTTAAAATTGATACTGTGTCACGTCTGTTGCAATGTACAACATGAGCCAGAACTAATGAGACTGGCAGACATCTACTGGTAAATATAAAGTTAATCAGCTTCCTGATTTAACCTTTGTGTATCCTACATTGTTTTCCAGTTAATAATGGAAAGCTCCTAAATGTCCTGTTCTGGAATTATTCTTTCTCTATACATCAGCTTGATTCTGTGTCAATAAAATTGTCTTTTATAAGAAGTTTAGATCAATGTATTGATCTTTCTGTTTCATTTCAGTTACTGAAAGTTGATTGAATGGAAACTGTAAAGAAGAGTTCAAGGGGGGAAAAAAAATGGGACCATATCCAAAAATTATATTGGCCAACTGTTCATTTTTTGGGACATTTTTGCCTACTTGAAAAGTGTCATGATGGTCATTTAGCTCGAAGACCTTCCTAGGAAATGTTTGCAAAATGTTTTTAAAATCTTGTGTGTAACTTGGACCTGAACAGTGTATTTTTAATTTATTATGTAACTCAAGTATTGGCCTGATGGTAGCTGGCTCACTGAATTCATCACATGGCTGTGTAAACAACAAAATTACAAAAAAATGCACCCAAACCCAGAAACCAATATTGACATTTCACACTGAAAGAGAGTGGGTTTAGATGTTAGGAGAAAATTCCCCCATGTGAGGGTGGGGAGGCCCTGGCACTGGGTGCCCAGAGAAGCTGTGGCTGCCCCTGGATCCCTGGAAGTGTCCAAGGCCAGGCTTGGGGCAACCTGGGACAGTGGAAGGTGTCCCTGCCCATGGCAGGGGGGTGGGTCTGGGTGGACTGAAAGGTCCTTCCAACCCAAACCATTTTATGATTCTACGGCATCCATGGCCCGTGCAGGTGTCACTGAGCAGGCCGGAGAGCACACCTGGGTCACGCCCCCAGGAAATGGGTTGAATCACGGTAACCCAGGGAGGGTTTAAATTGGGTATCAATATAAGGCTCTTTCCCCAAGAGGATGGTGGGGCTGGAACAGACTCCCCAGGGAAGTGATCACAGCACCAAACCTGACAAAGAGTTCAAGCAGTGTCCGGGCAACGCTCTCAGGCACATAGCGGGATTCTTGAGGAGTGTCCCGTACAGGGCCAGCAGCTTGATTCGATGATCCCTGCGGCAATCTCGTGAGCTCCCCGTGCACCCCCAGCACGACACCCACAGCCGAGGGCCGGGCCGAGGGGCGGGCCGGCGGAGCGTGAGGGCGGCCCGTGAGGGGGCGGGGCCGGTGTCGGTTCAACGGCCCCTGCACCCCGCCCGCCTCCTGCGCATGCGCACTGTGCAGAGCCGCGCGCTGCGGCAGCCCGGCCCGGCCCGGCCCGCCCGGCGCACGCGCGGCGCTGACGCCCGGCCGCGCGCCCCGCCCGGCGGGCACGCGCAGCGCGGGGAGGCGGCGGCGGCGCCCGGGCGCGGCGCGGCCGCGGGAGCGGGGGCGGGTTTATGGCGGCGGCTCTGTCCGCACTCGCTGCCAGGCTCTCCCAGTCGGCCGCGGCCAGGTCCTACGGCGTGTTCTGCAAGGGGCTCACCAGGACCCTCCTCATCTTCTTCGACCTGGCCTGGAAGCTCCGCATCAACTTCCCCTACCTCTACATCGTCGCCTCCATGATGCTCAACGTGCGGCTGCAGGTGGGCGGGGGCGGCGGGGCTGGGGCGGGCTCGTGTCCCGGAGTCACCGGCCGGGCCCGGGGGCGGTTCGCAGCCGCTCTCCCGAATAACGGCGGAGCGCACCCGCAGGAGTGCCCGTCCCTGCGGCGGGGCGGGGGCTGTGCCCTGCCCTGTGTCACCGGGGCAGTGTCGCTGGCGTCGTGCAGGGATGCAGCCCCGGAGCCTTGCCCTTGCCGGTGGCCAGCTGCCAGTGCCCCCTGTGCTGCTTGCTCTGCGTGTTGGCAGCAATCGTTCCGCTTTCCTAAGCCATAGCTGACTTAAATACTGGGAATAAATTGTGAATATGGGCACTTTGATAGCACGGTCCTGACACCTTGTAAGGAGCGAAGAAGACAATTTCCTTTATCAGTTTATTGGGGTTTTTTTGAAATCAGGAACAGTTGCAGCAGGGAAAATTCAGTTTTTAAATACCAATGTTACTGCGTGAAAACGATGGTTCAGATTTAATTTTTATCTCTCCTGTTTTGAGCCTGTTTCTACAAAACGTGTAACTCTGTAAAACAGCTTTGACCTGTTGTAGGGCTGAAGTTTCATTGTTTTTTTGATGAAATGAAATATTTACTTTTAACTTAACTGGCAACAGAAGCAGTCTGTGCACTGTCACTACAAACATCTGTTCTAGCCAAGGATTGGACACTCTTTCCCCTAGTAAACATAGCTGTAATGAAAGTTTTGACATCTGGCCAGTGGCCAAGGATTGAAAAACAAGTCTGGTTGGAGTTTGTTACTTGCAAAAGATATGAAATGGGAAGAGGTCAAAATGTGTCTCCTATTTTTGTTTTTGGGATTTGCCCTACCATTCTGAAGCTTGAAAATGAGCCAGATGGCCAGGAGTTGTACACGTGGCTTAGTAACCTTGGTAGCTGAAAAAGCCTTGTCTTTGCTCGTTATCAGTGTTGGTACAGAATGGTTCTCCTGGAACACCACCAGCTTGTCCTTTGTGCTACAGCTGATACCCACTAACTGTGCTGGGGCAGCCAGTCTGACCAGTTCCCTCTGGGAAGCTGTTCATGGTCCATTGTTGATTTCCAGTGTTGTGTGTCTGATTTCAGCCTGCACTTCTGTTTACAGGAGGATTACTTTAATATTAGCCTTTCATGTTAAGCCTGTAATCAGTCTCAGCCCGTGTTGCTGTTGGTTAAGGGAAACGCTGCTGTTACACAGCGAATCTCTCTGGCTGCTCATTTGCTGACTCACTTTCATGCCTGTCACCAAAAGAGAACTCGTAGCAGATTAAACTGAAACTGCAGAAGGGCAGCTGGTATTTGGGCATAGTTCCTACCCCTCTGGATGTGCTCAAGCAGCCTGTAGGGAGACTTGTCCATTGGCACAACTGTTATTTTCTGTAGCTGGGTTATTCTTTATGTGAAGGATTTTTAATTATTTTTTTGTTCAGTACACTGGGAACCAGGAAACTGGATTATCAGTGTAATAACTTCCTGCATTCTTTCTCTTTAGGTCCATATTGAGATCCATTGACTTGTGACTTGGTGTGCTGCTTCTGCTGTATGCTGCAACTAGAGTCAGTCACACTCTTCTTCAAATCCAGCCTGTTGTGAAGCAGCAAAGCTGTGCTCGTGTGCTCTAGGACTATGAAGAAGGAAGATTTTATCCAGAAACGAGTATGTGACAATGGCCCACATCATCACAAGCCAGCAGCTCATCTGACACACGTGCATTCCATGTTGGACAGTTCTCAAAATCATAGCAGCAGTTTACAAGAATTATATAGCACGAGGAATTGTTCTTTCTCTAATACTATACCTCTGTCTCCTGTTGGCAAGGAAATGCCTCTGAGTTTCAGTGAATCAGCAGGGATGAACTCAAATGCAGCTGCTCCTTGGAAGGATTCATTTCATCTGCATTTTTCTTCTGGGAAAGACAGTCTCGATAGGGTTTCTCACTTCATTGGTGGCATTTCAGTAACAGGCTGGCTGGAAGAGGCTTGTAGCACTTCTGGAGACTTCAGCTCATGCTGCCCAGGAGACAACTTTGTATGTTTTGCACAATTCTGGCTGGGAAATTTGCAGTATAATAAAAACCTGTTGTTTCTGGAATTAGAAATGAGCAGTAGCAAAGAGTATGAATTGCAGTTTGTATTTTTTAAAGCGTTGGAGCTTGGTGGACTTCCTGATCCCTGTTCTAATCCAGTTGCCTCTCTGAACAAATCTGCTGTGGGACTCTCAAACAACCAGAAACTACATTTTTTTCTTTGTTGCTTAAACCTTGTATTTTCAGAGCAAACACTTGGATACGAGCAAATGCTTATGAGTATACAATATGTGACTAATCTTCACATCATTCAGCTAGTAATCTCTGTGCTAGCTTTTGCACTAGCAGGTCTCTGGTATGCAGAAGTGAAGGTAAAAAAGTACTGAGATTTTAATTACTACTACTTTTAATATTAGCAGAAAATAAGAGAGACAAGGTTACAGTTCAGGTTTTAGTGAGAATTAGATAGCTGAAATAAAAACTATAGTTGTATAATTGCTAGTGAAACTGGCTGTTGGAAGAATAGGGACTTTTTTTTGTAAGGAATAGCTGCATCTGAGTGTAAAGAACTTCATAACCTTCAGACTCTGGGACTTCTGCAGGTCTGGTGTTAACACTAAACTAGAACCCAGTTTGATTAGCACAGATCCTTTGTTTTCTATAGAGTTTGTATTAGTGGAGTGTTCTGGCTACTACTATTTATACCCATTTCCAATGAAACTTGTTTCTTGTAGAATTGAATTCCTGCTCTGAATCCAACAGCAGCTAATGTATCAGTCCTTAGAACACTTTAAACTGGAAAGCTGTTGGGAGGGTGGTCTTCAATACAGCATAATTCCCAGCAGTGTTCCTTTCCAAGGAAGGTACTGCTCTAATTTAACAATATCTTGTGAGCTTTATTGTGCTACAATAGACACTGTAAACTTTCTAAAACATTTTTTTTTTCCTTGAAAAAGTGATTGTTCTCGTTAAAGTACAGTAATAACTTCTGGGCCTGTTGACTTTGGCTTTGGGACAGGCTTCTGACAATGAAGTTTGCCAAAGAACAGGGCAACAATGCTGGAATCCATAGAGCTGCTGGTGAATAGAATTTTGAGGAACAGGCTCCTGTTGGCACTTCAGTGGAGGAACTCATTGTGCAGTAGGTCAAACTTTGAACTCAATGTCCAAAATTCTCAGCAGGGGCGTTGCTACAGATTGGCTTACTGTGCTCTAAGGGTTCACATAAAGAGGGAGGTATTGGTGTGTGGGTTAGGATGCATTTTCAGCTTCCCCATGACTCTGACTTAAAAGTGAGGACTTAACGTGGAGTAAAGCCATGGCCATGATTCACTCACTAGGTGTCCTTTTTGCCAGCTGGTCTTGCTTCATCTTGGAAGGAGAGGAAGTGATGTTGCATTTAGTTTGAACTGAACTTACCTGGAAAACCAGTAGAGTTTCCAGTGTGGTAGTTACTGGACTGTTAGCACACATGTGTAGAGAAGTCCTTGATTATGAAGATGAGATGCTGATTATCAGTCTTAGGGAGGGAAGTGTTGAAATTTTTAAATCTTGAGTGCTGAAAATAAGATAGATTACTTTTTATGTTCAATGATATGTTGTGTTTTCATGATCCCCATTGGCTGATTGTTTCTTTTGGATGCTAAGAGATGAAAAGCCACTTAGTTTAATTTAGAAAATAACTTTTCCCTGGTGTGCATTTAAATGATTGTTTAACTTGTAGACTTTTGACGATGCAATCACCTGTCACAAACTGACTGAAAGCCCCAAAATAATTCTGGATTATGTGTTTTAAGTAATTCCAACAGCAACACTTCCCTCTTAGTCAAGCCATTCACTCTCTACTGCTGGAATTCGTCAGCCTTGTAGTGAATTATTATGTGGTGCTGCAGACACTGAGATTCCTGAAGTGATGTGGATCTGACATCCCAGAACACCAGAAATGGAGACACTTTTTCTAATGTCTTTGGCTTGTAGTTATGGTGTTAAGCTGCTGTCTGCCTGTATCTTGACCCAAAAAAGCACTTAGCAGAGCTGAGGACAGAGGAATGAAGGCAGGGAGGGGTTGGAGCCTGTTTAAGCTGGCTTGACTGCTTAAAGACAAGGTTGTGCAACTCCATATTAATCTCTCTAAGCAGCTCCACAGGTACAGCCATACCCTCCCTGTATGGTGAGCCTTACTTTAAGATGTGCATGAACACAGTCCTGCACCCAAAACTTGAGTGCTTGGACTTCTGCACAAAGGATCAATTGGCACAGCTGTACCTGCAGTTGTTACTTGAGACCTTGTTTGTGCAGCTGACTGGTTTGGCCTGGAACATTCTCTGCTGTATGTCATTTGGGGACTACATGTTTAGGGAACCACAGTTTTATACAAGAACTTGTAGGTGAGATTGTCAGGTTAGTAGGCAAAAGTGAAGGCATAAAAACATCAATCCAGTTTTTAATGCACCTTTTTTTCATGGTGATTTCAAAAGGAGGGAGGGGGAAGAAATACGAGAGACACCACCAATAAACTAGAATTTAAATGTGTGTACAGCAGAGTGCCAAGGGTTTTTTCCTTATCAGTGACAACCCTCAGTCATCTCAGAATACTGAATTGTGTTATGTTTCACAGTCCAGCTAATACAGTCCTGTTTTAAGCAAAGTCTTGAGTGTGTGGCCTTTCATCACTTATTACAGGATCACCTTAAATACAATACAGCTAAGTGAAATGATGGATGTTTGTTGTGTATTATATGTATATTGAACATAAGATACAAAGAATACTTAAATAAGTGGATTTAATCCATTTTAAGATAGTTTATGTACCTTGCCTTGAATTTTATTGCTTAAAACCTGAAAGGTAATTTTAACTTGAACATTCCTTCTGAAATTCAAATAAAGCATAGTTTGGTATGTTAAAATCTCATGTAATATACTGCACTTTAAGCCTGGGGAGGCCATGGATTGAAAGCGCTGTTCTTGCACTAACAGAACTGCCTGCCCTGACTGAGACAATGTTTAAATGGCTTTTCCTGTCTGGACAGAGACTAGGGAACCTGAAGGATGGCATCCATCCTTTGAAGCTATAGATAAATCTAACACTATATGGTTTAGGCCACTGTTCTCTTCCTACAGTTGTTTTGATATTAATTCATCTCAGAAGATGGAAGATGTCTTGGCCAAGAACCAGTTTGTGTGGAGTTTCATGGCTTCACTATGTCCAATGTGGAAAACTTGCCCGAGTTAATGTGCTGTCAGGGCTCTCTCAGATGATTATTATAGTACAGAAAAACAGCATTCTTAGAAGGGGTAAGGGACCTTTATACTCAACCAGGAGTTGCCTTCATATTTCTGTATTTTTGTCTCTCATCCTTCTCTAGGAAGAGGTTATTTCTAAGCAAAATGTCAGGTTTCTACTAAACAACTTGTGCTATCTGAAATTTCATTGTTTAGTGTCCAGATCCTTCCTGCACTACATAGCAAAGTTTTATTTCTGCCATTAGAGAAGAAATAAAAAAAAAAATACTCAATATTTAGAGAATTTCCTAGTAGTTACACTCGAGTGAAAATTTACTATATGGTGTACTGCTTTGAAAAGAAAATATACTTTAAAATGTGTGTGCACAGAGCTCTGCATGTAGATAAAAAGTGTTTTACCACAGTATGATGTTGGGATGCTTATGCAAATGCTTATTTACTTTCTGACGTTGCAGTGCAAAATGCAGTAGAGATGGTGGTGTTACTTCTCCGTGTGGTTTTAGCCAGTGCAATCTCAGCAATCGTGTCTGCCTCATCCTGCACAGGGGACAGTTCTAGCTGTAGACATCTTTTAGCCTTTTGCTTTTTCAGTGTTGGGTTTGGTTTTGCTGTTGTTTGAGGTTTGGTGGTTTGTTGTTTGTGGTTGATTTTCTTTTTAAAAGTTATGATTAGGACTATAAAGACAGCACTTTGTTAAACTTTGCCAAAGTTCACTTCCTTTCTCCTTCTCTCCGTTTTGGTCCCTTATAGGTATACACATTTAATTTTTGGAAGAAGTAAGCCTGCATGTACTCTCCTAACATGATAATCTTATCGTCAGGTTGCTCCTTTTGCTCCTATGGCCTGGTCATGCATATATTTCTCTCCCTATAATTTCTCAGCATAAGCATATGCTGGTGTTTTGTTCCACCTCAGAAACATTGTCCTGTAATTAATTATGCTGAACAAATTGACAGAAAACAGGTAGAGATTTACGAGTCCATAGTCTCTCATTAGGGTGTATGACAGGTGGTATAATTGACAGAGCAATATGTACTCAATGTGACATATTTCTGTTTTTTTTTCTCTTCCAAACAGCTGCTTTACTTAAAATCCAGTATTTGAGTATGTGGTACCTCTGACAGCTGAGAAATGCAGCTAGAATTTGGGGCTTACAAAATACATTAAGGTTAGAACTTAGTGTAACTTTTCAAAAAATTAAAAGAGTACATTCACATGAATATTTGAAACCTTTTCTTTTTTTTCCCCTAAGAGTGCAGAGATTAAAATGTGTTCTGCCACTTGTTTCTGTGATGCACAGCCAGTACCTGGGGCAGGGGGAGAACCCTTTTTAGACTGCAGAGCATCTAATCTGCAAGGAAGAGCTGCATTTGATAGAACTCTAAAATAAACCAAATGTTGCCTATGAAAATACTGGTATTTATGATCAGCTGTCATACTTAAATTACAAGGTCACAGATATCTATCTCCTGTGTGAAAACAAGAGTAATAAATGCAGAAGTCCTAGAATAATGCTATCCTTCACCAGCCTGCACTGGTAAAAGCAAATCCTATTGTACTTTGAAATTAATCCTCTACTGCATCCCAAAACCTCAATTATCTTAGTCTTTTTGGAATTAGTGATATAAGATGGCTATTTCATTGTTAATGATGAAATAAATTTCAAAGCTAAAACATTTTAGAAAATGACCAGAGGGACTTCCACAAAGAAAATCTGCTTTGAAAAGATCCATTTTATTTGTGTGATCTCTATGTATGTATAGCCTGTTTTGCAAATTCTTTCCTTCTTCGTGGAAGCTCGGTATAAACCTGATAGCAAAAGTGGTCAAAACCCAAACTTGCAGAAGTAGCAGTGTTTAATTTTCTGTTTCTGTAGTCAGTTTTAGCTATTATCAAACATAATACCTAAATGTAATTTAAGCTTTTGTTCTTAAAACTAGGGAAATCAAATATTTAGTGCCTGATTCATCATTTGAAGTTGTCTGAAACCATTTCTTGAAAATGGGTTCTGCTACCTGATGGTGACTAATTTTCAATGCTGATACTCAATACTTCCTGTAAACTGTGATGTCATCCCTGCAGAAAAATTTTAGTCTATGGCCTTCATCTTTGGCCCTATTTTTTTAAATTCTTACTATTTTTTTTATTGCAATGTGGGAGGTGGAGGCTGGCACAAAACATGTATTTTTTTTTTTTTTTTTGTTCCAGAGAAATATGTTTACAACTCTGTATGTGTTTTAAAAATGTATTGTGACACTTTTTAACTTGGGAGAGAAGTTTCCATAGTAGACTTGAAACCTTAATAAAGACTTTGGAATACCAGGAGTGCTCCCCAAGCTGCCAGAAGCTGTTGACTGCGAAGCTGCTCACTCACACCACAGGAGGGAGTTACACATCAGTCTTTGGAGTATTTTCAGTTATGGCATTGTTAGTACATCTTGGTACAGTGCATTTCAGTTTGCCTTGTCTTACAGATTGTCACTGCAAGTAGGTTAATGTACAAAATCAATACACAGCATAATGTATTGTAACTGTTTACAATTGAACTCAGAGTACCAATGGATGGGTTTTGTCAAGCTATTTAAAAACAAATAAAAATCTTTTTTAAAAGACAAGAGGTAGTTTTGGTGCTTCTTATTCCAATTTTTCACTGTATAAATTGTACAGATGTACTTGGAAGAGATTGTGTTTCTGACAGTGTGATGTCTGACAGGGAGTGGCTTTTTCAGAGGTACAGTTTCAGAGATGTGTGTTTACAGAAACCAAACAAAACCTCTGTGAGAATAAAAGGGCTCAATGCTTATACCTGAAGCATTATATATCTTGGAAATCTGATATTTGAACTCAAGGCTAGTTTAATGATGTTAGCCACCAGTATTAATTAATGGGGAATTTTTACACACTTACAGTGAGAAGCTTTAACAAGCCATTTACTTTCAATGTAGTTCTAAGGTATTTCCTAACTAACTGGCTCCAGTCTTACAGCACAGCTTCATTTTAAAGGGGAAAGCAAACCATGGTAAATACATGTAATGGCCATAGCAACTCTCTTGCATCATCCAGGATAAACATTGCTGGGTGCTTCTCAGCAGAGTTAAAATCACCATGATATTAACAGATATCCCAGAGCTTCTGCTGAATGAAATATTCCCATTAAGGGAGTAGAATAAACATGTATCCTCTGCTAAATGTTGAACATTAAAAAAACCTCCGTGGCTAAGAAAGCATTATCAGTGCTCCCTGCACATCCCTGTAGGTTCCTCATGGCTTTTGGAATTTGATGATGACAGATCCTGAAGTAATAAACTGTAATCTTTGTCTGTCCATGATGTTCCAGCCACCCACTGTGACAGTGCTACTGCTTTACCAGGACAATTTATGTAACTGGGCATGATACCTGCAATGGGGAATGTTAAGGAACTCTGAATCCTTTTGCAAATAAACTCAGAGACATGCTACTCTCTGCATATCCAAATCCATTCTTATTAGGATCTGAAATGCTTTGAAGTCGGATTTAAGTTGGTGGCCTATGACTTTGTGCTAGTCTCTTTGGTCATCTCTTACTGTAAAATTCTGTAAGAGCAACTCATCTGTACAGGAGCCCAAATTTCCTCTCTGCAAATCTGAGATTGCCAGAGGAACCTCTTATTAATTTACACTCCTCAAAACATTTATCTTTTCAGTACATTTCTTGGCTCTTGCTTTTTCTGGCAGATATTACAGCAACTTAAATTTTAAAAATCCCAAAATCTTAAACCAAACGCAAGTACCAAAGATTCTGCTGAAGATATTCACATTTCTTAGATTTTTTTTTTTTTTTAAAGAGGATAGAGTGCTTTACTTTACATTAAAAAAAAAAGTATTGGATGAGGTTTTTGTTATCAAGAACTGTGGTATGTTTGTAAAGTGCACTTGTAAGTCCTGAAGGTTAGGAAGTGCTTTGTCTATTTGTTACCACAAGTATTTTTCAGACATATCAAAATACTCCTTTATTTATCTTTAACCTCGTAGTTCAAAGAAAAGAAGAAAAAACAAACACATTTTGGAATTCTTTCAAGTATTATGTTTTGTTAAAAGTGTCCCCATGGGCAAAGGACCAAAACCAACACAGACCTCTTGCTCATTGAACAAAAAGCCAGCAGCAATGACAAGCAGGATGTTTTTGATGCTCTTTGTTGTTTTATTTTCTGGGGCTAGTGGCTGAAGCCCTTAATCACTTTAGCTGGAAGTTATTCACAAATACCCCTTCTGAGCTCAGTAATCCTCTCTTGGTTTGTATCATAAAAATCTCTTTTCTGCAGCAGGGATTCCTAAATCGCCTCTCAGATCCTAGCCTTGCATTCCAGGTACTGCATGCTGACTGCAGGCACGTATGACCTGCTCCAGAGTTACAATAGTTACAGTATTTCCAATTCCTGCCTCCTTCAATATAAAAGCATTTAAGATTAAAACAACAGAAAATATTTCATTATGATGTATAGCACCTTATTAAGGGTTCACTTGTACCCCTTCAGGTGTTTCTCACTTTAGGTCAGGTTTGTAGATGCTG
The DNA here is from genome assembly GCA_027886175.1 of Phylloscopus collybita. Taxonomy (NCBI): domain Eukaryota; kingdom Metazoa; phylum Chordata; class Aves; order Passeriformes; family Phylloscopidae; genus Phylloscopus; species Phylloscopus collybita. The sequence continues at coordinate 5,839,904 of JAJNNQ010000048.1, forward strand.
AATTTTCTATCACGCTGAAAATCAGAGCCTAGCTCAAAAACTTGTCAAAACAGAATGAAAATTCAAACCTTTTTTTGAAGTTGGACAGCCTTCTTTTATCTTCTGTTCCCTCTAGCTGCTTTCTGAGTGAGAACATCTGTACAGACTACAGCAGGTTTCAAGTCCTTCACTTTGATATATGGTGTATGTTCCCAACAATCTGTTGCTTAAAATAAAAGCTGTCTGGTCTGTGTTGTCACTGTCAATCATAGTTTTCAGAGCTCTTCCTCACATTTTCTTTCAGGTTTATAATCATCCATTTGCAGTTGATAGCTGTATCTTCTGCTTTCCTTCTATTTAGCTAAACTACTTACTTGCCAATGCTGGCAAGCAGAAGTCTGCAGAGCTTTTCATCACTGGATATTTTGTCACAGTCAGTTCAGCAAGCTTTTTTTGCTACTTGCTCTATTTACAGTTAATTCTAATATATCTTCATTAGGTATCCATAAGGAGTTGTAGGTATTCCTACAACTTTTTGAGCAGTTTCTCTTTCATCACACAGGAAGTGTTTTTGTCTGAAGGCCCCTATTGAAACAGCACTGTCCAAAGGTTTGATTCCATTTTGTATATGGCTATTGTTACTACAGTTAGTATAAAAGAATGCTTTTATAAGTGAAAATATTTCTGGTCAATCTCTGTTATTCACATGTGCTTGTTAAATTCAGCAGGTGATCTGCCTGGGAGGGCTCTTCTGCCTCCTAGCAGATATTCCAGCCATGGTAAGATAATGTGATACACAACCGAACATACCAACCTGAGGGGCAAGGAAAAAACTCATGGAGAAAAAAACCAGAAAGACCAACCAATTATAACAAAATGTTTTGAATATATTCTTGGTTTAATTTGATAGGTTATTTTGCCAGGAACATGGGATGAGAAGCTATGAATAAAACTTGAGACAGGAAGCAACCTAGATATGATTTTCCTTTGTAACATAAACTGTCAAGTAGTTCAGATCACACAGGGAGGGTGGGGTTAACTAAGGACTGGGAATGGGCTCAGAGGAAATAAAAAAGCACAAATATTTTACAACCTTTTTTGTGGCAAAGGAAAATCACACTTTTACTATTATTCCCCCAGAGGTATTTCTGTTGTTCTTCCAGCCCTACATGCACCTTATCATAATGCTACCTGGAGAAAGCAAGGTTGGGGGTTTTTTGTTGTTTTGTTTTCTTTTTTTTTTTTTTGGCATTTCAGAAAGTGTAATCAATAAGAAAAGAAATCTGATAGTAGGATTTATCTGCTTAAGTACCTTAGAGTGGTTTCAGTAGGACAAATCACAGCTCCAATCCTGTAATCCAATCACACAAGATCAGTACTGATGTCTAGCCCTGTTGACTTAATCAGAGCTCTGGAGCTGAGGATCTGCCTGTGTGAGCTGAGCTACAATGCCTGGACTTGGTGATTTATGGGAATATCATTCAATTTAGCCTGGGTTAAAAGTGCAGCCCTAAGCACAGCAGAGTCGATGTGAATCTTCCCAGACATTCAAACTGAGACAATATCATGTTCCTACAGGGCCTTGAAATTCATTGCATACATTCCAAATACTGTATTCTTCAAAGAACAGCCATCTTTAAGTGTATTACCTTGAAAAAAAGAGAATTTACCATCTGACAATTATAATAATAAAATACATCATGTCTAAAGTTATAGCATATGGATGGTCTTCTAACAGAGATCTCGGAATTACAGTTTATAAAATGGTAAAATTTGCTACTTTGAATGATTAAATTGATAACAGCTTTGGATAAGGCTTTTTACATAGCTTTAAGCTCACTACTGCTTTTTAATCTTAGACATTCTCACATCAACTGCTCAAAGTAATTGTTAACAAGGTTATTAAAGCCTTTTATGAAAAGGAGGTATAACTTCTTTATTTCCTGGAGTACTAAATTCTAATTTATTTTCTTTCTCCGCTGCACATTATTCATTTGTGATATTCTGGGTCTTGCATTACTTTGCTTGATGTTGGTGCTGCAGTTAAACATAATTTTAATATTTTTATCTACTACTATTGATCAAGAAAATATATTGGAGTATATTCTTGAAATGGTGACTTAATGAAGTCACACCAAAATTAATTAGAAAGTTCTTACAAGAAATTACGTTGTTAGAAGAAATGGGTATACTTTCACAGCACCTTTTCTTATCACAGTTTAAATAACAATAAATTCTTTTTTCAAATCAATCTCACAAACACTGCTATTTTATATAATTTCTTGTCACTGTAAGGAAGAATCCCCAGTTATTTTGCCCAGTTATTCTAAATAGTGTTGTGACTGACACATTTATTGGCAGAGCAGTAATAGCACCTCCTTGCAATTTCCACTTAGAACAGAAGACAGCCCCGACAAGAGTAAACTCAGTTATTCGGGGGAGAATGTCAAACGACACCTCAAAAAAGTTGCCATTGTTACCATGGTAAAGAAGTACTATAGAAATGTTAAACAATTGTTGACAGCAGAAGGGGAGGAGACATTGTTTTAGCAAGGCAGACTCCAAACTCACAGGTGGAGTTTGTGTCTAAACTTTTACTAAGGGGCTCTGTAAGGAAATGAAAGAGTCCCCGTTATTCAAGTGGCTGTTGAATGTGAGTGGACAAGCTTCTGTTCCAAACTGGACTGAAACCAAGGTAGGATGTTCAACCAGCCTTGCAGCAGCATTCAGGGAGCCTTTTGCTCATCATGCTCCCAGCACATCTCTAATACTGTGATCTAGAGATAAAAGGCCATTTAATTCACATAAAATCTGAAATTGTTGTTTTCCTGACTGCATGTAATAGCTACATATCAATACATATAAACACACACATGCATTAATATCTGCTTGTTTAGGTCAAGGATAAATTTCTGCTGAAGTGCTTTCCATAAATGATTAAAAGTGCAGTAGAAAGAATGGAAACACACTCTGAGTGTGTAGCCATGGGTGCTGCATTAAGCATGGTAAAAGCACACTTTTGTTGTTGTGTTATTCTGGAATTAATACAGACCTTCCAAAATCCCACTGTGATAAAGATATTGCAGTTGCCTATGGACAACATTCTGGAGTAACATCTTTTACTGATTAAGCAGTTTAGATTTCTAAGAATACTGATTTATCTGCATTTATCTATCATTACTTGCAGTTTCACAATCTAATAAAAATATTCTCATTTCTAATAGGTTCAAGGCAGCATTTCATTATTTTAGCTGAAGAATATGAGGAATTTATCTCTTTCTACTCATATCAGAATACCCCAGCTTTACTATAACAAAATTAAAATGACATTTATAGAAGGGAAAGCTTTGCACAAATTATGCAGGAAGTCCAAAGCATTTCAGGAAAAAACAGCAGCTAGAAAAAGAACTGCCAGGCAACTGTACTTTGTAGAGAGTAAATATGGAAATTCCACAGAAGCAATCAGGATATTGGAGATTCAAATATAAGAAACACATAAAAATGCTTCATGGAATGATTTAATGTATGGAGGAGATAACCACTCTTGTCAACAAGATGAAAAGGTTTTAACTGTGAATGAGACAATATTTAAGAACATAACTAGTACTTGGCAGTGTATTTATCTTGCAAATGTGATTAAGATGTTGAAAAAATTATCTGTTTAATTGTAGTTATCTGCCATCTTGTTTTTCAGGTTTGGAGTCTTTCTTAACTGCCGAGCTCTGGAAAAGCCTTTCAGAGTAGAGAGAGAGCAAGGGCAGGATTTGGTTAGTCATGAGAATTTAGCTGTGCTCATTATCCATGTTCTACTGGATACCACTTCCAGCAGGAATACCAGAATGCAGGCCTCAGCAGGCCAGGGGGAGGAACATCCTTGCAGAAAACAATTCATTTGTTCTCAGCTGGTACAATAACTGAACTAAGTATCCCAGATTCTCAGGCTTTTGAAGTGTTCTCCATCAACAGCAGATTTCAAAGGCTGCTATGTGAAAGTCTTTCAGGCTTAACCATCCCTGTTAGTCCCTAATGCTTTCATTTTTTTCCCCACAAACATAAAAAGAAATGGAGAACACAGTCTATTTAAAAAGTCTATTTATCCAGTGTGAAAACATTGAGCAGTCCACATTTACTTGAGCAGCTTTGTGCTCAAGTAAAACTGCAGTCAAGTGAATAACTTTTTATAAAATATGCTTTAATGGTTCCACTATTTTAAAATAAAATTAATTGCTTTCAAAATATAGCTCCACCATCATTGTTTAATTTGGGGTATTTGGGAATTTCATGGCACACCTGATGGATGCAGACATCCTTAAGAGGAGAGCTGTGCAAATGAGATCTCTACTATTTGAAAATATAACAAAACTTTCAGAGAACCACAGTAAAAGGAAACAAAAAATGTTTAATTTCATTACTTTGTAAGACATTATTGTTTCTATTGTGTTTTGTACACTAAGTCAATTTTTTTTAATGTTTCATTCCTTGCTTAGTCCAAAGCATGGCAATCTGCCAGCCAGAGCTTTTAGTGATAAATTCTGCTATACAAAGCAAAAGTTTTTATATGTGAGGCCACTTCCTTCTGCTATTTTATCATCTTCCTGGTTTTGTCTGTTTTCAATAAATGCCTTTGTATTTTCACATCTTTTATATGCTTGTATACACAGACACTTTCCTCTGTATTAAAACTGATAGTTGCAAGTTGGTAAGGACAAAAAAGACAGACTGTTGACTTAAATTTCATTGCACTAATACACTGTATGAATGCTTTAATGTTACAGTATTGAAAGATCTTCATATTGATATCAAAAGTATTTCCTGAATTTGGCAGTGGGGTGGAGGCAAGAATGATGTTGCATAATAATAAGGTTTTAAAATGAAAATAATCTCTGGGTACAGCTACATTTTAGTACTACAGATTGGCTGGGCTCTCACAGTGAATTAGCATTATTTTAAAGCATCTCAAATTTAAACATGTTGAAATTTAAAATCTAAAAAGAAATTATGGTGGAGGCCAAACATCTCTTCTTTATCTGTCCCAAGGGACTGATTATTTCTGTCTGAGGAGAAAAGTCTAAAAAATCTCATCAATAAAGAGAAGCCACAGAGACCCCTGCACACATAGTGGGACCCAAACAATCTTGAGGGAAAGGAGAATGTGAATTAGGGGTGATCAGAGGAGAAGGATGAGATTGGAGGGGAAAAGTTGAAGTTGCAAGGCAGCAAGCTGGAGAAAAGCCTCTGGAACTTACAAGAAAGAGAAGCTGTCCTTGCTCATTTTAGCAGTCTGTCCTGAATTCCTCTTTCCCACAAAAAAATGTTACCAAGGATGTAAGCTACAAATCATCATCTAGTAATATTTTTATGAAGACCTTTTTTTGTTGTTCTGCAGACCTATTGTTCTTTTACAATCATATTAATAGACTAAAAATAACAAGGGCAGTTCTACCAGACTTAAATTACAATTCTGTTTCTTAAGAATTATCATTTTTTACTGTGCTGATTGAGACCACAGAAATCTTTTTCTGAGCACAGAGGTATAAGGTACCAAATTCATCCTTCTTGTAACTGTACTGAGGTAAATGGACTTACATAAGGAATTAATTTGACCTGTCTCTTCCATTTCCTTGGAAAAATTCTTTGTTTTAGCTCTTGCCAAGTTTTAACTTTGACACTCCCTTGCTTAACATCTTGTACCTAGAGAGTTTTTCTTTCTTTAAGACTATAAAGAGAAATACAGGAGGGGAAAGATAATTAAGGTAAGGATCTGCTTTTTAAATTGAAGGTACATTTTAATTATGGTAATAAAATGCCAAAACCTTTTTATTTGGTATAGATGTGTATGGGATTATTCTTACATCTGGGAGGATATGAAAGGTATAAAACAGTACATGTAACTAATGAGAGGGTAAGGATTTAAGTAATGTTTTTCTGCCTAAGAGTCGTGTGTTTATTTCTAACTGCAACTGCTGTAATAAACGAGGATCTTTCTTAGTTAGAGACCATAAGAATTTAAAATATTACACATCACCTTTTAACGAAGAATCACCCCCTTTTGCCTAGACTCAACAGGTATATTCAAAAATAGCCTATGACAGAAGCTGAAAGCCTACTCTCAGCAGTATATAACTGCAATTTCATGATACAATAAATTCAATTTTTGGATGGCAATGTGGAATGAAATTCTTTCTACAAATTCAACCTGGCAGTACAAAGTTATTTAAAACCCAAAACCCTCAAAAACAAGGACTGGTGAGTGGTTTTCCTCCTGATGGTTTTAAGTTAGAGTTGATATCATCTGTCTTCCTTCTGCCAGTAAAAAAGCCAGGATAAAGCTTGGTCTAAACACTGTCACTCATAGCTCGCTAACATTGAGAGAAATGCAATTACATGCTCATATTTAATCTTGATCAATTTACCATTAGCTGATCTAGGATTGCACAGATGAGACGTAACAAACATGAAAGCCTGAGTATAGGCTCAGCTTGAGAAGGGCTAAGCATGAGCGATCAGAAAGTGAAATCGATGGAGAGTCCGTGGTTCAGAATGAGGTTATAATTATGCAGGGACATCGTCCCCACAGACAAACTTACACTCCAGCAGCCTCCCTTCCTTCTTTCCACACCATCTCTGCGTCACAGTTTACCAGCGCTGCAATTCTGCCAATGCAACCGTTTGTGGGTCCACAGCCTGAATTTAATCAATGGAGCAATTCTGGTTAAAAATGATTAGATTAGATAGAACTTTAAGAATCTGGATTGAGTGATTTGATTTACAGCGTGGCTTCATGAACAGCTGCACAAACAGCTCAGAGGCCACAATAAGTCAAAATCATTAGTTGCCAGTTCCTGCTCCTGTCTGAATTTATGGTTCCATTTTTATTAAACCCAGATTTGTGCACTGCTGATTAGCCAGCAGCAAGACTTGAGCCAGCTCATGTGGAGATATGCCATTGCATTTCACTCACTGGTGAATCAACAAGAGCACCTGGTGTGACCCTTCTGACACTGTCAGAGCAAGTACAGCTTGGCACTTGGCTGCCACCTGGGCCAGGGGATGCCAGCCCTGGTACACTGGGACTTGGCTGAGAAGGCTTCTTCAGGCAGGGAGAAGGAACTGTGGGGGTTCCCATCCATCAGCTGCTGCCATGTGCATGCAGTCAGAGCAGGACTCATGCATGGTTTGCAGTCCAGCTGCAGCTCCCACCGTAGGATGAATTAGGAATTTTAAATCCCCAGGCCTTGGTGAGACTGGAGAGTGGTATGTGAGAATACATCTAACCACGCCAAGCTGGAGTTAGCCAGCAGAGGGAAATTCAGACTGTGGTTACTTCTCAGGGTGGGAACAGTCTGGCCTTAATCAGCATACTCTCCTTTGGGAGTTAATTTACATCAAGTTCTTTCACTTTCCTGAGATAGAAAAACCCTCTCAAGCTTCATGCAAAATTCCATTCATGATCTGTTTCAGCCCATGTCCTCTGAATCCAAGTCCTCTTTTTCTGTTATTTTAGGCCCAGCTTTCATGCTAGAAAGCATCCTGCTCGTGTCTAGTACTGTGCATAATTAATACAGGTAGAACAAGTTCTAATGCAAAATGTATTTCAGATTAGAAGCATTACAGAGGTGGTGGACCTTTGCAATTTTTGATATGTTTTGTTTTCCTCACTGGGACATTCTGGTGTTTTTTTCCTCAATGACTCACAAGTGGCCCTATCAGTGTTATTCAATGGAAACAAGCACTGCCTTCCAAAACCAGTAATATTTGATGCTAGGTGTAGATAAAGCTCATTTAGAAATCTTAAAAAACCACATACCCTCAAATGTGTCAAGAACAGGAATTTAAAAGAAGCTGCAAATAAAATTCAGGATATGATTTCAAAGTTAATCTGAGAGAAACCCCTGCAAAATTCTTAGAAGAGAGGTATATTTATTCTTGGGGGTTTTGACTATTTTAATGGAACTAGCTTCCTATCCATACAAAAAAAGCACCATTCATAAAAGATGTTTGACTTGCTAAGCTTTAGCTTTGATGTTCCCCAAAGCAATATAAAATACCTGAATGTAAAATTTTTTTTGGCCTAAATGAAAGGTACAAGCACTTTTGAAACCTTTGAGACAACCAGCAAACAGGATTTTCTACAAAAATGTTTTTCCAGCTGAGAAAAATATGATAAGTGTGACAACATAAACATTTTAAGAAACAATACATGGCTAAAACCCATCTGCCAGGCAGAGGAAGTCAAAGAGTTTGCCTGAGGGGTTTAAGAATACCAGATAATTCAAGTACTGATAAATAAAATAAAATAAAAAAATAGGGAAAAAAGGACATGCTGATGGACTAAGATTTTCCTGCATGGAAACTATTAAGCAGTGCTTCTTAAAAAATAAAAACTGTTTGATTGTCTAGATTTGAAACAAAAGTATTCTTTAATACAATGCCAGGGTATCAATGACAGTGATTTTATCAGTAAGGTATTGTTTTAGGAAATATAATGCTTGTACCATTTTTCTAAAAATGGGAGAGCATCTATGTGAGCAAGTTTTAAAACCAACCAATCAATCCTAGATTATAAAACACTGCACAACATCTGCATTGTTTAAGATGTATCTATATTTTTGGTATAGAACTATATTCTCTAAGAATGTATTATTAAGACTGTACAGATGTTCGTGTTTCTAAGATTAACTGTTTTCCTTCAGGGTAACTATCCATCTTACCACATCTAACAGAAATCACACTAAACCTGACTTGCCAATTTAGTGATGTCTTGCTTACACAAGAAATGGGAATACCTGCATGGAGGTGACTACCTCATTCAGTAAGATTTCAAAGAGTCTTCCTTCCAACAGTAAGGAGCATTATTCCCTGTGGCTGATACTGACATCCAGTCTGATGGCCCAACAGTTAGTTTATTTCTTTCTGCATTGAGAAAACTCAGAATTTTATTTCTTATACTTGAATACAATGCTGCTATCCATGTATGAACATCCTCAGAGCTCATGCTTTTGATTAGAAATAATAACTTTACGAAATCTATAATAGTAAAGTTTTTATTTTCATTCACTGCTCTTGGAATCTGGTTCAAACTGAAACCCACAGAAATGGCTTAATATTTAATGAGCTTTATAGACCACAAAAATGTGATGTAATGGCTCAGTTGTCTTCACTGACTCTCTGTGTAGGGACAAATGCCATAACAGATGTGTTCCTCAACCCTTAAAATGAAAAATGACATGACAAATTACTTCTTAGTGGAAACTGAATCAGGACAGTTACTGAACTATCCAAAGAGGGACAAAAAAAAAAAAATAAAAAGACAAAGTATATTACCTAAAAATTCAGCAAGTAACCACATTTATCATTGAGGAATCAACCCTGCCAACAGCAGGTTTTGGAGAAAGCCCAATTTTCCACTAAAAATAATTTCAACAGAGCAGCTATTAGACTATTAGTTACATGAATGACAGACTACAAAGTTCTTCCAACACAGAAGGTTAGACTTGTGGATATGAAACTGGCAAAACATACTGGTGGTAAAAACAGACCTAAGACTACAGAAGACACTGTAAGAAGAGAAAAAGAAATCAAAGAATCTTGAGAAAACTGTTGATTGAAAGTCTCAATAATATGAAGAAAAAATTAAAGTTCATATGTACTTCAAAACAGAAGAATGATGAAAATTCCAGAAAACGAAGTAGATGCAACAGAACTACTCCCGTGAGCAGGCAATCATTTTTTGGAGTTTGTCTTGGAATTTGCTGAGACTGTAACCTGTATTGATTGCTTCTGGCATTTTTGTTGGTAAGGAACTACCTTGTATTTAATGATAGCAGTGTTGTCACTGCTGAACTGCCAAAAACCAGGGAGGAGTTCTGCTATGGTAGAACTGCTATAAGCTACGATGTAGAACTGTGACTGTAATTCTTCACTTGATTTTACACATTTTCAAAAAATCTACTCCTGACCTAGTTAGGTTTACAGCCAGACATGAGCTTTATTTTATACACAGGAAAATGAGGCAACATGGTGAAAGGTTTGATCTTAAAAGTTTCTGTTACACCTCTCACCTACACATTAAACAGCTTTGTCCACTAAAGCACCTTGTACACAGAATTAACAGTTTTATGCTTAGAACACTTGTAGAATCAGGCCCATGCAAATGTAAGTCTATTTATGATACACACAGCATGAATGAAAATGTTTTAAGGAATATCTGTCATCCTTTGAGAGACACGTGGCCTTAGAGAGAACACTATAATTTCAGTACTCTTTTGTACTATGTATCATTAATAAGTCATCCTACTAAAGCACACTGGAAAGAACAGATTCTTCTTGAGATGGTATTAAATGACACCCATTTCAGAGTTCCAACACAGTAAGATATATATATGTTCACTGCAATACTGAAAAATTCACTGTTCAAGTGAATAGTAAAGGTATAATAAAGAATATTTTCAATATTTCATGAGTTTGGAATTGGATTTTACCAAGAAGTTTCCATAAAATATTGCAACTGGCCACTTGTAGGACAGATATTTCTCATATCTTCTGTTTTCCACACTTCACTCTCCCCTACTATTAGAATAAGTGATTAGGTTTTTTTATTTTGGACTAGAATTTTCCTTGCAACAAAAGGAAAGGAAAGGAAAGGAAAGGAAAGGAAAGGAAAGGAAAGGAAAGGAAAGGAAAGGAAAGGAAAGGAAAGGAAAGGAAAGGAAAGGAAAGGAAAGGAAAGGAAAGGAAAGGAAAGGAAAGGAAAGGAAAGGAAAGGAGGCTGACAAACAGAAACAAGAACATAAAAGCATTTACTTTATATAAAGGTGTAAAACAACATAAATGAAATGAAAGCAAACAATCTGTGATTTATTATAAAATTAGAATTTTTCTCATGAAGCAGATTCCCCACTAATGTAAATGAACAGTTTGCTCAGTGTGCAAAAATATTCAGAGCCCACTGTCAGTCCATCTGCATTAAGACTTATTTTAAACCATCCTGTAATGGCACTTTATAGACGTAATTTCAAAATAAATCTCTTACCAAGGTGATGCTTCTGTTTTATGTAATCATATTCTTTTTATAACAAACTTACTAAACTTGTAACAGCATTTAATTTAAAATATGGAAGACAAAGAGGAGTATTTCAAAGGTTTATGATTTTTAGATGAGGTAAAACACTTTATCACCAGAACAGCTGTCTGAGCCAAACCTCAGCTCTCAGCAAAATGGGCTGTAATAACCACCTATAAGCAGCAGTGTCAAGAGGTGAGTGCTCCTGACACAGCTTCCTAGACAGTGCTCTGTCCCCTGCCAGCCTACAAAAGGAAAATGAAAAACCTGATATTTTCCTGTTGGCTGACCCTTTCCTCCCACAGCTTCCTTTCTGAATAGAATTTTGACACGAACTGTTTTTAAAAAATAATAAGAGGCGGTGCCAAGGAAGGAAGGAAGGAAGGAAGGAAGGAAGAGTGATGTGTGCCAGTACACTTCTGCTTACCTTTCCAGACTTTAGAGGGTGCTGATATCCCGACTCCCATGGTAGGTAACTCACTGAAGATGTTTACTGAAGACTAGAGAAATGCCAGATCTAGGGCAGTAAGGAGAGTCCTTTCTGTTATCCACAGACAGCGCTCACCAACACAAACCCCTGCACCGCCCATGGGGCACAGTACCATTTCTACACCAGGCTCTCCACGGCCCCTGTGGCAGGGGAAGCATCCAACACCGGGTCCAAGAACAAGGAGCAAGCAAGAATCAGCAGAAAACATGCAGAACCATCAGACATCTCGGGCTCTTTTCCAGAGACTTCAACTCACCTCGTCCCCCTTCACTACGCTGCTTCAGGCCAGCTCAGCCCTCACCTTCCAGTCTCCTCCCCGCTCTCCCTCGCTTCCCTTCATAACCCCGCAAGGAGCCTTTAGACCTCCACAGAAGAGTGAGGGACTCTGCAGACATTTTCTGGCTCTTGCAGACCCCAAAACACGACCCGAGCCGGCACGAGTCCAAGTGACTCGGCCGCCCGGGCGACCCCCTACAGCCCCCCGGCAAGTCGCTTTAGGGGCCTCGGCGCTGTGGGACCGCGCCTGCAGGACCTGCCGGGGAGGGAACACCGCAAAGGGCAGGCGGGAGGGAGAAAGGTTCCACGCGCAGCAGGACCCGGCCAGGGCGCTGAGGGGACAAGCAGCGCGGCGCTGACCCTGCGGCGCGGGGGCGGTGGCGGAGGGGTCGGGCGGGGCCGCCTCCCCTCCGCCCCCCGCGGGTCACATGAGAGGGGCGGGCGGCTGGGCCGAGGCGGTGGTGGCTGCTGGGGCTGAGGTTGGGTTGGGCGGGGAGGGACGGGGCGGCGGAGTGCAGCAGGCGAGAGTCGGCGGTGGTAGTAGCAGCGGAGAAGGAAGAAGAGGAGAAGGAGGAGAAGGAGCAGGAGTGGCCGCGAGGCGCCGAGCGAGTGGAACGAGCCCCGGGCCTCCCTGAGCTGCGGCCGCCGCGGAGCGCCCTGCCCGCGGTCCCAACATGGACGAAGAGGGTGGTGGAGGTGGCGGCGGTGAGTGCGGGGCTCGTGCGGGAGCAACGCGGCCCCTCAGCCGGTGCTGCGGGCGGCAGGACGGCAGGAGCCCCTGAGAGCTGCCGCGGCCCCTGCCGCCCGTGCTGCCCCGTCCTGCCCGGCGCCCCGGGGCCGAGCCGCTGTATCGGCGCTACCGAGCAGTGCCCGGGCGGGCAGGCGGGGGCCGGGCCACAATGCGGGCTCTGTGTCCCGCGCTCGGGCAGCGTCTGGCGGGGGCGCGGCGGGTCTGGGCGCTCCCGGGGGCGGCAGGGCAGGGCAGGGCAGGCGGGTCCCGGCCCCGCCGCCGTGACAGCCCCGTGCTTGCTGCTGCAGCTGCTCCTCCGCTGCGAGAGGGGAAGGGGCAACATATAAAAAAGTACGCGTCTGGCGGTGTAGGAGCGGAGAAAAGAGTAATTAAGCTCTGCGAGGGCTCTGTTTGTGTGTGTCATCTTAATGGAGGCTCGGTGATAATCACGGGGTGGTTCAGCCAGTTTAAACAGGGTGAACTGTTTCCAAAGGCAGCGGCGTTAACCTTGCCATACACTACTTTTAGAAAATCCGGGCTCGCATGTTGGGGAAGCTTTTATTTGTATTTTTTTGTGTCTTTCGGAGACCGGCTTGCGCGCTGCCCCAGTTTAAGGCACTGCAGACGTGCCACACGCTTCCCTCCTTTAATTTATAATGTGTTTTGTGAGTGCGTGTGTAAAGCTGCTGCCTGAAATAACCAGTTCTTGTGTATCATCAGCGATAATGGTGGCTGAGCAGGAGCTGATCCTGCCCTGAGGCAGAAGGGATCGACTGCTTGGCCTGCCCTGTATTCAGTGTGTCTGTGAGCGTCTGTGCCGTGGTGGTGCAGAATGCAGCGATGAGGGTTTATCTTAAACCAAATGCTAAACAGGCGGCCTTTGAATGCATCGGCTGATCTCTAAATAGGTAAAGTAAGGGCTGAGCATTGTATGATTAATAGTTGCGCGGTACTGGCTAATTCCAAATATAATTACCCAGAACTCGGAAATCGAGAGGGTGTGGTGTTTGTTTTGACAACTTGAAAAAATAATGCTATGATGAATCAGAAAAATAATTCTTCAAGCAGTGGGTTGGAAATGTGGCCATTTCTCAGCAGGCATTTCTGCTTGTTTTGACAGTGATAGACTTAAGTCTTAAAAAAAAGAATCTGAAGAAGGAAAGCAAAAGACAAAGCAAGCCAGTCCTGAAAAGTTATTATTCAAAGCAGTTGAACACTGTAATTGTAAAGAGCAGAAAGCCCATATCTCTCAAAATAAGTTATTTTCGCAGTATTATGGACTTGCATCTGTAGTTAAGGGAAATGAACGTGCTTGTTACTTGCACTAACCCTGTATAATATACTTAATCATGTGCAAAATGTAAACTAGAAAGTGGACATATTGCTGAATTAATCTTTCATAAGGTGTTAAGCATTTCAAACTTGGAGTTTTATGCGAGGACAAATACTCAGGACCTGGAGACAACACAGTCTGTATTTAGCTAAATGCTGATTCTGTATGTGAAGCCAGATTTGTACCTGTAGCATGCAGGTGAAACGATACCACTTTAATAAACATGTTGCTTTTTTGGGGCAAACTACAGTATGGTGTATGTTTGGCTTCATTGTAAAACAATCCCAGACAAGTAAGAGTGGAATTTTGTTTTGCAGTTGCTGTATATGACATTTTACTCTGACTTCTTGTAAGTATTGCACTTTATTCTTGAACAGAGACCCAGTTTCGCTTTTTCTTAGGGATGCTGTCAGTTTGGAACACCAGGATTAGTTAGGTCATTTCTAGGTAATGAACTGGCAAGTTATTTTGTTTGGGATTTTCCCCCCTTTTTTTCTTTAATGATAGGAAACACGTGGATTTGGCAGCCTGTTTTAAAACGCTTTATTGGTGTTGAGTAATGAGACTTGTGATACCTGAGCAATGAGACTCCCTTTGGAGCCTGACCTGGGCAGGCCAATGTTTTGAACTTCTGCAGGACATTGTAAATCCTCGTAGAATTGCCATTATTGAGTGGGAAGCTCTTACAGCCAAGTTTATCACTGTGCACAGGTGCTTTAGGAAGTATGCAAAATTATTTAAGGGCTGCACAGAGTCACCCTAATTAGAGACTTGAACTAGATAGGCATGTAAATATCTAGGACATTAAAGTGTGATTCAGAAGGTAAGCTGCTATTCCCAGTTCAGCTCTGCCTGCTGCGCTGCTCTTCAGTTTGATTTGCATCCTATGCTTCAGTTCTCTTATTTGTCAAATGGGGTCAGTTGTTTTACCACCTCTGATAAAAACTGTGAATGAAAACAAAGCTGTGTAAAGTTAGAATTTATTATTTTAGAAGCAGTTGATGGAAGAGAAATGCTAATTAAGGGAATTGTTCTAGTACCTCCTTTTCTTTTGTATGTGGAGCCCTAAACAGGGCTGTGCATTTATGTTATACAATCCACTTCCACACAAGCCTCCCATTGATTTCAGCAGAGGCTCTGTGCATGGATTATTGATGCGATATGATCCGAGTCAGTTGGTGTTTGGCTCAACTTTCTTTTGTGTCGTGATTAAAATATCTCTGTGGTTTGTTTAGTCCAGGAAATTTCTCCTCCTCCCTCTCCCCACTTGGTTTAAAACTACGTCTTGTGTGATTTGAGTGGCTTTTCTCACAGGCTCACAGTTAGGTGGTGGTGGTGCCAGTAGCCAGGATCCTCGGGTTCAATAGTGCTCTTGGTGTGGTCACACAGTGAGCGAGTGATCCTCTGGGAAAGGTCAGAATGTATAAACAGTCAGTGCTGCAGGCACAGCATAGAGCTCCTGTTTGTTTTCTGAATTTGACTCTAATCATCCAGCAGCTTTTCAGTCCCCCCCAATTCAATTCTATGCCATTCCTCTAGAAAACAGCTGCAGGATTGGGTACTTACCAGCTTCTGTGTGTTTGTTTTACGCTGTCTTTATAAAGGGCTCTAAACAGACATGCCGGAAGGTTAAAGTCCTGCTTCTGCTTGACAAATAGACCAAATTATAGCACTAATTATGGCACTGAGGTTTCCCTACTGTTCTCCAAACTCTGTGCTTTGTTTCTGAATGTTGAAGCTCTTCTGGGATAGAGCAGTTGGGTTGCCAAGCTCTGTTAGTTGCTGGCTGTACTTGCCAGTGATGGTGCCAGGTAGCACGTTGGGTCTGTGATGAGGACAGAATAGAGCCAGTCCTTCATTAGGAGAGACACCAAGAGACCAGATCGGCGCACAGAGGACTCAGGAGAGTGGATCTGCTGCCAAACCAGACTTAGCAGGATGACTTCTGTTCTTCTGCAGGGCAAAACAGTTACCTACTTACTGGTAAAAACTGTTAAATGTAACAAATGACCCAGACTTTTCTTAGAAAAAAGTTTTAGAATTTATTAAAAATACATATTCATATTTTAGACGTGAGCAGCCTCATCTCTTCTTTCCACATTGTAATATCTTTCAAAGGTAAACCTTAAAGTTATCAGAGGCCATGAGGCCTTCTCATGGTTATAGACATTTGCTTTGCATTTAAGACTAATTCTGCATGTTTTCTTATTTTATGAGCTTCTTTTATTATAAACAAATGTGTTTTAGCACAGAAGAACAATAAATATGTTTCACTCCCTACTCATCAAAGTAGATAACTTGTACCAGTAGTTTTAAATAAAAGTTGTCCCAAAAGTCCTTCAGAGGAGGGCTTGTAGTTTTAAATAGCACTTTGGGGAAATCCCAAGAATATAAAAATGCACCTGAGTGTTGGACTGACTGCTTAGCTTGGTTCTAGGGAGTGAAAAAGAGCAGATACAGAGATAGTCTGTTTATGTAATTTAGTTTTTTGTGTTCTTTTGCCAGCCAGCAGAGCTGCAAGTCTCTTTTTTGCTAAATAGATGCTTCTTCATGCTAAACTAATTCCATATTTCTTCAGATTACCTGTCAGCTCAGTAGGATCTTAATTTTTAGCCCAAAGCCATTTAATCTGTTATCACTGCAATAAAATGTAATAATAAAGTATTATCAATAATATTGTACATATTAGTTATTTTTGGTGGTATCAGAAAATGTGCTTGTTAATTGCAGTAACTTGTTAGGTTTTTTTTTAGCTTAATGTTTGATATTTTTAGCTGTGACTTGGAAGAGAACATGAAATTTTTGCTGATAGTTTCCAGAAGTGTTTGGTTGCCAAACTTGATGTATTGTTATATAATGGTATTTGGTGACATGCTCAGCAATGTAAGCACACCATGGATTTAGGGGAGCAGTGTGCCTGTAACAGCATCTGTCTGTACTGTTGCACATGGGAAAGCAAGCTGTAGGATTTACAGGCAGGAACAGAGTGTATTTTGCAGAACAACAGCTGGGAATCACTGTAATAGCCACATGAAAGTGGGCTCCCTGTGGGCCACTGTTACCAAATGGATATTGCAATCTTTTAATATCACTGGAGTTCCAAGAGCTTTCACCAATTGAAGGGCTGCAGAAGGTGAGACAACACAGTAATTTTCAAGATACATTCTGCAGTTCACATCAGATTTTTCAATCTCATCATATTTGATGCCTCCCCTTCTTTGTTTTTAGGATTTTGAATGCTTTTTCAAGGGAAAATGAAAAAATGGCTTTCCTCCATTTTATTCCACGAGGGTGTGTGGTGACGGGACAAGGGGTAATGGCTTTAAACTGAAAGAGGGTGGATTTAGATTAGATTTTAGGAAGAGATTCTTCACTATGAGTGAGGTGAGATACTGGCACAGATTTCCTAGAGAAGCTGTGTCCGTCCCATCCCTGGCAGTGTCCAGGGCCAGGTTGGACACTGGGGCTTGGGGCAACCTGGGATAGTGGGAGGTGTCCCTGCCCATAGCAGGGGAACAGAATGAAAAGAGCTTTGAGGTCCCTTTCAACCCAAAGCATTCTATGATTCTTCTTGCCATCTTTTTGTCCTGTAAGTCTCTCTTTTCCTAGTCCAATAAAAGTTTGAAAAGCTTTAAAATGTTTCACTTAAACTGTAGCTCCATCCTACCTGCTGCAATCTTTTGCCCAATTCTTTTCCCTCCCATTGCAAAAATGGTTTAGCCTGGTTCTTTATACACCCAGGCTTTGGCTCCAAGGCCAACATTTGAACTACCACTCATCTCTTTGCCTTGTTAGAAGTCATTGAACAAGCTGTTTACAGTCACTCTCTGAATTCAGAGTATCTCCTCGAGATTTATCCTAGGTCCTTTCCACACTTTTCCTGACCCCTTGTACTCAGTACATTCTCTTCCTCCTCTTTGTACTGCCAGCTGCCTCTAGTACTGTTTACTATATTTTTCTTTTTGAAATCTTGCCTTTTTTTTTTCCCCCTCTTTGACTGTTCTCTCCTCCTCCTCCTGTCTTACTTGCTTTTTCGTTTGGAAGATGATCTTTTTTGCTTCCAACTTTTTTTGTGAAGATTTGCAAGATCATGTGCTTGCTCTAACACTCTCTTCTTCTCTTCATCTTCTTTCTGGATAACCAGATTTACAAATAAGAGTAAAACTATCGTATTTGAACCGATGACTCACAGCATATACTCTGTGTGCTCTGGATCCAGTACCATCTGTCCCAGCTAAAATGCTGGCTTGTTTGACATCTTAAGATTGCGTAATTGTCATCTTAAGCTTAATGAGTCTGAAACAGAGCTCTTAATGTTGTTTCCACCCACTTCCTCTCTTTGATGTCTTTGGACACACGCTGGCATCCCGAGTGGTTATTGACAAGTAAATAGTTAGATGTTGTAATTTATTGCTTCTTAAAAAGTAGTTTGTAGAGAAGTTGTAATAAAAATGGCAGTGAAAGGGCAATGCAAGAGTATTGACATACTTATGAAATAAGTTATGTTCTCCTATGCAATGTTAATTTTCCTGTTTGAATGCACAAATAGATTTAATCTGGTTATGGGATCACATTTTCTGTAGACTTCTGCATGGGACCAGCCAGCACACAAGTTAGTGTTCTGTGGCAGTTGAGTGAATCTGTATGGATTTTTTTCCTTCTTTCTAAAGTAATGCCACAGTTAATGATTTCTTCTTCACTTTCCCTGCAGTTCACAAGTACTTAAGCATGTATGAAAGGACAGCACTAATTTTAGTGAGGAGCTTGGACCTAATGACCGTGTGCTTCATACACAGAGGATAAAAATAAATCCTTGGCAGCTGGATTGTTAGGAAAAGCTGTCAATGTATAGAGCTGTGAGGCAGGGATCCCAGGGAAGTGAAGAACACGTGGTGTTTTACTTTGTTTTATAAAAGCAAAAGAGAAGTTGTGTGAACAGATGTGCTGTTGGCATTTCTGACTTCTTCACTGTGCATTCTTTTAGAGCAATATATTGCACAGGAAAGGTGTATGAATGAGGTAGTAAGAGTCTATTTATTCATGTCATTTGTATAATTTTAACGTCTAGCAAATGGTTTTTAATTGCATATGACTTCCTTCTTTTAATTTCAACAATTTCATGGGAAAACTTAGTATTGCAAATTTTTTTGGACAGCAGTGTTTCCTCTTAGTGGGATAGACATACAAAATCTGCTAGAAAGCCATGTGTTTTGTGGTCCTCTGAGATTTGCCTGAAGAAGGAAATGGCTTGACCTATTTGGTTGCTATGAAGTAAAAACATTCTTGTTCTCTCTCTCTCTTTTTTTTTGGTGAACATCTGTGTCACATTTATTTCATTACTTTCTGAGGTTCTTTAAGCATATTATTTGCTAATAAGAAGTTTTATTTAAGGAAAGTAAAGTGATACATAACTGCTTCCACCATTTCATTGAATTTCTGATGTCTGCCTTTAAATAGGTATGATATAAGTGGGTAGATTTTCCGGTTAAAGTTGACATGTTAAAAGGCAAACACAAATGATATCTAGTATTTTATAGGAAAAAAATGTGTTTGACAAATTCAGTAGGATCTCATGGAGTTAACAGGAAATGTTGCATGCTGGAACCTTGGGAAATCTAAATCATAATCTCATCTAGGATTTGAAGATGTTTTGATTTAATTTTTCGACAGCTTGGCCTTCTTTGTATGGTTTTAGTGATTAGCCTCATTTTCAGGCATTTATTATAAAAAGAAATAGGTATCTTATGCCAGGTATATGGAAGAAATAAAACTGATTCTGTTACTTAGCAGCATAATGGAAGTTGTCCCAATAAGGATAGATTTTATTGATTATG
This sequence comes from Phylloscopus collybita, assembly GCA_027886175.1. Classification (NCBI taxonomy): domain Eukaryota; kingdom Metazoa; phylum Chordata; class Aves; order Passeriformes; family Phylloscopidae; genus Phylloscopus; species Phylloscopus collybita. Next base: position 5,859,608 of record JAJNNQ010000048.1, read on the forward strand.
CTAACAATTCTTCTGAATTCCATAAGACAATTCTTCAACAACAGTCCATTTGTGAAAGTTGAATCTGAATTCAGATCTAGCTTTTGCTATCATGCCAAAGGGGTTGGTTGGACTTTTTGATGTAAGTTCTTAATTAAAAAAGGAGAAACTAGTGTTGATTTTTAGATGAAATACTTTGAATGTCTTAACAAAACAAAGAAGCTGTGTGAAAATGATGAACCACGAGTCTGCTGATCTCAGGGTATGGAAGAGGCTAACAGTAACTGCGGGAGTTAGTTATGGTGGCTCTTCTATCCAGCTGTTAGTTCTCACACAGCTTGTAGGAACATCATCTGCCCAGTCAAATTAGATGGAAATTGAGTGCTGTGCAAGGTGTACTTTGGCAGAAGGAGCTGATGGGTAGGAATGTCTCCTGTGCTCACTCTTGTTCTCACACACATGCATGTACAAAAAAAAAAAGGCTGAAAAAATTAGCATATGCAAGTAAGGGAACTGCCTCACACTGTTTTCTCTAAGAGGAACTGTGAGATGTAATCTGTTCATGAGTCACCTCTAAGGTTTTTATACAACTGCCTCATTAGTGTAACTTCTAGAATGAAGATTTAAATTTTTTTGTTTTGTTTTAATATCGGATTCATATTGCAAAATACCATTGATGCTGTTTTCTTGTTGACTTCCAAGTATTCAAGAGTCTATTTACTGTTACATTTTTGCTTTCATGTACTGTAGATATCAAGTTCCTTAATAAGGTCCTTGTTTAGCTCACAGTCAGTGTTGTCTGTAGAGTCAAATTCTGACATAAACAGATCCCATTGCCTTACTTACAAGAGAGGAGGAATTCTCAAAAGGGGTATTTGTAGTTGCATTAGTTACTATAAAATAAGGAATTACGGTTGCTTGAGGCACTGTTTCTTATATTCAGCAGTCAGATTCCAAGTAAATTTTTTTCTTTTTTGTCTTTCTTACTGGAGTAAGTTTGTCCTAATGAACTTCCTGCCCAGTCATTCTGTTGCACCGAGGAGGAATTTTCCCACCAGACCATGTACTCTGAGTACAACTTTGACTGCTTGCAAATGAAATTTTTGAATTTGTAAAGCTGCTGCGTGTTTTTGTTCCTCTGTTGTAGCTGCCCAGGCAGGGGATGTGGAGGAAAGTTTTTTTTTTCCAGGAAGTTGAGGTTAAACCACAATGGCCATAAGAAGAGATGGTGGCTCTGTTAAGGAGAAACTCCATTCCTGGGGAAGAACTTTTGTAAGTTAAATATGTTCTCTGATCCTGAAACTCCTCATGTGTACAGGACAGGGGCTGGGTCTTCTCAGTCTTTCCTGAGAGACCAGAAGGACCTGACCCCTCTCTTGTGCATGTGCAGTGCTCCTCTGGCTCTGATCTAGGCAGGAGCTGCTGTGTGCAAACCCTACGTGCTGATGATCCATTGTAGCAGATCTCTGGACTTTGCTGTGTGGGGTAGGTGAATGGGCCTCTCTCCACTGCCTTTTGGTTCTCCCTTTACATTTTTTTGTATTTTTGTTTCAATTTTTTAAATGATTTTTTTTCTTTTAACTGAAGGGGCTCTGCTTGGTACCCATGCAAAACAAGCACTTAATGTTTGCCTTCAAGAGCCTTTATCAGGCTGAAATAATCCTTGCTATAGTCTTGTTTTTTGTAAACCTGGTGTATATATATGTATATAATTGGGGAAAACTCACTTAGCATTTGATATCTGTCATGTAAGTGCATAAATGAGGTGTCCTTATTATGGAAGTACGTGTTCATAGACTCAAAAGTAACTGTGTTACTTTATAGACCTTTTATTTAACTTCCTCTTCTGCTATTCAGTTTCAACCTACTATAGCCTTTTAGTCATTAAAATGATCATATAATGTAGTAGCAGCATTTTAAAGCAGCATCCAGCATTCATCTGGGGGCAGGGAGAGTATCTGTGCTTGTGTTCCCACCATCTCTTATCAGTTGTGCTGCTGTCCCTGATTTGCAGTTTGCAAATTAACCATTTTGTAAGTGGAAGTTGAAACTGGTAGCCAAGGCTAGTCAGAGTTTAGGGAATTGGCTCTTGTGTCTAGGAAAACAGTCACAGAAGGGGGAGATGAAAAAGTTCCAGGTGTATGTGAGTAGTTTATTCTTTGTGTAGATGTTGCTGATTAATTCTGTAGTCTCAGAATTCTGGGAATCTCAGGCTGAGTCTTAAGTTTGTATTATGTGTGATCAGCCTTTCTAGGCAGCTGACATTTCAGTTTGCTGTACATGTTTTACAAGGGTAGATGAATGGAGCATATGGATTTGATTATTTTTTTGGCTATAGGAAGTGGATTTTTGTGCATTAAATATAGTAACTTTCTTTTTTTAAATATCTGAGCGGAAGCTTCCCTACTCCCAGTGATTTTTTTTTTTTAATAAGAGTACATGTAACTTTTCTTCACTCTCATTTTGTGCAATGTAAGCTGGAAAGACTGCAGTGTTTAGTCTTGGTCTTGTACCAATAAATGACATAGTATCATATGAATGTTTTAAAAGATTAGGTGATATTTTATAAGAGCAAACATAAAAAAAGAGACTGGTTTAAGTCCTTCCGCTGTGAATTCACTGATATTCAAAGTAAAGAGAGTATGCATTATGTTATTGTTCTTAGTCTGCTGAAAGCCTATTTATTTTCCTTTTGTGTCTTCTACCTGAGTAGTAAGCCTGGAAAAGTAACGTGTGTTATGAAGGGGAAAGGTTGGGTGAAATTGGTAATCCCAATTAAATACAAATAATACTCTCAAGTTTATAGAGCCTGTGGGTGGGTGGACTTGGCAGATCAATTGGCTGTGGTATGTTAGACTTGAAAGAGCATATGGAGATGATTATTTTCTGGCATTTTGTAGTAAAAGTTTTTGAAGAAGGAAGTTTTAATTTTTTTAAATTTTTATTTTATTTTTTTTAGAAATGAGGTGAAAAATAGGAAGAATAACATCTTTTGCATTGAGTAGTAAAATAGTTTGTTGTAGTAGCATATGAAAAAAACCAATTTATTTGAAGGTAGGCTGCTAAAAGAAATTCTCCTACTGTTTTCCTATTGGCTGTCTTGTTTTCTGAAGGCAGCCAAAGATCCTGTGCAGCTGGGACTAATACAGGATCCAGCTGTAATTTTTTTTATTGTTGTTCAGACGTCCGGTGATGGTCAGATCTAAGTTATTGTGTGGAAATTCAGTAAAGGAAAAGGGTAGGGTGGGAAAAAAGTGACTCTCCATAAAAGTATTCCAGTAAAAGCAACAGGAACTAGGAGTATCCATTTCAGAACTCTGCCATAAATCCCATCCTGAAGTACTTAAACGCCTTCAGATTTTGCTGTAGACTTTAAGTCATCTAAGAGTTTTTGGTTAATTTTTTAAACAGAAATGAAGTTAACTGGTTGGAATGGGAAGGTGCCTGTTCTTTCAAATTACTTAATGGAAGAAGATGCTATTTTTTCATTCACAGTACAAGGTTTTAGTCTCTCTTAGTGCAGTATGTAATGCTACAACATGGAGTAGATCACCAGGTTTGATTTTACTAATGTCACCTATACTGTGTTTTGCTACTCTTTCCTTTACAGAACCTAAGGACATAAGAAGGGTAGAAGCTTAATATTTTTCTATAGAATTTGGTTTACCTTTGGTATTTTTGGTGCTTCCAACTCTGTCTTTTAAGTATCTACTTCCTTTACAAATCTTCATTCTGAACTCAGCTTGCTGAGGGAGTCCATCAAATAGCTGCCTAAATTTTAGAGTTCTCTTACTGTTACTCCCAGCCTTTAATTTTGAATGTCATTACTCAATCAGTTTGTAATTACACTAGTTAATTTAAGAAGTTTAATAACAATAGTATACAAATTATAAGTCCTGATTGACTGAAAGATACTTCAAATACTGTAAATTATATCCATCAATAATGACAGTGACAGGAATTTAAAATCATAATTACTGTCTCAAACATAACTTTGGATTCTGCATTTCTTTCCATGTGCCATAATTGGTTGTTGATTTTTTTTTTTTTTTTTTGGAAGAAAAATAAGAAAAGATGAAGATTTATGGTGAGTCTGTTGGCTGTGGAATAGCCTGGCACTTTTCCCCTCAGTGCTAAACAGAACAGCAACAACGTATTTTCCTTCCTGAGCAAGTAGGAGCTGATCTCTCACTTCAGAGTGGAAGTGAAATGTGGACAAACACTGTGCTTTGAAGGCAGAACACTTCTAACACAAACCAACTGCAATGCAAAAACATCTTTGATGTCCTTCTTTTGCATACAATATTTTAAATGAATACCATGCAAATAATTTGCTTTACCTTTTTTTTGACATTTGGAGGGATTAAATAACCAGTATTACATTTTATTCTTGTTCAGTAAGAATAGTAGTCAGACTACTTTTCTCGCAGTTTTTAAAGGCTGTGATCTTTATATGAATTGTGAAGAGCCTAAAGGAATCTCTTTCAGTTAATTGTTTCCTTGAAGTGCAGGTCAACTTCCAGTGAATTTTGCAAAATTTGTTTTATGTAGACTCTGCCAATGTCAAAGACCATTAAAATACAGCAACTAGAATGAGAAACTTGGCTTACAGATTTGCTTTAGGATATTTTGGCTGTCATCATGACACTTTATAAGGAAAATTAAGAAAATATTTGTGGCTTAAGAATAAAATCTGCCAGCTAAGTTGAAGGAAGTAGTATGATAATGTCCTGCATCTTGGAGAGGGAGAGAACACTGCACTGCAACCATTACTGTATTGTGTTTTTCTCTGGAGCTTATATGGACTTAGGAGATAATTTTCTAATGTGATGGGAGAACATCAAAAGCTCCTTCTCACATTGGAGAAATAATAGTACAATTCCAGTGAAGTTTTGGCTTTTCACTACCTCATTTTACATTTTGAAGAAAGGGTTTCCTGCTGAACAAACACATGTTAGTCTGATAGCATTTTCCTGTATTTGAATTTTGAACAGTCAAATGACTCAAAAAAATGTATGTTGAAGTAGATACAGGGTTTTAGCATAGAATATGTGCATACAATAAATCTATTCAACTAATCAGTCTGCTTCCTTTCACTCCCACCCCCTTACAGCTGGAAGTTCATCAGCTTCTGCTACTATATCTAGCTTCCTCTGGAGACTTTCTGGGATAGAGTTAACAGTGGTGGCAGGCATTAGTGAACAATGTCATGATTATATTCTGTGGGTCTGTATAAGTTGTCATTTTCCATTGCTGCTATTTCTAATGGAAAATATGTCATCTCTTTAGTACAAGCATATTATGTGTGCTGTGCAAAGTTGCGTGCTCCAGGGTTTAGTGAAAGCATGTACATCATCATTAAATCAGTATAAAATATTTCTAGATTTTATTAGTGACCAATTTGGCATTTAAAATGGAAAATTTATCATAAAGGTTTTATTTTGCTATGTTCTTAGCTAGGATAACACAGGATGGCTAGACTGTCATTGCTAGTTAATTCATAATTAATTATGCTTTGAGGTTCTTTAGTGTGTGTTAAGACATTGCTTTGAAGAATGTGGAAGAATTCAAAAAAAGAAATTAGATGCTTTCAGTTGTCTTATCAGTTGTCAACTTCATGATAAAATACTTGCAGTCAGATCTAATGGAATCTAATACCCTGATTAAAAACTGTTATAATTTACTTTTGTTGACTTTTTTTAAAGGATCACAATATAATCTTTCAGAAACAGCTTCTGGATGTTTGGAGATCCTGGTTAAACATGTGCAGAGTCAGTTGAGTGTGGCACTTTGGTGTTCTGGTTGAGTTTCAAATGCTTCAACAAAGTTTCAAGGTCCACTTTATTAAGACATTTAAAAAAGGTAGAGTAGATGCTATGATTGAAGAATCTTTTAGAAGTAGTTTTTATATGATTTTCAAGTGGACTGTAGACTGCTGCCTGTGCAGATCTATGTCAGAATTACTGGGGACAAAAGTCTTAATAGTGCCACTGCTTTTATTACCAACCACTTCTTTCAGGGTTCAAGAAATGGTTAGAGCAATGAAGGGTTTATACCTGTGAATGGTATTCTCCAGCTGGTTTGTACTTGCTGCTGCTGTCCACGTCTGTGAGACACAGACAGAACAATTTCTGAACTGCACTAATAAGTTTTCCCACTGTTGAGTATGTAAACTGTGTTGGTGGAGCTGCAGTCACTGTCGCTACAGACTGCTTAACAGAAGTATAGCTTGGTATTTCTGGTTGCCCTAAGGCAAATTTAGGATAATTGCAAGTATGTTAACATGAGTCAGATTTTTTCAGTCTTGCACAAAGTTTGTCTTTGTATAATGAAAGCTTGTGCCAGGTAGAGCACTGCTCTGAAGGCACTACCTCTTTGGAAAGGTGTTTAGCAGAGGCTACGTCTGACCACACTGTCAATGGAACTGTATGTGCAGGTGAAAAAATCAGGATTTGCTATGGGTTTTACCCATTTAGGAAATGTTATCTTTTGTGCCATGTAGAGGGGTAGCAGAACTAAAACACAGAGTCCTACTTAATTGTTTTCTAGTCAACAAAATGTTTAGTATTTGAGCATGACAGGATGAAGTGGAAATCTTAGAAAAAGTGTTTATTAATAGGAGCAGTGGGAATTGGTTGACTTAAAGATGAGATTAAGGGTTGAATCCCAGTTACTTGCTTACATTGTCAGGGAAAATGCTGAATCTCAGAGACATTGATAGTAATAAAACTAAATTGCTTAGATCTTTGAAGTTGTATGGATATGATTTTTTCTTGTTAGGTACTTAGCTGAGAAAAATGGCTAAGTTACTTGAAAATAAAGTACAAAAGATTATGTGTTCAGATTATTTTTCACTGATCTCTGGAAGGAATGCAGTGATTTTGCCAGTAAGGGGCAGAGAAAACAGCTTAGAAAGGGCAATGTAACATTTCAGAAGATTTAGTTGAAACAGTTGGGGAATGTTTAAATAGGAAGAATGTATTTATTCAAATGAGTTTTTGATCAGAGTGCCAGGTGGTCTGCCTGGAGTATGAAAAATCTTTCTTTTTGTAACATATAACTTATGTCTGTACTTAGAAGAATTTCAGCTGATGTTGAATGTGCTCTATTTTGGAAGTATGGTGAAGCAGATTTGGTATGACTGCTGATGGTCTTTTGCCAAGCAAAGAATGAGAGACCAGGGGTTTGACCTTTAGGGTAAGTGGATCCGTCCAACAGACTTGTTATCAGTGGGCCAGATAAAAAGCTCTTTTAGATCTGAATTAGTGACCTGTCAAGCTAATTGTTTCATGGTGTGATGGCAACCAACAATTCACAAAAGCTGTGTATACTCTTTTCTGAGAAAAAAATGCTGAAAATGCTTCACAGTCTTAAACGAAGCTTTGCTATTCCTTCACCAACAAATTTATGAGTGAACTCCTAGCTCTCTCCCTGCCTTCTCAGGCTTCAGGCAATGAATGTGACCAATGGGCCTGTTGATGTAATAGTAAGAAACTGGAGCAATTCAAGCCTAAGATAGCCAAGCAGCAAAATACTGTATTAGCTGTAGTGTATTTCTCTCCACGTACTGCAGCTCAGTGGTTTCCATAGCAGGTACCACGGTTACTTTTTTTGGAGGAGACTGCAGGAATTTCAAAGGCTTACACAACACCAGATATCCCATTGTCTGCGGAGTTGTGCATCCTGGAATCTGTCTTGTTTTGGGTGAATGTAGATGCTGCTCAAGCAGTTACTTGATAGATGAGCAGTCCTGTGTGGCACTCTGTAGCTGCCTTTGGAGACATTCCTCAGGCAAGGAAGATTGCTTTCAATCTGGAAGTTGCTCCACCTCCTCAGTGTGCAACCGATCTTAGAAAATGAATAAATAGAAAGCTTCTGCAATAAATACTCTTCTGAAATCTAACTCCAGAGCTGTGCCAGGCAGGGCTGGGGGAAGGGGAAAAAAAATCAACTTTGCCTTGCTTTTTCTGAAAATTGCATTGTGTGCTTTAGAAACAGCCGGCAATCCTAAGTAACGGCTAATGCTCCTCACTAATGAGTGCAGTGCTGTGAGCAGATCCCTTATTGCCAAGAGTAGATGTTACTGGAAATTTGTGACAGAAGGCCTGTCTGAGCCCCAGCTCTTTTTCTGGGAACACGGTAGGTCTGATGAGCTGTGCCTGGATATTGAGCAGGATTTGGGGGTATTGCTGGCAGCTGACCACAGGCTCTGGACTCCAGGACCCCCTTGCAGCTGCTCAGCGACATTCCTGTCAGTTTTCCGTGCTGCTACTCGAAATGGATCTGACAGGAATGTCTGCTGCTACTCTGCTCTGTTTGCTTTTCACATCTATTTTCCAAGATCTATCCTAGGAAAAAATGTAGATACCTGCCAGGCAACCACTTCCTCTTCCCAGTAACTCGAGGTGACTGGGGAAACACAGCCCTTCTGTAAGGGTAAAGCTGAAACACATTGCTACTGTCTTACTCTTTATTCCTTCTCATACCATTTCAAAAGCTGAAGGAATCAGTGTTTTTGTTTGCCTCTTCCTCAGGCAGAATGTGATGAAATGATCTCTGCTTTCAGAAGGAGTTGCCCTATCCTTGGTTTGAGTTACTTGGGTCCTGGAGCTGAATGAAGTCTAGACTGCCAGCAGGACTAACATGTGGTTAGCCCAGTTGTTCACAGGGACTACTGGGAGTCGTGTACCACTGGGAGATGAAGTGTCCCTGCTTTCCTTTTCATCCACACTTATTCCTTGGGATGGTTGGGAGAGAAAGTCCTGTCCTGACTGACAAGGAAAAGAAGTTGACAGAGGAGTATTTGCTCTTCTCCTGTCAATAGTTTTGCCTTGCACTCTGCAGAGCTGCTGGGAGTCATACCAGACACACTGAAGTGGCCACAGAGCCAAACCTTGAGCAGTGGCTGCAGTACTTCAGGCAATCCAGCTTCCCAGTCTGTAGGGGCTCCCACTTGTTCCACCCATTTTCCATCAGCAGTCTGAGCAGGTCACTCTCCTGTGCTGGTCATCCAAGAGTTGCTTAAAGATGAAGTGTTTTTTTAATTTCTGTTAGTGTTGTGTGCTTGGCTCAATCAGAAGTGACCTGTGTTGTCAGAGAAATTAGTCATGGCACCATCCAGTCCCTTTTCATCCAGTTCTTTGTATAACTCTGTCTAGTAATACACTACAGTTGTATTGGGCAAAACCATAAATGCTCCAAGTTAAAAGGCACATCCTGCCTCTATTGTGTGGCTTAAAAGATGTTACTTGTGGAAAGCTATTGCATCTACACATTTTAATTCTCTTTTTGCTGCAGGCAAGCAAAATCCACTGCTCTTTTGCTGCCCTTTCTTTGCTCTATACTGAATGAAGGGTTTCAGCTAAAGACATGATATCTCAAATGTGCCACTTAGCCATGCTGTGCATAGTTGGCATGGTGATCTGTTCCTTTCACCTCCTAGACAGTGTTGAGGGGGAGCCCTGAGTTCCTTCCCAAGACTCCCACTTGAAAAGTGGCTGTTGTTCTGCATTGCAAGTGGATACATAATGTGCTATCAGCTGTAGTCTCCCCATGTATTATTGCTGGATCATTCTCTTCCTCAGGGAGTGCTAAAATTTTTTGTGACCTGAATTTTGCCACGAGTGTACAAAAGAAATTCATAATTTGCAGACTACCACTCTGTAAAGACTAAATTTGTGTTAATGCATACTATAAATATAATGTACTCTAAGCAAGGGCTTTCAAATGCAAACATCAGAGAAAATTTGTTTGATTTCAGCTATGGCACTACATAAGTTCCCCATTTGTTTCCAGTTTTGCACGTACAAATGCTCCACAGAGAGAAAATTATTACTGAGCTTTCCCAAAATTACTTATCTGTGAGATTCTGCCTTGCAACATACATAAGGAGAAGGGGAAAAATGTTTCTGTGTGACAGTATTCTGTTGGTTTGATGCAGTGTAAAGAAAAGGCTTGTGGCCAATTCCTTTAGAAAGAGTGATATCTGTATTTATAATGGTGGTATTACTACACCAAGCTGATTCTGATCACCCTTCTTCATTATTTGCTGTGCAGAAAAGAAATCAGATGCAATCATTTTGTTAAAAAGCTGAAAGCAGAGTAAGAAAATTTTAAGGCAGTGTAAATGCCCCACTGTTTCTAAGCCAGCAGGACAGTACAGGGCTGTGCCTTTTTACTTACTGTACTTGGCACTGTGCAGAATTACATTTGTCCCACATTACTTTGATGCTACTGTTTTCTGTGTTGGAAGAGGACTGTGGTGTTAAGATGTGATAGTGTGACAGTGTGTAGCTGTAACACTGAAAGCAGAATGGTGATTCACCAGAGTTCCTGAGTAGTAGTTGGTAACTGATGGTGATGAAGGCACATGTTATGTTGGATAGTATTTCCTGTATCTGTGCTAATCTGCTCATAGCCCTCTCTGAAACACACACTGCTGCAGTGTGGCCAACATCTCCCTTTTTAATTTCCACATTAGCTGGCATAAATTTTTCTGCACTTTTTAAATATGCATGGCTATGCATATTTTAACACTTTATATTATTAATGCAAGTATAAATGTATTTGGGTAAGAGACTTAGAATCTTAAGTTAAACTCAGCTTTCTTTTCATATTCAGTAATTTGTATTTACATATTTTAGAAAGAAAAGTTGGCCTAGAAGCATCTTCTGATCTTGAAGCAAGAGTAGAGTGACTTCAAAAGAAAAATGCTTCTGAAAGGAAATCCATGCTTATCTATTATTAATATCAGGTTGAACTACTTTTAGTATTTAGAGAATACAGCCTGTGAAGGTGGGGTTTTGGGGCTGAGCTAAGCTGGTTTTAGGGCTGGCTGACCTTAAGGTGGTTGCTGTCCCCTGTACCTTTGTGCTGCCAGGGGTTTCTGCTGTGCCTGTTTTTTGTCTTGGGCAATTCTGTGGTCCCTTGGTGGAACCATTTGTCCTGCTAAATTGGGGGGAAAAAACAACTCAGAAAAAACAGGATCCAGGCATTGAATGGCAAAGCAGTGCAGGAACATAGAGGACCAGATAGCAACTAATACCTGTGAAATCTTGCTCAGACCTTGTCCCTGTGTGTTTTTTCTTCTTTCTCCCCAAGTGGTGCTCCTTTATGTGATTGAAAGTGGTTCTTTTATTTCGTTGCTGCAAAACCCTTGGTTTCCTAATGGAAATACATAAAAACGTTGAAATAAGACACACTATTGAATGACTGGAGAGAAGTATAATTTAATCACGACCTTCAGAACTGCCTGCTAATGAAAACAAAGCGCATGGACAGTAAAAAAGAAATACTCATTAACTTAAACACACCCTCCTTTCGAATGGCCAGTATCTGTGTCAGAGGCCTAATTAGAAGCTAAAAAGCACGGGAGGTGCCTCTCCAGTTTCTGTGGGTGTATGTGTATATCTGGAAGTTGCTGTAAAGCATCTCTTTGTGCCTTGGTGCCGTTAAGAAGGGCAGCTCCTCGCTCCCGGGCAGGATTAGCAGCTCATGCGAGATCCCTGCAAAGCCTTTCCACCCTCGCTCCCTGCACAGCTGTTGGTCTCTGCGCACAGTTTGGAAAGACACATCTGCTGTTGCTGCTGACTCCTCTTCCTTTTGCACTCCATAGGCAGAAACACTTGCAGGAACCGTGGCAGGGCATGTCCGTTGTGACAGCTGAAATCAGGTGGTTTTTGGGAGGCAGGTAAAATTTTACTGCCGTCCAAATCAGTGTTATCCGGAGCCTGGTTTTGCACGATTTTGCAACTGCCTACTTTCTGCTTGACTAGAAAGACTAACACGTTAGCAAATTATGTAGGGCTGTTTCTGGGCAGAACAAAAACATCATCTTGCCTTATTAGAAGTAATTCTTCTGGATTATAAGAAAGACTGTTTGTTTTTACATGAGATGATGGTACACGCTTGATGGTGCTGTCACTCTGCTGCACCTTTTCTGTATGGAACAAATATGTATTTCATATTTGCAATTTTTTATGCGTTTGTCTGTTTTAAAGAAATCTACACAAATGTGTACCACTGATAATAATAAACCTGCTTTGCAGCAGAAGTAAAAGGAAAACATCTCAGAAGGGGTAGCAGAAGGAAACTATTTCCTCTAAATCCCTGAAAAAATATTTTTATGTGGTAATATTATTAATATTTTTTTGGGTTCCCCCTCCTACTATTAGAAGCACAAAATGATAATATCTTTACTGTAATTTTCCTGCAATGTATGTCCTTTTCCTGGAGAAAAAAATGTTTTCAGGAACATCTTGTAATGGTGTGACTTCCAGCAGCTAAACAACGAGAATGATGGATGTGCGTTGGAGGTTCTCTTCTGGATTTGGCCACTAATGTGATTTCTGGTCACAGAGTCCCTTGTGATTGAAAACTCAAAATAACTCTGCAAGCCATGGATTGTGTCCTAGATTCCTCATACCATCAACTGGTGATTTTTTTTGTGTGTGAAAACATATTGTGTACAGGATTATTTCCCCTCTTAATGGAACTGTCATCGCTGCTATGCTGGAACATGCTCAGCAGTGACTGAATAGCAGATTCACATAGTAAGGTAGTTAAGGAAGGAGCCGAATCCAGCTGGTTTTACTGATGGAATTTAATGCAGATACAGTTTGTTTCTGCACTGTGAAGTGAATCTATTCAGAAGGATGTCCTCCTACGAAAACTTCTATGGAATTTTTAATAGCCACAAGTGGTTGGAGCATTGTTTATACATCTTGGCTGAAAGCTGGAAAATGTTCCTATAATCCAGTTTAAAAAAAAGGGAGCATGTAGGGGGAAAGGAAGAGAAAATAGCCTGAGAATATCCGTTGAGGCAAATGTTCTGAGACAATCAGATTTGTTCTCAGAGATGAATGTATATTATTTTAAAGGCCAGAAGAAACATGTCTACCCGTTTCGTGTATGGGTGAGGAAAGGTTTGTTTAGTTTTAAGCCTTGCATTGTGTAAATATCTTTACACTTGAAAGATGTTCCATGTGCAGCAAAATTAAATTCCATCTAATTGTTCTTTGCTTGGAATGCAAATACTGAAGACCACTAATTTGGGACTGACACAGAAGAAGGAAAATGTTTATCTTTACAAAACCAAGAAGTTAGCTGAGCAAGGCAAAGTCAGTGTTGTATTACTTTGTAAGTGGGGTTAGAGAATTAGTGTTTTGTCTGTGCTAGATATTGTTAGGTGTTTGCTTTCTGCTGGTTGTGGATATTTTATGGTGCCCTCTTGAGAGACTGAACTCTGAAGTCAGTTGAAGGGGTCAAGTGAGATTGCTTTAGACTTTGACTGGTGACTAGCAATCGAAAGGCTAATGAGCAAAGTTAAACACAGGAGTTTTGCTTCTTGTAATATCATTGGAGAGCTGGAAAAGATTGAAACTTCACTACTGAAAAAGATGAAGGTATCATGATTATAGACTTGGAAAGTATTAGATTTCTGGATTTGCTCCTTAACCTGTGGGAACTTTCTTTGCAAGCTGATCTGTTGCAGTTCTTTTTTAATCTCTAAATTTAGTTTTTGGGGCTTTTGGTACTTGCTAGCTCAAAAATCCTTCATACTGAGAATTGTGGGATAATGCTTCTCTTTGGATATTGTACTGGGGCTGTCCATAGTGGAGAATTATTTAACCAAATGACATCACAACTGATGCACAATACACTGACTTCTGTGGTGAGATGCAGTTTGTTTTTTTTCCCTAATGCAGTATAGTAAACAGAACTGTATTATAAGTGGGTTCCATTAAGTGTGACATTACAGGATATTCATTTAAGTACGTATGATTCTGTTACAGGAATTGAATTCTATAGGCCAAGCTGGAATAAATTAAATATTTTTCTATTTTTTTTTCTGTTGGTAGTAGGAGTAATATTGCAGCATATATGGTGTTGTGTATTTCTTTATGTTTGGCCAAGAGTACAATCTGTATTTTCAACAACTGTGCTCTTCATAAATAAAATATCAGTAGTATATTGACTTTCTATTTAGTAGTACCTGAGGCTCTAAAGTTGTGGAAAAAGGAATTGTTCTCCCTGTAAGCTAAAAGATTTCACAGAAATTACTTATATTAGAACATTGTCTTCAAATAAAGATTAGAAGATAGCATGAATGAATGCTGTAGCTTGTTCACTGTACTGAAATGTTTCTGTTTAGTATTTAAATATTCATGTTAACTCCTCGCGTACTGTCTACTTTGTGTTTAGATTGGTGAAAGAAAAACGCCCCCCAGAAGTGACTCAGAGAGGACAGCTAGAAAATTTGTTTTACAGAACAAATACATGATATGTGCTCCATGAGTTGTTCTTTGTGCTGGAGTATGTGAAAATATTGTTGAAAAAGAAGTGTTTGCTGCAGGCAAAAGGGTGGCCTTGGTTGGGGTCTTGCCAGAGCAGATCATCTCTTACCATCTACCTGCAATGTTTGCTTAGGACAGGAAAGATGGTTTAATCCACCATTGTGTGTTGCCCTCCTGTGTTAATATTTCAAAGGCCTTAACTGAAATACAGAAATACTGTTAGCCTTTGTTTGGAGACACAGAGTTCAAACAGCAGGGACAGTAGCCATAAAGTCACATGGCCTCCTGGAGCAGACACCTTCCAGAAACTTGTTTTTGATGCTTTGATTTTCCCACTGATACATTTTCTACAGCATAAAAAGCAGCACTGGAGAAGGGAGGCAGTGATAGACAACCAGGAGAAGGATGATAATGAGGCAAACATCTTCAGTATCGCACAGAGTCTGATTCATGAGACTACAGGACAGCACCCTTGGGAGGGATCCTGGCGAGTCAATCATCCCTTCTCTGTGCTGGTAGTGTGAGGAGAAGGAAAATACTGTCTACCAGGAGTTTCTAGAAGTTGAGCAGTACTGTAACTCCCACTCAGTTACATCCTGAATCTCGTATTCTTGTCAAAAGCTACTAAAATATTATGTCTCTGATATTTAAATATCATTATTTAAAGATGCATTAATGTCCGGTTTTATCTAAGTGCTCTCCAAGTGCAGAATCTTCTTTTCCAGCAGACTGCTTGTCTTGTATCTGGCAGATAAATACTTGATTTTACTTCCTAATGCGAAATGTAGTCTGACTCCATTTAGCTTTTTTCTTTTCTGTCTAACAGCATCATTAATTATACTGTGAGGCTTGTCTCTACTCTGGCTGTCATCAGAGGAGAGGAAAACACAGCAGACAGTATTTGGGTGCTGTAGGAAAACACTGAGGTGTTTGATTTCTCTTTTTTGTGGGTTGCTTGAGCATAGAAAACTGCTACCATTCATGTTGATTCCAAAAAAAGCAATTTCACTTGTTCTAGATATTCCAAACCTGTCCCAAGGAGCCTTCACTGCATAGTAGAGTAAGGGAGAAGAAACTGCAGTACCACTCAGTGGTGTGCAGATTTGGGAAGGGTTTGTGGTAGTGGCTAATCCAGAGGTTTTGTAACTCAGCTTGAAGAAAAGGCAACACCATCTATGAATTCTAAATATTTATTGCTTCAAGTTGATTTTCTGTTTGAGGTTTGATTAGTATTTCCAGTCGCCAGTGAAGGTGAGAGTTACCAAAATGTCTTGCTGCAGCAAAGAGTTAAAATTTAGCATCTTTTACTAATACTGCTACTGTAAAGCTGCAGTGTAATTTCATCTACAATACTGCAGAAATGCTTTAAGGATATCAGAACATGCTTCCTAACTAAGAGAGTGATTATATATGGCTTGCTTTTTTTATAATCAACATTGGGTAGCAGTATTAATTTGTCAGTGCTCAGTTAACTAGTTGGAATATTTGTGATGTGTTTATGTACATAGTGTGTGTATAGTCATTAATTCTCTGTGATTTAGGATCTTGGAGTAAACGTGGAAGACAAAGATGTGATGTAGGGTTGTGTATTTATAAAGTTTGATGTGAAAAAAAAACATGCAGGAAACTTTTAGGAGTGGGTGGCTTTCTGATGAGATGAAGAGAATAAGCAGGTAAAACATATTGAAGTCTGGTATTTGTTCAACAGAAGACTGTCATTTCCTAAACTGAAAGTAATTTAATCATGTTTGTATCTGGAGTAGTTAAATGAAATCATTTGCCATAATTACTTCATGTGTAACAAGGTCTGTCGCCATTTAGATTTTGTTATGACTCAGATCCTAAAAGGAAAGGAGCTTAACCACTGGATGTTGAAATAATCAATATATTTCATTATTAGGATTCTAACAGAGGTTCTGTTCCAAATGTGTGTTTAAAACTCTCCTCTCAAGCTGAACTTTTCTTCGTAATCCTGTTGCTACAGTCTGTTATGTGTATATAGGACATGAAGCAGTGGCCCTGACCATCCCAAATGACTACATTTGTTGTGTGTTGCTCTTACATACCTTATTAATTATTTTTGTTGTTCCATTTTACTGGAAGGAAAAACTCTTCTATAATTAAGGAGCTATTTCCAAGCAAGTGGGTAGTATTAGAACTGTTACTATAGGATCGTTACACAGGAGGAGAATATTTGTAGTTGGTGTCTGGTGCTGTACAAGTGAGCAAAAGTAATCTCTGTCCAAAGAAGTTTCTTGCTGGGGAACATCTGCTAGTTCAAGAAAAGCAGTGGTTTTATGCTAATGATTTTTTGGTGTTTGCTGGTTCTCAGGCAGAGACACAGGGTGAGGGTAGGATGAGTGACAGACATTTACATCCAGTAGCAACTGATTTTTATCAGCAGGGTCATATATTTGATTTAGCATGGCCAAGGAGAGACCTAAAATTGACTTAAATACTACAGACTCACCTAAATGATGTTGTGCAAAGCCCATGTTTGTGCCAGATAACTGATTCTGCTGCTATATTTGTGTGTCCTACTGCTGGGAGGTATTTGGTGTTAGGAGTGTTTGTTGGGTTGTACCTGCCTGCATCTCTCTCCAAAGCAACCAGATGAAGGGGCACTGCTGGCATTAGAGGATATCTGAAGTCAGCACCAGGATAGACATCTTGTGTATAGCAGTGGCTATTTGGATTTTTTCCTCTGGAAGATAGTCATGTCTTCTGAATCATAATTGATTTATATGAAGAATTTTGGTATGTTACTGATATAATAGAATTATATCCGACTTGAATTTGGCAGTTAAGCTGTAGAAACAAATCTTGCAACATCATATGATAACACGATTCCTTTGATTGTCTCTTTTGAAAGATAGATTCTGTCCATATTCATTTAATTACCATACTTGGCATTTTTATAAAGCAGATTACAAATATATTAGATTTAGGTTTCATTGGTGTTGTTTGTTTTGGGTTTTTTTCCTGAAAATAATGTAAAAGAAATGTCCTGATGTTTCATATAAGCTTATTTTCCCTAATCAGTTTGTTTTCTGTGATGATGATATATGTTTGCAAATGCTAAAAAATTGTACATTTTGCTCCATTCCAGTGCCTGATGACCTGTCTATGGAAGAAAGAGAAGAGCTTTTAAATATTCGTCGCAGGAAAAAAGAACTGATTGATGATATTGAGGTAATTGATTTACTGTAAAGATCCTTAGAAGATTCCTTCAGTAGATTAAGTTACAGACCTAAGCTGCAGACCTAAATATGAATTTCAGCTAATGGTTTTAAAAGCATATAAATGACTTAAACGAAATACTCTTAATAGTAAACAGGATTTATGCATCATATGTGTGCTTTTAAAAATATTAACTTCTGAATTTATGTAATGCAGTATGTGCAGATGTCCACATTTGATTTGTGCAATCAAAAACTCATTAAACAGCAGATTTGGATCCAGGATAGGAGTGAGTGAGAAATGTGGGTGAAGAAATCTTATTAATTGATAATGGCAGCTTGGTTTTGGTGCTTTGGCACGAGCACACACTGAGAGTGCAGGTTCATGTGTTTAACAGTAATTCAGTTGTGGTAAAATCTTTAAATATTTAAGCAAGCTGTAAGAGTTCTCACTTTTCTTCAGGTAAATAGTAAGTATTAGAAAATAAAACCTAATTGATTGTATTATTATATGATAGATGATTTCAAAATATGTTCTAATGTAGGTTAATGTGTTGTCCTTCCTTCTTTTAACAGAGATTAAAATTTGAAATTGCCGAGGTTATGACCGAAATCGATAATCTGACTAGTGTAGAAGAAAAGTAAGTAATGCCAGCATATGGACATGATTCAGTAAGTTTTGGAACAGATCCTCCAGGAACAGCAAGTGAAAATACCTTTCCCATGCTGAACAAACAGTGGATTACCTTTATTTAGGCTGTTATAAAGCCTGACTTTATCCCATGCAGGCGTGTCATTTGTTTGGATAGAGAATGTGTTGCATAGAGTGTAGTGCTTTACTGTGCAGTTGATAAGGATATGGGTCTCTGAAGCTGCAATTGCTTGAAGGAGTTGAAAATAGTACCGTAATTTTCTCCAGTATAAAAAGTGAATGTCTTGATTTTGTAGTAGAAAATAAAAAGTAGCCAAAACACAAATTAAAAGCTCATCTAGAAGTCTTTTTGTAAAAAAGCAACTGGTAAGTGCTTGTTGTTTCTTCTTTGTCTCTTTATGTAGCAAAACTACACAAAGAAATAAGCAAATAGCCATGGGAAGGAAGAAATTCAACATGGACCCTAAGAAGGTAGAGAATTTTTTTTTTTTTTGCTTGTCAGGAATCATGTTTCTGCTTGTAGCACAGTCTATGACAAATACTTCCATGTTTTTTTTCAAGAAATATTTCTGATAATGTAAGTTCATAGGCCTTACTTGCATGTCCTGTAACACACTGAGCAGAGGGTTAAATTGGAAGCAGCCATCAGGTCAGGTGCCAGTTGTGTGCTTCTTTCACTTAAACAAACCCTTGATAATGGAGGTTACTTATCAACAATCAAATATGCCAGATATTGATTGACCTGGCTTGCTTTGTACCTGATAGAAGAGTTCTATGTTGATATGTCAAATACAATTTTAAAAAATTTTTGATGTGTGGTTGTTAGTCAGGCCATGCTTCTTTTTCTTTAATGCCCTCCTATTTTTATCTTTCAAAACAACTTTGCCATATTTTTTAATTTGTTCTCCTGCAGGCTTTTATATTTGGATATCTAAACCTGTTTCTGAAAATGTGTGAATATATGTATTTTTTATATACATATAGATGTGTACCTATCTAACTTGTACAAGCTTGGTTACCAGTTTCAAGAAATCTGCTCTGCCTGTAGCCAAGAAGTAATGCAGTTCTTTTTGGAGTGCCTCTCAGTTTCTTAAATAGTTCTTAATTTTCTGGAAAATTTGGGGATCTGCACGTTCTCTTACAGACCTCCCAATATTTAAAAGAGCTTCTTTGACATATTTAACCTTTAGCCTTTGCTTTTCGTATTTCATCTTCCTTGCTTTGTTTTATTGTCTTCTAGTGTTTGCAATTGAGATTCCATTTTGAATTTGGGAAGAGTATTCTTTAAGGATTTTTTGGAAATCATTTAGCATTTGTTTTTCTGTGTTTTTGACATATTTTCTTTCCAATTGTATTGAATTCAGTTACATTTTTGTGGCTTTGCTGAGATGTTCCAAGTACAGTGATGGCTTCTGTTCCTCAGACTGTTTCCAGTTTGCCAGAAATTCTCAAGTACAGGAACCCTTTCTAAACTGCTGGCCATGTCTTTTATTTTTGTGTTCCATTTTGGTGACTGCTTAACTTCTGTTCTGTTGAGGGCAGAATACCCCCAAATATCCTGGTAGTTTCCTGTGGTCCTCCAGCTCTTTCAAGTCGTAGAAGTTTGTGGTAAAGTCGCAGGATGATGTCAGATGTTTTCATTCCAGCATTAACTATTTTTTTTGTTATGGTTCTTGCTAGATGAAATTATTTCTATAAATAGATGCTGTGGCCACATTGCTACTGTAACATAATTTAAATGTGGTGAACAGGCTTAGAGTAGTAATTTCTTAATAATGCCTGTGATCAGTGGTGGCTGCAGTAGCTGTCTGCCCTAAAGCTGGGTCTTGGTGTTGTTTGCAGCTGCTGTGTTAAGTTACAGACAGCTGAAGTGTACATCCTTCTGGTGCTGGGAAAAGCTACCTGAGGTTCACTGGCAATAAGATGTTTTTCATTCAGAAACAGGAGGGGGAAGATGGTCTCTGGATTTAGGAATGCCAAAGAACTGGGGTAATAATACTTGGGTTGAACCCACCAAGTTTCCCCCTTGAAAGCCAGGTAACAGAGGTGTCGTGTTTTCATATTAGCAGGAACACAGGGAGGTCATTTTCCTTTATCACTTCTATTTGAAGATCATTACACATTTGTGTGTTTGTAGAGCAATTCTTCCTTATCCCCTCTGAAAATAGGTGTGTTTTATGTACTTCCATGATGATGTACTGGGAGTTTGGGTTTGGTGAGCTCATGTGGGAAGGGCTGTAACAGTGAAGTTTGTAAAACACTTCAGGAATCCCTGTGCAGATACAAAGTTGTGCTGGAAATTTGCCCTGCTGAAGTTGGTACTGCCTGTGTTGGGCCCAGGAAATGAATTCTTTGTGCAAAGGCAGGGTTTAAATAACTGCAAAATTTATAATTGAGTTACTGTAAAAGCGATGAAATTCAAAGCAGATTTCACTGCAGTGACGTAAAAAAAAAAAAAAATCCATGCAGTATTTGTAGTGAATATTGAAAATGTCTGTAGCCATGGGTTTTGTGTGGGTAAGTTAAACTAGTACAGCTGTCATCTGTCTCCTGTCAGTCTACAAAAAGAAAATTTGCATCGAGACAAAAGATAGCGTAGGAAGTGATGGGGGTTTGCTTGGCCTATTTTGCCATTTATTCCAGACGCTGAAGTTGTTGTCCCAGACAAATTACTTTTCCTGTCTGACTTCTGGTTCTTTGCCATCTTAGGAATAATTAAAAAAAAAAATCCAGGAAAAGGAAAATTAAATTGATTTTTGCAGTATGGTAAAGTGTCTGCTTCTGTGCAGAGAAATTTGTTTTCCTTACTTCAAGTCATGTCCAATATCAGTAACTCGTACAACTTCAAAAACCTATTCAGATCAGTCTGTTTATACTAAGCATGAGTAATATGGTCCAGGTGTTGAACCAAGGGAATCTGCTATTTCTGATATCAGAGGAAAGATTCTTTTTTGGTTGTCAGAGATGAGAGCTTTTTGTATAACTTGGGATGGGAAAAAGCACTACGTTTTGTTGTCAAATATTGTACAAATAAGCTTTGAATGGATCAGTTTTGAGGAAAGCTCAGCAATTTCTGGTTCAAGATATAATGGATATGTTCTTTGCGAAGAAATCATGTCTGTTGTGAAATAACTTATCAAAATATTAAGTTGTCAGAGAACCAGCCTGGCACTGAAAGTTTTCAGATGACGATGATGCAATTGTTCTGGGAGAATTGCATTCCAGACTTTCTAAAGGAAGCTTCAAGCTTTATAACATCACAGTTTACTTTCCCTGTTAAATTAGGTCAGAAAACTGACCTTTTTTTTTGTCAAGCAGGTAACCATTTCATTATTAAAAACTAGAATTAATCAAACAGAAGGATAATAACTCTTTTGAATGTTCTAGAGGGCCATCTATGCTACAAAAATGTGATTTTTTTTTTCAATTATAATGAAATAAATAATACTCCACTTGCAGAAATTGAAAAAGTAGTATTCTTGAAATTCTAAAATAGTCTAGTAGAGGATATTAGTAATTTACATAATTTACATAAATCCTGTTTAACCTCTTTTGGGGTATTTGGAATCCAAGACATTAAGGCTACTTAAAGTTTCCATTCCTACTTTCACCAGCATGTTAGAATTTGAAGAGATCAGCAGGAGTAGCAGCATCTGTGTTGGGGTCTGTGGGCTGTGCAGAGGATGGTTATCTCTGTGTGACCTGCTCAGTGTTGGAACAACATCCCTTCCATCCTGTCAAAATCTCTGTGTAACTCTTAGTCTCCTTTCTTTGCCGCTTTCCAGAGAAGTCTCTGGGCTTCCCTAGCGTGTGCCAGTTGTAGGGCAGTAATTTATGGAGGAATAGGAGTCCTGGGGCTTGATCAAGTACCCTCTGAGGGACAGGGTAAGACTCTCCACCTGCCTTTGGTAGCAGCTGACTGAGCAGCCCTCTGTGAGTAGTGTAGCTCCAGTCCTTTGTGAGTAGTTTAGTTCCAGCACAACCAGAATTCACTGATAATCCCAATGTCAGCATAAACTCTTCTAAACCGGTTTCAGTATCTTCAGCTGTGACTTCCTACTGCAAGTAGTGGCTTGATGTATTGGGTTGCAGTTTGTAGATTATACCAGATGCTTTATTTTGTGTCATGGTGGTAATTAAGTTGTTTCTACATACCTCTTCATTATATGATTTTGCAGATTACGGCTCTGCAGACATTGATGCAATGTTGGCAACAGGCCAGCTCACACATTAGCTCCAAAGAGCAACATGCAATCATTATTTAATTAATATTTGATCTTTCAAATCAAATATTGAGGGTTGAGGGATTCAAACTGCCACCTGGTACTTCTAGTCTTAAAATGTGTTCTCATTTTCATCTTAAAACCAGTACTAAATATTGCTCATCTAACTGGAAAACATTTGTTTACCATTTTATTAGAAGAAATAAAAATCTGTAGGTATTGTAACTTTTAATGTGCTATGTATATGTCCGTGTCAGTGTATTAATACCAAATGTTATGAGTGATATTTACTTCAATGCTTGTGGAAGAAGACATAACTTTCCTTTTCGTCTGGAATTGCTCTTCCTAGGGAATACAGTTTCTGATAGAAAATGACCTCCTGCATAACACTGCAGAAGACATTGCACAGTTCCTTTATAAAGGAGAAGGATTAAATAAAACGGTAATTGGAGATTACCTCGGTGAAAGGTAAAGTAAAACTATTGGAACTTTGCTCTTGAGCTTACAAAGCACTTTTACAGGTTTGGGGTAGTTCCTTTCCCTTTCACAGGCTGCAGGAGAGAGCTGCTCAAGTACTCTGAGATCCATAAAAGCTACAGTGGGGATGTAAAACTGCTACAGTATTGTGATGATAGGTTTTCTTCCTGTTGGGTTGCTATTTTTTAAAGGGTACATCGTGGGATGATATTTAACTATAATTTAGTATTTTGAGTAAACCAGAACATTTGTCTGTAGTGCAGAATTCAATACCATGAGCTTCTGGAATGTCTGAGAGTTGTATTGCAACACTACTGGTAACTCTAGTACTGTGTCCAGAGGAGGATTTACAGTCAGTAATAATTGGACAGAAAAAAAATTACTTATTAAAGCAGGTACTTCCTGGGACAGTAGTTCCAAGCAGGTTTTGGTGTCGTCACTTCCCTGCACACACGTGTCCCATTGCTAAGCAGGTGTCTCCAAGGGCAGCTGCACCCTGTCCTTACCAATGCTGGTACAATAAACATGCAGTGTGCATATTTATGTACACTTCTGCAAGACACAGTCAGAATGCAAATGACTTCCATTGCTGTGTAACCCAGGAACTGATTTCAAAAAGGCATCTGAGTGAGGCAGCAGGGGGTTGGAATGTGTGTATATACGTGGTGGCACATGTTCCAGTGCCACTTGGGGTGCTCTCAAAGGTGACTCATTTAGGATGTGCTCCTGTGGTGATGGGTTGTGGTAGGTCCCTTTTGAGACACTCTTCAGTCTGGTTCTAGCAGCAACACCACCATGGCTTTTGCTCAGCAGTTTCCTCTTGGTTCAGTGAAAGTTTTTACTGTAATATGAGCATTTTCAAAATAGATCTTTGTTATGAAGTCTCTGTGCAGAATATGTAGACATGTCAACAGTTTTTATACAACAGAATTATGTCTGAGGACATTCTCTTGTGCTTTGTCACCCCCTCTCAGGGGCCCATCATAAATTAGTTCTGTATTCTAGCTAAATATAGCTGAAGACAAGACCAGGTTAGTCAACAGACTGAAATATTTATATAACATTCTGCCATAAAGAGAGAGATTCTATATTACTGACTTTTATAGTCTTACAGTGTTCAGCAAAGTGGAAAAAGTGAATGGTGAAATGGAATAAGATAACCCTTAAAATATAGCAAAAATTGTAATAAATAGAGGATGAATTACATCCTAAAAAAGGAGTTACGGTTTCTTTCTATGTGGGTAAGGTTTTACTTCTTTTTTTAAGTGGCTTCCTGGAGCATTTGTGTTACTTGTCTTGTGTCTTTGGAGGTGTACCCAGCACAAGCACTGTATACCTATAAACAAAATCAATAATTTGCTTAAAGAGCACACCCCTCTGGGGTGCTCTCTTTTATTACACTCCCGTGCCACTTCATTGAAAAGCGGTTCCCCAGCTGACTTGTGCCTTGCTAAATTCGATGAGAATTGCTGGATTTGCTGACAGAACTGATGTGTTGTTCTGTAAGCAATGTGGGAACATGCTCATGAATGAACAGTTGGTTTTAAGGTATTACTCCTGAGTGTTGCAGGTTAGTCTGACTATGCAGTTAGTCAGCAAAGCAGCAGGTAATTCCTGGTGGGTGCACACCTTTCTATTTTCGGGTGGAGGCTGATACGCAACATTCTGTCTTGGTGAGGTATTTAAAGCACGCCCTGAGGATTAGAAACCTTTATTCTTCTGGCACAGGAACTCAGTGATGACGTAGGCCAAGTTCTGCCCGTCCACATAGTTTTGTGTTCATTAGTGTTTAAATGTTACTTTTGAATTTAAACACCCTTGTATCAAACAAAGCATAATTTGGCTCAAGATTTGCATACCAATAGAAGAGATGGGTGAGAGGAAGCCTGTTCAAAACCTCTTCTGATTTTAGTGAACTTTGTTGTACCAATTCTTGGGAATGGATTAAGAGTACAGTACATGCTAAGTAGCTCTTTTCAAAAGCTGTTCTTTTTCTTAGATACGATCAATAGAAGCATTTTTGTTTCTTGTCTTGTACATAAATTCTGATACTGCTTTAATATTTTCAGCTCATTAACCTTTGTTCTAAGAATTCATGACAATTTCTGCAAAAGGCTTTTTAGTGAATAAATTTTTCAGGTATCCTCCTATGTCAAGGCAGGTATAGTAATAATAAATGTGACACAAAGAAGGCATGGCTATTTTTAGGTCATTTAAATAAGCAGTTCTAAAATAAGTTCAATTGTACTGGCTTTTGCTAACCTACCAGCAAAAAGGGGCAAAGTACTAGAGTTACATATGAAAATACCTCTCAAATAAATGTGTAGATTATTTCTGATGGCTTTATTTGGTCAGTATGATTGTTTATTTCCTTACTTATTTTCAGAAACCGATCGAGATAACTAACAACTCTTTAAAGGTCAGAAGTGTAATTGTCTATTTCCATTTTTGTCTTTCACAGAGATGAATTTAATATTAAAGTTCTTCAGGCTTTTGTTGAACTCCATGAGTTCGCTGATCTCAATCTTGTACAAGCCTTAAGGTGAGTAAATTCTTTCTGTTTTTTGACCTGAGCTTCCTCTATCAAATTGCATGTTTATATGAGTCACTGTGTTGATTTATTCGTCAGAAAGCTGCTCTACAGCTCAGCACAACTGTACAAATTACTGTGCAAGTGAGCAGACAGCTCTGTTGAACCCTTCTGATGGCTTGTGTGTGTGCTGCCTTTGAGGGTGAGAACTCCTGGTTATTTCAGACAAATACAAACAACTAAAACAGCTGTTACTCCTTGGTGTGCCTGCCATATGTGGAGATTTGAAGACCTGTTTTCTATCTTAGCACAGAAAGAAATAAACTCTTTACTTAAATAAGTAATATTCTTCCTCCTTTTATTCCACCACAACTTGTCCTTCTGGGCAGGGAGGGGAAGAAATCCACTGACCATAGTCACTGAATATGTTCAATCACAGAGAGGTAAACTCTGAAACAAGTGATTTCCTTCTGCTCGCCTCAGTTTCCCACTTGTCATGTGAAAGAAAGTGTGATATCTTAGTTTATTTTTTTTCCCTTGCTACATGAACAATTGCCTTGATTTATCTGGGATGTTTGCATACAGTGACCTTGTGAGATCCCTTCTCATCTTGGTGAAAATCCATAACAGATTGATCAAATTAAGTTGACTTAGACAGTTCTGCCTGGTTTTTTTGCCGCAAGTGACTCCCTCCTGACACCAGATAAATGGAAATGTCCGTGTGATCTTTATTTCTGGTGCAGTGCCTTGTGATGTGGAGTCAGAACAGCTTTGCTATGGTTGAGTGATGTGGTGATGATAACTTGAGCTGCCTGAGGCTTGGGCCAAAGAAGCCTTTTCTGTAGCTGCTGAAGCTTGTCTGGGAAGCTTCATATTCCTGTCTCTTTTACCCAGTTTGATGTTAGGTTTGACTTTATTCTTCCTTAGCAGCTGCTACTATTAAATGTTTGTATTTTGGTAGCTTACAAAATTCGTGATCTGGGTTGGAACCTTGCACGAGGTGAGTAAAAGATAGTACATAGACCTGACAAAGATGGCCTGTGACTCTTGAATATAATGTCCTAAAATGAAAACAGATGAAGACAGGAATAAATGATTGTTTTATTGGCATCCAATGTACAGGGGATAGTGAGAACTTACTTTGCATGGCAGAGCATGTGACTTTGCTGGTTTAGATCCTGGTTTAATTCAGATAATTCTTTTGCTAAGAGATAAAAGAATAAATTATGAAATTCGTTGGAACATTTTAGTGCCACAGTGTGCCAAAATAAATTTGTGAAGACTTCTGTCCTGTATGCATTCCAGTGTACCTCTATGTAGAAATAATAAGTTACAAAAGTGAGCTCTGTATTTCAGTTTATGCTGCTAAGCAGCAGCAAGATCTGCCGCATATATTACAAAATTACTAAAATGATGACATGAGTTGTTCTTTTTAAGGCCTAGGTCTGATTTTTGTAGGGTGAGTTTACAGTAGATGGGCAGCATCTCTCTTAGCAGTGGGGTTTTCTTCTTGTTGTTACCATTTTTAAAAGGTTTTGTATGGATTGAAGTAAATACATAAAGTCTTTCTGCATTCCTTGTTTCTCTATCCTTACCACAGAAATATTTTGTGTAGTGTGTCCTTTTATATTGTGAATAAAGTCTAGCTGACTGTTCATTGCTTTTTGTAGCCAGGAAACCCAGGGAGGATTGAACTCATTTTTTCCCCCCATAGCATTCTCATGGCTAAAATGGGATGCATACAGAAAATTGTTTACTAGTCTGGAAAAAAGAGAGAGCCTCAGAATATGAACTGCCATATTATCTTGCCTGATAGCATGCAGTGTTGCTGGCTGAGTTACTGGGCTAGCCATCTGTGCATGTTGCTTTATAATAGCTCCTGACTTGTGTGTTGAGAGATTGAGAACATATTTCTAGGACATTCTATATAGACAATGCTGATTTTTTTTTTTCTTTTTTCCATTTGTTTCGGATTATTTGTAGTAAATACTTAATATATAAATACTGGAGTGAGTCTAACAACTGTTCTTCCCTTCTGTAGGCAGTTTCTGTGGAGCTTCAGACTCCCAGGAGAGGCTCAAAAAATTGACCGTATGATGGAAGCTTTTGCTTCACGCTATTGCCTTTGTAACCCAGGAGTCTTCCAGTCTACAGGTCAGTCACAGGAAACCACAGGAGTTCTTAAGTACTTATATGATCAAAATATAATTTTACATATATATGTGTGTGTGTGTATGTATGTTCTTCTACATCTGATGCAAGGAGATAATGGCCAGTTGGGAGTTAGGGGTAAGAGAAATGAGAAATACCTGAGAATTGAGAAAATAGGACTGTCTAATCCAGGAGGTTCAAGTTTACAGTCAGAATGCATTTTCATTTATAAAACCTTACAGAACTGCACAGAATGCCCTGGCATTGTTGTTCTGTTTGGTTATGTATACAAATAGATTGCCCTTGATCACTTAATTTAAGGAACAGATAGGATGAGAAGAGGTTGATGTAAAGCAGGTCTGTAACAGCTAGAGGGGAAAACAGCTACTGAAAACAAACTGCTGAAGATGCAGGCACAGTTTTTCCTCTCGGTAGCAGGTTTTCATTCTGCTTTTTCTTACACAGAATCTTGTAGTTGAATTCTGGGAGAATTTACTGTAATCTTAACAGTGTCAAGAGGCGTGATAAGATTTCCTTTGTCATCTTCTGATATTATCCAGTAATGCTAGCTACCTCCTGTATGTCAAGGAATTGAGTCAATGTCATTTTCAGTCTTTTTAAGTGCAGTCAAATATTATTTTGGAGACCATTCTTTCTCTTTGGAGAGAGCCTTGGAAGTACTTTGAGTAGGAGGAGGCTGATGGACCAGGTTTATTATAGCATCCACCACTATGATTTAGGCAAAATCTGTGCAGAGAACATTTTGCCCAACACTTCAGTGTTTCAAGTGAAATGTTAATTTAGGGTGATAGCAATGATTTCATAAAAGTTTAAATTTTTTTGGATGCTCATACTGTTTTTCTTATACTTGTTTTTTATTTGAATTATAACTTTTTTTTCCCTTGGGCTCATTTCAACAGCTTAAGGATTTTAGACTTTTATGCGTTCAGGATTTTTTGTCTGTTTCCTTTTCTTTATCAGTCAGGATGAGCTCTGTACTAATTTTACAGGTTTGTGCACACAACACATGGGAAGATAAAACCATTTTTCAAATCTGATTTCAGATACATGCTACGTGCTTTCTTTTGCCATCATTATGTTGAATACCAGCCTGCACAACCACAATGTGAGAGATAAACCCACAGTGGAGAGGTTTATCTCCATGAATCGTGGAATTAATGAAGGTGGAGACCTTCCAGAGGAATTGCTAAGGGTAAGTTGGGCTGGGTAAGACAAAGCCTGGCTTTGTGTTTTTAGTAGCAGACTTAAAAGTATGTACAACAGTTCTCAGGCAGATTTGTCGAGGGAAGGCAAAAGAACATTTTCTAGCATGTGTAACCATTTGAGTAGCTGAAAGAAGCATTTTTTGTTGTTCACAGCTGCTTTGAGCTAGTTCTTCTTATATCCAGCCTTTTGTTGAGAACAGGCTGTTTCAGAGAAAACCCTCTGTATCTCTCAGTAGTTTGCTTATGGCAAAATTCTTGTGGAATTGGCTTCTTATGAAAAAAGGTAATATTTCTATCAGAAAAAAATAGTTAATTTTTTTTTATTGTCTCTCATTTTTCCCCTGTGTCTTGTGGAGCCCCCCTCCTTGAGAAATCAGTAAAAATAACTACTGCAAGACAGTGTTATGGGCTACACCATTTTCTGAAAACCCAGATTCATTTGGCCAAACTTGAAGCTGACCTTGAAACCTTTGAAATACTAAATGCTTAAGTTAAAATAAAATTGTCATTGCTAGGAGTGCCTTAGAAATTTGTACTGAAGAGAGACTTGCTTATAGATTAAGTGGCTTAGAATCAAAGTAGTAAACAAAGATTGACAGGGGGTGGTCCAGAATTTTATGGACAATGTTTCCTGTGCGTTTTATACTAGTAGTCTGAGAAAGCAGTAAGATATCCTGGTTGCATTTTCTGTTAAGACATTTATTAATGAGGTCTTTTTCCTCTTTTTGTTTTATTTTTCTAGAATTTATATGAAAGTATTAAGAATGAGCCATTTAAAATTCCAGAGGATGATGGAAATGATCTAACGCATACATTTTTTAATCCAGATAGAGAAGGTTGGCTGCTGAAATTAGGTTAGTCACAAGGGCAGTTCTGCTGCTGTGTGTTTGTTCATTGTTAGCATGTTTGCTGCTCCGTGTCTTCCTGCTTTTTTTTTTTGTGAAGGTAACAGGTTTAACTTTGTATTTAAAAATGTATGGACCAAAATAAGTAGCTCCTTTACGTCTGAAGGCTGTTGCTTCTTATTTTGCATACCCAAATTAGCAATCTTGTTTCAAACTCTGGAGTTTTATTTCTGAGATCTGAGAAATAAAAACTCGGCGACAAAAAGGAAACACCACATGGTATTTACCACATGCTGTGACTGATAAATAACAACTAAGTCTCCATAAGGTCATTTCAGAAAACTGTGTGTGATGTTTCAACACAGTTTTCTGTGTACAAAAAAAGGATTTCTCTTCAAATTGTTATTTTTGTATGTCTTTATTTTTCCATATTATTTGTGAGTTTCTCTTGGTTTGGTTTTGGCTATGATTTTTTAATGAGTGGTTTAAATGTGCCTTCTTGTTTTCCTTATGGCCTATGACCTATCACCTTTCTGTTCTGTGACTGGCTGTCTCTGCTTATTCTGCATTAGGAGGTACGTATCTGATTGCTTTCCAGACCCCTCTTCTTCAGTTGCTCATTCTTTTATTTTCCTCCTCCTTCCTCCTATTTTTTTCTTTTTTTTTTTTTTCTGTGTTGTTTTTTTTTTTGTTTTTTTTTTAAAATCAGATTCGTTGTAGTGTTTTGCTTTCTCACTCAGTGTCACTAACAGTGTCATCAGTGGTGCTCTGAGGGACTGGCATGTCAGTGTCTAACTCACATGCAGGTGTGTTCTGCAAAATAAGAAAGCGTTTACATGCGAAGCAGACAAGTAAGGATGACTTCACACTTTCTTATTCCTAGAAGAACATAACAAGGAAAGCATAATCTCTGCTGAGAGTAAACATGTCTTACTGTGTCATGAAGTTTCAGAGTAATTTTGTTACTTGTTAATCAATGGTAATTATTGAAAGATTGATTACATTTGAACTACATATTTGTAAAAGCAGTTCTTTTTCCTGCTTGTTTTCCTTTTTAAATAATACATTTAGCTTATATAACAGAATCTTAAGCGAGCTTCAAATTTAGGGTTGCAGAAACCTCAGGTAGTTTGTCTCCTGGCACTGCAAGATGCCCTTGTTTTTACAGACTCTTGTAAAGTTGATGGGATTCACTTTTTCGCTTGGCCTTCAGGAATTTTTTTCCTCTATAAAGAAAACTGACACTTTGTTTTAAGAGTTGTTTTCAAAACAATAGTTTTTTCTAAGTTTAAGTGCCAGCACACACTTCACTAGAACAAGTTGTTGGCCACTTTAATGTGTTAAAGTGGAAGGAACTTTGCACTTGGAGAATGATGACTGAAGTGTGGAAAGGGATGTGTGCCAGGGTGCACATGGGGAGGATGGTGAAAGTAGAGCCTGGATAGAGCCATGGGCCCACTCTGCTCATTGCACCTGGAACTTGGTGGTCATGCTTGTGCTGGAAGGAAATGGATGTGAAAAGGAAGCATTTGGAGTTCATTCACATGCTCCTCAATGCCAAATTCTGAACTCTCTGCTACAGATGCTGTGGAGCTCCTTTTCTAACTACAGGGAAGCAAAGCTCTTGCTTTATGACCTGTATTGGGTCACCTGTCACAATTCCAAACATGACTTCACAGCTTTTCTCCATTTGGTAGCATGAGATGATGGTTAACAGAAAAGCCAAGCTGGTGTAGATGGAATGTGAAATGTGCTTCTTGGAGAAGAGGTTGAGTGTAAGACCATGCTGTGCCTATTGCTGTTGCCAGTGCTCCCTCATGGACTTACACATAATGAGAGTGCAGACAAGTGTGAGTGTGTGTAGAGGTGTGACAACATCCTCTGTGGAAGAAACTGCCCATAAAAGAGATCTAATAAAAAATAGAGGAACAAAGAAATTGAGGAAGAGATGACTGAAAGTAAGTGAGAGCTGCCAGGAACTTCTGCACAGTCTGTCTCTGGCTCTGGTGCAAAGTCAATAATCCACAGGTCAGGACTGAAAACTCTGCCTGAGTCTTTGGTGTGTAGGATGCAGATGAGGCACAGTGTAGAGAAAACCCAGTAGTAAAAGGGTGTGTGAAGCAGAAGGGTGTTACACGTAACACTCCCACGGTATGAGGGTTATTTGAATAAAGAAATGAAACGTGTCCAGAAGCCTCCAGTGAATCAGCCTGGGAATGCCTGGAGCTGTGCTTCTGTGAAAGAATGCATTTTTTCCACAGACACAGACTGGTACAGACTAATACATTGCTAGTTTAGATGCAATGACCAGAAATAAACCTGAAAGTATTTTTTTTTCTTATTTTTTTCCTTTCTTCCCTTTTTTTTCTTTTTCCCCTTTTATTTCTTTCCTTCAGGTTTCCAGTTTGCTAGGAGTCTTAAACTGTATATTGAGAGTGCTGTCTCAATCCACATCGTTTTGCATTTTTAGTCCTTTTTCTTGGGAAGCACTTCTTGTGAAATGGGTAGAGTTTCCTTCAGTTCTAGAAGGTTCTGATATTAAAAATTTGTGTGTTGTTGAAATGCTAAGGAGACAAACTCCTCTATGAGGGTTTAACTGCTCAGTTATGATAAAACATAAAAGTTGAAATAGAAAGTTTCTATATAAAACTATAAACATGACTAAGACTACTTGCAGACTCTTGAGTACATCAAGACAGTATTTTGTATCTGGTGTTTCTCATAGTCAGCTCTTCCCATTTATGTAGTTGTGCCCCTTTTTTAGTATTCCATCCCTCACTATATTGATTTTTCTCTGGGCAGAAGATGGATATCGTGAAACTTTCATATCTTGTAAAATTCTGTCCAGAAGACCACTCTGGGTTTTAGAAGGCTGGGAGGGTGCAGAAGGCTTTTGGAGAGTTTGCTTGCTCTGAATTGTTCGGAGGTGACTGCGTCAAGTCCCAGTGCCAAACTTGGCAGCCAGACAGTAATTCTGGTTTTATCTATCTAGACTTAGCCAGTGCCTTTAAATAGACATCTTTATCTTGGTAGACCTAAATTATCATTCAGTTCTGCATCGTTTGAAGCATAGTGTAATGACAATGAATGCAGCAAGTTAAAAACTGAAAGCTGCTGAGTGCTAGTGAGTCCTCCTTGGAGCAACTTGACACATTATGAACCTTCAGATTTTTCTGCATAATGAGTGGTGTTGATACCATGAAATTTTCTGCTGTCCACTCTAAGGTATTTTGAAGTTGTTGCCTGTGATCCTTTACTAATGGCTAAGGTAGAGCTGTTTCGCCAGGAAGGTGTTTCCTTGCCTTGCTAAGCTTCTCTTAGCAAATTGTTTAGTTTGTGTAATATTTTCTTCTAGTTAGAGGGAAATGATGACATTACTCCCCCAAGCTGGAGAGGAAATGATTCCAGCCAGACACATGAGTGTGTTAATTTTTTCTGCCAGTCAGGCGGTTACAGAGTGCTTGGAGATGGTCCAGAAGCTTCACATCCGGGCCTGTCCCACCAGTGGTGCTTATTCCAGCACATCTGTCCTTGGGAGGATGTTGTTTCTCTTCCCTAATCTGGGGTGGGAGAACAGTCCTGGTTGATCAGGAAACTGCTGCCATCCGGTACCTGCTTGGCTCCTGTTGTGGGGACTGAGGCTCTTCCAGGTTGAGGCAATCAGTGTTGTGGTCAAGGGAAAATGCTTTTTAAAAGAAAGCCAAACTTTGATCCAACCAGCTGTGTAGTTGCTGAGTCTGTTCTGTCTGGTGCTATCTAAATGAACTCAGGAGAAAAAAAAAAATCTTGTTGGGTGCATCCGTCTCCTTCAGCTCTAAAACTTTTATATAAATGAGCTGAAGATTTGAGTAGAACTTCCTAACTTTAGATCCCTTTCTGCCTTTAGCCTTAGGGCCTTTTTTACTTAAGAGAATTGTTTCCTAAGTCATTGCCAGTTGTTTATATTATAGATGGTTTCTCTTACCTTGTTGCCTAGTTTGTACTTTGCCCAGAGTTTAAAAAAAAAAAATTCCTGTGTTGAGTTTCAAAGGTGAAGAGGGTTTCTGTTCCTGTTTCTGTACGTTTTGCCTTGTAGCCTTTTCTTGTAGTTTACTCATATTTCCACCTACTGCAGAAGATACAGTGCTGCTGTATTTCATCATTTGAGACGTCTGTGCATTTTTGTAATCAGCTTGATCTTTCAGAATATGTCACTTACCTCTCTATTTCTATAAACGCTTATGGATTCATATTCTGGTTTTCTTGTTCCTCTTCTGCTAACTTAATTCCTTCCAGTTTTAATCTTTAAAGGGCTGGGAGCTGGAATAAGAGGTGAAGTGTGGTACTAAACTCTCTGTTGTTGTTTTGTGAGCCTACAGCAATCTCAGCCAAGGACAAGAATGTTTTGTTATCATGTGTTTTTACCTATTAATCTTATGTGCAGTTTACAGGCCACAGCACCTTATCAGCCAACTGCTTGGGCTGCAGCCCATTGTAGAGGCATATTAAACACGTGTGATGTGGTGACCCCTGCAAATTTGATTAGTACAGATTAGATTTTGAGCTTTATTAGCATTTCTGTGCTGTTGACAGCTGAAACTCAGTAGTGGGACGGGGAGACAGACTTGTGTGAGAGTAGTTCCTTATCCCGCCAAAAAAATCCTGCCTAACTGCGCTTTTTTTTTTTTTTTTTCCCCTCTTTGATATTTTTTTCTTTGGAAGAGTAACTGATAGCTTGGTGTGGCAGGGATTTAAGGTCTATTTCTATGACTCCCATGAGTGCTGTAACCCAGTGAGCTACTGGCTGTTTTAGGGTAAAAGGAGCAGTAAGAGGGATGTTGTTGGAAATACTTAATCTTCTTTGTGGCTTTCCTGGAGCTGGAAGATGTTTCATGACAAAAGCTTCCTCAAAACTGCAGTATGATTACAAAAGGTTTCAGGTTTGAAAAATCTGGCTTTTCCAGAGAGAGCGGATGTTGTCAGGAAAACATTCAGCAAACTCAACTGCTGTTTACTTCTTGGCAATTCCTATTGTTCTGGCAGTGTGTGTTTTAGGTCTGTTGTTTCTTTCTTAAATTATAAACAGGTCTTCCTTCAAATATATGGTTATTACTGATTTTTTTTATTGTGTTTTGACATATCATAGTTAATGAGAAACACCTTTGTTCAGTTTAATCTGCTCTGTGATAGAAACCTCTTCCCTGTTCGATTCACTCTCCTCCTGAATTATTTTCTGCTAGAACTGGGCAAGCCATGACCTCTGATAGCTGATGTTACCTATTAGCCTGGAAAACATGGTGATGTTTTAGGGCCATAAAAATGTTAAGTGATGTTAATCTGCTAACCTTGGAGAGCAGAACGTGACTGCAAGCCATGGCAGTTGCTCCTGGGCTATGTGAAAACAAGTCACGTTGTGGTGAGGGCAGGGAGTGCCCTGGCAGTCACCGTGACTCGGTGGCTGCTTTTCCATTGGCCTGGAAGTGAGTCAAGCTTGAGTTCATCGTTCCAAGCCCAGATATTTCCTGATACTTGAGCCAGCTCTCAGTCAAGGTGATGGGGAATTTTTCTAGTGACTTACGTGCCAGTTTGAACATCTCTGCAGGGCTTTATTTAAGGATCTGTTGTACTAAAATGCCACCAGTTCTTCCCTCACTGTCTCCAGTTCACTCAACCATTCATTGTGTCACGGCTTCTGCATCTTGCACTATTTTGCCTTCACTTATTTCACCACACCTGCTTGCAGATGAAATTTTTCTTAAGATACGAGTGCGTCTGGTGAGAACAAAGTTTATTGGGTACATTGAATACTGCAGTGTGCTAGCACTGGGTTATTGTGGAGGTTGTGAAACCCAGTAAAAGGAAGGTACAACATGCAACGTACTTGGTCTGCAATGCAAATATGCAGTAGATTGGTATCAAGAAATGTCATGATATCCCTAGAATTGTTATTTAGTTTAATATGATTTGGATTTCTGTATTAAACAAAAACCCAGCCATCTTAAGCAGAACAAAAAGATGAGAAAATGATGCTTATATGTTAAATTTGATTATATGACTTGGATTGAACTGGGTGTCTTGTGTGTATTAATGGTGCTCTTCTATGCACAGGTGTTCAATAGAGAGATCAACTCTTTTGAAATGTTGGCTTAATGAAATTAAATCACTGCTGAATGGATGATGCACAGGTGGTGACATAATCCTGAAGTCAGATAACTATGGTGGATCTAAACCTTTAAACTAATAACATATGCATGCTGTATCTACAGTTGTCTTTCTTGGAAATGAGTTTTAAAATAATGTAATGGGGGAAGCCAGGTATGTTCTGAAGCAGCCAATGGCAGAAAAACAACTGAAAGAGCCAAAACATTACTGTTGTTTCTAAAAAGGAACTATTCCCTACAGGGTGACATTAGTAGCTGTAAGGAAGAGGAACTCTGTGGTTGCTGTTGCCTAAACTGTTAATGAAGGAAAACTGGTATTTTTGGAGCAGTAGCTATGTCTTCTGCCAAGTGTACTCAATGGTATATTAACCCACATAGAGAAGCTGTTTTTAAAATACTGAAAGATGACAAATTAATAAATATGGTATATTTTGGCATAGGATTAGCTCCTCATTAATGACACATCATATTTGTTCTGTTAATGTTTATGAGCACCTTACACATTTGACATTAAATCTGAAAGACAGGTTCTTAATCACGTTTGCTCACAAGTGGAGTGACAGGAGGGTGATAAAATGCCCTTAATTTTATTGCTGGGACCCTTTCCTTGCCCAAGACAAGGTGTTGAGGAGGTTCCCCCTGTTGCAGGGGTGCAGTTGCTGTTCTGCAGGCAGTGCTGGTGTGAGGAGCTGTGGATCAGACCAGCCTCAGGCTGGCCTCACTCACACCCTGGCAGCACTGGCTGTGTCCAGCACTGTGCAGAGCTGCTGTTTTCAATGAGCACAGGTGAGGGCCTGGACAGAGGGAGCAGGTCTGGCTATTCACTGTTGCCCACAGCTCTCTTGGCAGATGGCACCTCCATAGTTGATGCTGCCTCAGGACAAGTTACAGTAACGTGTTCCTTTAACCTCACTCATCTGTGCCTGATCCATTTACCATTAAGCAATTAAACCATACTTTGAAAAATAAGCAAAACTTAATTTGTTTCCTTGCCTGTTGCTAAAGCTCTGCCAGCAGCACATGTTTAATTCTGGAATACCTTTTGTTCGTAGGGGGAAGAGTGAAAACATGGAAACGGAGATGGTTTATTCTGACTGATAATTGCCTGTATTACTTTGAATACACAACAGTGAGTATATATCACGGTGCATTTTCTTTGTAATCAAGATTTATAAGTAGCTAATAATGTGCTATTTTCCTAATTTTTTAGGACAAAGAACCTAGAGGAATTATTCCATTAGAAAATCTTAGCATAAGAGAAGTCGAAGACCCTAGAAAACCAGTAAGACAGTTTCATATTTATTTGTTAAATGAACATGAGTAAACCATATGGAGCTTAATTGTGCTGTTCAATGAATTTATTTGTCAGTTTTGTTTTATTCTTTTAAATTTATTACTTCATTTCTACCCTCCAGAACTGCTTTGAGCTCTACAACCCCAGTCATAAAGGTCAAGTAATTAAAGCGTGTAAAACTGAAGCTGACGGTAGAGTGGTGGAAGGCAACCATGTCGTGTACAGAATATCTGCTCCCACCCCAGAAGAAAAGGAGGAGTGGATTAAATCTATCAAGTGAGTTTAAAGTCTTAAATGTCTTTCAGAAATGAAGTGTAAGCTCTTTTCAGAGTGTGATACTACGAGAATTTGTTGTAACTTGTTTGAAGAGCTCTGACGTGGCAATGTCCTCGAGGACTAAGGGAGCTCTGTGGGGTTGGTGGATCAAGATACAAATCTGTTACTGTGTGGTCCTAAGGAAATACTGCTGCTAACTCAAATGAGGAGAATATGGATTTATTGTTCTGTGCACGTGTAAGACCTTGTGTGAATTGTCTTTAAATCTAATTCTGTCGGATTCTTACTTCACCCAGTAATTAACTTTAGTGATGTGTATCTTAAGCATGTTCACAAGCAGCTTAAAACTTCCACAGTTTGACTTTATGTTGGAAGGTTTCTAAGCAGACCCACACTTCAAGAAATAAATAATAGTCAAGATGTGAAGGTGTGAACTCTAAACAAATCACAGTGCAATAGCACCTTGTGCTAAAGAAGTGTTTGTGGTGCTTAGAAGTCAGCCATCCATCTTACGAGTGTGGAGTCACACAAGGAAGAGAGAACAAAAGTTTTGGTTTTCAAAACCAGGTATTTGTTAACCAAACTGATGATTCCTTTTTTCTCTTCCAGAGCAAGTATCAGCAGGGATCCCTTTTATGATATGCTGGCAACAAGGAAAAGAAGAATTGCAAATAAG
Organism: Phylloscopus collybita; assembly: GCA_027886175.1. Lineage (NCBI taxonomy): Eukaryota > Metazoa > Chordata > Aves > Passeriformes > Phylloscopidae > Phylloscopus > Phylloscopus collybita. Next base: position 5,897,550 of record JAJNNQ010000048.1, read on the forward strand.
AAATAGAACATGATCAGCAACTTGTAGACCTGCATCAACCCATAACTGAACATACTGTGGAGTGATAGAAGAAATTGGACAAACTAAATGAAGACAACTGTAAATTTTTTTATATATACATATATATATATGCATTTTACTATGGCATAAAAACTTGGCAAAACTTTTCAGGGTAAATAGTTACTGGTATATAATTTGAAGTAAGCTTCAAATCCCAGAGAATGATTATATTGGAACTTAATTCAACTGAACACATGGAAGCCTTGTTTTCACTTACATTAGTGACAACTCCAGTTTACTTGGGTTGGGAGAGAAGGAGTTCAGGGCTAACACTGAAATGTCCTCTACCTGTTACCTGAGCACATTTCCCACAAAAGGAGTGATGATAAGACTTTGAGTTCTCACTAAGGTGCAGCACCAACAGTGGAGCACGGCATGATCTGGCACTGCATTTTCCTGTAAGCAGAAACCTCATGATCCCAATGTCAGTTTTCAGTCAAGTGTGTTTCACAGTAACAGCTGAGTGCAGCTTTCATTCAGGATTCCTCTCCTACCTTTATAGAAATAGATTTTCTTCAGAAACACAGTGCCTGGCAGCTCAGTAGGTATCGTGGTGCCAAAGGGTTTGTCAGTGTGCACTGAAATACAGGCAGGGCCCAGCAGCAGAGGCTTGGGACTGTGGCCATGACATGAAGTACTAGATGTGGTCTGGTGTTTGCCAGCTGGCAAACTCATTCCTGTCTGCTCATACACTCACAACAAACACTAAGGTTTAATGACTGGTTTAATCTGCTTTTTATATAGTAATGTCCTCCTTATGTTTGAGATGCTGTAGTTTGATTAACACTAGGTTACTACTAAAGGAGAGAGATCATAGGGCTTGTGTGATTTTAGGCCTTGCATGTGAAAACACCCCCAAATAATTTCACCTGCATTCAATGTTTTTAAAGGGAAAAGCCAGGAAGGTGAACTCTCTCTGTAAGGTGCAGCCCTAGAGAGTTAAGCAAGCAGAATTCATTCCTTTGCTTGATAACAAACTTTGGACACACAGAGTTCATGCAAGTTCATACAAGTTCAGTATTTTTATTGCATTCTTAAAGGTAATTTTCAGATTTGTGCTGCTGCAGTTGAAATTGAAAACAGTAGGCATTTTTACTAAAAAGTACTGATTACCTGGTGCAGCTAGACTTCCCCACAGGCACGTGTCTGGTTTAGAAACCTGTGAAGATCTCTCTGTGGTTCTATTGCTGGGTCTCTCAGGAACACATCAACTGCTGCAGCAGATTTTTTCTGCTTTTCTGTTGATAGCACACACATTGCTCTTCAGGTAAAGCCCCTAATTCCACAGTGGGGGCAAAAAGTGAGAGGTTTTGACTTCACTGCTTCTGTTACTACTCAGTTTTTCCCAAACTTGTTGAACCTGAGCTGTGCCTGAACCATACTGTGCCAGTGAATGTGTTAGAGACCCAAAATGTTAAAGCAGCTGTGCTTGTTGGTTACAGGAGCATCTCTGGGTCTGTTGTAGGGAGATGTGCTGCACTGGCAAACCCACAGACTTACCAAGTTGATCTATTTGAAATCTCCTTTGAACTGTAAGGAAGAGTCTGTTTCACTGTTCTGTCTTACTGATTTGCCTTGTTTTGCATGGGATGTCAGCCTTGTGAGTGTTTTGCTTTATTGCATGTTTGCAAAAGAGGCTGAGAGGAAAAGAACAAAGCAAACTCTCCTACATTTTAGATTTTCCCCAGGGTGTGTGGAATTGCTTGGGTGAATGTTTAAATCTTAGTGCTTCCAAAGGAGTAAAACTCAGCCAGAGGAGGTAGAATCCTTGAATAGATGTCAGTGTGGGGATATCTTTCCTTAATGGAACGAACACATTTAAACTCTTTATAGAAATGAATTAAGTTGTGTGTCCTGTGTTTGCAAAGCAGCACGGTGATGGAGCTGCTGCCAGCACTTGTTTTGAGTCTTCTGTTCTGCAGTGACATTTTGTTTTCAAGCACTGCCTACTACATCAGTCTTAGCTTTGGACAAGTAGATTTGTAATGCAAATAGTGACAAGCCAAATCAGTGGTACTAGTGAGCATAAAGGCAGCAAATACAGTATTTCTGGAGAAATGTGAGATTACAGAAGCATTAATAGCCATGAAGCACTTTTGTATCAATTCTTACCTTCTGAAAATACCACCTTCAAGGAAATCTATTTATTAAACCAGGTGAGGATGTCTGCCTATAAGCGTGAAGGAAATGCCTTGAGAGTTCATTTGCTGTATTTAGTTTGAAGTTCTTATATCCAGCAGAAATAATTATTTAGAGTAACATGTAACTGAGGATATTATAGCAGGAACTGTATTATTTCTTAGCATTAAAATGCAACATCTTAAACAGCTACTTGTGGTGCTCAATGTATCTATTTAATTTACCAAAGCTAATGGAATAGCATTTTTTGTGTGTGTTAATATTTGATTTCAAATGTTCTTTGTAACAGTATTAACAGGGAGTGAAACTGGCCCAAAATTTCCACTGGCCACAAGGCCAGTAAAACAAAGTGGCTAGTGAAAATTTTGGCCATTATCAGGTACTATCCACGAGGGTGAAGAAAACCTCTCAACCTTTCCCTTTTTTTATTGGGCTTCAAGTCCAGGGGTGGCTACTGAAAGTGGCTGCTCAGTGGCCTAAAGCAGGATCTGTTACAGTTTGGCCATGCTGAGGAAAAGTCCTCTGGGGACAACAGATTCTCCCTTCCTGTGGCACTGAAACCTGAGTAATTACTGAGCTCTTTGCTTTTGACCCTGCCCTCTACAGCTGCAGGGGCAGTGAGAGCTGCAGTGCCAGTGCAGCTGGAAGGGAACTGTACACAAAACTTAAGCTCAGCTGGACTGACTTAAATTTTACAATATTCTGACAAAATAAGCTCTGCGTCACTTAGCATTTTGAACCATTTTAAACTGGTACAAAACTGAACCTTTATAAAGTGAGCAGCATTTATAATGCTTCATATATAAAAAGAACTGCATATTTTTAAGATTTATTACATATCTATGTAGATATGCTTGCTGGAAAAGCTAGGTCTGTTGTAGACCAGATACTACAAATTAAGACTTGTGGCTTACCAGTTTCATTTCTATATTTTCTTGGAAAATGTTTCTAGCTAGAGTTTAAATATAAAATGTAAATACTGTACAGGTATGTATTGATATGAGTATTACTTGGTGTATACAAGTGATTTGCATGACAAATATTCTGTATCAATCATTGTTATAACGGTGATGTTCTTATGTAAAGCCACTGCAATATTAATGTTTTCATTTATCATTAAGACCTGTTGCTTAAATCTGTCAATTTTCTCAAAAATAAAGTGTGAAACTGTACTGTCTTCTCTTTTATCAGGAATACATGGGAGGCAATTGCTGACTCTTGAGAGTCAAAGGTTTAATTTTACAACTGCTCTTGTAAGTAAAAGGCCTCTTTTCCCTACCCTTAGGCACAGTAATTTAAATTATCAGGTTTAATTCCAACTTCAACTACAAAACATTTTAGTAAAGTGTGTTACCACATGAGTGTGACTCCAGTAAAAGCTGGTTTCCCTTAAGAGCCACCCTAAATTAAGGAATTTTATTTTGTCAGTTCCTTGCCAGGAGTTTCAGTCAGATGTGTGTGGGGGGGAAGTGGATCTCTGTTCCTGGAGTAGATTAATTAGTTTCCTCAATTAGCAATTAGAAACAGGTGCTGCTGCTGCTCCACAGCTCTGGGGCAGTGTCACTGAGTGCCCCCCCTGCTCCAGAGCCACTTGGGGCAGCTGCTGCCTGTGGGGCTCTGAGGGGAGGCACAGCAACAGCACAAACTCCTTTTAGACAGTTGGGCTGGAGTTACCCACCAGACAAAGGACAAGGCACCAAATCTTGGAGCCAGAGGACAACAGAGGAAAAAAAGGCAGATACAGGACAGGAATATTGGTTACTTTGCCATGTTACTTTATGTAACGTCACAGAACTGTTGCCATAGGAACATTAGCAGGTACATTATGGTTTGGCTTTCTGGTGTTCTCCATGTACCAAAATATTACTTTTAAGTATTGAGTGAAACATTAACCTTGCTCTTTTTTTGCCTTTTTTTTTTTTTTGGTTTTTTTTGGCACACACACCACCAAGCTCCTGCTGAGCTCCCAGCCTGGCTGTGGAAGCTGTAAGTTCAAAGGAGAAGCCTTCTGCATCCTTGTCTAGGCAGCTGCAGTCCCAGGTTACTAATCTTCTCTGGCTCACACCGACAGCATCTTCTCCCCTACACTGAGAGGAAGATGTGACTTCTCAAGTGTCAAACACGCCCTGACAGCCATCAGCTCCCATGACACAGTGCATGTTAAAGAACTCAAGTAAAACTCAAGTAAAAATCCATTTTAACTTTGCTGTATTTATATACTATATAAATTTTACATGCTATATATTTACAGTGGGGCAAGTGCTTTTTATCTTTAAAAAAACAAAGATCAAACTTTAGACATCTCTGAACAACACAGCTTGTATAAACCAGACAGATTATTCAGATGAACTGTATTTAATACAGGTTCCCCACTCATCTCCTGATGCAGGACCAGTGAATAATAAGTGCATCACAGTTTGATAGCATTTAATAATAAAAATAAAAATCACAGTATGAATTTGTCTGTAACTAGACACTTTAGAGAGACAAAACAGACAACTGAGACTTAAGACAAATGACAGTATATTAAGAAAATGTAATAAAAACATATGGAACAATATACAAATAGTCTTGAGAGATACATTCAGAACTGCATATTCGTTGTTTCACAATGTCGAAAACCAGAAGATTTTCTTCAGATCTTGAATATAACTCAAATGTGAAGTAAATTAGTTTCTAGTGTCAGACCACAGAAAAAAAAAAATGAAGCTCTTGCAAAACTTGTGAAGTTTTAAATAAGTCTTTAAATTAAATATACAGACTGTCAGTTGCAACTTTTATAATTCCTGGTCGCTCTTGCACCAGATGTCTTAACTTGGAGTAACATTACATGAATAACATAAAGTCAACCTGAGTCTGTAATTAAGCAGCATTTGAGATGGTCTATTCCAGGGCATTATCTCAGCTCAGTGAGATATTTATGTGGTAATTTACAATGTTCAGCAGTTGTAAAAAGTTTTCACCCTTTTGGATTAGAAGTATATTTTAAAAAAGAAAGTCTCAAGTTAAAAACTAAAAAAAAGTTCTTATATGGTAAAATTCTGTACAGAAATGTTAAGCACCACTTATGACTGGATTTTGTCTTGATGGTAATTGATAATAAATTTTAAGTTTTGATGGTCACTATTGGTAATGTCAGGTTTGAAGGTACGAAGTCATTGAAGGTAAGAAGTCGTTGGTTTTGATGATGAGAAGTTGTTGGTTTTGAAGGTGAAGGGTTGTTGAGGTTGGTGGTCAGAAGTCCTTGGGGTTGGTGGTGGGTTCAGTCTGAGTATTGAAGGCTTTCATCAGTCAGCTCCACATCTGGAAGGCAAAAGGAAACAAGGTCAGTCCTGCTGTGGCATTAAACATTAAACTGTCTCAGGGGCTTGATTTCTAAAAGACAAGGCTCAAAGCTGCCCCAGCTCCACCTGCTCCTGCAGGACAGGATCCAACTTCCTCACACACCAACTGCACCCCAGTTCTAGGCTAAGGCTGCTGAACTCTACAGAGCCTTAGGACAGAGCCACCTGCTTTAACAGCAAGTGCTGGACCTTGGCTGAATCAAATTTAATTGAAGTTTTGCCTAGAAAGTGTCCTTGTTTTAGTAACAATCTTGTCGGGCTGACCAAATTGTAACCACAAAGGCAGAGCCTTCAGAAATTTGCTAGAGAGAACATGTTGGAATGCAGGAAAGAACTACTTCAAAGCTGCTCCTTCCCCTCTCTTGTATAAATTTTTCTTAAACCACAGCTTATCACTAGCTGTTCTCATCTTTTTTTATTCAAAATAACAGGAGTTGGGTGAAAAGTCACAACCTCACAATTCCTCAGTGGTTCCTCACCTGTCCCTACCTTGAGCTGTTCAGTACTCTAAAAACACAGCCAAAGTGCCCTCTTTTGAAAGCAGCTGCCATCCTTCAGAGAATCCTACTTGAGACCCATTAAAAAAAAAAAAGAAAAAAAAAAGACCTTCCAGAAGATGGAGCTAATTAACATTCATGGACTTGAGGAAATATTAAAATTCTCAAGACTTAAACTGCTTTTGCCAGCCCTCGTCTCTCCCTCATGTTGTGAGCAGCATGTTCAGCAAGGAACAAACAGCTCCTCCTTTCCCCAGCCCAGCACACCCAGTGCCCTGCCCTGATTAAGGAGATACAGAACACTGAATTCCTCACTAAACCTGACTGAAAAACCCGAGTTTGCCATCTGCTGGCCAGAGAATCACTAAGGCCAAACCACTACTGAGCACAAGTATTTTATTCTGTTTAGCTCTGATTTGTCAGAACAGACCCTTTTAGTTCAATAAGGGTTTATTTTAGACAAGTATCATAAAAGAAGTCTCCTTTTACAACCTCAGGATTTGAAAGACCTCAATTCAGTTCTTAAATTTTTCTCGTTAAAGAATAATGAGTGAACAATCAGCTTTCCCTCCACTCTGTATTTTAGAATAGAATTTTTGATTATCTGCCTTAAAATACAATCAGTATTTTATTTGGGTAGGTATAAAATGTAGAAAATTTAACAATGAACCTTGCTTTTGCACAGTGAGCTTTCTTCAGGGATTACTTCACTTATCTTTGAATAAAATAGGGGATTGTTTTTGTCTTCTATTAAAATAGATGAGTAACTGGAACTGGTTTATCTTGGGTAACAGGCATTTAATAAGGTTTTATTTCTATAATAAACACTTCTGTTCAGCAAAAATTTCATGGGAAATGTTGTCAAGTTTGATTTTAGATGTTGAGTTTGTTGCAGTGTGCAATCATCTTGATTGCATAATTTTAGAGCTAATTAATTTAAACTAATTAATTTATCTACTGCGAGCCCAAGTTGAGATTATGACAAGCAACAGCTGAGAGCTCAGTATAAATTTAGTCAGGCACACAAATTCATATTTCAGTTTTTTTGTAAGAAGCACCAAACAGGCTTTTTCAAACATTAAAAATTGGGGAAGGAGCTGTTTCCTCAGCCCACTTCTAGGCATTGTTAAGTCTATACTAACAGAAAAACCCCAAATGGAATAAAACAATAGCAGGAATTTAACATTCTCCAGGTGTTAAACTGTGAAGTGTTCTCTGGAGGTTTGATAGCTGTGCTTAGAAGGCAGAGGTTCACCTGGACCAACAATATTTCAGTATTATCACCAACTCCTGTTATTCTGACTGAGCAACCAGCACTGTTTCTATGCTATGAAGAGCTGAATGTAGTATTTTATTTAAATTATAAAATAGTTTGGGTTGGAAGGTCTCTTAAAAATCATCTATTTCCAACCCCCTGCCACGATACTGTTTGGAAGCTGTGATAAAACCCAGGGATTTCATCAGACACAAGCATTTAAAGTTGTTATGAATAACCAGGAGTCCTGCCAACATCCCAGAGCCCCTTACCTCTGACATACTCAGTGGATGCCATGGAGCTGTATTTCTTGCTGTCACCTGCACCAGAAGGCTTCTCTTCCTTGTAGGGTTGTTTACTGCCCTGGTTTCTGTATTGCTCACATAAATGGTCATCTGGAGGACGGGACTCTTCCTTCTTCTCCCACGTTTTCTTCTGGAAACGAGGGTCTAAATATTCCAATAAGTCTTTCCTGTCGTGCTTCTTCTTTTTCTTCTTTTTCTTATGTTTGCGATTGTCATTGTCAAAGTGGAGCACAGAGCAATCCAAATCATTAAGTCTGAAGGAAACATGCAAGTTAAAAATAGAAAAACAGATGTGGCACTTGAAGTATATATGAAATGTTATTTATTTACCACAGGTGACGACTTGCAGAGTGCCTGCTACTTTGTGGTACTTTCTGCACATCTAACTTAATTTAGATGCAGCAACCTTAAGCCCTCAGAATGAAGGACAAGAGGTCCTGGTTTGTACACAAATCGTTAACAGGCATATGGGGAATTAAAAAAGAAAAAAAAAAAAAAAGTAACCTAATCAAGAACGGTGTGCAGATGTTATTCTGACTACATTGTCCAGCTCTAGTGTTCTAACACAATTCAGCAACATCTTTCCTATCTTCTCTTGGCCAACCTAATAACATGATCCCGTCACATTATGACAGATAAGTTACTTAGAAACAATGAAAAAAAGGCAGACATGAGAAATACCCAGAAAATAATTAGGAAAAAATTGCTGATTATGCTGGAATCCTTGCTTACTTGTAATCCTTCTCTCGATGTTTATCTTTGGACTTCTTTTTCTTCTTGACCTTCTTATACTTTTTGATTCTTTGGTCGTCTGTCTTTCGGCATTTCTTTTCTATGTCACTTCCACTTTCTTCTTGGTGGGAGTATTTTCTTTTGCCATTTCTTAGTTTTTCTTTTTCGTTTTCCCGGGAAAAGTCCTCCAAGTTGGAGTGAGCTGACGCTGGTGGAAGCGCGTGCCTTTCACGAGAGTATTTTTCCGAGTGCTGCTGAGGTACTGAACAGTGGTGGAAGTTTGCTCGGTGGCTGCTGAAGTGATGCACATCCTCCTCTCGGGAGAGTGTGCTGTGAGCCCATCTGCTTTTGCAATGATAATCCTTGTGTGACCTGCTGTAAGCTTGGCTCAATTTGTCATAGTCTTTATCACAATGAGAGGACTTCCTCTCCCTACCATCCCTTGTTCCATGGGAGGAATAATAATCGTTGTAGTATCTGCATTTTTCCCATCTCCGTGGTTCATCTTGATAGTATCTTTCTCTAATCCAAGGTCTGTCTCCTTTGGAATAATAATACCTACTCCTGTCTGCATCTGTCCTTTCTCTGCTTCGGGATCTGTAACGAGAATATTTTCCTGAGCTCCTGCCATTACTGGGACTGTTTCTTTCGTTGTGGGAGGATCTGTACTTGCTCTCACTGCAGTACTCCTGCTTATGACGGCTTTGCTTGTTTGTTTCCACGCTGTGAGAGCTCCTCCTCCTGTGGGAATGATCATCTGGTTTGGTTCTGGTTTGCCTCTCCTTCTCCTCAGTGTCCGAGTTTTCTCTCTTCCTCCGGTAGTGCTCTTTGTCGGTTCTTTTGGAGTCGTGGATTTTTTTCTTATTTTTTTTCATATGTTTATCATCATCTTCACATATTTTATTACTCAGTCCCTCATCTGCTCTAGAAAATTGACTTTCCAATACTTTATCCAGCTTTGTAATAGAAGAGTCATTAACGGGTGGTACTTCTACGTAGTTATTAGAAATGTCCTTTGTATCTTGGCATTTATCTGTAATATCTAGAGATGCAAGTTTTTTAGAACTACATTCAATGTCAGGCTTTATAGAGGAAGTTTGCCCTAATTTCTCTTTGCTCTCAGGAGACCCTTTGATGTACAAAGGATTTTCTTTTGAAATGAGTTCAGGTTCTTTTGATCTTCTTAGTTTGTCTTTATCTCTGATGTCTTCAGACTCACACTGCCCAAGGAATTCACCTTCAGTATCCAAAGATTTTTTCCTAACCTTGTGCTGACCATTGATATTAAGATGTGCATTATCAGCTTTTGTTATAATACTTTCAGCAACTTCTTCTTTGGTAAAAATGGTTTCAGAATCTGATTGAGTAAAAAGTTTCTCAACCTCACAGCTAAAGTTGGAAGGAACCTTCCTGGATTCTTCATAGGCAAACAGTGCTTCCATCACTACAGTTTCCATAACTCCATCATTGTCAGAAGATTTCTGAGGTCCAGAGACACTGCACAAAAATAAAAACATATTTTTAACTTAAAAATGTCCATCTAAAAGATGTTAGGAGTAAAATCTCTGAAAGTTTAAAAAAAAAAAAAGTGGCAAATGCAAAACTTGGAAAGACATTGTCTTTAGAAAACCATTCTTACACTTCCCCCAGCTCCCATGGAAAGATTTTCTTCTCTCAGTTCTGCAGATCTTGCTTTAAAAATCCCATCCCAAACACATCCAACTCCTTCCACTTACAGCTCTGAATTTCCTCAATAGCCAGGACAACTACAGAGCAAACACACAGATTTCCCACTCTCCCAAGTGGGAGAGCAGATTGTGGGAATTTACATTCACTCATCCTAGGATGCAAAAAAGGGAAAGAGAAATAGAAAAAGTATCCCAGACAATGAAAAAAATGTAAAAACATCCTGTGAAAGTTTTACAGGAGGTGTCTGCCTGTATTTAGTATCAGAATAATGCGTGCCCAGTGCTGATGTTTGCAATACCAGATGTACAGTGTGGAATTCTCTGTACTGATGTAAATCTCTTAAGTAGTATTAGTAGATGGTAAAATAGTAATAATCTTGTATGGAATCTTGTTTTAACCAGAGTGTAGTCATTTTACCTTTTATCCTCTGACAAGCTGTTCAACTGGCTGTATGTAAGAGATTCTAAGAGACCTTGAGGATCTGGTGACAAAGCTTTAGGCATCTGCAATTAAAACACAGCAGTTAACAAACAGAAAGAAAAAGCTATTTTTAGTAGAAAACTACTGCTGGCAAACTTCCAACATAAGTTGTTAAACAAGATCACACTAAGTTATCTGCACTCTTCCCACTTTACACATCATCCCCCTCTTCCCAAAAATGTATTTTATGAAACTTATGAAGTATTATGTCCCTGAACTTCTCTTAGGTTGGCATACGTCAAATGTCAGCTCAGCTCTGCAAACTCAGTGGGATAATAGCACTAAGGATTAGAATGAAATCTGTGCTGTATTTTCTTGGTATTCCATATTGTAGTGCTCATGAATACTGAATATATCACAGGTGAGAAAGCCCAGATGAACAAATGTAACTCACCGTTTCAAGCACTCCATTTGCTTTAGAGAAGAAAATCTCAGAAGGTTTAACGGGTTGGACTTGGCAAGTGGAATCATCAAGTTTCAGTCCATTTTCTTTATATTCATTATCTAAACTAATAGCACCATTTAAGGAATCAATTTTTGGCAGCTCATGCTGGGATCTCTCTTCAGCATTCTGACAGGACGAGTGGGAATTATGCAATGTACGGACCACCTTCCCAATCAGAATTCCGTTGGAAGATACGACGTTGCAATTCCTTTTGAACAAGCCCTTTGACTCCTCGGCTCTTCCTGAAGGTTCTGCACCATGGTAAGGGACCATGCTGTCAGCACAGAGCTTAGGGTTTCCATTCACTGCTGGCTCAACAAAGATTTCATCAGGGACCTCCTGCTTGGAGACATTAGTAGCAACTGACACTGTGGAGAGGTTTGAGGTAGGCTCTGCTGCGGAAGAGTTTGTAATTGTGGCTGAAGGAACGGGCTTCAGCTCCTCCTCCTCCACAGCGCTGCTGGGACACTCGGCCTGCGACAGCGCCTGCCGTGCGGGCAGCTTGTTGTGAATACTGATGGTGATCTTCTGCGTTTTGGAAGGGTCTGTCATGGAAGGCCTGGAAATTGCCCAGTTTTGAACACAAGCTGTTGGTGGAGCTGAAGATGGCCTTTTTACAGCAACACCAACAGTACTGGGATCTTCTTTTAAGGGTCCATTTCCATTTAAACGACTTGAGCTCTGGATTTGAAGAGATTATAAGATGGATATGTTCAAACGCACAGCATTGGAAGTTTTACAACATTAAATTCTCAAACTAAATAGTTCTACAGATTGCCTCAACATCTAAGAAGAAACCTCACCTCCCTTCCAATATAAATAGATGTCCAACAGGTGTGTGTATATCCTGACCTTGGTATCAAATCAGCATCAGTTTGACACCCACCCAAACAACTTAAGATTGACTAAAGCTATTAAAAAAAAGTATTTTCCTTTTTAAATGCTTCGCAACAACACTACAATAATTCTGCTGGTACTCAGGAAAAAGACAATTTGTATTCTATCACTGTCTCTACTGAAGTGAGACTGATAGGGACGAGCCAGATATTTACTTCTTAAATTTAAATTACTTAGGCATTAATAGGCTACTTTTTAAATTTAAATTATTTAGACATTAATAGACTACTTAAATTGTCTTGAGAACACAGCTCTCAGGCTTTAAGAAAGCTGAGCTGGAAGGATAAAGTAACGAAGTGGCATGGCTGCACAATTAGGGATTAGCCACTGTTTGAATAACTCTGGCTCTAGCACCAGGGCTCTGAAGAAACCTGCAGTGTGGAAGGGAAAACGAAACTCAAGAAACCCCACCCCACATCCAAGCCCACTATAATTTGGTGCCATTATCTGCCCCCCCTCCTCCAATTACCTTAATCATGTGAGGAGGAAGGCGTGGTCCCATGAAGGCAGGCTGCTTGCTGCTGGCCCCGCGCTGGCCCAGGAAGGAGCGCGGGTAGGAGGGCGCGGGCAGGTAGAAGGCTCGCTCCCCCAGCGTCAGATCGTAGCGCCTGGGGAGAGAAGGGGCACCTTAGCTCACAGCTCTCCTTGCATTAAACCCCATCCCATCATCTCAGAGAAACAGTGGATACGACACAAAAGATGCATCTGGAAGATTTAGGCAAGACTACAGACTGAAGGTTAGATAATGATCTTCCTACAATGTCCTTTCCGGAGCAATGATTCAGCCTCACACCATCTATGGCCACGATTTCTCCTCTTTTCTAAACTGGCTGGCTACAGAGAGCAGATAGAAAGCAGTGTACCCAAGTACAGAAGTTTAAGGTTAAGCAATGAAAGGTAATAAATGACACAAGGAATTTCCACTTAAGACAGAAATATACAAATAATAATATTTTCCTAGGGTGAAAAGAAAAAGACTTGAAAACAAGAAAAGTATCAGCAACTTGATAGTAAAAAAATGTTCTGGGCACATCTGGTGTTATTACCTGATATAAAAAAGTACATAAGCTTGCTGATTGAGAACTGTTTTGATATCAGAAAGCTCTACTGAGGCATCATTCATTCGGTACCAAAGTCCATTACCAGCCTGCAAACAAAGACAGAATATCTTCAGATGAGCTGCATGTGTTCCAAAGGACATCACAGATAGAGCACTGCAGAACAAAGCATACCAAAACAAAGCAAACAAAGCACATGATGCAATGTTTTCCCCTAAAACCAGTGGTTACTAGTAACATTTTAAATTCTTTGCCAGCACAGAACTTATCCTGTTAGAAGTTGAGCTGATGTCTACCTTTATGAAGCAGAGATAGTGTCCAGCATTACAGTTGAAGCCACTATGTACAAGAACTGCATATAAAGCATAGATGAGGGGCTCTCCAATAGATTGGGACATATATGCTCGAAGATCCAAATATTCAGGGTATTTTACATCCTAAACAAAGACAAAGAAGATTCAAAAGTTATCCTGAAATACTTCATGGGACAGCCTGAAAAAGACACAGACTAGGACTATATAAGTACATTTTTCAATTCACTTGAAAATGCCTATTTTCAGAAACGACATTTAATAATAACTTAAGCTGCAAGGAGCTACTTTCTAGAGAATTAACTTTTTAAGGGTAAGGTATGTTCTTATGGCCACAGGAACTCTTTCAGCATTAAAAAAGAAAGTGACAGCCACAGCTGCTAAGCTGTTATATCGACCTCTCTTACACTGTAGTTACTGCCTGAAACGTGAACAACTTTAAAATGAGTATTCATCTTTGGGAAATGTCCATTTCGAGAACATAAAGCAGCATTCCAGCTGCAAACATACCTTGTTGATCTTTCCACCTGTAAAATTTGCAAATCTTTTCAGTGATATTGTGAGAACATTGGAAGAGCGATGTATCGTGTATCTCTTTGAAGCTGGAACCATCTTTTTACATCTTAAAAACAAGCACAGACATATTTTTAACAGTATATTCTTTTCTCACCCAGAAGTCAAACAAGTCATACATGCTTATGCTATTTGAATGATATTTTGCTTGTATAATATGTTAGATCTTCTCTTAAATCCATAAACTGCATTTCAGCTTTGGTAATAGAGAGAATATAGCAGGATATTAGAGACAGCTCTACAGAACAAAGAATAAAGAATTTAGGACATTATCTCTTGGTAGCCAAATAAATGCCTGAACTTGTATCTTTCTTATGTCAAAAAGGTAAGGCAGTAAAAAATGTAAAAAAAAAAAAAAAAAAAAATCACTGGAAGGAAACAGCCATTCTGCAAGAGGCAGACATTGGACAATATTGAGTTTTCTTGTACTGAGATTGCCTGGAAAAACTGAAACCCTCTGCAGTCCTTCAAAACAAAATTGTTAATGTTGTTTGTTTCACTGCACACTCAAAGGAGGTACAGACTAAGCCCTGAAATGCAACCATCAGCACAAAGACTGAAACATGTCACTTTACATTGTCAAGAAAAATATTGCTGAGAGCTAACAGAAAGAATGCCTCTTTTAAAACTGATGTCAAAATACAAGGCACAGAATTCCAAACTGATGGAGAAAGCCAATGAACAAAATAAAGAGAGCCACACAGGGGAAAAAGAGAAAAAAAAAAAAAAAAAAAAAGTAGTTTATAAAATTCTGAGACTTGTATTTAGAGATGAAGGTTTCGGGCAGTAGTAATCCTTATTAGAAAAAATAATGAAATAATGGTAGAAAACAAAAAGGAAACTGAAAAGTAATACAATAGTTTGCCAGCAATGGAAATGACACTGTACATATACCAAAACTTTCTTTTCAAACTCACAAAAAGACTGAACTTCTGGGTTTGTGTGTGACTAAGCTGGTGCTGCCTCCCACCCCAAATCCTCGTCCATATCCCTGTGCTCCAGCTCACCACTTCTTATCAGACATGCCTTTTAACTTCTGGCCATGAGTATTTTAGTGTGCAACTTCACACTCAGGAAGGCTGACAAGCCCCAGCACAGACAGTATTAGGAATAAAAATCCAATGTGAGCAATACAATTCTTATAATGTATTTCCAAACACTCAATAGAAATATAAAAATTACTCATTTAGAAACAAGTGCGTTATTTTCCAAGCTTTGAAAGATTTCAGCCTATCAGTTACGTAAACAAAACTAAATGAAACAGTAAGCCATGTCTGTCTTATTGCTAAAAAAGGTCAAGAGATAATTTATCCTCCAAATCATGCACTGCACTGAACATGTATCTTGTATTAAGGTGTAATTAATAATAATCTTACTTGCTACATTTATAGCTGTTTTCACCGTCCAGCTGTTCTGGTTTCACAAATTGTTCTAGAGCTCTGGTGACGGATGTAACTGCCTGGATGAGTAAGAAAGTAGAACAATAAGTCACAAGAAATGCAAAATTTCAAGCACTTAAGAGCACTTTACAAGAGAACCTTGCTAATTTACACTTAAGTGGCCTACTGTGAACCAGCAAACACCGAGGAGGAAACAGAAACAGAGTTCACGATTTACCTCATTTCAAAATGATCCCACTCAAAAAGAAATAAATTTTGCAGTGCCAGACAGTATCTGTGGTGTGCCTTGGCATCAATAATGAGAACAATCAAACCCACCACTCTAACAATAGATGTATATTGAAGTAGAATAATTGAGAAGATTATATCATTGTTTGTGTAGCCATAATTATTATTTTTCCAGCTTAAATCCAATCCAAACATGGAAGGCATTTCCACGGCTTCCACAGAAAAACAAAGTCCAATCCACTACCAAGCTGTTTTGTTTCAACAAGGTAAGTTTCTGAGCAAAATGACTTTGTTTTACAAAGTTCTACAAGCCTTTACACATCTCAGCCCATGCTCACAAACATCTTACCTTTATATCCAAGGTAACGTCGAGAAAAGGCTCGTACGTATCCGACACGGCTTTGCAGTTCAAGCACTTTACTGGAATCAAAATACAAATGCTTAACATCATGGGAATGAGGCTAACTGCATGAATTTAAATTATTAATACACATTATGTTAGTCAAACTACAAACTCCTTTGCTACAGACGGACAAAAAGACACAGATCAGTTCAAAAGACAGTAATTTTTTTTAAAAAGTACCTCGAGATCTTAGATATCCTCCAAATATTTGATAAATAAGCGTGGTGGCTTGAGAAGATCTGTCTAATCTGGAAATAAATTAGAGTCAGACCTCAGAAGACTGAAAGCACAGACTTATTCCTCAAACAATATTTGGTTTTATGAAAACCAAGGACATAGATTTTAATTCATGATAGTAAATAAAGGAGTAAGAGAGGCCAGGAAAAATTTAAATTTAATTATTTTATGCTTACTTGGTGCTTCCATTCAAGCAAGCTTTCTGTAAAGCATCAACAGTGAAGCATAAGAATTCATGTGCATCCTCTTGACTGCCAAAATGGAAATGTTTTCCTATTCCTAGTAAATAAGAAGGTTATCATATATTTATTTCTTACAGAATGAAAGAATACACACATTTCTAAAATACCTCTTCTTTAAATTAATTTATATGCATCAAATAACTCACTGTAAAATTTTAAAAAAAACCCCTAAAAATAAACCTTATGTCAAACTACTTACTTTTAAGGCCATTGATAACAGACGTAGGTTTGATGGCATTATTAGAGCAACACAGGACCTGGTTGATGTGACTTTCCATTGTGCACATCATACAGAATCCTTCTACATGACCTGGTGAAAGAAGAAAGCATCCCATTCTAGTCAAATACACACTGCTAAAAAAAGCCCACCTCAATAATAATAATTATAATCATCATCATCTAAGTTGTGGGGGCAACGTCCACTCTGTGGTACATTCTCTTCTCCTAAGGTGTCAATATCCCAACAGTTTTGTGGCATTTTATTATGCAGAACTGTACAGAACAAAACTCATTAAATCACAGACCAGGCTGCTCAAAGCCCCATCCAACCTGGCCTGGAACACTCTCACTGGAAGGTGTCCCTGCCCATGGCAGAGGATTGAAACAACATCATTTTGAAGGTTCCTTCCAATGATTTCATGATTCTTAACTGAAATAATTTTTATATATGGGAATAAAACACAATGAAACTTCTAGGAATACCTATAAAGATAACAGACTAGAAAGCATACAGGTGCCTTAGGAAAAAAACCCACATTTATGGATATAAAAAGAAGCTCCCCTAGGCTTAAATAAAGTCAAATATAAAAAACAAAATGCAAAGAACACAAATTCCAGGGTTTAAAAAATACAAACTTAATTATTTAGAATAAAAATCAGCCTAAATTTTAATACAGTGCCCCCCAAATTTCTATTTGGGTTCATAAGAGATTAGTTCATAGTGCTTTCTAGAATGTTTGGGTTTTTTAATGGGTCAACATTGAACATATAATATATTGCATTATTAGTGCACTGCAGTATCTCAGCTGTGAATACTAAGAATCTTCAACATCAACATCCTAAATTTTATCACCCTTCTACCAGCAGGAGACCCAAATGCCAAATGTTCATCAAATGCCTCACTTTACAATGTACTTTATTATTCACATGAAGGAAGAAATGATCTTTTCTTTAAGTTTTACCATGGCGCATTAAATTAACAAATTCACTTTATGTGTCTCCTATAATTCTGAGCCTCCTGTTAGCAGAATCACAGAACCATTTAGGCTGGAAAAGACCTTTAAGATCTCATTCAAAACCTGCCTCTACAGGCAAAACAGGACAACTAAGAATTTTCTTCACAGAACCCCCGTTTTGATTCAGAGCTGTCCAACAGATTTACAGTGTTAGAAAACACTCACATGACTTGGTGTGCTCAAGTGAAAGCATGTAATTGGCAAGAGGAGGCGTGTAGGTCAAACACTGGAGAGTAGAATTAAGGAAACATGTGTTGCCGAGGTTCTGCAGTCCAACTCCAACACTTTGTGTTTGTTGCCAATCCATACAGATTTTCTCAGGCGGAAAAAGAATTCTTTGTGGCGGAGCAATCCCATCATTAACAACTGCAACAAATTCGTATTTTAAAAAGAGTTGTACTGGTTTTGTTTTAAAGAGGGTATTTAAAAAGCAGGATTCTGCAGGAGCAGCCTGAAGGACAAGCTCTACTCCAAAAAACAGCAACACATGATGCACAGCTTTAACACTGCCATGTGAATTTGCTGGCCAACATTCTTTTTTTGGACAATAGTTTATTCATCTGTTTTAATTCTTCTAATAAAAGACACAAACTATCACTCTGATTTTAGTATCTGATTTCTTTATATCCTTTAATCTCTTAATTAAATTATTGGTTTTTCGTTATTGTAACTTAAACCACAAACTTACACTTGTGGTTATGCAGTAAGAAGAACTCAGACAGACAAACAAGTAAGCAGCACAGAAAGTAACCCCACAGATATCAGATCTCTTCCTGGACAGTGTTATTATTCAAAGACTTGTGAATAATGGAAGCCATGAATAGACATGGTAAAATGTACTTTTCCCTCCAGAACAGAAGAGACCTAGGTACATCTCAGCATCATGAAAAGCTCCCCTTATTTGATTTTACATAAATAAAAGATACTTTACAAAACAATTGTAAATAGATAAACCCAAGTTCTGCAACATCTATCCCAGCAGCTGCCTTAGGGGATGCACAAAACTGAATTCTGTGGCAGAACTCTTGATTCGCTGTAGTCCCATTTATTAGCAATGCAACAGCTAAAATCTGCTTCTACTTTGGTTTTGTTTTTAACAAAAAGGAGGGAGGACAGAAGACACTTACCTAGATCTCTTTGGGCAAAAGGCTTTGATTTTTGAGATGATCTACAATAAATATGCCCCCCAGGACCTTTGTCCACAGAGACTTTGTTTGGATCTTCTGTAGGAGGTACCCGGCCCAAACTTGCAGTGCGTGATGTCATTTTTTTAGTACGGGGTTTCATAGATTTGTCAGAGCGTCTTGAGGAAGATTTTTTAGACTTTGAAGATTTTGGCTTGTTAACTATGGTCATTGTTCATATCTGTAACAAGGCAAAAATTCTGTTTGGCATAAGAACATCCAAAGTATTCCAGAAAGGAAAGACTAAGAGAAAACCTGTCACTTAGCCTCAAAGAACTTGAAGCACTAAACAGCTAAGAATGGTTACAAACAAGAGAACAAATCCACAAAACTCAAAAAAAAAAAAAAAATTCCACCCCATGCACAACTAATTGCACCAAGTAGACTTTTTCCATTAAAACTGTATCAATATTGTTTTTAACTTCTGCTGAGCTAACAACTGATAGCATTTCTTACACTTTGATGGGATTTTAAACCACTATAGTTACCAAGATCTTTTTTTCTTAAAAGAAGCTGTGAGCAATAGCACAATCAAGTGCTGGCCTGTTGAGATCCAGGAGGAATTGTCTGGCCAACATCTTCCTGCTCCTGGAAACCACACACCCCTGATGACACAGAGGATGGGATACAGCTCTGAGAAATCTTAGGAAAGAAGAGCAAGAAAACACTTGCAAATTTATTTCCACCTGGGTTTCTTCTGCCCTTCCAAGAAGCATTTGTTCGGATACAATTCTGGCAGCACTCCTTGCAGTTATTTTGCACCCATTATTTACAATGCTTACTTAAAAACCAAGAAGTTGAATTAAAAAGCATCTTTTTCAGTTCTACTTATGTAAAGTTGTTTTGCCAGGGAAAAACAAAAGAGGAATGTAAACTATAGAAACAAAATGATGACCGCAAAAGAAAGTAAAACAAATCCTTGGCCCTCAAGAATAAAGGCAATAACTGATACTAAGTCCTTTAAAAAATACTGATTATGTTTCAAGATGGTACCTCTTTAAATATGTGTAATTTTGTGTGCATAGTAAGCTGCTGAATAATTATGTGATCAATTATCAACTCCTATATGTAAATTTTTATTACTACCTTCCTAGATCATGTAGGGCCTTTTTAAGTTTAGGGAAACTATAAACTTAACAGGTTTAAAGTATAACCTGCTTTGTAATACTAAAATAACTGAGAGAACAAAGCATGAAGCAGTTTCATATTCATGACACAACTTGATTGCTAATGATAAAAGTTCAGGTGGATTAAACAAAGCACAGTAAATCGCAGAACTTCTAGTCCCACAAAAGACAAATTATGTTTGAAACCTATAATTAGATTTTTTTCTCCTCTTAAGTTTTCAATTTAAAATCTACTCTGTACACACTTTCCATTTTACAGATGATAATACACAAAAAATGGAAAATGCACTCATTTTACTGAAAAATGAGGACATCCTTGTCCATTTCAAAGACTAAGACAACAGTTCTTGGGCTTAGTGATTTTCAAGTATGATCCAGACTCCAAATTGCAGATACCAGTAACATCTTTTCCTGATGGAAAGGGAAGGGCTTTCAACAACATACTTGGAACTTATTTGCAAGACAAAAACCAGAATCAAGACTGCAGTGAAAAGCAATCACAAGAATATTATCACAGAAAAGCTTTGGCCTTATACTGATCAATGAGGGAAGTCCCACGTATTTTAAAATTTATTTCTGACAACTAAGTAGCACCAATTAGTGCTGCTAATTTAGCTTTGACAACTGATTACCAGATATCAAACACTAAACACCTGCAAATACCAACGGATATCAAGAGTAACTCAGATCCACCACTTTCTCAAAATCTATCAATATAATTAATTTGGATATAACATTATTTTGACGAAGTAGCACAAACGTTACAGATATTTTTGCTCTCCCACTGTTCACTGTAAATAGAGGTTCTGTTCCTGTACCACTGCTGAAGACAAATTCACATTGCCATGTGTCCCGAGCGCTTTTCCCCTCTGCTATTCCCAAAACAGACTTCTCCCAGTATGATACCGACGGGCAAAACAGAACAAACAGTTGCTTTCCTCCCATTTGGAGTGTTGCATCAGCGTTGTTTAGATTCTTCTTTTCTCAGTCTCATCACAACACGCATCAGTTAATGCTCGGATCTAAATATTTATGTTTGGTCTCCGCTTTGCATACCGTAAATCACAGCTCAGGAGGGTTATATACAAGATCCCGTTCACAGAACCGCGTTCAGCCAGGGAGTATGCGCCTTTATCTCAGTACAAACCAAACACTTCCAGCAGTGAGTGCAAAAAAAAAAAAACAAACCACCAAAAAAACAAGAGCAGCACACGAGCCAGAAACAAGAAGCAGGAGGAAACTACTCCAGGAGAAGCCCAGGCAGAGTCACCTCGCTACATCACCGACCGCACCGCACACGCCTCCGGGAGCAAACACAACCCGGGGCAGCGCGGAACACACAAACACACACCCCGCGCTGGTTTTACTTTCCTTACAAAATGAAAGGCAGCGGAGGGGAAAGTGATTAAAGAGCTTACCCTGGCTGAGCAGGCGGCGTGGAGCGCTCGGCGCGGGGCAGCTCCGAGCTCAGTGTCCCGGGGCCGTTGGTTGTGGCGGGACCGAGCCCGGCGCCGCGAGCGCCCGCGAGCGCCTCGCTCCGGGCGGCCCCGAGCCCCGGACCCCGCTCAGAACCGAACCGCCCGCCCCGGTACCGCCAGCGCCAAGCCCGCAGCATCGACCCGGTTTCCCTCGCTCTGCCTTTTCAGAGGGGTCCCGCTTCCCCGAAAACGTTCTGACACCGGCAGTAAAAGGCCGCTGGCAGGGGCAGGGACGGGCACCGCACGCAACATGTCCGCGCTCAGCGCGGCAAGAGCCCAAACACACACAAAACAAAACCCACCCCGACACGCAGGCGAGGGGGGCCGGGAACCGGCCCTGAAGGAGCTCCCGCCTCGCCCTTCTTCCTCTAACCCGCACACCGCCCGGCCCCTCAGCCCCGCGGCTCCCCGCCCGTGCCATGCCGCCTCCGCCGCCCGGCCCCGTGCTGACCTGTCCGGGCCCGCGTCCCATCCCCGGCCCGGGGGCAGGACCGCGGCGGCGGCGCCCAACGGCGGCTCCGTGCCCATGGCAACGCGGGGGGGCGGGCGGCGAAGCGAGCGCGGAGCCCCCCGGGCACGGGGCGGAGGGGCCGCGGAAGCCGCCGCGCCGAGCGGGAACAACGCGGGGCCAGGCGGGGCACAGAGCCGCTCCCGCCGCGGGACCGGGGCTTCCCGGCCGCCCTCCCGCCTGCGCCGGGACGCGGGGGAGCCACGCCGAGTCCCCCGCGCCGACAGCGGCAGGAGTAGGAGGAAGGAGATACGGGCGCCGGCGGGACCCCGGCGCGTAGCGGAGAGGGCGGGCGCGGAGGCACCGCCGCGCCGGGAGGGGGCCGGTCCCGCCGGCCCAGGGGGTGGCGGCGGCGGCGGGGCTGGGTCCCTCCGCCGCGTGCTGGGGACGGCGCCCCGCCCCGCCCGGGGGTCCCACCCCCTCCGGCTGCCCGCCAGCCAGGAGGGCAGCGGCCGAGCGCCCGGCCCGCGCCCCGGCGCGGTGGGCTGGGCTGAGCCGGCTGCTCCCGCCGGTCGCTTTCCCTTCCCTTTCCCGGGCCGGCCCCTCCCCCCGGCCCATTGATTTCCAGGCGGGAGGCGCACGCGGTGCCGCCGGGCTGTGTCGGGGCCGGCGGCGGGCCCGGCGCTGCCCCCCAGCCCCATTACCTGGCTCGGCCCCGCTTGACTCGGCGCTGCCGGGTCCCCCTCGCCGCAGCCCCCGCCTCAGCCCGGCCCGCTCCGCCTACTGTTACAGTCCGTCGGGGAACAATGACGTCCCTCCGCCGGCCTCTTGCATCCGGGGCCCGGCGCCGGCCGGGCAGGCGGGCGGGCGGGGGGAGGAGAGGAGGCGGCGGCGGCGGCGGGGGGAACAGCGAGCGCCTCCGGGTCACACGGGGACCGGCACCGCCCCTGTGCCGCGGCCGGGAGCCGCTAGAGGGGGCTCGGCGACCCCCGGTCCGGGCGCGGGGCTCACGCGGGCTGCGGGCGGTGCCGGTCCCCGTGCGGAGGGGAGGGGACGCTCCGCTCCCCGCCGCAGACCTTCGGTACGATCTCCTGCCCGCCCGTCCCCGCCTCCCGGGCCGAAGGTTCACCGCTCTGGTCTATCCCTCTAGTTCATGTTTTATCGCTCCGCTCCCAAAGAGCTGCCATAAACGCTGGCCCGGTCCCCGGAGCCGCCCGCGGGGGGCTGGGCGGACCCCGCTGGCCGCAGCGGAGGGGACCCCGGCGCCCGGCATGTGAGGGGCGGGAGGGCTGCGGCCCTGCGGGCGCCGGTGCCCGCCATCGAGTTCCCTGAGGAGAGCCCGGAGCCGCGCTTTGACGGTAAGCGGGTCTGGGGGCAGCCTTGTGGGCGAGCGGGGAAATCGCCCCTTTCTCCCGGCCTGTAGGGAGGGAAGCAGGGTAGAACCGCCGCCTTCCTCTTCCCGTCCTTCCGCACCGCTTTCAGGTAGCGGCGGCCGCGGGGGTGATGCAAGAGCGGGCAGGCCCTCAGCAGCGCCCTGCCCCGAGGCCGCCGTGCGAGCTCCCCCTGCCTCGGGCACGGGGCGCCTCGGCCTCCCCGGGAAGCTGCTTTCCGTGTACACTTAAAAAAATTAATTAGGTTCCTAATTAGCCTCTTAAGCTGCTCGCTCAGTGACAGCTTGGGTGCTGCCTCTGCGAGCCTGGGTTGTGTTGAAGCTGTGTGGCTGCCTGTACATTGTTTTGATGTTTAGGTAAATGGGTGTGTGCTGAGACCTAAGTTCATTCGTCTGACTGTCCTCTTCCAGAATCGGATGTGCCGGCGGAGCTGCGAGTTGCAAACGGGTCGCAAAAATTTGTGAAGTTCACTTCGACCATCCAGAACCAGCTGCTGCTTGTGTCACTGCTGGAGCATCTCTGCCACATGTACACGCACAACCCCGTACACTCCAGGGGTTTGTTCCGAAGTTAGTAAGAGGAGTTCATTCCTGTCTCTCAAACTGCCTTACTGCAATGTGTACCAGACCCTTCTGTGCAGAGTTACAGTGTAATATCAATACAAAGCTGTAGGTTTCATCCCGCTGGGACAAGAATGATTCTGTGAAGAAGATGAATACCTTGAATCAACTAAATTGGCAATGACAACTTGTCTTATTTTTGAAAACAGCAACAGAATATTGCTGTAGATGTTAAGGATCAGACAGCTCTGTTCCAGCTAGATTGTGTGAGTTGCATCATGAGAAGGGCAGCAGGGTAAATTATATTACTGTTAAATGTGATCTAAAAATGCTGGTAGAAGAGGAATTTAATAAAATGTTTATCCAGAAATAGTGGCAGTAGAGTCTTCACTAAATATTTCAAAAATATATTCTGTGAAAATCTGTGTAAATACCTTTACAAGTTCTTTATTTTGCCATAAAGTCTCTTGATGTCGTTCAGGGAATTTGCAGTTTTAAGTGTGAAGTGCTGCTTTTAAAATATCTTCTTGGTATATGCCTTATCATAGGTATTTTTTTCATTTAGGCATATACTTAGTGCATTAAAGAAAGCTTATCCATGGGTTTTGTCCTTACTTTATGTGGCTGTAGACAATAAAATCTAACATGTTTTTCATGGCTAAAATTCATGCCATTTATAACATCACGCTTGCACCCATCTCCAGCATTTATGAGCCTTTGTTTGCCACAGTTGTTTTACTCCAAATGAGAAAAAGATGAAGTGGAAGGGAGCAACTTCATTCTCTGTTATGAGTATGTGCACATGTGGGCCTGCATGGGAATTAGAAAATCTTGACACTACCACTTCTGATTATAAATCTATCCTCATAATTGTCAGCCTGCTTTGAATTTTTCTTGTCACTGATCAAAATTAGTCCAAAAGTGAGATGTGAGTGAATGGGTGGATGTTTGTGTAACTCGTCTGCAGAGGTGAGGAAGAAGAGATGCTGTTGTGACTCTGGAAGACATGGCAACTAATTGTATTATGTGAAGGGATTCCCATGGAGCAGCTCTAGTTTGGATTGAATTAGTTTTAATTGCTAAGAGTATGGGGACAGCATTAGAGTAGGAGGGACTGTTCAGTTTTTCAGACACGTTATCTTTCAAATAAGATTTCCTGTTTAAAAACTATGTGGTCTTATTGGCTGGCTTTATTTAATGTTTTTTCTGACCTTTCTCTGTTCCTTTGTGCAGTTCTTCGTCGGACTTTCACAAGAACAGGGTTACTCTCCCCTTTTGTCTTTTGTGATGAATTCAGTACTGTAAGACTGCAGCACAACAGAGCCATTACTGAATTGATGAAAGCGGCTAATCAACAAATACTTAATGAGGTAAGCTTTGTTACATGTCTTGGGCAACCTCTGCAGTAAGGAGCTTTTGTTTAGGGGTTATTTTAATATTGGATTGGGTCTTTTTCATAATTATACAAAATAACTCCTTAGCTGTTTGGGATGGCATGCTCTGGTTGTATAGGTGCAAACCAGTTTTTGAAGCCATCAATATTTTGTACCTTATTAAATAGTAATAATAAAACAAGTTAAATATTAATAAACAAAGGCAAGGTATTTATTGCAAGGTGTAAGTATCGCTACAGCTTTTTTGACAGACATACATTTTCAGCTTTAAACTGTTGGTTATGCTAACACTCTCACATTTATAGTAGTAAAGGGTGTGGTTTGTATACTTGTACTTCAGGCTGAATCAGACCTGTTTGCTTATCTTGCTGCTTGAACTGAGCTAATTAATTTTGTTTTAAACACATTTTAGAGCCTTCATTTTATCCTGTTTGTCAGCAGAACTCTATAAGGGCAGTAAGCTCTCCAGCAGAGAGATGTTAACAGATTACCAGTGGGATAATAATACTTTAATTTGCTGAAGCTCTCTGCAGCACGCGAATGGCTGTCAGTAACCTCATTTTCTTCTAAGAAGGAGGTTGCAGTTTCTGTTTTGATGAAGCTGTCTGTGCCACTGGCACAGCAGACATGTTTTTCTTTTTATATGTCATGTTTTTATGTTGGATTTTGTTGTTTCATAGGAACTTGATAATGGAGAGTCTCTTGCAATTGGGTATGTATTCAAAGCATGTAGAAATACTACATTAACTCCTTCCCTAAAGTTCTGTGCTCCACTCTGAGTGTAATTAATACTGCATTTCATATTTTGGCTCTGAAACATAGAAAAAAGGTAAAGGTTTCTCCAAATTCTCGAAATGATGTGGTGATAATTTGTTCTTCAGTAGAACTATTGCAATCAGTGCCACTGTTCAGGAAAACAAGATTTAATCAGGCATCAATGTAAAAGAAATAATCTGAACACCTCTGTTAAAACAGTATGGGTTTGTAGCACATGTGCATGTTCTTGCAGTCTGCTGGTTTTCAGTATTCACTGAAACTCAGGCTGGTACAGTTTGGTGATGTCAAAGTATTTTTTTCTTCTTTTCATAACATGAATAATATTTTTAGAATGTGTACAGCTGTATCTTACATGTAAGTTGTCATTTAATTAAATGCAGCCTAACCTTTCTCGATTAGGGAAAACGAGGTTCTCTTTGAAGCACAGACCTCACGATACTTGAATGAATTTGAAGAGGTTGCAAGGCTAGGAAGAGGAGGATATGGCAAAGTATACAAGGTATTCTTTACCTCCTATATAAAATGACTCTGTTTATATCTAGTTTTTCATTGGAATTTGGAGTTAGTGTTTCAGCTGTACTGCCAAATGTTTTTTTGAATAGAAGAGGTGCAAATCTGTACCTTAGAAAAAAAATTGGTGTTTCATTTCAAAAGCTGCTCAGTTGTAATAAATTTTGTTTGTCAGAAGCAGGATATATCAGATGTTTTACTTTGTGTATTTTGGCCCTTTTAAAGTGAATGAGGACTTCTTATTTGACATGTGAAATATTATGATATATTGACTCTAAACAGCATCAGAACTGATTGGTCTGCACACCCCAATGCTTTAGTTGTGGCTGCTTTTAAAAAATGAGCCTCAGTATGAACATAAACTGTCCAAGCCAGTGTTGAGTTGTGTTAAGTACTTGTATTGTATGGCCAGCCCAAGGTTCCCCATGAAGTATGTGCCATGTGGAATGACAAATGTGGTCTCACATATTTGTTGAGGACTGTTAAGCTGTTATCAGGACCTATCCTATCCCTGTATGACAGCAGGGGCCTAATCCCAGTTTCATTCCCTGATACAGGTGATACTCGGTAGGAATGGGATGCAGAAATAAAATTTTAGAAAATAATGAGTTTGAAAGGATTTAATTAATCCAAGCACATTAATGTCTAATTTTCTCCTATTGCAATTGTTTTCAGGTCAGAAACAAGTTAGATGGTCAGTTCTATGCTATTAAAAAAATTAAAATTAAGAAGGCTACAAGAAGAGATTGCATGAAGGTATTCTTCTTCTTAGTTTTTAGCTACTCTGTAGCTTATTTTGTTCTAATTTATTAATGTAGCTAATATAATTTTTATACATTCTGAATTTCTAAAGGTTTGAGCCTATCAATACTTCATAGAAAAAAGTAAATGAGATGCATTTAAGTCCGTTAAAAGAACCGTATTAATTACTTGAATTTGATCATCTCTGCAATGGTGAAAATCAATTTGTTTTAAAGCTTTCAATTTTTTTCTGTTACTGTAACAATTTCATCGGTTCTTTCTCTCTAAGAAACTTACTTTTTGTTACCTTTCATGTGTTTACTAAGCACTCAGAAGAAAGGAGTGTCACACTGTGGGTTTTTTGGTCTTTAGGTGCTCCGAGAAGTCAAAGTGCTGGCTGGGCTGCAGCATCCCAGTATCGTAGGCTATCACACTGCTTGGATGGAACAAGTTCAAACAGTACATCCAAAAGGAAAGTACAGCTCATTGTGCAATTCTTGCTTACCTCTTACAACCTTTGCGCTGTTACTTTCAGGAGAGTATTACTGCTCTGATAAAATGACTATTTTTTTCCCTCCTTAAAAGAGCTAAAAGAAAAGGAAATTACAGGTGATCACCAGGTCCTTTTGTGCACTCAATGCCTTCTTACCAAATAATTTATCTGTTACATAATGATTACTTTGGAACTGTGGAAATATTAGCTTTACGTGTGGTAAGACATGAAGAGAATTTTAAAGCTATGTGCTGGTCAGTGAAATGCAGTGAAAACCTTTTAATGCAAGAAGTAGTGAGCTGATGAGGAGAAGAGTGAATGCTGAGGAATGAGCCACCTCAGATATTGGGGGAGGATTGATGAATAGAACAAAAACCTGACAAATTTGCAACTATGTTTCAAAGTCTCAGAGATGTAGCTAAACTAAAACAAAATCCCTTTGGATCTGGAAAAGAGCTAAGAAAAACTGAAAGAACCTGGAAATAGATACTCTTAATGATAAACCCCCCCCACCAAAACCTCTTTATTTTGCTTTCCAAGTTAGACTTTTTAAATTTGATGAATTGTGTTTCATAGTCCTGCACTGACAGAGCAGGACTGGAAAAAAAAAATTGGATTTTTTTTTTTGTGAATCAGCTACTGTCTGTAACTGTTGAGAATTTATTTACTTTTGTGTTCATTTTACACCTCCTCTGTTTTTCTCTTCAGGTTCTTTGTTCTCAGCTCTTTGCACGCTCTGTCCTTTGGTCCCTTTGTAACCCTAATCCATTGGTCCCTTTCTAGTCCTTTCCTGGAATGCCTTTAGCAATTAAATCTTTTGATCCTCTCCTGGTGGGAGGTTTGGTTATGCTCTGTATAACTTTATTGCTTTCCAAGTCACTGACTTGATGCCCATCCAGCCATAAGCACAAAAGAAAATGCGTAGGAAGTTGACAGTAGAGTAAAACAGGGAAAACTTTTTAACCAGTGATCCAGAGAATCTTGAGGGAAGCAATTGTTTAATGCTGGGTGTCCTTTATAAGTATTTAATGGTGGTAATGGAAGTGCAGAATGAAATCTGTAGGTAGCTTCTGTGGTATTTAATGGATTCCCTTGTCTTACAAGATTGATGTTCTATATTTGCTTCTATCTGCAAAAGCAGGTTTTTCATATAAAAATGCAATTTTAATGACAATTATTTCTAAGGTATCAAGTGTCTTCAAATCAGCAGCAGTGTGATGTGAAGGGTGATGCCTTGTGGAGCTGCTTTTTTAACTGTGTGTTACTCTATACGTTGTAAACCCTTACTTTGAACAGGCTGACTTCTGAAAGATATCTAAGAAAGTCCAGTATCACCCTTTTAATGACTTTGTACAACATGTACTTTCTCTTCATTTAAAGATAATTTAAATACATACTAGGCTAGCTTC
This sequence comes from Phylloscopus collybita, assembly GCA_027886175.1. Lineage (NCBI taxonomy): Eukaryota > Metazoa > Chordata > Aves > Passeriformes > Phylloscopidae > Phylloscopus > Phylloscopus collybita. The sequence continues at coordinate 5,926,592 of JAJNNQ010000048.1, forward strand.
TTAGCAGACCTAACAAGCCCCTTTGGCAGAAGCAGAAATACAGGTAATCTAGATCTATCCACAGGTAACACAGTTTAATTCAGTGAAGTGCTCTAGCTTAAATGGTAATTTTTAGTAAATACATGGATACATTCTTTGTTTTATAAAATACCATATTTATCTTTGCATCCAACAGGTAAAACAGTAATGGAGTTGCAACCATTATTTTTGGAGCAAGAGAGTAGCAAGTGAGTATTACTAATTTCAGTGGTAACATATATATTAAACTTTAACTTCAGCTGTCTGGACAGCTGTCTGAATTCCCTGCTGGTAGAAAGTATTAAATCAGCTGGAGCCTGCACTTACAGTTATGTAATCCTGGAGTTTTATGTGAGGAAGCAGCTGAACTCTTACTTGGGAGTGCTTTTTGCAGTTGGGGAGAAAAATTCAGTATGGTGTATCACAAATAGATGGCATGAAAACGTGTACTTATTTGGATGTCTCTCCTTTTATTATTTTCAGTGATCACTGTCACATCCAGAGTGTGGAAAGTGGTAGTTCAATTATCTTTGCTGACCTTACCTCACAAGAAAAGAAGTCCTGTGACAGTACCAATGTTAAAAATGTGCATAGAGGATCAGTGCAGAATATGGATGTAAGGAATGACTTCTCAAACAGTGACAGCAAAGAGTGTGTGAAACCAAATAAACATGAATTATCCATAGAACTACAAGAAGGCTTTGTAAATAATGTTTACAATTTATCAACTGATGTGGACAATCATTCAACACGGGGACCTCATTCCAGTCTGGATCCAGATGTTAGCACTGAAAGCGAGTCCTGCTCTGAAAGCAAGTCCTGCACTGAAGTGTGCCCCAAAAATGAGGTAGCACTCTGTGGAGAGTTTGAGGTAAATACTTATCTGCTCTCTAATTTTGTGATATTTTTAAAGGAGTTCAGTAGACAGTGGAAGTGAATGATTTATAACAGTAAATTTAAAGAATGGAATGACTGCAAGTAGAGCCAAAAGTTCAGACAATTTTACTTAAGTGGGTAACATCACTGCAAGGAAGCTGACCAGAGGAGCTGTCAAAGCTCAGCATCTGTGAGGAACTTTCCATGTGTTAGGCATCTTGAATCCTTTCAAAGTACCTGCATGAATAAAAAGTGCTACTGCTGCATTAAATGGCCCCATCAAAATTGAAAATCTTTAGCTTTCGCTAATGAAAGCTAAAGCAGCTGCTAATGATGAAAGTGTCTTGGTATGTCATGTGGTGCCCATGCAGTGTAGGAGTACATGGGAAAGAGATAAAAGCAGATTCGAGCAGGGAAGCATTTGTGCTTCCAAAACCTTGTTGTTATTTATACCACACCACTGATCTGTTTTGTGTAACACAGCCAGCTCTGGAATGCTCCAAGCTTTTGCTTTCACTTGGAGTTCCCTCTTGCAAGAAACTCAGTCTTTAAGGTGTCTGCTTGAGTTGTCCAGGTTATCAGATGAACTGGTCCATTGCTAGAAACTGAGCTACATATTCCTGGTAATAAATCAAACAGTTGGACTCAAAGGTCTTTTCCAACCTAAACAATTCTATGATTCCATAAAATTCCGTATCAATAAGTTGACTTTTTTCCTGCTATTTTATATTGATTAAGCTGGAAAAAAACCTCTGTTTAATATTTCTAGAAGGTTTCAAACTCTAATTTGAATATTAAAGTCACATCTGGCAGTTTTGTTAGCATTTATCATATAACGATTGTTAAAATATGAGAAACAAGCAAAAAACTCCCCCAAACTAGATAGCATTGTTGCATCTGCTTCTTGAGTGCAATGGATTACTAACACAATACTTTATGTCCTTTTGAAACCTGTTTTTGGAGGGTTTTTCTGTTTAATAAATTCTGGGTTTATTTGCTTTAAAGAAAATAACTAAGGAAATGCTGTTCATGTTACAGTGGCAAAATTATGGACCATTATTTTTCTGTTAGGTGGAGTATCATTTGATGCTTCATATACAAATGCAGTTGTGTGAAATATCCTTGTGGGATTGGATTGCTGACCGTAATAAAAGATACAGCAAGAGATCAGAGGACACTTCTAGTAAGATTCATCACTGTCTTATTCACTGTAAAGCAAATAAAATTTTTTATATCATTTGAAGCGCAGTTATCTAATTTTATTTTACTTCAGCAGCTTATAATACAGATCTTCATTTAATTCCTTTTTCACTTAATCAAATAGCAGCTTGTATTGAATTTTTGCATGATAGATGTTGGTAAAAGAATTGAAATTCCTGCATTTTAGACAGCTCTTCAAAGAAGAATGACTGAATGCCTGAGGCGTAGTTGTTACCAGGGGAGATCAGTGTCTGGGCAATACTCCTTTGAAACAGAGTTTTTTATTGACAGAATCTGCTGCTTCTCAGAAAGCTGGTTAAAGGCTAATTTATCTGCTGTGGAAAATACAATTATATCATTTCATCCAGACAGGTTAATTTGTAATAGGTTAAAGAATGTAACATTGACTTTTTCTGAGTGACCAGGGGGTTCTCATGCCTTCCTACCAAGCAGTCATCAGTAACTGTTGACATTTGGAAGAACAAATCCAGTTCTCTTAAAGCAGTAGAGACATGTTCCATTCTCTGGGGTGGGCATATAAAAGCAGCATATGCACATCAGGTTGTAAAACAAAATGTGTGATTAATGTTTTATTTTGGTTTTAATCACTAGGAAGGTAAATCTGTTCTTTTCATTCATAGAGACAGGTTTACCAGGAAAGCTGACTTCCACTAATCTCTCCTGTAATCATAACCTTTTAGCTTTCATGAGGTAAAAGAGGATGTTCCTGGTCAGGAAATGACAGAACTACAATGGCATTTGAGCTTGCAAAATGCTGTTTCCACACATTTTCGTGGAAAAGATGAATGTTATCATAGGGTAGACATGAAGAAATAGAAATCCAAATGTGAGTAAATGGTGAGTGTTAAAAAAGACACATTAAATATGGGTCATTAGAGCACACAGACAAAGTGGTTTAATAAAATAGTAATGTGGAAAATGGTCAAAACAAGGAGGTGCTAAGTTTGTTTAGGACAGCTACAGCCAGAGGAGATTGAGGAATTTCAGATGGTAGCACAGCAGCAGAAGGATTAGGAACAAAACAAGAAGCAATACAGACAGCATGTCACAACATAAATTGGTATGGTTTTATCTGGAACTGTATTTTTCCTGCTAGGTCAAGACTTACATGGAAGTAAAGGGTTTGTCAAATTCATAATCAAATAACTATCTGATGGGGTTTGGAAGACATATGTTCATGTTCCCTGAACTTTCCTTTCTGGAATTTTGATGTTAGTGACTTTTTGCTGATTCAGAAATAGTATCTTGAGAGAAGCATGGCAAAATCCATATTTAAAATACGCTCATTCTGTTTAAAATTTATTCCACATCATAAACAAACAGAATTCAACAAGACATACCATCATAATCTCACATAACTCAGTAAAACTAGCTGAAATAATTTTAATTGTTTTAAGGTCCATACCATCTCGTGGATGTTCACTGGACAATGAAGATTTTTCAGGAGGTGGTAGAAGGAGTTTGCTATATCCACAGCATGGGAGTGATGCATCGAGACATTAAAGTAAGTTCATCAAATTAGTACTTAAAGTTGAAGAAAACAAAAACTATTTACATTATGGGAGAATGAATCTCTATTGAACAGTTGCTTTCATAGAGGTGACCTGGGCTCCTAAGAATTTAGTTTTTACATATGAAAAAGTACATGATCTCCTCTATATAGCAGTGCCATACTTCTTTACTATTAGCATAGTACTCAATTACACTGACTTACATACAAGTGGATTTTTAAGCTCTGGAGGTGTTTTTTCATTTGAAGCCATTTTCCTGTCAGAAACAGGCATGGTCAGATTGGTTTTGTCTCAGTCTTTCCTTAACCAGGGTAGAAACTTAATTACCTAAAAAAAAATATTTTAGGTAATCACAAAAATAAGCAAAGCCCCTTGGCTACACCTCAGTTTGCTAACTGCATACAGTTAGCTTTTGAAAATATATTCTAGTTGCTTGCTGACTGATAGACCTGAATAGCAAGGAAGTGAATGTGTGTTTTCCTACTTTGCTTCCTACTCAGGTTTTTTGCATCTGATACATCAGCTGTATGAAGAAATCATGATTATTAAAACTTCACATGTGGAAGCTTGGAACTACTTGAAATCACACAGTCTTCACTCTGGATTAATTTTCATTTTTCTGTCAAATGTTTCAGGGTGAAGTTTTTCAGTTTGCCTTCCTATTTAGCATCATCATGGCCTTATTGTCCAAAGTCTGATAGTTACATAAAGAACTCCAGAATTCCATACAGTTATTGCAAACCAGGTTTTAAGCCTGTTCTCATGGTTTTCACCATATATTCTTTAATGGTGATTTTGCAGATACCTAGCAGAGACTGTAATTTCTGGGATAATATTCTAAGGAGTAAGGAAATTCAGCATGTGAATTTCTGAGAACAGAAGCCCAGTGGGTGGGTCTCCTGGATATGTTTTTATTTGAGTGGATATGAGAAACCTAGCAACTTGTGCAACTGTGCAACCGTGCTGCATCTTTTAAATTCGATCTGCATTGAATAAAGGAAAATAATGGAGATTGCTCATCTCTTGTTAAACTATACACATCTCCTTTAATAAAAGACCAACTATTTCCTTTGTGCCACCTGAGCAAGTTTCTAGATACACAACGCTTGCATTTCTCCTCCTTAGTGGTCCTAGAACTAGAATATATGGATAAAAACTGTTTCAGTTTTCTGAGTCAGAGCTCTAAAGTCTGTCATAATGGGGCTTTTTTTTTTTTTCATAGCAGCTTCTCAGAACCAATTAGCATATTGCAGCTGCTTATCAAACAGAAAAATGTATTTTTGTTTGTATTATGTCTAGCCCAGTAATATTTAGTCATTCTTCCTGCTACATGAGTTGGTCAAATTTACTGTCTATTCTTGTCTGATCCTGTTTACTGTTCTGCAAATTTCCCAGTTTCTGTTGGGGGAAAAAAAGTACTTTATCTTTTCACTAAAGCTAGGGGTTTTTTCTGTTTTGCTTTTCTTCCTTTTTTTTTTCTAGATTCTTCTAGGTATGTGGTCCTTTGGCCCAAATGGTATTGCTAACACATGATTTGGTATTAGCAATGACTATTTTTTCTCTCCCAATACTAAAAAATGTTAAATATTCATCTTATACCTGTGAAACACTGGATTTTATAGACTTCGAAACAGCTGAAATTCTGTAATTCTTTATACAGACATATTTTTAATTGAATTCTGTCTTCATTTGCAGCCTAGAAATATCTTTCTACATGGATCAGATCATCAGGTAAAAATAGGTGACTTTGGATTAGCCTGCAAAGACCTTCTTTGGGATGATGCAGACCAGTGGGTTCAGACAGAGAGGATGAATGGTAAGAAAGTGTAATGGGTTTCAGTCTTTAAGTTTCTATGGTATTAAAGTCATTAAAGTGGTACTTGCAAGGGTAGCAACACCTGCTAAGTCTCAATTGTCTTTCGAAGGACTGGCACATACTTCAGGGGTGGGGACCTGCCTCTATGCCTCACCAGAACAACTGCAAGGATCTCACTATGATTTCAAGGTAGAGAACATTGTTTTGTTTCTTCTTTTCTCTATTAACATGATAGATAATAGAAATAAATCAAGCCTTTCAATAGGCAAATACATATTTGATAAATACATAAATATTCCTCCTACTGTGACTCCTACTGTTTTTTGTTGAAACTTGAATTTCAACTTTGCCTTCTCATTTGCTATTAAAACAAAACTTATTTTTTTAATATGAGAATGTATATAGGTTTGAATTTTTGTTCTTTTAGTAGTGTCATGATACTCTTCCTGTCATCATGAAGCTTGTTATGAAGCTTTTTTATATAATCATTTTATGAGAATAAGAAATCCACTAAGTTAAAATAGCAGTTATCCCAGAACTTTCTCTTCACCCCTACTTACAGTCAGACATGTACAGCCTGGGTGTTATCCTGCTAGAACTCTTCCAACCATTTGGAACAGAAATGGAAAGAACAGAAGTTCTTACACAGTTAAGGACTGGCCAAATTCCTCACACCTTCTACAAGAAATGGCCTACTCAGGCCAAGTACGTGAAACTCCTCACCAGCCCCAGCGCTGCCGAACGCCCAACAGCGGCTCAGCTTCGGGACAGCGAACTCTTCCACACCACAGACCAGGTAACTTGTGCCAGTAACCCCAACCCTTACAGCCCAAGGGAACACAAAAAGAAAATGCCCTTTGTATCCCTGCCTGCATTACATTTGTTTGGCTTTGAACTTAATCACACGTTCCTCTTAAGACTCTTTTTCTGATTACAGTATTTAGGCCACTGTATTATTACTGGTGTCTGCAATGAGATAGCTGGTTGTTAACTTTAGGGAACTTTCTGAAGACTGTACAGTTGAGAGGTAATTTTATAGGTCAGAAAAGCTTTCAAAGCTTTTCACCACATCTGCAGATTCTTCTAATCATTTTTCCTTTCCATGCCCCACTGCTTTGTGGATTAAGTTGTAGTATCAAGAGTGTAGAATAGCTGAGTGCTGCTGCATTGTGTCTGTAGTGCATTGCAAACACAATTCAAGTAGGTCAGAAAGGCTTTATCCTTGCTTAGCTATAAATGAAGTAAACTGACTCTTATTTTCAGGTTATTTCTAACCTCCAACAGAAGGTGAGACAGCAAGAAGAAGAAATAGAGAAGCTGAGGGAGACAATAAGACTGCTTTCTGAAGAGCAAGATGAACAAACAAAACTAGGCTCTCCTGTTTAACTACAGGAAGAACTAACCTCAATTGTGTGTTAAGTTATATAAAATGTTTCTTTTTTTACATAAAATATTTCAATGCATTTTCATTTTTCTGTCTGTTCTTAAAAGGTATTTATCCTTTTGCCTTGACCAAAGGCTCCTGAGAAAGGAATCATGTTGAAGTGGAAAAATTAAGAGCACAGCTTATATTGACATAGGATTAATTTACATACTTTAGCCATTGAACAAACGTGGTAGGCAAGAATTACAAAAGGAAGGTCACACCCAAAAGGCAGCTGTAATGCTTTTATTATTTTAGGATTCTGTCCAACTGTAATACCTAAAATACATCTCAGAAAGGACTCAAACATTACAGCAGGCATGAGGTGGAGTAAGATTAAAACAACATCACGATGAAGGGCACAGGCTCACTTGAGCAGCTTCATCACAGAGCTGAAAGGTGCCAGATTCTCACAGGACTTCATCCACTTCTGCACGTTGGCCGGGGCGGTGTTGGCAGCGCCCGTCTGCTGCAGCGCGCACCACGCCACCACATCGGCCACCGTCAGTTCATTGCCCACCAGCCACGAGCTCTTGCCCAGGGCAGCGTTCATGGAGCGCAGCACTGCTCCTCTCTCCTTGCTGCTGCCTTCCTTCAGCTGGAAGAGGGCTGTGTCCACCCAGCTGTCGATCAGAGTTGAGGTAACTGCATTGTACTTCTGCCCAAACAGGGAAAAGAGAAACCGAGCGATGTTCCCCTCTCCTTCTATAGGGCACATGGTTTGAATGCTAAACTTCATCTGGGGTTTGGGAACTGAAATGAACAGAAGAAAAAAAAAAAAAAAAAGTGAATACAACATAGTAAAGAAATGAACTAGAACGGTAATTCCATGATGGACGTTTGTGATGCCAACACCACTGTTAGTATCATTAACCTGATGAAGTTTTCAGTCTTGTGGGATAAAGAAATCACTTTTTGAAAAATTCAGCCAAATCTCCTCTATAATTTCTCTTGTAGCTACCTTATTTGTAGAAACTGAAAAACTTTTTTATTAAAAAAAAACTCCTAAGGGGCAGAAACAACCCTGTCAATGCCATGTATATTTTAGCAGTAGTAATTATAAACAAAAATCTTCCTCTTCTGGCCCAGCATGGTTCACAGCTATGAAATGAGAACAGAAGTATTTCCTGTTTCTTCATCCCCATATGTCAGCACAAGGACACCAAGGCATCTGGGTACAAGGGTTTATAGCACAAGTTTCATTTTCTCACCTATTGTAAAATACTGATCTACAAATTTCATTCTTACCATCCTTCCAAATCAGAGTAAAGCCCAACTGATACTCATGACGTGGCTTCTTCTTAGTCTGCTCTCCAAAGCATTTCAAGAGGTTTTCTGGCACACTTTTCACTGATGAATGTGTGTGAACAGCTGATAATATTTTGTACCGTTCACAAAGCAGACTGTGTATCACTAACAGTGAGAGTGGAGGTAGAGAAGGATTTGCATTGATGACAACATCTTTCAGGGCACCATAATCCTGAATGGAAGGTAGAACATTCAGCAGGTAAGACACATTCCAGATCATATTCATAACCTAGTGCTTTCATTTGATACCAAAATGTACAGAGTCATGCATGTGTACATCTGAAATTCTAACGACATTCAAGTAAATAAATTCAAGCTTAGACATTTAAAACTTGTGTAGACCTTTAAACATCTTCCTTCCTTGACATGTAATTCAAGGACATGACTGAGGTAAATTGTGCTCCAAGATGAAGCCAATGTTAAAGTTTCCAGTTTAGTAACAAACAAGAAACCAACTGTTGAAATTTCAGAATTAACTATTCTCGCTTGAAATGATATCCCAATGAACATATATGGAAGTAGTATTTATAAATGTTTGTCTCTATAATCTGGATGGCCAAAATGAAATGGTGGTTGTACGTTGAATTCTGAGTGTGCAAGGTTTTAATGTAACTGCTCAACTAAACTCACCTTTCCAAGCATCAGATCTAAATCTGCTCCATTTGTTGTCAAAGGAGAAAATTCATCAGTTTGAATGATATTTGTTACATCAAAGTCAGCGTCGGGGGTTTGTATCATCTTGGAGAGCCCATCCACAGCACTCTTCAGTTCATACAAGCGCTTCAGAATCTCCTCCTGGCGGGATTCAAGTGCTTGAAGTGATGGGTCAACCTCTTCCTACAGGAGAGAAAAAACCAAAGCTCAGTGTCAAAATAGGCCACAGCTCACTTAACATTAAGTTTTGAAAGATTAAACCCCTTCAAATAGCCAGAGCATTGTGAATATCATGGGCTGAGGTCTATCAGTTGTCTCTTGTCTGTATGAGTGTGGTGAGATGGTGTATTTAATCAGTTCCTGAAATTTTCCTCCTTAAAAGATTTTTTAAACCATTAGTTACAGCAAACTCTGTAACACAATCAAAATCAGACAGAGTTGGCAGTGAAGTGCTGAACAATGACTGAAAAGTCAAAGACAGCTTGTCAGGTTCTTTTCAGCCCAGAAGAGCAGATGGGTAAGTTTGTGGTACAGCAGCCAAACAAGGAAACTTTGACAAATCAGGTAGTAAATAAAAGTTAAAAGCCCTGAAGATTTAGATGGATAGTATAGTGTGGATTCAGTCTTTGTTTCAGAGACTATAAATTAATAGTGGGAAAAAAAGACTGTGAGCTTTGTTACATGTTAACACCAATGCAGCTTTTTATCTCAATTACCTCACAAGTATCTCATCTTACAATCTCTTTTAAAAGATGAAAAATATATTCTTGTGGCAGGTTTTAAGTCTACAAGCTTAAAATAACATTAAAGAAAAATCTTCAAATAGCTAAGCATCCTGAATAAGGATTAAAAAAACCCAAACTGTCACGGAAGAGGAGATAGACAAGGTATCCGAGTAAAATCTTTATACCCACTTTAAATAATATTCTCAAAGACAAAACAAGGGAAGACCTCTTAAGTGACTGTTATTTAGTTAGGACACAATTCCATACTTTACAATATGAAGGCGTTTTATTAGCATTCCTATTGAGTTCTGCCCCAAAGCTATTCCTGCTCAGTATCTCCACCATCATCCTGAGTGAGGGGCAGCAAATCCCTGATGGCAACAAGCTAAAACTGGCCACAAGTGGCCTGTGAGAATTCCATGCGTTCCTGGCACTGAAGAGAGGCTGCTCAACTAGAACTATGTAACGCAGTATTTGGCATTTTATCTTATTTAAGGCAAAAGAAACTGAGACTAGAAGTAGAGGGCGTGTAGCTGGCCAAAGCCCGAGCTGAGGCAGCAGAGCGATGATGCAGCAGGACAGAACGAGGCCTGCTGGGCACTCTCACGGGGCTGCCAGGGAGCTCGGCCAGGCCATTCAAACACAAAAACCGCACACGCGAGAGCCCCCAAAAAAGTCAAAATGAGAACTACTGAAGGATTTAAAAACATTACAGAGAAATTCCTGAAAACGTTGATTTTATTTAACACTCGGAGGTGCCGCGTACGGCGAGGCGAAGCCAGGGCCCCTCCTGCGGGCTGAGGCGGTGGGACTCGGCCCCGTGAGCTCTCCGACAACGGAGGCTCCTCCCGGTCCCTACCAGCGGCTGGGGCTCTCACCGCGAGGAATCCCGGCCCAGCGGCCGCATGCCTGACCTGCCCATGGCGAGCACCGCGGGCCGCAGCCTGAGCAGGTCCTTCCGCCCACCCCGCGCTCCTACCTGCGGCGGCGCGGCGGCGCCGGGGGCGCGGTGCAGGTTGGGCAGGGGGTACATGCAGGTGGGCAGGTGCTCGGCCAGCACCCCCGCGCCGTGCACCGGCCGCACCTTGTACATCGCGGGCATGGCGGCTGCCGCGCCGCCGCGCGCCCGCTCCGCCGCTGCCGGCCCGCCCACTCCCCCGCCCATTGGCGGAGCGGCGCGTTACTGACACGCGTGGCACCAATGGGCTACGGGTTCGCCGGGCCGCCCTCCTGCCATTGGCCAGCGTGGAGTCGCTGAGTGTGTCCCCACAGGGCGGTGGGCGGAGCTGCGCCGCCGGGCGGGGAGCGCAGGCGGTGCGGGGCGGGCGGGTTCCGCCGCTCCCGGCGCCGACCGAGCGGGGCGGGAGCCTGAGGAGAACACGGTGCGTCCCGCCCCGCCGGGGCCCCGATGGAGGCGGCTGCGCCCTGGTGAGTGTGTGCACCGACCCGGCACCGGCCCAGGTCCCCACCTTCGCATCCCCCGCCCAGGCCGCTTTGCTCCCCTCACGGGTAGTAGCGCTGCTCGCACGGGCCGTACCCCGGCCGCCAGCGCGGTTCCGACTTCCCCTCGGTTCCCGCCTCCCTTCCCGGCTGGCTTGGGGAAGCCTGAGTGGGGTTTGCTGCTCGCTCTCACCGCCGTGGTTCGCTGTCCCTCTCTCCTCAGCCCGCAGCCCGCCGGGTCCATCCGGCCCATCGACCGCGGCTCTGTCCATCGCATCTGCTCGGGGCAGGTTGTGCTGAACCTCGGCACTGCCGTCAAAGAGCTGGTGGAGAACAGCCTGGATGCCGGAGCTACCAACATCGGTAACTCTTCCTCGAGTTTCAGGACTTTTTATAGGTTTCTAAAGCACGTCTTTTTCCTCAAAATTGAGTGCAAACGCTTTCTGTTTGGGCCAAGCGTGTTTGCAGTGATTTTACACCTCAGGTTAATAAAACGTGCTACCTCCAGCTCCAGCTGTATTCCAAGCAGCATGTGAGTTTGTGTTATTTTGTTTCTAGCCTCTTCGGCCACTAAAAAAGTGTGTGGCCTGTGCAGCAGTGGTGATCAGGCTGTGCCAGCCGGTGGCCTGGGGCTAGCACAGGGTAAAGGTTTCCAGAGCTCCCAGGGTGGTGGCTGGGATAATTGGGAGAACTGTTCAGACAGAAGTTCAGTGAAGCTGAATTACCTGGAACTACAGACTGGCTTGCATTAGATTGTCCTAACTTTTGACAGCTATCAGGATTTTTTTGTTTTTCCTATTATTTTTCCGTTTTGACATGGAAAGCTGTTACTTGAAAAATTGCCTTCAAGTGCAAAATTGGTACCAAAACACCATGTGTGAATATAAAGAGTTGAAATACTTTATAACTCAATTTTGTAGATATAAAACTTAAAGATCATGGGGCAGAACTGATAGAAGTTTCAGATAATGGAGGTGGAGTGGAAGAGGAAAACTTTGAAGGCTTGAGTAAGTTGAATTTTTTTCATCATTTAAATGTGGGGATTTAGTTTAATCATATTTAATGGGCACTTGGCTTTTACATAATGTGTGTGTTATTTGCAGGATGAGCAACATTAGAGTGATCTTCTGTAGTGCTCTTGTTGTAGTTTTAGTAACTCAGAAATCATCTTTGGTTTCTTTACTTATTTAAGTGGCACAAGCAATACAAATAATCACAAAGAAGAAAATCTTGTAAGTGTTCATGTGGATTAATTCATGTTTAATCATTGGTCGTTGTTGAAGTTGAGCTGTGTGGAAGTGGCTGCTTTGGGAAGGTGAATTATAAACTTTGAGTATTTGCTGAAAGGGAACTGACATTACACTGAATGTCAGACTTCAAAACAAAGTTTTGAATTGCACAAAACAGGAGCACAAACAATACTGTCTGATGAACCTAACTAGGCACTGCAACACAAATGCTGGCATTTGTTTTTTGATAAACCAACTAGGAATCTTTTCCCCATAGGTTATTACTTAGTAACTGTGGTGTTCTCTGTATGTTTTTGATACATCAGCAGCTCTATTTGCCAGCACAGTGGAAGTTCAGGGGTGCTGCTGCTAGGTCAGTTTGTTACCTGGTGACTGGTGCTGCACTGGGTGTGGATTGAATCCTCCTCAGCTGTTGTGGTGGCCTGGGTTAAGGCTGTCCTCTGTCCCCCAGGCACAGCACAGGCTGCAGCTGTTTTCTGGCAGGGCAAAATCTGTGACAGGCCCAGCAACAGCAGAGGCAGGTACTGTGTCCTGCTCTTGCAGTGCTTATACCAGTAATGCTGAATAGATCTGTAAGTGTGAAATAACAGCTTGCATCCAAGGATTTTAAAGAGATCTTGTTTATAGGAAAACGGGAAGGCAAGCAGTATTTTGTCTTTACTCATTATGTAAAATGCAATGAATAATACAGGAGGTTTCTTGCTTCTTGACATGTATACAAAATCTACTTGCATAGACCAGTGTCACTTTGAAGTGAAATATGTATTTGAAATATCTTTTTTCCAGCTCTGAAACATTACACATCAAAGATACAAGATTTTGCTGATCTAATACATGTTGAAACATTTGGGTTTCGAGGTGAAGCTTTGAGTTCACTGTGTGCATTAAGGTAATTAATATTATTTATTAATAGTAGAAAGTTACTATATGCACAGAAACACTACATCCTTTCAGTTTATCATTATTGATAAAATGAGGCTTTGGAAACTTCCAGTTCCTTACTGTTAGGTCAGTTTTGAGCAATAGGTTGCATGACATCCTGAGTAGTTTCCAACCAAAATTATTCTATGATTCTTAAGCACCAAATTGGTCATTTTATGTACAAAATTTAGTGTTACTTAAGTATGCAGATATTTACAGGGTGTATTTGCATGAGTATTTGATCCTCTGATGTAAAGGACTAATATTAAAGTGCTGGTTGTTAGGCTGTAACTCATTAAGACTCTACTTAAATTTCTTTCAGACCAACTGTACATTTTAAATCAGCTTTTGTACACAGTGCTGCTGATATCAATTAAAATGAGGAATGTAATGTTCAGCAAAACTAGATTTTAACACTGAGTTTTATAAGAGAGGAATGAAAGGGATACAAATAAGAATGTGTAGCTAGGAAAATGTTACACTACTCTGAAGAGCGAGTTCTTACTTGTTTATGGGGAAGAGTTGTTTTAATTAAATTCATAGTGTTGCTGTAGTTTCTATACTGCTTGTCATAAGGAATAGATAAGATAATAAGGTACTCAGTGAATAATTCTGTTGCCTCTTTCCTCCCATTAGTGATGTCACCATTTTCACCTGTCATAAGTCAGCAAAGGTTGGGACTCGTTTGGTGTTTGATCACAATGGCAAAATCACTCAGAGGACTCCTTTCCCCCGACAGCAAGGAACAACTGTCAGCATCCAGCAGTTGTTTTATACCTTACCAGTGCGGCATAAGGAGTTCCAAAGAAACATCAAAAAGGTAAGGTCAGGAAGTCTCAATTCAAAGGAGTGTCATCCCCCAGAATTTACTGACTGCTGAATGAAATTCAGTTCTCTGTAGAATGCATTGATGACAGACTATTTTGTGCCTGTCTTATGTTTTAATCAAATAACAAAACTCTTCTTGTATGCTTTTCTCTTCTGCTTTGCAATATTTGGGTTTAAAGGTACATTCTCAGATTTTCAGATTTTGAAAAGAATCCATATCATGATGACTTATCTGTATTTTAAAACCAGGGACTGCTGTGTTGTGGCTAAATATCAGTCTCGTAAACATCCTGTTTATTTTTAAAGTACTATCTTTCATTTTTTTTAATTTAGTTTGTAAAGATTTTGAGAATAAAACTCCCCCCCACTTTGTTACCTGCAAATATTGAATTCTTTGTTCATACATTTGTGTTTTAAAGAGAGACATTTCATATAAATATGAACTTTTTTTTTCCCTTACTAGGAATATGCCAAAATGGTCCAGCTGTTACAGGCCTACTGTATTGTTTCCAAAGGAGTGCGCATTAACTGCACTAATCAAGTTGGCCAAGGGAAGAAAAGCTGTGTGATATCCACTGCTGGAAGTCCCAGTTTAAAGGAGAACATTGGAGCAGTGTTTGGGCAAAAACAGGTATTGCTTTCATTATTGAAAAGAGAGAGAATATAGCTGTATGGAAGGATTTTTAGTATCTAGTGAGAGGTGAGAGGATGGAGTGTTGGCCTGCAGCACACCCTGCAGGCTGACACAGGGGAGACACCACAGCCTCCACGGCTGCCTCTGGAAGCCCTGGATCTGCTCAGAGGTGTTTTATGGAAGAATAATGCTTTAGGAGATGGGGTTATGGCTTAGTACCTCTCTGAAACCAGTTTTAAGAGCTGTTGTGCCAGCAAATGGGCTGTGTGTCACAAGAACAAGCAATTAAAAAAAAAACAAAACCTTAAAACGGTGTGATGTGAAAGTCAACTGGAGAACAGAAAACTGAGGCATATTCACTTTGGCAAGCTCTTCCTATGAAACTAAGTTTTATTCTTGATAACCTTTAAATGGGATTGTAGTCAGCCCCTGTAAAGCTGTAGACTGTGATGCTTTCTAAGGAATAGCTATAAAAATAATTCTTATCATCTAGATGAGAGCAGAGGTGAAAAAAAGCTCAAAAACATCCTTCCTACAACTGCATATTACAATCGTCAAATATGGAAATGGTTGATAGAAATATTGAGTGGTTGATAGCTGCTGGCTGTTGATAAATAATTTTTCCTTCCACAGTGCCCATACAGAGATCTCAAAGCATCTTCATGCTGTGCCTGGAAGATGAGAGGGAAGATGTAACTTTATCTTGGCATGTGGCACCAAGCATAGTTGAAAATTGAGTGTTATCTGAATATAATGTTTAGCTTATAGCCTGTCTTTTAATATTGACTACTTAAATTGATAGAAGCTGCTCTAATGGCAGAAAAATAATAGTGGCATGACTGGGAAAATGTTCCCTGTTCATAGGGAGCTTGTGATTCAAATAACACAGTTTTTAATAGTTTTATTGTCCTTTCAAAAGAAACTTCTGTTACTCTTTTTGCCTTTATTGTAACATAAAATTTGTTTAGGTCATATGTATGCCAAACTGTCAATCATTTTGTGGTGCTGCCTGTGTACATTTAATGTAAGGGTCTGTGAAATAAATAAGGCACACGTTGTGATACAAAGGATGAGAACATTTCTTAAAGGCATTTTTCTGTTTCTCACTAAACAGTGCTATTATCTCCTAGTAGGTTTGGATATTTAAAGTGTTTGTCTTGGTCAGCCAAACCCCACCATTTTCTCAAATGAATTTTAAAGCTAATAAATGGCAATAAAATAGAAGGGAAAAGCCTAGGTCTGATATAGGTCTGATGTTTCACTTCCTTTTTTTTTTCAGTTGCAGAGCCTTATTCCTTTTGTTCAGCTTCCTCCTAGTGAAGCTGTTTGTGAAGAATATGGACTCAACCCTGCTGCCATGCCACACAATCTTTATAGGTAATTAGGAAAGTACAAACCACTGCTGTGTCCTGTGGCACTTTATCATAACCCAAAATTTAAAATAAAAAAGAGCTAAGAAGGTGTGATGATAGTCAGAACAAGTCAAGAACAGCATAATAGATACTGGGATGCAGTTTTGTAGTAGCCTTTGTCAGACGAGGAATTGGGAGAGGAAATGTGTATAACCACACTCATTGATGCTGAATAATGTGTTAATGTGTAATGTGTTTCCTTAAGCCCCTTATAAAGTACTTTCCCCTTAATCATGCTTTTCTCATCCACTTTACCTTACTCTTACATTACTTACCCAACAGTATTACTGGCTTCATTTCTCGTTGTGATCACGGTGTTGGAAGGAGTGCAACAGACAGACAGTTCTTCTTTATCAACCAACGTCCCTGTGATCCAGCAAAGGTGAGGGGGTTGTTTTTCTATCAGCAGCCCCACTAACTCAATATTCTCTGATAATATCAGGATTAGTAGCTCCTATGTAAGTTTGTTTCTTGGTAGAAGTTCCTCTGTCTCAATTTTCTGTCTTAGTTGCGTTTATTTGAGTTAACAAGATCTCAGTCATACAATATGTTTTAGTACATTCATTAATATACACTGGTGCAAAACAGAAGATAAGATTTTTAAAGTTTATTGTTTTTTCATCTTTTTGCAGGTTATCAAGATTGTGAATGAAGTTTATCACTTACACAATAAACACCAGTATCCATTTGTTGCCCTTAACATTGGGGTAGATTCTGGTACGTTCTGAATAATTTTTAGCAACTTCAGTAAAGGCTATCATAATTTATTCTTCAATGATGTTTGTATTTAGAGAATATTGCTATTTTCATCTGTGTGACTTTCTGCACTCTGGGGATTTTTAATGCTCAGTTGTTGAGGGAGAAATAGAGTCTAGCTGTGGTTTCACTATTTTTCCCCTCCACCTTCTCTATACTCAAAAATAACTTCTTAAGTAATAGGGATGAGGTCATCTTAAATACAAGAAAACTTGTATTGTTGTATTGTGTTTGTTTGCTGGAATGTTGAGACAGTTAAATCTGATTTGCAGACAAAATAGCAAACAAACCAGAACTAATTCTGTGCAACAACATTTCATCTTATTTGTAAAGCAGTTGTTTTTTTCTTGGTTTCTTTTCCAGAGTGTGTTGACATCAATGTAACTCCTGACAAAAGGCAAATTTTACTTCAGGAGGAAAAGTTTCTATTAGCAATTCTAAAGACTTCCCTGATGGAGATGTTTGGTAGTGATGTTAACAAACTGAATGTCAATCAGAAACTTCTGGACATTGCAGGTAGGACACAAGACGTGGAGGTTTTGAGAATGATATATAGCAGAGAATTAAAGACGTTTTTAAAAATCCTAAGAAGAAATGAAAAAAAAATAAGGATAACAATAAAGAAGGTCTCTAAGTTATTAAGTGATTGTTATGGAAATGATACATGCTAGCACAGCAGAATTTACAGTCAACTTTGTGAGAAAAAAATAACACAGAATTAATTGATAATACTTGCAAAAGATTTCTCCCAAGATACTAAAAGGGATCTATGGTTTTTTTATGAAAATGTCTTTGAGAAAGAATGGTTAAGGGGTCATAAATAAAATATGATAGCTAAGTATGAGTTTATTGGATTTAAAAATTTGATTCTTTTATGTTATCTACAGAAATTGATGATTCTCTTGTGACTCTGCAGTCTTTCAAGATTGCTTTCCTGAGTTAAGATCATCTCATCCTCTTCCTTTCATTCAGCAGAGCCCCTTCTAATTTTCCTTTTTGCTGACATACAGGATCAATTGTAGCCTGATTCTCACTGTTATTTTAAATTTACCTTTAGTAAAACCCTTGTTGGACTGGCAGTTGATGAGGTTGAAGTCCTCTAATGACCTGCAAATCCCATATACTCTAAGTGCCTATGTGTCAGCTGCTTAACACTTTGCCAATGGGATTTTATAGTGACTGTTAAAGTGTAAGAGCAATTCACTTTTCATTGTCACTCTCTCATTAAACTCGTTCGATAATCTAAATAAATGTGCTGATTGAACTGATTATTGTTCCAGTTTATAAAGAGACTACAAATTCATTCTTAGTAGTGCCATTAAATGTCTTCGAGATGTAACTGTTTCTGTGTTTGATATTAATGCATTTCAGCCCCACGCTCATTGTCTGAAGCTCCTTTGAGCAGTATTTTTCTACCTCTTTTCATTCTGTTTCCTAAAGCATATCATTTAATTCATGTTTCCAGCTAACTTAGAATCTTGAAATGCTTTGTATTCTGATTTCATTAGGTAACTTGAAGAAGACACTTCCTGAAGAGACAGAAAAGCCTCAGGCAGAAATGCTGTCTGACTCTGAGACTGAAAATCCAAGTGGTGAAGGCAAAAGAATAATGGCTCTTGCCAGATTAAGGGAGTCATTCTCTCTCCATCAAGCAACAGAAAGTAATTTTCAAAGCTCTAAAAAGGTAAAACAGCAGCACCGTTCCCCCAGACAAAGGTTACTCGATACCACTGGGAGTACTCTAAAGATTCAAAAGGCTGAATTGTCTAAGGAGGCTGAGAGTTGTCCAAAATTGGACTCTAAGGTGTCAGCTCCAAGGAGACACTTGAGAAAATTAGAAGATGCTGCAGATTCTGGATTCTGTAGCATTTCTGAATCAGATGCTGGATGTAGTACGCCAGAAGTTGGAAACTGCATCAATAGTGAAAGTGCCTTTAATTCTGAAGAAGAATTCTGTAGCACAGAAGAACAGATGCAGAAGGAATGTCTTAAAACTGCTGGATGTGGTAAGAAGTCTTTGGACTGTGATGTTCAGGTCTTGGGCACTGAACCCAAGCTAGGTCAAGTGAATGACTGGACTGACCAAAACAAGTTCTCTCAAGAAGCCAGTAGTTGTTCCCCAAGAGTAAAACGTTTTAAAAGCAGAAACTTTAAAAGTGAAGCAGATGATTCCAAGGCAGGTAAATATCCTGAAGTGAAGAACACTAGTGTTGATGTGCTGGTGGAAGTTAAAAAGAAAATTGTGCCTCTTGAATTCTCTATGAAGGTTTTGGCAGAAAAGGTAAAAAAGCTAATACAGCAACAACAGAAAAATACAGAAACTGAGAATTACAGAAGATTTAAAGCAAAAATTAGTCCTGGGGACAATAAAGTAGCAGAAGATGAATTAAGAAAAGAGATCAGGTATTTCTGCTTTTACTTGCTTAATATATTTTGTTAATCAGTTAATAAAATTAGTTAAGTAAAAATGTAAGATGTGTCTTGAGGGTGGGCAAGAGGTTTTCATGTACTTGCTAAGTTTGGGTTTATTTTTTATTTAATGTCACAGAAAAGTCTATTTGATGAGTTATTTTACTGGCAGAGCAGCTACTTGAAGTAAGTGCAAACAGAATGTGGAAAACGGCACTAAAAAGGCCACAAATATCCAAATTTCATGGATTTGGCTTAGATCAGCCTTGTAAATTGCAGCTCAGTCAGAGAAACACCAAATTTCATGACAAAACAATACTCAGAAAAGACTGCATAGCTCATGTTCCTCCCTTGTGTGAATGAAATTTGGTGAGACATACTTGGAAAAATAAGTTTCATTCAGCTGGTCAGGTGACAGTAAAAGTCTGATTTGTTAATATTTGGATTTTAAAAATGTGTTAGGAAAGTTTTCTAATTGTGAAAAGAGGGCAAATATGTCAACTGCCTTCTAAACCATGATGCCATCTTCAGTGTTACTTACTTGGTCTATTGCCATATTGCTTGCTTCTAATTTTACTGTCACAAATGGAGGAATCCTTAATGATGGATTTTGTTGTGCCAGAAATGGCCTCATTGGTAAATGGCAGATTTTCAACATTTATATCTTGCTTAAATTAGGGTTTTGGTTTGTTTTTTTAAAATAAAGTGTGTTCTGCAGGGGAGAACCAGAAGTTTTTAAGTTTTACCTGATAACTGATAAGGGTGTAATTTATAATCTCTTTATATTTTTTTGTATACAGTAAAGAAATGTTTGCAAAAATGGAAATCATTGGCCAGTTCAATTTAGGGTTTATAATAGCAAAGCTGAATTCTGATCTTTTCATAATTGACCAACATGCTACTGATGAGAAATACAACTTTGAGATGTTGCAACAACACACTGTTCTCCAAGGTCAGAAGCTGATAGTGTAAGTATTTTCAGTGTTATAACAATAACATGTTTTAAGTTGAATTCAGCATTTTAAAAGATTATTTATGGTTTATATTTATGTAGCATTTCACACATTCAGAACACTTGAGACTAAAGTGGTTTTTATATTCTGTGTTTCAAAGAGGCAATCCTCACATAAAGCATAAATTCCATGGATGCAGTTGTAGCTGTGCAGCAAGCACAGTGGTCAGAGGTCAGATTTCCCAGTGAGCTTTCATAGAAACCCACATGGTAGGAAGCTGGAGACTGTTCCTGCAACAAGGACAGCTGTTTGCTTCAGTCCTAACTGACTTCATTCTGCTGATAACACTTGGAAGTAACTGTTCAATAGAGACATTTTTTTTTAACAAAGCAGAGTGAAAAGTTTTACTACAGAGATCTGTATTAAGTATTTCTGGGTTGTTTCTGAAATCTGTCTTAAGTGCTCTGCACTGTGCACCTATGCAATGCCATCTTTTTTCTCTCTCTTTCAGGCCTCAAAATCTCAATTTAACAGCAGTAAATGAAACTGTATTGATTGAAAACCTGGAAATATTCAGAAAAAATGGCTTTGATTTTGTCATAAATGAAAATGGTGAGTTTGGACCAGAATTGCTCGAAGTAAAAGAGTTCAAAGGTTTAATATTATTTATTATGCAAAAAATTCCCTTGGGTGTTATCAGAAGCTTTGAAATAAGATGCATTATTGTATATGGGATGTTTGTTTTTTAGGACTTATGATTCTGTGGTCTCTCTGCATGATTTAACAGAACACTGTAAATTATTTATCTCACCAGCTTTTTACATAAGTTTTTGAAGACTGTTTGGAGTTACTCTTTGGCTACATTACTGGATGTGCATTTTCTGGATATGTTACCATTTGTTTTATTAGTACACATGCAGAGATAAATGCGGGCAAGTGGTAAATCTAGTAACTTAAAATAAATAGATACCATTAGTAACTGATTTTATTGATTAACCAGCTCCTTATTGTTTCCCTTATACAGTGAGGATAATGAAAATGCAGTGTGGTACCACTTTGCTCTTTGGGAAGTCACTCCACATTTTTTCCATAGTCTTCATTCCAGAATATCCCAGGGTTTCTTTGGTCTAAAATGCTATTAATTAGCAATCTCTCACCACTGTAAATGCTGAGTGATGTTGTGGTCACAAACTCAAAAAAGTTTCATAAAGCATTTGTTCTTTGGAATTGAAGAGTTTGATAGAAAGTAGATCTTCCTGCTTTTAAGTTTGCAAACAACTTTTTGGTTGATGTTAAAAGGACATCTGCCATAGTTATGACTTTTGTTAATTAATTACATACATCAAAAGATTAAACATTAGTATATACATACATCACATCATATTAACGTTTTAAAGTAGTTTCTCAGTTTTTCTCTCAAGAAAAAGTAATTTCCTGTATTTCTCTGTTTCTTTATGATTGTTGCAAACCTTCCAGCTCCTGTAACTCAAAGAGTTAAATTGGTATCGTTGCCAACAAGCAAGAACTGGACTTTTGGTCCACAGGACATAGATGAGCTGATCTTCATGTTGAGTGACTGCCCTGGAGTGATGTGCAGGCCCTCCAGGGTCAGACAGATGTTTGCTTCTCGAGCTTGCAGGAAGTCTGTAAGTACTGCACTTGGTGTTTGTGTTCAAATAAATCATTACCACGTTTCCTGATGTTGTACAGGTGGCTATATCACCATGTGTACTGCAGGGCAAGTTTATTTACTGCTGAGTGTCAAAAGCTAATATCCTTCCTTCTGTTCCTCATGTTTTTATCTAATGTAACTTGGGAAATATTTCTGCTGGTTTTTTATTTTGTTCCAAACTTGTGCTCATGAACACCATGTTAACTGTGTTTTAACTGTGTTTTGTCTTCTAATTGTCTGGTAGGTGTTTTTTTTTACTTTTAATGCCTTGCACAGGATTTATTTACTAAATAGCTGAAGTACTGCTCTGGTCTGTGTCAGCTGGCAAATGGAAAAAGGAAGTAATTAATTTTTTTTTCTTTGCTTGCAGGTAATGATTGGAACTGCACTGAATGTGCAGGAAATGAGAAAACTGATCACCCACATGGGTGAGATTGAGCATCCCTGGAACTGCCCCCATGGAAGGCCTACTATGAGACACATAGTCAGTTTAGACTTGATTTCACCAAAATAAGTCAGTGTCTGTTTATGAACATTTTTAATTATAATTCTTAGCAATATTTTGAGCTTTTATGATGACTCTCTTATTTAGAGTAAAAAAATTTTAGGCATTCTTCAAGTTAGAAACAGAGCACTTGAAGGCATTCAGCAGGGTTTCCTTGTTACTCCTGTTGAGTCATCAATACCAACATCCTGGAATTCATGTAAATAACTTTTCTCTAATTGCAATTTACTGTGTGTTGTACTTCTTTGAGCAGCAATCAAAACTTTTATAAAATAAATATGTTTATATATAAAGATCCAGGAGTAGGTGGATCTCATTTATAGCAAATACAACTGATTCTTAAAATGAATTAAAGTCCCTGGCAATGCCATAAAACAAATATTAGTTTTCAATGTTTATACATCACATATATGATAATTTTAAAGAAAATGAAAATGATACACATGTTAAAATATTTATTTCTTGTACCAAAGCTGGATTTCATTAAATACTGACTCAGAGCTTTAATACTGGATTTAATCATAAATTTCCTCTTATCTGTGTTTAAGGCTTGAATAGAATAATTAGTCTGGCATCATTACTTTTAATTAGCATTGTTCCCTTCCAAATTCCAAACTTGTTTTTCAAGATCAGGGATTATTTTTCTGATAATGAATGGGGAAAAAAAGTTGTCTCACCAGGCACTGTCAGTCAAGTCAGCCCAAATTCTATCTCAGTACAATCAAAACAGGTGGAAAATGGTCTTTTTGAATCAAACCATTAAAACAGGTAGTTACGCTCTTCTGGTTCTGTAGAACCAAGGTTTGACCCGAGAAATCTGTGTTGATGGGTTGTGTTCCCTTCACACTCCATTTGCCGCTGATGGAGCTGTGGCCGTGATGCTGCTGCTGCTGTTCCTGCAGTGCTCAAAGCCGCCCGCGCCGCTTCTCCGGGCAGCGTGGCAGAGCGTGCCCGTGGAACCCGGCACGGCTGTGGCCAAGAACCTTCAGCAAATTGTCCGTGTTCGTGTGGAGCCGCGATTCTGCACCGCTGCTCTGCGGCTGTGGGCACCCGCCCGGCCGGGCCCCGCGGCAGCGTTGTTATGGCTACGGCAGCGCCGCCGCACTGCGCCTGCGCGGGGGGAGAGGCTCGGCACCGGCCCGGCCCTGCCGCCCCTCAGCCGGGGCTCGGTGAGGGTTCGGCACCGGCCCGGCCCCGCCGCCCCTCAGCCGGGGCTGGTTAGGGGTTCGGCAGCGACCCGGCCCCGCCGCCCCTCAGCCGGGGCTGGTTAGGGGTTCGGCACCGGCCCGGCCTTGCTGCCCCTCAGCCGGGGCTCGGTGAGGGCTCGGTAAGGGTTCGGCACCGGCCCTGCCCCGCCACCCCTCAGCCGGGGCTCGGTAAGGGTTTGGCACCGGCCCGGCCCCGCCGCCCCTCAGCCGGGGCTCGGTGAGGGCTTGGTAAGGGTTCGGCACCGGCCCGGCCCCGCCGCCCCTCAGCCGGGGCTCGGTGAGGGCTCGGTGAGGGTTCGGCACCGGCCCGGCCCTGCCGCCCCTCAGCCGGGGCTCGGTGAGGGTTCGGCACCGGCCCGGCCCCGCCGCCCCTCAGCCGGGGCTCCGTGAGGGTTCGGTGAGGGTTCGGCACCGGCCCGGCCCCGCCGTCCCCCGCTCGGTGACAGTTGAGGCTGTCCCTGCCAGCCCTCGCCGCTGCAGCACTCGAGGGTTGGGTTCTTGCACTACCAAGCGGTGATACCCGGCTGTGATAGGATTGCAGATAGTCCTGCAACCTTCAGGTACCTGCCAAGTGGCAAAAGAACTGTAAGATTTGGTAGTTATGCTGTGCTGTGTTCAGTCTGAACTCATAACTTGGAAGGCAAGTTCAATCAGTAATAGTGGTGCAGGTGTAACTTCCCAGAATTTGCCGAATGCATATCTTTGAGAAGTGGCTTTCACCTTTTCCACGTAATTAAATCTAATAGCTAAATTAAAGCAGGAAAAATTCGTAAAGCTAAAAATTGGGTAAAGATGGAGATCTCCATGTGGCTAAAATAAGTCTACTGATAACACTTCCATAACATTGGAAGTGTTTTTTTCATCATGGTTTTGATGGAAGACTTGGAGGTAATTTACAGACATTGCTTCCTGTTAATCTTGTGGCCTGCCTGCCACAAGATGACACCACTGGCTTGGGGAATTGCTGTTACAGAGATTACTTTAATACCTGCATATCTAATAATCACAGAAATACTGGTTAGGTTTTTGAGGTTTTTTGGTAGTTGTCTGTGTTTTGGGTTTTTTTAACTAGTTTATAGGTTAAAAATATGTACATAAGACAGAAATAAATTTTCATTTTTCAGAAGGGAAGTACACATTGAGACAATTCAGTAGCTATGATAAAAGGCAAGAAGAAAGATGTCAAGAAGAAAGATGCCAAGAAGGATGGTAAAAAGGCAGCTGGTGAGAAGTCAAAAGAATCTCCAGCTACTACAGCTGAGAGCTTAACAACACTGCCAGATTTGCAGAATGAGTCAGTGACTGGAGAAACTCAGGCAGCTCCAGAGGCACCAGAGACAGATGTAAAGGAACCACCAGTCCAGCCTGTTCCCAAGATCCACGAGGAGTCTGTTCTTGCTCAAGTGATTATAAAAAGGTACACTTGTTACAAATACAGCAGTGAAGTCAAGAACTCTCATTTAAGTATCTCTGCTGTAGCCACTGTCATAGCAACACAGATTCGACTCTTGCTTTGAAGCAGAGAATCAGGTTAGGTTATTCAGGCCTAGTAGCAGTGGTACCTTAGGAGACTCTCATGTGGAATTCTGCTGCCTTCTTGCATCCTAGAGTGCTGCTGATGCTCTCTGCCAAAACCTTCGTTCTTTTAGCTTGTTCACCTTCAGTGAAGTTTTATTAATGTATACAGATAACTGGTGAAGAAAACCTATCATGTAATCTTTAGTTGTTGCTGCCTTTTAATGCTTAAGGCTGCTCATATCTCTTCAAAATATCCTAAAATGAGGAAGCAGGTGAATGGCAATGTTAACAAAATCCTTTTGTATTTCAAAGTGATGTTTATACGTAATGTTTCATATATCAGCATGCCTGACTGTAAGGTAGAAAATGCTACCAATGTGGGTTTTTTTCTTAATTGAAGGAAATATGGGTCTGAGGCAACACAACAATTGTGTGGAATATTACAAGGAAGATGCAAAAAATGGGAAATCTTCCTGTTGTTCATTTTTCTACAGAAGATGCATCAGCTGACCTGTGTGTAGACCATGGTAAATCAAAGGTCATTTATGATTGTTTATATGATAATTTATGTGATTATATGGTCATTTATGTGACATAGATCTATTGGCAGTGACTTGAAATCATCTTTGGTTTGTTTTCTTTGTAGCTATGAAGGTGAACAAGTTGATGAATTATATGAGGGTGAAGGATTTATCTGTTTTGAGGGAGGAGACACATACAAGGTGAGTGTAGAAATTAAAAAAAAAAAGTAGCAGACTAAGTTGTCTCTCAAGAGCACTGAGAAGTATTGAAAGCTCTGTTTAGTTTCTGGCATTAAAACTCTTGATTTGAAACTAGTAGTTGGAGGGGAATTAACATGTCTTTTTTTTTTTTAAGTCTTACAGTCACTGTAGGCTTCAGCTGGGGTGAGAATAAGTCTGTATATGATGCTATTCTCTTCATTTTGAAGGGTCTGTTTTCTGAAGGGTATATGAATGGAGAAGGAACTTACACATGGGCTGATGGATTAAAGTACGAGGTAAAGTACAATTTAAGTTATAACTGAACACAGTTGCATCTGGTTAAATGTGCAAATTGAAGGAAAGTAAAGTTGCAGTAATTGGTACATTAGTACAGGTGGCAACTGCAGAGCTGTGGCAGTGATTTCAATTACAAGCCTGACTTGTCCCAGAAGGTTGGGGAACAGAGAATCTTACATTTTAATGTTGTAATTTAATATTTCAGGGAACATTTACTAAGAATGTGCTGACGCATCATGGCTGTTATACCTGGAATGATGGCAGTGTTTATGAAGGATCGATCCAAGATGGACTTAGGCATGGATATGGAGTTTTCAGGAGTGGTACTCATCCAATTTCTTACAGTGGTTATTGGTGCAATGGCAAAAGACATGGAAAGGTCAGTAAGAGCTAAATGAGAGCATGGGCTCGGGTGATACCCCCAGGAACAGCAAGTGTTACTGTGCAAAGGTTTTGCAAAAGTGCTTTATTCTGTTGCGTGGTCTTATGCCATGTAGAGATTTGTTTTTCCTAGGGAGTCTTTCTGAGGTTGTGAATACAGTTAATGCTGTAGGCCTACTGTTGGAAATAAAAGTCTGAATGGGTCAGAAAACTGATCTACCTCAGACTGAGTTCTGTAATTAAGATGCCAAGGTTAGCTCTCTTGAAGTATTTTCAGGAGGTTAGAAAAGCATGGTAGTCTTTGATGTAATGTAATAGGATTTTTCTTTTGAACACTTGGTGTTTTCTAAGCTCTTACCTAATATTAATCAAAAGAACTTGCTTTCTTTATTTAATTGTATCCCTTCAGTTGCTTTCAGTACAGTGAATCAGAGTGACCCTAAGTATTAGAACATGATTGGAAACTTCATATCATTTGTATGTGGTGTTTTATTCATGTAGATGAATATTTAGGTATTTAAACTGACTGTGCTCTTTGTTTCAGGGTACGATTTATTATAATCAGGAACAGACCTCCTGGTATTCAGGTGATTGGGTAAATAATGTCAGAGAAGGATGGGGATTGAGACGGTAAATATGTTAACACTTGTTCTTAACTCAACATTTTTTTATTTTTGTGTATTATGTTACAATTTCTTGTGTCATTTAAAGTGGGTACAAATGCTGTCATTCCATAGTAGTGTCTACATTCTGCAGTGGAAGAAAAATGTACAAAGTGCTTTATGATAACAAAACAGACCTTTAGAAGTTAATTTTTTAGCTGCAGTATTTCTACTGACCATTCACACAAAAGAACAGCTAAAGACAAAATCCCAAATCAGCTTTGGTAAACCACAATTCAGTACTGAAAAACAAACACACTTGGTTGATTTGAGCAGATGAAGCTGCCTTATGAATAAATGACTTATCTATACAATTATATATAAACAAATATTGTTAATAGCTATGGCAGAGGCTTTTTGGGAAAAAGAGCTGGTAAATATTTTTAGTGATTTCTAAATTAAAAATAGGAGGTAAACAGTGGCTACAATAAAACCTCTGTGTCCATGTCATAGTGAGTCAATTTTCAATTTAATACTTATATTTAGCCTTAATAATTTATAAATTTATTAGCAATGAGGTTTTGCATAAACCTTTCATAAGATCAGCATAGAATATAGTATGAATTAACTTCTATTGCTTTTTTGCAGCTACAGATCTGGAAATACCTATGAAGGTCAGTGGAAGAAAAATCTACGACATGGCTATGGAAAAATGAAATGGCTGACAGATAATCAAGAGTATAGAGGACAGTGGGACTGGGGCGTGCAGGTAATCATTTCTTCCCCAGAAACCCTTCTTTAGTTCAGTATCTGTCCACTACTCTAGGACAGCTAAGTAGGGAGTTTTGTGCAGTATCAAAGGAGCTTTGTATGATTTTTGCCAGTTGAGTTTGCCAGTTGAGATAACAGAAACATGTTCTTTGTTGTAAATTGATTCTTATGTTAGCAATATTCAAAGTGTTAAAGGATTTTGGTTTAGTCTTATAAAATCAAAATTTCATTCCCTAGTGGAAAATAGAAGCATTTTTCAATTAAAATAAAAAGAAATGTTTTTCACTTAGCTTGAGCTATGACTTCAGCAGTAGGTATATGTGGCAGTTTGTTTCTGTGTCACCTGTAAAATACTAGACCACACTATTCCCTCTTGGAAGTTTTATGATGGAAGACAATTTTGTGGCATTTTCAGTTCCTTCCATTTATTATTCTGTTTCAAAAAGAAGGTGAGTTACTTGCTCTGTCTTTTCACTCTGCTTAAAATTGTCAAGGAGTCCAACTTGTGGACCATCCTGGCTCTGTGGCATGGTGTTCCTCACCTGGCTGTTGAGCACTACAGGAGAAGGATTCAGGGAGGAAGGGTGGGTACCTTTGGGAGTCCCGTGGTAGAGCTTGCTCAAGTATGTGTTGATGCATCCTCTGGGTGCTTCTCCCATGTACCTTTGTAGGATGTAGTTCTGTCCCTCCTTTGAAGTGCTGCAGCCATCAGCTGGGGGCTTTTATTTCAGAGAATTGCCAAAGCCTGGACCTATTTTTAAAACCAACTATTTTTTTTCAGCACGGCTATGGCTGCCACACGTGGTTTTTTGGTAGAATGGAAATGTCTCAGTATACTCTGCGGGATGAATACATGGGTGATTTTGTACAAGGCGAGCGCCACGGACATGGGATGTTTTTTTATGCTAATGGAGAAATATACACGGGAGAATGGGTGCATAATAAGAAGCATGGCAAGGTGAGTATTGCCAGAACTGCAGACAACAGCAGGGCAAAATGTTCTGCTCCCTATAGTGGATCTCTAGATTTCTGTACAGCAAACTACATTCAGTTTGCAGTGTGGATGGTGTTCCCACACAAAGGGCAGGGAGTCCACTGAAAGCAGGAGGAGACTCCAAGGACACAGTCTGTCTCTGTGGTTATACAAAATTATATTTAGGTATACAAAGATATATTTCACTGTGGGGATTTTCAGTGCAATAAGTGCATCTTGAGTTTTGCAGTGGCTGGTCAGAATTTCACACTTCCACTGCGAGCTGATGGATTTCAAGCTGTCCTTGCACAAAGAGGTTCTTAAAACCTCTCATAAAACAGACTTCTGAAAAAACTCAGAGGGGAGTGCCACATATGCATAAGGAGTGCAAACAAGTCTTTCTATCTTGGGGGGGAATTCTTTTCAAAATTAAACAGATATATAGTCAGTCCTTTATCCCAACAATATACCTGTTTAACAGGTGACAAAATGCATTAAAAAAGAGAGTAGGAAAGATTATTTTGCAGTTTTTTAATTTCATATATTGCATTTTAGCGAAGGAAATTTCCTTTAGTAAAGGAAATTTGACTGAGAGGATTAGTGGTTTTGGGGTTTTTTTGTCTTTGTTTTATATTTATATTATAATTAATCTGTCTGTAGGGCATGCTTGTCCTCAAGAGTGGTTATGCTTTTCAAGATGAGTTTGTCAATGATCATCCAGTGCGATATCCTGTTCGTCTCGTGGCTGAAAAACTGAGACACATTGGCAGAAGGAGGCGTTCTGGCACTAGTGAGCAGCTTAACAAAACAACTCAGTTCCCATTTTGTTCCATTTTACTGTAATATGAAATTATTTGTACATACTCAAGGACCAGATGTATTTCTTCAAAGAACTTAGATAAAAATGGGAATCAGGGCTTTTGCTTCCATGCTGTGTTTCCTATGAGTGGAGTGACACGTCCACACCACAACTTGTAATGGATGGAACTGTTGTCTGAAAGTTTCACAGCTTTTGTAATGTCTGCATTTCCTTTTGGTTAGGGGCCAATTTGACAAAATTGCTTTCCAGTTCTTTTGCTATTGGTTGTGAAATCTCTACTTCTTACTGTGAAGGAATCTGTTGTTCCAAGTCAGTAATATAAGAAGGAATAATACACATTTTGTTTTTCTGTATGGTATAAATTAAACTTTGTTTTAGTTTGTTCTAACTTATTTTATTTGCTTGATAGAAAATATCATAATCATTAATGGCTTGGGAAAGTTTTCTATTCTGGGATCAGATCTTCATTTGGATATATCTTCACTGCTTGAGTTGTTTCCAAGGGACAGAAGACAGGAAGAACTGGAACAAGTAAGAGTCTACTGTTTGATACTTTCAGTTTTCCCCTGTATTGTGTTTCATACTATTTTATTTCTGATTTATTTGTGTTAAAGTAACTCTTTCCATTAAACAATTCTTCAAAAATCTGAAGGTCATGAAAACAGAAAAGCAAAAAGAATGAATAGACAGTATTGCTCCTTCTGAGCTTCCACTAAAAAAAAGGCCAATTAAAAATAGGTTAACATATCTGGAAGGGCATTGAGCAACCAGCTTTAGCTACTCTGAGGTTTGTCTGCTGACAGAGGATGATTTGTTTTTATCAGTCACCAAAACCCATGTATTAAAACTACTTTTGAGTAATGCTTTTGTGAACACTTAGCCAGGGATATACTTTTCTAAGTTGCAAGGTCAAATAATTATCTGCCCAGTTACAGGATTAATAGAAACTGATCCCTTTTTGCTTTGAGATGATGCTGAAAACATATCCTGCTTTATTTAGGTAGAATTTGCTGTGTTGAAGAATATTTCAGTTTTGAGAAAATCCTACTACTTCTACAGTACCTTAGGCTGCAGTCCTTCTCCTGATGGCACTTACATCCTGAATTTGCTGCAGTTTTGGAGGTTTCTGAAGGACTGTGAGTTTCATCTCTCCTCCAGAAATCTTGCTGAAATAGATCGGCTCCTGAGAGGTTTGTATTCCTGGTGAGCAGGGTCTAGAATGGAGGAATTTTAATAGTAAGCTGTGGAGAGTTGGAGTGGCTAGTTTTCCTGGCAGCTCAGCTCTGGGAGTTAAGTGCTCCTGAGTCAAGACCTCTGTGCCTGTGAGTTCTCAGTGGAACAATTTACACTTTTCTGGGCACTTCTGGTCCTTAGGTGAGAAAATAGAAAATGAAAATACAACATAAAAATTGCACTGAAGAGCCATCTGTTCAAAATATGTATTCACCCCTGGTCTTGTCATTACTTTTTAAGAGAGAGAGAGAGTTTTGAGAGAGTTGGAGAAACAAATATTATTTTTTTTCTCACTGTTCTTAACTTTGGTTTGCATGTATTATTTTTTTTGTTCTTCCTTAGAGCCAGTTAACCAATCAATTCCCTTTAGGCCTGCAATGTCCTTAGTATGTGAAGGGTTTAACTCCAACTTTGAGTTCCCTTTTATTTCTGTATATGCTGAGTGGATGCATTTCTAGAAAGAGAATTGTCCAAGATCCAGCTACAGGTGGACAGTTCTCCCTGGACCTTTGTTTGGAAGTGCTGCATTGTCTGGTCTGAGTCTTCCAGGAGTGTTGTTACACTGTGATAGGAACAGATGGAGAGGTGATAGGTGCAGATGCAGAGGATAAGAAAGACTGACAAGTCAATATGCCTATAAGCTTTTAATGTACACAAGAACAGTGGAAATTTGTTTTCTTAAATTTTTTTTAGGTGATATACCACTTGAGGAAGTACATCACCCAAAGGGGATATTAACGTTCCAAAAATTTATATCCGACCTTGTTCACCTGGCATTTCATATCTATCATGAAGAGTACAAGTAAGTTTCATTTTTAGTGAAATTTATTTCAGTGCAATCAGTTTGAATCTTCCTAGACAAGAGTATTTTTGTTTCAACTGTAGAAACGAAGTTCCTCATCTGCAGACTTGTTTCTTAGAAATGATGGCCAGGAATGTTCTGCCCTCTACCTGTCGTGTCCAAGGTAAACAATGCTGTTTCTTCTGTGCAGATTTATCAATTAGTATCACATGCATTGCAGTTTATTGTAGCTGTTATTTTTTCCCAATTCATTTTGAAAGGTATCTTATATTCTGGTGAAGAACTCACATCATCTGCTATGAGCTATTTTGAAAAATGCTGGAAAATATTTGAAGATTTTTGTAGACCATGTCCTGGACCTCCATTTGAACACACAGTGAAGCTGAGAAAATTCCTCTGGATGTTGGATGTAATCTAGTTTTGTTTTGTGTGATTGGATGTGCTTTCTTTGTTCAGTTTATATGAGCCTTTTAAAATAGTTCCTGTGGCTTCTGCACAGTTGAAAAGGTGGGAGTGAGGTTATTTGTGCAAACTGTCCAAGGAGAAGTTATCTACTGTTACTTATGCGCTTTTCAGGATTTCAATTCTAATTTTTTACTTTTATCAAATCCAAGACCAATGTGTTTAAGGGAATATAAATATTTTTACTGGTCCCCACTGTCTCCTTCTGCCCCATCTATAAAATGTATATATGAACATATCCTATTGTTAGAACTCAAAGACTGACAGCTATCGAAATAACACCATATTTACTACAAGAAGAGCATGAGATTCTTTACTGAAATTCAGTCATTTGAGGACAGATTAGGATTACTATGAAGGTAGAGAACAATTCCCACTGATGTGCCTGGGGTTTGGGTACTTCACTTTATAAATCTGAGCAACTTTTTAATGAAGAAAAAATAAGACTGCAAAATTGCAATTTTTTTTATATTTTTGTTTATGAGCTTTTACAAATTCTTTTTTTTTACACTGTTTTTGTAATCTAGGGAAAGTTCCCATTGGCTTCAATAGGACTGGATTTTCACCCTGCTGTTAATTACATATGTGGAAGTATCATTTGAAACCACTAGAAATTTTGGCAAAGGCTTGAAAGGGAGGTAGATTAGGTTCATGTGGGGAATGCCTTAAGTGCTGATAACATGTAACATTTATTCTTACCCAGGATTTTAAACTTCTCAGTGAAGAATTAACTGCTCCAAGAGTAGTGGGAATATTTGTCAAAGTTGGTGCCTACGTACCTGGCATCGGCGGTATCAACCTGGAGCTGGAGGTGTGTATGGAGAAAAACCGAAGTCCTCTGCTACAGGAACAGTTAAAATTGCTTTTAAAAACTGCTGCAAATACTGCCCTACCTGCTGGAACAGGAGGAAAAGGAATGAATTTATTTAAAAAAAAAAAAAGAGTATAAACTCGAGCCTCTATTGTTGTCTTGCTTTGTTCCGCTTCTATCTTTTAGTTCAGCTCATGTACTTCTATGTTTTTCTTAATTACCCAATCTTAGCAAAGTCTCAGCATACTTGACCTTTCAGAAAGGTCCTTAGGAGTGTCATAATCCATGCAGGGAAATCCCATTTCCAGTGGAGTGTTGCTAGTGATAGTTCTGTCCCTGGGGAGCTGCCTGACAATGTAGATATGGAGTGATCACAGAGGGATTAATCACTGCACTTCCAGCTGCTGAGGCTGTTAAGATTGATCAGTAATTAAGATGTGAACCCACTGATCCTGAAAATCTGGTGATCCAAGAGACCTGATTAGTGACATGTGAGGTGCTGCTACCTCACTGAGGTCAAGTAGTGACTGTAGAAGATTCTTGTGTTACCTGAGAACTGGCCTAGTATAGAGGATTTTCCTCCTTGAAAAATTAACTCTTACTTAGCAACCATCTCTTGTAAATGACATGACTAATTTTGTTCTAAACAGGATCTGATAAACTGAACACACAGTGAAAATCTTAGTAAGGAATCCATTATAAACCTACTCCTGGGATTTCTACCAGCATCCCATGCAATTAAAACATAATGTTTTAGGTAATAGCTATAGTTGTGAATTACTTGTTAGAGAAAATTCTCATAGCTCCAGATCCAACAAAAATCAGTGCAATGTTTTAGCTGAATATGACTTGTATAAAGTGTAACACATCATATCCTCTCCTGAATTTTTTGAGCTTTGGCTGTTTTCGGTTTTTCTTCAGAAGAAGGGATGTTTGACTAGATAAATGAGGCCAGAGAGACTTCACTATCACTTCTTTGCTTGCTCAGGTACACAGGCCAGTTAATGAAGAGATTTTGTAAAAATGAACTAATTTACCACTGCATTTGTTTTACTCTAGATGGTTTTTCTGGAATTTTTCGAAGCTCTTCTTGAATGTGCATTAATTTATGTAACTGAGGATATGATCCCAAAGAAAGAAACTCAAGATGATGAGAAAAGAAGTAGCTTGGAAATCAAGGAGTTGCCCAAGGAAACCTCACCTGTAACTCTCACAGAACATTATCCATCCCAGGTAAAGTTGATGCAGACCTATCCAGTGTTATGTGTCAGAATATGTGTTAGAGAGTGAAGTCAGGCCCTGAAAATGTTCTGTTTCCTTGAAACATGGAAACCAGTTTCCTCTTTTTGCATAAACAAATATTTGATAGGGTCCTTCTGCTTTTTCTGTTTGTTGGTACCTTAAATTGTAACATCAGCATAGACAGTTTTAACACATTTGCACATTTTCTTAGGTAACTTTAAATACACATAGAGTACTTCTGAAGGGGAACTGACAGATTGGTTGCTTGGTGAAAGATATCTCTCTTCTGCATTAAGCTGGACGTCTAAAATTGTCCTGTAAAAATGGCATTGCAGCTGTTGTATGTAGCAAGCCTTGCTGTTTGCCAGCAGTTGAGCTGTCCTCTTTCTTTTTGTTAAATTGCTGGACAAGGATTTTGTAGGTTGTGAGATGCTGCCTGTGACATTGGTGCAATTTGTGTGTACAGAGTAGTTGAAGACATAAATTAAATTGTTATTATTTGGAATTATGCACAAGATGAAAGTATTCTTATTAATTCAAATAATATTAATTCAAAGAGTATTCACAAACATAATTTCATAGCCTCTGTGAGCCAGTACTGCCACTGTACACCACCACTTCCCATTCTTTGGCCAGTTATTCCCACCTTATGCACCCATTCCCTTGCATCACTGCAAGCAGTGACACAGCTAAACACTGAAATGGTCCAGTTAACACAGTCAAAAAAAAAAAAAAAAAGGAAGAAAATCTTAATTTAAATGTACTGAGGGTAAAATTTTTCTTATGTTACATTTCATTAGTGCACCTACAGCAGAAATATAATTGGTACAGACATAAATGACATTTCCAAGGCAGCTGAGCTGTACATTCAGGAGCAGATGAACAATAGATGAGCAATATGTAGAGCAACATGTAAGAACAGCTGAACAGGTCAAAGAACAGGAGCTTTCATTTTCTGTAGTACTGCTTTCCCTAGCTCTGGAACAGGATAATCCTACTTTCCTGGCTGGTATCGAAGGTAAAGTGGTAAGACTTGAAAAGGTGAAACACTCCTGCAATTTAAATGTTTTGAGATAAGCATGATTGCAGGATGCATTTGGCTGGCAGAATGCTTTGGAGATGGGAATTTGCATGACTCAAAGGGACTTGGGATTTAATTTTGGGATTTGAACACAAGCCCAGACATTTAGTAACTGAATTTAAAACTTCTTGCCAGCCACCGAGACCTTGTGAAGACACAAAGCTTGCTCATCAACCTTCTCTGCTGGGTGAGTACAGTATAAAGTGGCTATAAAACTATAAAGTGGCTAGAGGAGATTCACTTTTCCTGCAACTTTCAAAACAATTAAACAGGAGATGATCATGGAAACAGGTGATGTATTGCAGTTACAGAGGGCAGCTCCACTGAGTTTGGCAATTATGACAATGTTTATGTTTAGCTTGCTGTACACAGATAGCTGGGCAAGTTGGAATCTCTGAATTTTCTGTGCTTTTTAATTAGAAGCTATCACTTTTTCCTTAAAAATAACTTTAAAGGCTTTTTAAACCTTAATTCTTCCTGTCCCACTCATCTGGGCATGGAAACAGGAGCTTGAACTCTGCATTGAAATGCCCTCATTAGAAATAAACTTTTCATCCTTTCAGAAGTATTTTAACCACAGGTCTGGCTTTCAGTCAGATGACAATTAATATTTGTTTGTGCTGAAGATCAAATTCAGAATTTCATGCACAGGATTAAAGGCTGAGTAATTTTAATTTTCTTTCTTTGCAACATCAGAAACTCTTCTCTCATTTCCTGTAACTCCTGGAGAAAGCAAAGAAGATGAGTTAGTGCCCAACAAGGATGTAAAAGAAGACCAAGATTTCTGGCTAGAAAGGGAATCATCAGGTAAAACAGTCCTACTGTTTTAGGACTTAACACACACACACAAATCTCTTGTAGTTCTTGAATTGTGAAGTTTTATTTGTATAGGCAGATTTCAGCTTGTCACAAGAGGGCAGTAAATGAGCATTAATTGTGGAAGAAGATTTTTTTAAAAAATTAAAATACTTTTTTAAGAAAATAAAATTTCATAATTAAGTGCAACATTTAAGTATTGATTTACATAATTTCCCCAATTTTAAAATGCTATGTTTTATTTGTAGGGCATCTATAAGCTGTAATTTGTATGTACTCTATGAAAAGCTCAAGCTGCAAGCCTTTCCATGGAGTGTCATGGACAAATAAAATGTATTACTACCATGTCCTTCTTCTTCCACTTAGAATTATTATCAGTGGTGTGCCACCACTAGCTGGGATGGCCTTATGTTAGGACAGGCCAACATTCAGGCAGGAGAAATGTCAGTAAGAGCACTTTGGTATGTTGAGGGTCATAGTTTTTTGTACTTCCAGCTTTAGCAAATCTCATCTGGGTTGGTTCTTATGTTTGTTAAATGTTTTCTGCTGCAGCAGAACTCAAATCCAAGGACAGAGGTAGGCAAGGCTCTTGGTGTAGTTATCAGCTCTTTTGTTGGAATCTGATGGCTGAAAAGTTACATGTCTGAAAAACTCTTGTTCAGGGCCCATCACCGGGGCCTGGCCTGTGTCCTGACAAGGGACACTGGCACACACCTCTGTCCTTTCAGGTGGTCATGTTTGTTTGTCCCTTCCCCCGTGCACAGGAGTCACAGATACTGAACTGTCAGCAGGTTACTGCAGAAGACTCTTACCACAAGATTAAAAGGAAGCGTTGTCTTTTTGTGCCATTCCCAGGGCCAAGTCACTGAA
Organism: Phylloscopus collybita; assembly: GCA_027886175.1. Lineage (NCBI taxonomy): Eukaryota > Metazoa > Chordata > Aves > Passeriformes > Phylloscopidae > Phylloscopus > Phylloscopus collybita. The sequence continues at coordinate 5,963,533 of JAJNNQ010000048.1, forward strand.
GCCTCACAAAAGGGCCACCCCCTTTCAGTTCAGTGTCACACTTTTCATCTTCTGTACCATGCAGAAGCCAGACTTTCCCTTTGCAGAGTATCAGAGCTGAAATATTGTAGTCCAAAACATATTTGAAATAGAAGTGCCCTGCTAAATAAACATGTTTAATTTACATGTTGCAGATGAAGCAAAAGAAGATGAAGAAAAGGAGCTATTTAGTTTCTGGATAAGTCAGGTGGAAACCTTTTTCACAACTAAGTTCTTCCCTGCTTTGGAGCATGAAAAAGTGCTGAGGGATAAAATAGAAGAAAACAAAAAGCAGGATGCTGAATTAGCTAGGCTGAGAAAGATCCAGGCTGAGGAGCTGGAAAGGTGAGTATTTAATCTTGTCTAGCAGTTATCTTCTGCTAACAAAATTACTAAAAATGAGAAGAGTGCTTAAGAAAGTAATCTGGCATTCTGTACCTGGAAAACAAACTCACATGGCTTTCATTAGCAACATACAGAATGTAACTCAAGTGCTTTCTGCTACTTGCTGGAGTAACAAATACAGGCTGCTTTCAGGTTACAAACTCTTAGCTCTGGTTATTTCCTGGCACTTGGGTCCTGCTCTGTGTAAAGGCAGTTAAGACATATTTGGACTTCAGGGGGTAATTAGAGACTTTCTGCTTCTACATGCTGTGGCAGTTCATAGTGCTCGTACTATGACTAGAGCTGGAGTTGCTTAGCCAGTAGAAATCTGTCTCCTTCCTCTTACAGTGCCTTAAATTCAAATTTTGTTCATGCAGACTTATTGCTGAGAAAGAAGCAGAAGAGGTAAGAAGGCGAGAAGCAGCTCTGTTAGAGAAGGCCAGGAAACAAGCCTCAAAGAAAGGTTGGGACAAACTCCGGAGAAGTCTCTGGCTGAGGAAATAGCCCCCAAGAGAGAACCCTCACCAAAGCAGAGAGGCCCAGGAGGCAGGAGCGTGAGGAGGAAGAGGCAGAGAAGGCAACACCCACAGGTACCAAGGCACCTGCTGACAGAAAAAGAAAGAAATTCTCTGCTGACAACTGCTGAAGCTCCAAGCAAGTGCTTTTCAACAAAACAAAACAAAACAAAACACCACAAACAAACAAAAAAACCCCCCCAATCCCACAAAGCAAAACAACCTCAGATGACCCACACTTGTAGGAAGCTGTAAGAATGGTTCAATTGTATGCACAAGAATTGCTGGTTTCAGAGGGAACAGTCTTTTACACCAGGGTTTGGGGTAAACTAGCAGGAAGTTACATGATGCAAATGAACACAGATGCTCCTGAAGTGTAACAATTATTAGTTTTATTTTTCAGCAAAATATTCACATAACATATCAGAATGGAATGGTACAGATGAATTCAGACTGGTTTTTAATTAGTTTGCACATAAACATTTTTAAAATTTAAAAATTTTATGGTCAGTTTACAGATTTTAGTAGAAATTTTGATTCTTACAAAGCAAGTATTGCTTTACTATTGTCATTATTCCAGTCAATAATATGACTAATAAAGTCTCATGTTGAACAAGTGCCTGACATTGACATCTTCAATAAATCAGCCCTTTGCAGATCAATCCAAGAAGAAAATATTATTAAACTGTGTTGCACAAAGTTTCTTCACTTCTTCTGTTTAAAAAAAAAAAAAAAAAAAAGATACATCAGCATCAGTATTGTGTGGTTTACAGAAACCTCCTCAAGAAAAACCCTGGGGATTATCATGGAGAATATAATTAAATTCAAACAGAAAAAGCCCCAAGAGTTTCTTATGTAGAAATACATTTAATATTACTCTGTCTTCAGTAGAGAAAATCAAGTCTGATGTCTCCCACTGTCTGTAAGGTGAGTTGTGTGTAAGTGGCTTAAGTGTAAATGATGGGCCTCTCATCAAACACTGCAACAGCAGCAGACTTGGCTTAACATATAGTTATGGGAAGTATATTATAATTCCTTTTTCAGAGAGGGGAGGACTTGGGATGTTCTGTTACAGTAAATCAAGTCTGCAAAACTTTTGCTGTGTATTATTTGCCTAAGTTTATCAGGCACAGGAACACTCATTTACTGTTTCTGTATAGTAGGTTTGATGTTGAAAGACAGTTACAGAAAGATTGCCAAGTTTCACAACTCATTCCTCTTTTTAAAAGGTAGGTTGCTAGGCTTTGGTCCTGGCAAAGTATTAATTCTTTCCCGCTGTGTAAGTCAGCACATTGCCTCCTGTTAAAATGGAGAGCCCTAGAACTGCTGCAAGATTCCAACAGATTTTTAGAGAAATAACAGTGTAAAAGCTTATTGCATCTTAAAGTTAATTCTCACTCTTAGTAAATCATTCTCCCACATTAGAAACAAGACAGCGATGGATGAGGATCACTGACAGGCCACAGTGTGTAAGTAATTAACCCTGGATCACTGACAAATAAAAACTCAGATGTAAATATATTCATCTCTCATCTGTAATACACCTTTTAAATTACTCCTGAACTAAGCTCACAGTGCTCTCCTCTATTATTTGGAGGAGGAAGAATGACTGATTAATAATTAAAAATGCCTGCTGAATATTTATGCTGTCCTTTCACAGCTGGTAGTAGGCAGACTAAAACCTTAGGCAAACTCACCTGCTCTATCAAAGATCAGTCCCTCTCTAGATTTCTCATGAGATGGGTTTTATTACTTCTCTAGGGACACATTTTAGGAGTAACTGTATTTAAAGGTAATATGAAACAATCCTTACCATTAACTTCAATCAGATTTACATTTTTTTGATTCAAAATAACATACAGTTCTCGCTGGTCAGACTTTTTCCCAACAACCCAGTAATCACTCATTGCCTTCACAATAATTTCCTCATCTTCATCAACTCTGAAAGAAGTTCAAAAGTTAAAAAGTTAAGTAAAGAAGGTGGCAGCAAGTTCATCCTCAACAACTTTATCTGTAGTCATTAGGACAGCTCAGTGTCAGAAATTGTGGTTGTGCAGTATCAAAACACCAGTTCTAACTTGGCCATCAGTCAGTCCAGGTTGAAGGCTTCATCAGTGGCTGCTTAGGATGTGCCCAAATGTGTCCATCAGTAACTTTTTTCATTGGCCACACCCTGCAGTGCTCTGAAGAAAACACTTCTCCTCCATTTCAGTAAGGAATGAGGATTTGCTATACATTGACTAAATACTGAAAGCTGGAGATGGGTGGGTGATACTGAGCTCTCACAGAACTGTTAAACCTAGACCTAAACTATGCTCAACAACTGGATGTATTCTATAAAGCTGTCACTAGCCCAGTACTTCCATAATATGATGAAACACACTCTTAATTTATAGAAAAATGGAAACCTTGTCCTTCAGCAGTGTGGGAAAACAGCTTGTTGCTAATTAGAGTTAGGGGCATCCCAATCATTCAGCCTCGTCATGCTGTTTTTAACTTTTCTAGTGACAGAGGGTCTCTCCCACCTTGCAGCATGGTACCCATTGACAAGAAGCCACTTATCTCCTCTATCAGCAGGACTGCAGTAACTGCAAGGTTTGCATTTCATCCATTGTCTCACCCCTAGAAGCCACCAGCTATGTTGGGGCAGGTGTGACACAGGCAGAAGCAGATGTCCCTGTCCTTTACACTGCTTTCCCAGATCAGACAGACTCTCATGCTTCCCATCCCATTTGCTGAGGCTACTCTGAGCCTCCAATAGATATTTTCTTTGATAGAGGCCCTGGTCCTCTTCTAACTTTTTGTTTAAAAGGACACTAGAAGTTGGTTTTTTTTAAGATAGACTACTTCTAGACCAACACAAAATACCAAACATGAACAACCAGCCATCAACAAAAAGACTGGAAAGAGCCACTACTTTGGAAAAAAAAAAAAATCTGCTTGACAGTAGGAGTTACAGACTATTTAATAGTTAAGCATTACCTGGAGAAGTCACTGTTGATGTCACCGAGAATCTTCATGAGGTCAGGGTGAACAGATGCAAGTGATACACTGGGTGTTTTCCTCATGTGAATGGTACTTTTCTCTGCCAGGTTCATGTGATTGAAATATATAAACTTAAACTGAGGTTCCTTCTCAGCCCTAGGAAGATTTAAAAACAACAACAAAAAACGTGATTTGTGAATACCAATATGCTCTATAAGCACAGGCTTCCCAAAGAATGGGTAGTGAGTCAGTGCAAAGCTAACTTAGCCTGGACTTACCTTCACATTGAAGAGACTTGTGGGATTGAAATTCTTTTTAACACACTTTAAAAAAAAACAAAAGACAGCCAAGCCTGTGGAACCAGCCAGTGTTTCCCCTTCTGCCACTCAGGCTGCCAATAAACACACACAGGGGAGTCTGAAGGCCTTGTCCCATTTCACAGTAGTAATTCATTTGCATTTTTCTAATGAGCTGTTTTCTCCTCTGGCCCAATTTTGTTCCTGCTGCTCTCCCCTACACCAGTCCAAGCTGATCTGAATGGATCCTGGGTCTTTAATTTGAGCAATAAGTAATCTTCTACTCATGTCTTTGTTATTTGTTACAACCAAGAGAACAAACTCTTCCTTGATCCAGGCAATTAGATTTCTCCCCAGTCATTTGTGGGCCAAGCAAGAGACTATTCAGACTCCTGCCTCGGCAGTTTTCCTCTATTTCCTCTTTTATGAAGTCAATATAAAAACCTAGAGCTGTAATTTTTCGTAGAAGTCACAATGAATCCAGACTGACAAGAAATTGGCTGCAGCAATTGGTACTTGAGGCAATGAATGCATTATTTACAACCAGGAGATACTGTGATGACACCACTCACCTTAGCAAACAACCAGATACCCCTGCTCCCTGTCACCCACATGCATTAGTGTCAAGGAACTGTATCATGTTTTCAGGACACCATGGCATTAAACTTTTAAAGAGTTAAAGCTGCCAAAGCCAGTCCCAGATGACACTTAAAAACCCCAAGTTTAATGATTTAGTAGACTGGCACAATTTCAAGCACATCTTATTCTATCCTGTGCGATTTTGCTGATTTGGGATGGTACCACTGACTCAGTTCACTCACACACCTGTCTTTGGTTGAATTCCTTTTATGTTGCCATATGGGATAATGTTCTGCTTCCTCAAGTAATAAATCTATCAAAAACTAAATGCAATTTTATTGCAAGTCAGCTGCAGTTCTAAGTGAAGTGTATTTTCCAAAGCATTAACATCCTTTTTCTTTTGACTGTTTTTTGCCCCTCAAGTAATTATCTTAGTCCTGCAAAATACAAAATAAAAGACCTTTTTTTCCCCAACTACTATACATGGCAACATTTCAAGAAGCAGTAATTCTGGAAAAGTCCTCAACTGTAAAGCTTCCACTGTAACCAAGTAACTTACTCAATAAAATTCCCATTTCAGCCAGACAATAAACATTTGTTCCTAAATTAGTAACATCTATTGTTACTTCAGGGAGACCCAAATATGCAATAACATGCACTTTATAAACACTTAAGATGCAGAAAAGTAGACAAGCATTGTTTTAAGTACACCATTAATGCTTTCAAAAATTGGGCTCATGTTACCATTATTTAAGCAGTTCATTTAACCTAACTTTTCACCAACTAATGAGGGAATGCAGCAGGAAAAGAAGTGTGGTACAAACCCTGATATTCTCTTGTTGATGTTGTATTGTTCACATATGTCTGATGCCAACACTGTGAGCTGAGGCCCGACAATGCTGTCCAGTTTTCTGCAAAACTCCAGCGTGGGTGGAATTGAAGCTGTGTCAGGCAGAGAAAAGGGAGAGGTGAGATTCTCTCCCCACAGCTGAAGGTACAGTTTCTGTAGTTGTTTTCTTTAAACATCAGCAAGAGTCCAAGGACAAATTTCTCCCATAATTAAAACCTCAGGGGTGATTTTGAATGTGGCTAACTGAAGCAGTATTTAGTCATTTTATTGTGTAAAATGAGTTACTTGTACCACTGGAACAAAGATAAAAGACTGAAAAAAGCACTCATGAAAAAGAGACTCAAATAACGAATTAAGGTGAGTATTTTTCTAGAGTAAAACAAGCTGCATTTCAAAGTATTTTACACATAAAAGTCTTGGCAAATAATTGGTGCTAATAGGTACTTACCATCAATCATAAAGCAGACAGCAGCACTCATGGCCTGGAACAAAACAAAAGCAAAAAAACCGTTTACAGCAGATTACTTTAACTCAAATAAATGACAATACTTCAGTGAGGTCACACGCAGGTGAGAAGAGATTTAAAAATATTTTTTAAAGGTAACACTTCAATAGGATAATCTTTCTGCAGTCCTGCACAACACAGGTTGGCTATGATTTTAAAATTCAGCCCAGTTAAAAGTTTAAGTTGTAGGAAAAAGATAAAACTTGGCAAAAATGCACTTTATACAAAGATATTTGCAAGAAACTCCCATTTAATGTAAGATTAAAATATTTTTTATTGATTAATCCCATATAAAGCCAGGCATGAAATCACTTAAAGCAACTGAAGGCTGGTATTTTGTTTAAATAAAATAATTGTTTGTTTTGGACAGGGTACAGGAGAGGTGAAAAGAGAATTCAAGCTTTAAAGCTTTTTGCTAGAAATGCCAGTTTTCTGTCTCTTTGCTTTAACCTGGCCTTATTCATGCACCTTTCTACACAATTCCTAAGTACTTCACATCATTGTCACCTTCATTGCATAGAGATTCCTAATTCTGTGGAGTAATTGGAGAGGAAGCTGTAATACCTTATAAACAATTAAGTGAAGCTCTTCGTAAGTGTCATCAGTGTTAACAAATATTTTGGGGAAACGGCATTTTGTTTCTGGATCATTAAGATTTAAAGGTCCAGTAAGAAACCTAGAAAATAATTCAACAGGTCAGACGTGATGAATTCTTGTATTTCAGTTTCTTGTATTTAACAGATGTTCTCCAAAGTTGCAGTTTTGGAGTTCTTGTGATTAAGAATGTCCAAACCCACAAATATGCAAAATAATGTTGCCCCCTTGCTTTCCTCCCTGACATGCTGAGTACAGAGGAAGAACAAATAGATAAATCCTAGATTAAACCTACACGTTTGTCTGGAGTGCTTGACTGAAAAGAAATGACTGGAACAATTCCCAAATTTGTCATACAGTCCATTAAGAACAATGGGAAGAAAAAGAAATATGCAGTAATGTTAAAGAAGCATTTTCTCTTTTTTCCAAGGGTCAAGTTTTATATTGCATTTACATTTACAACTACAGTGTGTGACCCTCTGGAATGAACTGTGTGTGGAATATGTACTCAAAATACACACTCCTGCCAAATGTTCTGCCCTGGGGAGAAGAAGCAGTAGACAGTGACAGTAAAACAAAACCCACCTTCCATAGTGCTGGAGATTTCCTGGCATTTCAGCACGTATTGGAGAATCTCTTCCCGCTAACTGAGGGGGAAAACAAACATACAGGAAAAATCAGCTTAGAGGCAGAAAGAAGAGAGATTTCTTTTTGGTATTTTAGCCTTTAGTATCAGATAAACAGGAAGAAAAAGCCAAAAACACTCAACCACCTTCCCCCTCAAAACCTCCAGCCCAACTACCTCAGGCTCCATGTGCCTTGGAAACAGAGATGTCGTGAGATATTTGTACAAAATTCTCATGTCATCTTGCTCCAGTCCACTCCTAGAACATTAGGGGAAAAAAGAAACAAATTATGTTTGTGCTGCAGTTCAGATCACACATTTTCCTTTAACCAGCTCAGACCAATGCCTTTCTTACTGAATGATAGCCTGATTCATGTTTTCTCATTTTCATCCAACTCTATCACTAATTTAAAAGCTTCTCTACTATGACACTTACTCATAGGATTAGAAATTGAAGACACACAAAAGAATTACTGAAGTACCTACCAGATAAGCTGGTCATTGTAGAGAAATGCAGTGTACTTGACTATGTTCAGGCTTTCTTCCATCCTATTAATAAATGACTGGATTTTCAAGTAAGTCATTTTATCCAGTGGAAAGAAGCTGATTCCACAAAACACATCCAGCAGATCACAGGACTGTAAGTGCAGTGTCTGCAAGTACTGAGAAAACAACAACAGCTGGCCTTTAGAATTCAGAAAACTGCCAAGGTGTAGAGTTAAATGACAAATTTGAGTCTAATCCCCAACAATCTGGACTAAAAATCAAAGGAAAAAAGTCCTTCCAGCACTGCTTGTCTGACACACTCCTTCATGTGGGGACAGGATTTTTACAAAGGTTTGCAGTGATAGGACAAGGGTTTCAGACTGAAGGGGGCTCAGTTGAGGTTAGATATGACAAAGGAGTTTTTTACAATGAGGGTGCTCACACACTGGCACACTTTGCCCAGAGAGGTGGGGAATGCCCCATCCCTGGAAGCATTCACAGCCAGGTTGCACAAAGCTCTGAGTAATCTGATCTAGCTGAAGATGTCTCTGTTCATAGCAGGGGGTTGGCCTAGATGACATTTAAGGGCACCTTCTAACACAAACCATTCTGTGATTCCACATGTGAGTGCATGAATGTGATTCCAGGTGTCACTTTGCTTTTATTTAATCATTATGAAAACAGCTTTTAAGGAAAGTTCAAGATCTTTTGAGAGTATGAGCAAGCAAAGCCTATCTTACTGATATTTAATTTCAGATTCAGCTGTAGAAGTAGGAACAGATGCTTTCAATGTGCAATGGAATAAATAATTTCCATTATTCACTTTCTTGATAGACTGTAACCTTTAGCAAGAGATTTCAAATGCACTGTCAAATGGTCTATGGAAGATGCTTTACCCAATGGCTCCCTCTACAGCCACTTCACATTACTGAATGGCCACAAGTAATCGAGACCAACAGGGTGACAGATCTCTGTCACAGCTTCTAAGTCTCTCTGTTATAGCAATAACATTTTATTACTTTCTTTTTTGCAAAGGTCTACTTTTAATTTAGTCTGGACAGTAGCACACACCAGCTCATCATGGTACTCCTTGTGCCAGTGGTGTTTACTCTGGAGTCTACACAAAAACAAGCAAGACCCTCCCCAAATCCACAAGCAAAGCCTGTACTTTTGTTTACACTGTCACAACATTATGCCATTCTAAAAATCTGTTAAAAGAACAAAATTTTAAACACCATTATGCAGTGTCTACACTCCATCATCATCAGAGATCTCAATACCACAAAAGCATAAACTCCTGACAGCAGTCCTGTTCCCTTGCTTGCAATCAAGAAAAATGGGTCAGGCAGGCACTTCTCAAGTGTGATGAAACTTTTCATGCAGGAACTCAAAATTCTGCCAGGTGAGACTACTCAGTCAGTTACTTTATGTGAAAAATAGGTGTTGCTTTTCATCCTTTCACTAAAACACCAGCTATGAAATGACATTCTGAAGACTACTTACAATGCATGCAGTATTTCCTGGAGCCTGCTCAGGACTGGCTACTAATTCCACACGGGCAGTGGAGTAGGGGGGAAAAGTTAAAAAATTCATCTACTCACTACTTCACAGTACTACAGGACTAAGCCTGGGCATGCAGGTTGTGGAATCTCCACCCCTGGATGTTTTCAAGTCTCAACCACTCAAAGCACTGGGCAGGAGAGTTTAAATTCAGTGTTACCCTGCTTTGAGTAGGAGGCTGAAGTGGCTGGCCTCCCCAGATTCCTTCTAACCTCAATGAATCTTCAAGAGTCACTCAAATAGGTCTGTACAAACTGTCAGCACAGTAACCAATTCAAACATTAAAGCAGAACTTTGAAAGAAGGAACACAGTTCTATCAGAAAAAAGATCCAACAGTTAAGTTTTTCCATCCAGCCATAACCACACTTGTGGTTCAACTCCATTTAAAGAACCAACTCTGTCAGAAAAAGCAGGAAGTATTTGACAAAATGAGTAACCACATACTTTGTGTTGACTCTACATCTTTTCCACTGCCTGTGTTTCATAGTCACATTGCTGCCACTTTATTTGGCATTTTATTTCCAGTGCAGAATCACACTGTATGTGCCTGAAAAGTAAGATCTTACCCGATGGAAGAATTTCTCCAGTCTCTCCTTTAGCACTTTCACACCCCCATCTTCCATGGCTTTCAGGAATGTGCCATTGAAAAGCTAACGGTTTAAAGGGAAAAAAATCAGTTGGGTAATCATTTACAGTAATTTCTTGTAACTTGGCTATGAATATAGATTACAACACAGCTCCCACCCCTCAACATACTTCACATCAATCCAAATGTACCCCTTTTTTATTGAAAAAAACATTTAGATTTGCAGAGTCCAGGTTTATAGGACAGTAGAGGCAAGTATTGATGTGTCATTGAAGTATCTCATGCTCTTGTTTTGTAAAAGGCCTTGAGCCTCCAGTGTTAGCCCTACCTTGTACATGCTGTAGCACTGCTGGAGGACTGAACTATAAACCTTGTCCTGCAGGAAAGAGAACAGCACATCAGCAGGAGCAGAGGCAGAATTACAAGTATTTTGGCTGAGCTACACAGAATGTGTTTTCAAAGAGCCCACAAAGACACAAATCAGAGAAATCAATCTCTGAAAAGTTAAATGGCATTTTTGCTCAGCATCAAGAAATGTCTCTATACTTATGAAGTATGATTTCAATAAAGGGAGTCCCTTCCCCCCTGACATTTGGTACCAAAAGCACCTTAAGAACTCATGCCAAGGATTCCAGTTACAAACAGTGCCCTTCCCTGAGGCCACTGGTCAGTGAAAATCAACAAAGCTTTCTGACACCTCTCTTCATCCAAATCAAAGGCTGAAGAATGTGGGACACTACAGCAGGTTTTATGGGGCTGAGATCTTAACCCAGATTAAAAAAAATGCTATTTTATCTAGCAAAATAGAGTCCCCATGACTCCAATCCCTTTCTTATGACACAGAGAGGAACAAAAGTCATACACACTGTAATGAAGGATAACGAAACAGCTTTTTAATTATTATTCCACCCTGCCAAATACCCTTCTTGTATACAACTGAACAGACCTAATGATACTGCAGCTCGGACAAGAAATCCCATCACAGTTACGAGCTTTTTTGGTTTTCCAGATTATTAGTAAATACTACTACCAGTCTTAAGAGAGTAGTAACATCTATACTGGCACCTAATAAAAATAATATTTAAGAATTTAATTAAACAAACAGATCCTTAGAAATATTCACCTACTCCAAGCTAAAAGTCTCACAGCTGTATATTTCACCAGTGTTTATTGAATGATCTTGAACTGTTCTCTGGATAGTTTTCCATCTTGTGCTCTTCTTTAAACTTTACTGAAAAGTAGTTTTCCTTTTTTCCATTCATGGAGATAGGTATAGATATATATAAAATCAATCTAACAGCAGTTCAAGAAGAATTAAACTAAGATCTTTCTGGAAGTCATCTTAAAAGTACAACATAACTCACTAAAAAAAAAAAAAAAAAAAAGGGAAGTTTATTATTACCAGCAACTCTTCCTCCTGATATTCATAGACTGGCTTTCCATCTTTGTGTTTTTCTATTATGGGATTCCGTACAACCTAGGAAGTGGAACAGGCTGGTATTAGACAATGCAGAATGCATTGAGAACATTGCAGGATGGTGTTTTAGGAATATGCATATCCCGTGCATAAGTACCATGACCATCCAGAAGTTTTCTTCAGGTTCATGGAAAAACTGTCTATTCTTCTGTGTATGTAATGATTTTGCAGGTTTTGTTGGGCTAAATGTCCTGGAAAGAAAACATATATGTAGATACAGATATTTATACATACTCATAAGAAGAAGACATATAACTGAGATATTTAAAATACAGTGCTTATGCCAAAACAATTACCCATGCAGACTTCCTACCTTGTGAACTGCACTATAGCTTCACATAGCCCCACATTTCTAATTTTTTCATTCTTTTCTACTTCATTTGGGTGATAGAAGAGAATCTTCTTTTCTTCCTAAAATTCGAAAAAAGAATCCAAGCAAATGCATTTTAACAAAATCAAGAAATATTGAGTTCATGGTTTGTTTGTTTTTTAATCTCTTAATAACCTAGTTATTCTATTACAGAATAATAAATTTACTGAATTTTATTTTATACCAAAATGGGCTTCTGTAATAATAGATAATAACAGATAAAAGGCATATTAAGCACACTTAAGCAGTCAGTCATCCCATGATATGTCAAAGTACTTTGTAAACTGAAGGCTATTGAAATCCCAGTCACTTCTCAGCCTGTTCAAAGCAAGGCGAGCTTCAAAGCCAGCTCAAAGCATGGCAAGCTTCAAAAGCAGCTCAGATTGCTCCGGGCCTTGTCCAGTCATGTGTTCAATACCTCCAGAGATGGGAATCCCATAACTTTCCAGCCCTGCTCTGATGTTAGATCACTTCAACGTGAAGAATTTTTTTTTTTCTATCTCATCAGAATTTCCCTTCATCCATCCTCATTCTTTCACTTCAAGAACCCAACTCCATCATCCACCACCATCCTTCAGGCAGGTTACACTGCCCTTTGCCCCCTTTCCACATTGTTTCCTCTCCAGGCTGCACAAATGCAGTTATCAATGGCTCCTCTGGTACGCCACAGACTGCATCCCTCTGACTGACTCAGGGGTTCTCCACTAGGCTATTTCAGTTTGCCGGTATTTTTCCTACTCTGGGAATCCCTGGAGGAACACAGCGCCTGCCAGCAACCTCACATGTGCTGGACAGAGGAGAAGCATTGGCTCGGCTGGACCTGCCGAGCCACCCTCCCTCCCACAGCCACAAGCGCTCGCTGCTGATTCACGTAGGACCTGTTGTTCACGGACTCCCTGGTCCTGTTTTGCAGAGCTGCTCCCAACCCGAGCCGCCACGGTGAGCCAGGTTATCCCACCCCCACACACGGGGCTTTGCTGAGCTCCGCCAGCTTTCAGCCGGCCCAGTCCCCAGCGAGGACAGCACCCACCGAGCAGCACCCACCTCATCCTCCACCAACAACAGCTTCCCCCGGTCTGGAGACACCCAGGAGCGTGTTGAGGGCACGCTCAGCCTCCTCGTCCTGTCACTGCTAACTATGTAAGTACACTGCTCTGTTCAAAAACTATTAAAGCTGAATATGAACCACACAACACGCTGCTACCTGAAGCTAGCGACTGGAGCTTCCTGACTTTCCTTGCTAAGGGACACAATGGCGAATAAACACTAGCAGTAACTTGACTGTAACTAAGCGAAACAGTAACCTTTCGGTAGATACCATATTGTATCTACATCGAGAAAGTTATTTTTAGACAAAGTTAGAGCATCAGTAAAACAGTTGCTGACTGTCCAGTTCCCCACCTACAGCATACGCCCTGCTGCTTACAACACCTCTGGTTACTGTTTCTTTTCGGTCTGAAGCAGTGACAGACCCCGGCAGTCATCCCGGGCCCCGCGGGTACCCAAACACCAGGCAGGGATGCGGCGGCCGCGGGCCGGGAAAGCCGCAGCTGCGATCGCCTTTGTCCCGGGCCGCTCCGCAGGGACAGCGCCGAGCCCGAACACGCTGCGGCCCGGCCTCCGGCGGAGGGACCGCCGCGCCTTCCCCGCATCCCCGGGCGCGACATCCCCCCGGTACCTCTCCCTCTTTGGGCCCCAGTTTGGGGTTGTAGATGAAGAAACTGAGGAGGGTCGGAGCGAGCTGCTTCTCCTGACCGGCCGCCCCCGCCGCCGCCATCCTGAGCCTGGGGCCGGCAGCCGCCAGACACCATCGGGGATCGGCCCGAGGCCGCCGCGGCACCGGCCCCGCCGCGCTTCCAGCGGCCCCGGCCCGGCCGCGGTTCCGCCTCCGCGCCCCGGAAGCGCAGCAGCGGCCGGGAAGCGCTCCCGGCCCGGGCGCCCCGCAGCGCCCCCAACGGCGGGCGCGGGAACGGCGGGAGGGGGAGCCCGTGCCCGGCGTCCCCTCAGCCGGAGCCTCTGCCCTGCGTCCCCTCAGCCGGAGTCTGTGCCCGGCGTTCCCTCAGCTGGAGCCTGTGCCCGGCGTTCCCTCAGCCAGGGCCGTGCCCGGCGTTCCCTCAGCCGGAGTCTGTGCCCGGCGTTCCCTCAGCCAGGGCCGTGCCCGGCGTTCCCTCAGCCGGAGTCTGTGCCCGGCGTTCCCTCAGCCAGGGCCGTGCCCGGCGTTCCCTCAGCCGGAGCCGGTGCCCGGCGTTCCCTCAGCCGGAGCCGGTGCCCGGCGTTCCCTCAGCCGGAGTCTGTGCCCGGCGTTCCCTCAGCCGGAGCCGGTGCCCGGCGTTCCCTCAGCCGTAGCTGGTGCCTGGCGTTCCCTCAGCCAGGGCCCGTGCCCGGTCGGACCGCGGTTCCTGCCGGGGTCCCGCGCTCGGCAGGCTCTCGCAGGCGGGGAGCTCCGGCCGGTGGGCCTGAGGGTTCCGCCGTGCCCCGGCCATCGCACCCCTGTTCAAAGTGCAAAACCGCGGTCGGTTCGCTCCCCTCTGGCTCGTTCGGAGCTTCCTGGCAGCTGCAAGAAGTAGAAATGCTTTATTTTTGCAGGTAGAACCCGAGATTTGAAAGATGAAATCAAGGCTGAGTAAATTGAAGGAATTGGCATGCAGCATCACCTAGTCTAGGTAATTCTTTTGCCATAAGTAAATATATTATGTCTATTCAAATTATTTTTCTGTTTGCTGTCTGCCACATTTAAGATAGTGGCATTTAATGAATAAAATAAGCCTCTCTATTACTTTTCAATTGCCGTTATAATAAAACTCATGTGTGAGCTAAACTAGAAGTAAAAATGACTACATGGTGAGATGTATAATTTTCTTCTCCATAGGAGTGTGAAGTTTAGGAATCTGAATAAACTAAGGTTACATAATTGCTTAAATAAACAGCTGGATAATGTATAAAAGATATAATTGAATATCTTACTCCACTAAGTAATTTAGAAGAATGTACTGGTAAGCTCTCTTTGAGCTGTGCCAAATAGAATCTGATAAACCACAGTATTTCTTGAGTTTTTCAATTTTTTTTCTTCTGTTATTGTTTCAGTTCCTATCATCACTCTTAATTTATATTTACTTTCATCACCAGTAGCATCATTTATGTAGTCCTCAGCCTCAGCAGCTGCTGTATTCCTTGAGAATCCAACCCAGTGCAGTAGGAGCACTGTGTGGAATAGAGATGCTGTAAGACTGCAGCAATTTAATATTTAATGTGTGCACTCAAAAAGTGTAAGCCAGAGAGAGATGACCGCTGTTTCCCCCTGGGCTCAGCTCCATCCCACCCCTACTTCTTTGTGCCATGGCTGCAAATCCCCCTGGAGTCGGCTCCATCCCATCCCTCCTGCCCTGTGCCATGGCTCAGCTTGGACTTTGGATATGTGAGTTCATGTGGATGTGTGCAGGCTCCTTTCCACGGGTGCAGAGATCACCACCAACTCGAGTGTCACCTTTCCTGCCCACACAGGCGGCGTTTAACCCAAACTGCTCAAGAGTGAGCAGCTCCTCCTGTGTGGCCTGGACAGGCAGGAGTGACACAACAGGCTGAGCCACACCACAGACAGAGCCTTTCCAGAGAGTCCAGCCAGTCCAGACAGCTGTAGGAAATGTTTCCAAAGCTGCAGAGAGAATCTGCATTATCATTTCGTGGCGTTTTCAGAGAGGTCACAGCAGAAGGTGACTCCTTCCCCTGGCCAGCAAAGTAGGATGGGGGAAGGCCCTGCTGTGCTGAGCTCCCCATTTTTTTCCTGAGCAGGGTCTGAGGAAGGATGTGAGGATGGGTTTTTTTAGAAATGGGGCGGCCAAATGTGTCAGGATGAGATATCCACATACAGTAATTCTTGTTTCCTACCCTGCAGCTCTGAGTTAAAATTCAGCAGAGTGTGCAGAACAGCCCTTTCATTGTGGTCTGTCTGTTCGAAGGGTGCAGCACACTTGAGACAATTTCTGGGAACATCCAGTCAGGATTGAGTATATCAAACAAAAGGAGCCAAATTCCCCTGCTTGCTTGTGTTCCACTGCAGGCAGGGGTGAGGTGGTGATCGGGCCAGAGGGGAAGTTAATTTGCTTATAATACTCACATAAAGCAAAACAAGGAAATTCTTAAAATTGGTAGTATTGATAGTCAAGTTAAATTCTTACCAAAGAAATTAAAAACCAGCAGTGATATAGATTTTTTGCTTGTGCTGGTTGAAATGTTTAGATGTGTGTTTGTTCAGGACTTTGCAGGATGGAGATCCTGTGCTGTGGCTGGGTGCCTGTTCACTGCTGCAATACAAACACTGGTGCAAGGGATATGTTGTGGAGCTACATAGAGGTGGACACTGGGTGCTCACTGTAAAGGGGAATTGCTGAGGCAGGCATTTCCATGTCCAGCTTTCCTTAGGAAGGGAATTAATGTATGTGTAGTGATTGCCAACATATAATTCTGCTCAGTGCAACCTCATCTGTAAGTTGACATTGCTTTTGGTGGAAGTATTTGTGAGAATCTACAATGAGCAAGTGATAACAGATTCAATTAAATTATTACATTTCTAATGTACACATTAACAGGGCATGAAGAAACTTCGATTGTGGTTCCAATTTCATCCCATCTTCTTAATTGTATGTGCAGTAATACCACACCTTGACATTTGCAAAGTGGCATCAGATCACCCCGAGTTTGAAATGTGATTCCCAGCCCATGATTATGTAAAATTGAACTGCTGCATAAGTACATTGGGAATTCGCAGGACAACCCCTGCATCAAGGAACAACCAATTAACAACTTCATGAGTGCTTTCCAATTTGCTTTTAAAATTACATAGAAATAAGAAATAGTGTTGTATGGACATATGTTTTGGTTTGTTGAGCCTATTTCTGGATACTATTTTGAGCACTTCCATCAGCTGTGTAGTAGCAGACCTCACAGAAAGGTGTACTATAAATCACTCTGGGTGTTAGAGCTGACAGCTTTAAATAAATACAGCTGACAGCTCAAATAGCTGTTCCATTGACAGTATGCAGTCTAAATGTGTTAACAAATGCGTAGACTCAGCAGTTTGGGATTAGTTTAGCAAATAAATTACAAAATAATGCTGTGATCCAGCAAAAAAGCACAATGCCTGTGTATCCCTGGTCTGCACGCTTTGTTAACACTGCACCAGGCCTGTGGAGCTGTGTGGGAAAACTCAACAGTGCAGCTGGAGCTGGGCTGAGGCAGCCTCCACATCCCCCAGACTTCTTCTTGGTGTGATGTCAGGGAATGTGAGCAGCACTGGGGCTGTCCTGGTGAGTAATGGTTTAATAATGGATGCATTTGCTTCGCAGGACCAGAGATTTCATAAAGGAAGGCAGTGACTTCACACTAGTTTGGGCTATGATTAAGAATACAAAGAATACAAAGTTAATGAGTAGCAATTGAAAAACTGCTTTCATGCAGAACTTGAGATATTGAAATGTTTTTGTTTGTTTAATGTTACTAGCTTGCATATAAAGAAAAGCTGTGAAGAGAAGACAAGGAAGGGGCTAGGCAGTTAAAAGAATTTCAGCTCTGAAGATGGATTATATTAATATGTTAATTATTTCCATTCTGAGCACTGCAAAAAATGAGAATTACATTCAGAATTGTGTCACAGTTTGACACATTTGAGGCATGGCATTTTCTGCTTAGAGGTTGAATAAAGCTACTGGGGTTTTTTTATACCTTAACTGTTCACAGACAGGACAGTCTGACACAAGGTATTAGGGGGTACATAATGTGAACATGGAATAGTACTTTTGAGACCTGTGTTTTAAGGGAATCATAAGTATTCTGGTGTTTTCTAAAAATGTGATTTTTAGTGGTTGTGTCTAGTGAATAATTGTATGCAATGTACAACTGGCAATTCTGATAACCAGTTGCAACTTCTGTTGCAATCTGTAAGCATGATTGCCAGTGATGGTTGATTTTTGACTTCTGCCTTTTATGTCAAATCCTATTCATTAAATATATATTTAGAGTGAGCACCCATATCGATATGTTAAATGGGGGTTAAACATGGTCAGTATACTTCGTTTTTCCTTCCTTGTCAGTCAATAAAACCCTGCCCAGGAGCTTTCTCAATTACAGGAGCCTGCCTGAAGCAGAGGGAATCCTACATACCATGTCTCTAGGAGCTTTACCAGTGGTGTTTTATTTTAGGCTAGGGAGTATCTTTGTCAGCGAATAAATTCAGTTTGAGTTATCACAATCACATGTTTTACAAGAGCATTCAAAAGTATGATTTAATGTTTCAAGGATCCTGGGGAAGTGATAAGATGTTTTAATTTTAAATGTTTCTTTTACAAGTCAACTAGTTTTCCCTTACTTGAATCTATTGGGGTAGGTGCTGTACTACTGGGGTTTTTAAGGTCCTTTTTTTCCTGATGGAAAGCATGGAAAGATTCTTTAACTGCAATGCTTCAGATGTTTGAGAGATCTCAAAGGATCTTAAGTAGGGCAAGTGTATTTTTTCTGTTTGGTGACCTGTTCTAACATCCTGTTGTCTCTTAGTGAAGAATAACAGAATTTGTTCTTTGCCTCTGGGTTTCTTTGTTGAGGTCCACAGTGCAAAGGCTGAGACATTGGAAGGAACTAGAGTTCAGGGTGCAACAGCACCTGGAAAATTCTTCATTTTACAGGCATTTGTCTGCCTGATGTAACATGATTAGTCAAGGTCAGGACACTTAATTGTCAGTGAAATGGAGAGCAGTTTGTTTGTTACTTACATGTGAACTACTCCAAGACCCTTCTGTCATCAGATTGATTTCCTTGCCAAGAACACACTTTATTTCTTGTGACTGTCCTGTGACATTCATCTTATGTTCTGGGAATGGCCATGGGTCAGTTCCTCATGGGTCAGACCCTCGGCTTGTGTAAATCTGAATAGCTCTGTTTTAGTGGATAGTGAGGGACATTTTTAATACATCAGTCCAGCCCACCAGGGAGAGTTGGAGCTTTCTCAACATGCATTTGTACAAATTCTTCCTCCATACTTTCAGTCTTCCTTATTGAGAAAACAAGAAAATACCACTAAGAAGATATCTTGTTTCCCAACTGCTTCTTAAAACCTCACAGTTATCTGGAACCTCAAGTCCTCATAGGCTTTCCTTTGAATTCTCTCTGCAGGAAAGCACGTGGGTTTTGCTTTCCTCATCTATTAATTGGCTGATGTAAAAGAGTGGTTTAAAATTGCAACAGCCTCATGCAGAAGCCGCTTCTTAAGCAAAAATAAATTACTGCTTTTCACTTGGAAGTCAGTGAGTGATTTTACCCTCACCTATCTCACAACTGTATCTGAGCTCCTAATCTTTGATGGGGATCTGAGTGTTCTGAGAACATAAACTTAATCCAGAAGGGCTATGGTGAACAGAACTCCCACTCATTTCAAAAGATGTTCCATAGATGAAGATCTAATAAATTCAAAATCTTGGATGGATTAACTCTTTTGGTTTAAGAATTCTCATGTTTCAATCTAGGAGTCAAAAAAATAGACACAGGCTACAGTTCATGATTAATTTTATTGGATATTTTTAAGGGTAGTGTCTGCTGAAGTAGAGGTTAAATCATGGTAAATAGTCCACACAATGAAAAAATCAGTAATCAGTGTTTCATTATGTTGCTAAAGCAGTGAAAAATTACAGACACCATCAAGATAAATAAGGGATTCCTGATTTTCAAGGTTTGGGAGTGTCTTGTGCAGATTCATCCCAATTCTATCTTGCTTGGTCCTTTTGAACCTCTAAGCCTGCACCATTTCCTGGAATTCTGTGAAAGATAAGACAATATTTACATGAAAGAAATATTAACATGAAAGGATTAGGAGTAAGGGATTAGTGGCTTTTCAAGAGATTTAGAATAGGAATGAAGAGAATGAACATCTGATAGATGACCACAGAAGGAACGTGTGGACAGGAGACATCACCTAAACATCCTCTTCTATACAACACATGGAAAGGCAGTGTGTTTTGCTGACTTACAGGGAATGATTAAATATTCAGGGTAGTCCTGGCCTTCCCTCTGCATAATACTGGTCTTAGGTAAAAATAATAGAATGGCTTATATGGAATTTAAGTAAGAAGTAAAGAGCTCAAGCAAAAAAAAAAATGCAAAGCGAGCCCATGTGTTTTATTAACTGTTTGTAATGCTTCAGACATTGAGAAGTGTTGACTTAGACCACAGTCTAAAGCTAAAAACACTGTGCAGTTCCATGTGGTATGATCCTGGGGTGTTGAGTTGTGCAATGAGATACTGGTATTTTAAAGATCCTTAAAATGTTTGGCTTCCATGAGTTAGAGTATCTGATCAGTCCCAACCCTGAGTGACTGTATTAATATACAGATTGCTTCATAAATCATGTGTGTTTATTCTGGCAGAGTTCCTAAGGAACTGGATTTAATTCCTTCCAAAGAAAGAAACAGAAGAGTTCTGTCCTGCTAGTGCAGTGAGCTGGGGAATCTGCACGCCAGCACATTCCCTGCGTGTTATCCCCTAAGCCCCTTTCATGCTCGTCTAGGCAGCTCACTGCTCTCATGGAGTGAGTTGCCATTAGCTGCAGGCCTTTTGTGTGTGTGCTTTGTCTCCAAAACAGAGCACAGAAATATGGAATTAGGAGATCAGGAGGTTTCTGCACTGAGCAGCCATTAAATCACACCAGTGTTTCCACGTGGTGAGTGCAGTACGTGCTTCCTAAAACAGCTGCTCCTTCCTATCTGGTCCTTAACCTGTCACTTAAGATAAAGAGCAGCCATCCCTGCACAGATCCTGTTGTGGGGTCTCATACTGGGGTAGTGACACTTGGTCATTCTGTTACTCTTAAAATGCAAAGCAAACACAGCAATACATGCTGCATGTTGGAATGATTTCAGTGCCCAGTGGAATTTCTATGGGGCAGTAGCTGCTGTAAACAAGCTGATGTATGAGCTGTTTGTTCTCCTGTGTACAGCTGGTTCTTTCGGCCTTGATTTTACATTTGTGTATTCCAAGTGATGCCGGTGCTGCCTTATGTTAGAGTAAGTGGGAGGAGAAATAAGGGGCAATTCCTTTCAGAGCAATTTGAAGTACAGGAGTGAGTGGCAACAGGAAGGTTCCTTAGGGTTTTTTACTTGCTCATGCAAAAGGAGTTGTAGAGATGCCCCTGTAAGAATCAGGGACCATTTCCACCCTTAAACAAGTTGCTGCTCAAGGGTTTCAGTAAAATCACTGGGGGTACATTAATGTACCATCAACATAACAAAGAATCCCACATGGCTACAAACATCCTGAGGTGCCTCATTCTGTACTTAAAGTAGTCAATACCTTCAGCCCCGATTTTACCATCCCCGTCATGATCTGCAGCTGCCAAGAAGGTCTTGGTTTCTGAGGTGGTTAACACTCTGGCTCCACACTCAAACCTCTGAAGGAAATACCTTGGGAGGAAACAACTTGGATTTAGATTTTCACACCGTAGTATTTTTTATGGTTGTTGTATAATCAAACCAGATACAAACTGGAACATATTGTGGTAAAGTATTTAGAGACAGTTATCTCTATAAACTGGAGATAACTATCTCTGAATAATTTACTACAATAGCCAAGTCCTTAAAACATTGCTTTGTTTTTGACAAGCTAAATCTTATTTCTATGTATTTCTGCTTTATAAATGCAACCCTGATTGAATTGATTCTGTCCACTATGGAAAGCCAGCCCCAGGCTGCTCTTTTTTTCGGTACTGAGCATAAAAGGCAAGTATTACTAATTTGCTTTTCTCTGTAAGGATGATCTATTTAAATATATCTTTCACAATCTGCTAAAGGTTTTGTCAACATTTAGCATAAATTGTGTTCACATCTACTGAAAGTTCTGGGATGGAAAAAAATGCTTGGTTTTTTGATATCCTCCAAGTAGTTAACAAAATCCTTACTTGAGCTCGTCTTCCTCAATAAAGCCACTTTGATCATTGTCGAGGATCCGGAAGATCTCCTTGAGCTGGCTGCTACTCTTTTTAGACATCCCACTGATCTGAAAGAATTTTTTGGGACTAAAGGAATCTGGAGCTGAAAATAAATTAATAGAGAAATTAACCCCAGACCACTGTGTTCAGTGTTCCTAAATGGTCTGCGGATGATACTTTGTTACATTTTAATTGTTCTAAATATGAGCAGTAGGTGAAGCCTGTCAAAGAATGAATGAATTTGCAATACTGCCCCACACTCTCCTAAACATCCAACAAAATCATGTGGGGATAAGCTCCAAATTGACAATATAAACCAGTTATGAACAAACATACCGTGACAGCTGAGTGAAGAGATTACAGAAATCTGTTTAAAGTATGCACTTGTTCATTATTCCTTTGGGACTGAGTTAAACTTGCCATGAGTTACACAAAATAAGAGATTTTCAGACTTTTAATTGTTTTCTCACCTTGGCAGTCCCGCAGAGCAGCAGCAATGTCAGAAGGGCTTAGAAGGTCTGTAAGGCTCATTTTAAACCTGTGCAAAATAGAATATTGCAAACAGAGTTTTAAAATGAAAGTGCATCTTACAACAAATTGGCTTTTTCTGTGTTTTGAAGATTACTGTAAGGTCAACAGAAGTAGATGAATCTCATTGATCAAAGTGACATCTCTGCTATTTCTTAACAAATTACAAGATTTAGTACATTACTTCCTTAAAAATAGCAGTGTGGAAATAATGCTTATTAATAAGATGGATTACATTAACCATATTGTGAGTTGATGATCAATATTTTATCATTTACCTGTAATCTATATAAATACAGCACATTTTTAAACTCTATGTAACTGTTAACTTAACAAATAGTCTCACTGTAATGCACAGAATCTGGCAATACAAATAACAATACATGCAGTTGTAAGAGGAAAAGTAAGAATTTACTTCTATTATCTCCCCCAACAGCTCTGAAGAGTAAAAAGAAAACTGATACTTATCTATGTAAAGTCCATCCAAATGTAATTCCAGCAATTAAAATAAAAACCTTAGAACAATGGTTGTTGTACTTATTACTGGTACAACTCTGCACAGTAAATTTATTTAATTAATCTTAAGTTAGCTGCTCACCTTTAGAGTTTTCTCAGCTAGGTAAAGGAAAAATAGCTGAGGAGATACCAGGCAAAATAGTAATGTTGGCTCTGGCTTGCCACTCTGTCTTATAAAGGATTCAAAAGGTGACAATAACCACTACTTAGGTTACACTTCCATGGATCAAATGTTTGAATTGAGACCTGGCTCAAATTTCTTCCTTAACTAATTAAACTTTTTTTTCTATTTATATCCTAAGATAATATGGATAAAAAGAACATTTTTTCTTTAATAAATCCACTAGTGCCTAATTAAGTACAACTCTGCCATCAGAACAGCCTTTCAGCCTCCAAGTATGTTAACAGGTAACCTCTGCACCTGGAAGTCACTCTTTGGAAGATGACTCCAGCAGTCAAATCCTTGTGAAAAGAAATGAATTTGTTTTCCCTGGGTCTGTTGATCCTTTGGAATGTATGAAGGATGTTGGAGATGACAGATCAGAGGTGACAATGTGTCGTTCTGACAAAGATAACTTGTCATTAGGCTAGAGGAAAGTATTTTCTAATTTGGATGATCTTTCTGCAGTAAGCTTCATTTTGTATTTCCTGACCATTTTCTGAATTACAGAAACAGAAACCAGTGCCTTCAGTGACAGAAAATTATAAACTAGGTAAAGATGAATAAACTGATCTTGTCATCAGTATTCCTTGGAAGATTATGTATGATCAGTTGGCCTACTTAATAATCCATTTTGAATATTTTGAATTACATTAAATCAATAACAGGCTTACTAGTTGTAGCAAGTTCTAGAGGATGTAGGAATTAGACTTTGTTCATGTGGAAATGGTTTTATATACATTCTATAACACACACTCCCAATCTATTTCACTAATAACTAAGTTTTAATTATAGGCATAAATAAATGAGAGTTTATTATATTTTTAGGAGTATTACTTTGGGAACAAAAAACCCTAGGAAAATTTGTAACAGCAGATGGGAGTTTTTCCTTCTCAGACAAAAATCTGTTTCCATCTTTAAGGGGGTTTATATGGGCAAAATTCTAGAATGGAGACCAATAAAACTCACATGTATTTTGGTATTTACTGTGTAGTAGTCAACTATGATATCTAAATTGATGTTCTCTTAATCCATGAACATTGTTTAATTTTTAAACAAATGGAAATAGCATGGTATGCCAAAGAGGTAATATTTTTATGGTAGCAACAGTTACAAATTATACTGTGGAGCAGAGTAATAAATATATCAAAGCCTTGATGTAAGTTAATGGACTACAGTGGGTTTACTCCTGTTTGGTTTAATGACAGTGAGAAAAGTGTCAATCATAGCAAATGTTCCATCTCACTGTCTGAGTGTGGATAGAGAAATGCAAGTATTAGTAACACAAAAAGCAGACATAATTTAATGATACTTTCAACTTTCTTGCTACCTATTTTGTATGTGAAGGAGCATGGCATAAATCACAAATATTAAGACTTAGGTTTAGTCCCAAATACCAGCTGTCCAAAACCAAACAAATGCTCCTTCTCTTGCTTCCAGAAGGAAAGCTGGTGATAGCAACCTGGAAGAACACTTTACTGGTAAACCTAAGAACCCTGGGCTGTTGTAAATTAGTATTGTGTGATTAAAGCAAATTAAACAGTGCTGATTCATACAAGCTGAAAGATCTGATCACAGGTCTTTTGGTGTTCTTTCCATTTATCTTCTTCATTCAGTGCTATCTATTCATGTTGCTTTCTGCCTGAGATTTCCATGATATTATGATCTGTCAGGCAGTGGCCGTGGGGATGAAGTTCATTCTGTGCTTTCTCCAGAATCATCATGAAATAACTTTCATTCTTAGGTACCTTTTTACACTCTGTTGTATTTTCTCCTTTATGATCATCTCAAATTGATATGAGTTTGAACAAGATGTTTCTAGAGGAAAGGGTGTTGTTTTTTCAGTCCTCTGTGACAGTGCCATAGATGTTCCTTTATAGGAGACTTCCTTTGTTTCTGCTGGCTCCTGCATGGTACTCATGGAACTGTTCTCTTTAAGTGTTTGACTTTCTCATACAACACTAGTTATTGACAGCTAATGAGAACAAGGGAATTGAAATGGAGGAAAATGACAAGATCAAGGTGAGCATGTAATACTCAAGTTCAAAATATGTCTGCAACTAATTTAAGCATTGTATTAAAATATAAGCACCAAATGTTCAAAGGATGACATCTGGTTACCTCATGCACTCTGCCATGGCACAGAGTGTTGAGCTAGTTTTATGTGTATTCAACAGTTGTAAAATAGCCAGAATTAGCATCATATTAGAATATGATCTCAAATAAAAGTGAGATAATTGCTATGATTGCTTTTGAAGGGGTCTTTTAGTGTTTGAAATTCAATGCTGATAGCAAAAGTGATGCTAATCCTGGCTGAAAGATGGTTTACAAAAGCCTAAAAGAGCTGAATTTCAGAATCAAGTTGATGTCACTGTACATTGATACAGGTGAGAATCTAGGGTTACTGGGTTTTATTTATTTATTAATGACACTTCATCTGAAGTACAGGTTTCCCTCCACTACAATTAGAATGCAATAATCAGGGGTTAGTATATTAAGGGATATATTAACAAGATAATCTATTTTACATCTGAATTACCTCCCTATTTTCCTTCTTTCTTGGTTATGTGTTAACTTATGTGGTTTTAATTACTTTATGCATTCAAAAACTGAGATCTATGAAAGTGTTTGTTTAAAAGATGCTATGCAAACAATGTGAGAACATAAAGAAAATCCCTAATAATTCAACCAGAACAGCTGCTAAGTAATGGGCAGTTAACAACAGTGCAAAAACTGACACAGGATCTTAGTATTGCAGTTTCTATTAATGTTTAACACTTGCTCCTGTGAAATTCAAGAAAAAAAAAATTTTTGGTTGGTTGGTTTTGGGATTTTTTTGCTCTCCAAGAGACATCTGAAAGTTCTATTGGATTGATCATCTGAATATTTATGTACTTGCGTAACTAGTGCAGTTTTCACCTCAGATGTCTTTATTAAATAACATTAAAACCTTTTTTTTTCAGACTTCCAGAATTAAATTTGAAGGTGTGATTCTGACAAATACAGAATATTCATATTGATAAGTTCTTGCTAGGAATTTAACATGTGAAACAATTGTCTTCAAATCCACTGCTATTTACTTCTCTAAGTATCAGAGGAAAGTTGTGTTTTGGTAAAACATTGACAGATTGTGGACTAGTCTTTTACCCTTTGTGTTCTGTTTGGCATAAAGTACCGAGTTAATTAGCAGTGGCAATCAACCACAGCCATGACTTCAAGCAGATGCAAAAGAAGCATCAGCAGTTGTCTCAGGTGAGATCAGAGGAGAGGTGTTAACCTGAGACCAAGTACAACAGTGTAAAGAGATGCTGCAGCAGCTGTTGTCAAACCCACACAACTCCATCTTTCAGTCCTGGTTGTGTCAGGGCCAATTGTATCATGATCCTGGATAACAGATTCTGCCTTTGTAATGAGTTTGGAAGTAACTAAAATAGATACTCAGTAACCTCTGTGGCTGATAGTAGTGTTGATGTCTCAGTGGTGACAGCACAGGATCTTGGTGTGTTTACAGCTATAATCATTGAGAAGGACCTTTACAACAAAATTAATTATATCCTGCCACTTCAAATTGTCTCTTAGGACAAATGCTTTACTCACATAGAAATAAGTAAATAATTACAGCATTTAATTTGAATTGTTGCTTGGGCCATAATATTTTGCCATATTTAGCAGAGAAGTCTGAGCACATGGTGTAGTATTTGCCTTTTTTGCTATGATGAAGGAGGAAAGCCAGGCCCCAGTGACAAAGCTTTCCTTCCCTGCATCAGGTAGAGGATATTACCCAGGGCACTGAGCAGAGATCTGGACTAGAGAAGCCAAGATACAAGATAGATTCTGCAGAACTGGGGGTCTGGAGCTAAAGGAAAACAGGTACTTCTTTCACATTAAGGGAAAATACCATGTGAACTTTTCTTGGTTCAAATTATGTTCTTACATTCTGTGGAAATTGATTTCTGTTTGAAAATGACAACAGAAGAGATTAACATAGCTGAGTAATAGTGTCACTAATTCATGGAGTCTGATCTGATAAACATATTTTTTCACTTAAAAAGCTGTCCTGGAAGATCTCTGACAGCATTTGATATGTGTTTATCTTTAATAGCACTTGAAAGTTCTTCTGAGACTCAGTAATGCAATTTTCTGTCTCTGACCCTAAATATAATTGTCTAACATGTTTCTGTCTGCTGTCAGCATTATAGACAGTGTCAGATGGAGTGATCTTTAAAAATCTACATTGTTCAGGGTTTCTGTCTATTTTAGGAATAGCTGTGCCCTAATGTTGGAGGCTGTGAAATAATCTGGATGCTGCCTATTGTGCTATGTAAAAGATAAATACAGTCCTACTCTACTGTTACCAAAGGCTCTTTGCACATGGCTGCATTTCACTGTGCCCCACGGTGTAAGGAACCATGGCAAGATAAACCAAGTAGCACTGAAGTGCAACTATTCAGTATTCACTGCCTGTCCTCATGGGTTTCAGTGGGATTTTGGCCATTAATTTCAGCAGTAGAAGGTTGTGTAACCCTTAGGGAGGTTTGAAGTAAAATTACTCTGTAATTAGAATTAACTTTATCATAAGTAGTTATCAAAAGTCGTTTGTTTAACAGAAGTGGCCTAAAGAAAGGAGATTCAGACAAACTGTTAAAACACATGCACCAAGCGTGTGACACAATTCCATTGACAAGAGGCAATCCCATATTTAGGGTCTCAGACGTCCAAGTGTCTGATTCCAGCAGAATGTTGTTCATCTAAGGGAGCTGTTTGGGAATGTATGTTTGTGATCAGGCAGCAGGATTTTCAGCTGAGGCAATATTTGAAGGGCTTTTTTAAATCACATGGTAAGTAGTTACAGAAATTTCACAGTACCTAACAGCCTGTGTGAGTGAGAAGCTGAGAGGAAAAGAAAGAGAGTGAATGTATCCTTGTGCAAAGAAAACAGCATTTTCTCCTCTGATCTGCTTAGTGGTAATGCTGGAAGAAGGAAAGGTCTAAAACCCTCTCTAGTCACAAGCTGTTCTTAACTTTCTGAAGTGATCACTGAAGCTGATACCAGACTTACCTTGTCATGAATTTTTTACTGTTCTTAATGGAATGGTAAGTGGTGAAATTGTCTTAGATTTGTAGGCCTAGCAGGCTAATCAGGGTGGAAGTAAGTGTGGTTAAATAAAGGAGCTGCCTGCTATCTCAGAAGTTATCTGAGCTGTCTGTGCCTTTCTCTCTTATTTAGCCATTAATGTTGGTACAATGCTTGGAAATGTCTGGGTGACCCATATTGCATGATGAAAACATAATATCAGCTGAGAGACAAAATATTTTCTGATAATAATGAGAGCTTTTAGCCCCGCAGATAGGCTGCAGTCATTAATTCTGCAAAATTTCCTTTTTTAATTGCCCTCCTGAGATGACATTGAAATAATGAATGTCAATTTGGTTGATGGATAATTCTTTTTGCACTCTTACAGAAAATTCTACAATATTAGGACCTGATTCATTCATTAGAGTTAATGGAAATGTATTTTTGGCTAATGTATAGAGCATGAACACATTATTGAGTATTCATTAAAGTCTTGTAGATTGCTTTAACTTTGTGTAATGTGACGATTTCCCCAACATTGTTTTGATATTTCCTTCCTTCTCAATAATATCTCATCATAAATATGTTGTGCATCAGCACCATGACAACCTCAGCAGGCAATTTTGAAATTAAGATTTTTGTATTCAAGTATTCAAATGTCTTCTTAAATAGGTCCAAATAGGTCCCAAAAAAATGCAGTATGAAACAGCCATAACCAGTATTTGCAAGATTATCATCCAAGAATAGACTTTTCAAGAGCTCCAATTTTTTTTTAAAGAGTACATAAGAGCAACTGGAGTATTGGAAGTATAATGTTTGGGATGGTTAAATCCATCTAGATTTTTTTAAAAGGCTGTTTGGCTGTGTGTTTATTTTGGTCACGTATCTAAGACAGAACCCCAATACATTGCAGTGATTTCATTAGATACTGGTCACAAATGTAGCCCGGTTTGATTGCTCTGTGTATTTATACTATGACAAAATTGTGATGACATCATCACACTCATTCTTTTCAACCAGAACCCTAACCTAATGCACAAAATGAACTTCAATTACTCTGCAGCTACTCAGGATATTGCATTCTCCCCATTCCTTATGTCTGTCTTGCTATTTCAATCTATCTGTAAAGAAAAAAAGATGAATTTCTTAGCAATTTTTTGTGGCCCTCTTCATTTTATTACTTTCCTCACATTGATGCATTTTACAACCCTGTGAGATGTGGGCGTTATGCTATTCTCAGTGCTGAGGAGAAAAGCAGCAGAATGTTGATTATTTGGGAAACATTCCCCCATTTGCTCTTATGGAGCCCTGGGGACTTGTTTCTTTGAAGCACTTTTTACAGAAATGGCAGGTGGGACACAGGGAGTGCTCTGGGATTCATTCGAGCTCACAGAACACTGTTTGAGCTTCTCGGCAGTGGAACAATAGTGCCATCGGGTGGGCAGGAAGGTGAGGGGTTCCTTGGGGAATTTTGAATGTATTGCTATTTCAGCAATCTAAATTCATCCTGGATCCAGTTCATCTTAGATTCATGACTTAATTAGTGCAAGGCCCTGTAAATATTCTTCATATCTGAAACACAATCACTTGCATAAAGAATGAGAGAAAAACATATGGAATGTTAAAATGCCTCTTGATTAAATACCACTTCTACCAGTTACCATAAATAGGTTTTACACCTGGACATTTTATTAATTCTGGGTTTTTTTACAACATATGCCAGCTATTTATGCAAATATTGAAAATTCAATAACCCACAGAGATGCTTTCAATTTCTCCTCTTAATATTTATGTTCGTATCTTTAATGCCCTAAATTCAGATGTGAAGAGTGGATTCCAGTTCAGTCCCTCAGTGGCATAGACCTTCTGCTTAAAACACCTGGCAGTGTGGCTTAAGTAGTGCTTGTACCACTTCAGTTGTTTTCCAGTAATATGAAACCACTTGCCGACAATTGTTCATGACCTTTCAGAATACAAAATGTGTAAATAAATGGTAGGTTTGCAAAAGGAAAGATTGTTTATGGTACATATATCTTGGTTTTTATCTTGACTGCTGGTTATGATTTGACCAGTGCTTGAAACTCTGGGAAAAAAAAAAAAAAAAGAAAAAAGAATATTAGAATGGGACCTCTGTTTGTAATCATACAGTCAAAAATTTCTCTCCTAATTTTTAGTGTTAAAATAGGAAACTAATGCTACTTCCTCTGATAATCATTCCTGAAAGGCAGCATATTGTGTATTCATAACAATAGATACTTAAGGCAAAGGAAGCTTTGCATTTATTGTCACATTGTATCACAGTTCACTAGCAAGAAGCAGTGAAATTATAGACTAAATTTAGGTTCTAGTCCTGAAAAAATTTCCACAGATGAGAAGAAGGGACTGACCACTTTAGACAGGGGTCCTATGTTAGATCCCCTCTATAACACAGCAGATCTGAGCACCTCAGCATCAGATCTATAACATCCAATACATGGAGCAGGGCAGCTGCCTAGAGCTGCCTTTAGGAAGTCTCAAAGGAGGCATTATCATTTTAATAAGGGCAGTCTTACCATCCACTCCAATTTTACCATCTCCATCACTGTCCCCTGCTGCCAGGAACGCCTTGGTCTCAGCATCAGTCAGAGCTCTGGCACTGGCTGAGAAATTCTTCAGGAAAAGTCTGGTAAAGGTGAGAGAACAAATGGGTAAGACATAGTACTGAGGCATAGTGTTCAGGGTTTGGATTGGTAATAGCTGCAAAATTTCAAGCATTATTCAGTTCTTGAGAACTATTTCAGTGGTAAAACTTCCTCTAACTTCATTGAGAGTGAGGGTAAGGAAGTAAGAG
Organism: Phylloscopus collybita; assembly: GCA_027886175.1. Lineage (NCBI taxonomy): Eukaryota > Metazoa > Chordata > Aves > Passeriformes > Phylloscopidae > Phylloscopus > Phylloscopus collybita. The sequence goes on from JAJNNQ010000048.1 coordinate 5,994,436, forward strand.
GATGCTGCTTCACAGCCTACAAAAATCCTTGATGACATCTTGGTTTCATTGGATTAAAAAGGCAAAATTAACGCTGACTCTGTAGTGGCAGGATTCATCTTCCCTCCCTTGTTATCTCTCTTCTTTCTCCTAAGGTGCGGAGTCTCAGTAGCAAGAATTTCTCTAACCTTTTAACTTCAAAGTCAGATTGATGTGATCTGGAAGGTAGAATTCATGTGACAGGAAGAAAGATGAGAGAAAAATTGGCCCTTTGAATTCAGCCTGGTAAAAAATCTTACAGTAATAAAAAGCAGCTGTAGCAGAACTGCTATTTTTATCTTCCCAGTCTGTCAGTTATTGCTACATGAAACGAGTATTTTCAGTGCTGTCAGAGAGTTTCCCCATCGTGATGCAGCCTTGCCTTTATTATTTGACTTGCAGCTCCAGCACCAGCACTCACACACAGGTGCACAAACACACAATTGTCTCCCATCCAGAGGGACAGGAGGAAAGGGAATATTTCTCATCTTATCATACATTTTTAGATAATAAAACACAACCATATTGGTAACTTTTTTATTTACTTACTTCAGTTCCTCTTCTTCAATAAAGCCACTCCTGTCCTGGTCAAGAATTCCAAAGACTTTGGCAACTTGGTCTTTGGACTTGGAGTTGAGACCCACTTTGACAAAAAAGGTTTTGTAATCAAATGAATCAGCAGCTGAAATATGCAGATGGAAACAAGAGAGAGATGAAGAAAAGTAGTCAAAAATCTGGAACAAAATACATTTGCATTTTGATCAAAAAGCAGCAAACTGTTCTGCAGTACAGTGAGGGTAATTACAAATCCCAAGTAACAGTCTTTGATTTTCCTGGGGTTATATCAGATAAATGGGATTTTTCCATCAATGATGTCTCACAACTAGGAAGGTAACGATATAATGACTGTTGTCTTCAGCATGCAAGAACATACCCTTGTAAATAGATACTTTGCTGAAAGACATATCTGTAGAACTTGATAAATATTGTGCTTGTATAGAAATTGGCAGCAGTTTTATTATTATTCTCTGAAAAAACAGGATTTCTGACATAGGATTCAGCCTTTGGATTTTTTTATCCTTAAAACTGCTGCAGTGCACAAATGATGGTGGGTATCTGTAGCTTGGTTGGCCAAGATTAAAACTTGCATCTGTTCCATTACCTTGTGTCCTTTTTCTGATTTTAGTAAGAAAAACATTTCTAACTGTTTCCATTGGAACTGGGACTTTGGGGTAGCAAGGACAAAGGAATTTGACAGATAAACTGCAAAGCCAGATTTAAACCATAAATATTACCTTGACAGCTCTGTAGACCAGCAGCAATTTCAGCTTCTGTCAGGATACTGGAAAGAGCCATATCAAGAATACTGCAAAATGAAAAATACTCTTAGGTAGAGTTGCCACTGCTCTTGCTCTCTCAGCTGTGGAGGTGGCCCCGAGGTGAGCCCAGATCCCAGGGCAGAGCAGGTGAGCTGCCCTGCAGGAGCCAACTCCTCCATCCTTTTGTTAGGATACACATCGTGCATCTGAGTCACTGATATTTCCAGTTAAATCTTCAGATGTACAAGCTGAGGACAAAGCCAGAAGTATTTATAGAACTGCCTGGCATCTGGGCATCTTTGGTTATTTCCATGCACTTTTTGTGTGAATTATTGTGATGTCTTCTAAAGCTCCAGTGGAAAGATTGAACTCACCTGGCCACTTAGTTTTCTCCGAACCAAGAACAGAAAATATGGTCAGGTAAAAGATCTGCAGAGTCCTCTTGACCTAATTCTTTTTCAAATGGCATAGAGAAGGACTTATATAGACCTTAGTTAAGTCCTCTTGACCTTTTACAGAAGTCCTAGAGGCACGTGATGGCTCAGATACCCCAGGGGATAAGATACTGTGGCTGACACAGTAGCTAGCTAATCAGATTGATATTTATATCCCAAAGGAATGTGCATGGTGTTTTAGACAATATGTAAGGTTTAGTGCCATATGAAGTAAATCCTCTCAGCTTGCACCTATTTTAGTGAACTGAATTTTTTTAATATATAAATGAAAAAATACATATTTTTAATTGCTTGATGATAACAAGAAATGGACATCTTCATAGTAGACTTTGACTTTTAAGGGCTCAATTCTGATATGAATTAACATGAAACACTACTCCTGCAGTTGCCCTAGTAGTCTTCAAAACATACTAATACTGATACATTTGTAATAGATATATCAGATATACAAGTACAAGCTCAAAGACAAAACTTCTTCAGCCCAAGTTACTTTTAATAAGTTGTTATATAAGTTTTGGTTAGATATAGAAGTCTGATCTTGACAGCATTTGCTCAGCAGTAATTAATTGCATGGTGCACATTTTAAAACCATCCTGGTAAATGTGTCCATTTACAGAATGAAGGTTGTCAGTTGCTCAGCAGGACACAGGAGCGTGGATCAGTTATTGGCCAGGAGGGAAACAGAGCAGTGAAATCAGTGATATTTGGTTCTTCCTTGCTGTGCTGAAAAAATAAACTTCTGTAAGGTCTGAAACAGCAGCTAAGATCAAACTGCAGCTTTTCTCTCAGTGCATATTAATAGGAACCCGCAGTCAGTTACCTCATGAAATTTATTGGAATTTAATGGACTTGAGAATAGTTGAAATTGTAAAAAGCCATTGGGAGAACATTTCACACTGACATGTATGTAAACATGGCTGGAGTATTGCTTAGGTTTAAATAACATTTGACTGATGGGAACATTTAAAATAAAGCCTGTCCTCTAATCACCATAGCATAAACCTGCTGTCTTTCAAAAATTATGTGAATGAAAATACAGGCAAAACCTCTTCTATCTCAGTTCCCCTTGATTTCTTCCAGAAAAGAATTTTTAAGAGAAGCACTGGCTATGTTATTCTAAATCTATGCTGTGTGGTAAATTGAAAATTGTGAAAACTAACTTTTCTGGATGATATAATATCAAATGAACAAGTTACTTTTGAAGGCATTTTATCCCAAACAGGTAGAAATCTAAGTTAAATGATGCGGTTTTTCTAATGGGAATCTAGCTGTGCCTTTGGCTTGGGTACCTAGGAAATAATCAAAGTATGGCCTGGCATCAGAGACAATCTGATAATTGTACGGGAATTACTGAAAATTCAAGAAGTAATCCTTGTGAGGAGCCCACACTGAGATTACAAAGCGTTGAAGGCATATTTCTGTGTGATATTTATGTAGTATTTCTGAGGCAAACCACCACTTGCCCGAAGGTGGCACCAAAGACAGGCAAGTCCAGCCGTGACAACTCTGTGGGACTACAGGTGAGGGAAAACTGAGGACCATGATGAGAACAGGATAACAGGAGGATGTTCATCAGAGGGGGAAAGAGGAAGGAACAGGTTTAAAAAAAAAAAAAAAAAAAGTCTAGCCTAGCAAATCTAGCACTTGAAAGAACAGGACTATAAACAGATAAAGATCAGATAATTCCTGAGGACTTTCCTTTCATGATGATTTAGAAGAACAGGTTACTTCATCTGCCTAGCAAAACCAGGGTTTACTGTGTTTATTTCTATGTTGGCTAAATTTTACAGCCCATTATGGGGATCATTGCAAATACAAAATCAATTTGTTCTGGAGGCCTGGGAGTTAAAGCAGGAAGTCAGTGTCTAGAAAATACAGCTGATCAATATGTCATTGTGATGGAACTGATGTTCCCTCTGAGTCGAGTATTTGCATATTCTACTTGGACAGAAGTTCCACTTTCAATTTAGGGTCAGTAATACCTTTGTTACTGCAGGGAAAGGCATTGTCTAAGGGTACCTTCTTTCTCTATTGTAACTGGAGGAATTATTTGTTTTTCTCTTCTGAAGCTTGATATAAAAAACTGATTTTCTTGTTTTCATGAGTGTAGGACATGCTGACAAATGAATCAAAAGTTCTGGTGCAGCCATATCTCAGCTGCTGATATGCTCTATAAATCTTTGGTGAAGAAAGTGTACCAGAAAGTCCAGGCCAATATAATGGTATCTGTCTGTGCTTACAATCAGAACTAATGTGGGAATTAAAAAATTCCACATTAAAAAGTTTCATAAAATGTGAACAATTTAGTTCGTGCTCCACAGTAGCCTCTTATTAAAATGTTTTAAAATACATGAAAAATTGAGCATGAAAATGTTAGGTGTGTGTCTGTTTAGGGATTTAATCAAGATGTATCTATTTCAGTAACCCATTCCAGGAAATTAATCCGGCCTTGGCCCCTCTGCCCACACTGTTTGTGTGAAGTGCTCCAGGCGCCTCTGATGATGCTGCATCAAAGATTTTCCACATGGGCTGGCTGCTAACTCAAAGAAGAAACTTTACCAGTCTATGTGTGCAATGAATGTTCTGACATCCCCTTGCCCTTTCTGTGCTGTCTACTTGTTAGAAGATGACTGAGATTTCAAACAGTTGGAGACCTGAAATTGAATCTCAAGTTTACAAATGGCTTTTGGATTGGGATTTCCAAAGGAACATGAAGTTAGGGGGCAGCCAACTTCCACTAAATACCAGGAGGTTTTATCTCATGTATGCTTCTGCTTCTCTTTCAGGGCAACCCAAACTTTTGATTTGAGAAAGATGGTGAATTCAGTGGCTAGAGCACTAGGGTGGGTTTGGGATTGTGACCCTGGCCCTCTGTATCCTTTTTCTAGGAGCCTGTGTAGGACAATAGATTTCTTTGTGTTTTGTTCCTGCTCAAAGGTATCATATAGTACGTCTTTATTTCATAAGAAGCACAGGGAGGATTAGAGATTAAACCGTTCACACAAGCTGATGAGGGGACTGAGGTGTCTGGGAATTCACAGGCTTTGGACCTAGTGGAACTCAGATCTACCACTCATAATTTGGGTTGCTGTTTAATTTTCTTAAGTGAAGGTAAAACACACAAACCACATCTCCTTTATGCTGGAAATTATGAAGCAGTCTTACACTGAGTATTATAGTGAGTAAGATGGTCTTACTCTAAATCTGAGAGCAGGTGATCAGTATGAAAATACCAGGGGTTATTAGAATCTTTCTGATATGATGTAGCATAAACAATTTCTAACAGAGTTTTAGTTTTTAACTGTGTACTCAGCAGTGTTTTATTTGTTTAATTCATTCATAACAGCTTGATGCAGAGGATTTAATCCTTACTTGTCAGATTTCCCAGGGAGGTTATAGAACCTTGATCCTTGAAGATACTCAAACTCATCTTAGTGCAATGTGCCCTTCTGAGGGAATGATTGGACAAGAGACCTCCAGAGGAGGCCCTTTCCATCAGGAATTACTCTCTGGTTCTGTGCCTTAATTATGGTAACATTGTGATACCAACCATGTGTCTCTTTGGTACTTCAGCTGGCATTCACATAGACATTCTGCAATTGAAGATTTTCTCTAGCATGATGGCATTGTCAACTTAAGAGAACACTCCATGATATTTCCTAAAAAACTGAAAACTGCCACTGACTTGACTTAATTAAAACAAAAACAAAAACAAAAACAAAAAACCGAAAAACACTTTTCAGAATTTGTCACATTTTTTGAATTTGTTTCTTTAGTTGAAAAATACTATTTTCTAGTTTGGTTAAAATATGGATCTAAAATGTGGATCCTAATGCCAACAGAAACCTCAATAGATAGAGGTGGTATTTTTGATGAAGCCTATGAACTTTTTTTTTTAATTTGGGATTTCCTGGAGTTTTATTATAATTCTTTTGAATGAAATGACTGGATGATTTTAATAAGATTTAAGTTTCTAGTGGCATATCTTCTTGCCACTATTTAAGAAGAATGGATTTTCATATAAGCAGAGGTGAAGTTGCATCACACAAGGATTTCCTGATTCTCAGGAGTGCTTCATCCTCCTGTGGCAGCACACGGCAGTGATGTGCAGTTGTTCAGCATCTCTAGAACACAGGATGGGTTACTGTGCAGTCTTGCATTTCTTGCATTCCACATGAGACTCTCAGAGGTGCAAGGAATGTGGTGTCAGGTCTGTCACTTCTGGTACTGTATGTGCCATCTCCTTGTGAGACAGTGACAGGATAGTTCAGTGATCAGCACTGTGAAGTGCTAATGTATATATTACATCTGGATATTGCTGCAGATCCAGGTTGCCCCAGGATTTTTTCTTTAGCAGGGAAATAATTAAGGTAGAAGGAACCAACAGAGCCTCATCATTATGCAAAATATTTCAGTGCTGCAATTAACAGAAGTTGTAATTTAAACCCAGATTTAACATCAAAGGCAGTGGGGATAGAATTAGGATTTATATTCATTATAATTCTGCCAAGGCTTCAGTGAGTCTGATTGCTAGAATTCCTCTTTTGCCTTAGCCATCTGAAACCTGTCGCCTGGCTCTCTTACATGCCTGGGAATGAGGGAGTGTGCTTGCCTCACATAATCATCTTGCAACTCATGGAGGTGCCAACACTGGATGTTACATGAAATTTCCAGAAGGTTTTGTTTCTGCTCTTCTTCAAAAAAGCTGCCAAGCCATAATTATCCTTCAGTTTCAGCAAAAAGCATTAAAATGAGAGTCTGCTGGTGAGCTGGAGCCACAGCATGGGACATGGGGAAGGAAACAGCTAAATCGGGTGGGGAAATTTCTGACACGCTCAGCCAGAGATGCACAACATCTACTCAGCCTGCTGATGTCTCCATTTAGCCATGAGCATTATTAACTTTTTCCATTAATGAGGACAGTGCTATAACCAATTCTAAATCCTGCAAGACACTTATCAAAGGGAAGACTAGTTCTTAGTTTTTGGACTGAAGAAAGCTGCTGATATTATGGAACATAAAAATAATAATTTATATAATAAATGGAAGAATTGAGCATTGGCCATTATTTAACAATTTAAGAGCTTTAGGGTAATCAAACAGCAAGACTGGCTGCAGTTTCAACTGCAGAAAGTACAGAAATTCAGAGATGTGGCAAATATTATTGTTTTGTACATGTTATGAGACAATAAGCAACAGGCTCATGATTCATGGAAAAACCTCCAGGCCTGTGGCCCAGGTTGTCAGGGGACCATGACTTGTGACAGTGTCAGTGTAGGATTAGACCCTTCTCCTCTATCTCACAGCTGCCTTAGATTTCATGAAAGATAAATCTTCTTAAGGGAGAGTCACATTTTAGGCCATAAACACTTTCTGACGATACGATTACGCTGTAATCTACTATTTTATTCTGTAAAATTACCCACAAACTTACTCTGTGCTTTGAGCTGTGTGTGAACTCCTCTTAAATGTCTTAATTTTTTTCTCATATTCACAGGGTTGGGACTTCATATGAATTATTTTTAGCTATCTTTTCAACAGTACTTTTCCTCAAGTATCAGAGAATTAATCAGAAATAAACCTCAATTAAATCAGTACAATTAAGCCTGAGAAGATATCATATGGTTTAAGATCATCAAAACTGTGTCTGGAGAGTCAGCGTGCTCAAGTATGAGGGTGGAGAACCTAAACAAAATTTTTAAAAGCAGCTTTTTCCTCCAAGAGTCTTTTTGTTTAGTTGATTTTTTAATTGTTTTCTCCCCTCTCCCAGCCACAATTTCAACATTATCAGCGGTGGAAAATCACAAAGTGCCTTCTTTACAATGGAAATGTAACAATGCCATGTGACCAAAACGTTGTAAGGTTTCTCAGCAATCAGGTGTGTGAGCTTCATGTGTGGGGAACTGTTAATGCCTGAAACAATATAAAAATGTACAAACACATGCTGAGTGCGAAGTGCTTGCTGGACGAGGTAATTGGCAGAGTCAGTCCAAGGTTGTCTTTGGTCTAATGCTGTTTATGCCTTCACCAGAGACTGGAATTCTGTCAAGGAAGAAAGTGAGAAAAGCAGGGAATGAAACTCGTTAAAAGTAGTTTTTTGACATCTTTAAAAAGAGATATAAAAATGACTAAAACTCCCAGGCATGGAGGGCTCCCAAAGTTATTATAACACTGCACAAGCTACTGCTAAACTGAGATTCTGGGGGCGTAACAGATTTTTCACTCCTTAAAAAGAGTAAGTGCAGAGAGGAGGAGTGTGTCTGTAAATTCGTATTTGTGGGAAATCCTGACTTAAAGGTAAACTATCCTTACCCCATTACAGACTCTGATAACAGCCAAGGTAGAAGAGCCTGTGGCTCTCATCAAGAGGATTTTTTTTTGATTTTGTTATTCCAAATAAAAAATATCTGTAGTGAAGTAATTCCAGAGTGGGAGATTCAATGGTTAAGGGCCAAGATCTGCATAATATAATGCCCTATTTGGGGCTCATAAACAGAAGCTGCAAAAGCTGCTGCTAAAGCAAATTCCTCCAACAGTATATCTCTCTCTGCTCCCAAATCTGGCTAAGATTAGCACGTGTGTCTGTTGGAGTTATTGCCACCTGTCCTAGTTCAGCTGAGACAGCCCTGTTTCAGTGACTTCATCTCTAATACATGATGCATAATGTCCTATTTTTCTGTGCTGCAGTTTCTAAAAGAAATATCTTGGCTAGTTCACATCACCCCTGTGAGGTTTTCTTCAGGAATTTGATTGAGTTTCTCAAGGGACTGCCCGGTGAAATGTGCACTTACCAGATAATTTTACAGCACAAAATCCTGTGCTGCACAGCTGCAGTTGCAGCCTTGAAAAACAACACCAGTCATATTTTACGTTAGTGAATTAAGCACCCAGTAATAGTGGCCAACGTTGGATAGTGGAAGATGAAGAAATAAGTCTCTTTAGGTAGAGATGTGTTTAAAAATATAAGTGTTGTATGGCTAGAAGTGCAGAGCATCCACTACTGAAATGGAAATTCAGAGAAATTCAGGTGTTCTGGATGTTTTAAGAAGCTGGCACATTCAGTCACAATGGATGAGACACACAGCAGGATTAACCCCAAAGCTGTTGTCATTGGTTGGAGGACCAGACTCTACACTGGGCCTTAATGTTCTGTTGCTACAACAGAGACCAAATGGGAATAAAGCTATGAAAATAAAGGAGTATTTGCTCATATAAAAATTGTGGCAGACAGTATCAGGCCAAAGAACTCGTGTGTATTCTTCATGCCCCAGTTTAAATGCAGCTCAAAATGTGTGCATTTTAAACCACAAATCTTATCAATTTTCCAAAGTTTTACCTTCCACTCCAATTTTGCCATCACCATCAGTGTCTCCTGCAGCCAGAAAAGCCTTGGTCTCCGCCGAGGTGAGGGCTCTGGCATTTGAAGAGAAATTCTTCAAGAACAGCCTGAAATAGAACAGGGTGCTGTGCTCGAGTTTTGCTCTCTGAAATGTCCCATAAGGTAATGTCTGCTCTTATTGTCTGAGGGAATCCACACAGATTCAAGGGAAGACAAGGATTTGTGTTTTATTTTTAAAATAACATCAAGGGTTTCTTCAAGGACACCAAGCAAGTTCAAAGGCTTTTGTTGTTTAAAGAAATAGAGCAGTTAAACAGTACTTACTGCAGCTCCTCTTCTTCAATGAAGCCACTCTTGTCCTGATCAAGGATTCCAAAAACTTTCTTTATCTGATCAGGAGTTTTGCTGGATAAACCAACCATGGAGAAGAAAGACTTGTAGTTGAAGGAATCATCAGCTGGAAGAAACAAAGGTTGTTAAATATTCTCCCTTGAAGTCGCTACTACTGTGTGTATTCCTTGTGAATATGTATGTCTCTCCTTAAGCATCAGCTTACTTCTCTTTCTCTTGTTCCCTGGTGTAGCAAAAGAGCAGATACAGTGGATAATAATTTCCCTATTTAATCACTCTGTGCCTGTGGTCATATTTCCTTTCAGCCAGTTTGAAGTTATCCGCTACAATGCACATTCTGCTTAATCAGGATTTATGCAATGTGTCACATGCAATTAATAATAAATATTGAGAGGGTGCTACTGTGACTTACAAACAACTCCTGTAATTCCTAATTCATTTTCATGGAGTCCTTACTTAGGTGAAGAATTTGATAGAAGAGTAAGTAATTCACAGACGGACTAGATCTTTGAGTATTTGGAAAATTGGGTTGATCTTACTGAGCAGCTCTTAACAGAAGTGAGACTGATTATTGCTTCATAAATGATGCTCTAGTTCTGCAAGCTGAGACTTTTTCTGCAATTTTGAAGGACAAAGTTAACTTTAAGTCTTTAACAGGTTTAGACACTGACAGCTTAGTGTTAAGCCACCCAAACTGAAACTGTGTCCCTTTAATTGCTGCTCACCACTTGTGGGACCTTTTGAATTTAAGGGGCTATACTGTAATCTAGCTTAGAAAGAGATCTCACAGGGAAGGAATCTAAGGAGAAAATGATAGGCATGTCATCTTAAGACATAAAAATGATATGCATCTTCTGTCTGCACAGAGACCATTCCTTACCCTGGCAGCTGGAGAGAGCAGATTCAATATCTTTAGCAGAGAGGATGTCAGTGATGGCCATTGTTGAACTGTAAAATAAATTAAATGTGAGCTACTTAGTCATTAAAATGACTTCTCTCCTACTTTCATGGCTCTATTTGAAGTTGCTGCAGTGCCAGTGTGTGATAGGGGAGACATTATTCATCTGATGGCAAGTGGAGCACGCTGTAACAGATGTCTGCAGCAGGTGCTTCCACTGAAAGCTGGGAATGAGGGAGGAATTCTGCACGCGGGAGCGTGGGGCTTCAGGAAGATCTGATCCTCTGCTGCACTGGGAGAGCAAATCCAAGGGGTCCAGCACCACAGAACTTCATGACTTCTGTGTGGGTTTTCCTGGAGGTGGATTATTACTCAGTAAAACCCAGAGTGTATTTACAGCACACATAAGAGATGAGGCTGGTATGTCCCCTAGAACTATAACTGGAGTAAGTGTAATTGGAATGTGAAAAATCTGGTATTATTATCAATACATGTAGTGACCTTCACAAAGAATGAAAATATTAGTGTAGAATTAGTAATAGTAATTTTACTCATGTAAGTTTGGAGGGTAAGTTCCTCCCCAGTTTAGTTGCAACAATAAATGTGTCTTGCTGGGCCACTGCATCACTGAATGAGTACATTTCACGAGAGCTTTGTAAAAAAGTTTTTGTCAGTATTTTCTGAGGTTCTTTTCTTTTTGCATTCCATATAGGTTATCCCAAAACACATTTTTGCCCAGAATTTGGCATTTCAGTGGATTGTAACAGAAGTGTCATGACTTAATATTCATTCTTAGTAGAGTGGAGGAGGTGTTTTCTTCTGACACAGCAGCATTTCATTTGAGAAAAATACTCTGTCCCATTCAGCCACCAACAGCTGGCTTAGTTGCCAGTGCAATGTGTATCATTTAACAAAATGCCTGAATTTCTAATCAATTTTTAATGCATTGATGCACTTACAGTTTGGTAAACTGCACACACCAGGGCGGAGAGGATATAGTTTAAAACTTGAAACATTACTCTTAATTCTTGTTAGTGAAAGAAGGGAACTAAGGCATAGAAAAGTTATTCTTGAAAGCCACAAGAGAATAGAAATATTTTTTCATTAATCCCTAACTGGTCTTCAGCAACATCATTCTTCCTGTCTAAGCATGGACTGAGGAATCAACTGGTGGTACCCATTTATAGCCTGTGCATTGGTTTGAGATCTAAACACAGGTTTAAATTTCCTTTAAAATATGAAATGGCTGCCTCTGTACCTGTTGATTTGCAGCAGAAGAAATTATCAATCATTTTAGTTCCTTTCTGAATATCTCAGAAACGGTTAAGAAGGTGATGGCACACATTCCCACTGATGGCAATGGATCCTTCCTCGGCTCAGGCACCTGGGTTACTTTTCTTTTACCAGAAATTATTTTGTCCCAGTGGGTTCTTGTGCAAAATACTTCTCCCTCTCAGCATTAGGCAAGATAACTTTGAGCTCAGCCGTTCACCTAATTCTCACTGCTGAGAGGATTAAAAAGGGGAAGAGTTGAAGCAAAATCTAAAAATTACAGCATTTTTTACAAGGGGTATCATTCCTGTTTTGTTCCATCCTATGATCCAAATGCTGATTCTATTGTATGTTAGCTTGTAAAGATACAACATACTGGAAGCTGAGATAAGAATAGATACTTTAATTGCTTTCCCTTTAGGGAGCATTTTGCTTTTGTGTTTCTTTGAAAGCAGAAGATCTAATCAGCTTACCTTTGTGGTCTTCTTGACTGGATAAGGAAGCAGTCAGGTTGGGAGGAAGGTACTTGCTGTGTGTCTCCAGCAGAGCTGAGCTTGCATATATATACTTTAAGTTGTATACCATATACAGATTTTAGATTTCAGCGTCACGAAGGGGGAATGGTGTCAGATGAACTTGCCTAACTAATCATCTTGCACTATTTTTATCTCAAGAGAATACATATGATATTTGCAAACGAAACAAGATAAGTGGCCAGATAGGCAAAAAGAACAGAGTCATGTCAGATTTCCTCTGATTTAAGCAGAAAACACCAGCTTTGCTGTGTGATGTAGGGCAAGACAAAAACCCCCACTATCTGATATGCTTGATCTGAAGAGTCAGATGAAATGAAGCACAATAACTTCTGAAGAGGTGTCTTTAATGGCTGTTTAAATGTGATAACTTGTTATCTTATCTGTAGATAACTCTGTGTGATAGGATTTCATCATTGGAGCACTAAACAAAAAGAAAAAAATTAAAGGTATCCTGTTCAGGTATTGTTTGCATAACAAACCAATCAGGGAAATAATAGCCATGTTGTCTCTAGAATCTCTGATCCGTTGTTGTTTGGGAAAAAAAAAAAATACCACGCTGTGAATTTGTTGCTATAGGAAGTAAAATAATATTATGTCAATCCATCAGAACAGTTGGTTGGGGGAGGGTATTTCATCTGCTCTGTTTCCAGAGAAAATCTTACAATTCTGCAAGATTCTGACAACCTGTTTAGTCGGGTATGTACGAAGCAAAGGGGTTGTGATCTGCCCAGCTGTCTCTGAGACAAAAGTCCCTGAGCCCTGCATGAAAGATACTTGCTTTCAGAATAGAGAGAACAATTGCATTAGCAACATCATCACTATAACAATATCTGAAGAGTGTCTTTTCAGTTTTCAGCTTGTCTTCAGTCTCTTTCTGAGAAGTGATTACTTTCTAGAATTCTTTGGCCAGTGCTGTTTCCCAGGGTTCCTTTGTGCTAGTTACTTTTTTCATGGATATAATTTGATCATCTCAATTTTCTTTCGCAAGTGTTGTAGCCTAACTGGGTGAGGAGCCTGTCAGCTTGGATCTCACTTGTGCCTCGAGGTAGCAGAGCAGTGAAAGACAAGTCATATGGATGACAGCACAAGGTATCATTATGGCCAGGATTAAGGGATGGCAAGGGATGACAGTGCAATTGGCATCACAGCTTGAGGTGGTGGCACAGTAAGAGGTGACGGTGCAGAGACTCTCTTAATGTCAGAGAGAGTATCAAGGCATCTTTTTTCCAAAGCATTTCCCTCTAAGATGGAAGACAGACCTAGCCAGTCGCTGAAGCCAGCCACTAATCAATCAGGGTGCCAGACAGAGAAGTGACAAATGGAGGGTACCTGCGAGACCTTAGTGCATCCAGCGCTGACAGCAGCTGATCAGAAGGAAACAAAAAGACCCTTGCAGAAGATTCGCTCTGTGGAGGAGGTGCTATTTCATTTGCAGCATATAAACATAAGAAAAATTATTGCTGCAAGTTCTTTTTCTTATTAAAATTCTGCAAGTCTGTCCTCCACGAAAGAGTTTCAGACACTGATGATGCTTTTGCAGAGAAGAACCGTTGGTTAAGAATGGCTTTGGAGGATTTCAGCTTTCTCTGTTTTCTGAATGGCTTCTTGACCAGCTGACGCTGAAAAATTTCAAGAAGAATTTGATGGAGAGATATTTAATACCAGCTCTTGTTGTCACTGGTGACATCTGGTAGAAGGGGTACAAATACCGCTTTCCCCCCTCAAACTCTTCATAGAAATGACTTTTATTCTAAATGGGAAAAAATTCCTCTCCCTTTACACGCACCACCCTATTCTCCCCCTCCAAATTGGAAAATTGTCCACATAGTGCCAACAACTGATGTGCAGTACGTAGGGTGTCCAACATAAAAACTGATGGCATGATATGACCTAATGAAGCTAAGTTAAGAGGAAGGCCAAATTCTGCTGAAACTCTTGGACTGCAGGAGTCTGCTTGGGAATTTGGTCCCTGGTGTCTATTTCAGAGAATGCATTTGATTTTAGATGCAATGGCTTCTCATTTTGCCCAGAGCTAATTCCACATATGTTAACCCCTCGCCCCCACTCTTCCCTTTAAAAATAGCATTGATTGCTGTTATTTCCCTTAATGCCTGTGGGCTGTTGCTATTAGTTTGAACTTTATGTGAAGCACATAAGGATGCAGTCTTTAACAGTGTGCTCTTGTTTTCTAAGAGGCTTTGACAAGGTAATTTCTTTTGTGCCCCACGATTTTAAGGGTAAAGCATGTAGTCAAATGATTTATGGCTCTGGTCTGCTCAGCTGCATTCAGACTCCAGCAAATTTTGGAGTCACTTTTGCAGTAAGATTGGAGGCACTAGAGTTCCAGAACATGTGCACTGGTGAAATGCATGGGGATCATGTAACTATTTACAACCAGCCTCCAACAACCATTTTCTTTTCAAGCCCTACATTAGAGATTGCATAAACATCTGTCTGGTCACTTTTGCTTTCTTAAATCAAATACTGTTAGAAACTTTGCAGCTGCCATACAATTTGGCAGGGGAAGAACTGGGGAAATATGAAAAAGTAAGGAAAATGTCCCTTTCAGCCTGTCAGGTTACCACTAAAAGCAGTTTTAAACCCTTGGGCTTGAGCATTTCTCTTTGCTCAAGGCTCTTTGCCTTCTGGAGGTATGAAGTTGCTTTATTCTTCCCATTTTTAACCTTAATTCTTTTAACATCTGAAGCTACCTCCCCAGGTTGAAAACCTGTATTTTAGGTCATCCTAAATTCTGTGATTGTTCTATAATCTATTCTTGTCATTTTTTGAGTGCTGATGTGAATCATGTGCAAGAGAGTAACAGAAGTGCAGCGAAGAGTTGTGTGAGTGCCTGCTTTAATTTAAATAAGTGTGATTTAGTGCCTCATACATGCCTGAGATAATTTTCAGAGGAGTGAGATGAATACTTCTGGTAGGGGTATCCATGGTCATGAGTCAGAGAAAAGGAATCACCTGACAAAATGTGCTTAACCTATTGTTAAATGACATGTGAGTAGTGAGAGTGGAATATTCATTCAACTTGTAATTTGCTTTGGGAATATATGAGATAGATGTAATTTAGTGTAATTGTATTAATGCATCATGCTCCAGTCATTTGAAGAATGGAGAGATCTGGAAATATTTGTGAGTGATTTTAGGTTTGTATTACTTAACTTACTATCTGTAGACACCTCTTAACTACCCCTCAGTAAAATGCTGAATAAGGAAAAATGCTGGAAGGGGGGAATCTGTACCTGGAAAATACACCAAATAACATCTGGTTTATTTTTAGCAACTTGAATGAATCACAAACTTTAAGTCATTTATTTTTCGCCAGCTATCATTCTAATGTCACATGGGTTCAACCTCTGAGGTAGGTTTCCAGAGATCCTAAAAAATTACAATGCAGCTTTTCAGTTCCTAGTGCCCTGTAAAATGTTAATGTACAAAACTTTTCAGTCATATTTTTCTTACATGCGTAAAACATAATTTTTAAGCCAAGTAGATTGTTTACATACATCAGACAATTTCTGGTCCTGCATATCTGAAATGGGAATTTCAATCCTTATTCCAAATTTTGAAAGGATTATGGGCCAGATGTAAATTCTATGTGATTTCTGAAGCTGTAGCTCAAAACTTTTATTCCTGAATTCAACCTTTCAGTTCACTTCCATTTATGTTTCTTTCTAAAAATGTTCATCCAGTGATGCAGAAATAAAAAGGCGTTTTTTTTTTTAAGAAAGAAATTATCATAGACTAATTTCTGAAATGGTAGATTCTTAGGTCTGTTAAATCTGATACAATCATTCATAAATGGACAAGATACTTGAACCTCCAGATAATTCCATCCATAGATCTAAAATCACTTGCAGTAAGCAAGAGAAAATCTATAGAATCAGTTTTCTTGCCTTAAGTCTGAAGCAAAAAGCTTACTATTTTTGAAGGAGTCCAAATTAAAATAGCAATAGCAAGGTATGTGTAGGATTATCATGGTTTTTGAGTAGAAAATAAAATCAATTCTGCCAAGGCAATCTTCTTTAGCTAAGTTGGAGGCAAAGACACATGCTGAAAACAGAACTTCTATTCAATATTTGATCAGCTATGTTCTGTTCTTGAGCTGTGTTCTTCAAATCCCGTGTGGTAAAATCCCTCAAGGGGATCCTTGTTACAGGAATTGTAACTTTAGTCTGTGTGTTTATACTACGTAGCCTGGTGCAGTCCTGCTCCATGACTGTGGTTTGTAAGCACTATAAATAATCCTCAGTTGCAGCAAGCTTTCACATATAGATGTGTTTGAAATGAACTCAGATGTTTTTCAGCCTGTCTGTATGTTCTTGTATAGTCCTTATCCCACTGTGTAAACAGTGGGTCCCACTATAAACAGAAACAGCTCCTTGGGTTGTGTAATTGCAGGAGCACGAACTGGGTCATTATCTGTGCTTATGCTGAGGTAGTACCAATACTGCTGAGTAAAGCAGGGCCTTTGATTCTCCTGGCAGTTGCTTTTCCAGGAGGGGTATATATATATATATATATTCCAAGGATATATGGGTTCCAAAAACCCCAGATGCTGACTCTGAGAGATGTTTTCTCTGTGCACAAAGCCCAGACCCAATCTGACTTACAGGTGCCCAGTGAGGAGTAACTTAATTCCCTTCTCCTCCATTTGCTGAGATTGGGAAATGGTCAGGACTTGTCCCAGCTCCTTCCAGCCTGGTGTGCAGGGCTTCTTTTCTATGCAAACTGGAGCATAATAAGGGGCTGATGTGTGTTTGGGTATTGTCCAAATGTGGAGTTCACATCTCCAGGGCACGGCACGCGGACCCAGGAACTCAGAAGCATTCCTTCGTCCCTCATTAGACTTTGCCAACAGCACTGGCAGTAATTAGAATGAGGACTATAGAAAAGTAAGCTGAATGAATATGGAAATTGGTGCTAGAGACATAACGGCATCGGATATGAAAGCATTAAGTCTTTACAAACAAGAATCCATTGAGCATTTGAGAGCTAAGCCTGGTTTAATCAAATGGTGCATCAATGAAGTGATTCCACTGTTCAAATATTTGAAGGATCAGTGGGATGAAAAGACAGAAGCAGGCATTGTTCTTCCTATACAGTGCTGCATTTGTGCTGTAGCTCCTGAGTGATATCAGTATCCAGATAGTCCAGTGATTTCAAGCATTATTGTGTAGCATTGGACAACCCAGACAGCAAATGCAAGTTCTTCTTTTCCATTTGTGGACAAACCACATTATATTCACTGTGGATTTTATTGGCAAATTGCTGCAGCCAGGTGTTTACTTCAAATCTGTTGTTCTGGATGGAAAATAAAATTTATTGTATTCAAGTCACAAATTCACTTAACAGTCTTTCCTTGAATTGTCATGGCCTCCATCTGAGCTGAATTATAGCAGTGACCGTACCTTGCTAAAAAGGATACATTTAAAAAGGGATTTTACTAAACAGGAAGCTTAAGGAGAAAAAGGCTAGGTGAATCTTCAGGAGGCCTGTCTCCCTTGGAACAGGAATTCCAGCCTGGCTGTCCCTGGTTCATTGTTAGAGCAGAAAATGCTCTTGAACTGCAAAGGAATTGAGCTCGAACTCCTGCTCACACAGGAGGTAAATGGGGAGGTGCTTGATGCACTTTTGATACTCTGAGACAACTAACAGAGTAACTTTATAATGCAGAGAAAACAAGTAGGTGCAAAAAAATTGAGGTTCTTGCATCATTCTCACAATTTTTGAAGGGTTTGACTTATTATTTTATTTGACTTTTGCTTTTGGATATACCATACAGCAACATCCGGATTTGAAAATCCAGATGGTGAGAGCAGGCGGTGTCTTGCTGATTCCCAAATTCTCCATATTGGCCTGTCCCTTTCTGAGTAGAGGTAGATGAAAGCAGGAAATAAGGAGAATAAATGCATAAGTGCTTTACTGAATTTGAGAAGTAAGAACACTTTGTAAATGTATTCTGTGTCCTACACTATGCTGTGCTGGGCTGTACAAGCTGTAGTTCTGGCCAAGATTTGACATGTAGAATTTTTTCTGGAAAGTTAATTACTTCTGTGGCCAATGTGATGTTACTGAAATTTGATTATTAAATGAAATGTGAAACCTTTACTAAGAAATGTTCCAAAGCTGTTATCTCAGAATACCATGGCAAGGTAATTTCAGAATACCAGATCCCAGCTACTTCCTGAAAGTTACAGCTATATAAAACCTTACTGAGCAGTGATGTTGAAAAATGCATGTTAATCAGTGCAGATCTTCCCCATCACCTAACCCTGTAATTGATGGTGCCATCAACAGCAGAGACAGTCATTTAAATTATGAATGCTTCTGGTTATGAATGATGGATTTTTTTTTTGGCATAGGAATTAAAGAGTATGCATTATTAGAGTTAGTAGAAGAATTCAAGTCATGCTTTGGAGAAAAGTACAAAGTTAGGCATGGTTTAACATTCATGAATATTTGGCTAACTTATTTTTCTATTAAATGTGTAGATATCACAAAACAGATAGAGAAGTATCCATTGAATAAGGTTTGAAAGCTGACGCATAAGGCCACTGTTCTTAAAATAAAATCTCTATGAGCAGTTATATCAGTGCCTTTATGGATGCAAGCAACTGAAATGATCAGCCTGGCCTTTGTCAATTTTTTCCATTTTGATGGAGGCAGTCATGGGAGGTTTCAGGGCAATGGCTCTGCTGGGTCTGAGGGGCAGGGACTCACTACGCAGTGTGACTCACTGCTCTGGGACATTTGCTTGGACATCTTCTATAATCATCTTTTTTTGCAGAATATATTTCTATTTAGAGCCTGAATATATGGACAGCTCAGTGTTACTAACAAAGGAAAACATGGAAACTTATCTTCTGCTGATACGGCCACCAGGTCATCTTCCTTTGAGGAGGCTTTCCTTTGAGTGAGTGGAATTGGATTTCACCCAGTTTTAAAACTAGAAGCATGAAAAACACGATCTGATAACCAGGCAGCACTTGCATCTTGGTGTCCTAATTCTGCCAGTTCTTTAGCAACCGCCTAGAGTTTTCCAAGGAAAACTGCATAAACAACAACAACAACGGCAAAAATAGCAAGGCTGCTCTTAGAGAAACAAACACAATTAGTAAAATGGAAAAAAAAAGGTGCAATCTTTAGAGGTTAAAATGCTGTAACAACCTTCTCACAAAAGGAACATCCATAAACCTCCTAGAGGCTGCAGTCTGTAGGGTATCACCTGTGTAAGGATATTGCCAGAGAGGTGGGATTTGAGAGTACAGACCGGGGAATGAGGCCGTGGTGCTTTGGCTCTGGTTTTCTCAGGTTCTCCAGTAAGCCCAGTTGAAGCCCATGGCTCAGGAAGGTTGCAGCTGTCCCTGAGCAGCGCGGAGCCAGCGCTGCACAGCCTGCTCAACTGTGCCTCTGGGGAGGAAAACAGCCTGAAATTCAGCTTTCCCAAAAGAGGAAAACCTGTTTGGAGACACTGTCTCATGACTGGGCAGAGCTTGAGATTTTTTTTCTGGCTTATTTAAAATAATCTGGGTAAGCCCCACTGAAATAGAGCAGCCATTTGTTCCCCTGAGGAGATCTGACATTGTCCCAAGTGCGAGCAGTGCCTGTGGGCCAGTTCCTACAACAGATTTGCAATCCTGCCATAAGCAGCAGGAGTATGGCTGAGTGTTCCGACCTGCTTGCTTGGCATGACATGGGCTTGATGTAAGAAATACAGAATTTAGCTAATATAGTTACTAAACTGTCTGTTTGTGTCCAGGGAATGGTGAACACATGTGGAGCAGATGGAAGAGATTAAAAAAACATAGAATTATAGATGAGAAATGTTTACAATTAAAGCAACAAACATGAGATTTCTCTGTAGACTCTTTCCTGATTATTTTGAAGGGTGTTCAGGTGAAAAAGGCTTGACATACAAAAACTCGTGTTACTTCCATTTACAATCAAATTAATTTGACTCAGAAAATACTTTAAAAAATGATCTTTGTTTCCATCCACTCCAGCCTAGCAAAGGAAAATCAATGTGTTTAACACCACCACTTAATTTAGAACATTTTAAGTTGTCTGATGAATCTGATAATTCAGCTTGTCCTCTACTGTTTCAGCTACTAAGGAAATTCCAACTAAGGAACTGCTAGATCAGATATCCTGTGTCTCAGCTGACCCAAAATCCCCATGATGGTTTTAGCACCATTCTTAAGAGAACCATGCAGACTTAGTGAATAACAGACTTGTTTACCTGAATATGGCAGAGCATTTAGTTTAAAGGATATTGGCATCAGTATTAGAAAACTCAGAATTAAAGGATGATGCATCGAATATTCTTTATTTTCGTTGCTAGCAGAGCAGTTCATTAATAACAATTCAGTAGAAAACAAAAGAAGCTCAATAGCTTATTCATGTTGGTGGGAAGGTCTCTCCACCAAAATCATGAAGTAAATATCTTCCCATGACCCTTAAATGCTTTTTTTCCCAATTTTTATTTTCTAAGGTTCATGTATGTTCCTCCCACTGTGCTCATAACTGAGCAAATCTGAATAATCCTGCAGCAAGAACTTGTGCTTGTGCTGCTGCTCACAAACCTCGTGATGTGATCTTGGTGCAAAAGCGACAGTACAAAATTGAAAAAGACCACGAATTTTACTCCAGCCCCAGGTTTTCTAAAAACACAGGCTCTCAGCCTAGTTTGTGTTAAGATGGCTTTTTCAGATCCCTGAGAGGGTGTAAAATTACAGACTGGTCAATGCAGATAAAGCTGACACATATTTTCAGCACAGTGAGAGTTTAGGGCTATATTTAACAAAAACACTGTGTTTGGGGAATACACTCTGCCTCCATACCCAAAAGAGTCGCCAGAATCCAAATTTGCTTTAGCTTCTCCTGTTGATCATGCACTGGTTTCAGATTTTATCAGATTGTGCCTGTTTAGGGAAAGTGGTATGTTTTTGAGGTAAATACATGGAAGATAGGTTTTTTAAATGCATCCAGTTTTTAACTCTCAAGCACTTAGTGTCTTTTCTCCATAGTGCTGCTAAAAATGCAGCCTTGGATTTCCTTTTCATGCAAGGGAAAACGTGCAGTCTTGACAAGCTCGGGAGAAGGGACATATTTTCTGATGTTGCCTAGAGCACATCTGTGCACAGAGCTATTTCTGCTTTATCTCACAGCTGATAACATTAGACTTCTAGAGTTAGGGTTTTGAAGGAGCTGCAGACCAAATGCTGAGTTTCACAAATCTGTCTGTAAATATAATAGTAGAACTCCTGATACAGTGAAAAACCTGGGGAAAGTGACTCTTCTTAACCCTGAAAATTAGGTTCCCTCCCCAAACAAATGTGCTGCCTGTATTTTATCAACTTCTAAATATCTGCAGTTAATATTATAAAGTCCATTTCTTTGAATCATATGTGACAGGAATCTTTCCCTGGTGGTAATGGCTATTGCTGTTCTGGGGAGCATGGAGCACTTCCCAGATCTTTCTGGGATATTTGTATTATCTGACATTTCTGTAGGCAACATTTGCTTAGTGGTGAATTGGATTGTAAATTCTACAGCTGTGAAGTTGTAAGAAACAGGAGTCTTGGCAAATTTCTAAATAAAGCTCTGGTAAGGAGTGGGTGGGAATTTAATGAATACAGATTGTGGAATCAATCTCTCAATGTGTTTTGATTATAGTAAAGTGCCTATATAATAGGGGGTTTTATTGCATCACTAAATATGACAACACTGAAATTTAATATGTGCTCCTATTTGTATTATTTTCCTTTTCATTCTTATAAAACCTTTCAAATACAAAAGATTGTTTCTCTGTAAGTTCTTCAGCTGGGGGGATTTAAATACAAATGAAATGTTAAGAGGCCACAATCCTAATGCTGAGAAACTCAAAGGCTTTATAAGAATGAAAAGCAACGAAAAATAATTTTTTCCCTGTGCATGGAATGACAGGCTCTGCATGTGTGTAGTATGTCAGACTTGACTTACAATTTTTATATTTATAGCTTTATAAGAAGGGAATGCTCAGAAAATTGCTCTGGTGGTTTTATTCTGCATTGAGGAGTCTCTCTGACCAGAAGGAGATTTTCTGGGCAAATGAATCAAGTTGAAATCTCAGCACATCTCACCCTGGGTACCCCCATAGTCTGTCTGGGCCCAGCCATGTCCCTGTGTCCTTCTCCTCACACAGCACAGTCACAGTCCCTGTGGCTGATGAGGGCTGAGTTCTTTCAGAGGTTGCTGCTGTCATGCCTCTGTTGTCTGGAGAACGGATTGCAGAATGAAATTAACTTTCCCTGACAGGAATAAATACAATACACAGACAACATAGTGTTCCTGGGTCCAAAAGAAAGAACTTCCATGGATTTCTACTGGGACTGGAGTATGATCTAGTCTTGCAAGCAAAACCATAATTTATAAATTATACAGACAAATATCTAAAAATTATAAATGCCTACTATATGAGATTTTCTGTTTCCATTAAAGTCAATGGCGAAATTCCCATTGACTGGAGTGCCAACATGATCTGGACCACAATAAGACATGTTTCCCATTAAAATGATGTTATAATTAACATTTGGAAATTGCTTAAGAAGGTGGATCTGATAGCTACAGAAGCTGTGGGTCATTAGAATGAATTGGATCTTTCTTCATTTCTCTACTACTTTAACGGAAAATAAAGAAGCATCCTTGCTTTTACCAAGATCTGTAAATTTTTCATCCTGCACCTCATGGTGGTTAAAGCCATCTCAGTATAATTTATGACCATTGTCAAAACACGTGGAAGTTTCTCTTAAGGTGATGTGGTTATTATCAGCCATGTTCTTAAATTTGCTTCCCAGTCAAAAGAGAAACATTTCAACACATGGTCAAAGAAAGATGGTAATTGTCAGTAGAAGGAGGAAACAGACATTCTTCAGGCAGCAGTGGTTGCAGGATGCCCAGGAATGGCAGCAGGTGTTTGGCTGAATAGTTCCCATGGCTGAGTTTAGGAGTAAGGACCTACCCCGGTAGGGATCAAGAGCAAGCACGGGAACCCCACCCCTGTACCTCTGTAGTTTTGCCTCCAGGGAACACTCGTCTTTGGATGTAAATGGCTTTATACTTAGCAGAGAGAGAAATGCAAAACCCCGGATGGACTCTCTGAATTCCAATTCTGATGTTGATGTCGAGCCTCCCTGTGGCCCTGGACAGCTGATATTTATTGTGTGCTTTGTGCCAGTACCTCCCTGTGCAGTTTGCCACAGGCATTTAAGTGATAGGCTTTGTCCTTAAAAAAGGGTGAAAGAAAGAGGTCAAAGCTGAAAGGGAAAATTGTTGCCATTGTCTCAGTATATGTTGAACAGATTCTTGTGCTGCAAACTGCTTCATTGCAAGACAGATGATTCTAGGAATCAGATCCTACTCTGTGTAAACGTATCACTAGGGTGCCTATATATCACTTGAGATGCTGTTTCCCCATAAGCAAAACTTGGCTAATCTCTTTAATGGCTGAAAGTTTTATATGCACTCCACAGTTACTATTAATGATTTCTGGAGATGAAAAATTGCACTGGAATACAAACCAGTTGGTTTTATTGTCAGGGTGGTTTTAGTTTGGTTTTGTTTAGCTTTTAGATTTTCTGTAAGTTCTTCAGTTTGTTAAAAACAGAATTTG
Source organism: Phylloscopus collybita (assembly GCA_027886175.1). Classification (NCBI taxonomy): domain Eukaryota; kingdom Metazoa; phylum Chordata; class Aves; order Passeriformes; family Phylloscopidae; genus Phylloscopus; species Phylloscopus collybita. The sequence goes on from JAJNNQ010000048.1 coordinate 6,018,289, forward strand.
AGTTACACTGGTCATGAGTTTTTGCTTATCCCTATATTGACAAAGTTTCAGCTTTTGCCTGATTAAGGGCTGCCTTATGGTAGATTTAGTCCATGTATGAATTTTTCCATCTATCAAGATGGTAATTTAATTTTAAACTGAAACAGTTCCATCTGATCTGCTATGCAAGCCAATAGTAAAAGGCAAAGTACTCAATTAAAAAAAAAATGGGAATTTTTTCTGTCCTTCATTTTATTCTGTGCAGTTCATCTTGGGCTGGGGAGAGAAACAAATATTGTTATGGAGAGCAAAGAAACAGTGCAAATATATTTATGTATTTCTAATTTTGTCTTGGGTGTTGAATTGCCCTGGGTTCAGTTGCATAATGATAAGTAAAGCAACTGGACACAATCCAGTGCAAAGTGATGCATGAAACCAGCACTTTTCCCCCCTAGCGTGTGAAAATTTGTATCAGCAAGAAACAGATAGTCTAACTTGTATGTAGCTGGAGAACTGCCTGCATTTTGATACCTACATTCTTTTAAAATGACTCATTCTTCGGTGCAGACACCAGATCCCCAGTGCTGAGGCCCAGCAGTGACATGCTGACACTGGGCTTCATTAACCCTCCATCCTCCCTGGCCCTGCACTGATATGACCCCAGCAGGGGGACCAGAGAAACAGTGGACAAGGCAGGGAAAAGTGAGGGGAAGGTGCTTAATGGGTGGGGCTAAAGCCCAACCTTCAACCTCACAAATCCAGGATTAGAGCCAGGGTTAGGTCTGAACTCTGCTACCTTCTTGTCACCCTGCACGCCAGGTGCTCACCACTGGAACTTCCCTGTGTGGCTGCCTGGGGTGGCCTGGCTGCAAAACCCAACACCTGGTCAGCCACTTTCTGTCCAGGAGATGGGACAAGGTGCTGCCTTTGTAAGGAAAAGGCCAGTCATTGCTTTTCTGCTGCTAATCAAATATGTTAGTTGCTACAGGCTCAACAATTATTTAAAATATCTCCACCTACGTTAATGATTTTGTTCTTTAAGAGTGTTTCGCCAGGAAAACCTGATACGTGACTTTCGGTGAACTGTGTAACAGGAAAGACTCATAAAAAAAGGGCCTTTGGTGTTTAAAGGAAATTACTTTTTTTAATAAATAAATTACCTTTAAAACAACCCTCGAGCATCAGATAGAGAGTAATCAAATAATAATGTCTTTGATTGAAAACATTCAAATAATGTTTTGCCTTGTTTTAGAAAAAATAAGAAATGTAAAGCTTTCTAGTTTTTACACAGCTCCCCAACATCTACTTTTATACGGCATAGAATAATAGTATTTGTGTGAAATAGGGAGAGATTCAATTCTAGAATGAATTTCCTACTTGGTTCTGGTTTTATATTGTTTTTTTCCAAATCCACATCCAATCTCTGGGAGGTAGATCTTGTGGTAGGATTTGAAGCAGTGCAAGAATAAGTATGTAAATAAGTCAGATTAGTGTCAGGAATGGGGAATGTTTTAAGTAATGTTACAGACTAAGCCAGTGTAAAAATGTGGGTAAAGATCATGCAGATTTGGGCTGTTGCTAATCAGCCAGTCAGCAACTCTGCACTTTGGTTTTTCACACTGTGACTCTTTCAAATAAGGCACAAACATACAAACACATTGCAGATTTCTCTTTGGTAGGTGAAGATCTGGAGCCCAAGTGTAATTAGTAGTAGCTGTTTATGGCTGGCTTACAGACCTCCCAAAGCTGAATTAGCAATGGCAAAGCAAATACATCTTCCCCCACTGTGAGAGACAGTGCTGACCTTTGACTGTTCAGCAGGCCTTTGTGAAACCGCTGGGATTTATTAATCACTTGGATTGTTTGGATTGACAAAAGGACAACTCAAAAGATGGTAAGTCATCATGAATGTGGGAGTTCATCTCTGTGATCTCGGAATGGTGTTTAAAGGTTCATGATTTGTTCCCAAGTGACTGAAGTAGCAGCGTGGGAACAGAGGTCTTCTCAATTTTTATTATTTTTTTTGGATGCATAGTATTTCACTTTTGGATGAACTGCTCTTGGAGCAGTCAGCTGTGGAGTATTCTGCTCTTACAATGGTCCAAGGAGTGCTGTATGTTGGAAGTCATTGATGGAGCAGTAGAGGGATCAAACTGGGCAAATTGCTCAAACTAAAACCAAAGCAGAAGGATAAACACTGTCTCCTCCAGCTCAGTTGAGCTATTCCATGGTGGCTGAAAGTTGTCACCAAGGCTGAAGAGCACAGTGCCATCCAAGGCTTGTAATGGATTTGGTGCTGCTTTGGTGCTCCTGGAAGGTGATGCAGAGCAGTGGTAGTGGACTTTTATTAATCTCAAATATGCACTTTACACTTCATGGCACATTCTTGGTATGCAAGAGTCAACAACCATGGAACTTGTCTCTGCTAACTGTGTGCAAACTCATTGAATTCTGCACCTACTTGACAGCCAGTCCTTGCACATTAGATTATTTTTCTTGGAGCAGGCAAGATTTGCCTAAGAGGAAATGTCATAAGAATAGGATGGAAAAGAAGAGTGAATTCTGTTGCTTAAAGGCTGGTCCTGCAAGAATAGAAGGGATAATGCACTAATCAAATTTTGACAAGGTATTAAGGAGAAAAGATGGGAAAGCATTTTTGAACTGCCTGCACTAAAGCTGGATGCCTGGAAAATAAAGCAGTCCTTATGCATAAATGTAATTTTGATTTAGTTGGCATTACCCAGAGATAAGTCATACATCTATAGCAGCCATAAACGTCAGTACATGAAAGAATGGGCCTCACACATGCTGGTGATGCCAAGAAATCAGGGAGACCACCTGTTCCAGGATGAAGTACAATATAAATAAATACAGATACCTCATCTCGCCCAGCTGGTACCAGCACAGGTAGCACGAGCTGTGTGTGATGTATGTGGACATGATTGTGTGACTGAAGCATTCATGGCCTGACCTGCTTGTACAGGACAAAGAGAAGTTACAGAGGGAGTGATCATAATAAAGAACTGTTTTGAGAGAATGTTTCACTGTGATCAGTCTTCTTCAAAAAAAGGCTGCTTTTCAGGCTGCAGGGAAGGACAGGTGATCCATGAATTGCACCCTGCAGTGGGGCTCTGCTGCAGTCATGGTGGCGAAGTTGGGGAGATGAAAGTATTGGACTTGTCAGTCAGGGCTTGGCTTGTTGAGTCCTCTTCCTTTGTGCTTTCTGAGAGACAATGCAGCCAAAGCAGAGAATGGAGACTGAAGAAAAATAAATAGGCAGGGAGCAGGGAACAACTGAAATACAGAAAAATAACAAGAGTGAAAAGTTGAACAAGATCTTGTTGTGTACTGCATGTGGGAAGTGATCTCACCTTTCTCCATTCAGCTGCTGTTGTCTGAGCCTGGCAGGAGGAGCAGGACAAGGCTGGTAACCTGCAAACACTGACTTACAAGCTCTGGCAGGATTGACATCAGTGTGTTGTCTCTTGGCTCCCCCAATTTTCTTTCTCTTACTATGTTTCCTTAATATGTTTGTTACACTTTGTAAGACTTCTTAAACTCTAAAGCTTCTAGCCCTGGAGGCTTTGCATTGATGTAGGAAACGCTCAAGGACTAAGAGTGTGCAGTCCTTGCCCAGACTGGTTCCTCGCCCCTGCCCTGTCCCAGCCTAACTCCGGATGCCTTCAGAATGCCCAGCCCCATATCCCGATGCTGGAAATGCTCAGCCCCACATCCTGATGCTGGCAATGCCCAACCCCACATCCTGATGCTGGCAATGCCCAGCCTCACATCCCGATGCTGGCAATGCCCAGCCCCGCGTCCCGGTGTTGGGAATGCCCAGCCTCACATCCCGATGCTGGCAGTGCTCAGCCCCGCGTCCCGGTGTTGGCAATGCCCAGCCCCGCGTCCCGGTGTTGGGAATGCCCAGCCCCACGTCCCGGTGTTGGCAATGCCCAGCCCCGCGTCCCGGTGCTGGGAGCGCACAACCCCCGCCGGTGGAATGCCCCGCTCCCTGCGCAGGGAGGCTGCTGAGCGCCACCTCGTGTCTGCCGTGCTGGGGCCGCGGCCGCGGGGTGTTTGGGGAGGGAGGATGACCGCGTCCTGCCTCGGGGCCGGGAAGCAGCAGCATCAGGCGGCGGGATCCGATGCTGAGCTCTGCCTTCCCGCAGAACACTCGGCAGCCGCCGGGCTCTGCGTGAGAGCGGCACAGACAAGCTGAGGTCGTAAGCAGGTAAAAAAAAAAAATCGAGCCTCTAATAACATTTGTAAATCGTATTTTATGGGAAAAGCTGCCCCTCTTACACTGCTGAGTTAGCCAGGAGGATGGATATGAGGATTTGTTGATAGGACACTAAATTCTGCTCTGCCGTGCAAAAATCGAGGGACAAAATATCAGCAGCAAGGTCAAGGAAGCTTCCAGGGCTGTCCCTTCCAGCTGCTCTGCTGTTCTGTGTCACCTCTGTCTGTGACTCCTCTGGCTGCCTCAGGTGAGCACAGAGCTGCTCTGACATAACCCAGATCCCTTCCATCCTGCCCCAGGGTGTCTTATCCGTGATCCTTCATCCCACTGCCATCTTTCCTAGTGCATTTCTCTGGTTCACTTTTCCAGAAAGAATTTTCCCTTTAGTCTTGGTCCTCTCATGAAGCTGTGAAAGGCTCCTATTGGGATCACTGATATGATAGGAATATGAATCACATCACCCATGCTAAACCTTATGTAGATGCCTTCTATTATGTAGACAGACACTGGATCCTCAAATGAATGAAGAAGCTAATTTCAAACAAAGCAGTTCTTTGGGATTTGAAATATCCTGCATTGCCATATCCACTGGGACACAGGAGTACCCATGTGCACAGGCAGGGCCTATTGGAATTATGTTTATTCTAAGAGAAAAAAAATCACCTTATCCTGGCAGGCTACAAGTTACACAGGATTTTGTGATTAAATCAGAATTATTCAGACCAATTTCATGTTCAGAACTCCAGAAAAATAAGAAAATATTTCATGTGGTGGAAAACTCAAGTAGGCTATGCGAGAGCCCCAGAGTCAGGTTATGGTATCGTTGGGAAAGGGCTGAAAAGCCACATAACAGAGTGAGATCAAACCATGGCACATGTGTTGTTGCTACTGTTACTAATACTGTTTCCACAAATGTATGAGATGTTGTAGGTATTTCTCAGACATAAAAGAGATAATTACATTTGGCCAGGTAGTTCACAGTGGGATATGAGCTTTTTTTTTTTTTTTCAGTTTGACATGGAAACAAGTAAAACAAACACAACATTAGCAATTATTTGGCTTCCTGTTGAGAACAGGTTATGTAACTACTCTGGATTTCTTTCCTTATAACATAGGGTGGGGAAGATGATAACTGTAGAGAAAGGAATAATACAGACATTCAGCCACCCTGCAATATTTCAGAGAATCATCTTTGGCAGGTGCAGAAATGGTGTCCTTGAACTTCCACAGCATCACAGCAGGAGTTCTTTATCGGATTCCATACAGTGATAAAAGAGCAGAATCAATAACTCAGAGAATGGGGACTGAGCAGCTGATGCTGAATAGAAGTCATAGGAGGTAAAGAGTATTTGAGAAGAACATAATAAGCAATCCAAATTTCTCCAGTCATCTGTAACCCATGTTTAATTTCAGTGAGCAAGGGCCAGCCTACAGGACAGTTAGCCCAGATTTATACCAATATAAGCAAGAATGGAAAAAACAGGCACTTGAGAAATGAAAATTCAGCCATAAGATTGTAGAGAATAAAATGTCATCCAATGATTAGTTTGGGCAAAGGGACAGAGTGCATTATGTTTGAAAAGCACTGTTGGGTGCTTCAGAGCTGCAGAAGGAGCCTGGAGAGGGGGAGCTGGTCCATCTACACACCTACACAAATCCTTCTACAATCAGTGCACCCAGGTGCAAATCCCAGCTGCCTGGGAGGAGAAATATATCATTTGACTATGTCTCATCCAATGTACTCTGCACTTCCCAGGCAGATTTAACTTTTTTGGAGGTGAAATTGAATAACTGGCAAAGGCCCAGTGTTTCAGAGAAATGAGAAAAAACCTCAGAAACTAACTTGTGCAGCAATGAGGATGTGCTGGGAGGAGCCTGCTGGTCCCTGCTGGTGGAACACTTTGGCAATCACAAAACTGTGTGAAGCATGGGATTCACACACAAGAAATACAGAACAAGAGAGATCTAGGCTTGTTTCAAGCCTCTATTAGTATATCCCAAACACTGATTGCCCACAAACTCATTTTCTTAGTTATGCAACTCCTCTCTGGGAATATCAAGTTCCATATTTAGGTTCTTTGCCCTTACTGCTCCCTTTGAAAGACTGTGCAAACACTGTGATCTCCTTCAATAGCTAGAAGTGTTTTCTATAGTTTTCAGTCTAAACATGATGTTGATCAGATTATAAAAATTTTATCTCACAGTCATGTTAACCTTTAACTTAGTCCTTTCCCCACTCTATTTATCATAAGATCTATTCATAAAGGACTTGCATAGATCTATTTATAAGGGACTTGCATATTGTTCCTGCACTGTCACGCTGAAGAAGTCATGTTCTTTTTATCTCTCCCTAAGACTGCTAATTCTGTAATTGCTCTAATAGCCAGTCTGCACTGATTCCAGTTTAAGCTAATCTTTTTCAACACTGTTGACAGGAACTGTATAAATATTTCACACAAAATCTTAGCAGTGCCTTGTCTAAAAGTGCCAATATTTCCTTCTCTGCTAAAAATCTCACCTAACCCATCTGAACACTACATTATCTGTTTCCACAGCTGTGTTGTACTGGCAGATTTGGCATGCTGTCAGTCTATCAGAACACTCGGATCTTTTTCCTTCTCTGTTGCTTCCAGCTGATGAATCCCAAGAACATGACTTTGCAGTTCACATTATTAAATTTCTATCACTGCAGGCAAGAAGGTCATCTAATTCCAGTGTGGTGATCTGGTCCTCCTCGGGATTGGCAATACCCTCCAGCTTTTTATCACATGCATAATTTTTGAGGCTGGGCCTGATTAGGTTCCTAGTTCATGGAAAAGTGGATTATACGGTATTGTTCCAAAGAGTGATCCCTGAGGAACATCGCTGGGCAATTTGCTCCATTCTTGTAACTCCTTTTTTATTATAACCTGTTGCTCCTTCTTCACATTGTTTTTATATCAATCCCAATCACCTTCACTTTCAGTAATGATTCCTGCAGAGCATTGTATCAAATGATCTGTTTGAACTTCAATAGACTGAGTTCACTGCATTATTTCATTCCAGAGAGACCATTATCTCACTCAAGATACCAGCCCAGTCTGATATCCTCTGCTCTGGTAAACCGTGTATGTTTTCTCACATTGTTTGCCTCCCCACAATTAATTTGTTCTAAGACTTGGCATAATACTGAATTTTAAAAATACATTTTAAAATATGTATACTTTCTAAAAATACATTTCAGAGTATAAACATTGTATTTGCTATGCTGAAGTCCTAGGCAAGCTTTCATTGAAATGCATTAAACACTGGCTGCTTTTACTTGTAAATTCATATACCAGTTATTTCAGTATGCTAGGGAGGAGATTGTATGTATTCCTCAATAGCTTTTTGCATGAGGAAATATACTCTGTTTCTCCTAAGACTTGTAAATTTTTTTAATCTACCACTTCCTTTATATGTCACTCCCATCTGTTATTAGCCTAATGTCAAAGCAAAGGATCATTGCTTATTCTCAAACAATACCATCTCTTGTTAGCTGATTTATTATTAAAGAAAACCACCTCAAACCATCCCTGAGTCTTTGATGGAGCTCTGCTATCACTGGTGGCATTAATTTTCTGCTTTAGGTCTGGGAAGTTATAGTATTCCTTGAACAAGGAATTGCAGTTATTACTTTACATCTCTTATGATTTATATTCAAATTTGAATAGAGGAAGAGGCTGTAGAAGACACTTCAGCACTATCCTACTGGGGCAGTTTTTGTCATCTCTAGTCCAAGTAATTTCTACCCAAACAGAATTTGTTTGGCCAGTGCAATCACAGATTTCTTTACACTCAGCCATTTCCTCAACATTCCTTGACACCCTCCCTCTCCTCTCATTTATGTCTTCCCTAACAAACTCCCTACAAACTGCCTAAGTGGGAATATTCTGTTCTCAGCAGAAATGCAGAAGACCTCTCCATGCTCCAGCAGAGTTGCTGATGAGCTTCTGATATCTCACCTTGCCTTTGACATTGCCATTCTGTTGGTGCAAGACAACTTTCAAGGGAGACAGGGTATGTCCTGTGTGAGGCCCCAGGGGAAGCTGTGCCCTGCTGTGCCCAGGTGGTAACAAACACTCTTCCCAATCAAAGATGACCTGAAAACAGACATTTGATAGCTTACCTGCTTCTGTGAACACCCACACTCCACAGGTCCTCAGGCCCTGACTACCCTCTCAGGATTGTTGTAGAGAAGTATTAATATGAAGAAAGAGTACAGAAACACTGATTTTTGTGCTTATTGATTTGTTCCCCACTGGATGTCATATTTTCAGTATTTTTCTGGCAATCACAGCCAATAAGAACAGTCAGAACACTTCCTATGGAGAGATCTACTTGAGCTAATATGCATGTCTTACTTCTTCAGAGAAATTATTTTAGACACATCACAAAGCCATTCACTGAAGTTAAAAATTTCAGTAGAGCCAGGGGAGAAATATGCTCCTGCATACCCGATCCCCTGAATCCACCAGAGATTTGCTTCTTGGCACTGACTACAACAACAAACAAAAAATAAAGGACTTGTTGAGAAACGACATTACTGGAGTTCTTTTGGCCCCAGTCACTCGTGCCTGCACACACCCACTTGCTGTGGCTGGGAGTGTCTGGAAGACAGAGCTGGATGATGCAAAGCATTTTCCAAATGTTTGCACAATGAAGAATTGCCATCATAGGCTCAGGAGCAACTGTTTTCAGAAAGTAAATATTGTGCATTTCTAGATTAGATAACAGCTAAGGGCAGCATGCATTGTGGCTGGAGCCTGTAGGCAAAGCATGGCAGCAAGTCTGAAGAGTGGTTCTTGTCTCCTACACGGGGATGAGACTTAGGCTGTGCAGCTCAAAGAGTGCTCTCCCTTTCACCCATTACCACTGGCTGCAGTGCATCATGCTTAATTTTTCAGAGATGTAAATCTTGACAGGAGGACAGCAGCAAAAGGTTCGGTGAATTGGAGAAAGAGTAGTAAGTTTGTAGCTGATTCACCTTCAAACCATTCCATCAAAATGAAAAGTAGCCCAGTTCTCTTCAAAGTGCCAGCAGTTCCACAGTGTTTACAGTTTAGCAGCTCTGGTCAGAACTTCTGCATTTCTCCATGTAGCAAGAAGAGTTTAACTGCAGTTTAGCTGCAACATTATGAATTCAGATGCAATAGCTCTCCTGTTATCTGGTAACATTTTTTGACTATGTTTCCTTATTGCTGTTCTCAGGCCTTTCTGTTGTAGCATGTGTCTTGGGTTATGTAGACAGTATGTTACAGAAAGGATTGGCATTTACCTGGCATATTGTATCTGCAAAATGCTTTAGTAGGTCTCAATTAGCAGTCCTCAGAGGGTAATAGGTAATTTCTCAATAGAGAGGATAGGAACAGCAATTTCAGTATTGAAATATCCCACTGATATTTCTGTCAGCTCTTTGATGCTCAGAATATTTTTAAGAGATATTTGGTCAGAGGCATATCCTTAGAGGACTTTGGGAATTGATTACTGCAAAAGGACAACATGGGTTGAAGTCATATGACCAGTGCAGTAGTTTCTGAAAAGATAGAATGGTTGACAAAGAATTTTTGGCCTACTGGTAACAAAGTGTACAGGCCTTCTTCCCACCAGCAGAATGTCAGGAAACCATCTGAAATTTCTTGTCATCTTGGCAAGGCACCTGCATCTCTAAGAGTTCTTTTTGCTTGCCTGTGCTGAAAGGTGGCTGAGACAGGAGGTTGTTTCACCTGGGAGAAGAATTACGTGTGGGAAGTGGCTGCTGAAATAAACACTTGATCTTGTGTCTACGGTTTTAGGATGGAAAATAAACAGGATTCTTACCTAAAACTGGTGAAACAGTCCAGCTGGTGTGATTCATAGCAGTAATTCCATGCAGGAATTCTGTGCAGTCTGTATAATGCTACTGGGGCTGGAAGCCCCATGGGGTAGATAGGATTTTGTCCATGATTTCAGCTCTTAGGCAGAGTGTCACTGCAAGTAGTACCATAATTAAATACTGATGAAGAAAATTGGGCAAACGTGTGCTCTGTTTCTGAACATCATCTTTCAGCTCCAGCTCAGGGGGACTTTTGCACATGCAGCAGTATGTGTGACAGCTTAATAGAGATGGCAAGGATACAACAGTATTAATGATACTGTAATTAATACCAGCAGTATTTTAATAGTACCTAACTGCCAATATATGTCCCAGGTCCAGTTCAGGGTGACTGATTGGTTTAGAAAAGCATGTTGTTTTGGTGCCACTACAGTCAAGGCAATGACTATTTCAGCTTGTTGCAGTCTGCAGCGTCAATCCTGCTCTTTTCAAAGCAGGATATTCACACTGGCTTTTTGATAAAATGAACTTTGCAATGGAAACTCTCATTCTGACTGCCGGGCAGAATTACCAAGTCAGGGCTGTGACCCTGTAAGATGCACATGAGTCAGCACTGGGTTGAAGTTCAGACTGCAGAATCAAAGTGCAAAGACTTATTTGGCTTGTGGGATAGAGAAGCCTTATTCAACACCTCACATCTCATTCTGTAACCTGAAGATGCACAATGTGAATTTCCAGGGGATGATTGCTTGAGGGTTGAGCAGAAAGGAAGGTCCCAGCATCTTTGGCTGTTTTTTAGTTCACCACAGATTCATTAGCATTTAGGGAAAATGCTTTATGAGTGATCACACACTTCTTTGTTCCAAACTGTATTGTAATGTGAACTACATGTCACTGATAATACAGAATAATCTTTACTGTTTACAGGACTAGACAGTCTAGACTTCAATTTATTTATGGTATTTATTTAAAGCTTCAGTTTTGACCTAGATCCATTTTTGAAAGCTACATAAAGTTCTGACTTGCAGCAATTTTCCTCTTAAGGCAGTTAATGTATATTTATATAAAATCGAGAATTCCAACCTCTTATTACATGAATCATGTAGTATTTTTAACAAGAGTCAATTGATTTTATGTAAAATTATGCACATGATACTGCAGGCAGGGGGAAAAACCTTGTGGTCCACACATATTTGTTCTTAGCTGCTTTAACTTGACCTACCTGGTTTTATAAGCAGCAATGTCAGGGGAATTAATTGCATCAGAGTCTATGGAGAGAAAAATCAAGGAATAATTCTATTCACCCCAAATTAAGCTTTAATACTGCAAAGCTGTCATTATGTGTATCAAAGGCTGTTGAAAGTCATGTTGCTGGGAATAACTAGGGGGCTTGTTCATGCAGTCATGATCATCTTTCTGACAGAAGCTCACTTTCAGGAAACGTGATATGAAATTTTCCTTAGGTTCTCATCTCATTCCCAAACTGTGTTTATTTCACTCTTAGTGTGCTTCATCTTTAATTTCTCAGTTAGGAACTAATTATCTACAAAACTGTATAATGAAAGATGAGCAAATCTGAAAGGAGTCTTAAGTGAATGCAAGTTGCATTTTCTTTTCCTAATTTTGGGAATGGGAGTTTCCTCAACTTATTTGGGTTGAGGCCCCTGCATAAATAGGATCATACTGTGCTTCTAAACATAGCCAGAGATTCTGATTTCTGCTTCTTGTAGTTCCATTTGAAAGGCAGTGGTTTCTTCCATGTTCTTTTTAAGTGGGTGTATTTCTTCCTTTCTAGTAATCTCTGCAATATCTTATCAGTCTCTCAGGGGCTGAGCCTTCCCTCTGTGAATGGCCGGAACTGCTGCTGAAGTCTGGAGCATTTAAACAAAGGACAGAGTCAATGAGGGATTCTTCTGGCAGCTTAAAGGCTTACAGAATTTGTAGCACTAATGTAGACATTGTTTCATTGGGATTTTGTGTGCATTTTACACATGTATGTCTATCGTGCAAATCTATCTGTGCAATTCTGTTCCATCCTTCCTCAGTAATTTTTCTTTCTTCTAAGATTAGGCAGGAGCCTGAGATCTTCTGCAATATCATTCCATGGAGCAAAAAGCAAAGGCATATCAATAATAATGCAGCAGACAGAGAACACAGGAATGACTGTTCTGCTTGAAATCTGTTTGACTGTCTCCTTTATGCTGAAATCACTGCACAAAACAATCAATTGCAGTGTAAGAGTCTTTTTCTGTAAATAAATGTGGCTATATATGATAGCTGTTCCCAGGCCAGATGATGAATTAGACTCAAAATTACATACACAAAATGCATGACCAATTGCATATTTTAAGTTGTAATTATCACAAGTGCTTATGTTAATTGCTTCTTGTGCAGTAGCAATAAAATAAACTGGTTTAGTGTTTGTTTTCAGTGTAGAACAACTGATTTATTGGTCCTCTGAACCAATGAATATTCTTTCTCTATGTGAATGATCTATACATATCTAGAAATCATTAAATGCAAGATTCCTTCATCACAGGATCAGCGAATCTGTTAGTTACTATGCTGTGTTCCAAATGGTGACCCTCATATCTGTGTCTTATTTAGATTTTTGCCTCTGACAGTGGGCTGAGCATTGTGTTTTCATTGTACAGCACTAAACATACCTTCTCTCATATTCTGCAATGGCATGCAGTTCTATACAGTAGCACAACACTCTGCTTAAGGGAAGAAAATAGCCAGAGCCATCTGGAGAGGCACTGAATTTCTCAGTAGTGGACAAAGTGTATTCCAGGCAAGGACAGGGAAGACAGAGCAGAAAAGAAGTTAGAGCACATATGGGAAACAATATCCCTTGGTGAGCTCTTTAGACATTAAACCAATCTGTGGCAGAGCTCCTGTGTGTTCTCACTCAGAGTTTGCTCTAGAAGGAGAACTGTGTGCATTAATTGAGCCACCTGCATAAGTGTCACAGCAGCAGGGCACACAGAGGTGAGCCTGGGTTCAGGGTGGAACTGGTGCTGTTCAGATCTCTGTGGGAGTCATTGGCAGGTGATGGTGGGGCACACACAGGATCTCCTGCCTTGCAGTGGTCAGTTTGATGTTCTGGAGACCTTCCTGCTTGTTGTGGTTTAACCCCAGATGGAAACTTAGCCCCACGTAGTCACTCACTCATGCCTGCCTGGTGGGATGGGGAGAGAATTGGAAGGGTAAAAATGAGGAAACTCATGAGCTGAGATAAATGCACTTTAATGGGCAAAGAAAATCCACACACACAAGCAAAGCAAAACAAGAAATTCATTCACCACTTCCCATGGGTAGTCAGGTTCAGCCATCCCAGGAAAGCAGAGCTCCATGACCTCTAACAGTGATTTGGGAAAGCAAATGACATAACTCTGAAAGTTCCCCCTTCTCTATTCTTCCACCAGCTTTAAACATGGTCTGTGGTCTGGGATATCCCTTGGGTCAATGGGGCTCAGCTGTCCTGGCTGTGTCCCTTCCCAGCTCCTTGGGCACCCCCATCCTCCTGCCTGCTGTGGGGTGAGGAGCAGCCCTGTGTGAGCTCTGCTCTGCAATAACAAAAACATCTCGTGTTATCAGCACTGTTTCCAGCACAAACACAAAACACAGCCCCATACCAGCTACTGTGATGAAAATTAACTCTATCCCAGCCAAACCAGCACACTTCTCCACTTTCTCTCCCATTAGCACCTCATCTACAGGATAAGGCTCGTGGTACATGAGACCAGGAATCCTCAGAGTGGATATTTCCTCTGCAGTGGGTCTGCCCAGGCAGGGAATCTAGATCAGCATGGAGAATGTTAACAGATGGCTGCCAGGCTTGTGTTTGCCAGCTGGAGAAAAGCACAATGCACCAGGGATGTGTGTCCAAGCCCTTTGCCAGTGGTGGGACCAGCCAGTGAAGAGGAAAGCTCTTGCAACTCTCCTGACCTCCAATAACTATAAGCAAATCTAGGCAGAGGAAAAATCAGATATCACACACTGATGTTTTTGCTTATGCACAGAGAGCATTGCAATATTTTCTTGTATGACAAGAATATTTAATGTGTAGGAATGTGATGTGACTTGTGCTAATTTGCGTGATAAAAATAACATTTTCTGTACCTATGTTCAGAGAATCAGCATTTTGAGACATGTCTTTAAGAAAAATAAATATATCTAGTGGTTTGTGTGGAATGAAGATTATATTTGGGTCAAATTAAAAAGTGGTCTATACTTTGGTGAATAGTTAAGCTGTAAAATTTAACCAAAGAAAGGGTAAAAGTGATAATCTTGCTTTTACCAGCTCAGCATTAAGCAGAGCAGGTGCAAGGCATGTTTAATCCATGACCCCTGGGAAATGGTAATGTTCATTTTTTTTGTCTTCCTGTGCCAGATGCCAGGCTCTCCAAATTTCTAATTGAGAGCACTGGCTAGAAAGAATGATAAGGCACAACTGAGCACCTGGGTCGCATCAAAATGAGAAAAGCTCTTTAACTGCTGCTTATTGTAATATCCCACTGTAGGCAACACCTGTGGTATGACTTCATAAATAGATAACCTGAGCTGTGCTCACACAAGGGTAATTCAGAAGTTGTCAGCTTGTTAGGCAGTTTTCCAGCAGTGTGCTGATGGCACATGCCCATAGCCCAAGAGGAAATGATTCTTCATGTTTATACAGTACACTATGACATAAAGTTGTGGGGGTTTTGTTATTTTTAAAATTCCTAGTCTGCTTTGGCTTAAAAGGAAGTTCCAAGCAGATGTGACATTAACATTTTCTAATGTCTTGGAGCAGGTATGTCACCTGCCATGCTCTAGAAGCATTTGGATGGTCAAAATTACTTAGCCCTGGTAGCACACACTCGCAGAGGAATTAAACTTTTGGCCAAGGTGCTGATAACTGTTTTCACATCTAGTTTAATCTCCTATGATGTTTTTTCTCAATTTGCAGTGGTAGTCACTATACCTTCTGGAGATCACAGCACTGAAACACCACATCCTTTTTGTGTTGTGTACAGACATGAAAGAGATCCTCTTGCTGAACATACTACAGCCCATGGGTTTTGATTAGCTTTGGACCTTTAGATTGAATTTCCTTCGCGCTCAAATAATTTACATATGAAAATATGAAAAATAAAATGCATTTTTCAGCTACCATTGATTCCTGATTACTTAGTGTATATAGAGGTTGATTAATGAGATTCATACATTGCAAGCAAATTGTCATCACACCTCTTTCTATTCTTCAGAAGTCATTTAGATTATGTATTGTGTGGTATACCACAAACATTTCCCTATGGTATATTGGTTGTTTTTCACATTGCTTTGGTACCAAAAGGAAACACCAGTTCCCCATGAAGATAAATGCCTTTTTTAATCTGGACCAGTTTTCTTTCCTGGGACTGGAGAGCAAAATTGTAACTATTGACATTTAATGAATGAGATTAGACCTTTTCACTTTGGTCAAAGTTTGGAAAAGCAGCTAGGAGGTGAGCATTTTGAAAAATGTCTTTTGTTCTCAGGTAGCTCATGGTTATATAAGGTGGGCTCATTCCCTGGATTTTCCTGAAGTTCATCAGTAAAAGTATGAGACCTTTTCTCCATATCCTGGCACACATGAGCAATGTCAATCACAAAAGCAGCTCTGCTCCCTTGTAGGATGTGGCCAAAACAATGTAGTGCAGAATGAAGGACATACATTGCTTCTATAATCTTGTACCATGGGGCAGAAAAAAAATATTCCACATGGTGAGTTGAGCTCAGTAAATTGTTAATGTTAGGATTGGAAAACCAGTTACAGGGACTATGAGCCTTGCTTAAATTCTCAGGATCTTTTTATCTGTCTGTATTTTATAATCCTACAAACAAAACAACTTCACATGTAAGACTACAAAATGTCAATAATTTTGTAAACCTGTTTCTCTTGAATTAGCTTGATTAAAAATATAAAGGAATTGTGGAAGATAGAAGGGCTTTGATTCTGGGATGATCTTTGGACTCTCAGACTGCAAGGTTAAGGAAAATGAGCTATATATTTCAGGTCTGTTTTTGTAAGTAATCAGTTAATAAGTAAGCTTTTAAAGTAAGGTGCTGTCCTTAAGAGTGCCAACTTTTTTTTTAAATGCATCTGATATTTGTTTTTAGTGAGTTGTTCCTTGTCTGTGGCATAAGCTTTGCTTATTAGGTTTTTTTTATTGCTTTCTCTGTAATAAATTTTCACTGAAGTATTTTATACCTCTTTCTCTTCTGATTACCAAATAGTACAGAAATTTATAACCAGTTTTTACCTTCTGTAAATGGTTCTTGTTCTGAATGTGATCTTTTGAATAATTATTAAATATAATGAAAATATATTAAAAAAAATTCCAGTTTACATGTGCAGGATATGTTGGTTTGTGCTCCTTCCTCAATTGAAAAGATTCTTCCTGATCCTGCTTAAGTTGTCTTGATTCACCCAATTCTCTGTGTAATTGTTCATGTTGAAATGTCAGTGCTCTGGAAGACAACATTCATTAATATAAGAAAAATACATAAGAATGCACAAACATTTCAGTACAAGGTACCCCCTTCCCTGCAATGAACTGCAAGTGTTGCAATGAGCTGCACCTTCCTCTAATTCTTGGATCCTTGTGCTTTTCTTCCAAGTGTGCACTTCAGCTGAGGGCATTGAGACACCAATTGCCTGTTAGCAGCTTCCTTACTCTGTTCTTTTATCCTGTTCTGCATCTGCCCTCCAGATCCAAGGGCTTCTTTTAAAAATTCCTGAATCCTGAATTACAGATGATTTCCAAATCGGGATGAGCTCCCTCCCTATACATAGAGGGGTCTTTAGCCTGAATCCTTTGCTTTTGCTCTCACTAAAACTTAGTGAGAACCAGTGGGAGACTGTTGAAAGGGAATGCAAGTGGTCCAAGATAATTTCTGGTTTAATTTTAGAGCGGTTGCATAGGATTGGGTTATTAAGGATATTTCAAATAAAAGGTGAGTGCCTGTATATGTAAAAAATTGTCCTTTAATCTTCTGTGAGTTTCAACTTGCTTAATGTTAATGAGAACTAGTACTTGTGTGAGACTTTTTCTTGATTGTTTTCTATAAAGTTAGGTATAAAGTGGTATGGAAATGAAAAGGACTACCTTAATAGGCAGGTTGATCAAGAATTTCCTGTTTGGTAGGACTCCAAACAGTTTTTGTCTTTCAACAGGTGACACATTCAAATGGTGACATATGACACTCATCAAAATTTAGTATTAGAATTCCTATTTAGAGAGACATGCAAATCATATTTTATCTTGTGCTCAGAAGTTTGCACTCCTTTATTGAAAGGATTTTTGATGAAGAGATTCCTGCTGTTCAAGAGGTCTGGAAGCAGATAATGTTTTTTTGGCATTGTGTAAGCAGAGTTCACATCAGCAAATACGTAGTTAAACACAGATAATAACAGGAGCACTCTGCAGCCTGGAGAAGGTTTGTTTCTCAGAGGCACTGCCTGGTTCTGTACCTTGTAGGTAGTTTTGCTGAACCCTTGCACTTAGGCAGAAGTGGTGCTGAACTGTTCCTTTGCAGAAGTGCTGTTGTTGTCACCTACACCTCCCGTGTAAAAACCCCCGGAGCCTCACGCGGTGACATTTGCTTTTTTGAGCGGTCTCAGGACAAGTTCTTGAGAGCTGCTGAGCAGCTTCCACAACTATTGCCTTAATGAAAGCACTGCATGAGGAGATGCTGAACTGCAACCTCCTTGTTTGATCTCCTGCTTCTTACTTGGTCTGTTTGTGAGAATATTCTTTCTGGTTTGCTTTTTTTTTTTTCCCCTTGACACACATACAATGTATATTTAGATCAGGACTGCATTAGACATTCATTTGGTTAAATGGTTTCTCACTCTATTCAGTCCTGCTTTGCTGCATCTGGAGCAAAATTTAATAGTCCACAGAGTTTAATGTTTGCTAAAATAAATAGGAGAGGGTGGAAGGAATTTCTAATGTAGCTGAGAAAGTTTTACAACAGCTTCTTTACACAAAAATCATAATTTTGTATTTCCTTTTTGTGTTAATGGAAATCAACTAAATCTCCTATACCTGTGGAGGGAATAGACACATATCATTTCTCTCTTATGATTTTGGTGGAAGGTTCTATAGGAAGCTTCAAAGTAGTGATTTATCACCACAGATGTATGTTTTATTTCAGCATTAAATAGTTGTCAGTGGCATAAAATCCAGCTTCAAAATTGTCATCAATTGGCAATTTGGATGGCAACATCATCAGAGTAACATGTGGAGAAAGAAATTTACCCACTTGTGACTCTATTTTTTGTAAACCAGGATGGAATCCTGTTGAGAATAAAATTACAGTGATGTTGGCACTTACACTTCTGTGAGGGAGTACTTAAGTTCTCTTCCACAAAAATTAATTCTTTTGACTAACTACATTGATTCTATAGAATGGTTCAGTGGACTAAAGTGAAATTAATTTAATTTAATAAAGTAAATAAAGTAAATTTAAATTAATTGAATAAGATACATTTACAATTACATTCCATCTTCCTATCTTAATGCTAAAACTTATTGAAAGTCTACCTGTTTGAAGCCAAAATAAGCAGAACCTTCCAAATCAGGCTCATCAAAATCCACTAGCTATTCCTGAGTCAACAGAAATGAAACCTGCATTAAATTTTGCAGGTTGTTAGTGGCAGATGCAAATCCAAATATTAAATATTTCTCAAGAAGAATATAATTGCTTAATGATTTACAAGGAATGGATGGAAAAAGAGCTGTTTGATCTCTATTTAACACATTTTAAAATGAATTCAAATTGAATTTTCTATCAGAAATTGAAAATATGTAGCACCATATATTCCATAGGTTTGTTTCTCCATGTGCAAGCTTAATCATTTTGTGGGAGGAAATCAGAGGGTTCTGACCTAAACCCATTTTAGAATTACAGATAGATACTAAGAGAAAACAATTGACACAAATGAGAAAATTTCTTTTACTGATTGTTTTAAATGCAGTTTTCTTCAGCCACTTTTCCTTGAAATGTGAAATTTTGGATGCTGGACTTTGGAATGGAGGAAGAAGCCTCCAGTTACAGAAAAACACTATTAGGTCACTGATGACTGAAGGTGGAGGTTAAAACCAGTGATATTTGTTTTGTCTCTGTCAGGTGGAGGAACAAACCACTTTGTTAAATACAAAAAGACAGCACTGGCAGGGAAAGAAAGGTTAGATTTGAAAGCATGAGATGTGATTCTTTTGGGGGGAGGGAGAGCAGAGTGTGTGTCTCAACATTCATAAATAGAGAAGCCAATCTTCGTGCTTAAAACAGTGATCTGGAATAAGGAGCTGGGTCCTGTGATCAGCTTGGTTCCTGGTGCTCAGTGATGCTGTTTTGTAGTAAATGAATTGTGAATATTTTGGGGCTTTATTCACAGTTACCTTGAGGACCTTTAACACCCCTCTGGCAACTTGCTCAGCCTGCTAGACAAATATTCCTTCCACACCAATAATGTTATCAAAAATATTGAAGAAAACCAACTGAAAATAAAACTATCAGCATCCTTTAGTTGATCCAATTATCTGTCTCTAAAAAAAGGTTTTAACACCTCCCACGCAGAACAGCAGCTTCAGTAATTTGGCCATGATAACAGTGCATAATCAAGAAACATGAGGCTGTGATACATGGTAACACATCCCATTTTGTGTATAGGAAGGGTTTTGTTTAAGTAAATACATATTTTCTTTAAGTACCTTTCTGATTACTCGCTATTATGTTGCTCATCCCATTAGTCTTGTGTAGTTACCGCAGATGTTTAATTGCAGAAATTGTAAATGGGTGAATCTAACATTCCTGAGATGGACATAGGAGATGAGAATTTGCATCTTTGGGGTTTTTTTTTTTTTAATGTCCGTGGTGTATTTGAAGATAGGGAGTAAACTGTGACTAATGTGTAGAACAAAGGTTTGGAAGGTTTTGTTATTTAGCTTCTACCAGTGACTAATTCACAGCAAACCTTAAGTGTCCCATGATTATAGAATAGTGCTCTAACAAGTCCTTGTAATGATATGCTGCCATCATGGCCCAGATGATATTACAACATGATGTTTTATCAGAAGATTACATCAAAGGCCCAGCATTCAATTATGATAGGGTGGGTTGGGAAATCAAGCAGCCTGCTGTGCTGAGATGCAATGAATTGTTTTCAGTAGTGAAATGAGGACACCATTGGATTGTAGACCTGCTGGAAGGCTACAAAGGAAGGTTTAAACTTCGTGTCTGTAGCTGCTATCAATCTCAACATTTTTTCTGTGTGGAATTCGCATGAAGTCTGTGACAGAGCTCAGAAGTACCTCAGACCCAAGGCACTGCAGGATCAGGACACCAGACCTGCCCGTGTCACACCACAGAAACATGGTGTTCTTTGAATAACCAGCATTACAGAGAGTGCCTCTGACCTCAGCTACACTCAAGGAGCCATGCTCATGTCCAGGGGCCCCAGCTCATGATATCCATGGTCATGGGAGGGAGATGAGACAGAGTGAAGGATAAAGAACTAACCTTGACGTTTCCATTGGATATTTACATACAGAAAAAGACCCAGCTTTGTCATCACCAGCCTCAGCAGCAAAGACCTATTCAAATGGAGATGTTGGCTGTTTGTACATGAAAAAAATTATGTCATACATATTATATATTGAATGTAACATATCGATAATTTTAAAGGGAAGGGATCACATTTTGTCTCCTATCCATGAAATCTACAGCCAGCCAGCCAGCCAGCCAGCCAAAAAATATTCTGGGACTACTTTTAAAAAGTAATTAATTATAAACAGCATAATGAATTAGTAATAATTTGCTAAAGAAACAAAAGAGAAGATTGCATTCAATTTTATTATTCAAGTAAAATATTTCCTTTGGAAGGAAAACTAATTAGAACATTTCAAAAAATATAGGTCATTTGGTAACACAATTAGTCTCTTCAGCCAGACAGAGCATAGCAGACTGGGGTTAGACACACACTTGGTAGGAGTGGTTTGATTCAAGTATATCCCCATGGCAGAAAAAATTCAGAGGGACAGAGGGGATTTAGGTTTATGTTTTGTCTTCCTGGACACCACGTTCCAAATACTACTTTGAACACAAAACTTGCCTTTCATGTATTCCCAGGGGTGCACTCATGGTACATTTCTTTGGACAATCTGTGCTCCCAAAGTCATTATATAATCTTGACATAATTAGCCTTTTTGCTAAATTATTTGGAAAACGGAAATCTAGTTTGTTAGTCAAACGGTATTTCCCTGTTTCCTCACTGCAGAGAGCCCCTGATTCCTTAGGATTAACACTTCCATTTATGCAGCTTAGAGCTGACACCTCATTTTCATGTACTCAAAGTTCAGCAGAATCACAGACCTAAACCAGAATAATCTTTATTTCTAAATACTGCTGGTATCAATAATTTAACAAGGTCACCTCCAGCCTTGGAAGCAGTCGGGCTGCAGAGGGAAGGTGGTGTCCCCATCACAGTGTCTAACCTGGGACTCAGCGTGCTCCGCAGAGCAGCAGGAGCAGGCCGCCTTCATCCCAAGGGATGGCCGGGGCTCTGAGCTCCCGCAGGGGTGATCCCAAGGGATGGCCGGGGCTCTGAGCTCCCGCAGGGGTGATCCCAAGGGATGGCCGGGGCTCTGTGCTCCCGCAGGGCTGATCCCAAGGGATGGCCGGGGCTCTGAGCTCCCGCAGGGCTGATCCCAAGGGATGGCCGGGGCTCTGAGCTCCCGCAGGGCTGATCCCAAGGGATGGCCGGGGCTCTGAGCTCCCGCAGGGGTGATCCCAAGGGATGGCCGGGGCTCTGTGCTCCCGCAGGGCTGATCCCAAGGGATGGCCGGGGTTCTCTGTTCCCGCAGGGCTGATCCCAAGGGATGGCCGGGGTTCTCTGTTCCCGCAGGGCTGATCCCAAGGGATGGCCGGGGCTCTGAGCTCCCGCAGGGCTGATCCCAAGGGATGGCCGGGGTTCTCTGTTCCCGCAGGGCTGATCCCAAGGGATGGCCGGGGCTCTGAGCTCCCGCAGGGGTGATCCCAAGGGATGGCCGGGGTTCTCTGTTCCCGCAGGGCTGATCCCAAGGGATGGCCGGGGCTCTGTGCTCCCGCAGGGCTGATCCCAAGGGATGGCCGGGGCTCTGAGCTCCCGCAGGGGTGATCCCAAGGGATGGCCGGGGTTCTCTGTTCCCGCAGGGCTGATCCCAAGGGATGGCCGGGGCTCTGTGCTCCCGCAGGGCGGGGCGGTCCCGGGGCAGCTCTGAGGGGGCTCCACGGCCGCACTGGCCCTTAGGGGCCACTAAGCCGCCAGGGGGCGCTGTTCCCACCGCGCCCTCGAGTCCTGAGCGCGGGCTCGGCCAAGCCCCGCCTCCCCCGCCCCGCCCTGCCAGCCGGTTGGCGGAGGGAGCCGTCAGTCCGAGCGACGCCCCGCCTGCCTCCCCGCCGTTCGGAGCGCGGCTTGATTGGCAACCGCGCGCCGCTGCTCCGGCGCCGCAGCCTTCTCTCGCCCTAGCTCGCCCTCTGCAGAGCGATTGGCTGATACAGCTGTCAATCATGTATTAGCACCATCCTAACAAGTGGCACCGCCTCCTGAGCGTGAGGTGCGGTTTGATTGGCGCATCGGGCTGTCAATCAGCGGCGCGCCCCGCCCGGTCGCGGTCAGGTAGCCCGGAAGATGGCGGCGGCGGCGGGGGCCGGTGGGGCTCTGTGAGAGGAGCGGCGGCGGGGCCGATGCCGCGGAGCCGGGGAGCGGCGGCTGCCGCGGGGGCTCCCCGGAGTCGCTGAGAACCTCGAGCCCCTCGTTCGGCGCCGTGCATCGGTCCGGGAGCGGACGGCATGCGGCAGCGCGAGGGGCTCGGCGGGAGCGCCGGGCGGCGGGGGGGCGGTGGCCCGCGGCTCCTCGGCCCGCGACACCTGCTCGAGCTCGTCCTTCTGCTGTGGCCGCTCGTGGGGGGCGGCGAGGCGGCTCCGCTGCCGCCAGCAGGTGCAGGTGAGCGCGGGCAAGCGGGGCTGGGGGTGCGGCTCCGCGGCGGGGCCCGGGAGCGGCGGCACTGCGGGTTTCCGAGGCACCGTCCCTCCCCCGTGCTGCGGGCAGGGCTCCGCCGAAGCGTCGGGAAGGGCACGGCGGGCGGATGGGGCTCTCCGGCTGTAGGTCACGGCTCTGCCGGTGGCAGTGAGCGATATCCCGCTGTGGATCGCTCAGACCCCTGACACTGAGCTACGGGCTTGCTCTGTCTATGTATTTACCGCAGACCTTCTTCCTATAGTGCTGTTGTTTTCGCCCGTACACAGCTCGGCGGGATTTTTCTTTTTCTGGTTTTGCCTGTGAATCACCGGGACTCCCGTTCCTGGGTGGAGGCTCCTCAGGGCAGACGGCGCTTCCCTGTTTTCCGGTCAGATTAGTCGGATTCCCCCCCGGCCCCCCCGGGCCGGGCTCTCTAAATAGTCATGTAGTTCACATTTATTTCTCTCGTATGTTAGGTAACGCTAACTTCCTTCGATTTCCCTGCTTATTTTCCTCTTTGTCTTAAAAACACAAACTAAACAATATGTCCTCGCAGTTGTGGGAGTGACTGATCAGAGGTTCATTAGAACTCACAGGTACCAACTATGTCTTTGATTCATTTTTATTGTTGGCGTTTCATTGGGACTTGCAAACATAACATTGTATTGAGACTGAATTTTGTTAGGGTTGGGTTGGTTGGAATGTGTGCTGAGATTCCCTTTTAGCCGTGAGCAGTTGTACAGCTTAAGTAGACAAGATGTTGAGGGAGGAGCAGGAGGAGTGGGGAGGGAAAGATACGAAGCACAAAGATTAGGTAATTTGGCTGCTCTTCCACACGAAGTATCAAAACTGGGAGTGGAACCCATATTTCCTTTATTTTTGGACTGTGTCTCATTCCCAGTTTTTCCTTCCCAGAACGTTTTTGAATTGTTCATAAGTCACTCCCTCCATCAGCCTGCTTTGAGGTCTTTCATACTTCGTATAAAAGTAAACTCCTGAAAAAGAGAAAACTGTCAGTCAAATCTTTATTTCCTTTGATGTTAAATGATAATTTTTTCATTTATAAAATACTTCAGTTATGTCTAAATAATAGTAATTTGTTATTGAGCTGTAAGGTAAGACAAGCAGAATCAATTCTGTATGAAATATTTTATAATGCCTTTCCTGGGTCTTACTGTCCTTGAAATGCAGTTGATTTTTCCATTTAAAGGGAAATGTCAAAGTGTTGTTTGGTTTGTTTTTTTTAAATGCAATTTCTTCTTTCCCATGAGGACTATGCATGTACCTTACAAAGATGGGGGAACAAAGCATAATTTCCATAGCACTGGTAAACAGCTTTATGCTCAAAATAAAAAGCTGATTGGACAAATTGCAGGACATTAAGGTGTTGTTTGGTGGTTTTTTTTTTTTTTGGTTTTTTTTTTTTTTTGTGTTTTTTTTTTTTTTTAATTCTGTATTTTTAAAAGACTGAGAATCAGGTGTGCCAACTGCAGTATTGATAAGAGAAATATTTATGATGTTGTGATGTTGGGCTCATACAACATGAATGGGATATTGTAATTTTATACGTAGGTTTTTGTTGTGTTTTGGCCCAAGTATGCATACATGGGATGTTGTCTCAAGTTTAGCCAAGTGTCCAGATGCTGTCATGAGAAACCCAGTGAAGTCCAGGAAATCAAGCTGCTGCTTCCTCCTGTGTCTTTGCCTATGTAAGAGACAATGCATTTGGATTACTTTATTGATGGATATTTAGCATTGAAACTTTAGGGCCTCATTAGGAACCTTTTTCACTGGCATCACCTTTACTGGGAGGACTTTCTCCTGACTGAAATAATGTGTGTCTGGTGGGTTTGAGTGCAACAAGTTCTTAGGCTGCAACATGTCCTGTGTCATCACCTGTATGAGCAGCAGGAACCAGGGGGAGAAAGCTGTGAGGCTTTTGGTTATTTTCCTTCCTTTGGATGTCTTCCCAGTGGATGACAATGAGACTGGTTCAGCTTGATTCTCTATCATTCTAGGCAGGTTTTATAACCTGTCTGGAGACAAGCCTGTGACATTATTTTGCAGGGTGAAGAGTCATGGGTTGTGTTTAAAAACCATTCAGCCGTATTGTGAATGTCCCTCTTGTGTCCCATGACAGGTTGCTTTGATTTCCTCTGTTGGGGCTGGCAGGTGGTGGTGGGCTCTTGCTTTGGACCTTGGCAGATTTTGCAGTTGACTGTAACACTTGGTCTGATACATATGGATTGAAAACTTGAGAGGAATTTAATGGGCTTTTCATAGAGTGATTAGTATCTGGTTTCAAAATTGCTTTAGAATCCCACAGTTCTTCACTTAGCACAAATGGTTACTTTAATAATGGAGAAACATTTTGTAATAGGAAAGATGGATTCACAGAAAAAGGAGGAAAGTGCCTGTAGTTATTGTAAGGAATTTTATGGAATATTTCATGGAGTGTATACATATAATAAATTGACTTCTCCTTTGGGTAGGAAGCTGGAATGCTGGAAGTGGTGATGGGCAGGTTCTAGCAAGACTAGATTGGATTCCTTGTGCAGAAATGCTCCCGTTTGTGGGAATGCTGTGGAAGTTTGCCAGACTGGATGGCTGGGGAGCTGTCAGGTTCTCAGGGCCCAGATCAAGAGGAATGATGCTGCTCTTTTCAAGTGTGGCTTCATAGTGCTTGCAGATGAAGCTGTGCATTGATGAGGTGTTCTATATTTGTCTTGCATTTTTGGTGTTATATTTCTAAACTAATTTAATATGTTTTGTATCCAACAATAAGGAGAGGAGGTAATCAGGCTTGAAAGGTTTTCCCTGGTAAGATTCATAGCCATTATTATAGGAAATATGAAAAACAAGCTGTTGAAGATGCTACTGCCTAAAAATACTTCAACCAACTTATATTTAATTTATTCTGTGAGTGGAAAAGAAGGATACTGATATGTACTGTGATTGTTCTGAGTTTAAGGTTTGACTTTATACTGGAGGTGAGAGCTGGGGCAGTTGTGCTGGAAAGGAGTTTCTAGACTGAAGTGTTGAAGTTGTCTTGAGCCTGCAGAGAATTGGTGATTTCCCCCAAGTGCATCAGCCTAATGTGATTTCCACTGCCAGCTGTGTGGCTGAAGGAAGGACATTTGCAGCAGTGTTTAGCAGCCAAGCAGTGCAGCAGAAACTGCCACGGCTGCTTTACTGTGCTAAAGCTTTACATGTACATTTAGGCTCTCAGTTCTGACTTGGATTTCCATACTTGACCTTAATTCCACTGAGCATCTGAATCAAGTGTGTGTGTAATGCCAGACAAAGTGTTTCCATCATCTCGGTGCTCTATGAAGTTTTTGCAAATACAAAGAAGAGGGACTCAAAAATACTTTTATTATCTTGTAAAACTTGAATAGGTGGTAGCAATTTTAGCAGGTGTGTTCAATTTCACACTTGTGATGACTCCACAGTCTGATCAGTTGAAGTGAGGCAGCTGGACTTGGTGCCTACACAATTGCTTTTTGAGAACCTTGGCCTTGGAACTGAGTGACCCAGTTGGGTGTCAGTGGCAGGGAGTCCCTGCTGATGGACTTGGTCGTGGTAGGATCCAGGAAGAGGTGATTAGAAGTTGGTGTATAGTATCCAGAGATGTTTATCTGGAGCACCTAAATATTCATGCACCTGTATGAATCTGAAGTATCTAAATACTCAGTCAGCTGGCCTCAGAGGACAAGTTAAAACTGATGATGAAGTAATATTTTGTGTGTGTGTGTGTTAAGATGAGCTCTGTAGTATGTATATACTCCTGGGAAAATTGCTGCTTTTGGGTTGCTTTGGCTTGATGTTTTACTTGGAGTTCTGTCAGACTGAGGCCAAATTGCAGTTGTGGGCTGTGGTTTGGTACAATGTAAAATGTCTCTGACTCTTGCACATAATAAGAAATGCCATTTTCTAAGTGTATGCAAGCTAGCAACTCGGATCACTGGAAGTTAAGAAAACCTTGCCTTTACAGTGGGGATTTTAATTGTGGTATGTGCCTTTCATGGGAGTAGTCTATGCTTCCTTCCTTTTCAAGCACTGAACTTGTTTACTTCTCCCTGTATTTCTTTTTCTAGCTTCTGTCCCAGGCACTTAATTGTAGAGCTAGAGCTGGAAATGTGTCTTTTATCTTTTGTTTCTATCTGTGAGTTTGACTCTGAGGTAAGAAGCCAACCCTGACTTTGGCCTGCAGGGATGTTCCACGCAAAGCTTTGTTCACAGGCTTGGTTTGCTTTCTCTGCCTGTGGCTGTAAAGTGTCTGGACTTTGCTACAACTAAAGGAGTCCTCATAGGAGGAGGTCACTTTCTGAAGCAGTTTGTCATGTCTTGAATGCTTGGGTGTATTTAATAATTCCTCAGGTGTCATTGCAACATATTAAGATAGCACTGATCAGAGACTGAATGTTTGTTGTTACAGCATCAGGCACTGGGCATTGATTTGAAAGGGCCCATTGCTGGGTGCTGGTTGTGCCTCTGCCTAAGGAAAAAAAAAGTTTTATGAGGTCCAACATTTCTGGATAGGTAAATATGATTGGGAGTAACTTTCTGGGTACTTGCTGTAGTCTGGTTTCAGTCACTCTTCACACACGGTTTATCTGCGTGGGATTCAGGGACCTCAGGCAGCGTAATGCCAGAGCTGCAAAAATCACAGTTCTGCTTCAGTACTAACACTGCAGTTCTGCAGCAGAAGGACAGCACATGGAGTACTGGAGTCTTAGGTTTTATTTTGGGTTTCTGTTTGGTCTGGACATGTAGTGTCTGGAGCTCGATACAGTTCTGGATACAATTTGCAAAAGCTTCAGTGCTTTTGTTGCTCTGTATGAGCTCTTTGTTTTCATTGTGCTGCTGTTAAGAAAGGTCTTGAGCAACATCTAGATACTAGAAACATTTTGACAACTTTTATAAGCAGAAATGTACAAAATGTGTGAGGATAGTCCTTTCAGTCTGCATATGTGCCTTAAGCATTGTCTGCAGCAAGGTGCTGTGCCATATATAGTTCAGGCAAGGTAGTGGTGGGAAGCACATTGTCAGTAAATTGTCTTCTGAGTGATTTTCAGTATGAAATGCTGTACAAAGTAACACCTTGTCCAACACTGCTACACTTAGAAAAGTTTCCTTCCTGGTAAGAAAACATCACTGTAGTGACTTACCAGTGACATGACTCTTTTGGCACTACCACTGCATCCTGAGATTCTTTGGTATGAAAGATGTGTAGAAAATAGTAACAGTAGATTTTTTAGTGCTGACTTTTTAGCTTCCAGCCTGTAGAGCAGATCCAGTTCTCCAAAATCAGTCACTTACTCGATGGCCTGTTCTTCCCAGGGATCCTTTAGCTATTAATAGGGATGAGAAATAGATCTAATAAGCTCTTTTTACAAAATGCTGCTGCTTGCTTTCTCTCATGCATTTCTTAACCCAGCTGTACATTGGAATTGGAAAGGCATCTACTATAAAATCAAGGTTCTGGAAAATCCCATCACATCAAAGTTGCATTTATGGATTTCTTTCCTGTGAACTGAAATTAGTCTCTTCAAAGGCATTGTATCTTAATGGCTTGTGTTGCTATCAAATGGTAGGAGAAAGAGATACTATCTATTGTTTTGGTTTCCATGCTGCAGATAATACTTTTCTGGTGGTTGGAGGTACCATGATGTGTGATCATCTCACACTACTTCAAATTCTTGTGGTCTGCCCTGTGTTAAAAAACAACTGCAACACCTGTGCTTCACTGTTGGAGAAACGGTATAGCAGATGAAAAAAAAATGTACTTGAGCAGGAATTAATTGTCAAAACCAACATCTAGCAGTACAGAAGAAAGTATGCTCAGCAGAATTTTGTGAGTGTATCTACATTTATGCACACACATACATGGATGCAATTAAGAGACAGTGATACATTTGCAAGATGATAATGCTACCCAGATTTTCCAGAAACACTGCCATGAAGGCATAAGGCACGTAATTATTTAACATGGATATTTTTTACCTTGTCTTAAGATGCTTTTGTGCAAACATGAGATTCTAGCACTGAAACTTCAAACAGATCTCGCTCTGTAAACACTTGAAGTACCAGCCTATATTTAGTCCTTATTAAAATTGAGCAGTATGCTGTTATGTGAGTAATTCTCTGACATTATTGGGAAGACTTGTAGGATAATAGAATAAGGTCAGTAATGTAAAACTAATCCCAGCTCAGGGTTTTGCTAGTTACTAACTGTTCAGCCAATATACAGGCCAGAACAAGTGCTCAGAAAACAGGAGGATCAGAGCAGTGTTGTTCTGAGATGCTGTGCTCCAGGAGAGTCCAGCACTGCCCTGGATATTCTTGCCTTAGGATATGTGGCCTGTGCCACCCTAACACACAAAGTGGATTTAAGCACATGTAGAAACGCATTGTAAAAGCATTTAGGGGGAGCATGAGATAAAGTAAGTTTGTAAAAATGTTGGGTTATACTGCAGGATAGACTGCTCTTCTTTTTAAGGACAAATAGGAGGACAGAGATAATTTGCCAAGAATTGTTGACGTAGAATTACATATCCAGTTATGATATGAAGTAACTAAGATTCCTTCTTGAAAATATTGTAACTTATTGCATAGGACAGTGATATTTCAGGGTTGTGTGTCCACAAAGCACACATTTAACTGTGCAACTGGCTTTTGACACTGTAGAAATATATCCAATACTCAAGATGGGTTGGAGGAGTGTCAGAGGAGTTTTTATTGTTTCATGGGGAAAACTCTGTAAAAAATGGCCTTGTTGCTGTCTTTGTTATCCTTACTTCTGATGGGTAATTGTTGTAAAGAAGAAAAGCTGTTGGCTTTCCAGAAGAATTGTCTGTGCATGTGCCTTGGCCTTTCATCCCACCCACCAGCCCCATGAGGGACCTAAGGGAGTTCTGGGGTAAGGCAGGGATTGTAATGGACAAGTCGAGTAGAGGCATGAAATGTCTCAAATTCTGTCTAGAAGAATATGCAAAGAGACTTGTATTTGACTTTTGATTATTTTTACCCCACACTACTGCAGAAAAGTCTTGTCACTTTACTTGGATCTTTCCAAGTGCCAGACTTTGATTTAGGCCATGTGACACAATTCAGATTTAGCTGGGAAATTGTTTTATTGACAAGGTGTTAGCACGTCTTGTTTTCAGAAAGATGAAGTCCAGTTGTGCACAAATAACTTGGATAGCTGTAGCTTTAAGTCCCTAAGTTAGTTTTTTTCTTGAGACCATATCTAGAAAGTAGGATTTTCCACAGAAGGAAAAATAAAATCAGGTGATAAAGTGCTTTTGCGAAAGGGTACATACTAGTGAAGGTTGCTTCTATTAGTAATGCATTAGACATTTGCATTATCCAATGTAAGGGCAGCAGTAATGTCATGAGAAGACAGACTTTTGAAATAACCCCTCAATTAATAATATTTTCAACAGTTTGTTTCAGGTAATTGTTTTAAGACAGTAAACATTTGTGCTTTAGTTTAGTGTTTTAAATACTAAAAATCTGAATGCTGAAAAGTTCAGGTGTAAACTGAGAAATGTAAAAGTTCCATAAGCAATATTGTGTGTCTGTTCTTAGGGGTTTGCTCAATGAAGGAACATTTCCAGTCTCTGCTTGAAATACTTTGGGCATTTGGAACCATTGTAGATTTCACTGAGGTGCTGCCATTATGTTGAGGACAGCAAGTCAGTGGAAGTCTCTGAGATCTTGGGAATGTTTCTTCCTGTAGTACACTACCTGTTACTGTACTGGTAATGGCCATTCAAAGCAAAGGGCTGATTGGAATTTGGAGTGTCTCTCTCACACTAAAATTCTCTTCATTTTATTTTCAAAAGAATGTCTGAAATGCAAATAACACTCCTTCGAAACTTCTGTTTGCATGTGTTGTATCTCTGTTGAAGGTTGGTGATTTGAATACCCTTCTAATGTAGGATTTTAAAGCCCATTGTGATACAGCATTGCACAACTAAATAATGGTACTGCACACAATTCTTCTGAAGCTTAATCTTGGAAATGATGCTTTTTTTGGCTCAGTTGTTAAATGGAGTGTAGCAGGAAAAATTGAGATTACAGGAATGCAGTAACAAATGGAATGTGCTTGAGTTTGGTTGGTTTTTTTTTTGTTGTGAAATGGAGGAGTTGCAGTGTCTGTTGTGCTTTTCCTTGTCATACAAATCAGGCATTACACAATAGATGTGTCCAAAATAATTTTGAATAGAGGTTTGGCTTAGTATTCTGCCTGTTACCTGCAGGCCATCTGAATTTATAGACCTGGTTCTGTCTGTATGGTTTTGTGCTTATTAGTAGCAAACATCTGAAGATTTCAGGGAGTAAATAAATGCAGGAGAAACTCTTTATGAGGGAAAGATAATGATCTGAATCTGACTTGTGAAAAGCTGGGTAGGAGTCGATAGCACTTTCCCACTTAATTGCTGGCATAGAAGAGAATGACAGCATTATTTAGGAAAGTAAGGATAGCTTTTAAAATTATATTTGTCAAAACCACTATAAATTAGGGTGATATTACACTTTTAAATGTGGTTGCTTTAATATTTGTTAAAAGCAGAGTAAGTAAACTGACAGAGTTTATGAAAGATGCCCTGGGTGTAGCTAGGGAACAAAATTAGATTTGGTCATACAGTATTTTAAAGACTGCGCTGCTGTTCTGACTTGGTGTCATAAAGTAGCATCTTAGTTCATGATCATATAATTTGAGTGTGTCCAAGAGACAGTTTAAATGATTGCTGTCATGCTAGATTTGTGCTGGAAATAGTTATAGCTATTAGTGCCAGTTATATAGCTGCTCTTGAAAGGAAATGGGCTCTTGCTTATGCAGTGGGACTGTTGTCGCATAGCAACTACTGTGCTGAAAGCTTAAAATCAGATGCTCCCTTGAAGTTCACTGTGCCCTAATAAAGCTTAATTTATCGGTGCCTTACGCTGCCTTTGTCACAGCGGTGAACGCCTTTTGTGAGTGTGCTTGGTAATGTCTGGGATATACATTTACACTCCTTTTTCCTCCAGCTTAGAACTGTGTGGTGTCATGCATTTTTTAGCCCAGGTTTCTGAAGGTGGAGACCTGAATAATGTGATTACTCACGTTGAAACAAAATTAAGAGTCAAGCATCCTGGCCTTTCATAATCTGTAGAAGAAAGGCAAACCCTAGCATCCCTCATGGATGGGCAGCTACACCTGGTCCTGTGTTGTCCTGAGTGGAGGCTGTTGGTTGACAAGTAGACATAGATGAAATGTTTGGCTAGTTGGCATGCTCATTACTTGTAATTAGTGATACCAAAGCATGCCACAGGTGGATGACTTGAGAGTATTTGAGAGTATGTGGGCAGACTGGGAAATGGGATAGAGAAGGGAAACAGTTCTAGTGAGAAAAGAACTTGTGTTTGCTTAGGTGTTGCATTTGGTGGTTGGAGAACTGTCTTATGGAGGAGATGTAAAAGAAACTTTGGAAGGTATAGGGAATCCTGGCCTATAGAAGTTGCTTTGAAATATGTTTTGTATGAAAATAAAAATTTCCAGCCCTTGAAACATTGTAATAAATACTGACGTGTGTGTTCTCAGGTCTGTACTTGATCCTGAGAATGCCAGCACAGTTCATCATCATCGTTTCCTCAGTGAGCCTCTTCGTGTACTTGCCTGTGTACAGCCTTTGACTTCACATGTGCTGTGCTCAAATTTAGGCTTTAGTGAAGAAC
Source organism: Phylloscopus collybita (assembly GCA_027886175.1). Taxonomy (NCBI): domain Eukaryota; kingdom Metazoa; phylum Chordata; class Aves; order Passeriformes; family Phylloscopidae; genus Phylloscopus; species Phylloscopus collybita. The sequence continues at coordinate 6,051,100 of JAJNNQ010000048.1, forward strand.
TTGCTTAGGAAATGGCATCTTCAGAGGTGATGAGGAATCTGCTTCAGTAGCTGCTAATTAAATACCTGCCTCAGCCAGGGCTTGGAATTCTTTATGATACAGTGTACTTCTAAAAAGTGAGTAAATAACATGGATGTATTTAATCCCGTGAAGCTTTGAAAGAATACCTGATTTTCTGTGTTGATAATTTAGGATCATCTAGATGCCATTTTGGGATGGACCATGTCCTAGCACAGAGCTTTGCAAAGCATTATGTTGTGTTAACCTTGCAGTAACACGCAGAGTGATGCGGCTGCACTTCATCTCCTGCTTATTGTAATACAGGACTGATATAATCCAGGCCTCTTCCTCTGGCTTAAGTAGTTTGGATATACCAAAGCAAACTAGTCTAGACAGTTTGTATTAGCTGACAGGAAGCCTTTTACCCTTGGCATGGTAGAGAGAGTATTTTTTTAATCTGTTTGGCGGTTCCTTTCCTAAAGAACAGATTTTGACTTCTGGATAGATATTAACATGCCTTAGGTTGTTGCTGCACAGGGTTACAGTAGAGATGTCAGAGTTTTAAACTGATATGCTGAGTAAATCTATTAACTTTCTAGAATGTATGATATTAAGAGTCTTAACTTCTGCAATATGAAACTCCCAGTGTTTATTGGATTTTATCCAGGTTTATATTAAAATTATTTCAATTTACATTTTTTAATTTAGGAAAATTCTTGTGTGATGACTATATAAAATGGTCCTCAGCATTAATTAGAATGGGTTTCTTGCTGGTTGCTTTTTTCAGTCAGGACCATTAAATAAATAACTGTCATTCCTTCATACTTTCACAATTTACAAACAAAAGGGGGTATTAAACATCTAGTTCCAAGTCATTTTACTAAGCTCCAGTGAATTAATCATTGGATGGAAATAGTTGAAAAATGCAAATGAGGTTATACTGCAGCAGATTTTCAGCACTTTGTCACAAAGACCAGTTCCAATACCTAATCAGTGACTTCTGTCACTGAATATGTATTCATGCAAGCTATTAAAATAGCTTCACTTACAATAAATTTTAGTCCAATTACAGGTTGACATAATTTAATACTTAATTTTGCATGCATTTTTTAAAACCCTCTGCAAATTAAAAATATTACTTATTAATTACTATGTAAGAAACTTCAAAGTTTATCTAAACAGAGATGGATTCTGTAATTCTTAGTAAGTAGCTCTTACTTGTGTGAGTCATCTGAAATGCTGTTCTGTAACTGTTGCAGAAACTTGCCCAGGATAATTGGCATTTTTCTTGTATTAAAGCTTCTGTTCATAATTTTCTGTGTGAAAATTGCCTTGTGCTTTTGGAAGTTCAGATGACTTCCATCTTAACAGACCATTAATGATTAGCTGCCTTTTCAAAGGTGATCTTTGCTTAAAATATATATATGTATATATATATTTATTTTTTCTCCAATTAATTGCTGCTCATTCACATGATTTCATTTCTAGGGAATTATAAAAGATTTTAAAGGTTAGGAAGTAACATAATGAACAGCAGCAATATTTTTCTTTTCTATATTCTTTCCAGGACACTTAAAAGAGATGATTACCTTATGAGGAACATTGTAACTTGCATAAAAGGCTTAGACTTTAGGCTTGATAAAGGTGTAGTTTCCTTAACAGAAGGAATTCCAGTAAAAATGTTATCTTTTTCATATAAACTGTCTGAATACATATGCAGTGTAGCTAACATAAATGCAGCTTATGATTGATAGTGCTCATTCTGTCTCACTTTGAGTTAATGAATTGTGCATAAGATCATCAGGAGCTTGAATCCTCCTAGCTGGATTTGCCATGATAACTTGAAACTGCTGGGGGTCAGAAGTGGGGATCCTGAGTTGGAGAGAGCATGGTAATGCTTGGGTAAATACAAGTTGTGGTTGTGCTGTTGTAGCTGGGATAGTGCAGGGCTGAGGTTGTAGGTGGAGGTACCATCATGACCAGCTGATGTTCTTGCAGTAGCTGCACTTCTGGGAGCACAACCCCCTGGCTAGGTCTTGAAAAGAAACAGTAGGATTGAGGGAAGTAAAGCAAATTCTGAAGAGCTGCTTCAAATTTTGGTAGAGGCTGATCTGAAAGGCCACCTGGAAGATGATGTGTTTGGAGTAGAAAGTTCTGGTGAGGAGGGACAATGCTCAGTTTCTGTGGGGAACAGGAAGTCACTGTAAAATTCATGTTAGCTGAAAGATCTTAGAGTGTACCAGATACCCAAAATAAAGTTTGATAGCATTTTTTAGTGTTTTATACACTTGGCAGCTGAGGTGCTTTATACCTCCCTCTTAAGGACCTGGTGTGAAGTTAAGAGTCCTCAAATACCAGAATTGCTCTCTGTGAGTAAAGACAATGCTCTTGGTGCCTGAGTTCAGTGTGCAGGGATTTGCTTGGCCAACTTTGCCAAATGCATTAAGCATTTGGAGAGGTACAAGAATCTTGATCTTCTACAGGGAGGAATATATTGTGATTGTGGTGATGTGTTCCTGGGTGTTTGTTAGGGAAAATCTGCATCTGGTCATTTGATAGTCTGAGGTGAGTTGACTTCTTGTTTCAGTGAAGTTGTGGGTGAAGATGAAGAAGTTGTTTGGTAGTCAGGTGTGAGGGATTTGGAAAAATGTCTGAAATAATTTAATTTGTAATACCAGATAAGGGTGTGTGTTTGTTTTTTTGTTGTTTGTTTGCTTGTTTTTAAAGCTACATTTTATTATTTGGTTTCAAATAGAGTTCAAAGGAATTTCTTAAATTTTATCTACAGCTGTTTTACCTGTGTATAGGTAGCTAATTAATGACTTCACAGAATGCTTATATTTGCTGTTCAGGTAATTTTCAGTCTCTTTAGTAAGGCTACTGAACATATAGAGGAAGTAAACACAAGTCAGCTGTTACCTTCCCCTTTTTTCTTGTTCATGCTTAGAAATGGAAAAATACCCATTGAATTATATAGAAGACTTAATTTATATGAATATAAATTTTCCTATTGAGGGCCCTCTTCAGAGATACTTTGTTCTCTTCAGAATTATGACTAAAAGCTGGTGAGTGGCCTCACATTATTGTTGATCTGTGTTTGAACAATGCTCAATATCTGCAGTGAAGTATTCCCAGTCCCTAATGAGGTTTGAATGCCAAAGCTGTTGTGGAAGCTAGAAACAGAATCGCTTGTTTGAAAACCTTCCATTTTTGCTAACTTTTATTTGTTGTATTGATAATATTCCTAATTGTGCAGAAAATGTGACCTTCTGGAAGTATGCTGACACACTTCAAAGCAGGACTTTCATTATGCCAGTTTAGTCTTTACATCTAATTAAAATAAGTAAGTATTCTGTAAGTGTTCAGTGGAACATGATGAAAAGCTGTAGCTTTTTCTGCAAATGTCTTAATTTTTCCAGTTTTTTTTAAGGTTTAAGAGATAGCTGGAGAAGTTTGTATGTCCCTTAATTAGTGATCAAGTTCTGCTTTTCGTATTTTTAAGGCTTCATTTACACCATGTCCTGTTGCCAGATGTTGCCATTGATACTCAAATGCTCTTGTGAAATCCAGTCAGTCCAGGTCAGCTGACGTTGTTAAACTCAGACAGTGCTGTAATAGCTAAATATATTTTAATCAGATGTGGTCCAACTACTCTTCTGATCCCTGTGGCAGTACCTGTTTGAAAAGAAGCAGCAACAACAAAAACAATTCCTCAAGATGTGTGCTCTGGTCTCCTAGGGAACCATTTGTCTTTGTTCTCTACTAAAGATGAAAACAGGAATGAAAATAGGTTTAATACCCTTGGCAATACTTAAGATTTTTCTAAAATACCATTTGAGGCTTTTGAACCTGTGTGAGTAATAACCTGACTTAATCTCAGGAAATGTGTTGTAGAATGTTTGTATATAAATTTTTGGAAAATTGTTTGGAAGTGTTTGTAAAACAGCTAGAGATCTGAAGTTCTTGAAATGGAGACAAATCACCTAGTGAATCACAAGGAACAGAAATGGTGTGGAGCTGATTACATCCATTGCACTTGTGGCAGCAACTTACTTTTGTGTTTGGCAGACTGTCACAAATGCATTATTGCAAGAGGGAGTGCTGTCCTATAGTGATATATTTTACATTTGTGTGCAGTTTAGATTTAGATTTCTTCTAGCTGCCTGTTTTTGTAAGGTCAGGTGTTTTAGCTCATGGGAATTGTCTTCCAAAAGACCAGATTTCTACTCTCTGTGTTTGGATATTTGTATAAATTTATTGACTTAAACAGAATCCCAAGGCTTGTTGCTATCATTGTTCATCATAAACTTCAGTAAATCACATTGGATGAGGCTTCTTAGTTGGAACCAAGTGAGTCCAGAATGGTGCAGGCAGGTAGTGAAGCACTGATCTACTTTGCCAGTTTGTCCTCTCTGTTCAATTTCTTCTTAGCTTTGATCACATCCATGGGATTAAATGTTCAGACTCCCAATTTTAAATAAATGCAGGTGGATAATATGTTTTGAAGGAACTTCTTAGGGTGCTAAACATATTTATATAATACTGCATACATGTGTGTTTTTAGGAGCAGGAGCTACAGCTGAAGTTCCCTCATCTTTTGTGATTCTGTCTCTGTGCACTCTGGTGGTCCTGGTCATTCTGCTGGCAAACTGTGTCTCTTGCTGTAAAGACCCTGAGATAGATTTCAAGGTAAGACATGAAATTATCAATGTACAAGTGATATTCTCAGCTGCATCCTGATGTCCAGAACACTTGATTGGTTGTGCTAATACTCTGCAGTGTCACTGTACATCCTCTCTTCTGAAACAGGCAGTGACTGTGTTCCTCCAGGCTGTGGAATCCTGATGCAGCTATTTATTTTAACTAATTGCTCCCTGCTGCAGTAAAGATCTTTAGTGCCTTTTCAAAATAATAACTAGCTATCAGGATCAGTAGTAAAAGTTACATCTTTGAGACAATTCTGCTGTAAAGAAGCTTTTTGTTGTTTTTCTGTGTTCTGTTTTTTCTTAGCCTAAGGGTGGGGTTTAGGACACTCCTGTCGAGTATGAATAGTGAAGATGCATACCCACTGTAGCAAAACAATTGAGGAATTGTCATCAGAGAATTGTTACTTTTGGAACATCTGTAATCAGTGTTCCTAAAATTGAGTTTTGCTCTCATTTCTAAATGGAGAATATTTGGCTTCAGCAGTTCATGGTAATTCATTCAACGCCAGGGCTAGCATTTAAAGTAAAAACAAAACAAAGAAACCAACAACACCAACAAAACTCAAACCACCAAACTCACAAAACCCCAACCAAACAAAAACCCCTTGATAATTACAAGCAATACTTTAATCTCTTTAAGACAGCAATTAATAGAAAATAAGCAATAGAACACTAAATGTTCCACTATACTTGGAAAAAAGCTAAGCTTCCTTAGTAGAGCTCATTCAAACTGAAAGAAATGTATTAGTGCTTATTTAAAGGCAAAGATCAGCGTGTTTACTAAGACTTCTTTTGTTTAGGAATTTGAAGATAACTTTGATGATGAAATAGATTTTACACCTCCAGCAGAAGATACTCCATCTGTTCAGTCTCCAGCAGAAGTGTTTACTCTTTCAGTTCCCAATATTGCTTTACCAACTCCCTCCCAATTTCCATCTCGTACAGGTAAAATACTGGGTTTCAAAGCAAAAACAAAAGGAGGCATTTTCAGTGTCTAAAATGGAGTGTGGCTGATTATGTTTGACTTTAAAATTTGTAACTTGTTAGGGTTACAAATATGAGCCAATATATTTTGTAGGGTAAAGGATAAAAGGGGAAATATTACTTCTAAGATGTTAACCTGTGGCAGGGTAAGAGAGCTTAAGAGAACAAAACTGCCTTAAAACCCCCTCTCTAGATTGCTGCCATTATATCTCTATATACCTGAAGGGTTTGAAGTGCCCTGGCACATTTGTGACTTCTGCTCTTTAGTGGTTTTCTTCATGGCTAAGTTGTCATTGGATTTTACCACCACCCTTAAACAGAAATAAGAGTGAATCCTTTACATGACAGCAGTGCTACTGCTCAGCTGCATCACTTTCTTGATGTCACTGTAGACTATTTGTGCAGTAAATGTGATCTTGGTAAAACAGGGCATTAGCATCATCTCCCTGTGTGAAAGGGGCTTTGGAATGTATTCTTTAAAATACAATTTTTGTAAAAGGAAATTTAAATGTCTTATCATATAAGCAGAGTTTAGCCTGAAGTACTTACTCTCATACTGTTCTGTTTCACATAATTTTACATACTACTTATGTTGCTGATCATTAGATATTCAGGGAAGCTTCTAGTAAAATTCCTGTACTAATGTCAAGAAACTGCCAGTATGCCTTTAATACAGATGACACAGTTGTACAAATGACTCAGTATTTTAAAGAACTGGGAAAAATTATGAGTGAAAAAATTTATGTCAGCTCTTCTGTGTAGCCATAATTGTTAAAATTAAGCTGTCACAACAAGTGTTTTGCCAGAAGTAAGGCAATGTGCCTGAGTACTTGGATAAAATGTGGATGCACTGCTGTGGTCTTCACCCTGCTTAGGAGCACATTGACAGTGAATTATACAACTCTGGCTCTTCCAGTACAATAACACTGCTCAAAATGTAGTTAATGGAAGTAAATTGTGGGCTAGTATTCTCAGACAATAAAAGGTTTTGTTTAAATCAATTAGTGTTCCTAACCAATTGGACAGCAGAGGGATCAACACTGCTGAATCTCCTCTGGTGAATGAGGTCTGCCATTGTTACTGCCCATCCTCTGCCAAGATCTGGGTTTTCTTTTCTGTCCTCCTCTCTGGGCCCTTACGTGAAGTATTTTCAGTTGAAAAATGTCCTTCCAGATGGTAGTTACAAGGAGGGCAGTTGGGCTGAAGAATAAAGCAGTCAAACCTTTTCTTATAAAACAGTAACTCTATGTAACTGTAAATGTTAAAATGTACAAACAGTGAGTTTTGTCTTGGGATTTCTATTTTATTTACATAGGAGACCTTTTTTAAGTAGGTTATTTTCTCTACCCAGCTACAGGCTATAATACACTTTTATACTGGAAGCAGAACTTAGCCTTTTTGCTCTCTTGCTGAGTATGTTAAAAACTTGTAAGTTCACATTTCATCAGGACAATTGCTGTGGTTTTGCTGGGGGTGTGTTCTGGTGTAGTTTAGAAGCTGGACCTGAGATAAGTTTCACTTGAGTGCTGTTGTCACAACATTACCTTCCTACTTCATGTACATCCGACTGGGGTTTGGTGCTTGGGCTGAATGTGTGCACCCAATTAGGAATAAATCTTGAGAAGCATTATTTGCTCAGCAGTTGCTAGCTGGCCATCTGAGTGGTTTGATACTTGTCACGTTTGTTTCCTTGTGTGACAGATGGATCAAAGTCTCAAGTTGCACGTCAGAGTCTAAACTACATCCAGGAAATTGGAAATGGCTGGTTTGGAAAGGTGAGGAGTTATCTCTCCATATTGCACAGATTGAGGCTTATTCCCAGCTGACATGATCTCTGTATTTCCTTTAAAATGGTACTCAAAAAAAAAAAAAAGCATGGAAAAATCTTGGTTGAAATTAGGTATTTCCTTGCATGCATTTTTTAGCTGTAATCACAGCACTGATCTGTGCTTTTAAAATTTACCTGTAGATTCTTACTAGAGTCTAGTTAGACATTTCACTTCCATGGATTTTATTTAATACACTCCTGTTTTTACCAATTCTTTTTAGGAAAAAAAATTAAGTAATTAAGTGGTCTTCACTAGAAAGTACGTTTTCTGAAAGCTGATGTGTAGATCAGTTGTCAAGATTTAAGTATGTGTGTTTAATTATCAAAGCTCTTTTTGTGTTTGTAAAAAAGCCAGAAAATCTTTCCTGCAACATATTTTTAGCTCTTGTAGTTTTTTTTTTTTGGTTTATGGTTTTTTTTATTGCAGAAAGACTACAAATGTTTTTTCTCCTCTGATTAAAGGCCCAATCTCTCTTTCAGGTTCTCCTTGGAGAGATCTACACAGGCACTAGTGTAGCAAGGGTAATAGTGAAGGAGTTAAAGGCAAGTGCAGGTCCCAAGGAGCAAGAACAATTCTTAAGAAATGGAGAACCCTATTAGTAAGTAATGTTACACAGCTTCCTTCTGCTGCAGATAAATTATGGGTATTGCTTTTGTTCAGTGTTACTGTCTCTACTTGCCCTCTCATATAACTGTAATGTTTGTCTATAAAATGTGAAATACACTCAACCCAAAGTGAGCAGAAGTGTTCACATAATTTAGTCTGCTTTACCTCGTGTGGATGTGCTGTAAAAGATTGGTCAAGTGAGGAGCTTTCTCTTCTTGGTGCTTTCTAACATCCTGGCTATATTTGCATTCAGGCTTACATTGTTGGCATTTGTCAGAAGAAATTTCATGCCTTCTGCTGCATTGGCACAAGTGGTTATGGAGCAGTTTAGGAAAAGTAACTGATCTGGCTGGGAAGTAACCTGGCTAAAAAAAGGTTTATCTTTTAGCCAGCTCTGTACCTTGGTGTAGTTGATGGGTTGCATGCTTTTATTTTTGGTATGAGGGGTCGTGGGAGGATGGGTGTGACTCTCATGTGGCAATCCTGGCTTTTGTGGGTTTGAGAGCCTCTGAGTTTTGGCTGCTGTCAGTGATACACTTCAGCAATACAAAGGTACAAATGGAATCTGTGGCTTTGGTACTTGCACCTTCTGTTCCTGCCACCCCCCTCCAATGTTATGTGTTGAAACTTTTGGTAGGGATTTCAGTATGTTGCATTCTGCTGTAATCTTCCTGGCTTTAACTGTATTTTTTCACTCCAGCATTCTTCAGCATCCAAATGTTCTCCAGTGTATTGGGCAATGTGTGGAAGCCATTCCTTATCTCCTAGTTTTTGAGTTCTGTGACTTGGTAAGTGCACTTATACCACATGCTGCAGTTATTTTTCCACTGGTGTGAATTGTGTGTAGTATATTTACTGCCCTTTGGTCATGAAATGATTCTTTTGCTTTCTGGGAAGTTTTTCGATTAACCAGAATTTTAGAAGGCTTTTGTTTGTTTTTTTAAGAGGAGCCACAATTACAGTTTTTTGTTTGTACTCTTTTCAGTTTGTCATGTATATTCTAAGTGCTTGTGGAGCATTCTGAAAAGACAAATACTTGTTCTTTGATAATAGATCTCTTTCAGTCTGCCTTCAGCAGGGAGCTTGGAGGGCAGAGGTTGTCATAGTAGGGAGCTTTTTATCACAGTCCAGTATCACATACACATGCCAATATCACATCCAAAATATTTGCTGTCTGCAATCTTAATGTGCTTTTATTACCATTTATGTGAAAATATTAATTGAGGAGAATGGAAGAATTTCTTCCCTCCTGCCTTCTCTCCCACCTCCAGAGTGCCCAGATTTTACCCTGCTGTGCTGCTTTGGGCTCAAATGCAATGGTGGGCTCACTTCTGATATCAGTCACGTGTATTCTAATAACTGGAATTTCCAGATTCATTCTCCTCCTGATCCCTTCTCTTATGGTACTCTTCTTTCCCCTACATTCCTATCCTTTTACTTCCTTTCTCATGCTGTTTCTACCCTTCCCAGCAACTGACTTATGATTCCTGAGCAGCAAAAGAAAAGCTGGGAGCACAGTGAAGGGTGTTCCCTGTGCTTTCAGTGCCACATGGTCCCTGGCATGGGAGGGACAGCACAAAGCTTTGCTCAGCTACTGCATTCCTTGGAATGTTCCTGAATGTTGTGAGGAAGGGGGGGCATGTACAGAGCCTTTGAACTGTGCCCAGTGTGCAGAGCCATGAGAGACAAAAATTGGGATCCATGGTCTGGAAAGACTTGAATTGTTTTATTGTAGCATAACACATTACTAAAACCAAACAAACCCCAAAGTCCAAGTGGCTGTCTAAACATTGGCTCAGTAGCTGCTTTTAAGGTTTGTTGTGTAGATGTCACCCAAAGCAAAGTTCCTTGGGAAATGTCATGACAGAAATGAAGACAGAAGAGCATGGGTGTTACTAAAGAATCAGTCTTTCAGAAACAAGATAGTTTGCATTTATGAATTCCAGCAAGACTTTTTTACCAGTTTCACTACTGCAGAATATTTCTTTAAACTCAGGTGCAAAAATCTGCTTCTAGTTGCCTCAGGCAATTTAAATTAATTAGCATGAACTTGAGATTTTGGAGAAATATCAATTAATCTGTGACCTTAAATAACTATATTTTCCATGCTGCTCTTTTGCTGAAATATATTAGCTGTGCTAAATAAATGAGGCAGAAGTGCTGATAAAATCCATCTTTTCCAAATGGAAGAAATGCCTAAACTTATTAAGTGACTGATCAAAGTGAAATGTTCTGGGTTTGCTAACAATTAAAAACTCTGTGCCTATGGTTAACAGATAAGGTTTTTCAATGTAGAAATAGAATACTACTGACTGGTTTTTAAACCTGCTATTCAAATTGGAGTTTCTTTAAAAGGATCCTGGAAAGGGAGTTGCATTTTATAGAGTATATCAGATTTAATTGCTGCCATCTTTTCAAATAGTTACGTGATTTAATCCAACTTCGAATTTGGAGATGGAGTAGCTTTTAAAGATTGTCCTACTTTAGGTATGCAGGAAAAAATAATATGCTTGTTTGATGCCTGATTATTTATGCCAGAAGTTGTCATGATCCTGCAGAGTAATCTGGAAAGGATTTTACTTAAGGGGATGAAATAAATTTTCACTTTAACTGGGGGCAGTAAGCTTGACAGTTAAAGTGGTAGTTTTACAAATTTGAGTGTAGTTAGGTAATTTCTTTGGAATGGAAAATAAATGTCTGTGCTCATTATTCTATTCCAAGTGAACTAAAACTTGGTTTTAGAAAATTATATATTACAGTCAGTTAAACATAACCTTCATATTAAAGTCTGGCTCACTTAAAGAGTTCTTACTTGGTAGAGCTGAGTGTCTCCTAGACATGATGGTGTTTTTTTCTTTGTGCACACAAATACTTGGGGGCTGGGCAGACAGGCCAAACTTTGCAGTTTGATGCAGAGACTGGCCCAAGTGAGCAGCTCAGTATCCCTGTACATCACTAATTCTTGTTGTGCTCCAGGGCCTGGGGTGGGAAGTGGCAATGTTGGAATAAGCACAGAAGAGACAGGAAGGAAGGAAGGAATGTGAAGGAAGCATAGAATAGAAGATGTGGCTAAATAGGTTTTTTTAGTAAAAAGGTTTTTAGGGGATTGTCAGGAAGCTTTTTGTCACTGCAGTTGGAATGGCAGTGACTTGGAATTTTTAGACTTCTGGTAATTGATCTCAAAGCTCCTTTTGTATTTTTCCCCTGAAATTGGGTGAATTGGGGTGCATGGAGATGCTTCCAAAACACACAGGAGTGATTCAGCTTGGAAGGATGAGAAACGTGGTCCTAATCAGCTGCCAGTGGTTTAATGCTGAGCTAAAGCTTTTTCCCTATATTATGGTGGTGTATATATATATATCCAGCACAGTAAACCTGTTTTAATCCCTTGTACTTGTGTGTGTAAGTATTCAATAGTTCTGAAAAATCTGGCAAGAAGAGGAGCTGTGTTGGATAGAAAGTTTTAGTATCTTCAGGTGACAAATTCTCTTGAGGCTCACGTGGCAGTGTTGACCTTGCTTAGCAAATTTGGCATACTAAGTAACAAAAAATGTGGCTGTTCTGCTGACCAACACAGTCTGGAGGGTACAGAGGTCTTTTTCACACTCCTTCAAACTCAGAGCCTATCACAGCCTGTCCTCCTTTTGCTACTTCTCTTGCTTGGATTTGTAGCTTTTTTAGGGCCAGTTGACCTTGTCTTGGCTGCTCAGGCAGTCCTGTTGGATTATCAGTTCCCAGGCTCCTTGGCATTGAAAGGTCTTGATCAGAGGCACTGAAACTGTAGTGCAGAGAAACCAGAGCTGTCAGGGTGGCAATGCTGAATGTCAGGCAGGCTGGCTTATGTGTTTTCTTGGCCACAGAAACTCCTGTTACATTTCTGTTACACAAGATTGCTGGTTGCATGTGCAAGAACTGTTTTGGCTAACATTTAGTCTATTTTATAATGTAATCCAAGTTGCTCTGTATCCCTTGCTTTGCAGAGCTGGGAAAGGAGCAAGTTAAAAGGAAGCTGGGAAAGAAGTCAGTTGCACATAAGTGATTTAACTTGTTAAGTTCTATGCTTTGCCCGTGTTAAAATTATTTAGAAAATAGTAAATATAAAAATAAATGCTAAAAAAGGTCTCACAGCCCCTTTCCCTATATTAGGTGCATTGTATGTTGGTGCAGTCTGCTATGAATAGTTAACTGTTCACTGTTAAATGTTTCAGAATGATGCCAGGTTAAAAATAGTGGTAGCTGTCTTATTAACTTTAATATATTACTCAGCCCTGTGTGTGGCCAGCATTTTGTCAGCACAGCAAATCCTCTAATGGATTGGCATAATTTATGAGTAAAAGGAAAGTTATTCAAATGTGGAAGTTGCATGTATATTGTGAGGCTGATTTGCCTATCAAATTCTTGCAGAAATTCTTCAAGTCTTGCAATTCCCTGGGCAGATGAGATCAGCAGGATGCAGTATTTGCCTGGAATGCACTGTAGCTTACTTTAGGGATGTTGCTGTTAAGGGAAGGTGTCTGCTTGCAGTGATTGGTTCTTTTTTTAATTACTGCCACTTGAAAGCATGTTCTAATCAAAAAAGAATCTTTGCAATGAAAGCTTCATAACCAAAGAGTTCAGTGAATCTATTTAATGATTGTGGTCAATATAGATATGAGCCAAAGAGCAGATTTATCAGTGGTGTGTGATTTAACAATAAAAGGAGGATTTGTCAGTTTATGACAACTTGGTAGAATGTGTTCAGTAGACATAATTTGGTAACTGCTTCATGTTTTTAAAACCGTCAGTACCTTCTGGTTAGAAAGTCATGTCAGCCATTTGGGTGTTCAGATGAACCCAGTATGGAATTTGCACAAACAAAAAGCTGCCAAAGAGTACTGGCTGTAAGTGTGCCTCCAGCTTCTGGCTGGAGAGATGCAAAGTACATTAAAACTCACAAAAATGGCTGAACTGAGAAGGATGGGAAGAAAGGCAAAATTTAGTTCTTCATGGAATCCCAGGAGAGGAGAAAAAAGGCAGTGGCAGAGAAGGTTGGAGAGAAGGTACAGCCTTCCTCAAGCATGATTATTGAGCTTTTTATATTTAGATGTCTCTGCAGTGAATTTTTGCAGAACTGCATTTATTCAGATATATATAACCTTTGATATTTACTGTGTTAAAAAGTCTGTCAATAAAGGACCATTTTGTGGCTCTCAAAATAGTGCAGGGATAATGTTGCTGTGTTGCTACTGTCTGCTTTTAGGCAGGGAAGCATCATAGGGTAATTCAGGCTAGCAAGGAGCTCTGGAGGTCTCCAGCCTCCTGCTCAAAGCAGTATCATTCTGAGGTCAGGCTGGATTTCTCAGGGCTTTGTCCAGCTGAATTCTGAAAATATCTAGGGGTGGAAACTGTGTGTTCTTTCTGGGCAGCCTGCACTTCTGTTTGTATCCTTGTGTGGAAAACTGTTTTCCTTACACTCTGAACTTCCCATGTTTCAGCTCATGCCTGTTCTCTCTCATCCTCCATCCACACTCCAGGAGGACGAGTGCTCCATGGGAGGAGCCTGGCTTAGTCTTTAATAACCTACACTAGACAAGCATTATGCTGATGTCTTTCTTTCTCCAGGCTGCATGAGCCTGATTCCCTCAGCCTCTCCTCATGATGAAATGCTCTGACCCCTCACTGTCATGGTGGCTCTTTCCTGGACTTGCTCCAGTTTGTCTTGTTCTGGGGCAGCTGGTTCTGAGCACAGGATCTGGGTGGTCTGACAAGTGCTGAGAAGGTGGTGAGATCTGCCCTGGCCCTGTTTGTGCAGCTCAGGAGCAGCTCCCACTCTGCTGCCAGGGCACACAGGGCTCACGTGGAGCTCGCTGCCCACCAGGATGATGCCCAGGTCCCTTCCTGCAGAGCTGCTGCCCAGCTGGCCACTGCTCACTTGGTGCTGTTGCAAGGGATTTTTCCTTCCCAAGCTGTGAGAGCTTTGGGTTTCTCTTTCTGGAGTTTCATAAGGTCCCTGTTGAAGCCTTCTTCAGCTTGTCCAGGGTCTTGTGAGGGGCAGTTCAGCACCTGAGGTCACCCCAGTTTGGTACAAGAAATGTCCTTTTAAAGCAATACCAAAAATACCGATTTTCTATTTTTAACCTTGATTGTAGCCTTAATTAAACCAGAATGGGAACATAGAACCAGTACATTTCAAGGTACTGGATTTAAGAAAAGTTGTTTTTCTAAAAAAATACATGCCTACATGAATAATTTACTAAATAAGGGATGTCACACAGCACTGCTGTTACTAATGCATTTAAAAATTAAAAAGTAATTCCTGGGTGCATTTCAGGCATCCTAGGAACTTAATCCACCTGGGACAAGCCCTAAGCAAGCAGGTGCTGCTTTAATGAATGACAATTTTAGAGTTGGACTTTCTACAGGCTCTTACTGCCACCTACAGTCAGCTCAGCTGCGTGTTCAGGGCTTGTATTCCTTGGGCAGTGCCGTTTGGAACCTGCAGAGGTTACAATAAAGGGCCTTTATTACAGTGTTAAAAACGCTCTTCCTTTCCTAATTGTTTGGAACTCTCCTCTGGCAAGAGCTTCCTGGCCCAATGGACACAGACAGAGCCCAAGATGTTATGCTGGTGGAACAAGTTGTGATATATGTTGTGCAGTCTCGGTACAGAAATGTCTTTAAAATAATTTGCTAACCTTTCACAAAGTCTATATTTTAAATAACAAAAATACAGGACTGCTGGATTAAAAGTCAAACTGTGAGAAAAGGAACAATAATGGCATGAGAAACTTGTTCTTTTTCCTTGCTTGGATTCTCTTACTACATAAGTCTTCCTTTTCCTGAATGTTTGGATAGTATTCAATTATTTTCCTCTATTTCAAAGCTGTTCTTTTTTTAGTAATTTGTGGAGTGCTTCTGTGGGCTCATTAATTACATGTCTGTTGCTCAGCATTGCCTGGGTTCAGTAAAACTGCTGGCATCATCAGAATTCTCTGACTGAAATGGGCTATATTAGCATGCTTTTTATATAGAAAGCTCTGGTGAGCTGGCAATGTCTGAAACTCTCTTCTCTAGTCTCTCCCTTCCAGCCCCTTACAGATTCCACACAGACAGCTTTGCTCATTTGGAGCACTTGAAAACTCATCTCTTTTAAAAGCAGAGGCTCATCAAACTCTGTTTTTTTTAATGGAAGTTATTAATGCATGACAGGTCTTACGTGGCAGTCTGATCTAGGATGTTAATTACTAAAAGATTATATTAAAAACCCTTAAGGACAATACCATATGCCTTAGATGACTTGTATAAGATCCTTTATGGAGACTGGAAACTTGAGGAGGTTAATTTTATTGAGCAAAAATGTGGTAAGTAAGTAATGTGGTCAGTTGGATCTTTATTAAAAAATAAAATTTTCTGATTCAACCAACATACGAGGTTAATAAATACCTTCAACTTCTTTTACAGGGTGACCTGAAAACTTACATCTGCAATGAGCAGGAGCACATTAAAGGAGAGTCTCAGATAATGCTGCTCCAGAGAATGGCATGTGAGATCGCTGCTGGCCTCGCTGTGATGCACAAACACAACTTTGTGCACAGGTAGGCTCCAGAGAAATGCCAGTCAGACAAGATGCACTCTGAAATTCATCTGGGTATTTTCATTAAAATCCAGGGGTATTGAAGACTCTGTTTCCACAAACATGTGAAATATCCTGAGGCATGAAGGTGTGATGCTGACGGAGGTGCTAATTGAGCTGCAGTGGTGTGGTGTCCCAGCTCCACCTGCTGAAAGCTGATCACCTGCTCTTTGGGTTTGCAGCCCATAGAACACACCCTGCTGCCAAGCCAGTCCACATGTAGTTGTTGGATTAATTCTTGGCCAAGTCAAATTAATTTTGTTTATTGTGGAGGGAGGGATGTTAAAATTCAGTTAGAATTAATCTTATGTGCTGTGAATTTTTATTAGCTTTAGAACTTCTCTTTCATGATGTTACCTGTGTTACTAAAAATGTAAAAAAACCCCAACACCTTTCTAATGCAGTTAAGGAGGAAGCTGAGTGTAGAGGGGAAGTCTGACTGAAAGGGGTATTCTCTCACTGAACTGTTGTTCATGTAACCTTTAAATCTTCGCTAAAGGAGGTAGTCAGATTTCAAAGTAATCATGCTAGAAGAAGAATCTTGTTCCCATCAGGGGAAATGCTAGATTTGTTGTTAATTAACATAATTTTTTTTAATTACAGTTAATGTAGTCAATACTGAAAGAATGGCAGTAGTTGCAGAAGGCTGGGAAAATTTATTCATGAAAGAAGTTGCCCAGAAAAATACAAACTTTTTTTTTTTTTTTGCTTCATTAACCTCTAAGATGACTAAAATATTAAAGAGTACTTGTTCTTCAAATGTGGCTTACCTGGTGAAACCTTGGGTACCACAAGACAGTTACTTTGTCAGTCTCTGCTATAGGACCAGCACTTCCATCACCCCTTCAGCAAGTCAGGAGCTTGTGTTGGAGCTTATCAATGCACATCTCGCTGCTTAGGGAAGGCAGAGACCTTGTGTTCAGGGAGAAATGAACTCTCAAACCTAAGTCTTAAAAGGTGCAGGTTTAAAACAGCAGCAAAACCCTGAAAAGACCCCAAAGCCTGGACTCAGCTGGTGGCTGATGAACAGAGCTCTTCTTTTAACCCATGTAACAATTTCAAATGACTTCAAGGTAATACCAGTTGTACCTGTCTGTTAACAGAGGGATCAGTTTCTTCTCTTGCAGCAGCATGGCTCTGTAGGTATTAAATTTAACAGTACATTTTCAGTGAAATACTGATAAACTTGGTAAATAATTAATCTGTGGATCTGCAAGATTGTCATTGTAATGTTTACTTCTAGCAACACTATCCTGATGCTGTCAGAGTAAGTGGTAAAGCTCCAGCATCAGTGATTTTGTTGTTAGTGGTAAATTCAAGCAGCCAACAATTTTTCTCTTCCAGGATATTTATTTAAATAGTATAAAACAATTTGGCAAGCTCTGGGACATACTTGAAGGTTATAGATGTGTTTCTGACCTGTGTAGTTCAATGACTCTTGAAAGGAAAACATCATCATCTTTCTTTGTAGCAGACAAGCTGTGGCTTTCATGCCATTTGTACTTCAGAGACTTTTTTTAAGCCAACAGAAGCAAAGGTAGAGTTCTTCCAGGGCACTTAATTGCCTTGTCCCCTCTGTGAAACTGAGAAGTGAAATATTTGAGCAATTAGTCTGCTGAGCTCTTTGGTGTCGCAGTCACAGTTCCAGCTTCATTAAACTTGCATAATAAATTTCTGAGTTTGCATGATGGGTTTCCTAAAACTGCTTCTTTGTATTATTACAGCAGCACTGCTGGTTTGTGAGTATTTGTGGTCTGGTTTATGGTAGAAACTGGAAGCAAATTCTGTGTCTATTCAAGAGCTTTGTGATTTGTTTATTGGAGAACTTCCATGAAATACATTTTCTATTGGTTTTTTTCAAAGACTGTCTGTAGTTCTGGTTCATGTGCAGTGTATGGGTTTGTTACTTAAGGAACTTAACTGTAGATGTAAGGTATTACTAATTGCTCAGTATCATATTGTAAATTACTATTTTAACCTAATCTGAATTGCTGATAGATGTTGCTTATGACAATTAAAATGCAAGCCATGCAGTGATAGGTGTGAAGAGGGGTGACATCACTGTAGCATGTGAACAGCCCACGTAATCTCCATGAGAGGATTGTGAGCAGAATGAAATAACTGCATGCAAATGCTGTGTGTAGTTTGAATGCTTAAGAGTCTACACCACTGCTCAGGAGAAGTGACTACAGCTTGAACTTTTTTATACAGGGCAGCATAATAGTCTAGGGGTTTTATGTGAAATCTTTAAATGTGATTGTCTTGTCACTGTGTTTAGTTTTCTTTGGATTCCTGAATGCAGAGTCTGCTTGGTTCTGTGGCTCTGAACAGATTCTCCTTTGAAGCAGTGGGAATGCCTGAGGGAAATCACAGCCTTTTGGCCACAAAACAAATCTTGTCCAATAAGTCCTCTCTAAAGAGAAACCCTGATAGTGTTTGTTTTTAATAGAAGTGATGAGTGTACTTCATGAAGTACTGTACATGCAGATGAATTACTGTAGTGGCTGCAGTATTCCAGTGAGAATATGGAATCAATTGTTGGCATGTGTAGGTTTTAAAACTTAATAAAAATATAAGCAACAAGAAAGCTATCTTAATGTTTAGTTTAGATCACAACTGCACTTTAGAAATTACTGTCCCCACTTCCTCTGCCTGGGTTTGCACTACATATAGGTTGGCTTTTCAGAGTGCATGGGCTGGTTTAATTTCCTCAGAAGAGGATCAGGAAGGGAGCTGCAGGAGCTCCAGGAGCAGAGCACCTTTCTTGCACCCAGCTTGCCTCAGCCTTCAGTAGGATTTAGGTCTATGGGATCAGCCTACAGCTCATGCACAGAGCATTGTTGAAGTATATCTAGAGTGGATGCTGAATCCTTTGCACTGTTTTGTGTTACTGATCTATTATTTGCAACTGTAACCTGTAACTCTGCATAAGTTCTTGATTTTTAGATTCTAATTTTTTAAAATAGAGTTTTCTTGGTTTTTCATTTGATACGTCAAACCATGACCTGACTGTTCCAAGAACTGTCACTTCTGTTAACCCATTTGTCTGAATTTGCATTGAAGACCTCCTGGTTTGTCTCACTGTTTCTTTGTTTGCATTTGCAGTGACTTGGCCTTACGGAATTGCTTCCTTACATCGGATTTAAATGTCAAAGTGGGAGATTATGGTATAGGATTGAGCAGGTATAAGGTGAGTTAAATCTTGTCATGGGTCACTTTTTTAAAGAATTCGGGGGCCAAGGTTAGAACAGGCATGCTTGAAAGTTGTAAACTTGATACTGGACTGTCCTTTATTTGAATAATGAACTTCGAACAACTTTGAATAATGAAAAAATAACTGTAGCAAGTTCACGTACCAGGATAGGTACCTTTCTAGAGATGAGTAGAGTTTATGCTTCTAGAATCTTCTGCTAAATCTACCCTTTTTTGGTCCTATTTACAGTAGTCCTACAATATGAACAAAGTATTTTTAATGTGTTTTAAGGACACATTTGAAAGAGAAGTTCAAATTTCTTAATGAAAATATTCAAAATATTAAAGTATGTCAAGAAAGCAAAAAAATAAAGACATTAATTAAAAAATTTTGTAAATACCAAACCTTAAACAAGAAATTGGCATACAAATATCTGCTATGCAGTGACCAGTGAATGACTTTCCTCCTTAGCATTATTCTCTGCTACTTGGGGAAAATGGGATTTTTTTTTTTTTTTTTAATTCTAATCTTTTACATAGGCACCACATAAAAACATATTAAGGACTGTCACTGTCTGGAAGTTGGTCCAATGTATGTTCAGCCTTTTCATGGTTTTTTTCTTCATTTTTATCAATAATTTAGGAAGATTATATTGAGACAGATGAGAAGAAATTTGTTCCTCTACGATGGACTGCACCTGAGTTAGTAACAAGTTTTCAAGACAGACTGTTATCAGCAGAGCAAAATAAATACAGTAACATATGGTATGTAGAAGGCTTAAAAAAATTTCCGTGAGAGATTTGTGAACATATTTTCAAACGTTACCTGAAAGAGTAAATAATATTTAAATTAGCTTGATGCATCAGATGTACAGTAGGTTAATCTCTGTAAACCTGAAACTATATCCTGCTTTGGAAAGATGCTTAGAAATCTGTTGAGAGAAAGTTGGAGCAAACAAAAATATTTAGCAGAATAGTAGGTGTTTATATTAATAAAAATACCTTCAGATGTTTATAAAGGAAAGAAATGGTAAATGATTTTTCCAAGAATAAGTAGCTGTGGGTGACACAAAAAGTTGATCCCACTAGAGCCAGATGAAGTTCAATTGGTAGAACAGTGGCATTTTCATTAAAATGCTGCATTCTTGCTGCAGCATTTGAGAGCAGCAATTAACTGATGGTTTCTGCTGCCAAAGAGATGATAGACAATGGCTGGTGAACTCTTGAAGATGAACGTTTTTGAAATTGCCAAGTTCCACTTCAGTTCTCAAGCCCCAAGAAATTTGGATAATGGAAATTGTGGATTAGGCTAACATTTGTGAAAACATTGTAGTTAAATCCTGCTTTATATTCAAAGGATATTAAATAGTAAACTAGGCTTTGTTTGGTGTTTTGAAAGTAGAGTTGCAGAAAGCAAGTGGAGTATATAGAAATTATGTAAAAACTAAATTGTTTCCATCCTCCAAGGAGGCTTCCTCAGCTCATACTGTTCATCTGGACTACAAGCAGCCAGGGTCTTAACGTTTCCAACTTGTATTTTAGTGCCTCTTATGCAGAGCTGCTTTGAGCAGGTTTGACTAGATGATTCCAGACACCCTTTCCAATCTAAATTATTTTGTGTGCAGAGTCAGTTACTTTGCATTTTGAGCATGGAAAGATTCCCTGAAGATTAGCATTGACTGTAATCAGTGAAAATGTGATTAGTGTTGGATACAGTACAGATGCAGCAATGAGCAGAGGCAGCTTTTAACCACTGCAGCTTGACAGTAAGGAATTATCTGAATTCTGGAACAAAGATGAGTTTTCTAGCAGTTTGACCTATAACTGCAATTTCTCATGAAAGCTTTTTCTCTTCTGTTGGACTAACCATAAAGTTTTTAAATCTCATTTCAATATACCATATTAAACAATATAACAATATTTTTTTTATTTTTGAATTCTTGAAAAGATAATATTTTATTATATGTGGGGGTTTTCCATGATCAAATAATTTGAGACATTTTATATTTTATTGCCTTCACTGTTGCTGCCTTCAAGCAACTTTATTCTTCAGGCTTTTAGCGTTCTGTCAAAATGAATTAACAAGTTCTGAAGTTATTCTAGAGACAACAGGGAGTAGTATTTATTTCTTTTTGCCAGTTATGCTTTGCATATCCTTTCTTAGAAAAGCCACTCTAAAATAGTTCTGAGAATGCCCAGTTGTTTGCTGCTCTTTTGCAGGTCCCTGGGTGTGACGTTATGGGAGCTGTTTGAGAATGGTGCTCGGCCTTACTCCGACTTCTCTGACAGGGAAGTCCTAACCCACGTCATCAAGGAGAAGCAGGTTAAACCCTTCAAGCCACGTCTGGAGCAGCCATACTCTGATAGATGGTAAACTTTAAATGTTTCTATTTATTCTTAAAGCCTATGAAGAAGTTTCTTAAATTACTCAATTCTCTTAAATACATTGGAATTGCTACATGGAAACTCAGTGAACAAACCCTAGGTAAAGGACTAGTGAAAGGACTTGCTAGAGATGGATGTTCGTGCCAGTGATACTGGTACTCTGAGGCTTGTTAGGTATCTGAATTCTTTAAATTCCTTTTCACTGTGAAACCTATTGAAACATGTTTTTATTTGTGTAGGTATGAAGTTCTGCAGTTCTGTTGGCTGCCTCCAGAAAAGAGACCGACGGCAGAAGAAGTGCACAGACTTTTAACTTACCTCCGCATGCAAAGCCAAAGGGACTCGGAGATTGATTTTGAACAGCAGTGGAATGCTCTGAAACCAAACACCTCAAATAGAGAAGCAAGTAATTCTGCATTCCCAATCTTGGATCACTTCACAGGAGATAGACTTGGCCATGAGCTGGAGGAGGTTCTGACTGTAACTGAAACGAGCCATGGTCTGAGCTTTGAATACATCTGGGAGGCAGCTAAACATGATCACTTTGATGAATGTGGTCATGTGAATCCTGATGAAGCCATGACCTACACAAGTATTTTCTATCCAGTGGAGGTTTTTGAGCGGTCACTTTCAGAGCAAGGACCAGGAGCACAGGATGGAAGTGGTCAAGAGGCATCACTTTCTGTCCCTGGGGTGTTGCCTGTGTTTGATGCACACAAACTTTCTGTTGGAAATGACTACTATATCCAGTTGGAGGAAAAAGGAAGTGGCTGCAGCATGAATTTTGATAACCAATCAGTTGTATTAACAACAGAAGTTGATCATCAAGAAGCTGTACAAGAAAAAAGTTCTCATTTCACGGTTCTCAGGGATCTTGATGTTGAAGAATCTAGCACTGATGGGGACTTCTTCCACTACAATACAGATCCTAAAGAGGAATTTTTGCCTGCTACTAGTAGTCCAGAAAGTCCTTTCCAGAGTATATTTAATGACATGGATAGATCGGAAGAACTGACAAATAGAAAAATGCTTGGGTTTGCTGATGATTCTCCTAAAGACTTTAAACCAGCTGTTTTGAACTCAAACACAGATGCTAGAAAGGCAGTAGACTGTTCTGAAAAGGAGCATTCTAGTCATGCTTCTGAAAATGAAACAGTTTCCTTATGTGAAAAGATCTCTAACCAGTCAGACATGGTAACTTTAGAAGAACTTTCTGATAACTTCTTATTTCTTCAAGAGAAAAACTTACTAACAGGGTTATTGCCTAACAAAACCAGCAGTGATTTTGGGCAAAAGTCAGATGATGTTCTAAAAAGTATATTAGAAACCTCAAAAAGAAACTCCATAGAGCCTGAGCCTGTGCTGGCTGAAAGTGCACAGGTCTTTTCTTTAATACATGAAAGTCTTAGAACAATGAAAGATGAAAATTTTAACCCAGTGACAATGAATAAAGATCCCAGTTCCCAGTCTCAGACTCCTGTAGACATGCAGGCAACCTCTAGTCCACCCACAGCACATAATTCATGTGATAACTGTGCAAATCTTCCTGTTTTGAAGGATGAGGGGAAATTTCTAAATATTGAAGTGAATGAAGTCATGTCTTGTAACACCGATGTTCTCTGTCAAGAAGAGCTATCTTATAATGCCAAAAATAATAATGTTGGAAACAGTCCATACTATAGTGTAGCTGTTGAAACAGATGAGTGTGATGCACAGATGAAACAGGGAATGCTTTTCAAGTCTGATGAAATAACTTGTAACAGAGAAAATAATAGTGATCAGGAAGACAGGAAAATAAACTTGCAAGATAGTTCTCCCATATTAAAAAAAAATGACTGTTTATTGGAGGAAATACAAGAAACATCAAATCATTTTGAGAACTATAAGGGTGTTCCAGAAGAGGTGACCTCAATTTCTGTTGCTGCTTCAGATTGTACAAGTCAGGATAGTCTTTTGGAAGACAGCCCATCTCCTATACAGACTATAGAACAAGCCTTAGAGACACCTGATTCTTTGGATTCTTTAGATGTAAATGAGGTTTTAGAATCTTTACAGGCTCAAAGTCCTCAGAAACTTTTGCCACCAGATAAACCTGCTGACAGTGGCTATGAAACAGAAAACCTGGAGTCTCCAGAATGGACTTCCCATGTCCCTGTTGAGGATGCTTCCAGTGTGGATACTGCTCTGTGTGTTGTGAGTGAGAGCAGTGTCAGTGCTTTGCCTTCTAATCCAGTCATCATTGTTTCAGAAGCAGCAGCTTGTTTGGATGCAGTGAACAGCAATTTTGAAATAACCCCAGTGGTTTTTCTGAGTGGAAATCAAAACTCTTATAGAGACTCAGCCTATTTCTCTGATAATGATTCTGAGCCAGATAAAAAACCAGAAGAGTCTGTAAATCTGTCCAGAGAGACTGTGTGTGTCGTTTCCTCCAACAGAGGAGAAAGTCACACTGAAGAGGTTGGTGGGTTTGAAGAGAGACAGCAAATGTGTGATGTGAGGAATTACCAGAATGATGATAATCAAAACTCGAAACTGGAACTAAACCACAATTTAGAGATCCAAGAGATGGATGAAAGAATGCAGGGGTGTCCTGATGAGTGGGCTGAGGCAACTCTGACATCCCTGGAAATAGTGATGGAAGGTAACCTGAGGGATGAAATAAAACTGTCTGAGACTTCCCATAAAAGTGTGTCTTGTGTTGGCACTAACACTTCAGAGCTCCTTTCACACAGAGACTTAAAGCCTGTGCACAACCTGGCTTTAGATCTGAGTAACAGTGAGAAGTCCTTCTATCACATGGAAGGACAAAAATTGAAAGAGCCAGATATTGAGGGAAAATACCTTGGCAAACTCAGTGTGTCTGGAATGCTTGATTTAGAAGATGGTGATGATGCAGATGAGGAAGATGAAAACAGTGATTCTGAGGATGACATGAGGACTTTCCATATGCATAGTCTGAGTTCTGACAGTGAAGATGAAACTGTTCATCAAGTACCTGAGATAGTTACTGACAAAGATGATGGAAAACACTTGAGAAGCTTGTTGAAACTTCCAAAACCTCCTAATGAAAAGCAGCCTGAATTTTGGAAAGATGAGAAAAAGGCTGTAACGTTCTTTGATGATGTGACAGTCTATTTATTTGATCAGGTATCCTTCTTTTTAATTCCTAAGTAAAATTTTTGTTGGCTTGCTTTTTTAGTTTTGTTTTTCTTTAAACAAGAAGTAATTGAATAAATTGCTTAATATTTGGGAAAATCTTGTTACAAAAGGACCTTTCTTTTTTTGGCAGGGTTACAGCTTCTTCATGATGTAGGTTGTTTTTTCTTTATAGATTAAGGCTATGTAAGAATATATGTATGTAAAAGAATAATATTTATATATAAAGAAAAAAGAACTTTGTGACTTGGGTAGGTGCAGTTTTGTGCTGCTGGCAGAGTAGCAGCATTAATCTAAAGTGAAGGAGGGTTTTGCTTTGGTTGCCAAATCCTGAATCTCCATTGCTGTTGGACCCTTGACTGCAACTGCTGAATGAAACATGGTTCTAATGATGTTTTTCTGCTGTTTATAAGATGTATTTAATTTGAATATACGAGACAGTATTGCTATGGACAAGATTTAATTATTTTATTTTGACAGAATATTGTTGTCATTTTATAGAAGCAGTTTATCTGTTTAATGAATTTGAAGTCTTTAAGATGCTTTATGAAAGAAAGGAAGAAAGGAAAAAAAAGCCAAAAATTAAACAAACCCCTCCCAAAACTCAAACTGAAACCTAACTCTGAATCTTATGTTAGTTAGTTAGTAAATTTATGTAAAATGATAATCAAAAAAATGATAATCAAAGATGAGAACAGTATTTAGATGATAATGCTAATTTTTATTAGTCCTGTGGGATTCATGTTCAGTGACACAGTGATCTGCTTATAAAATTCAAGGTTACTTTTGTTTCCCTGTCAGCTTTATCAATTTTTAACTTCTGTAACTGGATACAGAGGGGATTGTATTTTAGCATTATGGCAACTAAACTAGTCCAGTGAGTTTAAATGAACAGTCACATTGTCAAGCTTTGGAAATGTTGCTTATGATGACGCACATAAATATTAGAGTTAACTGTGTTTTGGAATAGAAAACATAGGTGATATATTTGTGTTTAGGCAGCCTGTAGAATAGTAATCCTTTTGTCAGAGAGGAAGGAAAAAATCAGCTGTGTTTAAACTGCTCTTAGTTGTTGAACTCTTTACTTTTTATTACAATAACTGATAAAATGTTGGCTGCTTCCAATACCGGCTGTACAAAGTCTGTCTCTTTATCCTGAACATGATTAGGGGATTAAAAAAAAAATAAAATGTTGGGATAAGGCTTTATTAAAGAGGAAAAAAAAACCCTACCCATGTTAAGCTGATATGGGAACTGTTTTCAACTGGAAGGTATTTTAGCTTTGTTTCTAGAAATACGAAACTGTTTTATATCATAAATAATATTTAAATAGTAATTTCCTGCATGCATTTTAGCATAGATTTGATGCAGCTTTCTTTAGAAGTCGTGCATGTGCTAATCTGTATCTCAAAGTCTTGTTTTGTTGTAACTGTTTACAGACCTTTTACTTCCAGATTTGGGAGATTATAAACTTGATGGCAGGATGGGGGGGTGTATTTGTGGGTGCTGGCATCTGAAGGCACGGAGACATTGTGTCACAAAAATAAGTGACTTTGTTTGCCTTAGGAAACACCAACGAAGGAGCTGGGAAGCCGTGGGATAGACGTGAACGGGGAAGGTGCTGGCAGCTCTCCTGTTCCATCTTCCAGTCCTGGTTACTTAAACAGATTTGCAAATTCAGAAAGCTCAACAGATGAAGAAGGTACATGAATATATTTATGCAGGGGCTGAGATTGTTTTATGCAGAGCCTTTTATGAGGAGTCATTAAACTATACGTGATCTGTAAATTCAGTGGACCATGTTGGCTTCAATTTTGCATCCTAAGCACACAGTGCAGCTGAGCTCAGATTCCCTTGTTCCTGAGGAGCAAAGCTGGGATGTGATACTGGTTGTTTATATATTGATGTGTGCAGGGTTGCCTGAGAGGCAGCCAAACTGGGTGACAAATCTTTGTGACTCCCTGGGCTAGAACCCTGCCCAGGGCTACAGGTTTTGTTTGGGCTTAATGCAATCTTCCAGTCTACTTGTACAACTCTGGGTAACCTTATGTGACATTACTGTAATGCTGCTTTTTTTTCTTCTTTCTTCTTGTTTTTATTTTCCTCCCCAAGGTGGGGGTTTTGAGTGGGATGATGACTTCTCTTCTCCAGAGCCATCCTTTATATCCAAGGCAGCTAATAGTCTCATTGGTTCTAAACCTCCCCTTCAGCCATCAAAGTACTTCTCTCCACCCCCACCTTCCCGGACTCTTGATCAGAACTGGTCACATTCATCCCCTTACTCCAGATTCTCCATCTCTCCTGCAAACATGGCAAGCTTTTCTCTTACACATCTTACAGATTCAGATATAGAGCAAGGAGGTAAGTGATTTTGTTATAATAATTGCTTTAAAGATACAAATTAAAGATACGTAAAGATAAAAGTAACAGATAAAATTAGTCTCGTTCTATTTAAATACCAAATATAGAAGTACATTTTTAACACTAAAAAAGTTTGTCTGGTCTTGTGTTTCAGTTAAGACAGTTTTCTATGGACAATGAGTTGTGGTTGAACAGCCTATGAAACATTTACAGGACAAGCTCTCAGTTTTTGTATTAAAAACCCTAGTGCTGTATTTGTATAAATGAAACCTCTGCTATCTTGAAGCACTGCTGTTGCACCTGCCACACTATGGCATTTATTAATTCTGGTTATTGCAGAGTCTTAAGTCACAGTTGTGTTTTCATTGCACAGAATGAGGATGCCAGGAACATAATGTTTCTGCTGTTATTGTGTAAGCTTATTTTACAGTTTAGTTTCTTTTCATATTGCTTTTTAGACACTGCATTCTTGGCATTCTCTCGAGAATTGCAGCATGTTTTCTAGAGGTGTGAACAGGATAGCTTTTGTTAGGAGAGCCAAACAATCCATTCAGAGCAATATTGAGTACTAGCAGTGTTTATTAACAAGCCTTCTTGTCAGTAACCAAAAGCTTTTTTAACCTTTGATACATTTTTGAGGGTTAAGAGAAGCAAAAATAGGCACACTTGAATCAGTTTGGCATATTATTAATCTTGATAACACATTGCATTATTAAAAATAAATATTACTGATTGCAGAGCCTTGCTAATGGTCAATGTCTATAAATATGTAATCAGTGTTATATGGAGTTGTATTGTTCTTGTATTGTGCTTATTGATTAGATAATATTTGCTGCTTAGTAACTTAGAGATAAGAGAGAATATTTTGGAGACCCTACGTTGCCTTATGTGTCCTGAGAAGTGACATTGAACTGTGTGATTGAAGCAGATGTCTATGAATAAATGAACCGAATGTTTACAGAGGCTGAAAGCGTAGGGAAAAATTAACCAAAACTTGGAAGGGCAGAACAGCAGAATGCCAAGTTCTAGCAAGAGTCTTACAAAGAGGTGAGGGTTGTGCAGAAGAATCTCACTATATCTTATGACCTTTCCTCTACTAATAGGAAGCAGTGAAGATGGAGAAAAAGATTAAATCAATTTAAACTTGCTCGGACTCCATACATAAAACACACAGACTTTGTGTTTGAAACTTCTTTATCTAAACTCTGGATCCTCCTGGAGTAACACAGGTAATCAAGAAGTACTGAGAAATGGAAGTAAACACTGAAAGCAATGTTAAATCAGGACATTAATTTGAATGTGTATTTAACTTTGTAATGTATTTTTAAATCAGTGCAATTTTGCTTTTCATTGAAAGACGATTCTGCCGCTGTTTTCAAGTACTTGAAGTATTTTTCAGATAACTTAAGTAAAGCAATTACACTACAGTCTGGTTTATGTATGAGATTGTATAATATTCTTTTTATATTTTTCCATGTAGTTCATTATCTATTTGAACATACACCTGTTGTAGAATTGTGTATAACTGTCCTGTGCAACAGGTGGCTGTGTTGATGGAACTGTATGAATGATAGTTGATCAGTAGTGAGCCATATTTATTCAGAAAGTTATCACTACATATTACTTTGCTTATTACAATTGCACTATGGATTATTCTTCCTTTATTTCCTGATGATGTACAGAATCAAAATCTTAAATCTTTCAAGGAATATAAGACAAGTTGAATTGGCCCAATTATCCAGTTTAATTTGTCCTTTTTGTAGCCTTTGCTATGCACGGTACTTGTAAAACGTACATAACTTCTGAGTATTATGTTAGACTTGCTGAAATCTTATATTCAGTACCATTTCTAAAATGATAATGGTTATAGAATGGTTGTTAGTGTTCATGTTTTATAGGAAACTGGAAAAGAATATATGATATACTCTGGAATTTTTAGATGAAAGAGATAATGTCTCTTAATTCCTACATATGATCCTACTGACTGCTTAAACTGTAATAGCATCTGACTATATCACAGTTAAGGGCCTTCCAGTTTTTACTACAATTTCTGCCTTGGAGAAAGAAGAGGAAAAATTGGCTGTACAAAACTCTGGAATTTATGAATCTTATAAAAAGATAGTTTCAATAGACTGGATTTGGGTACACTTGGCCCTTCAGTTGTACATTCTGTGAATTTTGAAGCTCACTCTTCGGCCGACTGCAGATTGGGGCTCCATTCAGAGGCCTGTGGTAAACCTACCTCTTGGTGATGTTATGACAATTAAGATTTTGATTAATGGTTAATGCCCAGATTTGCACCCATTATAGGGCCAGATCCATTTTGAGATGTCTGCAGAGCTCCATGGTACATCTTGAAATGCATCCTGAACAAAGGCTGCAGTACAATAGGTTTGCTCTGAAGCTTGTAGGGAAGGGAAGACTGTGGAGGCTTAACCTTCCTGCTCTACCATGCATTAGCTGATTTAATCCTCTAAACTGCTTGGAAAAAGATATCCTTAATTATTACTCCAAAGTGAGTTCAACTGAGAAACAAATCCCTGACTTCTTGGAATGCCTTATGCAGTTCAGATCTGTAGGAAACACTGATAGGAACAGTTTACCTGGCTTTGTATTTGTTTACCTGTACTAAAATACAAATGCACTGAAATATGAAGTACTTTGTATTTTAGTGGCTGTTTTGGCAGGGCTTGAGGTAATGGTGGTCCAAGTGCTCTGTGTCCAGATCCAGTCACCAGAGAATTTTCATTTTATGGAGATGGGAGGACTAGATATTCTCAGATGTGTGATTTCTTTTTTTTTTTTTTTTGTATACCTCTGTGTTAATTTTGATTTTTAAGTGTTTTAAAAATGGCAGGAATATGTTAACTGCTTCTTTTCCAATATTATTTAGCCCTTAAACCAGAATGGCTTCCATACTGATTAAAAGGGAATGATTTAGTTACCATGTTTGAAGTTGCCAATGAATTGAGATATCTTTTTCTGATGAGGCACTCAGGTTCAGAGTTAGTCAGAACTGTTCTTCAGTATGAAGTGAGGAACTGAATTTTCCTATGGACCTTTCCCCAAACATTATTTAGAAGGCAAAGTCAACTAGTTCTTAATACAGGCTTACAGTATAGAGGGTTTTTAAGGAAGCTGTGCGCTACTGAAAATATTTTTAAATGTTGGTAATAGACCTTGTGCACAAACTATTGCTTAGAAATTCCATAATTCCAACATTAAACTCCTTGATACGGCTAGATTTAGGGTACCTCATCTGTCTTTAATTCTCACCATAGTAAAAATGAAACTCCATTAATAGTCTGCAAAGAACATGTGGACTTGTCTGCCTTGCATGGTGAAAAACCTGTCAGACCTGGAGTTCAGCCTTAATTTTGAACCATTTGATTTAAAAAA
This sequence comes from Phylloscopus collybita, assembly GCA_027886175.1. NCBI lineage: Eukaryota > Metazoa > Chordata > Aves > Passeriformes > Phylloscopidae > Phylloscopus > Phylloscopus collybita. The sequence continues at coordinate 6,081,330 of JAJNNQ010000048.1, forward strand.
ATAGTCCTGGGTTAAATAAAAGCTTATGCTCCAGAATGTTGTAATTTGGCTGTGCATTTTGTTTCTTGTAATTCTGGAAAATCAGTTTATCTTGCACATCAGGAATTTCCTTTGCTTGATGGAAATCTAAGGTTTTTATTCTTTACCCGGGTTTAAAGAAAATCTTATACAGGAAGTGAAAGTTTACTCCTTTGTCCAAATGGACTCATTGCTAATGAATTGCCAAAGGAGCATTTTTTCCAAAACTAGATGTGTATAATATTAAGCAAGGTAATGTCCTTTTTAGCTGTACAATGAAGTGAAATAAATATTTGAAGTTACCTCAGATCACTTAAACATAAATTTTAATTTCAGTAATCCAGTAGGCTGGATTGCAATAATATAAACTATTTTTTGGGGTAAAAATGATACTAAAAGATCTGATCAACTACTAGCAATACTTATATATCTGCCTGGCAGTCAAGTGGCACAATGATGATGAATCAGTAATTCCAACATGTTACATTATAATGAGGGGATTTGTTCCAAATCATTCATTACACTCTCTGTGATTTCTTGCACTAGCTACTTAAGCCTGGTCTCTGTTTTAGAAGTACATGTATCTATTTTCAATGGTTTATTATGAGGACTGGTTACAGCTTAATTCCTTCTCTAGTGGAATATCTGGATGGTTTGAATGATGAAGGCATTGTCTCAATTTAGTTAAACACTAAAGGTATTTAAAAGATCTGATTTTTCCCACCTAAAGAAGTTTGTTTGAACATTAGGATCTGTAGTGAGAAGCCAAGAGAGCAGCAAGAGTGTCCAGTTTCAGTGGGAACACCTGTACTCTCCTAAATCCCCCAGCTGCAGATACACTGTGTATAACTGCATTTATGGAAATTGCCATTTTCATGGAAATGAGCAGATTTAACTCTTTTTTCATATCCTTGTTGATGCACTAATGAAAGCCATTTAAGCCTCATTCTTTTTATCAGTATTTTTAGCAGATTTTTATGTAATACTCAATCTTTCATGAGGAGGCTGGTTGGTAGACTTTTTTTTATGATTATCCTAAAATGTCAGCATTGTCAGGTGTCAGTGGCTTGGCTATTTGTGTTGGGGTTGGTGAAAGGTGGAATCCAAGTACATTAGCCTTATAAGAAATAGCCTTAAATAAGAATGGAGTTACTTCAAAAAATTACTTCAGCTTTAAGTCATACACATTAATGGTTTTGGTACAAAATGGGAAGAGATCTAGAGGAGAGTCAAACATCATATAAACTTATTGAAAATAAGTATTTGTAATACCAGCAGCCTGTTTTTCAGAAACTTGAATATGACTTACAGTTAGTTTTGTTTATGAAATTGTTTGAACTTGCACAGATGTAGGTGTAACTTAAATGATAAATGGTACTGATGTGTGTGTATATATAATGTTCAATTCTATTTGTAAATGAGAAACTATGTAACAAAATCATAGGTATGAGGTTTTCCTATTGTAATTTAATACAGGTATGAGGTTTATGGCAATATATCATAGTTAATGAAATTTCAGGTCAAAATGTCTTTAAATTGTGTACATTTTTAAATTGTAATTTCTACTGTATATTGATTATCATGCATAGTGTGATTCAAGAAACTGCTTGTAATTTAAAAATATTTAATATTAAAAATAAAATACAGTTATATATTTATAATCTCTTTGTCTGTTTGTTCATTTTTAAACAGATGCCAGCAGTGTAGTTCTACTGTAAGATAAGTTTATTAGTCTCCTGAGGTTGAGAAAGTTCCAAAAGCTCAAAGCCACAGTCCCAGCAGATGAGTCCGCGCTAAGTAGTGTAGTCACCTTTAAATCTTCCAGTATCATCACCCTTGTGAACATTTCAGGTAAAGTGTGTGCACAGTCAGTAGGGAAGCAATAATTAAAACAGAAACAGTGTACTTCTGAATACTGAATTTTGCTTTTAATCGTAGGATTAAAGACCTGTAGGAAGAATGGGGATTTTGAAATTTATAAATTCAGATAACAGGTTAATGATATTTTCTCAGTGTTCATGGAATTTCTTCCTAGAAGACTTGCTTGGGTTTTTTTTTTTTTCAATCTTAAGTGTGTGTGCTGAATGGACTAAAAATCAGCAGGTAAATAAATGCAGTACTGGTGTGTCCTGGGAGCTCCTTTGGTGATCTGCTGGGGCTGTTCCAGGCTGGGCACTCGGTGAGGCAGGAGGAGAGTGCTGCTGTTCCCTGCTCTGGGAAGGGTTGGGATGGCCCAGGGCAGCCCTGGCAGTATTGATTCCACAGGATTTCCACAGGAGCCTCCTGTGGAAGCCCCCACCTCACATGGCAGCTGGTGAGTGCTGGCACCTGTTGTGACCTGGGAGTGAAAAACTGATATCAAGATGACTTCACTTCATTAGGTAAAATATAACTACTGGGCTGAAATTTGACCAAAGGAGGTTGTCATTAATGAGAACAGATGCAAAAGATCCCATGGCACTAAACTGGTCACTTTATATAGGACTTATTATCAAAGAATTTGATAACTTGCAATCTTTATGAGCAGCAAGTTCTCAGAGGGATGCTAGTGCCGTGTCTATGAGCCTATGTCACAGGGTGCTGCGACAACTTGCAGAACAGAGCTGAGACAGCCTTTGTCGTCCTCCAGCCGGGGACACTTCCCCTGCTGAAGGAGGCAGTGGGCCGACCCCTCCTGTGGTGACAGAGCTGTGCCTGCCTCGGTGTCAGTGTCACCCACGCTGCTGCAGTACTGCCGCCCTGTGAGCACCCCGGACACGGGCGGGAGCCTTGAGCGGGGCGCTGTGGCCGTGCCCAGCCCCTCGGCGGGGTGTGCGGGTGCCCGCCCGGCCCGGTGCCTGCCCCGGAGCTCCCTCCCGCCCGCCCGCCCGCCGGGCCCGCCCCTGCCGCTAAAGCCACGTGTCCGGGGCAGCGCCGGCCCCCGCGGCTGCCTCTGCCTGCGGGGCTCGGGCAGCGCCTGCCCGGGGCTCCTCGGGCCAGGGCAGGGCCTGGGCCCCTCGCAGGCTGCTGCTGACAGACCCCGGCTCGCTCAGCGGACACGCAGCCTGCCCTCCCTATTGCCCCCACAGTCCCTGCTGCTGTTCCTGGCTTCCCCTGGGTCTCAGCCGCGTTGCCCCTTGGGCCCCAGGCACCTTCTCAGCAGCTGGTGGAGTGGTAAGTCACAGAAGAGGGATGCCAGCCCGGATAGATGGCTGCAGAGGGTGTTAAATGCGTTGGTATTTGGCTGCTCTCTCTCTTTGGTTTCTCTTGACCGCTCCAGTCTGTTGCTCCTGATCCCCCCCACAATCTGTTTGCTCCTTGCACACTCTCGTACCACCTTCCTGGGACTCCCAGCAGCTGAGCTGGGGCTCTCTAAGATTGCTTCTCTGGGTTACAGCAGTGGCAGTCTTGGAGCAAACCTGCCAGCTAGGCACCTTGTTATCCCATGGTACCCCATTTGCTTTTGTCCAGCCTTCAGGTTTAAAGACTTCTTTGCTCTCACAGTTTGCTGAAGCTTCCTTTCTCTTAGATATTCTTCCAACTTTCTTGGCTGCCTCCATGAACCCCTTCTTCACCAAGTCCTGTGGGCTTTTTTTTTTTCCAAACAGCAGCACTCCCCAGCAGTGCTTCTTGTGCTTGGGCAGGGGAGCTCCTTCTCCCCTGTCCTGTGCTGTAGCTGTGCCTTTTCTGCCAAGTGAGTTACACAAAGGGTCCAGAACAAACCCGGTGCTTGCCTTTGGACCTGTTTCCTCACTGAAGATACCTGTGTGTCTCCAGCATTTTTTTTTTTTAGGCTCCCACAGCACAAGCTGCTTGGTGCTGTCTTTCAGCTGTCATCACCTGTGCCACCCTAACCCAGCTGCTTTGTGAATTCCTGTCCTGTTTGGTAAAGTTGCCTCTTTGGTAGTAAGGAACCTGGGGATGGCCAGGATCTCCTCCCAGGCAGAGAACTGAGTCACTGTGCAAGCCCAGCAGCTGAACATGGCTTTAAAGAAATGAGAAACGAGACAGCAGGTGGTGTTTACCACAGCACAGCCAGACCTGCCACCACCTGCTCCAGTTAAGGTTGATGTCTTATACTGGGACAGTCTCACATCTGGGGCTAGGTTTTTTTCTTCTTTTTCCTTCATTTTTTATTGGCTCAGCAACTCTCAAACTGCTCCTACACAATAGCACTGGCATAAAATACGTTTTGTTTAGACAAAATCTTTTTATGACTACATGAACTGGAAGACTGTGGAAGGAACATATTTTAGCAATGTCTCTTAGTAACACTGATCATTGGTGTTAGAGGCAGGGTTGCTGTGGTACTGTTGTCTTCAGATGTAGTGTGGGCACAGAGTGTGAGCTGAGGGGGGTAAAATATCAGTGCTGTCATCTAATGCAGAGCAAGGAACATTGCTGTGTCTTTTTGGGTAACTTGGAAAACAGCCTGCTTTGCTGCTGTTGATCTGGGGCAGTAACTGTAATTAAGCCCTGCCATTATTGGATTGTTGTTGGAAGAGGGAACTGCTTTTTTTGTGTGTGTGTGTGGTGAGGACTAGCCCAGAACACAGAAATGCTGCAGCTGAAAACACGTGGCTCTCTCGGAGCTGCTCCCAGAGAGTGTGCCATGTTTCCCTCTAGTGGATTCCTCTCACAGTGGAAACCTGTGCCTACAAAAAAAATTACCAGGAGTTCAAGGAGAAATTACTTTGAAAAAGAACCTGAGGGTCTGTCTAATGCCCCCCCTAAGCCAGCATATGTACATTGAAGTGGTGCATGGTTTTATTATAATGTGGGGTAGTGAGGAGCTGGGAGACAACAGCATAAAAGATCAAACAGAGGCAATGTGTTATCAAACCTGAATGACTGTTGTACTCTGCATATTCTTTGAGTTGTGGTTCACTTTTCTACAGAAAGACTGGATCAACTTGGAGACCATTTTCTCTTCTGTACAGTAATAAAGGAAAAATCTCTCTGCTTTGAGGCCTGTTTCTAAGAAAGCAGAGGCATCTGTTTTTCACCAGTAGGTGATTCACTGCATCTTTGTTCCACTGGCTCCATTCACCTGCCCTCTGCTACCTCTGCAAGCTCTCCTCCCAGCTGAATATTGGTGTTATGTTTTTACAGCACATTGATAATTAATACCAGTCCATCCAACAAAACATGAAGACTAAAACCAAAGGCAAGAAACAAAGGCAAACCGTTGACAAAGAAGCATTTCCCGAGGAGCCAGCAATGAGAAAAAAGGAACTGGTGAAATGTTTGCGGCGCAAGGAAAGGAGGAACGGGGGGAACAAGGAGAGCAGCAAGATCCCCACCGGCAGAGCCAAGCGTCCGTGGAGCAGCAAGGACAGGCTCTTGAGGAGACTGGAGAGCAACGAGCGCGAGAGGCAGAGAATGCACAAGCTCAACAACGCCTTCCAGGCCTTGCGCGAGGTGATCCCTCACGTCAGAGCCGAGAACAAGCTCTCCAAAATAGAGACTCTCACGCTGGCCAAAAATTACATTAAATCCCTGACCTCAATCATACTCAATATGTCCAACGGACACTTCCCAGCAGTAGAAGGGATGGGGGGAGCCTGGGGATCCAAATTGTACCAGCATTATCAACAGCAGCATGAGGAGGATGACCATGAGGAACATCTACAGAAATATTCCACATAGATTCATAACTTCAGCCAAAACACCAACTGCCAGCTACTACTGTCATTGTTTTTCTTTCTTACATCATAATACGTCGTTACCTGGAGGTTTAAAGAGATTATTTTTGCCCCCAGTCTCTCCTTTTTTTTTCTTAAAAAGACAAACAGGTAACACTCATGGCTATACTTTATATGGCACATTAGAAAATTACTGTAAACCCTCAGAATGTTTCAAAGCATAATGAATGTGTCTGTGTGGTGTGCCAGGGTCTGGAAACCTATCCTGTAACACTGGAGTTGACTTGAAAATAGTGATTTAGTAACTTCTGAAAATTAGCCTGGAGTAGAGTGGAGTTGAGCCTTTAAGGTCTGTGTCACCTGAGTTCCTTGGAGGTTGTTGAGAATCTTGGCTGTAGCTCTGTTCACTGGCCTTTCAATGACTCATCTGCTGTGCTAAAGAGAAGATTAAAATTGATGACAGCATTTGACTGACGTGGTGACTGAAGTGGCACATAGGGGAAATTGGTCACCAAATCTGAATATTTATCTTGATATTTAACTTCTGTGGATCTGCCCTGGTAATTTTGAACCTTGCAAGGCATAAAAATATCTGTTCAAACATCTGCAAAGCTTTCCTAGATTGTAAGCTCTCTAGAGTAAGGACAGTTCTGATCTGTGTTTCCAGAGCATCTGACCTCACAGAGATTTTCTTTAGTGGGTGTCCAGGTGCCATTGTAATACAAATAATAAATAAGGGACAAATTGCTTACTTTTGCCAAGACAATGATAAAAATGCTTTAGTATAGCAATCCACAGTTAGACAATGCTCAGGCCAGTTTAAATTATTTGCTAATGAAGCCTGTGATGTGATCAGATTGTTTCTGGGTTAGTGTTAGATTCTGATACTATAAAACAATAAATTGTTTATAAGCATGAACTCTTCAAAAATGAAAATGAGCTCTTTTTTCCCCCCCCTCCCCCCATCCCCTTCTGTATTAAGAAGTTCTATGTCAAAATGAGAGGAACTCTCATTCCTTCTTATATTCTCATACCTGGGGCACCTGAAGTGGCCTCAGCTGGAAGTGTGGTGCCCATGGAGCCCCTCCCCACGTGTCCCATGGAGCAGGAGGCTGCTGCTCTGTGCTGTGATGGCACAGGAAACATTTGGCACCTCATGCATCACTAGGATTGATAATGGTTTGTGGTGTGGTCCTTTTCCTGCAGAGGAGGGCTGTCCAAGGCGGAATGAGGGAGCTGAGGAAGGATTTATCAGCTCCATCACAGAAGCATTGTGCTGCACTCTGCAGTTTGGAGTGTGTTTGTAGTTTGCAGCAGCACAGGGGATGGCACTGTAATTCAGAGTGAAATGTGAGGTTTCCCACACAGACTGGTAAAGGGTGTGAATTATCTTTCTCCACCACAGCAATCCATAGTTATGATGTAGAACAACACCATAGTTTATACATGTGGTTGCCTTACTGGAGAAAACATTTTGGATCCTCAGCCAGGATTTTCTTAGTTGTTGACCTGTTTTCACATTAAAATAAATGTGATTAAGCCTTTCTTGTGCTCAAGTGTTAATGAAAGAATTGCAGATCTCTTAAAGATTTAACTTGTCATTGCAGTGCTGGATCTTACTCCATTCACCAGCTGCCCTGTGTGGGTAAATTAATCCTCACTGTATTTATACACTGGTTTCACTGAGTCAGTAACACCCAGGCCTTTTCTTCCAGTTATTCCACTCAGCACCTCCTCAGGTAAGAGATGTTGATGTTATTTGGTTATTTCTCACCCTCTAGGTCAGTGGAAACTGGCTCTGTGTGTCACACAGTAAGTGATGACCAAGCACTTGTAGATGATGGTAATTTTTTGTAGGGTTCTTTAAAGGTCATTATTTGAGAGTTCCAGCTAGCAAACCTCCCTGGAATGCTTCTGTGGGACAGTTACATTCGAACTGCTGTTTGGTTGCACTGGTGGAAAGGGAACTAGCAAGTTTAAAATCCAGTATTAACAGTGCTCTTGGTGAAGAACTGCACTTTAGGAACCAAGTATGCTGGTATTGCTCCTAAGCTTATGGAGTTTAATGCTTGGGCAGTGTATTTTTGACTTTCTGCAACCAGAGGCATTTCAAATATTCAGCCCAAAATGTCACATCATAGGTAGCTACAAATACAGCAGCCAAAGGGGCAGGTGAAAGTTACCCCTTCTCTGAACACTGCCATCCCTGAGGGACAGTCAGGCTCTGGACACAGGCATTTTTATGGAATTACAGCTGCTAGTTCCACAGTGATACTCTGCTACAAAGTTCTGTGTTCTTGGACATGCCAAAAGGGATTTTGTAAGAAGCATATTTTTTTCTGATAAATTACTTTTATTTTTCAAACTTGCTTCAGTTTAAAGTCACTTTTCCATATTTTAACTAGCCACAACAATGACATTGTATTTTTAAATTAAATAATTTTCTAAATAATATTTTAGAAGGCAAATACTTAGTACTCAAACATAAACAACTTATAACTTATCTTTTTTTCACTTAAACCCAGCTTTTTACAGTAAAGTAAATGAAACTTGGCAATGTAGGGAAAAATGCAAAGGTACATTATAAAGCTTATTGTATGCAATCAGGTTGATTGTTTGAGATGTAAACACTGACTATTAAAAGGAAAAATCTTGATACAATGCAGAGAAAAATACAATCCTAATAATTCTCTAAAAATACATGTAATAAAGTTATTTATTTGGACAAGATACTGTGCAAGTTATGCAAAACCTATTATGGTAATTAATGCAATGCATTATTTATGGTTCTCCCACAATGTATGTATTAACCAGAAATCTCTAATCACATACTGGAAAGATCAACAGGTTCTTTTTTTTAACAGTAAAGCATCTTCAGTCTTCATTCACATTTGGACTTGGAAACAGTGCTTTCCTTGGCATTAAATACCAAATATATTCCTTAAATACGTGCAAACATAAGTTTTACTTCTACAAATACAGTACTGAGACCACACCAAACTGCTCATCATATAAAAATAGCTTCATATACAGTCACACACAGAGAGGAGAAATGAATGTAAACTGTCCAATTACAATAAATAAGGAATAAAAGCTTTTTTGGAGAATAGAAGGTGGCTTCATGTTGGAGAAAGGGATGAATAAATCACTCAAAATGAAGAGCAGAGCTTCATTCTGAACTGCCATCAGCGTACACTGGCAAACTCCACTGCTGCCAGTAAAGTTGTTTAGCGTTCCTACCACTGTAAAGTCAGAGTTTAAGACCTTCCCTTGACTTCTGCAGTACGAAAGCATAATTTGCAGTGATCTGGAGCACAGCCTCCAGAGTCTGGTGCCTCAGGTTCCTTAGCTAGGCATCTGTGTGCCTCAGTTACCCCAGTGTCAGTTCAGCTGACGACAGAACACGATCTCCCAGCCCTTGCAGTGACAGTTCAGAGCGAGACATCGCTGAGCCCGACTGACCAGGACTGGGCTCTCCAGTGGCTCCCTGAACCCAGGGGTTCTGCTGCCTGATTAACACATTGCTCACTGTGAGCAAAGACAGCAAAAACTGGCCCTTCCTGGTAACTGCAGCCTGAGCAAAGTTGTACAGAATTTGATTTTGCTGATGGGAGCAAGAACAGCCTGACCCAAGTCCACCCTTACACAGGGAACCTTCCCATGAGCAGAGCTCTGTGCATGTGTAAGGGCCTCTTCAAACAGGACCAGCTGTGTTTGCCTGAAATTCATTCAAATTGAATTGTGTGCTCAAAGATGAATCTCAAGGACAATGTGCAAGATGTGTGAATATGAGAGAAATGTAGGGAGCATAAAAAGAAAGAAGTAAATGCAGTGATCATCGGTGCAGGTATTCACATTTGTACGGTGTGTAGCAGCTATGGTAAAGGGTCAGAAATACATTGTGGTTAAAAACTGCCTGCTTTGACAAAACTATGAACTCTATCAAGTCACATTTACACAAGATGCATTAGAAGGATTCAGTACTTAAAATACCCCATTGCAAAGTCCAGTTCAGTCAAACATATTAGCACGAAAATGTCATGTTTTTCTCTCCAAGCAGTAGACATTTTTTTAAACAATTGCCAACTGCTTGTTAGCAACACATAGCTGGCAACAATTTAACAATTAACAGAATTTCTGTCCAATTCTTGACTTTCACTGACCATCAGAGGTGTCTTGGAGTGTTCTGTTTTCCCTTTACTCTCCTCATCCTCTCCCTCCTTCGATGCTGCCGGGTTTTCCTCGGCGGTGTCAGGCACAGCACCCCGAGATGCTTCTGTTGCATTTCCTCTGACTGTAATGTGCTCCCACCCACCCTGTGAAAAAGGGATACAGAAATTCAAAAGGAGGAACATCACCCTGTCAGTGCTGTACGTGATGTGAGGCTTTATGTGCACCGCTGGTTTATACTGGTTGTTCATGAGGAAAGTAATCCTGCTCTGGGATGAATCAGAAAAAATGCTCCTTGTAAAATAAAACAAAACACAGCAGACCTCCCTGACAGGGGGTTATAGAGGTGGTAAACTTGAGGATTGTTTTTTATTGCAGGGAATTGAGATTAGTAGGGTCAAGCATTCATAACAGAGCCACTGCAGATATTCCACCAGCTTTAAAGGTGGCAAAACCTTGAAATAGCCTTTCTCAAAACATTGAGAATATTACAGGGCACAACAATGAGGAATAATCATGTGCAGACCAGGAAGGAATACACTTTTTTAAATGGCTCTTACTCCACTAGTTTTTCCATTATAACTTTTAAATTATCTATTTAAAATGAATACTTTTCAAATGCAAATAAACAACTTCCCATTGACGATTGCACAGCCCATTATAATAACTTCAAAAAGGAACCTGAACTTGAAGGAAAATGTCAGTTTCCTGCAGGTATATCCAAGCTTTCCAATGCTGGCCAGCTGTGCAGGATGGCACTTCCCTTTCTCTGTGAGCCCATAGACATTGGGATGTACAGCTTGAGGCAGTTCTGTGCCCCCAGCACTTACCCCAATTCCATAATCCCAGGAGAGGCCTTTAGGTTCCAGGGGCTGGACACCAGTCCGGTGGCAGACGGTCCCACAGCTCAGGCTGTGGCTGCCCTGCACTTTGTCAGCTATCACCCACACCTCAAGGAAGCAGAGAGAGGCAGTAAAATGTCCTGCTCTTCCCAGATGTGAAATTTCTGTCTGACCCCTTTCAAAAATCAGTCTTGTTCTTCAATAGGCTGAAAATGATCTAATTTAGGCAGAGAGACACCCAAACAAACTATAGAGCAGTGTTATAATTAAAACATTGCCAGATAAGACTTGGCAGGAAAGAGATTGAATATATAAAAAGCCTTGTTGAAATATATAGCCTTGTTTAAAAAAATGGAAAAAAATTAATGAGGCTTTTTGCAGCAGAGGGCTTGGCCACATTGCTGTTTCATTGATATGATTTTTTTCTCTTGCTATCCGATTCCAGCATTTAGACCAACATTTTGTGCAATGAAGTTCAACAAAACTCAGGCTGAAGAACATTCAATTACTTAAGTATTCCACATAATTTTTAATAAACTAATGAGATATAAGTAAGCTTAATACACACCTGGTCCAGGGGCCCTACAGACATTTTACGGATGTTATTTGAAACGTGATCCCAGGTAGAGCCCTGAGGGTAGCTGGGTGTGATACCCTGCCGGTACCAAAGATTGCCTGTAAAGCAAAGAGAGCTGGTTACAGCCCAGCATGGCTGCTTGTCTGAAGTGCTGTCAACAACAGAAATCAGGAATTAATTCTTTCTGTGTCCTGGGGAAATGCAGTTTTGGCTAATGGGTTGGACAAAATGAAGTTCCCACGTTGGAATTTGTATTTCTATAGTTACTGTTTATAAAAAAATAGCAAATACTCTGTTTTGTAAAACTTCTTGGGGAAAAGTGTTCATATAAGGAACTATACACTAGAAAACAAAAGCAAATGAGATGAAGGTTTCTGAATCTGGTGTTCAAGGCTTGTTTCTTGTACAAAAGGTGCTTCATGATTTATCTGTTTCGGAGCAGGATTCCAGACAAAACCCGGCCATGCAATTCTCTGCCATTCATCTGTGTCTTCCCCCCCAGAGCACAGATGCTGGATTGTTGTTACCCAGGGCACTATCAGATGTAACAACAACCAAGCCTTCAGAAGCAGTACTTAAATGCACTGCTACTCCAGATCCTTCAATATGAAATATTACTCCCTTTGGAGCTCCAGTAATCATCTGTCCAGTTCTAACTTAGCCTCTCCTTTCTAAATCTATCTGGTATAGACTGATGTACTTTTTGTAGCACTGACTTATAGTTTTTTAAATCCTTACCATTTTTATCCAAGACAAACACAGATGTTCGTCCTACTGAGACTTGCTTTAACTTCTGTTTTTGAGGTGAAGGGATATGGTACCAACAGTCACCTAAAAGGTCAGAAATCTTGAGTTAAGTATTGAAAAAAACAGCATTAGGCATGGAAATGTCTGCAGCTGAAATACAGGAAAGCTGTGAATGACATCACACTTCATATATTTTTAACAGATTGTTTTTTACAAATGAACACTTTAAATTACACAAGTGATTAGCAAATTATCTGCTATAATTACTGTATTATTTGTATGCACTGTTTTGCACAGCCATGGGAAAGGCCTCAGGGAAACAGATTGGACTTTTTCAGACATAGAAGTGGAGTAGAGCAAAAGATAAAGCACAAGTTCTTACCTGCAGGTTTGTTTGGAGACACTGAACCCCGGTAGAAGGCAGAACCATCTCTAGCAATAGCCCACACTTGGTAAAATGCTCCAATGGAGATGGAAATGAAGGGCTGATCTGTTCCCACATGCAGCCAGGATGTTCCCTGACAAATCATGGGAGATGAATTGTGAAGCAGTGGTTAAAACCTCCATGACAAAATATTGTTGATTATTACCAAATGAGAGAAAACCTGGAGAATAAATCTGGCATAACTTTACAACTGAACAGAAACGAGGTTGCTGATCCTCAGAGGTATTTGGATGTACAACTCTTAGAAAATAACTAAGTTGGACAATGAAGGGCCCTTTCTATTAAAATCACTGCACTTTAGGCATCTACATATCTGAACAGCTGGACTAGAACATTCTTTTTTTTTTTCCTCACAAAAATCAGCTGATAAGGGATTTCAGATTTCAGACACAGTATTCCAGTTCTCACTGCTGCACTGCCTTACAGACCAGAAAGGAAGAAAAAAATTCTTAAATATTTTTCAATTTCTTGTGTTTTTTCTCTAAATTCTACTAAAGTATTTTCTTAGATATTTTTCCTGGTTTTTATCCTACTGGTATCAAGAGACTGGGACCATGCTTCACAGAGTCTATTCCTCAGCAATTCCTTTAAGTGGGATACACCTGTTATCAGCAATTTCAAAAAACAAACAAAACAAGAACTAAGCTGCCAGTGCAGAAAGTGGAAGTAAAATGCTTTATGAGAAGATGGCCAGGAGCTGAGAGAGGCTCCTGCAGGTGATGTGGCACAAGCTCAGGTAGATTATGCAAGAGAAGCACTATTATAAGGAAAGTGGGCAGCAAACTGTGCTACAGCTGATGGACAGGGACCTCCAAATCTGGGACACAAAGGGATGAAAAACAACAAGGTGCTTTGAGAGAGGGCTCTGTGTGATTGTATGTACTTGCATATTACATTAAATACATCAATAAGCAGTAAACACAAACAGGGAGCCTTACAGCTGGATTTTGCTGTGTCACTCCAAGCCTGCAGAGCACGTCTCCTTTGTCACTGATTGCCCACAGTGCTACTGTTTCTTCTTCATCTGCATCTGAGCTGGGAATTATGGAGATGTCCCACAGGGTCACAGGAGGCACTTCCAGCCATGGCCCGTTGGTGACTATCTTACATTTTCTGAAGCAGAAAAAACCCAAACCTGTCAGAAGTATATACTTCCTATAACTAAATTGGTTTCCCAGTCTGCTGCTGACTTCCAGTCCTAAAGTCTTTTCATTAGGCAGTGCTTTTCATTAAATGTTAGTATTTTTAATTTGAAAGAGGTTTTTAGCAATCAATCACGTTTTGCATCAAGTTTTGGAATTTAAACTAATACTGATTTCTCAAAGCTTCTGTTGTTTGGGTTGGCTTTTTTTTAAGTTACTTTATAAAACCAAGACCACCCAAGAAGTCTGCAACTGGTGCTACACTGCTCCATAGCTCTCTCAGACTCAGTGGGCAAGAGCAGGATAATAAATTGCAGAGAGAACTCCACGCCCAGCTCGTTCCTTCCTCTGTCTTGGTTAAAGGAATAACTTCACAATTCTTTTTTGGCTGGTTTTTAAAAAAGGTTATGTAGCATCTTGAGGTAGGCAGAGGTAAAGCAGCTCTAAGTGACAGACTTGATAAGTCATGCTGGGACTTTGTGAATTACCTTTTCTGTGGAAATTGCACCAAAGTAGTGCTGTTGATCAGGGAAATTATGTTAGACTCTATCATCACCTCAATAATTTTGTGTATGAAGAATGTCCTAAAAACATCAGGACATTCCTCTGTTTTCCAGTTCTGAAAAAACAGATCCAACCCTGAGCAGTTCCCTCTTTGTTTTCAATTTTCAGCTGGTTAAAACAAGAGGAAGTGTTTAGACTAGAGGGTATTTCTCAAGTCGCTTCTTTTATTTCAAGTTACTGTTTTGATTTACTGGGTTTGTTTTGCAACATATCATGAAATAACACTTTTGATGCTTCAGAACCTCACTTAAAAGCTTTTTGTACAGGGGCTGAATACTTTGTAGCATCAATACCAAATCCAGCAGTGTCTAAGTTCACAGCAGTTAATTAGCACAGCTATTAGATGCTTTAGTATAGAAAGCATAGGAAAGTTGGAAAAACAGGGAATGCACAGACTTCCCCAGCTTATAGAATATGGTGGCAGTTGCTGTTTTCTGAGTTTCACCTGGACATTTCCTCTGACTGAAATGGGGTTGGACTATCTGTGGCCCAGCACTGAGTATGTGGAATTTTTAAGTTAAAACTATTAATATAAAAGGGCTATTACCAGCAGTTACAAGTGACTTAATATGTACTGATATACCCAGTGTCTACTATTCCTTAATCATTGACCATAAGGAAAATCAGATCTAGAAAAGAAATGTCTTTTATCTACAGATCCCACAAAATCCAATAGGGTAACTGCACATAGAGACTCACAACTAGAGACATAATGCTAAAGGTTATCAGTTTCTCTCTGCTGAGTTATTTCAGGTTTCTTTACTTTTTCTTTTGCTGATTAGGTGACAAGACTTCTCACCTCATAACTAAAGTAGGATTAGTGAGCAATTAGCATTCAAATTCAAAACTTATTTATATCAAGGTTCCTCACCTTGCCCAGCGCCTCCGTCGGACAAAGTCTTTCATTGTTTTGTGGCCATGGTAGGACCTACCAAAACAGATTGAAACAATGTTCATGAGGATGTCAGAGCATCTCCAGCCTGAGAGCAGTGCCTCCATCTGCCCACCAGGCACCCCTACTGATTTTAAAATTCTTCAAGTGACAGTTTGCAAGTTCACCTTGCTGCCCTCCCTCCCTGCGAGTATCCGTATGCCCACAAAAAGGGGGAAATGAAGCAGTGTTATGTCCCTGTCAAAGGGCAGCGAATGTGCAAACCAGAAATGAGAAGGAGTGAGGACTGGAGTCTGGGATTTGGTAGAGGAGGTGTTTCCTTACGCTGGGAAGTCAGCTGCATACTGCCAGCCCTCCCTGTCCGTGCCGCCCGCCGGGCTGAAGTCAATGTACCAGTCTGAGACCTGTGGGCAAACGAGGACACTGGGAATTACAATCAACTCCTAATGTATCATAAGCACCTCTTTTATTTGCTTCCACTTTTTGGAGAGCAATGACTTGCTAGAAACCTTCTACTACTTGAAATATATGCAGGGGTTCCCAAATCTTTTAAATTCAGCTGAAGAGAAAAGGATCTAAGTCATATTAGACAAGAAACCCCACTCACTGTTTAACATTCTTTTGACTATGGAAGATTATTGCTAGTTATGAATGGGGAAAACAAGGTTAAATGTTACAACAAAATCCAGAAGAAAATCTGGGCCCCTTGAACTCAAGTCTTGTATCCTACTTGCTAAACCTAGACTAAAAAAAATTCTAAGACAAAACTTACCCAAGACCACTGCGGAGAAGGAGGCTTGGTGTTGGTCTTTGTACATTCCTGCAGGCCAGAGGCATCACTCCACATGTATCTGTCTGTGGGCAGACCTCTGTGGTGGTGGAACAGTGCACAAGGAATGCAAGGTCATTTACAACAGGGAGTTTAAAAGGCGAGGGAAGAAAAGCCTTTTTGTAGCACTTCCTGCTTTCACACACAAAACACTGCCATCATAATCTCTATTCAGAAATATCATGTGAGTGATGAGCACAGTGGGAAAGAATCTGTTCAATTGCTTCCAGTTACACCAAACTTGAGGACCATGTAAATGTTTCTCTGTACTGTGATAGTCCTCACTACCATTTAAAACTAGACCATGAATCCCACATATGTGGATATGTATTTTTCAATACTTTTGCTCAAATATACGATTCAAGGACCCAATGTATTTAGCACAATATGTACAGGAATATATAGATCCTAATAACTTTTCTGTCTGACCTTAATAGTGAAAGATACTGCAAGTAGGCACACTCTGTGCCATCACAAAGCACAAATCTGTTATATTTTGCCATAATGACATTTTGAATGAATAATTACAAATTAGAAGATTGAGAAACACTGCTCCTTCTATCACAGGTTGACTGTGAATGTTGGAGGAGACTGAAGATGGAGAAAGTGTAATAACTCTTCCAAAAAGCTAGAACAAACCCCTTATTTTATTTGACAGTAATAGTATTAAAGTAAATAAATGCAATAAATTGAGTAAATAACCTGCTGCTGTATCCAGTGACAGGGTTCCACCGTTGGTTCTCATAGATGTAAACACATTTCACATCTGACTGTGTATAAATGTTATCAGCACTACTGGCCAGTCCTGCGAGGAATAAACAATGTGGATGAGAGTAAAGCTAAAGCTTGAAGACATCCCATTTTAAATTCCAACAGCCACTGATGACTCTATTTCTCACTGCCAAGCTGTACCTTGGATGAAGCCACCTCCATATCCCCCGGTGTGAACCCAGGCTGTGTGGTCGTAGCCGATGCCCCACACCACGCCCCGGCTGTTGCTCTCGATCAGCCGCAGGTGGCCTCCCACCTGACGCCAGAACCTGCCAGGAAAGGACATCGTGCTCAACACCACATCCTTCAGGAATGTGTGCTTTCCTCACCAACAACCAAATAATCTTCAGGACAGGCAACCTTCTCTGCTCACTTGTCCAACTACTGTGCAACCTGTGAGTGAAAGCAGCTGCCAGTTGAAAGCATTTCCCTCTGAACAGCTACCAAAAAGCAGATGGTATTGTTCTGCTTGAGGGCTTTGCAGTACCATGTGGCCACAGTCGTCATAAAAACTGTCGAGAAACTGCTCCTGGACTGCAGTGTCTGTGGAGGACTGAGAATTTCAGATTTCTTGACTCAGATAATACTGAAAGCTCAAATTATATTCAATTACAGCAATTAGATTTACTTTCAGTTTAGGCTATCTCTTATGACATTAAAGATACAATTACAAAAAATGGGATCTCAGTGAGAAAGGCTTTTGAAATCAGAAGGATATCTCCAGCATCTAAGAATTAAAATATGATTTGGTGGATTTCTTCATGTGCAATCATGAGTAGGAAGGCAGCCATTAACCCTGTCATTGAGAGACATCTGCAGTGTACTGCACACTCCAAGAGCCCATCCAAGCCACTGAACTGACAGGACATTCTTTGCTGGATGGCATCCCATGCAGAAAGAACAGCTTCAGAAGCCTCTTACATTTGATCACACGGCATCAGCTGGGGTCCGGCCTCCAGCTCAGGACTTGGCTCACTAACAAAGATGTCTCCTTTACAAGTAACTGACCAAATGGCATGGTGAGAAGGAGGGCCTTGAATCCGTCTGCTTTCACAGCAAGACATGTTCAGCAAAGACAGCTACAAAACAAGAAGCAAAAAAAGCTTCCATTTACAGTGAGAACAAAAATTCCCATAGAGATGCTCAGTACTGTAAAACAAAATTTTACCTCTGCACATTCTTGCAAATCAGCAAAGTGAATTTGCAGCTTTTTCTCAAAAGGCACTAGAATTCAGTGGTTCAGAAATTATTATATAACCACTGGAACTGCTGTGGTTTGCAGGAGCTGATCAGGATGAAGCATCTCTCAGGTTTGCCCCTGGTCCTGTGTATCTATGCCTGTCTGCCTGTACAAAAGACTCTCTGCAACAGTGACAACATAGAATGGATCTTCTACCAATGCAGAAGAACACAATAACTTAATTCAACTCCTAACTCATTCCTACCCTAATCTATATCCAGAGACAGGAAGAGAATGAAAAGCAATATTTGTGTTGCTGTGGATAAGTGCAGCACCAGAAAGCATGCAGACTTCAGAGGAGATAACAAGACTCAGATACCTCTAAATAAGTTGGATCAGGTGGTTTAAATACCTAAACTTGAAAAACAGGTGAGTAGCCTCAAGAGTTTAAATGTAATGCTGACATTTCAGAGACTGGCTTCTATGTTTTATTGCAGATATTGCCAGCTTGAAATGTGAGATGCCCAGAATTACCCAGTCGTGCATTTCTTGCTCTGTTGCGGCTGCCAGGCGGATTGGCCACCGCTGCTTCGTCCTCTCAGGTGTGTACAGTGCAAAGGAGTGCTTGGCTTCATTCAGCACTTCAACTATAATGGTCACTTCATTCAGGAACACATGGATGTACTGAAACAAGGAGGAAAAAAAAAAAACTGTGACTAAAGCAAACCTTCCACAGAGCCAGCATTTTCGCACTTCAGGTCTACAAACAAGGCATTCCTGCCAAGGACAGCAAAGAATCAATTCTTGGCACAGAGGGAATGGGACTCAATTTCCAGCCTTGCCCTGCCTCTGATTCCTGTTGCCTGCAGGCATTAACCCTACTTGAGAATGTTCTGCTAAGCCAGGCTCTTCACAATCAAGAGCCTGATTAAGAAGAATTCCTAATTAGTGCAGAACTGATGGTTTAAGTAATGTGAGTGGTTTGTGATTGGGTATTTCTGACACAGCATTAACACAGCTCAGAAAAGCCTGCAGTTTGCTGGTACCTGGGGTTACCTTTGAATTGGTTCTCAAACCTCAGAACAGTAGCGTGCCATAATTTGCCTCCTTTAAAGAAACTGTTTCCCTTTCAGAGGCTTCCCTTTGCCAAAAGCAGCTCTCCCAGGGGTCTGCAGCTGAGCACACCTTTTTCTCCTCGTGGTACATGTAATAGATGAACAGGATGCTGTCGCGCATCCCATCGCTCCCAGTGAACTGCTCCAGTGCAACTCGAACGTCCATCCACTTGTGAGGCTTCCAGTTCCTCCACCACTGCAAGGCTCCAGTTTTAACCCAAACTGACTGCAAGGCAAACATAAAATTACAGGAATAAAGAAACTGCACGACTCTTTCTTTCTCCCAGATGGTATTTTTGTGACCACAAGCTGTCTCTGCTGCAGGTTAACCTGTATCACGCCTCATCATTCATACACCTGTATCACACATTCCCATACGGAGTGTACCAGAGTATGAAAACTCAAAAAAGTGGATAAAAAGATCCTGAAGTAGCACATGTACAGGAGTAGTAACATTCTTCCCCTGTAAGAATGCAGTAGCACACAGGTAGTAATTGACTCAAGTTTGCTCCTGTTACAACACAATCTGTTTGGAGTTTAAAGGCTTTTGACATAATTTTTTTAAACTTGATTAAACCCCTGGACTCCAAGTGTTTTTAATCAAATAATTCCAGATGTCATTTGGCAATTAGCAGTGAAGGGACCAAAAATATGAATGAATCTGAAAAAAGCCAAAGAGTCATAACAAAGGGAACATCAAACAAAACTGCTGCTATTTATGTGCTGCCACTGACGTTTGCATCATGTATTTACGCAAGTTAAATTAGTCCTAATGGCCACAGAGGGGGAAGCTCACCTACTTGAGTCACTGTTCCAATTAAGATGCCTCATCTTGTGGTCAAATAATTCATACAATGTTCTGCTGTTGCAACCATTTCTCTGAGGATTTGAGGTCTCACAGTACCCAAATAATGCTGACCAATGCTTTGTTTCTTCCTAAATAAAACTATCTGATAATGCTTTTAGATGAATACTGCTGCTCCATGTTTGACAAGCTGTTAATTTCCCACAGGGAGCTCAGAATGCAGGAAAGTTGTCATAGACAGAAATAAGGGCAAGAATATAAAGCTGAAAGTAAGCTCAAATCAATATGTCAGAAATGTATTATTGATTTCCCAGATGTGTTTAGAAGAGATAAATGTCTTTGCTGCTTACCTGCTCAATAGCCTGCTCATAGTGCCTGAAATTCTCCAGTTCCCGCTTTGTCCTTTCACTGAGCTGCTGAAAAATCTGCTTCCTCCATGCTGCTGTCTGTGCAGGAGTGATGGACAGGGACAGAGACTGCACAGATGATGACAAACCTGGGACAGAACCAAACCTAATCAACTCCAGTGAGCTTTGAGTACAGTTCTGTGAAAGGTAAAACACTGCGCTCCTTTGAACACCAGGCTGGATCAACCCAGTCTAACACCATTTTTAAAATGATTATAATTTGAAATCAATGTATTACAGCCAAACTTTGTAAATGATGCACAGAAATAGGATCACGAGATGATTATATGGAAGCTTTTAAAGCCATAACCTTGTAAAAGTGAGAGTTTTGTCACTGAACTGCAAGATAATTAGATAATATACTGCATCACGAGTTAGACTGTTAAATACTGGGATGCTGCAGTTCATGGTTTATTTTACCCATTTCAGTAGGAATGGCAGAGTGAGGCAGTCATTGCCAGCATCTGCATCTCCCAAGAGAGCCCTTTTCACTCCTTCCTGTTACTGCTCAGTGATATTACATGTTTTGCCCAAAGCTGCAGTTTCAATAGAATTAAAAATGAGATGCAGACCCAGCACAGATTACTTTACAAAATCGTTACAGAAACTCAAGAAAAAATACCACTTTTACATTTATTTATCTCAAGCCCAAAGTGTTCTACATCTAAATACTGCAGCACTATGCTCAGACATGAACCTATTAACGAACTGCAGTAAGAGAAAGTGGGTTAGCACAAGTTCTGCACCACGGCTTTGCTCAGAAAAAACAAACCAACACTTTTCTTAAAGAGCTCTGTTGAGCTGTGACTGGAAGTGGGATGTGCTGTGGTGACTGGCCAGTACCTGATGGAGCAGTGAACCACTTCAGTGGGCTGTGCAGATCCACCAGACAGCCTCCCCCAGACACCCAGGCCCACAGCGGGTGCTCATCGGCTCCGTACTGATCTTCAGCTCCCACCGAGAACACGCCCAGGGAGGAAAGGCTGGATGTGTCTGCAAAGCTGCTGACAGAGAGCACTGGGTGCTTCTGAGCCTCCTTCAAGTCAATGTTTATCCACTGCAGTTCTGCAGAAGGATTTGGGTTTCCCGGAGATTTATTCATTTCAAGGTTATCTTTCTCATTACTAGCTGAAGCAGCAGTGGCCTCTCCGTGCTCAGAGTGCAGAGGATCCACAGTCAGCTGTGCAGATGTTTCAGCCTGGCTGGCTGGGCCATTCCCAGCAGCTGCAGCTCCCAGCAGGGCAGTGCTGGCAGGGCTCGTGGGCACGCCGGGGAGCTCTGTATCAGAGGAAGGATCTGCATCACCCTGAATGACCGCGCTTGTTTGGTTCTGAATATCATCAGTAAAGAAACAGCCAGCACTGAAGGACAAATAGATAATTAATTATCATCCAAAGCATTGTAAATCAGCACAGGCCTTAGATGCAGACACACAGAAACTGACATTGTTTCACTCTAGGAGAGAAACAGCAGTTTTAAATGTCTCTTAAACATTTAAACATCTCTTTTAAATGTCAAATTCTGTCATCAGAGGAAAGAGTCCAACACAAATCTGGCAAACTGGTCTAGTAAATCTGAAACTTAGGAAGGAATTTTATTGATCTTTTCAAACAATTGGTGGTGTTGGCTGCCTGCAACTCTCAGGAAAACACATCCCATTTTCTGAATATGAAATAACAAATGGGATTTTTTTAAAGCCCATTATTAACTTTATGATTTGTCTTTGCTAAAGGGAACTTCTCAGCACACACTCTGGCTCAAACAAGTCAGATCTGCTGGATGTGTGGTACAGCCCAGAGGCCAGCAGGCAGGGCGAGTAACTGATTTAACCTCCCTAGGAAAAGAAACATACAGTGACACTCAGGAAGAGTAATTCCTAAGTGGAGTTGACACTCCTTCATGGTATTTCATAAACAACATCTCTTATTAGAGACTAATTTCAGATAGTGATAGTGAAGCCCAGAGGAAAGCTTTACTGCAGGCATGCAGTGAATTCCCATGTGGGAGCTTCAGGTTCTTCTCTGAGTGCAACAACTGCTGCTTATTGATAATTTTAATGGCAAAAATGCCTTTTGGCATACATAAATGTTTAGAGATGTGTTCCCCACTCCTCTTTGTCTGTACCCCTTGAATGTAAAGAAATACCCCCTAGCATTGAAACCCTCACTGTACAGTCACGAGCAGGCATTTCATGAAGTACCTGAGCAGACTTGTTGAGCTCCCAGTCTGAGACCTGTCACTCTCTCTGCCAGACACAATTGCCTTCCATGTCTTCCCACTGAGCTCACTTGGTGTGACACCTTGACGGAAATAAATCGCTCTGTCATCGCAGCCGATTCCCCAGACCTAGGGAGGGAAAGGGCTTGGTGAAGGAAGTGGTTTGGAATGCAGGAGGTATCAGATACAAAAAAGGTGCAGTGGTGCAGAATTGAGCACAGAAAGCTGCTGGACACAGCGTTTTCCTTTTGTGTTCTTCTTCAGTGCTGACACTGTAGATACAGAACAAAATTCTGTACCAAAAGCAGTCTGCACCTCCCTGTGCCATACAAGACACGTGCTGGCTGTCACCTTCAGGTGCAGAATTGCAGAACTCAGCCACTTCCCCTCCCAGCAGTTTAAGCCCAGGGCCCCTTTGATCAGCCAGCCCTACTGGCATTGCTGAGAGTCCTCACTAGGTATGAACAGCTCCTGCACTAGAAGGAACACACCCCTAGAGGTAACATTCCCCTCTAGAGGGGAATATAAATACCCTCTCAGCTGCTCCCCAGCTCTCTTACCTGGTTATTTAAGCCTACAGTTACCATCATCATTTCTCCAACCATTTCAATCCAGCTTGTCCCACAAGGATTATGTGAGTTCACTCCTCTTCTAAACCACACCTACAACAACAGAAAGTCTAAATTTTTCTCCTTCTGGTCTAGCAGAAATTTAGTTTCTTTAGTGGATTAGTCTTAAATCTCTAATACTGACTTGCTACATTGTCTTAAGAAGTCAATTATTTCCTTGATTCATTTTCTTTATCAGCTAAAGATAAAACAATTCTCCCAATAGTACCCACATTGTGTGTCCACCTGCAGCCAAAAAAGCCAAAAAAGGAGACTTTTTTGTAGGACTTTCTGTGACAAGAGTTAGTTTTTATGCTGTTGGAAAAATACTTGCTATTACTATCAACATGTAGGCTATTTTTGATCACTCTGAATGGGCTTCTAAATAGTGTTACATTCAAACCCTAGAAGCAGGACTGCCAGAGGGAAGTGTCAGGGGGATGTCTTTAGCACTACAGCTCTTTAAATTGTCTCCCCTTAGATCTGACTTTACCAATCTGAAAGTGTCTGTGGGCACCTGGAAGAAGTTCCCTCTGTATGTAGCATATATCCATAGAGTCATAGCAAGCAGCTCTCTTAGGACCTGTTGGTTGGATCCCAAAATATCAGGGTGCTTGACTGCCCTGTGGCAGATCTGAAGGAAAATGCACCAGCTTATCTCCATTTATTACAGTGGATTTATCTGGCAGATGGAGCAGCCTGTTACCATGGCTCAGCTGACAAGTAGTGACTCACTACAGCACAGAAACTCAACAGAACTGCTGCACAAGCACAGAGTTCAGGCCTGGCTTTGAGTTCAGTGTGAAGGAGCAGGGAGTGGGACTCCATGATCCTTATGGGTCCCTTCCAACTTAAGACATTCCATCATTCTCAGTTAAAACTCCAATAAGAAAGTAATCACACATCCACATAAGAGGTATCTCACCTAATTAAATACCAAACCCCCCACATTACAAGGCTGATGAAGAGAGAACAGTTGCAGTAAGAAGATAAAAATACAACATCATGCAGGAAAGTGTAGATGAGAATACTCCTCCTGCTCCTTCTGATGTAAAATTCAGCCCTTGTGGAAACAGGAGTCAGTTCAGTTTTGATGCTTAATATCCCTTAGAAGAGGCTCCTTATCCACACCCCACCAACAACACCTGCCAAATCTGTCTGACTTGGACTTAGAAAATTCCTTCCAAAAGAAAAGCAAAGTCTTCCTTAAATTCAACTCAACTATCACAAACCACAGAGCAATCCCATAACAGCAAGGGGAACAGAATCCTCCAAACCGTGGGGATAGAGAATCCAAATCACCAATGCTTCCTGTGCAAGTTACACTCCTATTTTGAGAGCAGCAGACAGGGAAAAGAAGAGAAAAAAGCAGAAACAGAACCTGAGCCCTCTTACTTTTCTATCCTTTGTAACACACCACACTACATCAACACCCACGGAGACGTGCATAATCCCATTTTCAGAGCTTGGAGACTCCACAGTACTCCAGGAAATTCCTGCAAGAGACAGAACCCAGAAGGCACTGTAGGTTAGTTTCTTGTTCATCACTATACAAATCAAAGGGGTTTCCAGCCAAATTTAACAAACTTTACCTTGAGGGTTATTCCTGTCAATGCCTTCTCTCACAATAGCTTGTCCTTCCCAAAGAGTTGCCCAAAGGAGGTCATAGGGTCCACAGCTGATTTGTACAACTTCACCAGGAGTGGTGACTAAGGACCACGTGGAACCTTCTGGATTGTGATGGCAGACATTTTCTCTGTACCATACCTAGGCAAGTTTAAAAAAACAAAACCAAATGAAATAAGAAAAAAAAAATCACTACAACAATGAAACCATTGAGACAAGAGTAAGGACAAACTGGAAAGAACAGCTCTCCTTTAACAACAGGATTGTTTTATGTAGTGTATGGCACTCTGACCTTTAAAGGCACTTTTTTTAATGTTGATTATGCAGTTGAAGCTATTTCCTTATGTACTAAGGGAGGAGGCTGTTCTACAGAGCAGCTTTTATCATGGAACTGCATCTGGATTGGGTACAGTAACCTATTGCTACAAGTTCTGTGTATATTTCAACATTAAACCACTTCAGTGTATTTCAGGGTATGTTATATAAACCAAGAGTGAACAAATACATAACACAAAAATGTTACTGTTAGCTGACAGCCTGACCTCACTTTCACTGAATGGAGCTTGCCACAATATGGGGGGAAAATTCCATTCTCTGTGCAGCCTTTGGTGACATCCAGCCATTTGCTGGTCTTGGACTGTGCAATTTTCTATAGATCACAGTCAAAACAGAAAGGTCAAACATAGAAAGCATCCTGTGGCAGTCATACAAGTGCTCCACAGCATGACTGCTGAGTGCAAAATCTTCATTTTTAGGAATACTTTACCTCCCCAGGGACTTTCACTGGGGAAATAAAAGCATTTTACAGTGGCAGTCAAGTAAGCCTGTAGACTGGGATGCTTGTCACGTATTACTAGAAAGTATGAGGAATAGGGAGTTTTATTTTAAACAATTTAACCAAGATTGCTTGCCTCTCCAGGCAGTGCCAAATGTGACTGAAAGCTCAGGCTATCTGTTAAAAGTATTACATTTCTGCCCCGTGAGACCACAAGTTAGACACTGTCTAGACACAAAGGAATATCAGATACATCCTGTAAGGATGAAGGCAGAAAAACAAGAATCAAATTTTCACAGGACTGAGCAAAAGAGGAGACATCATGGGATGCCTAAAAACACCACCACCACCAAAGATGTATAGTTTTTAATAGAAAATAAAATGAAAACATTTTAGTGCTGGATGCCACATTGTCAGGTAGGGAGGTGACCACTTTCCAATCAGTAAGTCTTAGAAAATCATCTTGTAAACTTTTGAATCATCCCTGTCTCTCCACCCCAAAGGCACAGCACAATGCTTCACCAGAACGTTTTTCAGGTTTTAAGGCATCTTCTCCTGGTTCCCAGCACCACAGTCAGCATTCTGGGCATTTTTCAAGATGTAAGATACTACTCAGCCCAAGTTTTTAAGATTCACCTGTTCATAAAGGTTAAAGGCTTCCATAAAACAACCCTAGAGGAATTAAGCATTTCCATTTACAACACAATTTCTTACATAATGTAGCCCCAAAGCAGCTTTTCATCCTCTGGCAGATGCACAAGTAGTGCATTTCCTTACCAATATAAAACAATAACAACCCTGCCTTGCTTTAGAAGTATTTAACTCCTTGTCACTAGTAATTTTTATTAGAAAACGTAGGGAACACACACATACCCTTCCTTGCAAGGAGACTGCCCACACGGACAGGCGGCCGAGAGGCTCGTCCGTGATCTCCCATCCCCCGATGGAGATGTCATTGAAAGGGTCTGGCAGCTGGTCTGGTTCATCATGGGACACAATCTGGGGGGAAAAGGGAAGGAAGGTTGAGGACAGGAGACACTGCAAACAGGTGATCTGGCTGGTGGCATAACTTTGTGTCTTGCAGATTGGTGATGTGTCACTTCCTAGAGTGGCTGAGCATGGAGACTCTGCCTCTCATTCAAGGCCTCCGTATGCACAGAGGGGAAATGCTGCCAAGGCAGCAGGGAGAAGGCTGTGGTTTGCACCCTAACAAAGGTGCAATTTCCTAAATTTCCTAAAGGAAATTTTTACTCACAGAACAGGGCATACAGAATTGGAAAGCTGAAAGATCACAAATTACAATTTTTTATGTTCTTAAAATGGAACAGCAATTATTAAAGAACAGTTTGAAGCCTATCCACAGATAAAGGATATAGCTGGTGAATGATGCAATGCAGCTGCCACCTCAAATGAGAGTGCTCATCCCACAACCAAAGGAAGTTAAAAAGTTGATCTGAAATTTGCAAAGCAGCTGAGCATCCATCACTAATTGCATTACCATGAGATTTGGCACCTTATTACCACAGGTTTCCATGAAAAATCCCAGCCTTCCATTTATGCTTACAAGAATAGCAAGTTGGAAGTGAAGGAATCCAGTGAAGTCTAGCCTTAAGAGAAGTCATAAAAACTTGACTTCCCTGCACTTACAATTATTTCAGACAATCAGTTTATTTAATATTTAAAAGAGATCCAGAACCTTCGCCCAAATGTCCCGTGATTTGTATCTCCTGTATCTGATCCATCTCCTGCGTCTGACACAAGAATTCCATCTCTTATCCTTCGTGTAGGTGCTGGGGAAGTCTATGGCGTAGGTCCAGCCCTGCAAACAGAGGTTGTCTTGTATGAAAAACAGGATCAAGGGAAAGCTTGAAGTCATAACTCAGAGCAATTCTGCACAAGAGTCACAGCACAAGTCATTCTGTGTGTCTCTAGCCCTGATTAACAGCTCAGCTAATTCCATGAATGATTTATGAATCGTGCCCAAATTCCTCTGGATGGTATACACAGAACAAACAAGACACAGTAAAACATTTTTACTTTCTGCATAGTAAAGACCACAAATAACAATAGCATTCAGTTGCCAGGATTTCGTGGCCTGATCAAAAGAAGGAAAGCTTCTCTAGAAGCTCCTATAGACTTCAAAAGCCTTCAAACAAGATCCTTCCTTCTGTTGTATTAGAGTTGAACTATTTCCCAGAAAGAAGTATTTATGGCAAGTTTTATTTTTACAGACTTTTTTTACACTTCTATAGGAGTTCCTTTCATTTTATAGAGTCAGGATTCCCGGAATAGATCTCTTTTTGGTATTGTTCACCTACCCCTTTCTCTGTTGGCTCCCCTCCAATATTTTCATCCACATACCAGTCAGACTCCCACTCCCAGTGTGGTGAAGGCAGTGTGAAACTATCAAGCTGCTGGTGTTTTAGCCCGCTCACATCACTCCACTGCCAGCGGTCACTGGGCAGTAATTTCTCACAAAAGCCACCAACTGGATTCCAGCGCTGCCAGAAATAATAAATAAAGTATTTTGTTTGAGACCACATTATCTTATTGGACATCTGCAGGGAGTCATGACATGTTTCTTATTTCCTGCAGTAGAAGAGGAATAAATTCCTGGGGTGAATGAGAAAGTGTTCACTCCACGAGCCCCTCCCTGACAGCCTTTGGAGGAAGCTTTTTTAAGTATCAAAGAAGCAGAGCTCGTCCCAACCAAGTCATTTTCAGCTACATAAATAGAACCATGTGATGCTATATTTTACCAGGCACAGGGCTTTTTTCTTCAGTGATGTATGGCACCGTGACACTCCAGCATTAGGGGAATGCTCTATGGATGGCCTTGGTATTTCTAATCTACTCCCAGAGAATGATGATTCATTTCTTGTCTGCACTAGAAAAACAGCACTGCCTCTGCCAGGAACGGTGTCAAGAGAACTGTATCAGCAAATGTCCCCTGGATCTTATGTTATATTTTTTTCCCTAATCTGCCTTGACTCAATTACAGAACTGGTAACACAAGGATTTTCACCAATACTGTAATTTTCCCCACCCCCCCACTCCTACACATTACAGAAATGCTGGCAAGATCTGTCCTGTAATACTGTCTTACATTTTAGGGCACATGGAAGATGAGTGGTTCAAAATCCGTCTATAATTTTTACACAAAATATTATTTGCTGTTACTAGAAATATGGCTAAATTGCCTTGCACATTATCTGCAAACTACTTCAGCTTAACTTTGTAGTAGTTAGCTCTTGTAGAGTATTTCTTTTTGTGCTTTCTAGTATTTTGTTTTCCATTTTTCATTACCTAGAACAAACAAAACGAAAGTTTTAAAGTAACAAAATTTTAAATTTTGCATAATTAAAGAACATGTTTACACAATAAAAGGAACATTCTTAAATGGCTGAAAAGCTGTATCAATATTAAATAATGTACAAAATTAATTTGTTGTACTTTAGCTCATGCAGGTAAGTTAATGTCTCTTCCCAATTTATATTCATTCTATTGCCCATTAGAAATCAGAGAAATGTGCTCGAGAAAATCCATGTTTTCTCTCCCAAATAACTTTTGGTTAACTTAAAATCAAATTTGATAAATTCCCTTTAAAATCCTGTTTTAAAGACGTTTTAAAGTGCATCAAATAGGAAGGATCCCCTCAACACTTCTATGCAAAAAAGTTGGAAACATTGTACTTTAATGGAAAGTTATGCCCTTACTAGAGAAGTTTGTAACACTAAGAAGTAGCATTTTTTAAAGAAGAATAAATACATTTCTGATTATGTATCTTTGTTGCCTGGAAGTTACATAGGACATTTTCTTAAGGGGATTGTGTATTTGTCACTAAGGAAAGGAGAAATGGAAACCACTCAGTGAAAAAGGTGAATGCTTCAGTCTGAAATGGCTCACACAGAAGAGGCTGGAGTTCACACTGGCACTGCTTTTGCTAGGAGCAGGGAAATGTAACTCCTTTGGGAATTTAAATACTGCAAGAATAACCTGGTATGTGGCACATGCATGTACTCTTCAGAAACTTCTGGTAAAAAACGAAAACAAATGAAACTGATCATTCCTCCTGTGAGAAGAACACAGGGAGACAGCTGATGTAGGATGTGCTGTCAGTCCAAGCAGTGGCTGTGTGAGAGGTGCTGTACCTGTCATACCTGGTTCTCATAGGTTTCCTCCTGGTATCTGATGGGAACATCTCCTGAGAACACGTAGGTGTACACTTGGTGGTCACAGGCTATTCCCCAGCAGCACTGTTTGACAGCAGAGACACGCTTGAATTCCAGCTGTGTGTCCTTACAGAGCTCCCAGTACTGGCCAACAGTAGAGAGAGTGTAAACTCTCCCAAAAATGTCAACAGCCCACAGAAGGGAACTGGGCATGGCCATATCTGAAAGGCAAAAACCAGGTTATTACTGGAAATGATGGGTACAAAAATGGATCTTGAGCCTACTGCAGATCAGTCATGCTCTGAGCCATCATCAGTCAAATTAAATAAAGATGTAAGGAATGATTTTTTTTTTAAGAGCTTGTGCAAAGCTGGCAGCTAGACCTCTTTGTCAGAGCTGTGCAGCCAACACCTCTCAGATGTCCCTGAAAAGCCATAAAAAAGACCTTTCTACCAGCCCACTACTGTCCATCCTACAAGAGCTCAGAAATACACAGGACAGCTCTGGCAGGCTGGGGACAGATGTCAGTTCTGCACTGGGGTGAAGCAGCACAGACCAGTTCCTAGCAGGCAGCTCCACTCTCAGGATCTGGTCATGCTGCTGGTGCTACACACCCTGCTCACCTCAGCTCCACAAAGCCCTGACATCCCCTGACCCCTCCTTCTCAGCCTCCTCTCCATGTAACAACACACCCACACACCTACAAAAGGCAGAGGTGTGAAAGGGAGCTTCTCCAAAAGCACACATCTGGTTTTAAACCATGGACATATTGCCTGCCTCTGCCAGGAAACCTCTTTCATAGCATTCTGGATCAGATCCAACTTTAGGATCTTTATACGTAGGTGTGATGAATTTAAGTACACACAGAGCAGAGTTTGGCAGCAGAGACCTGGTTGAGTTCCATTCCAGTTCTATCACATAATAACCTGTCATTTTCTGGGCACTGCAGTCCTGCCCTTCTCTGAGGGGTGAGGCAGGTGCCTGAAAGGCCATCAGGCCTTTCAGAAGTCAAGAAAGGCCAGTGTATTTCTGTCACTTGACTTCTGGGTGCCATCAAAACAGTCAAATTTTGGTTGTTCTGTGTGTTTGACAGTCAGAACTGCTGATGAGCATTTTGAATTTTGCCTTCAGCTCCTTTAACCATGCAGTAGGGAACTGGGAGAGGAAAGGTAGAAAAGTGGACTCAGATCCAACACAATGAAAGAGGAATTCTTGCTTGGAATCAGTGTGGAACGCTGTTTCTTTGTTGTCAGATGGCAACTGTGCTTTCAATACAAGAGCCTAAGGAGAGTTGCCTGCCTGCTTTCGAAGTGGTGGCAGCCAGGGACTGACTTGCACTGTGTGTGTGAATGGCAGTAGTGAAACTGGAGACTCTCACACAGCTGGGTGTCAAAGAACAGCACGGGAAATTCCCATAGGATCCCAAGGAGAATATATCTTTGTTTCCTAGAAGTGCTGCTGCTAAGTACCTAAAAATCTGGATCCAACAAGTGAAGAACAGGTAACAGTGACAACAAAACACATAGCAGCAGAGAATGAGTGATACCAGGGGAAGGTCACAAACAAAATTCTCCTATTAGTTCTGGGATAACTAAAATTAATCCTCTGGTTTTGACCATTTTTTCTCTTGTTGTTGCTGGGACTTTGTGTCTGCTCTTGGATCAGCCATTTACCTTCTTTATATCCTCCTATAATGGAGTACAGAAGGACATAATGTGGAATAATGGAATGCAACAAGGTGAAGAGGAGGTGAAATTGGTGTGTATCACTGGGAAAATAAAAGCTGTGAAAATAACCATTCAGTATTAGCACTTAAAATTCTCCAAAGCAATGTTTATAACAGAAGAAAATACTACACACCTAAGCAACCAGAATGCCAGGGAGTCTGGAGTAAAGGAAGCATTATGGATAATGCAATGACAGCTACCTAGCCAGGTAACAAAGAAAAGTGATGCTTGGGTCTCTTAAAGATGGGCAAAGATATAAATGAAGGCCTGTACCTGCAATGACAGTCCAGGCAGGCAGAAAAGTACCTGGAACAATTTGGGAGAAGGTGATGAAAGTTCCGAAGATTATGAAGTTAAGAAAAAAATAGATGGAGCAATTAACCCAGGCTAATGCAACTGGTTTAAAATACTCAAGGCAGCCAAGACAAGTGAGAGTTTCTACATATTCTTTCATCTGAACTTTTGAGGCAGTGTTTGGGGAATCATGGGAAAATCCCAAATGCATTTGGGATTATAAACTTTTAAGACTTCAGTTTAGGCCCCTTTGCACTGGCTCTGCTGGAGAAGATAAAGACAGATATTGCCCAGTTTTGAAGGATGCTCAGTGATGGCTTATGCGATTTTCAGTGAAGGCAGAAGTTGTCAAATATTCTCAGGGGCCTGGAAAAAATCTGATCTGTGGAATTATTCCTCACCCTGCAGCTCAGCCAGGTAATTTCGGATAGAACTAAAATGCTTAAATGAAGACAACGTACTGTTAATTAAAATTTCCAGTGGCCTGACATAATGCTGATTGCTACAAAAGTCAAGAAAAATAACTCCTTGCATATAATAGAAGAAATTACGTTCCTCGGGAGAGCAGGGCCCTGTCCCCCAGTTCAGGCCGTGGCGGTGGCAGGATGCGAACCACCCCAGGACTCGATTGTTCAAGGTACACTGCGCACACGTTTCTCCTCCGTGTCACACGAACCGAGCGGGGACTCCCGCGGTCCCCCCGTGCGGCCACGGCCGCGCCGCTCGGAGCCCGCGGGGATCCCAGAGCGCTGCCCAGCCTCGCCGAGGCGCACAGCGCGGCTCGGGGCCCGCCCGGCCGGGCATTAAGGCCGGATCGGCTTAGGAGCCGTGCGGGGCTGAGCGCCGCCGGCCTCGGGGCGGCCCCGGGCCGGGCACAGCCCCGCTCCCCGCGGGCTGCGGCAGGAGGCGGGCGCGGGGCTCCGGCGGCCGCGGCGCCACCCGAAACGCCCCGGGCGCCCCTCACACCTTCCCCCCGCGGGGAATGCGCGGAGGTGCCGGCACCTCCCCAGGGCTCCGCCAATGCTCCCGACAGCGCTGGAGCCGCCGGGAAGGGCGGCGGGGGCCCGATCTCCACCCACCCTGCCCTGCCCGGCGCGGCCCGGCCCGGCCCGCCACCAGCCCGCGGGCAGCGAGCGGCGCTGCCCCGGCCCGGCCCCGGGCTCGCCCCTCACCTGCCTCCCGCCGCCCTGCGCCGCTCCCGGCGGAAGGAGCCGCCGCGCCCCGGCAGGGCGGCCCCGCGGAGCCGCGGCCGGCGGGGAGCGCCGCGCCCACAGCGGCTCCGAGCGCCGCCGCCATTGGCGCGGGCCGGGCGCGTCACGGCCGGGGCGGCGGGGCCGGGGCGGCGGGGCCGGGGCGGCGGGGCCGGGGCGGCGGGGCCGGGGCGGCGGGGCCGGGGCGGCGGGGCCGGGGCCGCGGGGCTCCGCCGGGGCCTGCCTGGGGAGCGCCGGGCGGCTCCTGCGGGAGCGAGGGACTGGAACGGAGCTGCCGAGGGAAGGCTGAGGGAGCTGGGCTGTTCGGCCTCGAGAAGGGACGACTGAGAGGCGACCTCACTCATGTGTAGAAATATCAAAAGGGAGGCGTCAAGAGGATGGAGCCAGGCTCTGCTCGGTGGTGCCGAGCAACAGAACGAGAGACAACGGGCAGAAACTGATACAGGACGTTCCGCCTGAACATGAGGAAGAACTTTCCTGTGCAGTGACCGAGCACTGGAACAAGTTGTCCAGAGAGGGCGTGGAGTTTCCCGCACTGAAGATGTTCAAGGACTGTCTGGATGCCATCCTGTGCCGTGCGCTCTAGAACGACCCTGCTGGAGCAAGAGGGCTGAACAGATGAACCCCTGTGGTCCCTTCCGACCTGACCCATTCTGTGATGCTGTGACTCTGTGGAAGGGGCTCGTGCAGGCAGAGCCCATCCGTCTGTCCTGCTGCTCGGAGTGAGGGAAACCAGCCTTTGCCTGAAGTTGTGATGCATCAGGAGGTGTAAGGAAGGAGGTGGCCTTTCCTGTCACAGTCTGTGGCAGGGCAGTAAGAGCACAGTAGCAATCCTCCTTCCAATCCTCCAAAGGCGCTGCTTAACATTTATTGCAGGATGTCACGCACTTGCCCTGCTACAAATGATTACCTCCCTTTGAAACTGCTTGCTCGTACATCTCAGCTTTTGCCATCACATTCCAGTGCATTTTGAAGTGAGACAAAATCTGACAAGATAGACAAGGACTCCCACACCTGTCCATTCAAATATCTGAACCTAAAATATCCCAGATCTTGCAGGCCAGTACAGGAACTGAAAAAGCAATGCAGACCTCTTTCAAAGGGAACTGGCTGATCTGTCTGGAATCGTGCCTGAGGAGTTTCCAGTTGCTGGTTAAGGAGAATCCGTCTGCCTTGCTCTTGTCCTGTGGGCTGTGGGTTCAGATGGTTTTGGTGTGCAGAGGGTTGTGGTTTGGAGGGTTGATGCACACATGAAATTCTCTAGAATGATTCCTGTACCAGGCAAAGCCATCGCGTCTGGGTCCTTTCCTGCTGAGCCCCCAGGGCACTTGACTCACAAAAGTGGTTTGGTCCCTTGCACAGACTGGGACCTACCTCAGCACAGAATTTTTGCTCTCTAGTACTGTTTTGATGATTTGATCATTGTAGCAAAATGTATTTATAAGACCAAGTACAGTTTAGATCTTAGAAAACGCACTTTGCAAGATTTTCAGTGGTTGTGACTGTGATACAATTGATGTGCACTCAATCCTGTGGCCATTATTAGCAGGTAGAAACAAAATTTTAGTTGTTTTCCATGGGAATTAGATTGTGGAAGAACTTATGGAGCATTTAGTGGGATTTTTTTCACGGTTTGGATTTTGAACCGCAGTCTATAATCTTACAGGATGGCAGCATAAATGACTGGATATGCAAGGGGTTTGAACAATAAGTCATTTACAACCAGTACAGTTTTTCCCTGGTTATTTTAAAGGAGGACGTTACATGTGAAACCAAACAAGTGCTCTCCATGACACTGGCAGCACGTGTCCTCTGTGTGGTCAGTGGCTCTGCTGCACCTGCACTTTGATGTAGAAGTTAGCATTGAATTGATGCCTTTCATCAGAGAGAACTCTCTCCTCTGGGTGTCCAATGCTGAGCCCTGCTTTGTTCAATTGCTGGTGTTGCAACAGAGCTCCCATTCTGCAAGGAGCTAACGAGGAAGCTTTTGCAAAGACAGCTGAATTTAAATGGATTTGCACTGGGTTAATGGGAACCTCCCTTCCAGGCTGTGGCCTGTGAAAGGTGCATCCTTCGTCTTCCGTAAATGGCTGAAGCCGTGCGAAAGAGAAAGAAAACATGCAGATATCCTTCCTCACTTCAGTCCTGTGGTTACTGCATGACTCAAGAAGGAGTTTTCTCCAGTGAACCAAAGCCTAGTCAGAGTATCTTCAATCCTGTTTCACTGCTTTGCAGCCTTTGTCCTAATGCAGTCAGAGGGTGTTTGTAAAGAGAGGTTTCCTACTGTTGGCTTTTCCATGCCTTCCCAAACCTCACTTCTTTAAAAGAGGGATTTTTCCTTGTTATTTAACATTCATTTTAAGCAAGTATCTTTCCCCTAATGAGGAAGTGCTGTATTGCATTTGTGTCTTAAGATTTTTCATTCCAAAGTCTCGTGCAATATTTATACTGCTCCAGTTAAAATAAGCAAGAGAGCCTTCAGAAGAGGTGCCCCTTCCAGCTGGGTCACCTGCAAACCAGAGGAAGGAGGCAGAAGGCAGGGACCCCCTCACCATTTTGTGATATTGGCACCAGCTTGGATTTGGGGTGGTGTGATCTGTGTCCCCTTCTGTTTCAAGACGTTGTTTCCTTTTGAGGCAAAATTTTTAACGACTTCTCTTTTTTTTTATGTTTCCCCCCCTGCTTCCTATGAAATGGGGCTAACCCTTCCCTACTGCACAGGACCTGTCATGGGACAGAGTCACGGTGTTTGCCACGGTGATAAGGCTGTGCTGGGACCTGCAGTGAAGGACAAACCAGGGGTTTCCAAACCAAAAGATCTGGTGAGTTGGACAGCTCAAGGGATAAAGGTGTGGAGGCAAGAGGCAAGACTTTTAGCTGGAGTAAAAGACATTTAAGGTCTTCTCAGCATCTGGTCTGGGCAGTCGTCGAGAACATGGGTTTCAGAAGCAGCTGAATCTGGTGAAAGTATCGTTGAACTCGTTCCTGTAGTTTGCTGTACGGGAGGCAGCAGCATCTCCTTTGCTTTCCTCTAAGTGTTTGTTTCTTCACTTCTTTACCTTTCTTTGAACCATGAGAGTTTTCTCCTGCTTTTTTCTCAATTTCTTTTCAAAAAAATCTTTCCTCTCTTTACAACATTCCTGCCCTGCGCCACCACGCAGAGCTCTTGTTCCATTCACACTCAAGCGCAGTGGGGATGTAAGGAGTTTGCAGAAGTCCCTGCGAGTGAGCAGCCCCATCCTCACCCTCCCCACCCCGCGGTGCCAGCAGGGGCTGCGTGTCACAGACGGCTCAGGCTGGAAGGGGCCACCCCGGCTCGTCTGCTCCGAGCTCCCCGCGCAAGCAGGATCCTCCCCGAGCACACGGCACAGGATCGTAGTCCGGGGAGAGCGCAGGGGCAGGAGCGATGCTGGGCAGGAGCGATGCTGGGCAGGAGCTGAGCGAGCACCTTCAAAATCCCTCAGCGGCTTAGTGACACCAGCGGGGCGGCGCGGAGGGCAGTGCCGAGCGCCCCGCTCTGCCACTGCCGGCTGCTCTCGGTGTCCGAGCGGGGGGAACCCGGTACCCCCGGGGCAGAAGGGTGCGGGGCCGTTTGCTGCCGGTGTCGCTGAGGGGGGGCTGTGGGTGCCGCTCCCTGCGGGGCGCGGCCCCTTTAAGGCCGCGGGTTCCCTGCGCCGCCCGGCGGAGCCGCCGCGCGCCGCTGGGGGAGCGGCGTCACGTGGGGCGCGGCAGCCTCGTGACCGGCCGCGAGCGCAGCACCGGGGCCGCCGCTCCGCGCGCGCCGCTGGGGAGGGGCCGCTCCCCTCCCCCCCCCCCCCCCCCTCCCCCGGGCCCCTCGCGCCGCCGCCGCCCCCGAGCTCCGGCGCCCCCGGGCGGGGCGGGGCGGGCGGCGCGCGCCGGGCCGGGCGCCGCTTCCTGGTCGGCCCCGCGGGACGAGGCAGCGCCGGCCCAGCATGGACAGCAAACCGCTGCTGCAGGAGCGGCCCCCCGCCTACAGCCCCGCCGCGCCGGGCGCGCCGGGCTACGACTACGGCCACGGCAACTACGGCGCCATCCCCGCCCCGCAGCCCGGCTTCCAGCCGCCCCCGCCGTACTCCTACCCGGGAGCCGCGGCCGCCCCAGGTGGGTCACGGGCGGCGCCGGCTCGGAGGGGGCCGCGGGTGGGGGGTCCCCGGTGCGCGGAGCGCCCCGCTGCCCCTTCGCTGGGGGCCGCTGTGGGGAGCGCCCGCTGCTCCCGGGGCTGGGTGCGGGTGCCCCGGGGCCGCGGGCTCGGGAGCGGGGCAGGGGCTGGGGCTGGGGCTGGGGCTGGGGCCGGCCGGAGCCGGGAGCTCCCGGGCCGCCCCCGCCTGCGGCTCCCCCGGCTCAGGGCGCGCTGGGGGTGTCGCGGCTCCCCCGCTGGAAGGCAGCGCAGGGGGCGGGCGCGCCGGGATCCAGGTGTTCCCAAGCGCCATCTCTCCCTTTGCCCTCCTCCCCTCGGCGCCCCTGAGGTGTTTGTGTTGTGCTCTCCCCAAAATCCCGGCCGGGACTGCGGGCATTCCTCACACGCGAGGGTTCTCTGCCTCGGAACAATGGCAGAGCCGCAGCTGTGCTTGGCACTGAAACAGAGCCCAAACTTGTTCTTTGCCTGCGCTTCGCTGTACCCGGGTTAATGTTTGTTTCTTTTCTGATACACTTCAGTAGTCTGGGAGAGACTTAGGCAGGTGAGTAGATGCAGCACTTTCCTTAACTGAAATAATACTAACATCTGCTGAAGGAAGAAGTAGCTTCTCAGGAAGGAGCAATGCTTCAAAAGTTATAAAAGTTACACAGCACACACAGACCCCTCTCTTTGAGCTGAACCTTGAGGCTATAGATTGATTTTCCTGTTGATAACTTGAAGCTTGTTTCCCTGCAATACAGGTATTAGTGGCTATTTTGTTTTTGAATAGTGAGGTTGCCGGACTTCACAGATGGAGAACTTGATTGAAGAAAGTCTGAGAACTTGGGAAATAAGCTCAAAATGGATTATAACTGGGCAAACTCTGCAAACTGTGCCTGATTACGTACATCTAACCATCCCTTTCAAAAGCTTTCTTTTTAATATAATCTAAAATTTTTAATGTTAATAAAGTAGTTAAAGGCTTCTGTCTTCCATCTACAGCTGTTAAAATGACTCATTCTTTTGCTAACAACACGGACTTTCTGAAAGCTGGGGGTTTTTCCTATGCTAT
Organism: Phylloscopus collybita; assembly: GCA_027886175.1. Taxonomy (NCBI): domain Eukaryota; kingdom Metazoa; phylum Chordata; class Aves; order Passeriformes; family Phylloscopidae; genus Phylloscopus; species Phylloscopus collybita. The sequence continues at coordinate 6,119,298 of JAJNNQ010000048.1, forward strand.
CCCTTTCGACTTGCGTCCTATCACTCCTACCTTGCTCTCCAGTTAGAAACTTAGTATATGGAAGTTAAGCTTGAAACTGGAGGAAGAGTTATTCTGTTTCAAATCGTTTGACTGCTGGAGTGGGACGTTCTTGATGCATAACATCCAGAAGTGAAAGCTATGGTGAAAGCTAGGGTCATTGTTTAAACAGTTTTTCCCTGGTGCTCAGCATTGAAACAAAATCTCAAAGTTAATTATTAGCTCAGTGTCCTTTTGGGATGGTTAAATTGATACTTGGGTTTATGAAGTGCCTTTGCTATTAGATGTGCCAAGTGTTCCAGTTCTGATTTTGATAGAGCTTAAAGTGCTTAATCAAGACTACATTCCTGTTGATTGCTTTCCACGTTCTGTTGTCATACTTGTAAATTATCATTGTTCTCTGTGCCTTACATGTGGTGATTGAGTTGTTTTGGTTTTTTTTTTTCTCATTTTAGGGTATGCTGTTCCTCCACCAACATCACAGCCAAACTACTCGAGCACGTACACCATCATCCAACAGCCTGCCACCACCACCTCTGTAGTAGTAGTTGGTGGCTGTCCTGCCTGCAGGTAAAATGGCTCTTCAGGAATTAAACTCAGTCTTGGGTTTTGTTATTTAAGATAGAGGTATGCATATGGCTCCTTGGTTTTCAATAGCTTTTCTTTGTGTGTGTATTGCAATTCACTGAAAAGGCACTAAGATCTAGGAGTGGAATGCTTTGCTTTGTGTAGTCTGGGCTTGTCCTGGTGGGCTCCTGACACCTGCTGTGAATAACACAAGACACTTCAAACACGAATCTGTCCTTTAAGATGGAGGAAGATCTGTAAGTGATACCTTTAATGAAATGGCATTTCAGCAATAGTTGTAACAGGGCAGTTCTTGGGGGAAGGCATGACAGGAAGTCCTTTCTGATGTGTTTGTGCCTGGTGATGGTGAGCAGCGTGATTGAATTGTGAAACTCTGTAGTCTTTGACCATAGTCACTTCTGGTTTTCTGGCAGTACTGGGGAAGAACTTCTGCTTTTGTGGTGTGTGTTCCCATTCCCAATCCAAACTGTGCAAAACCAGGCAGGGTGCTTGTCAGTTTTGGCTGGAAACATTTGTGGCTTAAAGCTTTAAAAGATCTTTAAAAGTCCTTTAACTGCAGAAGAACAGAGAAATTGACAGACCAGACCAAAAATGTCAGTCTGCTGCAGTGGTGAAAACCAGAAAAAGTGGTCAGCTGTTACATGGAGTTGCAACAAGAGGCAACTTCCCCCTTGGAGCCGTGAAAAAAAAAAAAAGGAGGCACTCAGTTTCCTCACTAGTGCTCTAAGTCAGCTGTAGTCCCTTTCACCTCTCAGTTCTTCCCTTCCTGGGATGTTAGGCCATGGCCAAAGGCAGAGGGATTGCTGCTGGTGCAGTTCAGGCAGTGCTCTGCCTGGCCAGCTGTGACTCAAATGCAGGCTCATTCCCCTCTGTTAAAGTGTACAGGAGTTACCCTTGGGGTATCTTGCAAGGAGGCACTTGATTCTCTGCAGGTCTGGAGGGAAGGTGTAGGAAGCAGACCTGCCTGAGCAGCTGAAGTGATACCAGTTTGGTGTGTGATGATGTGACAGGGGATGTCATATGGCAGAGGCTGTAGCCTAAGTGTTAAAGCTGGTGTTTGTCTGAGAGTCAGTACCTGCCTTCAAAGGTGGATTCAAATAAGGATCCTGTGGTGTTATGTAAAAACAGGTGCCTGTTGAAATGCCACTAGTTAAGGCTGAAAAACCTGTACCAGCTAGAGCTATTGATCTAGAAGGTGTGTGTTTTAAGCAGGGGGGAAAGCAAGTGCTGAGCTGTTCAGAGGATGTGGTGGATCCTGCCACCTCAGTGATTATATCAGCGTGCTGATGCTGTAGCTCAGCCAGAAGACAGGGCAGATGTTGTGCATGGCTTGGAGAGGGGCAGGCAGTGTGCTCATGCAGACAGCCCTTCTGGCCCTGACCCCAGGACAGCTCAAAGCATTCACTGGGGAAGTGCTCTTGGAAATAAGATGGGTAGGATCTTGTTGCTGTTATTTTTTTTTCTTTTTCTGGAAGTTCACAGAATGTGCTGAGTTGGAAGGGACCCTTCAGGATCATCTAGTCCACTCCAAGACACCCTGTACACTTGGGGCACTCCAAGAATCCCACCATGTGTCTGAGAGCATTGTCCAAACACTTCTTGAATTCAGGCAGGCTTGAGGCTTCTGGGATGGTCTAGGAAAGACTTTTGAAACAATCATTTGCACATATAATATATAACTTTAGCCAAATTTTTGTAACTGAGAAGTCTGTTGTTAGTTGTTTTTAAGTGATCTCACTTGAAGAGCTTTCTTATGTCATCAGGTATGCCCAGCTGGAAGTACCCATTGTGGACTCTTTCCTAAAGCAAAAGGCTTTCCACAAAATCCTAGTTTACTCTTGGATCCCTGGTTTCTGTTTTAGGCTTTGAAAAAAAATAAATTGGGAGGAGAACTGTGTAATACTCTGGATCAGGGAATCCCAAGGATGAATAATTGTATCTGGTAGTGGTATGTCAGTCTTCTTTGCCCTATTACCCTGTTAGTTCCTAATTGTCCTTAAAACAGGAGTCAAGTGTCAAGGTAGGAGGGAAAAATCTCAGATTGCTGGTTTTTTGGGTAGTCATGGAATTGATAGGGCATTACTTCAGGAGAGAGGAGAGGGAGGCTGGGTGAATAGCATAATATTGGAAATATTCATGGGAGCCTGAAGGGCCAGGTTCATATTCTGGAAGGTTACACTGCCTGCTACTTTTAGAGAAAAAACTCAATCCTCTTTGACTTCACAAGACCTTTAAACAGTTCTAGTTTACTTCCATGTCCTGGAAACCTATTTTATGGGGAATGCAATGTGCAGCTACACTCTGAATACTGCCCTGAACAGAAAATTTGTTGAAGGGGCATTAAAAAATACTAAAAGCTATTAATAGTACATTAAAAATTTTGTTATTAAACTACCAGGTCAGTTTTCCTGTTACTTTCCTGATTTGGTGGTGCATGATTGTTAGAGAACTCCATCTGCTTTAGATGACCAGGAAGAGCCTTGTGTGTGGCTGTGGAATGATGTAACTGATGGAGTAACTATCTGCCATCAGAAATACAAAGCAATCTGCTGCACTATGGCATGTATTCATGTTGCTGATTGAAATCAAAGCCATTTCCAACTTAAAATATATGTGGTTTAGGAGAAATATGCAGTATTGGTCAGTTATTTGAATTGGTGTCTATTTTACTGCAGTCATGAGTGATCCTGGGGTTAATAAACTGGCTTGAGTACAGTCAATCTTTAGGATTTTTTTTTTTTATGGTATTTAGTCATAAAAAGTACAAAGTCTCTCCAGCAGTAGCCTCTCTGAAGTTGCTAATATGCCTGTGGTGACTGGTAATTGCATTCCTGCCCTTCTCCCTCTGGAGCACTGCTGCCATCTGAGGGATGACTCTCCTGTCTCACAGGCTGTGCCTCTTGCTTAGAGCTATTCCTTACATCGAGCTCATTCATCCCTTCTCAGTGTTGCTTTCTGGTTGCAGACTTCAGTTTTAATGTGTGTTCCATCCTTCCTTGCACTCTCAGAATGTTCTTGGTAGTTGTAGTCCTGTTGTCTCAGTGTGTGTTCTTCTCCCTGCCCTGATGTGCTGAGAATTAAACTGACTTGCACAACCTTGTCAGCTTTATGGCTTCTAGTTGACATTTAAGGTTTGGCCAAGTGCTGCTTTTAAACTGTTTAATGTTCCCGAGTGCACACTGAGTCATTACAGGCACTGACTTTAGATATCCTGCTGTGGAATTATCTTTTTAGCTTGGAGAATGCAGCCTGGCTGCTTTACTTGTGGTCACTTTCATTTTCTTTTTCTCTGTCTTTTGTTGTTGGCGCTAACTAACTACTCAGGAATGTTTACTTTCCTGTTATTTAACAGAAGAAAGTTCCTTTTAAAAAAAACTGTAAAAACATTCTCTTGATCTGATGATTGCAAAAGCCAGTTCCTTCAAAACTGGGGAGAGAGCCTGTGATGGGCTCTGTTGGGTTTTTATTTTCCTGTTGAACTGTATTCAGTTGCTTGGGAGAAAGAGCAAGGGAAAGGACCTCACACTGCTGCAGCTTTCACTTCTGACAGCTCCAGTGCATCTGCTGGACCAGCATTGTTGTGGGTCTCAAATTATGCCAACACTAAACCTTCTTCCTGAACTGGAAGATGAGACAAGTTTAATTAAAACTGTATTTATTCTGAGATGTCTTACAGCATTCTCCCTGCCACAGGTGTGGTTTTGATTTGTTGTTATGGTGGTGGTTTTTTATTTATTTATTTTTTTTTATTTATTTATTGGGGTTTTTTTGACTTGACAAAGTTGTAAGTTCTCAGGTTTTGGTTGAAATTTTGTTTTCGTCAATTACACTCTTCTCCTGAGGGAATGGACTCTGGGAAAATTGCACTTAGGTGATCAAGTCCTTCCAAATTTCAGTCTTCCATGACTTCTGTCACAAATGCTGTGTAGGCTTTGATAAAAGGCTGCTCAGGATACAGGCTTTCTATACTTACTCACAACTATATTTAAACTTCATGTAAATATTCTTAATATAATTGAATTATATTCACTGGTTAAATATGCAAGGACTACACCTGTTTAGACAGCTTGTCTGACAGTGTGAGCAAACCTGAGGATTTTTGGTTCCCAGCAGCAAGCTGGAGATCCTTTTGAACCTTGTGAGTGAGGCAAACTTTGCAGTACCTTTTTGAGACTGCTGTGAAGAGGACAGGGAAGAAGAAAGCCTTGCTCCAGCAGACTTGGGCAGATGCCATGAGAGCCGTTTGGAATTCCTGCCTGGGAGAGCTGGGACTTTTCCCAGCTCAGCAGCAGCTGCTGAGCAGGAAGCTGCTCGCTGAGCCCCGCAGAGAGGAGGGATAAGCCTGTAGCAGGGTCCCAAATGAGAACAGCACAGCTCTGGCTGCTTCTGAGGGGTTTTGTTCCACTGGTCTGACCTGATTTGTGATAATAATCAAAACATTAATCTCATAAAGTCTCATTTCTTAGAAAAATAAGTCACAGCAGGAATGTATTCCCTAATGGGACTGTATAAGAATTATAATCTGGTCTCTAATGCCTAGTCTGTCACTGGCCCTGAATTATAGCAATTTTTTTTTCCTTAGGGTCACCATTTGTCTTGAAGACTACTTGTCTGATGGGATTTCCTTGCAGCAATGAGTTCTTCTGGGAGACAGAAGGGAGCTGCCCTTGTTTGTTGGTGCCCACAGCAGTACTGACCAGGCTGTGTGTGCAGACAAGGGAGGACAAACCCCAGCAGGGCTCAGTGGGGTTCACCCTGCTGGGTGTCCACCCCACAGAGAGCTGTGACTGCTCTGCTCAGCCTCCTCTGCCAGGCTGGGCTGTTGGTGTGAAGCCTTGAGGCTCATCTCCTGATCAGAACTGGAATGAAAGCAGCAGTGCTCCTGCAGCAGGGGAGGCTGGTGGTTTGGGGACACTTCAGGAAAGACAAACAGCTACATACAGGCTGTTCCCATTGCCAGGATTCCTCTGCTTCTGCAGCCAGGCCTCTGTATAGGAAACGAGGCCTAAAGCATAAGGAAAGTCAGATAAATCTGTAAACAATCGTGCCTCTTACTTGGAAGTGATTTTTAAGGATAATTGCATTTACATATATGTACATCTTGTGCATAGGCAACAGCCAGTGGCCATAGAGATTTGGGCTTCTTGTGGATATGGATCACCAACCATTCAAGATGCCATCAGGCTGAGGCTGGAGGAGCTGATACCCCTCTTCACAGAAATTAAAACTGTAAACATCCAGTGCTTACTCAATAGTTCCATATATAATTGTCAATTCTTTTTCTTCTGCAGCTGCAGGTGAGATTTAAACATTCTGAGCATAGCTGCTGCTGTTGCATTAGCCAGGAGATGATAAAGAATCTCTGGCTGGTTTTTGTTTGTATGTTCAAAATTAAAGATTTTGCATGTAGCTGTCGTAGTCCATGCTTGTCCCTGGTCTGATGTTTCCATTCAAATCTAAACTTTGAAACTCAACCAACCTCTGTGGCAGAAGATGGATATAATTTGAAAATTCCAGGTGGTTGGTCAGTGATCTGTGTGGAGGACAGCAGTTTTCTGAAGTGCAGTTCCTTCTCATGTCTTGCAGAGCTTGTGGTACAGTCAGCCTGTCTCTCATTACCTGGGGTGACCCTTTGAATGTATTTGTAAGGTCTAAAAAATGCTGATAAGCCCACATTTAAATACTGTGATGTAGATAAGTCTAAAAATGCACGTGTTAAATTGGACCAATGCTGTATTCACAGATCTCATTATTGGCCCTCTCATCCTGAGCATTTGACTTAAGATCTTAATGTTTTAACTTTGAAAAAGGGGGTTATCTGAAAAACAATTGTGTTTTAAGTACTTGTCAGTGGGCATAATTGACCTTACTTATGGAGTTGGCAGCTGCAATTGTAGCTTAAATGCAAGATGCTGCTTGCAGTATAAATAAACCTTTCCACTTTATTTTTAGAGTGGGAGTGGTGCAGTTATAATCAGCTTTTATGTGGTTTGTGCTGTAGAAGAAAATTTATGTTTGGTTACATTAGTGAATCCACAGTTTGAATATGGAATCTCTAATTACTCCACATTTCAGGTAAGATATACAAGTAAAAAATATTAATTGTCTCCCTTATAAAAAGTTTCGGTGTTTTTTGTTTTTTTTTTTTAATTTAGTAACTGGCTAAGTAGTGGTTGGGTAAGTGTTCATCTAAAATTAGGTGCTGACATAAATCAGCAGAAGCCAAGAAGTGTTTGTGTGGCTGATGCTGTAATCACAGTGTTAGATGTGACAGCAGCTCAGAAACAACAGGTATGGTGTGGAGTCCTGCAGGCACAGCTTGGCTGAGGCTCCCCTGGAGCTGCCTTGCTCTGCTGCTGCCCTGCCCCTTGTTCTTCTCCAATGCTGTGCCTCTCTGGGCCTTTTCCCTGGTGTTGAATATGGATGGCAATTATTTAATTTTTAGTTTCAGTTTAACTTGGCATTTTGCACTACCACAAAACACTTTAGGGTAACTCTGTTTGGGGGAAAGGAGTTTAAAAGAAATTCTGCTTAAGTGTCAAGGTCATGTGCTGGCCAATGGATGCGGGCCCTGCAAGCTGATTAAGAGGGGTGATTGGAATGGGTTGGGCTGTGCTCATCACTGCTGGGGCTGAGCAGCAGTACCCCAACTGATCCCTCTCTGTTTGATTAGGGTGTTTATTCTTTAAGGTCACATCAATAGACTGCTCACACTCTTAACTAAGCACACTTGTCACAAATGTAGGTTTCAGGGCAGGAACTGAATATGGGATTATTGAGAGACAAGGAGGCAATTTCAAAACAGTAACGAAGCAGGAGTTGGATGGGAACTGCAGGAGGGAACTGCTCAGTGTGTGTGAAAGGAGAAGGCATTATTGTAACAGCAGGGCAGGAAATACAACAGCTGTGATGTGTTGTGTACTGTACTTGGTGTGCATTTTCCAAATAATGTTGTGATGTCATTGAAATGCCTGGAAAAGGGGCTTTGCCTCTCCTGGGTGGATTTGCAATGTGAAAACTGAATCTTGAATTACTCAGAAAACTCGAGAGTGTGCCTGAACCTCTCCAGACATCCAGTGTGTTACTGGGTTAACCTCTGGACAGGGGAAAAGGAGAGGCCTCCTGTGCTTGTGCTGCTGATTTCTGTTTGCTCTGAGGGGGATCAGCATTTTGTGCATTTCCCAAGTGCATGTTGCCAAATTCAGCTGCTCCATCCAGACCTGACATTTCTGGCTGAACACTGTGGTGTCCTTTTTGCCCCTGTATCTGTAACTGGTCTGGTCCCAATGGTCCTGAATTTCTTTGCATTCCAGCTCTAGTAGCAGAGTGTTCCCAGGAGATGGCACTTCCCCAAGCTCCAGCTCTCAGGGCAGGAACTTTGTTTTGCCACAACAATGCAGGACTACTCTTGAATATCTGTGTGCTTAGAGAGATAAGAACAGTGAGAAATGAGCTCTGCAGAAGTGTTCTGCTTCAAGACACGCCCCTCAGGATTTCAGATCCGACCCTTTTTCCCAGAGCTGGATCATGCTTTGTAGAGTGAGTTTCAGTAGTGCAGGTACTGCTGTTCTCTCCCAATGACCCCAAAGCATTTCAGGAGAGCCTCCTGTTAGCAGAGTTTGTGGGAGTAGCCACAGTGTCCAGCACAGGCTGCACAGATCTGAGCTGTGGGACACTTGTGTACTGAGACTCCAATCTGTGTAGTGATACAAACTTTGTCTGCATTTTTTAGTTGCCTTGAAAGAGTGTTATCTGAGGGCATGAAATGATAAAGCTACTGCTGGGATCAATGGTAACCTGACAGTTCCTTTATTTTATACCAGATACAGAGTTAGCTTCTAGCTCTGCAAACAGAAATAAAGTGCATTGAAGTGAGGGAAAGCTTAAGGGGAACATGAACTTGCGTAAGCAGCAGAATATCAAGAACACTTTGAAAGCCTTTGGCTTCTGATGATGGGTGAGGGGAAGGGGAATGGTTCCCAGGTTTAATCAAGTTGGAAGGTTTTAGGTAGTTGCTGTAAGAAAATGGTCTCTTGAGCCTGCGCCTTCCTTCGCTCTATTTACACGTCCAAGAGCTTGTCCCTGACTGCTCACAGGGAAACAGCAGCTTGTTGGCCTTGGCACCTGCTCACAGCCTGCACTTCAGGGTCACTCAGCTCTGTTTGCCTTGACTTTCACTGTACCAGGAGGACACATCTTGTTCGAGTGTTTTGCTGAACTCCAAGTCTTGGCTATTTAATGTAACTGCACAAATTTCTAAAGTCTGAATTCTCTGGTTTACTGTCTGTCTTCATTTTGGGGGATGCTCAGATACAGCACTTCAGAAAGGAGTCAGGGACTGAAATGGAGGTGAATTTCTGCTGTCATAGGACTGTGCTGAAACAAAATTTCCAGGTGGTCATGGAGTTGGGAGTCAGCTGGAGCCAGTTGACATCAATAGTTAGTTCCTCTACAGTTGTAAAGGGAAATCAGTTTTAAGAAGTAGAAACCAGGAACAAACCCCAAGCCTTGCACTTTATCTCACTGTATAAGATGGTGTGGTTTCTCATGACTGCCAAAGCACTGAGTGGTGACTTGGGGACAAACCTGGTGAGTGTCCTTGACTGAGTCTGTTTTCCCTTTTTGCAGGGTTGGCGTGTTGGAGGACACCTTCACCTGTCTTGGTGTTTTGTGTGCCATTGTATTCTTTCCAATTGGGATTCTGTTCTGCCTTGCACTGAGGCAGAGAAGATGCCCTAACTGTGGGGCAGCTTTTGGCTGAGGGGCTGAACATGGACGTGCTTACGGAAGCTACAACTGTTAGCGTACTCTTTCTAATGTAAATGTCATGTACAATCATTTTATTTGCTTCAGACCTGTTTTGTAAAGTGTGAAGGAATTTAGTCTCTTGCATGTAATTTAAACTTAATCTTTTATGAGCATGTGCATTGCAAAACATGAAAACCTGACTTGTTTTCCATGTTTAGTGGCACCTGTTGAAAACTAAATAAAACTGCTTTTCCTTTTGCAAACCTCAATTTGTGGCTGGATTATTAAGTATGTTACTGACATGTCTGTGTAGTCTGAAAGCAGAGCAGTAATCCTAGCTACAAGGAAGGGTAAGTATTTGCCAGAATCCTTATGATGGAGATAAATGATGTTTAAAACTGTACATGTTTAGGACATCAGGTATTTGAGGGAAGTGTTTGTAAGTGCTGTGTGTGCTACCTCTATGGCAAGAGCTCCTCTCCCCCACTGCAGGCACAAGTAATAGCACACAATCAGAGCCCTGTTCTAATTAGTGAGGGTTTTGCTTCATGCAGGTGCTGGTGTTGGTTCACAGAGAGCAGAACCTTCTGCCTGCAGCAGGAAGAGGCTGGGGCACTGCCAGCCATGAGCTGCCTTGAGTAAAGGCTTCTGCATCTTAGATTGTTTCATTCTGGTACTGAATTATTGAAAGCTCAGACAGGCTAGCTGGAGTTGCCTCTTCTGTGCTTTAGAAGATGGGCTCAGGTGTAAGTTTCCCCTGTGAAAAGGTGGTGTTTCAGGTGGGGATGGTGGATGTTTATGCAGGGCTCTCTGGCAAACTGTCCTCAGCCCTGAACTTGAAAGGCAGGGTGAGAGGAGCCAGCACATACTCATATACTATTTTTTGATATTAAGTAACTGAAAGGCATTTCACATGACTTGAATTCACTGTTTATAGTAGTAGAAGTAGGCACCACTAAACCAATGAGCTGGGGATGCTGCAGGAAATGTGCATTTGTAAAAGAGAATGATTTAGAGTAAGGATTAATCACAGGCACAGCTCTGCTGTGACTGAAGTTAAAAGCTCAGTTTCATTTAACTCAGCTACTGCACTGTGCCAGCACTCAGACCTTTGCTCAGCTCCTTAACCAAAAATTTTCAACTTTGGGCTGTTTTCCTTTTGGGTAGGCCGCAGTAATGGAGGAACTTCAAAGGCAGCTTTTTATATTGGCATTTGAGAAAAAATGGCACTGTGCTTTATTATGACCTTTTCTCAGACTAAAGTTTGACAACAGTTTTTTTTAAAGACAAAATTATCACTGAAGAATGTGTTGATAGTATAACATAGACTGAAAATTAGTTTCTGCTGACACCTGGATTTTGTGTGTGAACATTAAGCAAGGCATTAACAAGTTGTCTGTTCTTAAGGGGATAAATATTTATTTATAACCTAAGGTATCTTTCTTACACAAAATAACATATAATCATTTATACAGGCAATTCTCTATTCTGGAATAAGGCAGTTGTTACATTGTTCTGTTTGAAACAAAAAAAAATCACTGTTATCTTCTTTAGTAGGTGGCATATGCAGGCTTATATTCTAGAACTTACCATTGCAGCTTCCAAGTAATGAATGCCAAAGATTCTGTGAGCTATTACTTACTCTGATTCACTAGAGTAGCCAACCTATCTCCAGTATTTTCACAATTCCTACTACAAAAAAAGGCATACTGTAAAGTCAAGCCCGAGTGCTCAAACACTAGCCCAAAGCAATTACCTCATTAGAAACTATAGCTTTAAAAAACATCAGAGCTCCATTCCAGTATGTCTCTATTGTACAGTAATTACATTTAAATAATTTTTTAGGACAAGTTGAGATAGTAATTGTCATTGCTGGAGCTGGGTGTTGATAAGGAGGAAGCACACGTGGCTGACCCGTGTATTCATCGGATAATGGGTGCTGATCTGTCATTGGTTACTGTGGGTCTGAGTTTCACCGTTGCAAAGGGGTTCTCTCCACTGAAAAGAAAGGCATGAAGTTACTTGAAGGCTTTCTGCAACCCAAGCCCAAATTTATTCATTCAGGTCCTTCATCCAAGCTGTCGTCAAACTAGGTTATGGTTCTGACACTCAGGGATTCTGTGCAACTCTTAGTTTAACTTGAATTTTTAAAATGAGGTTATGTATGAAGAATCACTTTTCAGTGAGCCAAAAATTTGGGAAGTTAATGCCCAGTTACAGCTGGACTCTTTAAAATAGCTGCCGGTTTTCAAAGATTTTTGCTTTTAACCCTCAAAGTCAGTTAAAGAAAGGTTTTAAGTCCTGCTCCCTGTCAAGCTACTGGAGAAACATGTTTTTCTGAGAAAGGGCCTGTGTATTGTACTGCACTTGATGCTACTCTTGAGGAAAGTGCAACTAATTTTAGCCATATTGTTCTAGCAGTGCCTGGGAAAGGTCACAGAAAAATTAATGATAAACATCTTTATTTCCCCTTATAATCAATAAAATAAAATAAGCCAATATAAAAACACAGCAAAATCAGTGTAAAAGTATTTTACCTTAGAAAAGGTGGTTTTACAATGCCATTCATGTCAGGTTTCTGTAAAAAAAAAAATATATATATATATTTACATAAATTTGTAGAAATATGTTACCAGTGATCTCACTGTCCTGCTAAGGGAAAGAGACCCTGTAATTAATCTGTATGTCCAGTTTGATTTTAATACTTCAAATTTCAGTGCTGAACCAAAGCCTGTCAAGCTTTCCATTCCAGGCACATTGTGTTTCAGGACCTCATTCAGCAGGTTCTTAACTCCTGCTTGGCTTGTGATTCCAATGAAATTGCTCAAGTACATCAGTTGTAAATAGAATTAGGCCTAATTAGCCCTTAAAATTAAGAAAGTTAACAAATGCCTGAATTAAATCTTACTGAACACCAACCCCTCCTCAAAGCTATGTCAACTCCTAGGTCTTTTTTTATAGTTGGCACTGTTGTGCATATTACTGTCTTGTGTAGCACAGCATGAACAGTTTAACTGGCCAGAACCCTTCCTCATCTTTCCTCCTTGAAATCCTGAGCTATTTTTTTCCTATGTATTCTGAAATGAAAATAAGATGCCTTGAATCATTTCCTGCTTCTGCATAGGAGGCCCACTGAACAGACTGTTTTACACATCTGTAAATCCTGTATGAATGTACAAGCCAGCCCAGTATAATGTTGGGCTTATTTCCAAAGCCTATGGAGCTGTGGGGGTTGGGGACTTGCACGGAAGCAGGAAAGGCAAGGAAGCTCTGCAAGAATGAAAATAAATAGTGACTTTGGAACAAAACACTTGGTTGCAAGTGCAGCAGCTCTCCTCTACAGTTGTCCTAAGATGGGGTCACAGCAGCTGCTATGAGTTAAGGAGGTTCCTCAACAAAAGTGGTCATTGTTCTACACTCCAGAATTTCCAATTTATTTTAGTCTTGCTTTCCCTGTGGAAATTTAGATTATCAAAAAAGATGTATTTGTTTTCCACTCCTAGGAGCTATCAGTTTCCATTCTGCCCCCCAAAGAGACTCTACTGCTCTAATTAGAGCTCTGCCAGCTGACTGATCTTTCTCGTTCAACAGGAATGTTAGCCCACAAGCCTTCAATTTATTCCTATCCCCCTGAACCTAATGGCACCAACCAAAACAACCCTCGAGGTGACTGTTCCTGAGAACGGAGTGACCACAGCAGAACAGTGCAGGGATGATCCTGAGACCATTTCACACATTCCATAAACCCTTTAAGCTCTTTAGTCAGTCACCTGGCCCCAGGGCACGGAGCTCTCCCTGCTGCACTGGCACCTCCCAAGGGCTTTGGACATAATCCCACCTGGAGGCCTCAACAGCAAGACACAGGCTAAGGGAGCCACGGTACCAATTCTGACATCACAGCACTGCTAGGGCTCCTGGCTTCTTCATTCAAAAAGGAAAACCACAAATACGTCAAAATACAGATTGCTGGTCTTCAGAATAATTTTAGAAGTTCCCAGATATTTGTTTTGAAAGTAACTGAACACTGAGATTTGGGTCATGTTTCTTGATAATCATTTCATGCAGCAGAAACTTCATTCCTCACAGAAAAGACCGTCCCAGAAACATCACTGCACAAACTACACACTTCCTACACCACCAGGCTCATTACTGAGAAATAAACCCACTTACTTGAATGTGGATTCAAATATATATGCTAATATGAAACTGTTCTGGCTCCCCAAAAAAGTGCAGATCTTTTCTGTAGGAATATTTAGATGGGGAAAAAAAAAAAAAGGGTATCCCAAAACATGACTCATAGTGAAATGGAGTAAGATCTCTAACTGAGAGGAGCTTCACAAATCTCCAGCAACAACTTTCATACTTTCTTTCACACTTTTTATATTTGTAAAATGAGGTAACCTGTTCTTTTAAGAACTAGACATGAGTCTGTGATTTGATTACAAAAGTGACTGCTTTGAAAATACTCTATTCACTCAAGAAACAAAATTAATGTAATTCCTTTCCTCCCATGTGTTAAAATTCTGTATTTCTCCATGCTTCTGAAATGCAGATAATAGCTTAAAATGCATCTGCTACAGTCAATTTATGAAATTTATGCCATACTTGTCTTTCCCACATTTTCAGGGTTTTTTTCTGGAGTTCTAGAGTGATGTATAGAAGTTAGTTTTATTTGGGTGATTATTAAGTGAATGCTTCTATTCTTACTTATTTTAAATACAGTTAATTTTCTTTGCTAGCCAGTATAGCAGAAAAACCCTTCTAATGCCCAACACCTAGAGGGTAGGAAATGCTGTTTATGTACCCAACATCCTAAGAGTAGGCTTAAAAGGACCAGGAGAGGAGGTTTCATTAAAGACAGCCATTGTTTCCTGATGCCTTTCTATTTCACAGAATACCTTTATAAATTGTCATCCTTTGGACTCTTTCACCACTAATCAAGACGTGGTGTAACAACCTTTCAGTTTCTGCTTTTTAAATTTCTTAGTTTTACTTCCACAAAACACAAACTTACAAAGGCCACTTTGATTTCTACTGTAGAATTCACCAGATTACTTAGAAAGCAGAAACTTCTGTCAGAAGGTCAACCCAAAATTTGTTTAGATGCTATATTGAGAGACAAAGTATTTGTCATACCAATAAATAATACAATTTTTTAGCTACTGGCAGCCAATTGTATTATTCTTTGATTCCTTAAGTTTCCCATGGCACTGACTAATGGAACTTTGCATCTTACTTTGGTACAGTGTCTCATGTTTTAGCAATGCTAACCTTATTTAATTAGGTTTTTTTGCCTTCAAAATGTGATCTCTACTTCAAGAGACTTTTTGGAGAAAGTCTCAAAAACATCACCCTTACATGCACATCAGCAAAATACTTAAACAAGCAGCAAGAAAAAAGCTAGTATTTGCCTAATTTGATCAGTCTTCATTTTGAATCAGTTTGAATGCTGCCTAAATAGCAGAAGTAATAGCATTGTAATATATTATCTGTTCATAAAAATGTATTTTCACTTAGCTGCAGCTTTGTTGAATACAGCCAGGAGTTAGTACAGCTCTCCTCAGCAATAGCTGCAAACCCAACACGCTTCCATGGGCTTCCTGAACACAGAGTTTATGCTGCTCTAAGTCCCCTGTGCCCCACAGCTCTAACATCACTGGAGGTGATGGATTTGTACTGCTCTCTGTGAGAATTTCTTTTCATCTTTAACAGACTGCACTGCTGAGAAGTTTTGCTGTGCAGGGTCAGTCTCCTGCTACTGTCAGTCACATCCCTGAACAATTCTTCTCCCTTCCTGCCAGGATGGATGGACTGAAGTGCCAAAGCCCCTGACATTCCTGGAGACAGCTGGGTAAAAGCCAAGCACAGGTAGGTGAGGCAGGAGATGCCAGGGCCTCGTTTAAGAGCCCATCCAAGCAGGGTGGGATGTTTGGATTCCCTGCCCCAGGCACTCACCGGCTCCGCTCTGTCGGTCGGAGTTTTCACGGCAGCACCTTTGGCAGGCTCCATCCGTCTGTCTGTCTGTGCAGCCCCCAGGTAGTCTGGTGGTGGGAGGACAACTTCCCCTTTCTCCACGAGGTTCACAGAGCTGACACTTCGGATTGGTGCAGGGCTGCAAGACAGAACCCAACAAATCCCATTCTCAGGTGCCAGAATCCATCTCTCACTCCTCCTGAGCACCAGGAAAGCACAGAAGTGCATGAGCTGGAGTTAATAATGGGTGCAGTGTCCTGGAGCCAGGGGGACTCTGAGTTAAGGCTGTTCTAAAGCTAATCCTTGGGCCTGTGTGTAACCATTAAAACACATTATTAACATAATTAAGGCATTGTACTACACACTATTAGAGAGTATTGACTGTACACATTACTGAACCTCAAAGAACAGGAGAACAAAAGTAACATTTAAAATAAATGTTAGTGAAGAGCTGGGCATTTCTGCAAGTGCCACCCAAAATGTTACCTTGGCACTGGGGCAAAGGCTTTTTCTTCTGCTGATTCGTCCAGTGGTCTGGTGTATGATGATGGAAACCATCCTTTTCTGTAAAGGCAAAGGTCTTTTATATTATATAAAATAGGAAAAATCTTTCAAAATACAACACTAGACTGAGCAAACAGATTTAACTTTTGAAGAAACCAATTTCTGATGACGCCAAATTAGTGTGTAAAACTTAATATGTGCAGAGATTTTCCTTAGAGGGAAACTCCCAGTCCCTAGTCAGTGACAGCCAGTAAAAAAGGTGGAAAACCATCTACTAATGTCTGCTAACATAGTCTGGTGAGACACTTTTACTTTGTGTTCAGGGTGGGTAATATATTGATTATCTTACAGTCTGGTTGTGTCATGCTCCCCATAAAGCCAGCCATCCTTCTCCTCAGCCACCAGCAGGGTGATGATATCCCCCTGGGCAAAGCTGAGCAATGTCTTGTTGTTTCCAGCAGTATGTGGGAAGATTGTCTTCACTTTTTGCCTTTTAATTATATTTAATCCCGTGGCAACAGAAGTCGAACGTGATAAACTGGCATCATCAGAATTCTCTGTCAAAAAAAACCAAAATAAAACCAACAAATAAAGATCAGACACACAGAAATAAATGTAATTAGTAATCTGAGATGAAAAATATAAAGGAAAACTCAAGTGCAAATGGAGTTCAGAGACTTTGTACTTAGACACCTCTCACTGCCAATGTTTCTTATCACCATGCAGTTCTTAACTGCATGTGCCTTTATATGCACACACCCAGCACAATAAAGTGGAACCAACAGGCAGAAAAAGTTCTGTAAGTTTTAACTGGCTACTTCTTTCCTCTTTTGGCATGAAAAATACTAAACACTCACACCTGTAAAAGGCCTTTGAAAATCTGGTCTGGGCCTAGTTCTTTCCTGTATCACAGAAAGTATAAAAATCAATGTATTAGACACTTGGGAGGCAAATCTTATTGATTTTAAATTTCAGGGAAAGAACTGCAAGGCTGTGTGCATTTTGTCCCATGTGCATTTCTCCCTTACTACTACATGCCCTTAAAGTAAACCAGAGCGAGACTGTCAGTGTTTGTGTGAAACACTGACACTGAAACACTCAGATGTATCCTGTTCCAAATGATGGAATGCCACTGCAAGCCATGAGAGCAGTACAGTTGGGTTCATCACTGACACACAGAAAGGGATGAAAATAGAAACTACCTATGCTGACCTGCATTTTACTGCAAACAATTCCCTTATAACACATCTATCTCCAGTTAGGTAAATGATATAAATCCTTTGTAAAGACCATTTCCTGCTCCTCTATACATCCTGAAATTCACATGTTGTAGTAGCAGAGAAGCCCTGAGGTAATTGTGAATACTGCAGGAAGTCATTCACACCCTGTTTGCAGGGAAGGGACACTCACCTGCTGAGTGATTCAGTTTTTGAGATTCAGAAGGTGCTTTGGGAGCTGTTGCAGGATTGTTGAACATATCCACGAGTGGGCTCGTGTACGCCCTGCCCGTGGGAGCCGGGGGCACTTTGGATGCATTTTCTTGGTGAGGATAAAAATCATTTCCAATCTGGAGGCACAAAAACAACAGTATCACAATACTGAGAGAACAGCAATAACTTTTTTGCAAGATTAAATTCTAGAGAGGAATGCTTTAATATTCCGAAAGGATACACATTTAAACATGACATAAAGCCCACATGTTCCTATGGAATTGCTGATGGAAGGTTTTTAATAGGCTTGATAAACTCTTGTTGGTGGGAAGTCTCCAATAGCCTTTTTTCTGCAAATAGCAGGATGATCTCCAGATTTTTCTTGTTTAGAAGTCTACTGTAATCATTTAGAAATTCAACAACTAATGATGACACAACATATGAACAGCAGAAATGAGAATTTCACCTGTACTCCAATAAGCTAATAATCATGAAGGGAAGAAGAAAAGAAAACAGAAAATAAATAACATTTTTCTCAAGTTCATATTGAACTGCTGAGTATATAATTACTGTTACTTACAGACAAGAATGTAGGAAATGGAATGGCTGGAGCAAAAGCAGCCCCGAGGCTGAGCTCTGCAGGAGAAGCCCTGGGCACCTTGCTGAGAACTGAGCCTTGTTTGGACACTGCTCCCCCCTTCTCTGCTGTGTATTTTCCCCACAGCAGAGCTTCAGCCTCATCATTTTGGTTCCATACCCAAGCCCAGTATATTCCAGCTGAGATACACTCATCCCAAATGCTGAGCTCCAAGAGAGCCTCCTGCAGCCACTCCACAGCCACGAGGAACAACTTACCAGGGTGTTTCTCTTTACCATCGGTGAAGGCTGCGGCGTTCCCGACACTGGGGTGGAACCCGGGGTCCTGATTTCATCTATCATCATTCTGACTTTCTCAGGCACTTTGGTGGCATCACTACAGATTTCCTCCCACCCAGGCAGCTTGGATTTTAGGAAGTCCGCACACTGCATCCAAATTAAAAGATACTTGTCAAAGACAGGCTTTTTCATAAAACTGCACAAACCGACTGGTTAACTTTCATTACAGCAAAAGGTTTACACCAGCAAAATGGAAGTATTTTCTAAGATTCTTCTAAGGAATACCTCTTTGAAACAAATAAGATGTTGTAAGAACAACTCTTCTGCAGGGTCAGATGATGGAAGTACCTGTTAGTCCATGTATTTTTTTTCTTAATACGTGATTTTAAAAAATTCACAGTAATCCTTGATTTTTGCTACAATACATTTCATAGAATCGTGTATTGTAAACATTTTCTATGAACTGGGCACAACACTTGTCTGGCACTTCAGTTCTTCTTATTTCTTAGTTCTTATTTCTGGCAGTCTGGTCTACATGCTGCAGGAAATACTGAACATCTCCTGTGTGCCTGGATTTCAGGAGTTTCCTTTCTGTTTATGCTCACAGCACTGACCTGAACGTGGTAGAAGTGCATGTGCTGGGTGAAGCTGCAGTGCTTGTCAACCAGAAAACAGAACCTTCTTTTCTCTTCAAGGAGAGCTTCTCTGCAGCCTTCTGCAATAAATCTCTGAATATCACTTTGTCGAGAGCTCACTGTTTCCAAATACTAAGGGAAAAAGGAAAAAAATATCACATAGAGCCTCTGAGTTTTATTTGATGCTATATCCAATTAGTTAAGTAAACTCTAAAAGCCTTGGAAAAAGGTGTTGGAAAGGCAGGGTGGCTTAGGGTGGCTCTACTTCCAAGTCCCTCTTTTCCTGCACAGATTTGACTTCCCCATCTCATCAGGTGAAGGTATATTGTCCCTGTGGGCAATTAACAGCCTATTTAGGGGTTGTGAGGGGGGTGTCTGTGGTGTGTGCTCAAATTAGACTAATGACCTTTGTCTGCACCACTGCAGCTGCATTTATTCACACAAAGCTGTGATGAATTCCTGCTTCATTTTGGGGGGTGGGGAATGAGTTTCTAAAAAGACTAAACTATATTTATCTGAGATTACGAGGATTCATTAAATGCTAAGCCTTAAACTCACACTCAGAACCTTAAAAAAACCCTCAACTCTTCTGAATGCAGTTTAAAAGACAGGTAGTAAGAAATAGGAGCTACTGTTACCTACACTAACTGTACTGTGTTATACACAGATTACTTTGGAAATGAAAATAGATATGGAGAAAAAAAAATATATCAACTAACACGAAGTACAAGTGTCATGCAAATAAAAGTATCAATGGCAAGTATTTTCAGAGAGACACATGTCAATGAAAATCTGATTTACTAATTTTAAAGTGGTTTCTCTTCAGTGTCTTGCCATTTCAGATTTCACCTCAAGATGGCAATGCTGGATTAAGGGCAGTAGGAAAGCCAGTAACACTGAGTTGGCACTGCCTACTCAGAGGAATTACTCTGTAGCAAATTACTCCTGAATTTGCATAGTTTAGCTGGCTCCCAGAGTAAAGCTCTGCATAAAGGTGTAGTTACAGATCAATTATTGGTCAAGGGATGAAAGCTAGGAACCAGAAGCCTCTGAATATGTACACTGGAGCAGTGAGAGCTCAATTGCAGCTGCAGTACAAACTCTAGGAGTGCCTTTAATACACACCAGCTTTGAGGAACCATTAATTTTTCTGTTTTATACAGTTTATACCAGTTCTTATACAGAGACAAACAAGTAAGAGACAATGCACTAACCTCCATTTCTTTATGCTCATACTTTGTTACATTTCGTGCTCCTTGGCTTTTCCTTCTGATTTTTTTCAGCTCAGCCTGAGACTTCTCTAAAGAATCCAGTTTGCTTCTGTGTTCAGTTTGGTACCTTTTTAAAGTTGCCTGCAATCAAAGCATTGACATCATCTCATACTGCACTCAGCCATGTATCTGGGTAAGGGACTAAGAAGTATTACTGTGATCTCTGAGCTATTACTCACACACCCCAAATGAGTTCAGCAACTGCTGCAGTTTTAAGGAGCTATGAAGTCATACAGGGGTTCCCTTTTTAACTTAAATTAAGCATGAAAATCTTGGCCATCTTTATGTATCTAAAGTGCATTTCTATTAAAGATCATATCAATTAATTAAATCTTGGGAAACAACATCTAAAAAAATTCTTTGACTAGCAATAGACAAATAAAGAGTTTTAGAATTTAATGTACTTACAGTCATATATTTTACATCCAGGTCTGTTTTCTTCTCCAGTTCAGATATAATTTCTTTATGAAATTTTTTGAACTTTAAAAACAAATGAATTAAGGGTTATTAAAAACTGGCAAAAGTAATTTATAATTTCACATGCAAAATGAATTAGAAGAAATTATTTAACTTACACTCTCCTCTAGACTGTCATTAAGTTTCTTGTGCGTTCTTGAGATTTCTACCAGAACTTGGCCTGTTGATAAACAAACAACTAAATTGGTTTCTTTCTTAGACTTCTGAAGTTAGTTAACAAAGAGCAGTAATAGAATACATTTAACTGATATAGTCATTAATGGCTATATTTAAGAGGGGTAGGAAATTTCTTGCTGTTGCTCATCACAGCAGCTGAAATGAATAAATCATTCTGAACATAGACAAACCAAGCAGTTCATAAGTGATAGAAGAATAACTAATCATGCATTGTTATGTAAAAGGGACATGGAGTGCCAGACAAAATAAATACTTCCTTCTCTCCAGAATAGCTCCTGTTGATTTAGTAACAGCCTCTTTTTGTGCCAAGTCAGAGAATAGCACACAAGTTGTTACTACCCAAATAGCTGCTATCCATTTCTTAGTCTGAAAACTAAACTTCAATGTTTATTAAGTTACTGCACCTTCAGAGTCAACAAAGCAACCTTTCAGTTCCCTCGCTGCACACCTGATAAAACAGACCTGATCCACACAGGAATTCCCACCTGTGCAGCATGAACCAACGGCCAAGGCAAAGCAGATTCCTCAGCATCCTCACAACAGACCCTGAATATCCCATTCTGCTCTGCTGTTTTCCAGCACAAACTTACACAGCCCACTCAGGATCAGTTGAAAGCTGAACTGTCCCATTTTGCTTCAGGAGGATACAGAGGAAACACCCCTCCATCTTTTGGGTGTGGCTGTATGTGCAAAGCAGCGTAAGCTGCGGGCTGGTGCTGCCCTGCCTGCTGCCACATCAGCCCCACTCCCTTCTGTGCCCTGGCACGAAAAAAGTGCCAGCCCTGTCTGAGAGATTGCAACACTGCTGAGGAGAGCAGCTGCAAGGGCCCAGTTTGGCTGCACCCAAATCAGAGCAGCCCCACAGTTACCAGCTCCCGACCAGGAGCCGCTACCAGAACTGGAAGTGCCGGGACCATGATCAGATCCACAAATTGGGTTGCACGTGGAAGCCTTGACTAGAGGTGTGTTTTCCTGGTACTGCATTTGCATGGCAGGACTGGCAGGTTCAGTTTGCCAGCTGGTTCCCTGGCACACCTCCTCTGGTGATCCCTGTATCCCTCAGTCACCCTTGCAGCTGCCCCACCTGGATTTGGCACAGGTCCCTGCAGTTGTGCTGTCCTTGTGCACAGGCAGGGCTGCAGAGTGACCACAGTTCTGTAATTCCTGCCCATCACTGGCAGTCACTGCATGGGACTGTCTGTCCCCCACCATTTACCATCTTATGCAGTCCTAGTTTCCTTTTTTAGAGTTAAAATAGAAAGGGTACATTAAGTGCTCAACACACTGCTCTGTGAATTTTTCTACCATCCATATTCTTTTAGAACCCCTGAGCAAAAACTTATCATCCCATAATGCTTCAGATTGTTCAGCTGTTCAGGAAAGCTCCCAAAAGATGCCAATAATGAAAAAAATGGGCTCAATAAATGAACGACAGAAGTTTTCTCATCTGCACAGACATCCAAGCCTGTCTCCCCACAGTGCAGGTCGGTGACTTGGTAGAAGCATCCCCATGTCCATGGAGATGTTACCACCTTTCTCCCTTCTGGTTTGTCATTCTCCAGTTACATCGTCTCAAAATCTTCGTTTCTTTGAAATGAGAACCATTATCTCCTGTGAAGCAGTATGACACAGCAGATTTTCGACTAAATCTTATAAAATGTGGGTCTGCATTGTTGTTCATGGGGAAACATCAGGTGGGGCAGGAAGAAACACACGTGTGTCCCCTGGCTTTTCAGGAATCCCTCTTCCTGCCCCAGTGCCCACCCCTACCTCTCTTTTCACAACAGACTGCAGGACACGAAGAGGAAAGAATCACAATGCAGTGAGAACAGACAACCCCCTGACTAGCAAGAAAAGGAATTCACAGTCACAGAGACAGAGGAGTGCTTTATTTTTTAAAAATATAGTTTCTCTGAGTTCTGTACAGCCCACAGAGTGCTGTGCTTTTTTTGTTTGTATTTAAAGCTGCTGGTGACTACAGCAATATAAATACTATGGGAAGTGAGAGGTGCTATAGTAATTAGTTGCTCACATGCAACAGAAGAGTAAATACAATTAGTTACACAAACACTTGAAGTAACGGAGGTGAGCAGTGTTATTTTAAGGCTCCAGAAGTGAATGCACTTTAGTTCCTACTGTTTCTATTTCACCAACTCAACTCAAAAGATACATTTTAGGCTGTAATGGGCTTTTAAAGTTAGAAGAGTTTTGTGAATACTTATCTAAAACTTAGGAAAGAAACTGTTGATGAAAGAAAGCAGGAAAAAATATCAAGAAATACAAATAAAATGACAAAGTTTTTTTTGGTTTCACATACACAGACTAGAAAGCTGTTTGGGAAGTTACAGAAATTCAGGGCGAGAACCAGAACGGCCCTCAAAATAATTACCCTCACAGATCCCTGTGCTTTTAGAACAAACTTATCCTCCCTCTGAGTAAAAACCCCACTCGGAGCAGCGGCTGCCAAGGCAGAGCACTGAGCTAATCCTTGGCACCGCCAGCGTTCCGAGCACGGACAGACATCCAACAAGGCTGGGCATTGACTCAGCTCCCGGGGCTCCCACCCTCCTTCCTGCAGCCCTGCCTGCCTCCATAAAACTCCCATTCACCTGGGCCGGCGCGAGTGGAAAGCCTGACGCACGCACGGGGTCAGCTGGGTTATTTCTGTCTCTGCAGCCTCCCAGCTTGGAGTGCCCGCTTGGAAACGGGCTTGCTCATCTCTGTTACAAAAAAAAAAATACTGCCAAAACATGTCCTGAGGAGAACTTTGAAAGCTACACTTCCTTCTAAATGGTTTGTGCTGGGTTGTTTGATGGGTTTATTTTAGTGTGTTCCGCGACGCTTTTAAACAGTGTGTTTAGTTATCAGTGACTCTGTCCCTGACTGTGTTTTCTTCTGCTCTCAACCAGAGACTTCCTGTACTGTGCATCAGGCAAAAGTCATATTTATACTTTTGTGTATATATATATATATATATACACACACTTATATATATATATACTTTATTCTGGGGTATTATATTACATATAACACCCCAGAATAATGCGTGTGTGTCTATATATATATATTTTATATATATATACATAATGTGTGTGTATATATATATACACACACACACACACACTTTATTCTGGGGTATTATATTATATATACTTTATTCTGCCACCAGGAATCCACAGGCATTGCATGTACCGGCTCACCTATTTGATTTCCCCTTTCAAAATGTTGATTTAAAACATGAAAAGAACCCATCCATAGTAACCACACCCTGATCTATTAAGATTTAAATTGTAGATCAGGTTCTGCCCTTGAATAAATAGAGAGCATTTTTGCAGTGAACATATATCATGTTTCTTTATTCCCCGTTTATGATAATGGGTTAGTCACATTTAGATGGTGTTTGCCTGAATTAATTTATACAAGGAGACAAGTTTTGTAGAAGACTAATTCAGGAAAGACAAAACAACCCCTAGCCTTCACAGAACAGTGTCCAAGTAGAATGGAAATGGAACAACTTCAATATGATATTTGAATTTTAATCACCATGGTGAATTATAGAATAGCTCTAAGAAAGACAGTGGATTACTCTGGATTAATGGCTGCATAACCTAAGGCCAGGCTCTTGCAAAAAGGTACAGGAAACTACTTAAAAGTGAAGACAAACATGTATTTCTCACATCAATTATAATATTTTGCTCTATATTAAAGCTGCTCATGATTAGGTTTTATATATGAGACCTAATAATACCTGATAACCAAATATTAACCTTGTCATCATTTATTGGCAAACCCCAAACCTATCAAACAAAACAACATGACCAGAGCAGAATATACCAGGCCACTAAAGTCCAATTTGTGGCAGCCATCCTGTAAACTTGAACCAGTTTTAGGCATCATATTATGCAATGAATTAATAAACCCAAAACACTGGTCTTGATGATAAACATAACTATTAAAATACTTGTCTTTCAGTGATACTTTTTCTCTGCTTTCCATCTCTGCACACCCTGAACATGAAATCTTTGTGATGGAATGAAGTAGATGTACATTAAATATTCACACTTCATTTTAGAAAACAAAAAAATTAGCTGTAGATGTTCAGATACTTGCTCTGATATTTTGCTGTTATCTTAGAGGTGCCCTGTAGGGAAGGGAAACATCACTCACTTTCAGGAAAGGATTTTGGGGGAACATCTCAAATATCTTAAATGACTTCAAAATTAAACAAACATTTCTCATATACAGTTCTGGAAACCGTGTGTCATAATACAGTGATAACTGATATAAAACCATGAACAGCAATGGTTCCATGGTAAATTTATTTTAGTTCGGTTTCAATTAGATTCAGTACACCCACAGAAAGATCTTTTAAGCTGAAACTTCAGGAATTTGTGGAATATCTTTAGGCTTAATCAAGGCTGTTGGTTGTATCTATATTTTCTGTTGAGAAAGTAATACAGACTAGAATTCCATTGATGATGTTGGGTTTGTTACCAAAAAAACCCAAAACAAAACAAAACAAAAAACCCAAAAATTCATGAGCCCAAAGGGTGCAACAGTCATTTCTCCACATACAGCATCCCCTGAGCAAGAAAACATCCTTGAAAGGCTGTCTTGCCCAGGAGATGAAAACCAAGGAAAGCAATTTTCTCTCAGAAAGACTCATTGTAAGGCCAAGACTTCTGCAGAAGTTACACTTCAACCTCACTGTTTGCACTGGCTGATTGTTCAGGTTATTTACCTTTTCACCTTGTGTTGACTGTTCTTGTGAAGTCTAGAAGAATTTGTTCAAGTTAGAAACAAAAATGGAACTCAATCAATAGAGTTCTGTCATAGAAACAAGTATCAACAGCTACCTACAAAATCACTTAAAGTTTTCAAATACCAAATAGCTACATTAGAATCAATAAAAGTATTAATTACATCAGCTTACTTGAAATATACTTCAATTTTATTTTATTTAGAGGAGGTGGCTCTTGAAAAATTTCAAGTCTCTTAATAGTGAGACTTTTTTAGATGTCTGGGAACAGGCAAAATGCTTAATTATATCACTCATTTACCTGCTGTTGTCCTGTTTTGTATTCAGGGCAGGTTGATTAACTTTGTGTCTTAGAGGTGAAGCCACATAATTATTTTTATTAAATGAGAGAATGAAAGGCTGAGTCAAAGCTGCACATGGAGACAGCATCGTCCAAGTGTGTTATTAGATGCTATTGCTGGCAAGATGCTCTTTTCTCCAGGTCACCCTCTGCCCAGAAAAAAGGCATGTATGACATGGGAGAATTAGAAACAAAGTCCTCTGAAAACAGCAGCCCCCAGGAGGCAGTAAAATAGGAAGTTTCAAAGGAATGCAGTGTAACAAATAAATCTGATTGAACAAAACATCTGCTAAGCTTCAAACGTGTTTAATTTATCTTTCTGAGATAGGAAGGATTTAACTGTGCAACAGATGCTTTAATGAAACCAGAAAGTTTTAATGGAATTTAACATATGAAGGAAGAAAATTATAAGGAAGGATAAAATTATGTAAAACTTGCCCAGCTCCAACTGCACTTTTCTTCTGATACAATTTGTCCAGAATTGTATCAGAACACTTTAACACTCCCCCCATCTGTAGAATTAATAGTAATATGCACATAAATCAGTAGGACTAGGTCAAGTCTGCCTTTCCTTACTGCATGAGTGAACATGGAATAGGAATTCAGGAGTAAATCTCCCTGTAATTCATTTTACAAAATGGCATTGACACATGACCATTCAGTGCCATTTTGTGAAGGTGACTGCAGAAGGTGAAGGGGAGGAGAAGCAAAAAGAATAAAGCCTACAATCAAGAAAAGGGGAAGAGATTTTAAAGTATAGTGAAGTATTTTAAGTCTACTCTACATGCTAGATATAATACCCTGAGGCAGCTAGAACCATACATAAATAAAATAAAAACAGAAGCAAGGAGAACTTTGCATTCCAAATGGCATTCTGAAATGAAATTTAAAATATGCAGAGTTCTCATTGAGGCTGTGAAGAACAGAAATGTTTCTGCAATACAACAAGCAAATGAGTTAGTTAATTTAAAACAGATAAGGGTGAAGGGAAATTAATAATTACTTTACAGTCTCATTGATACAGAAGAGATAAACAGTCCTGCAAGGTGCCTGAGTAGTCTAAGTATCTTGCCTCCACGTCCAGACAAAACCAGTAAGCAATAAATAGGATTGTGCAGGAAACTGTTGCTAATTTTGTGAATTGGGCACTGATGGTGTTTGAACTGATGAACTCCCACTTGCTCCTTCCCATAGGACTTCACTGCTGTGTTCCTCACATGGCTCCAGAGGGAAAAATGTATTCTAGCCTATGCTGACTTGGAGGCTTTGACCACAATCAAATTTTCATCTGATTCAAGTGAAAAAAACCCAAACAACCCAAGCCAAAAAAGCCTAAAACTTCAGCCTCTGTTTTTATCCAGTCAAATGAATTCTTTCCAGGAGTCCACAGCTGCTTTACCCAGCACAGAGAACTTTCTAGGCACAAGATGCATCTGTTGGACCAAAGGGGACTTTTAGCACTTTACTTTCAGAGCAACTGCTGTACACCAAGTTCTGTCCTTCCCAAATATTAGCTTTATTTTGTAATGTACATACATAACCTACCCATACAAGTGCCTGTCTGTATCTCACTGACACATACTTGGCAATACTCTCTTGAACACTTCCCTGTCATTAGGCTGCACATTGCTCTCAGCATGGGAAATAGAATCAAAGAATCCTCTTATTCAAAGATCTTTTCCCCATTTCATAATTAGGAAAACAATGAAGGGATATAGCACAGCTCACTTCTATTCTAGTAGCCTAGCACCTCTTATGATATAATTTCCTTTTGTAGCCCAGGATCAGAACTATATATAGCCATCCTTTTCTTGTCCTAAAACTTCATTGATGATCATGTGAAATAGTTTAGGACCACATAACAAAGGGATTTCCCAGTACAGAAGACAGAATTTTTAATATTTGAATTAAAAGAATTTTTCTTTAAAACTCTGAGATACTTAAATACTAAAAGAGATATAATACTGCTCAGTTCTTTATACCTTAAAAGTCTATGCCTGTTTATAAGCCATATTCAGTTAAACCTAAGAATCAACTTGCTTTTTAAATATACTTTACTAAGACCATGCCAAATTCTTTCAGCTGGACACAGGTGATTTTAGAAAGAGAAATTTAGAAAATTTAGAAAATTTAGAAAAATTTTACACCATGCTATAAAGCGGGCAATGAACTGCTAATCCATTACTTATTCCCACATAAGGCTAGACAACAGTGAATACTTCTGAGATTAACAAGACCATTTCAATTTCCAGTTACTCTGAGTTTGTTCTTGGGATGATGCTCCCATTTTCCTGTTTTAAATGGAACAAAAACATTAGCTCACACTGTATTTTGAAGAGGAATGTGACTTTACTGCAGATTCAGCAAAGTTCAGTCTGCAGTCTAGTTCCCCCATTTCTCACAAGATGTTTTGATCTCTTAGTCAAAAAAAATTCAGAGATTAGAATTTTTTTAAACATATTATATCATTGAACAGATGTTAAGCAACATGAAATATTCAGCTTGTCTCAGATGATTGGTAAGCACAGAAACGAAATTTTAATGTTAAAAAAAGGAAAGGAAAAGCATATGCCATGTAAATAATGCATGAAAAACTACAAACTTGTTTTCCCACCTGTTACTCCATTACTAATACATATGAAGTCTGCTGCGGGCATTTTTGTTATTATTTTTTTTTTACCCAAACATATAAACCCACAATATATTAAGGTTTGTATGTCAGAGAGTCATCTTTCATAGGGCCTTGGAAGCCCTGTACACCACAGCTTTTCATACCTGAGCTGCAGTGGTGTGCAGTGACTCGTAATCTTCACACAAGTGAGGTGAAAAGAAAATAAGTTACAATAGAGCCACAAGCCTGAACTTGCCTGGATGAAACCCTGCTGGTTTGAGGCAGATTAGTTAAGGAAGATCATACAAGAGAGCTAATCTCTGCTTTACAGCAGCAATGGAACAAACAAATCATGCTAACCAGCAAAAACTGAAGTTTTTATGGGTTTCCAGTAACCAGAGAGGGTAAATGTTTAAGTCATCATTATAAATGTTACATGAAATGCAATAAACCACAAAGGATCACTGCTACTTTCATTACAGCATTTCGGAACTGCCACTGAGTTTCAGTCTTAGCAGTGTCCAAAAAAACCAAAGAACCCCACACCTAAATCGAGTCAAAAGTTTTGATAAAATTCTCTATCTCAGAAGTCCAAGACAATTGGTTTTGGTTCCCTGCCTTGCCCTGTGGGACTGTTAGTGACATCTACAATGGATACTGGATTATTTTTTTGTTGAGAAATAATTCAGCAGGAAGAGCTGACTGTACAGACTAAATATAGTTAGACTTTCACTAAAGGATTTACAAGCTGGATACAAATATGATGTTATTTTCCTTATAAAGGTGTCACTTACTTTCCCTTTTTTCTCTCACTGAGAGGACAACAAGTACATTTTCTCAACACAGGCTCTCAGGCTTATTTCACTTGGGGCTGGTGGTGAGGAAAGGCTGTGATTGCTCAGCATCCTCAGCCTGGAGATGTGAGAGAGAACAACCTCCTGCCCTGAAGGAGCCCCTGGTGATGGTGCCGTGTTTGGGTGGGTTCAGGGCTGGGGGAGCACACACCTGAGTGCACAAAGGGCCAGGAATCACTCCTGCCTGGCCAGGCCTGGCCTAGGAGACATTGCATGGACACACAGGTGAGGCCCAGGGCATCCCTCCCACTGCCAGATGAAAGATGCTTGAGAGGCTCACGTGAAATTGATGTGTTCCAGTCCAGTGAGAAATTCTTTAAGGAGTCCCTTCACTATTTTCTCAGGCCTTTGAGGCACAGCACAAAGATATCAAGTCTCACTCAATGCAGGTGTTTTGAGTATGTGTTTTTCTCTGGAGGGTGTGTGCTCACAAGTACCATTAGGGGTTTCTGTGCTGAAGCCCAGAGTCAGGGCACACAGGAGGGGCTCCCAGAGCTGCAGGTGCCCAGACACCTGTGCTGGTGCCATCAGCACCACACTGCATCACACAGCCACCCTGGGCACTTCAAGGCTACAGCCTGCAGAGTTATACCCCATCTTATCACTGACTAAAACCAGCAGAATCAGCTTCAGTTTATAGGATGCAGTAAGACTGGGGCAGGTGGGGAATAAAATATTAAAACTGGCTGAAAACTGTAATCTAACTTAACATGAAAAAATAGCTGGAAAAATATCACTGAAATCCTATGAATATCTGTCTTCTTTCTTTTCTCTGGTGCTACTGCAATCATTACCAAAGGCCCTGTGTATTTTCACATTCTGTTTCCTCCCATCAGCCATTTCTAGAACCTGAAAATTTGTAACTTATCTGGAAGTCTTCATAACAAAACTTCCAACGATATAATTGTATGCAGAACAAACGTTTTTGGGGTAGTTCTGTAAGAACAAACTGCAGTACCCATTTCTAGACACATTATTTGTGTTCAGTAACAAACCCACCTCTTGTTCACTGTGCTTCTTAAAAGTATAATTTCTGGTTTATATTCTATCAGGGAAATATTATAGAACTTACAACCAAGACTGGCTCATCTCCTTCCACCTTTCCTTTAGCAGACTGGAGGTGTATATAGCACAAGAAGATACAAAACCTTATTCTTGTAAAACCCCACAAATACTTCGCATTTCCCTTTCAAGACAGCCCTCTGTATAGTTTCCTTTCATAGCACAGGAATGGGGTGGCTTCTTCAAATGAAATTCCATTATAAATATAGCAGAAGGCTCTTTTATTAATGCTCCATAGGAAAAGCTGGCCTGATTCTAACTCCTTAAACTGCAGCCTCTATAAGCTGCTTTCCCAGAAGTTTCCACCAGATGAGGTGCTAAAGGCAGTTGCTGGCACGATTCACCCTCCCTGCTCTCCAGCAGAACCTACTGCAAAGGCAGCCCGTTGATGGCACAGGGATGGCATGGATGCAGTGAGGATGTCAGAGCTCTCTCCTCCTCAGCTGAAATGAGCCGGAGAAAGGAAGAGTGCACGGTGTCATCTTTCTCAGTGAAATAGAACCCCAGCTGACAGGGTCAATGTATATGTGTTAAAGTAAGCCAACAACTCTCCTCCCTCCCCTTTTTATTTTAATGGAAGTACAGCTAGCTACATTCATCCTAAACCATGGAATTTTCTGCTTGGTTTTCTCGCTAGGGAAAGTGACACAAGTGCTGTATTCCAGAATTAACAACAAAAAGCTACAACTCTGAAAAATAGCCAATCAACTCACAATTTTGCTTATTAAACAGGAAGAAAATAAACAGTCTTGAATAATACTAGCAAGATAATATTTTAAAAAGAAAGTACTGCTTTTCATTACAGTCTGAGTAGAAACTTTTCAGCAAGTAGCCATGTCTGTTTTAGCAAAATTAGAATTCTCCATTTTAGTTCCAATTTTTTTTTCTGCATGAGTTGACCATTCAAAGCTCAGTTTTTGACACAGAAATTCTCTCATTTCTGAAAATAATGAGGAGAGAAAAAAGCCCACAGAGTTTCTCTTAGTTGCAGAGCTGAAATAAAGTGGTTATCACTAAAAAAAAAACCAAAAAACCCACAACTCTCTACAGATTGAACCTCACATTCCTGATTCTATTGGTATTAAATGTACATGACTATCAAATGATTAATTGTTAGCTTGCTCTACAAAAAGCTGGAAAACAGCTACTACAGGATCTTTGAGAGACTGTTAGATGTTACTCAAAAACTGTAACCTACAAACTTGATAGATATTCATAAGAAATACTAAGTTTTGGATAAATGGCAGGTCTATTCACCAATGACCACTAGTTTATTCTGACTGAAGGTTTATCAGCCTTGACTCTCAAACTCACTTGCAGTTACCCCAATAGCTGGAGGTATAAAGGCTCTGAGAAAAAAATGAAATATGGAGACAGAGAATCCCTGCCCCGTTATTCATTGTCACAGAATTCCTGCAATCACTCTATTACTCTGTAAAATAAAGTGGTATTACTATACCACAAGGTTTTGTATTTGATAAAACATGACGAAGCTGTAGAGATCTTTAAAATTACACCACTTGACAGGCAAGTGTTTTGTGGATAAGTTCAAATCCTGTCTTTTAACCTGAAGAACAGTCTGTTCTTTTGTGCTTGAGAGGAACATCAAGCTCAGGGCTCACCCTGTCAGGACAGAATTCCACTTCCTCAGTTCACCACAAGAAGTTTTGGGGTTCTCTCCCTGCCTCTCTATCTTCTGACTTTGCCACAACAAAGAGCAATCTTTTACTTCAATACCTGCTTCTGTAGATCATTTGCAGTGGCTTTTAACAAAAAAAAAAAAAAATCTTCTGAAAGGAACCCAAATTTTCCCAAATTCTTACATTTTAGACTGCAGATGAACATAAGCTCTTGCATACCTGTTTCCAACTAAGTTTTAACACAATGCAACTATAAAAGAACAAGCCTGTAAACCAGAGTGATCTTTAAATAAACTGTCAGTCTTGGTTAGATTAGGGAAGAGACTTTTGTATCCTCTGATTGTCCTATTAACATACTGACCTTCTGCAATTTAGTTCCATTGATCAAAACCCTGCAACGTAATATTCTTCTTTCCTCTTCTATTTGGACAAGCAATTAATAGTTTACACTCCTTAGCTCTTGAGCAACAAGCTCTGGGTACAGACCCATAATGTAATTGTGGGTGACTGCTGTAGATACTGTTGCTACACAACAAACTAAGTGGGACTTTACACCCACAATATAAAATGAGATGTAGCTACAATAGCTGGCAGGTGCTGGAGAAGATAGTTGGGAAGATATGAGAAACAGAATTCCACAGGCAAGCAGGAAATAACTTCCCTTGTGATTCCTTGTGCAAGTGAAGCTTACAGAGACAGCCAGTGTTACTAGAGGAGATTTTATTTAAATTATAAGCACTAAAAATCGACATGACAAAGCCTTGCAAGCCTTTGTGTTTTGTGCAAGACAAAAACAATTAGCAACACGTGAAAGTTACTATTTTAACACCTTGGTGAAGTGTCTATGTGAAATTGGTTTTACTGCATGATTGAAACACAGCCTTTTGTGCTGGTATGGAATGCTGAAATTTGAATAGTATGAAATCTTAACATTTTTAAACATGCAGTTTCTTGTTTTCTATCTTTTCTTCCTAGAGGGATTTCTAAAAGGTGCCAGGAAAAAAGGTATGCAAATTCCATATTGCAGAATAGCTTGAAGCACATAAATTCAGATTCTGTTCTTTAAATGCTCATACCCAAGTCTGAGGGACTACAGACTCAGAAATTCAGCAAAAGACAAAATTAGAAAGAATGTTGACTCAATCAACTCATACCTTATTCATAAGGATTGTGTTATGACTGCAGTACATTCTTCTACTTCCTCAATTTGCTTATATTATTCTGTATTAAAATAGTTCAGAGACCTTCAACCAGACTTGAAAGATAGAGATACGTAGTACAAAAGCTCTAAGTCAGCTAGAATATCCAGATTTCCTTTTCATTCTCATTTCCCTCTTCTGCTCCAATCTCATTCAACAGAAGAAAGGATTTCTGGCATTTTAACTTGATTTTTTTTCTCCCATGACTTCTCCAGCCTTTCTGCTTTCTACCCTCTATGTAAAAAAAAAAAAAAAAAAAAAAATCTCCTTTATTTCTATTCCATTTCTGTTTCTACCCTGCTGGGGGGCTGGTGTCCATTCTACTGTCTCATCTAGAAGGCCACGTTCTGTGTTTCCTTGTGAGGAGGAAGGATTGGCTGTGGGTTTGATACCAATCTTTACATCACATTGGCAGTGAATACGCTCCAGGTGACCCAGCAGGTTTGGGTTTGAACTGTGAAACCACCTCTAATTTGGCAGAGATAACTGAATTATTATGCATGACAGAGCTGCTAGTGGTCAACCACTTGTCTTCTGGCAAGTCTAAAGGAACCCATGGATGAGACAATTGCACAGGGGGCTGCAGCAGCTCCCCTGGAGTTATGGACCCCACAAATGGGCAGTTTGACCTGTCCTTACACGGCCCATACTGCTCAGCATGCACTGCAATATTATTAAAACACAAAAGTGTACAGTAAGTACTTTTCAAGCAGGTACTTTTAGAGACACCTGGCTGTATCATATTTCTTTGGTAAATAGTCTAATATTGTAGCCCTGCTTCAGAACTTGTAAGACTTTTTCTTGAAAATGCAAATGAGCTGTCACAGACTCCCAACCACATTATCCTGCCTTTTCCAGCATTCATTGACTTTCCTTATCTCTAAATTAAGTATTCCATCAGAGAGTATGTTGGAAGAAATCCAGGGTTACTGTTTGCCTTAAGAAGAATATCTTTTTCTGCAGTAACAGTTAAAGCAGAAGGTGAACAGAAAGCAGGGAAGAAGGTCGTGTTTTCTCAATATGGTATATCTTCAAAAAGATTTGTAATTGCAGGATGGAATTCATGATTAAACAAAAATATGTTTTCAATCTCAATTCTGTACTGTCCCAAATAATAGGGAAAACCAGCTATTTTCAGAAGTCAGCAGAAGATTACCCAATAATAATAACACTTCCAAATAAGCAGACAATGTCCCACAGTGACAAGTCATAAATCAGTTGCTTCCATGCATCTGACCAACTGCTTGACTGCAAAAACTGTAACTGTGCATTTTCTGCTATTTCATAAGATTCTGCAGAGCCATTTCTTTTAACTGTTCTACAGTCTGACAGCAGCAGCTCTGCTTTCTGTAAACAGCCTGCAAAGCAAACAGAGGAGCTGCTGGTCAGGACTGTTTGCTCTGCCCTGTTTGCTGTTCCACCACTCCCAGCCCTCGGCACAGACCTCAACACTCACCCACAAGTGGTTTCAGAACAAACCATGAAAATGTGGGCAGCCACACAGAAACCAGTGGCCACCTTTCAAGAGAAGCCTGTGCCCTCAATTCTAGTTCTCCAGAGCTATGAAAAAAAAAATAAATTGCTAAACCTATCCATGGTAATCATCTGAATTAACAAACTATCCTGAGTGACAGGAGGAGATACCAGTTACATCACTGGAAAGGTCCCACATTGCCCAAAATCAAAAGTTGAGAGGCAAGACGTCATCAAGATCAAATCAAACAGCAAATGAAGGCATTAAGCAAGTGTTTCCTCAGGTCCCAGTTCTTTGCTTTGCAGTGACAGGAGAATCTTTTGTCAGAAATAGTGCAAATACTTTATACTCCTTGGCCCAGTGCAATTACACTGCTCAGCCCACAGAAGTGAAGTTGCCAAGGTCAAGTGCTGCTGCTGATCTTTCAAATATTCAGAAATTATTTTCAGAAGAGTACAGAATTTGAAGTGGATTTATATTAATGTAAAATTAATCTGTCTTTGAGTCTACAGTTTCTCTTTCAAAAGCTCAAGTAGAAAATAAATATAAATGCACCTGAGAACTTTCAGTGATACACTTGATCAAAAGTAGTGAAGTAAAACTGAACCCTTCACAATGACACTCAACCAGAAAATTGTTTTAGTTTAGAACTGCTGCTGCACATGAGAACTCCTCATACCAATATTCTGTTGCAAAAGTATTTTAACCTTCACCTCTGCATTAAAAATCAAGATACATGTTTTTTCGTATTTACTTTAGAATTATATGAACTTAAAAATACATGCTTTTGAATGCATAGAAAGGTATGTATTCACAAAAAGAGGGGGAAAAAAAGGTAATTTTGTCAAAACATTTTAAATGTCTTGAGAAATAATACGCCTTAAAGGCATCTAATCCCTTCCATCTGTGTTATATAAGAGTACAACATACTTTTACTGATCCTTATCTACTTCATATTTGTTCTGTGAACTGCCAGCAGGAAAGCGAAAATAAAGCTTATACTTTAGAGTAATTTAAAAAAACAAGAGTTTTCACTTACCTAATTCTTTAGAAACTGGAGAATCTGCTGATATGTCCCCAATCTTTGCAAGGCTATCATAATATGCTCTTCCAGCCACTACCATAACTGTGGGTGAGTGAAAAAAATACAACTGTTAAAAAAATAAAAATATCTTCCATTTTTATTAATGTATGATCCTATGAAGTCTTGTCATCCAGAGCACAGAGAGGAGTATGTGGGAAAAAGGAAATCCTTCTGTCAGAGAAAGTTATGAAAGTCCCTGTGCTCCCTGCTGATCTGTGAAACCAGGAAACAGAGACAGAACTCCAGAATACATTAATGAATTTCAGCCTGTTATTTAGCTCCAATTCCCCTGCATACCCAGAGGCAATCAGCAGCTACTGGGAAGGCTTAGCCATAAGCCATTGCTCAGGACATTGCAAAGTTCCTTGGTGCCAACAGAGAAAACTGTTGGAGAAACCCAAACTACAACCCCAAACTTACTAAAAGTGCTGAGGTCTCTTGTGGTGACCAGCCAGCCCAGGGACCTGGGAAATGGCAGCTGGTCATGACACCGTGGACCTGCAGCTGTCCCAGGGAGATGTGGAGCCCCTCAAAAGCAGATCATCATTTCCCTCTAAAGTGGGCTGTTACAGGAACCAATGAGCTCTAAAATACACCATGAAGTTTCAGTTATTCCCAGTTAATCATTTCCTGGTTAGGGCTGGTTTAAACAGCAAAGCCAGTTTCGCTGGAATGAACACAGAAACGTCGGGATTGAAGCTGCAGGGAGGCCAGTGGGGAGGAACATCACACAGGGAATAGATCTACACTGCCTGCCTTGCACCTCCAGTGTCTAGAACTGATCTGCACACCACAAAGAAAAGAAAAAACAAGGACAAACTGGCAAGTTTTAATGTGAAAAATAACTTATCGAAGTTATTTGTCACAATTTTTTTGTAGTCATACATTCTTGACCTAAAGTGAAAGTCAAGCAGAGCCTCGCTGTTGACTTTAGAATACTTTTTTTTTTTTTTGCTGGGAGGACTATAATAGCCAATTACAGGTCTGTATTTTATAGTTTTTACTAGCAAGGTGACATCTTTGGCTGCATAACAGCATATTCACCGAGAAGCCTGAAAATTTTCCAAATCAAACAAAAATTCTTTTTGAGGCTCTGTTGCCTTAGAAAGGGTGACTTTTGCCTAAGCTCTGTCTCATAGGTGCTCTCTACTCAAACTTTCTGAGCAGAAGAATTATACCAGTGCTGCAAATGGAGCCGTGTGCCACCTGTAAAGAGGATTTGATGTCAGTCCAACTCTTCCTAGCTGTGTTTTCTCAAGACAGCCCCAAGTCACTCCTTTGACCTAACACAAGCACTAAAAAAGGAAGGAAATGTGTGATTTTCCCTGTGCTAACCAAGCTAAACCAAGAACCTTACTTGTAATAGTCCCTTCACCAGTACTATGGCAAATAAATTATTTCTGCAGAAAGGGAGGGTTTTCTGACCTTTTGTCCTCAAAGTGTAGAAAAATATATTATAAACATATCTGGAGTTCTTGTAAGTTTTATGTTCTTTGCCAGCATTCTCCAGCTTTTTTGGAAAGGTGCAAAGTGTTTGATTAGCAACAGAGTATTTACTCCTTGTTACAGATCTATTTACACCACTCAGAACCGATGGTGGAAAGATTACCAATTTATGAGAGTCCAAAGATGACTTTGCAACAGTTGTTGCAACACTGTAAATATTCATTGGAAATAAAGCATTCATGCTAGATATGCCTTATCAGTTAGGCTTAAAGGCAAATGTAACAAAAGCCAAAATGTAACATATCAACAGCAAAGTGTGTGAAGAGCAGAACCCTCAGAAACTGCTATAGAAATATTTCAAATGAATATGAAAACACTTCTGGTACTACCTGTAATTCCTAAGGTCAGGTACTAGGGAACCACATGTTAATCCATCAAGTTAGGCATTGCCACAAATAAGCCAACATTTCCCTATTTTCATCTCCAGCAGGCTTTGGTTTTATCTTTTTCTCAAGTCAGGTCTAAAATTTGCATGAAGAGAGATTTCAGTGTCTGCTTGGCTACGCACTACTTCTGCAGGATCCCATTTCCCAGAGGACTGCATTACACGGAGGGAAAAGATGTGCCACAGGCCTGAGTGAGGCAAAATTAGAGAGATTTTACATGGCTTTAATATGGTATCAAGCAGTTTGACAGGTCTGCATGGGGAAATGGAGCAGGCTCTGCCAGGTCCCACAGTGCAGGCTCTGGGAGTCTGGAGCCCAGTCCTGGAAAGCCCTACTCAGATTGTTCCTGTGAAGTCAATAATGGAAGCAGGCAATTATATTCTAAAATATTTGAGAGACCAGTCCTTAGATTCAAATTTAAATTCATTTTGACTCAATGGAAAAGATACCATCAGGATTAGTATGGACAACAACAACAACAAAAAAATCAATCCACACCTGCGGCTTGAACTAATTCACATTGTTCTGTACTCAGGGTTACCTAAGTAGTGACGTGTGTTGGTGAGCAGGAACTGATCTAAGAATGTGAAATATCTCTGGGAGGTATTTTCAGAGAGGAAAAAAAGTAACACCTAATTTACATAACTTTGGGGGTTTTTCAATTACTATTCCAATGTGGGTTACTTAAACCCACTTTCAGCTTATTTTGCAGGAGACACTCTGTGCCTAAGTGTTTGTGATGCAACTTCTCCAGGACAGTGGAAAAACCACAAAAGACTGGAGAGAAGGTACATATATTTGTATATTTGTGCTTGTTAGTTGGGGTTTTTTCCTCTTAATTAAACACATCCAAAGTTCACCTTGAGAATTAAGCCTATATACACAACCTTCATAGCCCAAAACATATATTTAAATGAGAATGAAACATTCTTTTTAAATGTAGCACCTGGAAAACTTACCATTAACAGCTTTTTCATAATTCTTCCCCAGATTTATTAAATTCCTCAGTCCGGGATTGAACTGTTCCATAACATTCTAGTGAAAGAAAACAAAATCTGTGTTATAACCAAGGCAGCTCCACAGTGGGTGTAAGTATTAACCTCAGTGTCACTCAGGCCTAGTTTACAACTGAGAAGTTCATGGATGGATGAAAATTGGAGGATTTGAGAGACACAGGAAAACAAAGGTTGGAAGGGAGAAAAACCTGAACATTTGAGACCAACAAATGGGAGAAAAACGAAGTTAAACTATTGCATCAGGAGGTAAAAAGGAGTCTGGCTGTTTATAATACAAAAGGATGTCAAGTGTGAGATCAAAGTTTGTGCAAGACCATCTTTTATGGTAGGTGCTGTTGGAATGAGAGAAAAACCTTTATCCACTAACTGTTTTATAAATTCAGACAACTTTCTAACAATGGTTAAAGATTTGAGTTGCAAAAAATGCTAGAAAAGAAAAGAAGAAAAATTTCACCAGATCTCGGGTTCATATTCTTTGTGGTTTCTGTGTTACAGATGTATTTAGGGAAATTAGCTATTTTGGGGTTTTTTTCCTGCGTTGTTTGTTTGAAATTTTGCAAAACCATGGGTTTTTTTTTTCAGAAAGAAAATGAAAATGATGACCTTATTTAAATAGAAAGGGAAAAAAGTCCACTGCAGCTGCTTTCACTGTTAAATACAATTACTGGCTGAAACAACCAGAATCTGAAATCCAGCAGCTCCAGGCAGGACTGCTCTCATTCCTAGCAAATTCTACAACCTGCAGACTCCAGACCTCCTTTCCCCGGAATTTTCCTAACAAAACTATGGCTATGACATTACTATGTGAAATTATATTGTCATGAAAAGAAGATCATGAGATACCTGTAGACACCATTCTGTTATTCTTACTATTTTTATGGCAATACTTTTATGACTCCACTCACTACTGTTCACCCAGCAGAACTGTCAAGTTCAAGGAATTCAAAACAGATGTGTTTTGTTTACAAGAAACACAAGACTCAAGACAAGTGAAATACTATCAAGCTTTTGTCTGTTTTACTACTAACAGAATGAAAATATTTATGTTTAGTACACAGGTGGACCCAAAAAGAACAGCAATACTGTCACATTTGTCTGACTTTCAGGCAAGGCCATGCAGACAGAATTTTATTATTTTTCAAAGACAGCATTATACCTGAATTCTTCTGAATATAAAAAGTGAAGGATTAACTCCAATAATACTTTAACCGTCACACCAAGTAAAAATATAGATATTTAAAAATATATATAAAACTATTAGATTCCAATACTAGTATAGCATAAATTACATCAAAAGCAGCCACAGAACAACAATACCTGGCCTCACTGCCTTTGTGTACAAATTAAATGCAACTGGGATTGTTTTCTGGTCTGTCCCATTAAACTCTCACCCACCGAAATGCAATCACTGCAAACAAACCATCTATTGTCCCCAGGCCCTTGATTTGTGTTAACTCACAAACCACATCCAGAAATCATTTGGGAAAGCTGTTTCAGGTTGAGCCAACAATGCCAAGGGCTATTCTAACAACTTAGCAGGATGGATATTCAGGCTCTGGTGTCTGGGAACATCCCTCCTGCTGCCCCAGCAGCTCTTGAATTTGCTCCTGTCAGTGCTGCTGCTGAGGCTGCTGCTCTCCTCGTTGCTGAGGCACTCTGACTGTGAGACACTTGTTCCAAGGAGCAAGTTGTTTCTTCCTATTCCAAATTTTTTGCTATTTCTTCCCAGCTGTGTACTAAAGATGATGTCTGTTGACTTACATGGAGTCAGTGAATCACAAGGGAAAAAAAAAAAAAAAAAAGATGAATTAGGGGATTGTTTCAGAATAAAGAGTCGTGTATTTTCAAGGATATGGGGAAAAAAAAGATGTACCATGATGGGGTGTGTTCATGGCAATTAAGAATCCCAATGCCACCTTGAACTGCCACTCTATACTGAAAATAATCTTGAAAGATTCTGCCTATGCTAACCCTGTTCTTCAAAACAAAAAATTACAGAGTAAAACTCCTTATTGCCACCTATCCCAAAATTTTAAGAATAACATGGTAATTATTGGCCTTGAAGTACTGATTTTTGGAATGACTGTCTTAAGCATTCAGGGGTAAAGATTCCAGTTTTC
Source organism: Phylloscopus collybita (assembly GCA_027886175.1). NCBI lineage: Eukaryota > Metazoa > Chordata > Aves > Passeriformes > Phylloscopidae > Phylloscopus > Phylloscopus collybita. Next base: position 6,160,046 of record JAJNNQ010000048.1, read on the forward strand.
CTGACATCTTCTAATCCAGATTTCAAACCAGTGACTGCAGCTGTGTCAGCTGTTTTCATTCAGGAGGAAGTGAACAAACACCAACAAAATTACCTTTAACAGCTCCCCTCTCTGAAGCCAGCACCCACAGCTCCTGTTTTTCACTAGACCTCTTGATGCCTAGCAGGAATTCATGTACAGCAGAGACAGACCTGTGTACAGGAGACACAGCAGGTCCAGTGGAACACAGGGAACTCAGAGGAAGAGCTCCAGGACATCACATCTGCTCAAGGTACACATAAAACCACTGGGAAAGGTGAAGAAACAACTTACAGCCAGTGCCTGCAGCAGCTGGAAGGAGCACAACTAATGGATCTTTTCTCCATCAGCCCAGGCAGTCTCTGGAAGTGTTTCAGCCTTTGCACTGCCACAGTGGTTGATTGTTAGCAGAACCAGTGAACGCCTGAGAAACGGAGAAAACCTCTGCAAAGGAAATTCCCCTTTGGAATATGCCTGGCTTCACACAGGAGAGGTTTAGGGGTATCAGCTGATCCTCACAGCACTGGGCAAGGCTCATCTCAATCAAGGGTTTGTGTTCAGCAGAAAAACTTAACTCCCCCCAACCCCCTGCCACGTCTCCAAGATGACCTGATGAAATAATTCTCAGATTATTTCCCTTTCATACATTAGAAAAAAAGCATAATATGTGATCTTTTTCCTTTCTACTGAAGACTAGACTCTCAAAGCAAACGGAAAACCTGGCCATGCTTCTCAGTGGTCTTTCTACACAGCTAACCACAGGTAACCACTGGCTGTCTTTGAAGCCCAGGAGAAGCATCTAGAGCATTTCATCAAAAAAGGGAAACTGTCACAGGCAACTCCCTCTTCAGAATGAGCTATAGATTTGATATTACCAAGACATTTCAGATAAATTAAAATTATTGTAGTATTTTATTCAGCTTCAGAAGTTACAGGGGACAAGAGCAACTCAAATCAATTTGCACAGCTACTTTTTCTTACCATGTCTTACAGTTTTATAGCTTCTCTCAATTTTAGTCCAAAGAAAAGGTCACAAAAATGAGTGGGACTGAACACCAGTGCAAAATTTCAAGTCATACAATAAAGTCAGATCTCAAAATTTCTCAAAAAGGAGGACAGAGGAAAAAAGAAAAATTTCTGATCAAGAGACCAATGAGTTTAAAATTGTCAAAAGTCTGAGAAAATAACAGTATTTTTATCTGCCTTGGTGTACAAGGACACGTAAATAAAACCTTTGTCTTAATCCAAATGAACATCATAAAGTGAGAGAGAGCTTGGGAGAGATAAAGTGGCTCACAACACATCATTTGCCTGTACAGTGAGGCACACAAACAGGGCCTCCTAATTGTCAATCGTGTGTCCTATATTCTAGTGACACACTACCTCTCATGAACAGAATAATTAACGAGAAGAGGAGGCACATGATCAGATCCTACAGCTTTCTATTATTTAGGATGAATGGAAATAAAGGGAAGCATTTTCAAAACAGGCAACTGGAAACATCTTTTATGCAGAGACCTTTAGAGCTGGCAAAAGCAACCTTCCAAGGGAAAAAAGCATAAGAGAAACTTATTCTGGTCATTTGAGTCACTAAATCCTCGTAGAATCTGTTATAAGAGTTGCTGTGCTCCTCTCACCACATGAAACCCGTGTGAGTTATCCAGCCTGGTAGCATGGAGCTGGCTGAAGAGGAAGAAGCCCTGAATTTCCACTTGTTGTGTGTGGGTATTAGATCTTCTGCAGTTCCTGATGGTCATATAAACAACGCTAATCTTCAAAACAAATGACAGCCATTGTAAAAGTGCCTTCCTGTAAATGCTCAGCTTTGCTTTTTACTTAAAGACACACCTCGCTGAACAATAGCTCAGCAGGTATGAACACAACTAAACAATGCATAGACTCCCTGCAGTTTCAAGTTTACATCCTGCAGGCACTCTTGCAAGAGTGAGTAACAACGTATTTGGGTAGAATTCTGAAATTAGGGAACTACCAGAGAAAAGTAGACATTGATGTCTACCAGCACTCCTTTACCATCATTACAGCTATTCATAACTAAGCTCTGTATAGCTACTAGTGATTTCAATTGTTTTTTCTCAATCTGAAAATGAGTAAGTTTTTAAAGAAGTCTTCAGTGCTGCCACACTACATCTGAGAACCCCCTTGAGAAGATTCAAAAGCTGTACAAAAAGGAAATAATACTGTGCTGTACTGTACTTGAAGCATTTTGTACATTAATGCATTTCATCTCCTCCTTTAGCTCCTGAAATCCATAATACAGTTTTCAGAACTGTATTATGAGTTGAGCCCTCAGCACATCTCATATTAAGATACCTCATTTGTATGTTAGCTTAGTATTATTTTAAAACAGGTTTAACAGAATGGAAAAAACTAAATCAAGATGCCAGTTTTATTCAAAAAGATTAATTCTTATGACTAATTATTAGTTGTCTTGATGGAACGCTTCTTATTTAAGAGAAACATTAATACATCATCCATCAGTGTGTTTCAAATCCAGAACTTTTCAGGTTGTGAACACATGCCCAAGGATAGACCTGAAGTAGGCATAACTCTAAATAAGAGCAGACGAGATAATTTGTGCTGAGGAAAAACTGGATTTTATACAAACTCCCAAAGACTCCTCTTCCCCCAAGTTAGATTTATAATGCAGGGATGCAAAGCAACAGCCTGACTGCAGCTTGTGCTGGCACCATAGGTGACTTTGAATTTTGATACATAAGTCCTCTCATTTAATGTAATTGTGAGTCTTTTTAAAATACAGAAACATGGAATTTTGGATTTTAAACTGAATTTATCAGATCTATTTCTGTGATAAAACAATATAGCCTACCAAAATAATTCTCACTGCCTCTGAGTAGAACAAAGGGATTTTTTGGGGGGAAGGTGTATTGGATTTTTTCTAAATCGTGCTTTTCTAAATCAAAATTTCTGGGTAAGAGTCACTTGAATACAGAGATATATCTTTTAAATCCAAGATGAGCAACACCAACGATGCCATTATCAAGAGCTCTGGAAAGCTCATGCCACAGGAACACTCTGTGAGCTGCCTGCCCAGCCCATGGCCCATCCAGGCAGGAGGACAGGTCTGCTTTGCTGTCCTGTCCCCTTTCCCCTGCACTCTGTGTGCCACAGCCGGATGCCGAGCACTTTCCCCCCACACTCTACAGGCTGCAGGGACACAACAAACCCACTCCTCTGGGGTGACCAAGTGACCATCTGTGCCTCGGGGGGTCCCCACAGCGTCGCCCCACGTCCCCAGAGGGAGCTGCCAGGGCAGGGCAGTGTCATACCAGGGAACCTCTGAGCAGTTCCTTGGCAGAAGGGAGGCTTGGCCCTCTTTAGTCACAGGCTCCCACACCCTTGGGCTTCATTGTGCACGTGCCATTCCTATCATGCGTTCAAGTGATTCCCCAGCTCTTACATAAAGGGTAAATGTCAGCCCTGGTTTTTTGCGTGTGCACACACATTTGTGAATTATGCTGTTTATTGAGTCGGGTTAGCTGAAAAACATTGAGGTATTCGCTTTCTGATGTTGTTGCCAGAAGAAAGGAAGAACAAGATAAAAATAAAATGGCATTACTCAGCCACCTGATGACTTCTGTAAATATATTTTGAAGCTTTGTATAACACAGGTTACTATGTATTTAATAAATCAAATGGATTAGTAAAGAGAAAAAATCAAATGGATTTGTTTCTTGCAAGAAACAAAGAAAAAAAATCATACAACATTCCCCCACCCCCCCAAAAATAGCAGGCCAGCAAGGTATTCAATTTAATTTTCTATTGTTTTTCCAGGTCACCCAAAACTTGATTATTTTTGAGAAGTCTTAAGCCTGTATTTGGTCCTGTAGCACAGATGCCACCACTGCACTGCACTGAATTGTTTTTTTCCCCAGATCAAGCCTTTCCTCTTACAGGTAGGAGAGGCACAGGCACTGCACTGCATTTTACACATCCCAGCACGGTGTTTTGGGCAATGCACTGCTAGGATGGCTCAGGCAAGAGCAGAAGTGCCATGAGCACTGCTGAACAAAGGAGAGCACACTCTCCACGCAGGCTGGAGCATGGCACAAAGAGGTGTCCATTTGTTTTAGATGGGGGAGCTGTGATTACAGTCCCAGCCAGTGCTGAATACACAGGCTCCTGCTCTCTGCCCCTAAAGGGTAACCAACTGTTTTCAAGATTTCAACTTTGATATAGAAATAACTGCTTTAAAGTGGACCCCGAATCCATTCTCCATCTGAAGCAGCCTTTATACCTTATCTGGATAAAGTTTCAATTTTTAATGAGGGCAGGGCAGGAGGGTTTCCAGGCCTGTGAGTACGAGCTATGTGATGCAACATGCCAGACCTCTCAAAATACCTACAGAGGAGACATTTCATCACACTGTCAACATTAACTTTGTATTCCTTTGTGGTTTTCTTGGTTATTTCAATCTTAAAGATCCCTTTGAATTAGTCGAGAAAACAAAATTGAAACGTAAACTTTCCCAGGAAATGAGTACTGAGTAACAGGGAAGGTTTTGCTGTTTAGAGGTCTCTCATTCCTTTAAAGCCTATTTTAAATTGTATCCATTAAAACACACAGGAGATCTTCTCCCCTCTCCACTGTAAAACTGTTTTGACTGCATTCTGGAAGTCAATAGACAGAGTAGAGCATTCCTTTGTTGGCACAGCCCTGAACAGTCAACTTCCCAGGTTTCTCTTCTGTGAGCCTGTATTTACAGGGTGCTCTTCTGAGAGGGGAATTTATGTTTGCTTATGGCCTTGCCACAAACGTAACTGATACCAAAAAGCACCAGACTATTTAAGATTATCTGGTTTTAGAGGACAAAATTTATAGCCAGATAATCACTTTTTTTTTTTTCAGCAGTTTTGCATGTATTTGATATCTAAGTCCACAAAAAGTAAACAGCAAATACAACATGACCCCAATATAACTGGACTACTTAAAGCGAGGGGTAAAGTTGACTTAAACGTGTGTCGAAGAACAACAAAAGTAACAGCAGCATTACTCCTAGTAAATACTTTCAGAAACCTTTAAATGCTGAGCACATCTTCAGAAATATGAAAACATCTGACAATAAACCAGAAAAATTTAGTAAATAGTGAAACAGAACAATCCATCAGAAAGCTTTCCTTAGGGCTCAAAGCTGCAAGTGCAGTGCAGCTGTAAGCTAAACTTGCAAATGCATTCAAATCATGCAAATTTGAGCACTTTCTCTGGTACAACACACTGTATAGAATGAGGATTATAGATACAATTATGGATTGCTTCACTAGCCGACCAAAAGTATGATTCTCAAGGGAATTTCTCCCAATTAGAATTGTTGTGTTTTGGAAGGAGTGTGTTTATAGGGACAAACAAGTGTCTGGTGCCCGTAAACAAAATATTTTTAATTCTACACTTAACGAGGCATTTTGGAAAGTCTAAAAGCCTCCCAACATGAACTGAACTACCCACAGCAGTCCGTACTTTGAGGCAGTGCTTGGGTGCACCATCATAAATCTGATTATCAGCTCGGGACGCTGGTAAGCAACTTAATTCAGCGTTAAGCCATTTTTAGGCTCTGGCCCGTATGAAGAAACGGTTCAAGCAGAGGACCACAGGATCTCCAAACCACCTTATCACCAAAACACACCGAGGGAAGAATTAGGGCTGGCTGTTGAACCGAGCCTGCTGGAGAGGAAGAAACCGGTCTGGAAGCCGCCTTGTCCCTGGGGTGCGGCGGGGCCGCGGCCGCGGGGAGGGGGAGCAGCCGGACACAGCGGGGCGGGCGGGATCCCTCCGGGGAGCCAAACGGGGAGTGGGGAAAAGTAGGAGAAATAATAATAGTAATAATAAAAAAATACTCAAACTAGACGAAAAGCCAAAAAGCAAGAAAAAGAGAAAAAAAAAAAGTAAAGAGGAAAAAAAAAAAAGGCAAAGAGGTAAAGAAGTAAAGAGGGGAAAAAAGTAAAGGGGGGGGAAAAAGAGGGGGGGAAAAAAGAGGAAAAAAAGTAAAGAGGAAAAAAGTAAAGAGGAAAAAAAGTAAAGAGGAAAAAAGTAAAGAGAAAAAAAAGTAAAGAGGAAAAAAGTAAAGAGGAAAAAAAAAAAAACGTAAAGAGGGAAAAAGTAAAGAGGGGAAAAAAGATAAAGTTGGCTGCGTTTCCGCGTGAGGGGCCGCGGCTGCCCCGCGCTCCCGCCGCCCCCGGTGCCGGGGCAAAGGTGGCCGCGGGCAGCCCCTCCCCGTCCCGCACTCACTTTGTACGTGTTCTCCGTCAGCTTGTTCACCTCCTCGGGGTCCCGGGACATGGTGCCGGCGGGGAGACCTCGTTCCTGCGGAGCGCCCCGGCCCGGCCCAGCTCAGCGCCGCGGCAGCCTGGGCTCGCCGTGCCCGAGCTGTCACAAACTGGCGGAACCAGCCGGGCAGCGCCGCCGGGGCGGGCCCTGCGCGCCGCCGCTCCCGACGCGGCAGGACTGGCTCGGCGGGCGGGGAGGGCCGGGCCGGGCCCGCATCACCGCGCTGGGCTCGGCGGGCACGGCACGGCACGGCCCGGCCGGGCGGAGCACACGGAACGCCCCTACCTGAGCCGCCCGGCTCCGAGCGCCGCCCCCCTCCTCAGCCTCAGCTTCCTCCCCCCCCACTGCCAAAGCCCGACCCGGGCTGGAAGTGTTCTGAGGAGGCAGCTCTGCTCTAAGTGCCCCGCGAAGTCGGAGGTGAACTTTTCCTCCCAGCAGTTAAGTTGAGGGTTTTGTAGGAATTAATTAGAATGAATTAGCGTGGCCCTGGCGAAGGTGGTGCGGTGCGGGGTGCTCCCCCTGCTTCCTTGCACAGCAACCCCGCGTGAGGGAGAGCAGAGCGGGGAGACCCCCACTGCTGAGACCCCCACTGCTGAGACCCCCACTGCTGAGACCCCCCACTCCTGAGACCCCCACTCCTGAGACCCCCCATTCCTGAGACCCCCACTCCTGAGACCCCCCACTCCTGAGACCCCCCCACTCCTGAGACCCCCCACTCCTGAGACCCCCATTCCTGAGACCCCCATTCCTGAGACCCCCCACTCCTGAGACCCCCCCATTCCTGAGACCCCCCCATTCCTGAGACCCCCACTCCTGAGACCCCCCACTCCTGAGACCCCCCTCAGGAATGGGCACAAAAGTCTTTCTCCCGAATCCTGGTCTAGTGCACTGCCCGAGTTTCCTGCTACACGCTGAAGTTTTCTATTTGTTTTAAATGCGCACCCAATAAAACACTGCCCCCGGTCATCTTTCCACTGTGAAGTGGCATACAAGTCCTTCGTGGAGAGGGATGGTGAGGAAGGCTGTGGGAAGCCGTGAATTTTTGTGGACCATAAACTGTCCAGAGATTGTGAGATTAAAGTATGCCGGTTGGAATTTCTTTCTGATAAAGCGATGCTGGCACTGTCTTGAAGGGCTTTGTGGGACTTTCGTAACCATGGGTATTTAAAGCTAGGATATGGTGCTGGGTATTGAGCATGTGAGGTGTAATCGGCCTCCTCGCACACTGGCTGTCCCCCTCTTGGTCGCTGTCTTTCCCTCAGTTTCCCTCACTTTATTACAGCAATAAAAAACTGGTCTTGGATCAGAATCCTAGATGTTGGACTTTGGCGAGGGAGGAAGTTGTTACAGGATTTTGAGAGCTGCAAAAATGTTTTTGAGCACGTGGAGGTGCCTTTAGAATTACAATTACATTTAGCCTCTGGGGGGGGGGGAAGTGGGCACTTAAGGTGTTATCTTGAATGCAGATAAATGCAGAATATAAAGGGGGGTTTAGGAGACTTCATGCTCCCAAGTGAGGTCTTTACAGACTTCTGGTATGTATGGTGTTAATTGCTTTTCAGTTTAATTTACAATGTTATCCTAGGGCCATAATGGATTGTTTTGGGCCCAAGTCTACAACTGATGTTCCCTCTAAAGCAATGTTTGCTCGTACAAACAGCCCTCTCAAATGTGACGTGGCTGCTTGCCTGAGCGCGCAGGAGGAGCCACAGCTCACACTGTTTATTCCCAAGCCTCTTGTCTGCAGAGCTTGTCACAACTCTGAAAACAGACTGGGTGCTACCAAATTTTGTGTGTTACCGTATGCCAGTGCTTGAAAAGGATGCTACTCCCTAATAGGCTGGTGTTCAAACTTGAGGGAGCAAGTACCCAAAGGAAGATGCAGAAAAGGACTTTTCTTTCCCTGATTCCTGCTAAAGGAGCTGGGAGTGTAGTGTATAGCAGGGAGTGTTTTATTCCTGTTAGGGACATAGCATTTCTCTTTCCTCTGAACGCTGTGGAGCTCTGGGAGCTCACCCAGGATTCAGGGTGTTTGTTTCCAGTTGGCTTGCTGAGTTCAGTCCTAGTAAATTACAATGTGAGTGTAAATGGAGTATGCATATCAGAGAGAAACAGAAATATGGATAATTTACGTAGGCAGAAGTGTTTAAGCTGTTGCATACTTAACACATTGTGGGAATGCTGAGCATTTCAAAATATACATTTGTAAAGGTCTTTCTTTTTACCTTTGTAAGCAGATGTAAATATTTTAAAGTTCCACTGAATTTCCTACTTCTGCATATGACCTTTGGTCTTTGGTATGACCTTTGGTATTTGTTTCTGTAGTCTTTCTGTGAATACTTTTTTTAGGGTTTTTAGGTAATTTTTTTGTGTGTTTTTAGTGCTGTTGGTTATTAAAAAAAAAAAGGGAAATAAAGATGGAAATAAATAATGCAGTATTATACCAATTGTAGAGCTATGGAGAAAAGGAAAAGAAACTTAGAAATAATGATCTTTAAGGAATACCTAAGTGGGAAGTGCAGCTAGCAGGGCAGAGTACTTAATTTGGGGTAATGATTACATCTATTATTTAATCTACCACCAGATTAAAATAAAAACAACCATAAATAGTTCAGATATTTAACTTTGCGAATACAAAACTTGAAACTTGACAGCCAAATCCGGTTCTTTGAGTATCCAGGCCTTCGCTATAAATCATAAATTTTCAAATTCACTAGGAAGACAATTCTGCTTGAGCTTGTAACAAATGCAAAGGCTTTGTTCTCTTAATAGGGGATTTTTATCTTACATTGTGTAAAGATTAGCGTTACTGACTTAGCTGGAGTCAATCCTGATGTGTGCAAACAACAGGAACTTGGAATGGTTGAACGAGGTTTCATTTTTGCAAGTTGCTTAAGGATGCTGTTGCATTTAAACAGGAGTGCAGTGGTCCTCTAGTAACACACACAAGTGTTTGGTGTGATCAGGACAGAATGTTTAATAGCTTGCAAAGCTGAAACTTAATGAACACTGCTTCGTGCTCCAATGCCTACCTACTCCTATAGGCATTTGTAATAAACATACTATTGTGAGATGTATTGTTTTATGTAGACATTCCTGGTTTATCATATTCATCAATTACACTGAAGTTTGGGTGTTTGATTTCTCAGGTTATGCATTTTGGTATTGTTTCTTAGGGACTCTGAAGAGCACTTGCTTAGTTTGCTCTGGAGAGGAGTTCAGAGCAGAAGTCTAGTTCTGATCACCAGTCATATCTGCTCTCTGAAATGATTGGAATTAAAATTAACCTGATTACCTTTTTTTTTTTTTGATGCTTACTTCTAACAGAATATGGATTTGTTGGCCAGAAAAGATGAAGAAGGAAATACCCTTTTTTTGGTAGTGAACCCATCCTGTGATATAACTACATCTGTTCTTAGTACTTTCTTTGTCTCAAGCAGTAACTGCACTTCGAGAATGGTTCAGGGGACTTGCCAGGTTAGTAGCTTAGCTGGTGCAGTCCCCATCAGAGTAGGGCTAAATTCAGCATTAGGTTGGTCAGGGCTTCATCCAGTTGAATTTTGAAGAAAAAGTTGAGGAACAGAACTGAAGGTTTTATTTGAAAGAGCCTGTAACTTGACAGGTAAGAAAAATCCTCCGCAGTGTTACAGGAAACAGTGTTTAACATTTTGTGTTGGTCTATCCCCTGTGTCACCCTTCCAGTGAGTTGCCCATGCACAACAGGCATCCTCTGGCTTCTAAGGAGAGCTCTGACTGAAACGTTGCCTATTGAGAAAACAAAACTCCTTCCTCATTACCTGCCATTCTGCCTCAGTTTACACTTCCTGTTGTTAAACTGAAATGTTTGAAGGACTGTAATCATGCATAATTCCAACAGTTACCCTTGATACTGGCTGTTTATAAGTGATGCCTTGGATTTCAGCGTGTCCTGGTCCCACCCTTACCGTGGTTAAAGTGCTCTGCCCCTGGCAGGCAGGCACTGAACAGGAGCAGCCAGGCATGGGCTGGCCTGGGGCTGGGGCTGCCAGCACCTGAACCTGGCTTTCTGCTGGTATTGCTGGGAAGTGCCTCTCTGGGCCCCAGTCCAGCAGCTCATTCTATCTTGGCCAAAGGCAGAATCACATAGATTTAGCAAAACTGCTGTCGAGGGACTCACTCAAAGTAAGAGCTTGTGTTTATTCCCTCCAGAAGGCCAATTCTCCCTGGTAGGGTTTAAGCTTTGGAACATGAATAGCCACAGTAAAAATTTCCCCATGCATTTCCAGCCCTATATAACTGAGATTGTAATGAGAAAAGGGTATTGTTGATACATCTTTTGAAAATGTACTCAGAAATATTCCCTTGAGCAGATACATGTGTTTCTTTAAAAGCAGTAATATTTTGATGTACAATCATTTTCTGCATGTGTCCTGTTCACATGTCAGAGACATATTCAAACATTCTTTGGAAAGGATTTAAGCATGCTGTAAATACCCATTAATATCAGCTCATCATTAGATCTTTAACATGTGTTTTAAGTAGCTTAGTACGACTGTAACTAATTACATAAATTGTGGCTAAGCAGTAATCACATGTGCATGATCTAGCCAGCTGTGGCCTATTTCATTCCCCATAGTCATTAGCAGATGTTTAACTTGATTAAGGAAAAAAAATGTACACAGCATGTTATTTGGTGATTTTAAGCTACATTCAGAGTCAGAATATACTTTTCTGAACAGGAAATTAGAGGGACTCTACAAGCTCTCTTTTCTGATTGATAAGTATTTTTTGCCCTCTGTTGATTCTTATAAGGAATTTCTCAAGTATTTTAATCCCCTTAAAATTGACAATGCAGAAGCACCCTTAAACACAAACACAAAGTGTCCTTTGAAAGAATTATACAAAACTTTGAAGGCTTACTGACCCTTTCAGTCTGATTCAGCTCTGGATCATTTAAAGGATTTACTCCATTTTTAAATTGATGCAAGCAAGCACAAAATCATTCTGTTCCCTGCTGTTCATTGTCCTGAGCTGGTTTCAAAGCAAATGAGCTGTAACTCAGACTCACAGGTCAATAAGATACTGAGCTGTCTGGTCAAGGAAGACACTTAATCAAATGCTTAATTTAAACATGTAATTAATTGACTGTACTTTGGGGGGTTGAATCAAGGAAGTGCAAGATGCTTTTTATTAACTCTCCTTTCTCCAGACTAAAAACGAGATGATGTCTTTGTCTTGAAGATGAAGGCTTTGGATGTGTTCTGTGTCTCAATAGCCTCATGTTGCAAATTATCTTGGCAGCATTATAAGATGAACTATAACCTGATTTTGTCACTGTGGTTTATTTTTTTGAGAGTAAAAAGAACATATGGTATGGAAGAAAGTGTTTTTGAAAGGTTTCTTTAATGAGGTTGCTTAGGACTTGGACAAAATTTATCATTCAGGGGAATCTAATAGGCAGTCCTGCTAGCTATGCTAATAATTTTCTGCTGCTAGTTGAAATATTTAATTCAAAGCTGTTATACCCACACACTTTGTAACTGCTCATTTCCTGCCGAGAGTAGCTGTGCTTTAATTCACGTGCTGTGCCCACTAGATGGCAAGCGAGCTATGCACGATGGAGGAAAAGAAATCCACATTATCTGTATGCACAAGGCTTTCTCCAAGTGCTTTATAACGAAACAAGATAGATATTAGTGCTAAGCAAATGAAACAGCCTTTATATTGCTCAGACACAGCCTTGGAATTTTTTTTCTGAAGAGTGTAAGTGCAGTTAGTATGTTCATGTTATTGAAATCTAAATATGCCTTGGGATCTGTAACTTTATTTTGGAAGCCAGCCCTAGTAGCAAGCAAGCCAACATCCTGGTGAAACTGCTGTTATAAACTTCTAATCCATTTAGGTTCCAGGGGTTTATGAGGTGAGTCATGCTGAAAACACATTATTTAAGATGCCTACGTATTTGTTATTCTCCCTTTTGTAATTTGTCAGCTGGGGATTAACCAACAACAGGTGTGCACTGTCCCAAATGGATAAACTGGTTTTGCCTGGGGCTGAGTGTAGAGTTGTGCAGCTAAGCAGAGATCTGCTCATTGCTGGTCTTAGTAAGGTCAAGAGATTCTGCATTGGAAGCAGAGTAGGAATTGTCAGTGTTTGTTACGGGGCAGAACATAAAGTCCTCAACTGGAATGTGATGCTGTTGTTGGGCTGGGAACAAAATGTGCACCAGGTGTAAAGTAACACTGCTGTGAGGCTTTTCAAAGAATTTTGGTGCTGTTCTTACCTCTTCCTTCTCACAGCAAGGAGATAGACCAAGTGCATAATATTGGTAGTTTGATTGTACTTAAAAATAGCAAAACTCCTTTAACTGCATTTCTATATTGCAAAGAAACTTGTAGCTTATTAACCCCTCTCTTTTATGCAGCCTTACTGTAATGGAGAATTACTAGAAAGATGTTCAGGATAGATTGTATTAATAATAAACTATTAAAAAAATACAATCACCTTCTTCCCATATTGCCATTTAACTGTGAGCAATTTTTTTTGAGGTTTTACTGATACCAAAAAAGCCGTTTCTATTTGTTGGTAACAAAAATATGATTCCAAACCCGTACATGGCTATTCTTGGATTGAGCCATACTGAAGTTTCTTTGTATGGACATGTTATGAGCCTGCCTTCTCCTCTTATGTTCAGTTGCTGTTCCAGGAATCAAACACTGCTGTGCCTGCCCACTCCTCGTTTCTAGACACCCACTGGCCGGTGACAATACGAGCAAAATGCTTTCCAGAAAATGCAGGGGCAGCGATGGTTGGTGCTGAGCAGCGCAAATCTTGGGGGCAGCCCTGTGGTGGATATTTATAATCCAGCCTGGTGTGTTCTGAGCGTCTCTCCACAGACCCAAAGCAGCAGCTGACAGTCACTGTCCCCGCCGGGGGTCCCTGCCCCTGGCTTGCAAAAACGCCTGAGGGAGGAGGTGGTTGGAGGGCTGTGACTGTTCTGCAAAGGTGGGAAGATGATGTTTAGATTAGATTAGGCTGGCAAAAGGCAGTCTTGGAGGTTTGGATGAAAAGGATGATTGATTAATCACGGGTTGTCTGAAAGGTGGTAGCTCTAGGGTCAAAATACCTCACTTCCAGTCCCATTCAGATTGGGAAAATAGCATGCTTAGGGAAATTAGAGTGATTAGGAGTGGTTCTCAGCTCCTGATTAACTGGCTTCATTGAAGTCAGTTCAGTTCCCATGGATGTCCTGAAAGTTTGGCTTGCCATTCCTCATTTTTGCTCCTCTTTCTCATTTGAAAATCAGGTATATGGGCTGTATCACAAGGAGTGGTCCCTAGCCTCAGGGCAGAGGTGTGGGATGGCTCAGATCCACCCTGTTCTGGGCGGGTTTGCTCTGGGACTTGCGGGCTGGCCGGCCTTTGGGTCGCTGCTGGCTGCCACCCATGGGGCTGTAAACCCTCAAGCATCACTTTATTTCGTGTTTTTCGATTCAAAGTGTCCGAACTAAGCTGCGGGCTGTGAGAGAATACAGTTTCTGGATACAGGAGAATAAATAAAGTTGCTTCTATGCTGCATATTTCTGCTGGTCCACCCTAGAATTCACTGAATTAGATATCAAGAATTTAATTAATTTCAGGGTTTCTAAATGTGTTCTAAATATGTTAAATTTTGAAGCTCTTGTTCATATAGAAAACAGGTTTGAACCTGTTACTGCTGGTCCAAACTAGGAGAAAAGGGTTGTAGTGGACCTTCTTTTCACCATGAGATTTATGTCTTTGTTTTAAATTTAGAACAAAATTTTGGTTGAACCAGAATTGGCAGGAGCTTTTGACTTGATCTAGAGAAGCCCAACTTTCTTTTTTTTTTTTTTTTTTTTGTTAAACTTCAAGTAATGTGAACTTTTAAGAGAGAAAAGAGTTACTCAGAAAACTTTGATAGGATTTGTGATACAATTTGATAATACTTCCTCCTTTGACTCCTAAAATACCAGGAGCTTGTTGTTGTCCATGCCACATTTTTATTACCTGCTCCTCATCAGTCAGTTGGTTGTGCTGTGTAGATGTTTTTTATTAGTATCATGGAATACACATACTTGCAGCTAAACCTTACATACAGTTTCATATCTCTACCCACATTTGTTACTCTTGTAATGCTACTTAGTAGCTAAAAGTAATTCAAAAGATCAGTAATGAAAAAAACCTCTCAATTTCCCTCTTTACAATAGAGAGAAGGCTCTAAGCTGCAAAATTGAGATATCAGTTCAGCTCTGAAATTTTCAGAAAATCTGGGATCTGACAGTGGTTTTATATTTTTAAATGTGAAGAGTCATTAGAATTACCTGGTTCTACTTTGTGTGTTCTGTATCTAGTATTTACAGACCAAGACACAAGGCTGAGCTAAAAATATTGCCATATGTATGAATTTCTTTAATGAATTAAAGAAAAAGACCATTATGATTGTCTCCCTTTTTGGAAAATCCAGAAAAGATGTAATGTTGTACTGTGAGTTTATTCTAGATCAGTATCCTAAGTCCCCTTCCTCCCCCAGCTGACAGAACAGATGGTTCATCTCTCTCCTACAATTTCTGAATCCTTCAAAATCCCACTGTGAGGAGCTGGGGATAGGTCTTTCTTTGAGAAGTCCTGTCCCTCTAGTGCATTTTAATTCTTAATTCCATGACTAACTCTTCAAATAACACTTCAAGTATCACCCTGTTATGCTGATTTTTCTGGAAATTACTAAGGGATGAGATGGTGTGTAGAACTAATACTGCTGATGAAAATATCAATACAAGTAGTACTTCAGCACGACAGGAGAAATGTAAAGGGAGAATGTCTACAACCTTTTTCCTAAACTTTTTTTTTTTTTTTATATAAGCCTTTGAGCAGTCTGTGAGAGCTGTGGGCAGTGTAAACAGTTTAGGTCTGTTTATACCCATGAGTGGCACTTCAGGCAAAAAAGGATTTGCAAATTATACAGGTGAGATGAGAGCTGTGACAGTGTCACAATAACAGCATCACCAACACTGCTGAGGGGGAGGCTGAAATCTTGGGTCTATTATGAGTGAGTATGTATTCATTGTGGAATAATGCCTGTAAAAAGAATAAAAACATCCTTGACAGTCAAGGACCAAAATCTGCACTCATGGGACACAGAAAGGTGAAAGATAGGCAGAGTTGTAGCAAATGGACAAGGAGATCTTGAACACCTTCATTAGCAGCAAAAATTAAATCAGTTACTGCAGTAACTGCAGGCAAGGGGGGTGGGGAGGTTGTGCAGAAAGGCAGTAAATTTCTTCTGATTTTCCTTCATTGTGGGGAACTTTCCATGACTTCAAGAGAACTATGGCAATTATGCAGCACTTGTTACATGGTACAAGTCAGGAATGGCATCAAAATGACCAAGTCAAGTGGGCTGTGTAAATGGGAATTTCAGCCCAGGCATTACTTACACTGATGGATAACTCTTTAGAGGAATGAGCATCTTGTTGTGGTGACTCACCAGCTAGCAGCTGGATGCTTTTCCCAAAATATTCAGAAATATTCATCCTGCTAAGTGCAGCCAACAGTTTGTGCTGTTTGGGTAATATTAATGAATTAATGTACAAGTGTGTTATATTTTGTTACTTCTTAGTTTCCAGACAATGTGGGCCAATGCCACATCCTTTTTTCAACAGCACAAAGTAGTTGAAAAGGCAGAGAGTGGCTAGGTAGGAATCCCACTTACACAGGAGGAATCCCTTGGTAACAGACAACCACCACAGCAGCTTCATTTCAACTTTTCTCCAGTGCCAAATCAGTTGAAATTTCTGAGCAGAACAAGAGTTGGAAATTGGTTTTTGCTTCTGAGTTATTCTCAGCTGTCAACAGTCCACCAAGAAAGTGGGTAGCAGCATATGAATTAGGGCAGTGCTGTAGCTTGAATTCTGTTTGATGTTCGTGCTCCTCTGACTCACAGTGTGTTCTGGATTTCACCACAGCTCTGGTGGAGCTGGAGGCCTGAAGATGGAAAGAACTCCCTGGCTGCCACCCACCTGTAGCAGCAGCTACAGCTGGGATCAGGTACAAATCAAATTCAGACCTTTTTCATTGCCCAGTCTCTTATTCTATTTCTTTAATTCCCAATTTGTCCTGCCCACCAATGGGTACTATTTGCCAATACAATAAAAAGAAAATACAGTATAAAACAAAGCACATACACACAAAGTAACAGAAGTCCTGTTTCCCATTTTCAGATCTCTAACATAATGTTCCCTTTCTCTTTGCCTTTCTTGCTCATTTTATGACTCTTTCCCATCTCAGTTTCTCTCTGCAGTCATTGATTACTGATGTTGTATTTCCCGTATCAAATTCAGAACTATAAAAATAGGCTACAGTGCAGAAAATATTTTAGAGAAAGGCTGGTTTAGTTGAGTTAGTGAGGTTATGTGTTGGAGAATAGGGACACATCCATTTATTTATCTGCAGGGAATTGTTAGTGAAGTTTCTTATTTATGCCCTCTCAGTCTTTCTTTGGATTCATTCTCACCTGTTTTCTGAGACTGCCATGACCATGTAGAAATATAATGTGACCTAAACAGCTCAAATTCATTAGAACATGATTATCATGAAGCAAGAGGTCTAGCAGAGACATTTTAAATGAGGTTGTAGTATAGGTAGCTTTATACTTTTATGAAAGTGTGAAAGTATGAGTTACATTTTCATTAAGTCAAGGCAACGAGGTTTTCAGCATGATTGCTGTACCTGCTGTACAGACAGCTCTGTGAAATAAGCCAGAAGCAGCATTCTTCCCACTACTTCCTCCTGCTTCTGTTGATTTAAGTGAGGCTCTGGGGTATCTGATCCTATCCTGATGCCTGAAGATTTATTCAGATAACTTCCCATGCATCAGCATGGTATTACACCGCTTGTTCTCTGGAGAAAATAATTAAGTGAATTACTAACGCATAAAATGCTCAACTTAAAATGCTTAAATATTCCATTTGATGCAGTTATATATAGCTTAATGTAATAAGTACAGTATCCTCTTAGAGTGCCATGGCTTTCATCTCTGTTAAATGGAATATTAATTACCACTTGATTCCAATTTTGTCAAGGTTGCTTTGTGGTTATATTCTTAAACAAGACCAGAAGGTGAAAAAGGACTAACGTGTATATAAATTAAAAGTAATCAACAGAGGTCAGAGCAATACTGTCATTACTTTGAGGTTGCAGTTATAGATGCTTTGCTGTCACAGAGTTTTTAAAATGAGACAGAAACTTAATCTGTTGACTGTTGTAAGAGAAGTTGCTCTTGGGGATGGCAAGGTAGTTCATCCTACGTGCAGGTATTGCAAAGGAAAGGAGAATAATAACCAAATACAACCAGTGATGGAGCAGGTGATGGAGTTCAGCCTTTCACTGAGAGAACTGGTGTGAAAATGCCATTCCAGAGCAGCTCCGTGGAGCACTTATTGCTGAGTGGATGAACATGAAGTTCTCAGTATCCTGCTCAAAAAGCCATCAAATGACTTCCTACTATGTGTGAGATGCTGAGAGCTGGAACAGTTAATTTTGCTTTGTGTGTTAGAAAGCCTAATCCATTGACATTCAACATGGAAGACTGTTTAATTTTGGGGGGAAAAAAAAAAGAAAATACTTTTTAGTCCTAAAATTGCTTAGATTTCACTTATAGTGAAACAAAATGTGTGTGTTTTTCTGTATTATTCAAGAGAAAACAAAAATCTGTAGTATTTTGCAACATTTTATCTTATTTACATAGAATATTTTCTTTAGGTACAGTTTTGTTTGCCTGGGAATAGAACTATCAGTTCCAGATTTAATTTTTTTTTTCTAGATTTTTGCCTTTTTGTTTTATTTCACTATGGAAACAAGCATTTCAGCCCAACAAATTCATAGTGAAAATACAACTGAAATTTGCCTTCTTATTGCAAACCATATAAATGCGTGTTTATGTATTCTGGTTGTATTAAAATCAGCCACCTCTGAACACAAAATCCACTTCAAGGGCCAGATCCTTCATCCATTCATCCAGATCCTGATATCCATCCATCATGATTCCTGCTATATCCCTTTCCCTTGATACAGCTGTTATATAAATGTGTATTGTACTGGAAATTGAACACTGACAGTGTAGGAGAGGCGCATGAGTAGGAGGAGGAAGAATTGTTCCAGCAGAGTGGTGGATGTGTGTTTGGATGGTGCAGGTGCCCCCTTCATTCACTGCAAGCTTTCAGCACCAAGAGTTCAGTTCAGTGTTGGCTAATTCCAGGAACTGAAATGGTATCTAGATGTAAATCTTATCCTTGGTAATCAACTTTCTTTTGGTTCCTGGTAAGAAAATTCAGTGTATGCTGGCTCTGTTTCTGTGTATTGTTTGCTGTGAGCTCACCCACCCACAGCCCATCAATGTCTGGGCACTCACTCCAACATCTCACATTTTTGTGCTTTGGCTCAGAGTCCAAAATGAAAAATAGATTAAGCTCTGCTGTTGTTGATTCACACTTCCACTTTACCTGCTCTCCATGTAACAGAGGTTTTGAACAGGATCTGTGTTACAGCAGTTTCAATTTACCAGTTCTGCACCAAGCACAAGAAACTATGAATTTTGGTTCATTTTTCAAGTATCTTTTGCATCATTCTGCCCATCCCCCTCCTGGATATTTTTCTCACTTTGATGTTACTGAGGGGCCAGAGAATCCAACAGCTAATTAACATTTCTGGTCATAGATGTGCAAACGTAAGAAGAAAATTGATCTGCCAATGGATCTGAAGTGTAGAAAGTAGAGATGCATTGCTAAGTTATCTTTCATCTGAATAAAAAAGAGGACTTTTTTCAGGAGCTGTTGCTGCTTTTTCCTGCACTATTTCTCATCAGCATATTAAGCCTCTTCTTCACAGGCTTTGTTCAGCTGTTGTTGAATAGCATTCCAGGTTGTATAAATTCAGGGGAGTGTGGTTTGGGGAAAAGTTGGCAAAATGAAGCTGTAAATTGTTGCGAAGTGTTTAAATTGAGAATTGAGTGTTGCAAGTTTCCCACGGAGATTTAAGTCTGATTAATTTAACAGAACTGAAATATATTCTTCAATTTATATTAAAATAATGTTCATTGTTATTTTCTTTAATGTGAAACTTTTAGGATCTCCAAGGGGAACATTTCTCCACAGATAGCTGTCTCCTTTGCAATAAACCCCAGTGTTGCCATTGACCTTGAGTATTTTCAGGAGAGAGGAGGAGGCAAATAAGTGCAACTTCAGCCCTTGTTTACCAGTCATCTCTGATTGTGCCAAATGTCACAGCTGATGCTGTCTTTGAGGAACCCCAGATATTTATTTTAAATGTTATAAATAACGTTTATTTTGATGGTGTTAGAAAATGACAGTTAATGCATTTCAGTTATTCAGGAATGTCAGGTAATAGTACAAAAATTATTCTAGGGTGAGTAAATTCAGCTGTAGTGTAGGTTCTCCTGTCTAGAATCCTGATCTTAAAACTTCCCAGGGCCTCAACTTTTGGGTACTTCAAGCAGCAGTTCTTATGGTCAGAAACATGTTGCTACCCATGAAAAATATTTCATAGAATATCCTGAGTTGGAAGGGCCCACCAGGATTATCAAAATCCAATGTTTTTGTAAGAATGTGCGTAGCTATTTTTTCTAATTTTTATTGGAAGGAAACCAGCAGAGTTTAGGAGGTGGCACTTTGAAAGGATTAGCAACTCATTCAAACTTGTTAAGGAAAATTGGAGCAACTAAGGCAAGGGGAAAGTTGGGGCAGGCATGCTTGTTCATGAATTGGTAGGAAACTTGAAAGAACAAGTCCTGTGACTGGGCAGGACTAGAAAGAAGTCAAATATTGGGGTTATTTGAGGCTTTGTAAGCTGACTGATATATTATTATGTTATCTGTCTAGAGTAATGGTGAAAAGCAGGGTATCAATACATGGTAAAGTCATAAATTTATATAAATTAGGCAATTTTAGAAAAGACTACTAAGAGCTCTAGGAGAATGTAATAGAACTTGGTAATAAGATGTCAGATTAAATTCAATTTAGATAAGTGCATGGGAATTAAAGTATAAATCACTTCAGCATGTGCAGTTCTAAATCAGTCCTTAAGAAAATTGCTTGATATTATATTGGGATATTTGAAGAACACTACTTTGATTATGTAAGTAAAGATTATAGTAAAAAGTGCAATAAAGGCCTAGATATTTAAAGTGGTATGGGCTCCTTTGTTGCACTTCTTGATTCTTGATCATAGTGGTTCTATAAAGTGTTTCAGGTGCATGAGGTTGTGCCAGATTCCAGTGGCTTGGTAAAAACACAAATCCCATTCATAGTGGATGGCTCTGGTATCTGATTTGTAGATTTAAAACTGAAGGTTTAGATAGTAATGTAAATTTATTTTCTTTTTCCTCTAAAAGAGGAAGGTTCTTGTATTTTTAAAGTTCTGCTGGAGACCAGGTTTTTGAATTGTATTGGATCTAACCAAGCTTGGGAGGTTATTTCCATAAAGGTGTGTGAGATCCAAAGTGTCAAATTCCATGAACAGGGTGTATTCTTACAAGTAAGTGGCAATCCTGTGAGCATTATTTTTCACTTTCCATAACAAAATGATGGCTGAATTAATATCTCTGAATGCTTAAAAATAACAGCCCTAAACTGAAACCTAGACTGGGGAACCTCCTGATGAAAATCTTCAGCCTTGTTTAATTCTGCTGTTTTCCTGGTTGAGATGGTGAGAGCAAGATATCACCTGCAAGACTGAGACCTGTGTGTTTGAATAATGAAAATTCTGATGAAAACTGCTCACTGTGGCTGCAGTCTGCAGTAAGACCACTTATGACTAAATAATTGCAGGTTTGACCGTAAGTCTCTTCTGAATTCTCCACTAATCTATAGCAGAGCTGACTGGATGTTGAGTTTTTGCTGACACTTTCTCCATTGATTTATCAATCTCTGCCCACTGTGTAGAAGTCTTGAAGAGAACTTGTGCTCTCTGCAACTTTGCAGCTGTCTTCGTGTTGTCCTTGTAGTTCTTACTCAGTGTGAAATATTCCCTATCAGAATTGGTTTATAATTGAGCTCCAGTGAGATCACTCACCTTGTCACCTGTTAATATGAAAAGTTCTGTATTTCAGAGAGGGCATTGATCACTTTATTTCTGTGTTAATAATAACAACTACTGTCAAATTATCATGGATAAAAGATATCTTCTTTTTTTTTTTTTTCATTACTGGCAAGAGAAGTATGCTTAGTCACTGCAGTTAATTTTGGTTATGGTTCCAGAGCCTTATAGTGAGTAATTTCAGTCTCTATTTTTGGTTGTCTCTGGAGATTTGAAAGAATTTGGAACAGTTTTTAAAGCAAGGTTTTGATGTCATCTTAAATGACATTGGTTGCCTTTTCACATAATTTTGATTAAATCCTTTGCTTTTGTACTTTGTTTCACCAGTACAGCTAAATCTGTCATTCACTCCCAAATAATCCAAGCCCAACTTGCTTTGCAGCTCAGAGGATTAATATAGACTGCTCAGTGTTACATGCTTTAATACTATCTGGGGAAAAAACCCGTTTCCTTGCTATCTGTTTTCAGAAGCATTAAAATGTTTTACAATTTCAGTCCTTATACTTTGTCTTCGATAGCTCTGTTGTAAAACTGTGGAAGCAATAAATCCTTTCTATCTTTAATTGAATCCTTTGATATCACTCTTCAGGGCAGTCTGGGCTTTGCAGTTATTTGCACATATTCGGTGGGAAATGTCTGTTCTTGTAGTTTTTACTCCTTGTCCTTCAACACTGTAAATCTCATGGTCACAAATATTTTCTGTCTTGTGTGGTCCCCTCTTTATGCCCTTTCTGTTTGCTGCTCAGAGCTCATGTTGGCTCTTTTTTTGCCTTTTACACTCCATGGAAATAATTTTGGGGCATTCAAACCAGTTCAGTTGCTCTCCTTGCCAGCTCTAGCATTTAGCCCTAGCTCTGTGCAAATTAAACCAGCCTTAGTCCTGATGGGCACAGCCCTGCCCTGAGTCCTGTTCTGGCTGTGCAGTCCCACCAGGGAGGCTGGGCAGGGAGGAACGAGCTCCAAGGAGGCTGCAGAGGGACCAGAGCCTGGTCTTTGCAATGTGCTGCTTCCACTGTTGGTCCCTCATGCTCACAGTCTGGCTGTGGGTCAAGGAATTGCATTTTTATTTTTTTTTTCCAGATTCAGACAGACTCAGAGCTGTTCTGTAGGGAAATATTGCCAGTTCAGCATCTAGAAAAAAAACTATTTCTGTATTTCTTAGGAAAACCTTGTATTTTAGAGATAAGAATAGTTCAACTTTTGCACCCAAAAAGTATTTACAAATGGCAACAGTTGTCTGAAACATTAGGCTTAAGAAGTTTCTCTTTTGTGTTGTTTCTTTTTTTAAAAACGAAGCTAGGACTGCTATACAAGATATGGCATGTGCATGATATCCTGCTTTGGAGACTTTATAACACTGCTGTGTAGGCAGGAAAGGGATTTCTTTCCCTTTGCAGCCTCTTTGAGTTTGATTTTGTAGGTAGCAGAGAAATGTAGCTCCATTCCTAACCAAAAACACTCTGTTGTACCAACATTGTTCATGCAGTTATTGAATTTTTTATATTGTATAAAAAATGAGCAATATCTTTGCTATTCACATGCTGCTTATTCTTTACAAGTTTTTCCTTGTAAAAAACAAAAACCCAACACAAAAACCTCCTCTACAACACTGTAAGAAATAAAGTATAGTAAAGTAAAGTAGCCAGTAACTGAGATGGATATGACTGCACTGAGAAAAGGATGCCACACTCCTTTAGGAATTACCTTGTTTATATTGCTTTTAAGTCACTGAACATGTCCATGGTGAAATACAGACTTACATTTACAGAACTCTGAACAGTGTCTAACTCGGTTTCAGACTTATGTAGTTAATAAAAGAGCCTATTCTCTTCAGACAGCCTTGAATTCTTATTAAATGTATAAGTTTCATTTTAGACAGCAGGTTTCTACATACTGGAAGCCTCAGGCTAAAGCAAAAAGCAAAGGAAACTTGTGTATATTTGTAAGTACAGTACAGAAGGGAAAATTCCTGTTTCTGCTGCCAGGGCTCCAACTGGTTTATTTGTAAGGTGGGTCATTCTCTCTTTAAGAAGGGCAGGTAAAAACTACAACTTATAGAGAAAGTAGTTTTATTTCTATATTGCTCTCAAGGAGCTAATGTACTTTTAATTAGAAAAAAGCATTGAAGGTAGGTGGGAAAGGGGAAAACCTGTTGTTTCTTAACGAAAAATTTTCTCTGTCCTGCAGAAGGAGGAATAGATATCCTCCTGAGGTTTTTTACTAGAATTAATGGAACTAGTGGTAGAAGTGATGCTGTAAGGAATGAAAAAACAAGACCTGAATTAATAAAGCCTTACAGTACAGTGCCATGCAGTAAGTGCAGAAACTTCTTGATTTTCATGGTCTGAAAACAAAGAGAAAGGGAAGTCATACAACTTGAATAGCATAGTTTTTCTGTTACAGCAAGAAAGTGAATCCAAATTGTCAGTTCTTGATGCTGTTGTCCACCCCAATTAGAAAAGAGCTTTTTTTAAGGCTTAGAGGTGGTAAAGTCATTGGCATATTTGGGATAAAAGCCCATGTAGGCAACATTGTCTGATTTGAAAAGCAGACCTGAATCAAATGAAATAACATGATAAAAGCTGCATTTTAGGTATGGTGATCTTCACAGCCGTGGCTCTGTACTTGTAAAACCTACAAAAATCAGACATTCTTTCTATAAATTGATTTCAGTGATTCACTGGGAAGATACTCTCATAACTGAATGGCTGCTGTGAGCTTTGCCATCCAACTTAATTACTTCCATTTCCAGGCAAAATGGCTCTCCTGAATTCTGCTTTGGGTTTGTTTTTATTTTGCCTCGTGGAAGGCCAAAAATGCTCCCTCATGGAGGCAATCCCATGCAGCAGAAGATGAGAGGGCATTTGGAGATGGATGTTTTAAAACTGCTGATCTCACCTGCTGATGGGTGGTAGAAGCGACAGCAAATTCCACATCAAGGGAGTAGGAAATGCTTGTGTGTCACTGGCACTTCTGTCTGAGGCTGGATCCCTCCAGGTGCCCAACACAACACGGATTCTTGAGGCAGCTGCTGCTGTGAATAAACGTGTGGGAGTGTTTATCTAGAATGCAAAGCTTCAAAAGCGTTTTGGAACCGTATCACTGACATATGGCACAGCAGTTGAAATGAGTGGAATCATTGTTCTGGTGCAGACTTTACAGATATCAGCAGGAGAAATAAAACTCAGGAAAGGTGCAGAGCCTTATGGGGTGATTTACAGAGGAACTGGATGTGACAACGCGAGTCAGTCTAAAAAAAAAAGAAAAATAACAGCCCACAAGTTAAAACAGTGGAACAGCTTTTCCTCAGAGTGAAATGATGAAGACAAACAGACGAATGTAGGAGGAATAAAATAAATCAGCTGTTAACACTCTCTTTGAAAACACTTTTTAAAGGGAATAAAACTGCTTTTTAGTGCTTTTTAGATTTTTCATCCTTTTAAAGAAGAAATTAAGGTGTCTCTTGATTCTGTACTTATTAAAAATGAAGTGTTGCCTGATTCTGTGAGCATCTTCACATTGTGAAAAGTGTTACGTGGAAATGACAACTGATAGTTGTGAGAACAGGTATCCTTCAATGTGTTTTTAACAAGTGCAACAAGATGACTTTAACTGCTGTCAGCTCTCATGACTTTGGCCCCCAGTCCAAATCCATTTCATGCAAAATTCTGGGGAGGAAATGGGCTTCATGCTGGGAACAGAAAATTAAGAAATATGAGCTGGAGAGTGCTCCAGTGTGATGGTTGTGTGTCAAAAACAATCTGCAGCTTTCTGCCTAGATTTTATAAATTGAAAGCAGCATCTGTATTTGGATTCTGGAGCAAAAAAGAGCACAGCATAAATAGTCCTGATATAAGATGCTTAATATGTCAGTTCACCTAAGCAAATGATCCCATAATCTCTTCCAAATCCTCACAGAATGTTTCTGACCTTATCTTGTCCCTATTTCTACAAAAACTAGTGTTCTTTTCGGTTCTGAATTGCAAACCTGCTTTCCTGGGTGTTAAGCAATTGCAGCAAGTGTGAAGTTTTCTGTGTCTGCCTTGCCATGAAGAAACTGTTTGCAGGATTTGAATTTATAATCGTGGAACTGAAATGATGATCTAGACTGTGTAGTTCTGGATAAATGTAGAACAAATGAGGTACCTCCAGTGGCTCAAGGCAGACTCAAGACTTCCCCAAGGTTCAAAATGAGTTTATTGCTAAGGGCTCATTTACTTCAGGAGTAGTGAGAGTACAGTTCTAGTTTTCAAACAGAAACTAGTATTTGTTATTGTAAATGTCTTGGAACAAAACACCGAAAATTGAGCGTTGAGCAGTTCCTTTTTTGTTCTATCTCCTAATCTCACAAGTTGATAATTACTTTGTAATAGCTGCCAAATCATTAAGGAGGGGAATAGATTTACCTACTTGTGCTGATAAAAAGGATAAACTTTTTATTTTCAGTTTTTATCCATCTTTGCAGATGTATAACTGCATTAAATATTTTGTTGCTATAGCCTACTGAATGCTTAAAAAACTTGAGCAGATTAAAATTAATTTTTGTATCTTATTCACGTATGGGTTTTTTGGGGGTAAATGTCTTTTATTTCAGTTTTTTTGCAGTGCAGTGTAAGACAACTTGCAGAACTGTTTTATGATCTTGGGTGTTTTAGAGTGTATTACTTCCTGCATCCATTTCATCTTCAGAATAATTGGAAGAGGTACCAATACTAAGAATAGATGCCTTTTGAATGATATTGAAGACTTAGTCCTCAAACTAAAACCAATACTTATGCATACATGAGCAAAGATTGATTTTTATCATCAGAAACACTGTGGAAATGGCAGAGGGTATTACATAGGATGGCCCTCACATGCTCAGCTCCATGAGTATGGACAGTTCAAGGGGATCCCAGCTGAGTTTCCTGGCTGCAGCTTACACAGGTAAAAGCAGAACTTAGGGTTCTGCTTCTACAGCCACTTCCTAGCAGTCATTCCCTTCCAAATCCACCTGCTTGGAGACTGCAGTAAAACTTGGCAGTAACTGTGCTTTCAGTCTCCAATATTTGTTTATT
Organism: Phylloscopus collybita; assembly: GCA_027886175.1. Classification (NCBI taxonomy): domain Eukaryota; kingdom Metazoa; phylum Chordata; class Aves; order Passeriformes; family Phylloscopidae; genus Phylloscopus; species Phylloscopus collybita. The sequence continues at coordinate 6,186,528 of JAJNNQ010000048.1, forward strand.
CCAGTTAAACATCCACATTTGAAAACTATCTGCGCTTTGTACTTCCCTTTTTTTTTTTTTTTTTTTTTTTTTCTTTTTTCTTTTTTTTTTTCTTTTTTCTTTTTTCTTTTTTTTCCCTCTGCAATTTGCCATTTTAATGTAGACTTTCAAATCTATGGGTATATTCTGGTAATTTCAACAAAATGTATTGCTTACTAGTTAAAAAGATGCATTTTTGATCATTGCATGGTAGATGAGGTAAAATAAAATGCTGTTGTGGTACAGAATCTAAATATTTGTGTAGATGTTTTATTTGATAACTGCCATTCTGCTTCAGCTGTTTATGGGATTTTATTGCTTGCTTTGCAATCCAATATAGGGACCCAGGTGTACCAGGGGAGGCTGAGTTATGTTGCATGTGGTTTTGCAGAACCATATTAGTGTTCCTTAATCATTAAAACAACGTGAATTGTGGTCATATATCTTTCAAAACAGCACATGATTATAGCCCAGGAATGCATTAAGGAACTTAAATGTGAATTAAGTACATGAAAAGATTGCTTAGATCTTGCAGACTCCATTGCGTTGTGAACACTTAGAGGTGGGAAAGGATAATTCTTAAAATGCTTTCTGTGTGTAGGTTTTAAAAAAGCTTTTTGGGGGGTTATTGTATCTGTCTGCAGGTGAGAAAATCAAACCAGAGAGAAAAGAAAAAATTTTCCAAAGTCTCCTGGAAAGCAAATGGTGCTGCTGCAGGGAAAACCAATCAATTCAGAGGTCTGGGCCAGTTCTCTGTTCAAGTGCTCTGCTGCCTCCTTTGCTTCCAACTGTTCCTGTTTCCCAAGGAAACAACATCTCCACTACAGATTCCAAGTAGAATGTGGTAAGTATTCTGAGAAACCTCTGCTAGGAATTTCTACTTTTATTATTTGCTTCTAGCAGCATTACAGTGGTAATAACCACAAGCCTAATTTTTTTTAATAGTGGATGCCACTGTAATTCCAATGTTCCTTCTTTTGAAATTGAATTATTCTGAATTTTTGTATGCAAAAATGAAGGTAGTTTACCCCAGTTTTCTGTATTACAATTCCTAATGTTCTGCTTTTAAAGAGAGAGATCCTCCTACTGCAATATATCTCATAATCTGTTTATATGAATAGAAATTGCATCAAATGCAACATTAGAGGAATGGCATTAGCTTTACATTAAGAGAAGTCCTTATTCAGATAGAAGTTATTATAAAAGGGAAAAGGGAATTATTTTTCATTTATTTCTTGACTATACATGAAACTGTTCAGTTTATTTTTGTGAATCCTACCCTTTGCCCAGTTCCTAGAAGTGCCATCATGCCAATCTTAGCTTCACCAGGCCTGTCCTCCCCACATCCACACTGCTCTTACTCTGACATTAACAAAGCCTGGATTTATATCTAAGCTTTCTGATGGACACATTGCTGGTTAGAGCTGGTTGAAAACCTTTAGGCAAAAGACTTTCACCTATCTGGTGGAGCTGGTAACCTGCTTTATTTGAGCTGGTTTCAGTCTGCAGGTCTGCTGAGGCTCTTTAGGTGTGTCACTGTGAGACCTGAGCAGTCCCACACAACAGTGGGCTTGCAGATGGTTTCCTAGGACCAAGGGAAGCTTGTCCCTCTACACCAACCCCTCTGCTGTTGTAAGCAGTATTAGTAAGCCACAAAGATCTGTAGAATTTCAAGCAGGATTTAATATGACTAATCATCATCCCACAGGATTTGACTGACATTTTGGTACTGGCTTCTGTGCAGCAGAAATAAGCCTTTAAGAATAAAACATTTTCTGTATGAGGAGGATACCCTTAGTATCACTGCAGCAAACCTGAGGCATGACTCTTGTGCACTAAAATTAGAGATCATGTCACAGACAGGGTAAGAGCCCAGGGTTCCAGCATGTACACAAAGATTTGCTAAATTGAATAAACACAAACAGATCTAATTCTGATGCTTTCTAACTTGTGCATGCCCCACTTTGGAAGTCAATAACACTTTTCAAGACAGACTGTGTGAGCATTATCTGAAATTGAATAGGTGCCTTTGTCCGCTTAGGAGTTTGTTGGGGTTTTTTTTTTGATGAGACAATGCAATAATATACACAGAGTATCTGGACTTCTTAAAATGTATACTCTTCCCTGAAAATGGCAAATTAAGTATTGCATATACTTTGAAAACACTAATACTACATTTTTCTATGAAAACATAATAATGTGATTTTTACGGACATCCAGATGTGACCTTTGCTTTCTTTGAAAAACAGATTTTCAGCATCAGGGCTCTGATGTAATGTGTCCTGCTTGTTAGTTGAGGGCATCTTGCTCTGGTTTTATTTGTGAAATCCAAGTATTTGCATATAAATTTAAATCCATAAAATTGATGTAGGAATAACTTTGGTTCCAAGATTACAGTTAGTTACATGTGTGCAGACTTGTAATTTTTTCCATCATGATTTTGTTGTTATCCTGTTCCTTGTAATTCCTGGCTAGATCTGTCTTACCACATTGTTTTGTGTGGCCTTTTCAGGGGTGCTGCTTGCTCTGTCTCAGAGTTTCCTTTCCATTTTATTCAGTCCTGTATATTATCCTGAGACCTGTTCTCTACAGCAAATTTCATTTTTAACATGCTGGGGCAATAAAACAGGATGAGTTTTCTAACTGTACAAGAAAACCATGTCATTGATGTTTTTTATTGAAGAAAACATTTAAATACTTTTTAAAGGTGTTTTAGTCATCTTGGCAATGTGCAGTGTGTAGAAGCTAAGGATATGTGACTCAGGAGAAAATGCGTTGGTACTCATTTAGGGAAAAAAAAACTCCGTTTGTATTCATACAGAGCCTGAGCTGAGGCCCAGGGGAGCAAACAGAACACTCTTCATCACATACAGGAGGAAATCTGCAGCTGATGTAAATTTTTATAACTCTGTTGGCTTCAGAAGAGTGATGCTGATTTTATAGGAGATGAAGTTTTTTGCACAGTGGTGGTATTTTCTCTGTTTACTTAAAAAACAGCTGTGCTCAATATCAGGCAGAGAAGCAAAATCAAGTTCCCTGACCTGCATCCCTGTCCTCAGCAAAGCTCTTTTGGATCTACATTCTCCAGACTGGGATCAGTATCTGCTTTAGTACATTCAAAACACCAAGAGGCATTTCTACAGTTCTTGTTCTCTTACAGCTTCGAGCCACTTTGTTGGATCAAAGCAAGTGGAAAGCTGGGCTAACCAGGTGGTTTGGGATTTCTGTGAGGAGAACTGTCCTGGGGAGACATAGAGCCAGAGCAAGGGAGAGTTACTGAGCAGCAGTTGGTTTGAGATTCCTTGGGCACAGGTGACTGTAAACTGGAAGGAAGGCTGGCAAAATGTAGAGCAACCCTAAAGCTGCCCTTCACTGCACCAGGTCCGAGGTGGCTGTGGGAGAGTGGATAGAGGAAGGAATGTGTCCCCTCTTCTCCCAGCTGTACAGGCTGCAGTCTCAGCTTCAGTGAAAAATTCAGTCTGTGAGTTACAATCTTTGCTCGAGGAGCCAGTTCGTTTTATGTTTCCATTTGAGGGATTTTGTATGCAAACCTTCCCAAGCATCAGGATGAGAATATTCTCGAGGGTGTCTTCCTGCTGCTTCAGGTACACGGGTTTGCAATTCATTAAACTCTGCTGCCTTGCATGGCAATATTAGCTCCTACCAAACCCAGCAATATCATCTACAAAATGGCAAGTGTAGCCATGTGACAGACCAGCTCCCTAAAATATATCTCAGTTACTGTGCAATTTGGAAACTTTGCAAGTGTTACACAACTGTTTTGGTTTGGAAAGACAGGTATCAGCCAGGGAAAGCTGGAGTTTCCCTTAGAATGGAGAATGTAAACCCCTCACCCCTGCCGAATTATAATTTTACAATTAAGGGCTTTCAGGCAAAGATTTGGGAATAGGAATAACAGTTCTTTACTAGGAATATTAACAATACAAATGTAGTAGAAAACAAAAGCACCCAACCAAACCAGCAAACAAACAACAATTTTGGAGAACCCTGACAGAGTCAGAGCTACAACCTGACACCCTGTTGGTCAGAGTGTTGGAAGCAGTCCAAAAGTGAGTCCCCCTGGAGTGGCAGAGGTGGTTCTGGTGGAGTAGAGATGATCCTGTAGAACAAGGGTCCAAGTAGTGATGAGAAGGGTGTGTGGTGGTGAGAAGGGGTCCAGTCTTCCTCCAGGAATCAGGTGAAGCTGGATCCTTTCTTGTTTCTGTGTCTCAGTTTTATCCAGGTAGGAATGGTTGGCTCCCCCACTGGGTGTAGCATCTCACAATGGGATGATGGAATGTGGATAGTCTATTTTGGGGATGTGTGCTTTTAGGGGTGTCCTAATGGTCCATTAGCAGAAAATATTCCCCGGGTGGTGAAAGAGATAAGAAACAATGCCCTACCTGGTTTGAACAGCTGGCCCATTATCAGAAGGCATCCATCCGCCCCTCTCCCTCCCAGAGATAAAGAAAAACATCTCCCCAGCTGCTTTTAACAACTGAAATTAGAATACACACCCCTGGCTCCACAGCCCAAGACAACAACAAACAGTGTCCTTTGAGTGGAAGGTCCCTGCTCATGGCCGGGGGCTTGGAACTTCTTGGTCCCTAATGCTTCTTCAGCCCAAACATCCTGTCATTAATGTGAGACTATGAATAGCATTAAGAGTTTTTAGGAGTTCTTCACAGTATTTTTTTCAATGGTTTAACTGGTTTATCTGTTAAAACTCTAAGTCACAGGATGAGTTTAGTTTATAATGACCCAAAGTTCTCTATTGGACCTAACCCAGACACCACCTTGCTCTCCAGGGAGCATCATGAAATTTGGTAAGAATTTGGGCAAGTAGTTACCATTTGCAAATGGCTGGCAGGTAACTTTTCAGACAGAATCCCACCACAGCTGAATGGATGATGTGTGTCATATTGGGGGATGATACAGGAAAATATATCAAATACAAATTTGACATATTTGTAAATTTTTTTTTCTTGTGCCATTTGTATTGTTAAAAACTGTGTCTTAATTTAGATGCACTCAGCCTGTACTTCTGTTGTTTATATGAGTGTGAATTGGCACAGTTGGGATAGCTCTACCCTATGTACAATTAACAGAGGGAGAAATTGGGTGGTTTGCAATTTGACTAAATTAACTCATGAAAGTTGTACAGAAATGTAATTCCTTTGGCTGCTGCAAATATTTAGAGACAATCCTGGCCAAGCATCTTCCTTGGTGGTGGAAGATCACTCTTAGAATAAGGATTAACATGCATTTCAATATTTATTCATATGGGGTTTTAATTTTTAGTTTCAGCACACATCCATAGTTGCTCTCAGTCAAAACATCTGTCTTTGTATTAACTCAGAGTACTTCTGATTGTTAAAAAAACAATGTTATGAGATGTGGGTGTAGAATAATTATCTCTCTAATACAGCATTAAGAAATTCTCTGCACGAAGAAAGACAGATTTACACTTGCTTTGTCTTATGTGGGTGTAAGAGATAATGGGAGTATAAATCTCTGTAGGATAATAAAATGTATAATTTAGAATCTCTGCATAAGATTAATGCCACACAGTTTTTAATTCTTCACCCCTTCCTCCCCCTCCTTTTTAGGTAATGAGGTTACTATTTTCACAGGTTACAGTTTCATTATCAACTAAAATAATCAACTGACCATAATATATGTACAGGATTTTGGATTAAAAAAAAAAATCATAGGGTCATTGTTTTAGGAATAAAATTATTTCTTAATAATTTTAGTGTAGACTTTTAAAACTCAGTTTTTATTCAGTTTCCAGGACTTTTTATTAGGTATATTTTATGATAGTGTTTTTAGTTTAGGAATTAATCCTTTTTTGAAATATGGTACCTTGTGATAATGAGGAGGGGGAAATACAAGCAGAAAAAGTAATATGTATAGAGGGAATATGGGTTTTTTTGTATCAATGTTAGCAGTGGTTCCCAGCATATAATAAAATACAATAATTTTGTATTTATATTTCATATTATCAAGCCTATTACCAGATTCATACTTCTAAAAATAAAAGTTATTGTGTTAGTGAACTCTGTCCAGAGAGGCTGAACAACAGAAGCCTCTTAAAGCCCTTTGTTGCTGCTTTGTAAGAAATGTTGGAAGGCAGTGGAATTAAGGGGCTGCTTCCTAGTCCTGGTCATCTTGAGAGCTTTGGCATTTCACCTCCTTTTCTGTGTTTTAGTTCACCCAGTGAGCATAAGGGTCACAGTGCAAAGCTGCTTGAGGTCCCAGGTGGTTTGCCAGAAGTGTGTGAATTAGGAATGCTGTTCCCTGATTCTGCTGCTAGGAGTTCATGTTCAGCATACTTGTTCCACTAAAACCTCATCCTGTTCTTGCTTATCAGATTCAAAACATCACTTCTCATTGCATGAGACTTCCCTCAGACAAATGGTTCCTGTGAACATTCTGTCTTTTGAAACTTTGGATTACTTACTGTCTAATTTCATTTTAATGCTTAGCAATTGGATTGAATCCATTTTTAAAAAAATTTTTTTTTTTTTTTAGGTTGTAAATGGTTTCTTTTTTAGGCTAAACTTTCACATTCAATCTGTAATTAAACCTGGAATTTGGGTTTTATTTTGGAGCTGAAGATAATTTCCTTCACCAGGAAACCATTTAAAGATACCCCCTATATGCTTTTTACTTTTATATGTTAATTTAAACTACTCAAATGAAAGAAATGCTTCAATATTCTCTGGAATTCAGTGGGATTTAAACATTTCTTGTTGATACCATGTGATGTGTACTGTAGTACCCTTTCCTTAAAATCTTCTGCTGTAGACTCAGAGTTCATGCTATTTATTTTTAGAACTTATTAGAGAAGTGCTTCTTAAATATCCTTCAGCAGAGGTGGGTGTATGAAACATGCTTCAAAACTTCAGTGATTCCAGCAGTTGGGAAACACATTTTGTCCAAGAAAGAATTACTCAATTATTTTTCATGTTTCCAAGCTCTGCAGAGTGCACTGAACCTCACTGGGTGTGCTCTCCCTTCACTCTGCCCTGCAGCATCTTTGTCATATGACTGTGATAATGCCACAGATTGAGGAATCAGTTCTTAACAAAATTCACCATTGTAATCCAGTTACAGGGAAAAGAAATGCTTTGAAGATACCTGGCATGCGGTGTTTGCTGAATTGCTGCAAAGACAAATGTTTACACCTCATAAGTGAGTTTATGAGTATATAATTTCTGGCAGAGCTCAGTTAATAGAATTAGAAAAAGTGGAGATGCCATCAGAGGCAGACAAATTACTTTATCTTTTTCCTAAAATGGAGACTGAGAGTGCTCTGATCTGCTTTTTAAACATTTTTACTGCACATTGTATCCTGTTTCCAGGAAAAAGAAGAGACTCATTTTGTTCCAAATATCTACCATAATAAGAAGCATTACCACAAAGATGCTTCCAAACCACGGTCTTCAAGGTTTGAAAGTGCTTTTTTTTTTTTTTTTTTCATAATTCTTCAATGCATCTCTGTTTTAAGATTGCAAATTGCAGAGCTTGGTCTTTTGATCCATGTTTCTTTCTATTTATGCCATAAATATGCCAGAAAATAGCTGTACATACTTCCTTTAATTTGATACAAATTCTGCAGCATTTTCTTCCTTGGTAAAATTTAAATTGAATAATAATATTAGTTTTACTTAGCTTTTAGGTTCCACTTTACTGGGTTAGAAACCACTGTGTAAAAAATCAATTAGGAAAGGTTTAATGAATAGCATTGTTTTTTCTCACTTATGCCTCTCATTGTGATAATTAAAAATGCTTTTGTTTTTCTACTGTGAGAAGCTGCACTGCATCAAGGCCAGCAGAGTGTTTACAAAGAAGTGATGTATGAGCTGTGAAAAGCCATAAAATAAAGTACAGCAAGCTGACATTGGGCTGGCTTCTCTAAGTTTCAATTATTACAGGCTTGTAATTTTACTTGGGACATGGTGGAAGTTTATTTATGTAAATGCTAGTGATGTTGCTAATAATTGTGTCCAGGATCAGCATAGAACATCATTGATCAAACCCATTGAGACTTCGTTTTAAATCAAGTGTGAGAAATTTGACAAGTCCATAGTTGTCTAATATAGATTTTTTTTTTTCTGATATGCTTCAGGTATCAAAGCTAGAATTGCAGAAACATCAAAGAACAAACTCCAATTTACAGATCTGTCAATACAGGCAGCCAGCAGCATTATGATTGATGTAATTTATTATAAGATTACATGAGGGAAGCTCAACACAAATGATTTCTGCAGCACTTGTTACTTACAGATTTTACAAGCAGTAGCATTTAGAATAATGACCATCTAATATACTTCTCTGCAGACCACAGATAATAAATTTCAGTTATTGGTTCAACTTGTGAGTTGGTAGCTCATACTGAGATACTCACTGTTGACAATTCTTTAGGTCCCCTAGTCAGAGATTACAATGTTTAATTTTGACATCACACCCCTTGCATTTGACTGTTTAGAAGAGCCCTTTGAGTTCAGTTTACCAAGCAAACTTTGTAGTTATTGTTCATTCTTTTCCATTCTATCCATCCTCATCCTTTTGGAAACATTATCAGCTTTAATTGTGTATTTGTATTAAAAGAATACATCATGTCATGGGCTGAGAATCAGTCTCCAGGTAGCTTTTCACCCTAAGTAATTGGGAATGACTTACTAAGAAGTATAGTATCAAGAAAGTATTTTCTGGTTTGATGTTGCCCTGTAGCTTCTGGGTATTCCTGTCTCTTAGAATCAGCAACTTGTGTGGTATCGAGTTCAAAGCTTAAAACATGCTCAGAAATACGTTGTAACAATTTCTGCCACTCTGTTAGTGGGAGTATTTGATCTGACAAGACTTATGTTCTCCCAGAAGCTGTTGAGTGCTGTAAAAAAGAATTAATCCTCTAAGAGTAATTAATAATCTTTAATCAGATATTGTATGATTTTTATTGAAATCAATATCCAGGTGGATGACTCAGAGCAGTATGACTCACACTATTTACTCTTTTGAAATATTGACAAAACAAATTGTTTTAGGGGAAGTATATAATTTTTCTGAAATTGAATGAGCAAGAAAAAATGGTATCTTGAGATCAGTCTAAGATGCTGTCTGTCTCCTGCTGGCATTCTGCAGGAGTAAAGAGAATTGGATTAGGTTTGGCATCAGTAAGTTTGTCTCAGAAAGGAGACAATTGCTTTAGGGTTTGCTTTAGGACTCAGAACTTGTTGCTCCCTTGGAGGTGCCATAATAACCTCGTGGCTTCCCTGACATGCAGCAAAGCACAGCCATTCTGTTGGGCTCTCAGAGCTGCTGCTTTCCCTTGGGAATAAGTCTGAATATTAGTAGATGTACAGATTTTTAATGTTGATGTTGGAGGTTTTGCCATGATCTTAATAATCAGGGTGCCTTTTTGTGGGCAATGAAAATAAAATCTGGAGAAGAAGGGGAAGAAACCTGGCATTGAATACTTGTGCTTCTGGATTGCCAACAGCGGTTGAAGCTGAAGTGTGAAACAGACAGAGGCACAGACCCCCTGACACATCAGACACCTCTTATTTCCCACAGATGAGTAAAAAATCCTTGAGCTGGAAAACCAACCACTTTCCTTCACTGTGAGAGAGATTTTACACAGATCTAAGAGCTTGGCATGTATCATCTGGCAGAGCTGAGCATGGCAGCAGTGGAACCTTCAGCAGCTGAGCTGTGACCTCTGCTCCTCACTCCTGAGAGAGCACAGAAGGAAGCCTTAAATTTCAGTGACAGCCCATGATCCTGCAGCAATTCCAGTCCTGAACCTTTTGTCCCCTGACAAGAAGATTTGTTGTAACTTGCAGTAGTGTCAGAAGTACCATAGAGGAGTTTCAGGTTTTAGGAATACTTTTCACAGCTCTGCTCCACATCTAATATTAAAGAGATCTTCCTCTGCATGGGGACAGCTTTTGGCTTTGTACCATAGCAACTTTTACTAAGTTTTGAGGCACAGTATTTTTCACAAAGATATAATAAAACGGGATTGTTGAAAACCTATAATCAGCATCTACCATTAATATTTTGTTTTAACAGTAGTGCATACATGTGTTTGTTCATAGCCACACTACATTGCTTTGAATTATTTTAATGCAATAGTCATTTGAATAGTAAAAAACAATCTTGTGAATGACCTCAGTTTCAGCTTGGGGATTGCTTAGAAACATTTAATCAGATTTGTCAGATCAATGGAAAGAAGTTTGCATAATGAAGAATAAAGAACTTGCAGTTGTATTACTTAAATCAGATAGGGGAGTTTAAATTGATTCTTATTTGTTGTTCACTGTTTCATCTTTGTTAAGCTCCAATGTCCTTATTAACATTATTTACAGAAGCCAGTGTTCTGGCTTGTTTTTGTCCTGTTTTAATGCAGTTATTTCCAATTTTAAGCATTACTTTAGCTTGTCTATAGTCTTCTAACCCGGGGGCTTCCCTCCATTGATTATATTTTAGAAAACTTCAGCTCATAACTTACTCTCCAGGTTCAAAGTTGACTCCAAACAGCCCCAGCATCAGCCAAACAGACCCTGTCTCCTTCCCTTCCCTTCCCCACGTCAGTGAATTTCAGTGAGATTTGTGGTTGGGCTGCACAGAGGAGGGAAGTCCCTGTGCAGGGATGGGAGGAGCTGCCCCAGGGAGAGCATCCCAGGTACCCCTGGCCCGCCCAGCTCTGTTGGGAGCTGTCACACACAGCATTGCTGTGCCAGAGCAGGCTGGGGCTGCCAGCTTCTCTCCCAGTTACAGTTCTTTTCTAGCTCACTGCTTCCTGCAGAGCAAACCTGTGTGCCCTGGGTCAATGTGAGCTCCAGATCACTTCTGAGACCATCTTATATACTATATATGGTATAGAAATATATTATATTTGGGGGCAGAATTTTTCATCCACTGCTTGTGTGATGGAGGGGTAAAAGGGGTAATTGTTTCTGAGCACAAATTAAGCCAGACATCAAGTGTTCTCTCTTTATAATGGATCTTTTCTTTTTTTTCCTTTTTCCTAAGTTTGTCCCTGATGCCCAGTGTAGATTTACTTTCCAGCTAAGTATAATTTGGTATTTTTCCAGAAGCATCGTTACCTGTAAAGTGAAGGCTCTGACTTTTTAAAGAGATGCTTTGGGATTGTGTTTATTAGATTCAGGGAAGCCATACCTTATTAAGTGTTCTTTTTTTCCCCCTGCCTGAAGATTGAAATTTTTTTTTCTGAAGTACATCAAAGCTAGGAAATGACAGAGCAATTACTTCTTTTAAGATGTATTCAGTAGTAATCAGTAAACAGATACTGTCTCATACCCACTCAGCATCTTTTGTGTATGCAGTTTAGTTTTGTGGAGGCAGATGGCTGTCAAGTTAGAAACTTCAACACCATGAGACTCTATTGACAGGAATTTGATCCCATAGTATTAGCTGAATCTGGGACCAAATTTTGGCTCTAGCAGTGTTATTAGCTGTGAAATAGTTGCTTTTTTCCTTCAGCTTATACCAACCGGCATATAGTTTGTGCATGATAAATAGCCAATGGTGAAATAGTTTTAGATTTCTGTTTCATAATTTATATGACTAATAGAGTTATGTTTGCTTTCCCCCTTTCATCTGTGAATCCTGTGTCCTTTCTGTGCTGCAGAGCAGTTGCTGTACAAGAAAGGAGGAGCTGCCTGCCCTCCAGAACAAGCACAGGCTGGGAACTTCCCTGGGGTGGTGGGAGATGAGGTTTGCAGCCTTCCAGGACAATGAGAAAATGGAATTTGGGTCTCCCACTACTGGGAAGAGTTTTCTCCAGGTTGTTACTCAAATACACATATCAACGTAAGCACCCCCATCTTGGAAAAAACCCCTTAGCAGCTCTGTGTTACTCTGGCCACAGGATGTCTTGAACATACCCTGAGAATAAAGCCCTCAGCAATCTGGATTTTAGGTGTGCTCAGAGTGGGGGAATTGGAGCCATGCACAGGGGAGAAGCTCTCAGCATTCAGGGAGCTTCAAGGGCAAAGGTGAAGTGCCTGGGGAGCAGAGGCTCATCACTGGCTGGGAGGCAACTGTGTATATACTGATATATATATATAGATATAGATATAGATATAGATATATACTGTTGTAAGTATAACTTTCTTTTATAGAAGTGTGGGTATTCCACTCTTGTCTTAAGAGTCACAAGACAATTTGCATTTTTACAATGGGAAATAGGTGAAGGCTGGCTAGTTGAGATGACAAGTGCTTTCAGCAGCTTTCTCCACTGGCAGGGAGTTGAATGGTTCTCAACAGTGACTTGAAATGTTTTTTCCTGTGCATCTGAGTCCATCCATAATTGCAGTGCAGGTATTTTACTGCTGGGACTGATGAAAGCATAACATAACACCAATTATGCAGGCAGATTTTAAAATGACTGTGTGACTTCATGGAAGTTTGTTAACTTTTTATACTGTTGGCTTAGGATGATGCCCTGAACAGTCACTTGTCGTGTACCCACAGCCCAAAAACCCCACACAGGTTTTTGTGTGAAAAATTCATGCTCTGTATGTTGGGCCAGCAGTTAAATGGGTAGCTGTAAAAGCCTCTAGGGTGGGTTCTCTGTTATAGGATGTAATACATTATTCATGACACCAACCTGCCTTGGCAAGCTTAATATGTTTCTAGCATTAACTCAGATATGTATCCAAATCCAGAAACTATATGTGACATAGCATCTACCACTTTGATCCAAGCACATCTTACTAAGCCTCTCACATCTCTTGTCAGTCACTTGGGAGGAAGGATGTGAATGGTTCACCTGAATGTTACTGGATTTGAAATTTATTGAGAAAAAAATAAATATCTTTGGCTGCTGCCTTGCTAATTTATCTTCATTCCAAATGGTAAACATGTTGGTAAATGTGAATAAAAAGCCTCCAGAGTATAAATAATAAATGCTTCTTCCAGCTGTACTGAGTGTTTTACGTTTCTGAAATGATGCCAGTATTTTTTCTTTTGCTTTTAAATGGATTGCATTGTTACACAGTGCTATGCTCTCTGCTAGGCTCTGTGAAGGCCTTTATCTGTGTTCCTAAGTGTTGATTTTACATAATTACTACCATAAAGCATCATATACTGCAAATAAAACACAAACAAATGAAATGAATATTCAGGGAATCCTTAGCAATTTGTAGTATTTTGTACAAGCTCAGTGCAGATGTTTAGTAGTTTCTCAGTTCTTGTCAAGTAATAGATGATTCTGTTTAAAATGTCTGAATTATGAATATATTTATGTGTTTCCTTACTAGGGTAGTGTTTGTGAATTTATCTTACCAAAATTATAATGATTACATTAAATCCACACAAATTATCATAGTGAGTGAAATCAAAATCTCTCATTTCCCTCCACCCTATTCCCCATTTCTAACCATGAAATTGAAGGCACTGACTTAGATTCCTTCAGGGAGTCCTTTACCCCCTCCAGTTTGGCTTCCTGAATGTGTAAGATTCATGTAAGTGTATCTTGGGCACAAGACAAAGATATAAATTAGCTCTCCTTCGTAATTCCTTTGAAAATCTCAGGATGAATATAAGGTTCCAACAATCACTTAGGGAACAGACACTGACTTTTCTGACAGTGGAAAAAAAACACCAGGTGAAATCTTAGCAGCAAAGAGTTAACCTTGGATTTTCTTGGCAGCTGCTGTGGTGTATTTTCTTGGTGTAGATCTGAGAGCTGGTCAACAGCAGAAATAACTCCTGTTAACAGTGAGCTTACAGAGCATGCAGATACGTGGTTTGGTGGGTCTGCAGTGCATCAAAATACAACTGTGGTCACTGCACATTTTAATAAAGGGTGAAAACAGAATTATTTGCCCAAAGTAGTCAATTTGTATGACTCATCTTTTTAGGAGTAACTTCCAGTTGAGGACTAGAAAATAGGTTTTATTGTCTGTCAGCATCCTGGTGAGATAGAGTTCAAAGGAAAGCATATAAAACCAGTGATAGGTTTCTCTGCTGAAATGGTGTTTATTCTTTAGATGAAGTGAGAAGGTTTAAGAGAAATGTGCTGCATTGGAGAATATTTTGAGTTAGTCACAAAGAAACCAAACCAATACCAGTCTTTAGCTTTTACATGATCTTCCTTTTTCAATGTCAATAAATCTATTGCTAAACCACTGTCTACAATTTCTGTCCTGAGTCGTCTCTGCTTTAACATGGATGAAATTCCAGTCAGTCACCTTCCTGAATGCTGGGTCATACAATATGACTGCATTAAACAGTATCTGCAGATAGAAATTTGATAATGGCACCTTAAAGATTATTGTCCCATGGAAGGAAATGAATATTTGAGCCATCTGTATCATGAGAAGTGTGATTAGGGCAAAAGTGCAAGAAGTTTTTCAAAGAAGCCAAAGCTTCAATGATGAATGGAGAATCTTAGCTGTCGGAGGGCATCTGATACAGAACTGTACAGTGAACTTAGGGCAGAGATTGATCACATTTCCTTTAAAAGAAATTTCCTTTCTCTCTTTTAGGTGTAGGAAAATCTCATGAGGAATTGGTCATACTTAGACTGCAGAATGAGGTACTTAGCTGCTGTTTTGCTGTATTTGCTGCTCTCTGGACATGTATTGCCTCAGGCTGTTCATTCTCAGCTCGACAAGGCATTGAAGCTCACAGTTTCTTATGCTCCTTTTGAGGGCAATTGTGTTTGATCTCTACTTTGTGCAGTGCAGTGTTCTGGCCCTGTTTCATCATCATGAGTTAAATCCTCTTCAGAATCCTTCAAAACCTCAAAGAGCCTTGACACAGCAGAACTTTTGGAGCTGAACTCTATTGTGCACCAGCAGCATGTCCCTGGTTGTCCACAGCAGTTTTCTGTTTTCCAGCGTGGGGAGGGCTGAAGAGCAGGCAGCTCTGGAGCTGTATCTGAAGAGACCTCAAGAGTAAGTGCAGGAATTACTGGAACCAAGTGGTAATTGTGGAATAAAACCACGCAGTCAATAGACACAGACAAGAAAAGAGTAGCCACCGAATCTGTGAACTCATTTAGGGTTTGGCTCAACAGCTGCAGTAAATGGGAGCAGAGGATAATCAGCTTCTGCACTGTTGGTGCAGAGGGTAATGAATGAACACTGGCTGCTGCTGTTCTGAGGAGCCCTACTGAGGGAGCAGCAGCATTTGGCCGGCTTGGCTTTGATTTCATTACAAGTGTCAGGCGCTTGTGTCTAGACTGGTGCTTTGGCAGCTAATTGATCTCTAGCATTTGATATGCTAATTATTTCTTTCATAATATGCTAATATGTGTACGGTGGAAAAACAGCTTTTAAATGCTACGAGGATCTCTGAGGCATATTTGGAACTGGAAAGTAAGAGCTGGAAATCTTGATTTATGTCAGTATAATATACAAGTGACTGAAAGTTTCTAGTTGTGGGAATTTAGCTGGGAAATGAGAATGTTAAGACAGAAATTGTTTAGTCATATAGTGACTGTACAGGGCGTGCAGCAGGCTATCCTGCACAGCCCGAACAGAGAAAATTGGTGTGGATTAGAGAATACACTCCTCTGTCCAACACACTTTTTTGCTGCTGCTATTATTTTTGGATGTTCAGTGATTTGGATGTCATAGTTTTTATCATATTTCCTGCAGTGAGAGAAGGGGAAAAATAGTAGAGAAGTGTAATTGAGTCACCTCCCAGTTCTCCTGGATGGATGTCATAGTTTTTATCATATTTCCTGCAGTGAGAAAAGGAAAAACAAATAGCAGAGAGGTGTAGTTGAGTAGAACTGAGTAGTCTCAGTTCTCCTCCAGGGTAGTACCTCTCTACATTATGACTGTTTCTCCAGGCAACTGTTACTTGTTGGCTCTCTGAATTCCTACCATTTGACCATTCAAAATCTGATGTTAATGACTGTTTTCTGTTCATTCCTATTTTTTTTTTTTTTTTGTCCTTTTCCTCTTTGGATTTGCTCCACCCTCTGGGTACTTTAAAATACAGTCTGATGAGTCTCAGTCATTACCTCTCTGAAGGTCTGTGTGGAATTTTAATTGTATGTGTTCTTCAGGCTGTGACAGAAAGGAGCCATCAGGGAGTTTTCATACACATTTCCTTTTCTCCATCTCCACCCAGATATTCTGAAAAATACTTTTATTAAATATGTGTTTGATAGGTTTGAAAGCTATCAAAGTAGGTTTGCTGAAGGATAACTACTGAGGAACCCTCCAAGGACCTAGGGCAGAGCTGGAAGCACACATTATTCATGCAGGACAAAGCCAGAGGCAGAACCAGGATCCTTACTGACCCTTGGAGGCCAGCCATGTTTGGCAATTGAACAACTTAATTCCATTAAATATTTTTGAAAGAAAGCTGCTAGATTTTCTTCTACACAGACAGCTTTTGCACAGACTAATAGTCTGTCCCAGTGCCACTGAGTAGATAGCAATTAGATTACTAATATGTACTTAAAGTTTTAAATAATAGGGAAATGTCTGCTCAATGTTTGGCTCCAGTCCCTGTCAGGAGATTAGATGAACACCTATCAAGTGTTATAAGTGCATAGGCAGACTGTGCAACCATTACTGGGAACAGAGTCCTGCTGTAATAAGCTTATCTCTATGCTCAAAGCCCTAATCACCTCCTTGTTGACAAGAGAGAACTCCAGTTTTATTCACAGGGGTATAAGAACCTGATTACTTAGCTCTGCAGACCGAACCAACCCAAATAAAATCACCCATTCTTTTTGGAGAGCAAACTAAGTGAACAGATTGATGAAAAAAGTCAGTGGAGCTGTTTTTACTGAAGTCCAAGGCAGCAAATCCAAATGGTTTTTTATGTCAAGAGCTGCTATGTACAGTTAAATTCAATCAACAAAATTCTGCAAATGGTGTGGAATCACAGTAGTGTTTTAGGCAAAGACTGATATATTTTTATAATGGAATTTTGTGTGTTATTCTTAGTTTCACTTTGAGTTTCTTCAGAACTGATATGAAGCTGGTGACAAAGGAGAATTTCTCACCCTGATACAAGTGTAGGTGATAAAAGGATCTGGTCCACCATCAGTGACATACATTCCTTCTTTTTTCAAAATTTAAATTTCTTCACTTGCAAATCTGATTTTTGAGAGCAACAAGTTTCTAATGTCCTGAATCTCCCTCCTTAGCTGGATTTCTTGAGGGAGTAGTTTTAATTGAAATTGGCATAATGTGATATTACATTAAAAGGAGGACTCCTTAATAAATCTTATTTGTGGCCATTTCCTTCTGCTTCAGAAAATGATTTCCAGGATCCACTCAAACCCTGCAGCAACAGACTTGAGAAATAATGCTTGGAATAAATCGTGGACTTTTTTGTCTTTTAGCCCAAAGAATTCCATCTGGTTGAGACCATGTAGTTATACCATAACTGCCCCCTTGAGGCTTCATTGATGAGGCTGAAAACTTTGCCACTTTCATCTATGTGCATAATATATTACAAAAGCCACAGAAAGTAATGCCTTGATATGCTTGCAATTTATTCAGACATAGCACCCAGAGGTGTTATTGATCCAATTTTAACCAGGGACCTACTAGGACTGGTTGGATTATTGAAATATACCTTAAATAAGAAAAGTAATTAAAAAATTTTAGGTGATTTGAACAACTAAATGTAGCGACTTCACTATAAAAAAACTTAACTGCTTCAGAAATACCATGTGCAGCTAAATTGACTTTAAACAGAAGTGTGTGTGAATGTTGAGTTGAACTTATTTTAGCCATGTTGGTGCCTCATGCATTTGCTTTCCATAAATATCCTACACATTTATAAGTGGGAATGTCCACCAAAAAAAAATCATGGCATAACCATTATTAGCACAGCAATAGTCTCCATAAGATACAGCATCCACGTGGAAGATTTGGCATTATAAATTTCGTCCCATCAACAAGAAAAAAGGAAACATAGCTTTGAAGAATTAAGTCAGATGTGTCAAACTTGCAATGCTAAAAACATGGGGGAAAATTCTAAAAATGGCCTACGAATAAGTCAGTGGGGATGAGGAGAGTGGACAGATAGCTGATAGTGCATGACACCAGTGAATGGTCAGGAAGAAAGAAACCACTTGTAGAGCATGAATTCTGGATAAGTCTTTTGTGTAGAAGAGTTAACAAATTAATGGAAGTATAAAGGGATATCAGCTGAACGTGGAGAATTGTTCTCCAGGAAGCTCATGTGCAAATATATGTCCCCTTAATATGCTTTATAATGGCCTTCAAATACCAACATACCCTATTAAAATGGTACCTCACACCCTCACATCACTGTGCTCAGGTGCAAAGTGCTCTTTGTGATGCCAGGAACACCCCCCTCAGCAGCTGGATTAATGGCACCCAGTGGATTAATTAGAGGCTGCTCTGCAGTGAGTGCAGAACGTTCTGACAGCTCAGTGATGCACCTTGGATGCATCAGCTTGTATTCTGCTAAGTGGAGTATTCCAAAATCATGTTCTCCTGTGTGATTTTTAAGTAGTGCTTGAATTTTTAAACTTCTCTCAACAAGAGCTTTCAGATACTCCAGGCTACCTTCAGATAAATCAGGGACCTTTTCTCTAGCCCAGCTGAGCTTGGAGCTACCCTGCTTTCCTTAGGTTGTGTGTTTAGGTTCATTAAACATCTGCTGAGAAATGTGTATAATATACTGAGTTATTTTTAGAAGACTGGAGTGCTTCTGAATGAATAGCAGTAGGTAAATAAACCATGTTATGAACTCTCACCAAGAGACATAAGCCATGATTTTAGCTTGGGCACAAGGATTGCTGAGTGGCCTTAGGAGGCAGCTCTGTCCTGGAGGAGGTGACTTATGACATGCTAACTCAGGGGCTCGTGCTCACCTGAGTGTTCACTGGGTTTGAATGAGTACAGTTCAGAGATAAATACACCTCCCATTTTTACACTGTTCCTCTGGACTTAAGTATCCTATTTGGGCCTATCCATGATTTTTGAACAAATTGAAAACAAACACCAGCAATAAGGAAAACTATGCCTCAGGAGAACAGTGTTGATGTGAGGGTGTACACACTCTGAATTTTGATCTGTAGTATTTCCTCTATGCTGCTAAGTATCTAGTAAAATCTGCCCAGCCTGCTAAGCCACAAAGACCTATGCTGTAGAGAAAAGGTCTTGATGGTGGTTGCTTTTTAAGTGGTTCTTACTGGGATAATCTGTTTGTCATAATCTGGAGCCCTCTGGTTGCTGCTCAGCAATCCTTTTGTATCCAAGTTCCACTTACTACAAGGATCAATCCTTTCATTGAAGAATTCCAGAGCTGGAGTCAGCAATGGTATTTTCATGTAAGTTTTACCTTTTCTGAAACTGGAGGGAAGCTCTGGGGTAAATCTGATTTGTAATGAACCTCATTCACGTGAACACTCTGCCTTCTGCACAGCAGTGCTTCCACTTGCTGTCATTTAGTGTCTTTATAGATCCCAGGCATTAAGAGCTTGTATCAAATCTCTTCAGGGGAAAAAAAAAATCAGTTACCAATAACTGATTCCACACTTGAACTTAACAGAAATATTACAACCTCTAACAATAGTTAGATTTTTAATCATGAGAAGATCTTTAGTTTTCCCAGCAATTGGTTTCATCACTGTTGCACTGACTGTAGCTTGGCAAATGGAGAACAGGTCTGGTGACTGAGCCCAAAGCAGTGTTTTGTAAAGCACAATACTGAGTGGGACTTGCACAATGGCAACTGAGTCAGACAAGGTTTTAAAAATATTCCCTTTACTTTTCCCTTTATTTTGAGAATATTCCCTTCAGAGGCTTTCATTCATATACAGTGTTTTGTGTAAGCATGACACAGCAACACTAAAAATTAAATGTGGATGCAAATTAGTAAATATTTTGCAGAAAAAATTATGTTTTTCATTTGTTTGTATGCTGGGGATGAGATTCCAAAATCTCCTGGTTTTAAGAATCTCACCCATCTCTCCACAGCATGGTGATGGGAGATTAAGCCAGGCCCATCTGTAACTTGTGGCACACTCCTGTGCCTGGTGCCTTTGACTTCCCAGCTCAAGCAGCCACCTGCTCTTTTACCAGTGCTCTGACTGGGCTTTGGCACAATACCCAGCACCAGGATTTGAACTTACACTTTTGGATTTGTAGCATTTCCTTGAGCAGCTCTGACACTAAGCCTGTTATCAGATCAAACAACGGAAAAGAAATTCCTTGGCTTATTTGGCTGTGGTGGCTCAATGGCTCTGGATTGACTTATTTGCCATTGGTCCAGACTAAAACAGAACTGTGCATCAGCTCCTGTGTGCTGAATGACTTTGAGTCATAATTTTTGGAAGATATCTGGGTGAAGCTGAGGTGATTCTCTCACTTTTACCCTTACGATTTTCACAGTCGATGAAATATTATTGTACTCCCATAATCACAAATAGCAATTATTTTGGTGTATGATTAATAATTCACAGAGTTAGGGGAAAAATAGATGACTAAAGCCCTTAGCATTGTACAACCTGATTGGATTTTGATCTACAGACATCTAATTATTTTTGAAATGTAAGTGCTCTGCTTTATCTTTGCTTATCATTACCACTAACATTTTGGATAGTTTTATGAGAGCTTCGATGTCTCTAATCCTCAGTTGTTTTTTAATCATTTCATGTAGAAGGGCTTCAGCTTCATAAGAACTACTGCAAAAACGATCTTTAGTTAAACCTGTGAAGTGTAAAAATCATCTGTCAAAGCAGATGTACAACATTTCCACTGTTAATATCTCTTTGGCCTTTAATCCTATTTTTCCGGTTTGTGTGGGCACTGACAGTTAACTCAAGTTTCAATCAAACCTAGACAAATAGGATTTTTTCCTGCCCTACAGTCGGCTAGTCAGACAGCCAGTGATTTTTTTCACACTGTTCAGAGACTCATTAGACCTTTGTTCAGACTGGCTAAGGCACAGCAAGGATGTAGAACCTGCTCTTTCATAGTCCACAATGTTTTTCACAGGCTGAAGATTAAGGTTTTATAGGCAAAATGTTTTCCATTTTATTTGAAAATTAAAGCCATGTAATTTGCAACTGCAAGATTTTGACATTCCTTGGAGAATGAAAACATTGAAGTGAGATCTGTTTCACTAGTGAATTAATGCCATTCAATTAATGACACCTGAGATGTTGCTAAGCACTTAAATGCAAAAGACTGAAAATTTTAACACTGCGTTATTACTATTTCAGTGTGTGTTTTCTAATGAATACCCATTGGTCTGCAGAGAAAGAAATTTACTTTGTGACATCATTTCATGATGGCATACTGTGTAAAAGATACTGAGAAAGCTGATTAAATGTAAAATTACCAGTGAATTTAGATATTAGATAAAAGACATATAGATGGGAATAAATAACATCATTACAGTACTCAGCACCTGTATTTAATGTCAGTGGGGAGTTAGCTGAGTACTATAAAACACATAGAAAATGGCCAGTCACTTCCCCAAAGGTCTTATCATCTTAAATGATCAAAAGGTAACAGATTAAACCAAAATAGAACTGGGCAAGTGGCAGGAGGGGTAAGGTAAATCTGTTATGAGTGTTAAAATAAAATAATTAAGATCTACCTCACTTAAAATATGATTGCAGCCTTGCCAAACAGAGTTAGTACACTGACAGGTAAATGCATTGTTGACAATAAAAATCTAAAATTTTTTGGGGCTGGTTAACTCTTGTCACACTCAAGTACCTCTTAGTGCAAATAACCTTACCTGAGCCAGGGGATGAAATACCTTGCAAGGGTCAATAGTGGAGCTGCTCTTGAAGCCCAAATACTTCACAATCTCACTGCTGGTGTAAATAAACTAATTTCCAGATTCACTCTCAAATCTGGCCCCGGGTGTTTAGTCTGAAGCATGGTGCAGCATCCTTAGCTAAAGTTATATAACCCTTTATTTTGTAATCTTCCTGTGTCAGTCTTCTTCCATCTGTGCACATTCTTGTTTCTTGCAAAAATTACCTCCACAGACAATGACTTTTTTTTTTCCCCTTGGCCTACCAGAACTTTATGGATCCTCTCCATGCATCATTACTTTGTCACACTCATTAGAACTTGAAATGAAACCTATTGAGGTGACTTAACATCATCTCAGAACACCTGGTGCTTTGGCATTTCACATGTTGTGTGGGTCATGACATAATAGCATTTCTAATTGTCAGTCACAGAGCAAGATACAAAAATAGTGAGCAGAGAAGGGAAGTCCCTGGTGGGAGAACTCAAGGTTATCACTCTGCCTCTGACAGAACTGAGAAACGAACTCACCCACATGAAAGACTGGGCTGCTTCTATAGTAATGTTCTGTAATGGAAAGGCACAGAAAGATGTTCTGCCTTTTGTCCTGGATTTCTAATCTCTCACATATTCTTTTTTCTCTTTCTTTGTCACAAGGTGGGTACATTACATTCTATTCTGTGGATTCTAGCTCTGAATCCAAGGGTGTATTTCTGTGCTAAAAATATAGTTAAGGTAACATATGTCTGTGAGTGTGTGTGAGCATGTGTGTGAATGTGTGTGAGCTCTGAATGACTGGCACAAACATATATTTTTGATTTATGTAACTGTGTCATGGAAAGAAAAAAGACATTTCTAATACCATAGAGACAGTGATTGGTAAAGGGACACAGTCTCCCAGCCAGCCACAGGGAAACCATTCACCTGCTACTGGACTTTAAAATTTGCAGAACTGGAAAGATTTCAAGGGCCTGCCGTAAGCTTATTGCCTCTGGAAGCATGGACTGTAATAATTATCCACACTGCAGTGTTTGGAGGTTTAACAGGAGGCACTTTCTCCTGCTCCTGTGCAAAGCACTGAGACACCTGCAATGGAGTTTAATGGTTTCAGCTCCTGCTCTGAGAGCAATAGTCCATGTGGGAAGTGGTGCTAATGGAGTCTGCAGAGAGGCAACGCCTCTCACGTGCTACAGAAAGAAGTGTGATCTGAGGTCTTTTCACAGTAGCACCTTACTCTTCAAAAACACCAGATCTAAGTGGACTTAGAATTTTGAAAAGAAACTTGAGCAAAAAATATCCAGATCTGAACATATAAAAGCATTTGATACTTTGCTATATATTTTGTACGTATGCAGATGTTATCTCGAGCCAAATTCTGTGGTTTGTCTTGCTCTTGGAATTGGACAAAACTCACACAATTTCAGGGAGACGTGCATTAATAATAATCAAGTAATAAAGGTGAAGCTCTCAGGGTTTGTTCTCCGCATAACTAACCTATTTCACTTCTCAGATGTATTTCTAAGGCTGACATTTTGGGCTAAATGTCTGTAGAGTACAGGAAGGGAATAGGTGCTGCAGTGGCTGCCCCGCTGTCTTACTGGTTGGTGAGCAGTGTCAGGGTGACAGGCAGCTTGTGTGTATTCCCACAAAGTCTCCTGTTCCTGTCCTTTAGCCACCAGCAGCATATGGGAATGCTGGAGGCAGTAAAAAAAAAAGAGAGTAAGCTCTCTTTTAAGTACCTGATGTGCTTTGAAAGTTCTTCCAGTGGATCTCTCTGACAAAGTTAGTTTTTACTGTGAGTTTTGTTGTCCTTCTGCTAGGAGGAAGATCATCCAAATTAATGATTCTCAGAAAAGTGACGTGTCATTTAAATGATGTAGAGAAATCGGGAATTTATTCAGATCAATGAAAAAAATCCCATTGGCTTAAAAGGGAATATATTTTTCATGTATGATTTTCATAGATCAGCCTAGGATATGGAAAGAAAAAGGGAGAATGCCTCTTAATGGTTGGTTTCTTCTAATATTCTATTTTATCCATAAAAACTATGTAAAATTGGAATATAAAGAACTCCTAAAGTGTGTTAAAAAAACCCCTCATGCTGCAATATTTCTGGATGTTGTTGACTTTTAGCTTCTGCAGGCAAACCAGAGTTTCCTATATCTGGTTATATCTTCTCCTGTAACTGGTTAATTGCCTCTCTCCTTCCTAAATTTCCTGGTAGTAATATTTGCCAGATACCAAGTTTCTTGGAACATACTTAAAAATTTTGGAGTTGAGTTTTGTGGCACCTCTCTAATCTCTAAAGCCAGGGAACTTTTATGCAGACAGAAGCAGATATTAAAGAATAAATACAGAGTCAGATCATATCTGGTTACTTCAGCAAACATATTAAGAAAATACTGGAAAAATTGCATCATTTCAGGCTTCATTGCTGGTGAATAGGTAATAGAGTAAGTAGCTAAACTTGTGATGGAAGAAGTGGATTGATGTATTTTCACAGTGATATATACTTAAGGAATTACACAAATGAAATATTCATTTTTTTCACCTTCTGGAAGATGTAAATGGCAGCCCAAGTAGCATTTCCTTAGAAGAAAATGGAATAAATAAATTAATATAACCTAGCTGATATAAACACTTCTCTGATACAAATAATAAATATCAAGTCCCATTGTGATGCACAAACATGCAGAGGTAGACAAATTTTGCCTCGGGTGAGTTTATAATCTGAGAAATGCTAAGGAGATGTAGAGAAATTAGACTTTTTTTTTTTTCAAACATCCCTTCTTACTGACAAAGTTGGACAGCTGACACTTTTGAAAATTTCTTTAGCCAGTTAAATGCTTAATTCCCATTACAGTAAAACCTGAATTTCTAAGTCATCTGTAAAAAGGACCTAAACCTGTATCTGTAGGTCTGTAGTTTTAGTCAGGCCTTTCAGATATTTTAGGCAAATATTTCATGGAACATCTGGGTAATTATGAGTGGAACAAACCTGAAGTATCCAAAAAATAAGAAGCCAATCTTTCATCTAAAGTCACTTGTACATTGCCTTTCATGTGCTTAAGTTACACCTTAAAATGAGGCACAGTCTCCTAATTTATTTAGAAGTTTTTCCAAAATTGTGTTAGTGATAGTGGCCAGACAGATGTGTGTTAACAAAGATCTATGTCAGATCCTCTGAATTCCAGACCTTCATCCTAAACACAAACCCTTTATATTATTGAGAATCCCAGTGCATGTTACAGACACTGAAGTTCTGGTGTTAGACACTCCAGTTAGGCATCAAAGACAGATAGCTGCTAGCATGCAAGTGCTGCTTCCAAAGAGAATAAAGCCCTTTTGAAGGCAATAGAAACTGTCAAAGTTAAATTAAAAATTAAAAATCCATTCTGTGGGCTGCTGACACACTAGGCTGCCTGACAGCCACAGAGCCAGAAGTTTCAAAAACCTCTCAAATGTTAACTGTAAGTTGCCCGTGCTCTCTGTGCTTCCTCATCTAACTCAATCAACTTTTATCCTACAGTGAAATATCATCACAGTGTCTATGAACTGATCATCTTGGTCATAAGGAAAAAAACCCCATAATTTTTAAAATATCTCGAGTGATCAAGTATTCAGCTAGCTTGTGCTTTAGCATGTGATGTATTGATGTAAAAATGATAGACTTTCCTGGAATTTTAATGATTTATTATTTATGATAATGTACTGCTGCATGCCAGTCTCTCAAAATGAAGATTTATATGGCCTTCAACATGAAAAAACACTGCCTAGAGTCACAAGAAGTGTTTCAATAAATTATTACATGTGTTAAATTTAGGTCTTAGAATCTGCAAGTAGGGTAAAATGGGGTAATTCATGTTCTTTGGGTTCATAGAGTCATAGAATCATAGAATATCCTGAGTTTCCATCACAGGGATGATGGAAATCCAGCTCCTGGCCCTGCCCATGACATCCCTTGCAATCCCACCCTGAGAGCTTTGTCCAAATGCTTCCTGAGCTCTGTTGGGTGGTGCTGTGACCATTGCCCTGGGGAGCCTGTTCCAGTGCCCAAACACCCTCTGGGTGAAAATTTTTTCCCTAATGTCCAGCCTGACCCTGCCCTGATCCAGCTCCAGCCATTCCCTCGGGTCCTGTCCCTGATCCCAGGGAGCAGAGATTGGAGCTGCTCCTCCTCTGCCCCTCCCGAGGGTGTTGAAGACCTCAGTGGGGTCTCCCCTGAGGCTCCTCCTCCCCAGGCTGAACAGACCAAGTGTCCTGAACAGACCAAGCTCCTCATGCTGCCTCCCCTGCAGACCCTTCCCCATCCTCGTGGCCTCCTTTGGACACTCTCTATTAAAGTCTTTTTTATGTTCTGGTGCCCAAAAATGCACACAGGACTCGAGGTGAGGCCGCACCACTGCAGGGCAGAGCAGGGCAATCACCTCCTTTTTATTCTGAAAGCACTGAAGTACCATAGCAAAATATTAAGGATATTAAGAAGCACAATGGATAATACCTATCTTTCCCTGTGTCCTCCACATTTATACCCCATTGTGTGGTAAGTGACATTTCTAAGTGTCTTCGTTGGGATTCTTTCCCGTTTTACTGGCCTCTCCTGTCAAGAAGAAACAGTAGAGTAATAAAGGACAATACTTCTGTTGTCATGAGCAATTTGCCATCATATACCTTACAAAACTCTCAAAGTCAGATGTTTATTGCTTGCTGCTGCTTGTGTTACTCCTCAGCTTGTCTGAATAAGAGATCATGACAGAAATCTATCTATAATTAAGCAAAACCTTCAAACTATACATTGCTTGAATTCAAAAGGATGCAATGCCTTTATCACTGTCATGCATTCAGTCAAAACCTGTTCAGCTCTGAATTAAAATCAAGATCAGGAGTTTGAGGTTTATTTTGAAGTAATGTGAGGTTACTTGCACAGGATGCCATCATAATTCATATTAAAAGGGGCAGAATCAAGCTGTATAAAAGCAATTGACTACTGTTTTCCTACAGGCTAAATCCAACATTTTACAATTATTTTATTATTTTTTCATACCTCTTCACAAGAAATTTGGGAGAAATGAGCCTCAATGCAATACAGATGGGACTAATTAATCTTACATGTAGAGCAGTAATTCTGGTACATTTTTTTCTGTATAAGCTTTAATATTTCTTTGACTTTTGTGGGCTGGAAAGACCCCGTGTTGACAGGTGGGATGTTCCTGGTGTGCTTGCATGGTCCTCCTCACTGCAGCATCCAGAATTTTAATCAGCCAGGTGATGAAGACACGACATGCTGTTGATTTTGACAGGGAGTTAAACGTCTAACCAGGCATTAGTCAGAGCCTCTGCACTCGAGTGGGTACGTTTTCATTCATCCAGGAAGCAGCACAGTCTCCTGAGACCTGGTTTCCAGACAAAGGGAGTTCAGACAGGAATCGGAGCTTCTGGTTGCATTTTGAACTCAGCCTGCCCCCGGTGTTCTCTCCCCTTGAATAAGCAATAGGAGCTGCATCTCACTCATCTGGCTGAACAGTTGCCTTTGACTCGTGTGACTTTAAACAGGACACTGCTAGAAGGCTTGAACAAGTAAGCTGGACTCCATGAAGCCACCAGATTTAACTGTCCCTGTGGTACACACTCCTGGAAACTTGCTCATTGGTTGTGCAACAAAGCAATTCTCATGCTGACTGAAAAAAAAAAAAAAAGCTAAAATTATTTTCAATTAAATATTCTTTATTTTTATTATTACTTAAAAAATTATGTATTTCATAGTAGGAGCTACTCACCCTATGGTAAAATGTCTTTTACCTCCATATATAAACTTTTTAAAAATCTGAAATTTTACTCAAAGGTTTGGGAGTCCCAAGAGCAGCCTCTGCTGATGCATAAGGAAATTGTTTCTCAATTTTTCCAGTGGAGGTAAGACTTTGTATTGCATATGCACAAGTTTGTAAGAACTGTTCAGTGTTTGTATGTCACTTGGAAAATATAAAAGCCTCATGGGTTATAAATTTAAGGTAACTTGAGTAAATAAGAGGATCAGAATAAAAATATTGGATGCCACAAACAACGTAGCTGAAACCACAATGGTCTTATGGTCCAGCAATAGTGTTATGGTACTCTAATGAGTAGGATGTCCCTGTCTCTTTCCCCTCCATAAAAAATGTGAATGATGCATAGCTTGACCCGTTCCCCTTTTCCCGACGGCATTATCTTGTAGCTCAAAGAGCTGGTCCAGGCCGGCAGTATCCCAGGCTGCGCTAGCAGCAGCGTAGGCAACGACTCGAGGGGAAGGGATAATCCTTTCGCTCGGCACTGCTTGGATCACCTCGAGATGCTGGGTTCGGTCCTGACCCGCTCAATACCAGAAAGACACTGAAGCCGGAGCGGGTTCGGCAGGGACCATCGAGGTGGATGGAGCCGGGCTCTTTACCGCGGAGCGTGGTGCGCGGACAAGGGACAAGGGGTGCTGGCAGACACACAGTCAGAGAGGGTCAGGCTGGGCACGGGGAGAAGGGGCGGCCCCGCCGCGGGGCTCGGGCCGGTGCCGGTGCCGGTGCCAGTGCCGGTCCCGGAGCGGTCCCGACGCCGCGCCCGCCCGGCCCCGCCCCGGCTGACGTCACACAACCCACAGCCAACCAGCGTGCGCGGCGCGAGCCGGGCCCCGCCCCTCGCGCCCTCGAAGCCCATAAAATCCGGGGCTGGAAGCCGGCGCGGGAGCGGCGTGAGGGGAACGGGACGGCGCGGACCGGACGGGGCGGCGGGACCCGCTCCTGGCACCGCGGCTCGGCCCCGGCAGCCCCGCCGAGCGGGCGCTCCGCTCGCCAGCCGGGATGCTGCTCGTGGCCGCCGGGCTCCTGCTCGCCGTAGCTGCGGGCGGGCGGGGGTCGCCGGCCGGGGATCAGGAGAGCCCGCCGGGCAGCCGCTTCGTGTGCACCTCGCTGCCGCTGGACGCCGCCGGCGCGGGCTGCCCGCTGCCCCCCGTGCCCATGCAGGGCGGCGCGCTGCCCCCCGAGGAGGAGCTCAAAGCCACGGTGCTGCAGCTGCGGGAGACCGTCCTGCAGCAGAAGGAGACCATCGGGAGCCAGCGGGAGGCCATCCGGGAGCTCACCGGGAAGCTGAGCCGCTGCGAGGGCACTGACGGCAAGTCCGCCACGGGGGCGTGGAAGAACGAGGTGGGCAAGGGCAAGGACACGATGGGCGACCTGCCCCGTGACCCGGCGCAGGTCATCGACCAGCTGAGCCGCACCATGCAGACCCTGAAGGACCGGCTGGAGAGCCTGGAGGTAGGGCCGGGCAGCGGAGCCGCTTCACGTCTAGCGGGCACTTCGGGCACGAGTAGTGCCCTAAATCCCTGTGGAGACAGATCCAAACTGGCCCTGCCCCGGGGGCTCGGGGCTCGGTTTGGCGTGGCGTGTTCTCTGGGTTGTTTATCTCCTCTCTTTAACCGTAAAAAAAACTCTAAGGGGCTGCTCTTGAATGTGTTCTCCCACTGCGTGGAGGGAGATTATGGTTCCCCTGCTTGTCACCAGCTTAGGTTCTGTATTAATAATGTGTAAATCTCTCTTTCTGGGGATGTGACTTCATGTGGTTTGAGGTACAAAGCTGACGTCTTGGGCAGTAAGACCTCGGCATATGGTGCTGAACAGGCCAGTGTAATGAGGAGATTGTGTTGGGCAGATGGTGCAGATAAGATGATGTACTCAGGGCTGACATGGAATAAAAAGAACCCGATTCTGTGCGCCTCTGAACAGAAAGGGGATTTGGTGCAAGCCCACCGATAAGTGATTGCCATGAGCCTTTGGACAGTGCCCATGGTTAGAGTGCTGCTCATGCAAATGTTTCATGGAGAGGAGTCTCACAGGATTTGTGCTCGTGTTTTGCATTTCGCACCCCGAAAGCCTCGCATGTGTGCTGCTGTCCGCCAGTCAGTGCTGATGTGAGGATGGTGAGTAACTTCTGAAAGGCTCTTCTGTGAGCGCTGCTTTGCCAGTGCAGTTTTGAATGAGCTGTTAGTATTACATCCTTTTGTTACTACTGCTGTCTTTCTGAATCATTCTTTTTAGCGTTGTAGAAGAAAAATTCCACTAGAATAGCATGGTAGGTGGAAATGTTTTTCTAGCATCTTTAAAGATACCAGTGTTATTTGAGAGTGTGAAGTGCCTCTTTTTTCAGTTTGAATAAGAATACTTTCACTGGTTAATACTTGCATGGATCTGAAGAGCATCTTACTTTGGTAAATCTGCTTTGGAAGTAACTTAATATTTAATCTGAAATGAAGTGATAGTTTTTCTGTTTCCTTAGGTTGGCCGTGTCACTAACAGGAAGTAAAACAAAAATTGACCGATGTGCCACATGTATGCATTCTAATAGAAGTACATCATATCTGCTCCCTACATTGACTTTATTGAACTTAAATGTATAAAAACTCCTTCTTTTAAAGTGCTGGAAGCCTCTAACAAAAGTGCCCTTTTATTTCAGGACTTGTTAAGCTACAGTGCTGATAAAAGCACCGAGCATGATAAATGCTAAAATGCAATACCTCTTCTGTACTTGCTGGAGAGCTCCATGATCTTACTTTCCTCCTTTGAACCAGGAGCATATCTGCACTTCCCAGTTTCTGTTTCAGGAATGACAGCTCTTTTCCCCCTTCTGCTTTGCCCTGAAGCACCAGCTCCGAGCCAACGTGTCCTATGCAGCCCTGCCCAGTGACCTGCGGGAGATGCTGCAGCGGCGCCTCGGGGACCTGGAGCGCCAACTGCTGAGCAAAGTGGCCGAGCTGGAGGATGAGAAGTCCCTGCTGCACAACGAGACCTCAGCACACCGGCAGAAGACAGAGACAGCCTTGAATGCATTGCTAGAAAGAGTGTCGGAATTAGAGAAAGGTAATTGCTCAGAATCTAAATGCTTCCCCATCCTGATTCATTTTGTTTACTCCTTCCCTCCAGAGCAGTAGACTAAATGTGGGCCTTGAGGGAAAAGACATTAAGGTACTGGACTAAATAGTAGGTGACAGTGCAAATACTTGGATTCTCCTTTTTCTTTTATCTCAGGCTTCTTGCTTGACAGGCAGTTGCCTGACTTTGGCTTCCTGTCTCTTAATTTGGTGTGTGTGGGTGGCTAGGCTGAAACTCTTAGTGTTTGTGGGATGGAAAGATCTGTAAGGAGGCAAGTGGAGATAGGAATAAGTATGGCATGGGTGTAAATAGCTACATAATGTCAAGCATACATCTGAGTAAAGCTGCCTTTATTTGGACTAAGAGTCATATGGGCTAAATCTAATTAGAACAACTACCTTTGATGTAATGAATTGCATTTTATAGCACCTTTGTTTCCTGCTGCTTTGGAAGTATTGATGGTGGCCTTTCCTTTTGTTACTGGTTATGACTTTGGATAACTGCAGTTATTTGAATTATGCTCTCTTCTAAGCTTACAGCCTTCAGAGTTTATAGTAGATTACACATGGTCCACTGGGGGACACTCTCGTAATCCTAGTCATTCATTCTGCTTCTTACTTTAATTATTACTGAAATCTCCCTGCTTGAGTAGAATCTGTTTATTTGAATTACAAATGCCTGTGGAAGTCACCTAAGGCACAGAACTCCTTCTGTATTGACTGTATGCATGTACAGAGTGGACTGTATAGGGCTGGAGTTGCAGTAAATATCACTGCCCAATCCTTAAATGATTTTCCAAAGTGAATAACTCTCTTCTTGAAAGCAGCTTAATGGCCATGCCTTCCAAATGGTACAAACATGAATTTAGAAATGAAGCCTAATGGACCCATGTGTGTAATACTGTATCTATTCTTTCTTCTAAAAAGAGTGGAGGAGAGGAGAAGGGAAGGAGGAAGATGATTTTCTACTGGCTCTGTCTTTTGGTGTTTCCTGAGAGCCAAGATAAAGCCTAACCTGCAACTAAAGTTATGGAGAATTAGTGGCCTGTTCATGTCTTATGAGTCAAGTATAGAGAGTCCTTGTCTCTGAAAGATGTGACTCATATCAGAAAGAGAGAGTGGTGGGAGAACAAGAATGTGTAATTCAGTTAGGCTAAAAATAACCTGTTCCCACCTTTATTTTTTTGTGTGGGGAGTGAGGGCTGTCTTAAGTCTCTGGGGAAGTGAAGAATTTGGGACAGGAACCAAGATACAGCCTTTCTTTTACTTGTGTAATTTGCTCTCTATTACTGTACAGCTTATCTTATTCTGCTTCCTCTGCCAAATCAAAGTGAGGGTAATAATGATGAAAGGACTTATTTTTTGTGTTTTAAGTACCGACTATATGTGATCTGGCTACATTTGAAAACAGTATTTCTATTGTTCTTTTATTTACAATGCAGTATTGTTTAGCATTTCTTCCTTACAAATAACTAGAGTGTCCTCATTGTCCTAAATGGAGGGAAAAAATAACTTTGAGATGGCACTGTAAGCCTTGGATTTTAGTTGCAGTTGTGACAGCTGTTTTAGTTACCAGTGGGGCAGAAGAGTTTAAAACTTGTGCACCTGTTGTGGTTCCCAAAGTTTTTTGTTAATTCCTTCACTGGTTGTTCACACACAGCAGAAGATGATGCAGTAGAAAAAGCAGGAGGTTTAATTCTCCAAACAGCAGTGCCTGTACTTCAGTGTGATTCCCAGCTTTGCTGGAGGTACAAACAGATCATTTACTACATCCAAACCTATTTTCTCTATCTCTGAAAGGGAATAACTATTTCTTGTCCATCTAGCCCAAAAATAATTGGGGTTTTAATGGTGTATGTTTCTCTTTTTTCTATGTGAGATTGCTTGTAGCAGCCTAATGAAGGTTGTTCAGTATTAACCCTAAGACCCTGGTGTCTAATGTTTTTTATTTGCTTACCATTTAGAACATTCCAGGTCTCTAAGGTTCCTCAAGACAGAGTCAAGCAAAAGAGAAGCTTTTTCTTCTCCCACCCCCTCATTCCATGAAAAATGCAGCCAAAACACTTCAGTTGCTTCTGAGATGGGGAACTGAGAGAATGCCAGTGGTTTAAAAAATACATGAGAATTGTGGCAACCTTTTTCATTTGGACTGGAATGTGAAGTTTGGCAAGGGGGTTGAATTTGTTTCAGGAATGTGAGCAAAGGAAAAGAGTAAAACTCATAAGAACAGACACCTAAAAAGTTGAGGGTTACATTACTACAGAACTGTGTGGTTCAGTTTGTGGCACAATGTGGGATTTATTTCCTAATACTTTTAGAAAATTACTTATGAGCATCTACATCAACTATATGATACAGAGTATTGCAACTTCAGAAAGCTTTGGTTTTAAGGGTTCTCAATTTTATAAGCCTGTTTCAGAATAGCTCACTGGTTTTTATCACTTTTTTAGAAAAAGCTAAGTAATAATTTCTGCTTTTATATTAAATCAAGTGTCTAATCTTGCCATAGTTTGTAGCTTGATATTGCATTTTTAATTCAGATCACTTTGAATTCTTCAGATCTTGTCCTGTTCAGTTGATGGGACAGAAATCAGTTCTATGGAATGTAGCTGATGTCTGGACTGTGTCAGTGCAGTCTTATTTCAAAATTGCTGCTCAAAATGTGAGTGTTAATCTGTTTGTTAGCCTGAGATCTTAACACAGGGATGCTGCTTGTGTAGCAGGAGTAGGGAAAGAAATCCTGGTTGTGAAGCACTGTGATGCTTTAATAATGAACATAGCAGAGAATCCATTTTACTGACAGTAAATATCTTTTAAACCAGTTTGAAATAGGGAGACCTTCAGCCATGAACTGGGCAATGAAGAAGATTGCCTACCATCTATTCTTTTGCTCTGAATGAACAGAAATAAACTAAATAATTATCACAACGTCGATAAAATCTCTTTGCATTTTTGTGTGCAGCAAAATCAACATTCAGTAAATACCACTTCAATATACTTTTTTTTCTGTACCTCTCTAAAGTGATTAAAGCCAATGACTGTCAATAGCAATTGTGTCTTAGCCTGAATTACCAATACATTGTTTTGCTTAATGCTAAGGAGTTTTTTGCTCCATGTTAAGGAGTTTTTTTTCTCCCTGTGGTTCTAGGTAACAGTGCATTTAAGTCACCTGATGAATTCAAAGTCTCCCTTCCTCTTCGCACAAACTACCTGTATGGGAAGATCAAGAAGACTCTGCCAGAGCTCTATGCTTTCACTGTCTGCTTGTGGCTGAGGTCAAGTGCTTCTCCTGGAATTGGCACTCCCTTCTCATATGCTGTTCCTGGGCAAGCCAATGAAATTGTCCTCATAGAATGGGGGAACAATCCAATTGAACTGCTAATTAATGACAAGGTGAGACCTGATGAACCCTTTGTTGCCAACATAACCAGAACAAGGCCTGACCCCTTGGTACCTTTGCACTGACTCCTTCCTTCCCTCTGACAGAAGCCTTTGAGGTGGTGCTGCCTGCTTGTCTGTTGTCTGCTTGCTGATTGCAAGTTCATAAAAGCACTTGAAACAGAAGTTAAATGGTACAGATATTTGTGTGTTGACATTAGCAGCTTGACATTAGAGTGTGCAATACACTTGTGTTGTCTGAAGCTACAAGCAGGTCTTGGCTTCTTGGGTTTTTTATTTGCTTGGTTTTTTTTTTTTTTTTAATGAAACACAAGCAAAATTAGAAGCCACACTATTGCAAGGTCTGTGAGATCTCAGCCAGTTGCAGTATTTCTATCTTTCTAATTGTAGAAGTTACAAATGTTGAATGAATTTTGCAGAAGATGGAGAGCAAGAGGCTCTCCACATAATGGTCTGGTTTAGTTATGCTTAGTGACTGAACATCAGTTTAAATACAGATTTTCAGACTTAAGTTACAACTACTTCATACCATTAATGGTTTCTGACAAGCTTGAAGAAAGCAAGCTTGAAAAAAACATTGAAACTTGTCATTAAACCAGTATTTAAATGCCTCCTTTCTCCTCACCTTCAGTTAGGTTTCCTGGTAACTCACTGCTCTCTGAGGGATCAGGTGTTTGCTACACAACTCAGGTGGTTCATCTTGTGGCTGATTATGGACTTCTAACAGTCCTATCATCCTGCCAGATCAATAACCAATTATTTTTAATGGTTTGTGGAAGAGAAGCAAACTTGAGTCTTCTTATCTTTAGCAATAACTTTTTTCTCTTCAATATTATGTCTGTAATACCAATATTCTGTGAGGCTTTTATTTTTTCCACACCACAGCTGCTCTCTAGCCCACTGCACCTGTGTCTTGAAAACCTGAGAAGGTTTTCAGATCAGACTCCTAAAGGAGCATAATTCCTCCTTATTGTGAGGTCTAGAACCAAAAATTCTCCTGGTAGCAGACAGATCCATTTGTCAAAGTTGTTACTGAAAATGGTGCTGGCAAACCCCAGATTTTAGGAGTAACTTAATGTGAGCACTGGATGGAATCTCACTAACCACTGAGATTTAAACAACAAAAGCCACGGATTAATGTGCAGGAGGGGGTTGGTCTCTTCTCCTAAAGTAACAGGCAACAGAAATAGAGGAGGTGACCACAAGTTGTGGCAGGGGAAGTTTTGATTTGGTATAAGGAGAAATTTCTTCGCTGATGAGGTTGCAAAGCACTGTAACAGGCTGCACAGGGCAGAGGTGGAGTCCCCATTCCTGCAGGCATTTAAAAGAGGTGTACTGCTGGATTAATGATTGCACTCAGTCATCTTGGAGGGATGTTCCAACCTAAATCATTTTATGATTCTGTGGAACCCTGCAAAGTAGGATGTGGAATAACTCTTGCCTCTATAAAGTTCTTGCTTTTGAGGACAGAGTAAATACTGTTCCTCTTCACATATTGGGCTTGAAGTGCTAGATTTAAATTGCCACATGCGTTTTTCTGGTTTTTTGTAGGTTGCTCAGCTCCCTCTCTTCATCAGTGATGGAAAATGGCATCATATCTGCATAACATGGACAACCAGAGATGGAATGTGGGAAGCTTTTCAGGATGGAGAGAAGCTTGGGACTGGGGAGAATCTTGCTCCTTGGCATCCAATTAAACCTGGAGGTGTCTTGATCCTGGGTCAGGAACAGGTGAGTGAATGACAGGGTGTTCCAGGGTTTAAACAAAATCAAAACTCCCCAAACAAACAAGAGCTGTGAGAATTTCTCTGTTAAACACTTGTTCCTGTTGTATACACAGTGTCAGAAAGACCTGAAACAAGACAACAAATACTTAATGAAATCACACATTGCTATATTTGTTTCACTTTTTAAATATTCAGAATATTCATGTTGGGGTTAAGAATAAGTCCTTTTAGAATATTGAAAAAAAAACCCAGAGGATTTTGAAGCTTGCTTTTCTAGTTAACATCTCATAAGTAATGAATTGTGTGGCTCCTGGCTTCACATTATTTCTCTACCTATATCATGCATTTACTAAAAGAAGCAAATATTGTAACAAGCAGCAGGAAATAGCCTTTCTTCAGAATTCCAAAGTTCACAGTTGAAGCAATGAAAAATTAATTTTGTCTTGATATTGATTTTAGTAGATACTTATCCATGACATAAATGACAGAATGGCAAGTTCAGTATCCTAATACACTCTGCAGAGCAGATGCTCCAGCTCAGTAGTGAGTGTTTGGCAGGTTTCCTTCATCTCAGCCTGCACTGTGCTGGGTTCTGTCCTGTGCTATCAGTTCCATGTCATTGTAGCCACCAAAAATGAGTGATTTCTGTCCTTGGGTAGTGAGTGGAGCAAGCAAACACTTCTAGGCTTATGTAGTGGCATTTTGAATCACTCATTTATTACAACCAGCCAAAGCCTGGGTATTTAGATCCAAAGATCACATCTCACAGTCCCTGCAGACAATTGGGCACAAGCTGCAGTTATGGTTTAATCTATAGCCATAAAGCTTTCAGGGTAACCTTACACATCTGTGCAATTCTTGCTGGAGTTGTCCTGTGCTAAGCTTGCACAGTGGCTCTTAAATTAGCCTCAAAGTTTAAAGCTGCCTTCCTGCTCTACTGCTCGAGGGCAAGGTTGGTTATGTACAGCCTTTTTGTGGTGGTTTGCAGCCACCACTCTTTGCCCTCAGTTGCTTTGACACAATTCAGGTTGGAGCTTGTCACTGAATGTCTTTTTCAATGGAGCCCTTCTGGAAACTCGAATTTGTTCACCTCTGTGACCTAACTCTGCACCTCTCTCTAGCAGTGGGGGCTGGGTGGGGAGGGACTTCCAATTTGAAGAAGAAAACACCAAAATA
Source organism: Phylloscopus collybita (assembly GCA_027886175.1). Classification (NCBI taxonomy): domain Eukaryota; kingdom Metazoa; phylum Chordata; class Aves; order Passeriformes; family Phylloscopidae; genus Phylloscopus; species Phylloscopus collybita. Next base: position 6,223,487 of record JAJNNQ010000048.1, read on the forward strand.
ACCTTCTCCTCTAATCCTGACTCTGGTGTACCCAAAGGACACAGTAGGAGGAAGATTTGATGCAACTCAAGCCTTCGTTGGGGAGATGAGCCAGTTCAATATATGGGACAGGGTCTTAAAGGCTGAAGACATCATGAATATTGCCAACTGCTCTATCAACATGCCTGGCAACATCATCCCCTGGGTCGACAACAACGTGGATGTGTTTGGAGGTGCTACTAAATGGCCTGTGGAGACATGTGAAGAGCGTCTGCTTGACTTGTAGCTGTGATCACTTCCCATCCAAGTGCCCCCTTTAGTAGGACAATCTTCTGTGCAATCTGAAGCACTTATTTTTCTCCTTGCCCTTCCCCAGTCTTAACTCCTTGAAAGAATTAAAAAAAAAAAAAAAAAAAAGAGTAAACTGCCTCAGTGCAAAGATAGCTGCTAGTTTGGGGCATTGAGCCTGGCTATGAAAGGAGCACTTCTTGGCTAGAGCAGCCCTTGCTTTCTTATGGCCTGATCCAAAAATGTGCTTTGGCCTGTAGAAGCCTTTTGGTTGGGCCTGAGCTTAGACCATCAGTTCTTCTGCAGGGAGGGAGAACAGTGTACACACTTCACTCTCATGTTCCTGATAATGTGCAGTTCTGACAGCACCAGGATTAACAGACTAAATGTGAACCCTTCCTTCCAGTCCATCGTCTCCCCTTCGAAATGAAGCCATTCTTTTTTAGCCCTTTTTTTAAAAAAAATCACTTAATCCTTACACTGCAGTGGTTATGGTGCAGCTGTGGGTAGAGCAGAACAGCCACTGTCTGAGTGCAAGGCTTTTGCTTTTTAATTTGCAATTAGAAATCCTTATTTTATGATAAAGAGGTGATGTATTTGAGACACATTGTACCAGTTCAATTTGAAGAAAGGGCTGTTTATTCAGCACAGCTCCATTGAAGGAGAGGTGCTTCAGGTGAGGTTCTGTCCTAAAGCCTGTCCTTTGCTAGCCAGGATCCCAGCATAGGTGGGTGGATGAAAGATTGTACTTGTATTTTCTGTAGGCTGAATGTACTGAATTCCTAGTGACCAGGCTTGTACCCTTTTCTCTATTGTTTCTCTCGCTTCAATGTCTTTATTTTTTTAAATATACAAGCTGTGATTAAGTGAATTTCCATTTTGTTTTGCTTTGAAAGGCCTTTTTATGAGCAAGTGCCAAAGTTCAGTTTCTGCTTGCTGAGAATTGCTATCTATTTTTCCAGCATAAAAGTCTTCTGCACTGGTTTCTATGTTATTACAATGGTCCTGTGTAATATGAAAACGTGCTGCTTTTTCAATTCTTGTTGACTGTCTCTTCTGTGAGCACTGGGCTGACTACTATATTTTTTTATCATTTTCTCTCAATATTTTGCAAACAATGTTGCTGTTTCCTTGGCGTTGATGTGACTACTTGGTTTGTGGCTCGCAGATAGCAAATGCACTGTACTGGGAAAGAGTTAATACTTTTGTTATTTAAAAGAAAAAGGATTTAAAGGGGGGGGAGGGGGAATTTATAAAGCTAAATATCATATTTTATTTTTCATATGTTTGAATTGTAAGAATAATATGGTGACAGTCCCATTTGTAGGGTAAAGTTACATATTTCCATGAATATGTAGTATGCTGTTCTTAAAAGAAAATTCTTATAATGAACTTTTAATTAAAATGCACTGTAAAATGAGTCTCTTAATTCTTTTATAGTCACATATTCTCTTTCATAGCTTCTCTGAGTTCGCCTGCTGTCTCGCTAGACTGGTAGAAGTACAGTCTTGTGAGAAGATTTCTTTATTCCCTAAATGCCTTCAATTTATTCCCTAAATGTCTCAATGTTCTCATTGTGATTGGCTTTAAAATACACACACACACTGTACCCCCAACCTACAACAGTACTTTCCCTGCCCAGAGGGAAAAACAAACCATAAAACTCACTTCATATCAAAAGAATCTGTGTTGTGAGATGAGGAAAAGTGTGAAATTCCCATCTCCCATGGGCTCTTTATGGTGCCCAGAAGAGGCATCAGCCCTCCAGTCAATCCACCTTTATTTATCAGCTTTTTTCAAAGAGGCTGGAGGAGATAAACTCGAGTTACACCTATTTCATTCTCTTAAAATGTGCAACAGTGAAATTGTCCTGGACACTTTGCTCAGTGTCCTGTAGCCTGTGTGGGTGGTGGGGTCTGTGGTTTTAAACACCAACTCAGCATTTGAGTTCAGTGCTTGGCTGAGGGAGGTCTTTGGCCCTCCAACATCTATTGGCCATATGTTGATCTTTATGCAGAGTTACATAAACACACTCAGCCTTTAGCCATATGCACCTGAGTAAGAACCCCCCCTGCAGGGGAAGATGTTAATGGTGGGGGCTGTACTTTGTTGGGTTGGTTTTTACACATTCAGTAGTTCAGATGGTAGGGATTCTGGAGGAAAGTTTGGGTTTGTTGGGGTTTTTTTAGACACTGACACTTCAGTAAAAGTCAATGGTAAATGGCATATATTCCACTGAAATGGGCTTCCTTCATTATTTTTTTAATACTTACATATGTATATACACATATAGGTATCATTCTTTCTTTTGTGCAATAGTACCTTTTCATTAAGAAGAAAAGATGTGTTGATTTTTATACCTTTACCTTGGGAGGGGAAAGCCATGGCTGTTACACTGCTGCTCCCCATCCTGGGAGTCACATGTTTTATATGAATATATAAGCAGATGGCAAAACAGGAGTAAATATTACCACATTCCAGCATCTCTATTGTTTATGCAGTGTAGAACTGACAACACAACCTTCAGTTCCCAAACTGCTCTGAAGGCACAGAAGTAATAACTTGTGGAAAGCTGAGTGACAGTGCTTGGAACCTGCAGTAGTGCAGATTTCTAGGAAATGTGTTTTTGTTTAAATCAGGCAGAGCTGGGACTCCTAAAAGCAATATCAGTGATCCCAATGAGCCAAAATCCTGGGAGCTGTCACTGGCCAGGTCTGCAGGTGGCTGCCTGGCTGTGAGTGCTCTTTAGTCTCTGTATTGCACCATCCTCTCTGTACATCCTTGGTGCATAGGCTGACAACAAGCTGAGCATTTGGTGTGTTTAAATCCAGTCATATTTCTTCAAAGACAAGTTGTTTGCCTATATGCCTGGCCACTAGAAAATGTAGTCTCACGTGTTTTCAGTTTGCTTGAGGGCTCCAGCTACCCACTTGCTGGGTGTAGGTGAGGGGAGGAGGATCATCTCTGCCTCTGGGACCCCCTGTGCATGGGGAGACCAACTCCTGGATCCAGGCAGCTTTTGGCTGGGCTGCACTTGCTCGCTGAGCTGCTGGTTTAGGTCTCAGAAATGCAGGGAAGACCAGCAAAGCACTGCCCCCATTTTTACACACATTTCTCCAGTGAGGGAATACATGGGACTGCCAGGGAGAAACTGATTCTGTTTTGCTTCAGAGACCTGATTTCCCTCAGGCCTTTCCCAAAGGTGAAAAGCAGGTCAGTAGTGAAGCTGCTGTGTTGTGTTACGTGCTTAAAACTGGCACTTCCTCAATCAGCGTAATGGTTTTTCTAAAAAATGCTGGTGTAACTATAGATTTATTTCTTCTTTGCTAATGGCACCTGGCTCTATGTGTAAGGATTCTTCATCCAGCTGATTTTAGTTATCCAGGTGGGGAGGGAAGATCAGCCTTCTTCTATTGCATCATCCTGAATCCTGCTAGGAGTGCAGAAACCCTAAAAAGAGACGCTGATCTGGCTGAGGCTTCTGCCACAGATAATGATCCCTTGATGCTCCTTAGAACTCTGAGGCAAGACACAGCAAGAGCCCTGCTGATGGAGAGAGAGCCAGGCATTGCCAAACTCTTCCAGAAATGGAAGGTCTCTCTTGGTAGCCAGGGAATTGGGGTGGGAGTTGAAGGTGATCTGAGATTTTTCCAGAGATCTTTTGCCAAAAGGTCTCCGGATCTTTTTTTCCCTTCACAAAGAGAAAGTTGGACCTTGATAATGTTCATGGTTAGCTGTGAGGCTTAAATAATACATGAGTTTTTCAGAGCTAAAAATCTTCTGGAAAGAATTGAATTAATTGCCCCCCTGGCTATAGCTGTTTCTAAAAGGCTGCGCTTAGAAAAGTATAAATTTGCACAAGAAGTTCAAGGGGCCATTTCTTTCTCCACAGGAGGGCTGGGCTGATGTTTTGGCAAAGCTTCAAATACAGAGGCTCCCTGATGGCTTGATGCCAGCGAGAGAAATTGCTTTATTTATTAAGGATGCTTTGGTGTTTCACCTGCGCTGGCTCCCAGCACGTGTGTCCAGGCAGTTCAGCTCCTGGCCCTGCTACTCCCAGGGGCTCCTGCCACAGGAAGGATGCTGAGTCTTTGTGGTACCCACTTGTTCCCTCACTGCCACTCAGCCTGTCCTGAGTCTCAGGGGCAGAGCTGACCTCACCCAGGGCTGGCTGGATCCTCTGTGGCACTGGCTGTGCTTCCCTTCTGTGCTAAAAGGAGTTTGCAAGAGGCTTGCCCTGGTTTTCATGTCACCAAGCTGTTCCCAGCAGCAGTTCTGGAGTGCTTTTTAAGAATAAGTAGCCATGGCTATTTCTTAGGAGGATTTAAGTGGTTTTTAAGGTACTAGATGCTCTTTTACATTTTGTCTTTCAAAACACTTAAATGAGCTTATGAGTAACTTTAAATCCTAATATTACTGTAACAGAGTTCGTCACCCAGGCTTATCTGCACTACTGGAGATTGCTCTGCTGACCTCACCAGATGAAAGGAAACCTCTTTAAAGGGCAACCTCGTTTATTAAAAACAGGATGTTAAAACTGCTGGGTAACAACACTAGCTAAGCAGGGGATTTATAACTTTCCTTTTGTTTAAATTTTTTATTTTACTTGGTGTTGGCTGTTGATTTGCAGTGGGAATCCTGATGTGCTATCCTGCTGTGGTTCCAGAATGGCTGTTTTTCCTGTATTAGGCAGCAATTGGTTTTCTTCCCATTTCAGAGGGCACAGAGCAGGCAGCTGCCTCCTCCCTGGTACAGAGGTGGGAAGAAATTGTCCTGGGCAGCTTTATTCCACCTCTGCAGCAGCAAAAGGGTCTGGGAGAAGGGATCTGCACTGACTTTTAATTTTATGTGAGATTTCCCTGCAGGAGGTATTTGTGTCTGACAAAACAGGACAGACCTAGATTTGCTTTCCAGGGATGGTGTAGCTCACAGGAATGAGCTGTGTTTTAGGCCAGGGTTTCTATTTATTTATTTATTTATTTTTGCTTTCCTTCTTTCTTTATGGTAAATTATAAATGGTTGATAAACACCCATAATAAAGTAGAGATATACATGGGCAAATCATCCTTTTTTTTTCCCATTAAAGAAAGCTGTTACTTACTGTGTAGAGAGTACATATCCTCCTAAGAGATCAAATTATTTATGGCAGTGCACTAATTAGCTTTTTCGAGGCTTCTAAGGTCTTTGCAGATACTTCGAGCTCCAGGGATAACTGCAGTAGGTAAATACCTCTCTGCATCAGGGATAATTTCATGGAACTGGCCAACAGCTGTCAGAATGTGCTTTGGACCTCTGGCCTCTTGGGGGCTCTGGTCAAGTGGAACCCTGGCACCTACAAGGCTTTGCAAGGGAGGGGTCACCACTGGCTGGTTGGGTCACTGTGGTGGCCACAGGTATCCAGACAATTCAGGAGGCTCCCAGAGCTGCTCTGGCCCCCATTTTCACTTGTTAATTCTGAGGCTGCACCAGCACTCTCACCTGCCCATCCTCACCCTCAGTTTGGTCTCGGGGAAGAGCAGATCCAGCTCCCTCCTCACGTCCATCAGCAGCTCCAAGCTCTGTTCAAAAGTATTTGGCATTGTTCAAATATGCTGCTATGGTTACTCAGGCACCACTGACTGCACAGGTCAGCTTGGAAGAGCTTTAGACGAAGTATTTGGGACAGGATGCAGCTCTTGCTTGTTAATTTGAGACCTGGCACATCAGTCTGAACACACTACGTGGGGGGATAATGTCTTTCTTTTTTCCCTACACTTGGGCTTTAGAAAAAAAACCCACAAGAGAAGTATTGCCTTGACGTGAGCCCAAGCAATGACAGGGGCTCCTGCTGAAAATAGCAGCCAGCCTATTTGTTCTGGGAATTGCCTGAAGGCTGGCGGGGCTCTGTGTGCACAAGTGGAAGGAGGATGCCCAAGGCCTGGGGAGGAGCAGAGGCTCCCTCAGCTGTGCTGAGAGCCCGAGGGGGCTGAGCTGACAGCCCAGCAGGGCAAGGGGCTGGGCTGGGCTCCTGCACCTCGGGCTGCCCTCTGATGGTTCAGGGTCCAGAGTCAGCTGCTCACCCCTGGAGACTGTGATTGGCATTTTCAGGGCATGAGGATACAGGGAGCTGCAAGGGTGACCTGTTGAGGGCTGTAGCCATGATTTTAATCTTCCAATCCTGTTCAAATCCGGGAGCTGAACTGGCACGAGGTGTTGTTTAGGCCCCAGAAATTCAGTGACATCTGTTCTGTGCTTCACCATGGGCAGAGTTTGGGAAAGGATGACTGTAGAGAGACTTCAGAGATGTGCAGTGGTGCCCTCACTAGGCTGTGCCCTTTAATGTCTTTCTGATTACTTTATGAGAACTGAATATGCCTGATTTTCTTTCTCTGATGACACTGAAGGCAAAATTTCCATAGACTTGAATGGGAGAAGAACAGGAAACAGTTTGAGACGAGTCTGAACATGCTGGTAAAAATGAAACAAAAAAATCTGGTGTGACTTTAAAGCTATTTTTAAAAACACAAGCTGGAGCGGGTTACTCTGAATCACTGGAGTCTGTTATGTCTTTCTTTCTTTCTTTTTTTTTTTTTTTTTTGTATTTTCACTCAGTAATTTTAAGGACACAGTGAGAAAGCAAGTTTTTAGAGATGGGGTTATATGTGTAAAAAGGGGAACTGTTCTGACATTTGCTGAGCACAATAAATATTACTGCCAAATGAGCAGGTCCATTTTCTGATAAGGCAAAAAAAAAAAAAAAGTAGATGCTAATTTATATCAAGCCATTTCAGAAAACAAGACAGTGTGCAGGATTTACTGCTTTAATTGAAATATTAGCTTTGCTATCTTCCCTGAATGTTCATGTGTGAAATTGGGTGTTGCTTGGCATTTGCAGGCTAAATCTTGGGCAACATCTTTTCTGGAGGTGTTGTGTTAGGCATTGTCTCCCTCTTTCTCTCCCACCCTGCACCAGCCCTTGGGGCAAGTTTCTGGCAGCTAAGGAGGGGCAAAATGAAAATAATTTACCTTCACTGTCATAGGTAATAGCAGAATCTTGCTAATATCTCTTGGCTTGTGCCCTGGTTTTCCATTCAGTGCTTTAACTCAAAGGCTGGTCATTCATATATTTGTTTTTCCATTGAAGGGTGCAAATTTCTCTGGTGTTCATTGAGCTAAGAAGTAGCAGTTCTCTCTATGCAGTTATTCTTCCCTGTTAATGGGAGCAGACTTCTTGCACTTGAAGAAAGACAAGGAGGGGGTTGAAACAGCATAAACCACTTGAGGGGAGAAGTGGAAGGGAACTGTGACCATGGCAGTATGTGAGGTAATGGGGAGGCTGTGTCTGAATTCAGCAGTGGATGTTGGAAATAACGTTTGTTGTGATTGCCATAGGTATTGAAAGAACCATCTTCCCCCTGGACTTTGGCAAAAAATCAGGTTTGTGCTTTGAGAGGCTGGACTGCACCAGTTGGCTTCAAACATTTTTTTTTTTTTTTCCATTCTCCTGTCCTTGAAGGGTGTGTGTATCAAATGCCTTTTTCATACCCGAAGGGCAATAATTTATTTTTCCAGATGCAGACAGGAATGCTCTGGAGCAATCTGAATTAAATGCCAAGGTGAAAGAGTGTTGCTGTAGAAACCCATGTCAGACTTGCAGCTGGTTCTTGTGTGCTTCTGGGGATATGTTACTGATAAAGACTCTCCAGCTATTTCTGTTTTTCAGTGATATTGAGAAATGATTCTTCAAAGTTGCTGTTTAGTAGATGAATGCTACAGTTCAGAAAGGCAGGGAACTGACTGTATGATGGGATGATCAGGAATCTGCTAAAGCTCTGAGAACCATCCACTGGCTTTAGAGGGCTTTGGATTTAGTATCTCTGTTCACTGCAGTCTATGCAATTTATATTGTGCTGCATCCTAGGGTTTATTTAACTTCTAGTGAAGACTTGTTAATGTGGGAAGAACTCCCAGAAAACTGTTCCATAGCACTGCCTTCTCCTTTCTGCTGGGCATACAAGGCTGTTGATGACAATTGTTTATAAATTGTATGTCTTGAAGGGCTGACAGAGACAACTTGATCCTAAAACATTGCTGTGACACTTCCTCAGTGTCCCTTTGATACCTCTGCTTCTTCTTGGATTACCAGTATTGTTGTAACAGTGCACGGCACAAATCCAGTTACATGAGCTCTCTGTTACCTGAGTGTACTCTGAGCAGCATTTCAGACTTCATTAAAACTTTTCTGTATTCTGCATTTTGGCTTTGAAAAATACAAACTCAAAACAAAAGCCCATAAATCTTCGTTTAATCAAAGCATACCTCTAAGAACAGTGTACATGGATACTGTATAACACAAAGAGTGAATTCCAAATAGGACTTTGAAAATCCATCTGGAGCAGAAAATCAAGACCGATGGGAGATTTTTAGAGAGCCTTGCTTCCTGGAAAAATTCATGGTACCGTGTTGTATTATCGATACTTAAGTGCCAACTGCAAGATGATTCAATTAGGAGCTATGCTAAGGGGTATTGTATTTCCTAATGCATAGTTTATCTCTGAAGTTGTGAATGTTGCTGCCTCACTGAAACCGTGTTGATAGCAGTGACTGACACTTGCCTGTTGACAGCCTTGTCAGTTGAAAGCATTAATAGAGAATGAAATTACACTCTGGGCCTTGCCCCAGATGGGAATTGATGTAGTATTTTAGACCTCAAAAAGGATGGGAGTGTAACAGAACAACATGACAACATCAAGATTTATTAGTGCTGCTTTGGTCTTGGCTTTGGGTCATCTCCTGTCTGCAGAACTCCTGTTGATGTCCCATCTGGATTTATATAGAAATTGATGGTAGGGTAAAGCTCTCTGATCCCATCACTTCACATTTGCATCACTTTCTGTTCTGGATGTGCTGTGAAGGGCTGGAAGCACCACTTGTTAAAGTAGTTAGCAGGCAAGCAGAGGAGAATGCAAGGTCAATTTAGCACTTGCGGAATTTAAATTATTTTCTGAATTGGAAGGGTGGGGGAAGGAAATCAAAGCCTGTGTCTGTGAGTTCAGCTGTGTTTCTGAAACAGTCCCTTAAGAGATAAAAGTACTTGAAGAGAGCCATTAAGCTCTAGTTTGCTCTATGTTTTGCTGCCATAATTGTTGCAGAGGTCATACTTAAACGCACGCAATTTGGGTTTGATGTCTGTGTTCCTCTAAACACACACAGCTGCTGAGAAAAAGGGAACTTCATTGTGACTATCGATTGCTACTGAGAGCAAGAGGATGAAGTTTCCAAGTGTTAGTCTAGCAGCTCCTTGGGACTCGCCTATCCAAAGGTTTTGTGTCCCCTGAAAGGTTTTGTTACCCCAATACTTCCCACCGGTACCGAAATCAGGACACTGGTACTGTTACAGCTTTTCTCTGCCCTCCCTACTTAAGCTGCTTGTGTCATTACAGTCTTTAACCACTGCAGGTGCTAAGAACTAAAACTAGGGGGGAGCTGCACACAGACTGAAACAGCAGGAAGGAGTCAGGGAGAGAGCTTGAGCAGGACAATGCTCAAGACCTGGGCATAAAATCCACCCCGAAATGGAGATTTTGGGTGCAGGTCAACATTAATTAACTTCCAAACAGGGAAGTGTGTGCTTTGGGCATCCTCTCTGTCCTCTCTACCTGCTGGCTGCCTTGCCCAGGTGTCCTTCAGAGGGTGTCCCCCTGTTCCCTCTGGCTACTGACAGGACAAACAGGCTCATACAGCTACAGGGAGTTCTTAGCTTTAATCAGATGCTCCTGCAAAAAACCTGGCATTCAGGTCATGTACTGCTCCATTCAGCTTCAAGCTGAATTAGTTTGCATTATCTCCTGTTACTTTTGGACTAAGACAAACTGTTTATGTGCATCCTGGGTCACTGATGCAAACACAGGATTATTGTGGGTCTGAATCAACACTGCAGCACAGCCATCAGCAGTCCTGCTCCCCTTGTGGGTACCAATTTATTCCCTCGATGAAGCTGTAGTGAGGGAAGGCTCATTCACCAGGAAAGGTGATTGAATGCAGCTGCAGCTGGTTGATTAAGCTGGACAAAGAGAAACACTCATGTGTCAGTCAGCACGCTCTGCTACATGAAACAAGGGGATTAGATATGGTGAATTTCTAGTAATGAAAGCAGGCTATCGGGTTCGTCATAAAATCAGCTTAAAAGGGCTTTCTAGATTCCAGAGAGAACTAAAATAACTTGACCTACCTTGGTCCTGTAATCTTTAAATGCTGCTTTACATCTGCTCATCAGCACTTGGCAATAATATTTATTATGGAAATTTTAACAGCAGACACCATCATGTGTTGAAATTAATAATGCAGAGGGGTGCATCGTGGAGGAAAAAACATCATTACACAAGGGTTAAACATAAAATGGAAATATTTCACTTCAGGGAAAATAATCTTTAGAAGAAAGTTACAGCTACAAAAATTTTAGTGAGCTCACCAGCCTGGCCCAAGCACATTTCTAGTCCCCTGCAGGTGGTTAGCACAGAACCAGCTCTGCCTAAGGGACCTAAAATGGTAATGGGGAATTGTAGAAATTCCCCTTAAGGGGTAGAAAAGACAGATGTGCAGAAGATGCCTCTAAGATTTGAGGTGTTATTTGGAAACAGCTTTCTTCTCCCAGGACTGGCATTTCTGACTATGTTTTTAATTCTGGAGATACAGAAGGTGCCTAACATTGGGTGGACTGGATTTGAGCCATTATAGGCAGAGGAAAGTTTGAAGTTCCTTATTGCACACTGTGTGTTATTGAAAACTATAGGACAGGAATTTGAGAACTCTTTATTCCCAATAGTTACCAAAAAGGAGTAAATTGTAATTCTTGGCTTGAAAGATTTTCTAAGTAAAAAGCTCTGTAGACCCTCACAGGTCCCAGTTATTTCTCTACCAAGCCTGCAATCTGCTCTGTAAAATGAATTCCCTAGAAAATGATCTGAAGATGTCAGCAGGTGCTGAATCCACATTTCCTGTTGCAGAGTGTCCCAGTCAGTTCTCCCAGGCCTCACACCACAGTTCTTTCTGTCCTAATTTGATTTTGTCTGTTTTTAGGTTTCACTTGCTGGACCTTGTCGTGCACCTTCCTTCCTTGCAAGCCAACTGTGGCCATCTTCTGCCTGTGGCATAAAGGACCAGGAACATTCTGGGCTTTTTCTTGCACTGAACACTTCTGTGCCTTTTTTTTTTCTCTGCTATCATGAGTCTTTCCCTTCACTGGGTCTGAAGCAGGAATTGGTTATT